>OZ038404.1:14413457-15622549 GCA_964036045.1 Eutreptiella sp. 'Long Island Sound 2002' | reverse complement strand
TGAGAGAGTCGGGCCGCAAGCCACCGATGGTAGTGGGCGCGGATGAGCGGGTCTAGCGGGCACGAGAGGATATGGTCCCCGGAGGCGGGCATGGTGCAGAGGGGGCAGGACGTATCTCTTGGGGGGAACAGGGAGAGGCGGATGCCGGTGACCGTGAGGTGGTCCCCCCACGTGATGAGACCGTGGCTGACGATGTTGGCGTACTCGTTGAGGTCGGGGAGGTGTTGTGGCGGGGGGGACGCAGAGAAGGCGTGGTGGGAGGCGAGCAAGGCGCGGCGCGCGTGGGGCACGGCGTCGTGGACCTGGAGGCCCGCGTGGGAGAAGCAGACGCGGGGTTTCTGTAGGGGGCCGAGCCACCCCACGGCGTCCGGGCAATTGTCCGCAGCCTGCCCTGCCGCTTCGTCCACCCGGTCCAGCAGGGTATCGAGCCAGGTGCCGGCGATATGGGAATAGAGGTGATGGGGAGGGGCATGACCGTGGGCCATGTCGCGACACGATCTTATGAGATCTCCCTGCAGCGAGTCTTCCGGCTCGCGGCGCCCTTCCTGCGCCGTGATGTACCCTTTGCAGTCCGCGAAGTGCCACGCACCGGATCGGAAGCCGATGGCAGGGTCGGCTGAGGGCCCCTTGGCGGTGAGGGCCACCCATGCCGTGTACAGCTCCGCCGTGTAGGCGTTGTCCAACCTCAAGGGGATGGGGACGGGGTACACCTGGTACCGGAGGGTGACGGGGCAGAACACCGCCACTGCCCCGCCGCAGCGCCGGGTCTTCGGGCACCACGACGCGTCGTGGAGGATCCCATAGTTCTCAGGGAGCCAGGAGAACGTGGGGACGGTCGCAGTCACCGCTTGGCAGCGTCTAACCGGGGGGACGGTGCCGACCGGCGGAGTGGGGCGGGGCGAGGCCCGGGGCCACCCCTTGCGTCGCGCGTCCTCTGTACTGCGATGGCCCGCAAGCATCCACGCGTGGGTGTCCTGGACCTCGAGTCCGGGCGACGACAGGGCCAGCACATGGGGGGTGTGGTGTGGCAGATGGCTGTCAGGGGGTAAGTGGATGGCGATGTCGCACCGGTGGCACAGGGCAACAAATAGATCGTGGTCCGTGGGGTGTGCGGTGCACCGGAGTCCGAGCTCCGGGGTGAGGCAGGGCTGGGAAGGATGGAACCGCCAGAGGGCAGTGAGGAGCCCGTGGCGCGTGGACCGGCAGACCAGGGAGTTGGGGTGGTTCAGGTGTCGGATGTAGACGCCGAAGAAGTTAGTAAACCCAACGACCGGTGCCGGGGGTATACCGACTCCCCCTTCGGGGACCTCACGGAGGAAGTGAGCAGAGGCGGAGAGGGTCCACCCAGCGGTGGCGCGCATGGCCGAGGCGGTCATGGCGTCCAGCACGCGCAGGGCCCCGTAGGAGGGGGGGCGGACACTGGTAAACCAGTTGACCGTCCCATGACACTTGGCAATATACATGGCGAGGGGGTAGTGGGCGGGGAGTCGTGGGGCGCGGAGCGCCCGGCACGCAGCGCGGGCGCCCGAGAACAGGCGCCGGGAGTCGACGGGATGGAAGAGGTGGGGAAGGGCATGGCGGCCAAGGACGCGGACGTAGTCCTGGCTCGTGGCACATCGCACGGGGTGACCATTGAGGTATACCGTGTCGTTGAGGAAATAGACCTGACCATCGCGCATGTCGGTGCCGATCAAGACCGTTTTTGTTGGGTCTGAGTGGAGGTTGGTGAGGCGGCCCGCTCTCTCAATGCCGCTGGCGAGGGTGGGCAAATGGCAACGGATCGGCGACTGCGGGAGGGTGTCGACCTTCGCGCCGTACTGGCGGAAGAGCTGGAGGTGGAGCGCGTGCGCAACCTCGTCCTCACAGCCCTTGGGGATCCCCGGGATCCACTCCAGCAGGTCGGTCAGGGCGGCATCGGCAGGCGACGGCAGAGACGGCGGCGGCTGGGCGGTCGCGCCCGGTGCCCGAAAGGCAGAGACCGCCCTCGGCTTAGGGATCGGTTCCGGGACTGCGAACGACAGTTCGGGCGCACGCGCAGGGGCCTCCGGGACCGGCACGGCGCCTGGCGCGGCCATAGCCCTACGGAGGACGTCGGCCAACTCCTCGAGGTTGGGTGCCTGGGGCGAGGTGAGAACTGCTGCGGCGAGGATGACCGGCACGAGGACCAGGAACTGCTGAGAGCCGGGGGGGGGCAGCTCGAACGAAGCCGGAACGGTGCTGCGCACGGCGTTGGCGAATGCCGGCGGCGTGGACTGGAGGCCGTGGAGTCTGGTGGCGATGGACAGGAGGGGGGGTACCGACCTGATGAAGTTGTTGAGCCTGACGGCTTCGGTCTGCCGCTGTGCCGCGGCGCAACGCTGGGCCTGCTGCTGGGCATTATCCCGTTCGGTGCGCATCGCGTCCAGATCCCGCGTGAGGGACTCCAGGTCGCCCCGTGCCACGGCCAGCTCCCGTCGTTGGGCCTCATACTCGTCATGCAATTGAGCGTAGTCGGTGGAGTAGGCCGTGACATCCAGGTCCGGGACAAAAGGCTCCCCCACCTGGGAGGGGCTGGGGGGGGCCGACCCGACGGCCGGGGCCGGTGACTCCGGAGGCGTGGGGTCCGCGACAGCCGGTGGTACCTGGGAGGCAGGCTCTGGGAGATTGAAAGAAAGCCTTGTCTGTTCGGGCAACAGTGACGAAGGCGATGGCTCGGACCCTGAGGGGGTGGGCTTGCCCTGGGCCTTGTACAGGGCTGACGCTGGGGTGGACGCCGCCGTGGCGAACAGAGTGCCGGCGGGGCTGGGCGCCGCTTGCCCTTTGGTGAGGTAAGGTGCGTGGCTGGGCGGCGTGAGCGGGGGCGGGTTGGCGGTGTCGGCGATGCCGGCCTGCAGCAGGGCGAAAGTGGGGGCTGTGGCCCAGGAGTGCTCGCCAGCCTGCTCGATCTGATGCAGCAGCTCCACGCTGCGGATCGGCAAGATCGAGCACTCGAGCAGCGGCCTCAGCTGCTCGGGGGTCCACATGCCCTTGTTGGCGAGGGCGGGGGGTGTGGGAACGGGGGCCGGCGTGTACTGTCCTGTGAGGCAGACGGAGGAGGCCCACGCAAGGAGCCCGAACTTCAGCGGGACGAGGTCTGCTGTCGGGATGTGGGCCGCCTGCAGGACCGCATGCACGTCGTTGGGTAGCGCCCAAAAGGCCGCAACTACCTCTCGGGTGCGGAGGCGGTCCCATGACGGTCTGAGGTGGGGGGTAAGGAACTGGCTGATGGGCTTGTGGATCTTGTGGGAGACCTTCTGGCTTTGGATGTCCGGAGGGCCGGCAGTGTCGACGGGCGGTGGCTGTTCGCGGGCTGTGTACAGGCCCTTGAAGACTTGGTTGCGGAGGCGTGACGCCGAAATTGGGGCATGGCTTGGGCTCCACCGCGTGACGAGAGCCGCTGTGAGGGCCTCAGGGTCCTTGGAGATATACTCCAGCAGTGGGCCTCCTTGTACCAGCGACAGGGGGACGTGCTCGATGACCTTCGTGTCAGACGGGCCTGCGGCGACCGTTACGGTGGCTGTGAGCAGGAGCCCCCGCGGCGTCCACACCCCCGTCACCGCTGTAATAGCCTGGATGTCGCCGTTGGCAGCCGTCCACCGCAGGGCATCACACAAGTCAGCCAGGGCGGGGTCGGTGGCCTGGATAGCCGTATCTGCCGCTTCCAGTGCGTCATCCTTCAGCATGTCCAGTTCTCGCAGCAGACGGTCAGCATCGTCGGACTGGGCGATGTCCATCAGAAACATGGGGAACGGCCCCTGACGAATGGCGCCGCCTCGACCGGTGTCGGGGGCGGGAGAGGGGGTGTCCTGGGACGGTGTTGAGCGGTCTGACATGGTAGCTGTGGCGAGAAAAGAGCGGGTGGCCTGTGGCCGCAATATGTTGGGGGGGGGGAGCAGATCGAGGTGTCGGCAAACGGAGGTGCACTGACATCATAGGCAGCCCCAGTCGGATGGGGCGCGCAGGAGAGAAACAAGGGGTACCACGAGCGTGGCCATAGTGTGACAAAACAAAGAGCATGGCGCGATGGCGCGGAGTAACATGGGGCCGCCTGGCGGACCGGGTCGGTGAGCGGGGGTCCCAGGACACACAGGGCGGGGATGCGAGGGGAGCACCGCGTTGGCGCGTGGTGCTGCAACCCTAGTGGCGCACGGGAGCGAGGGGCCCCACGTTGGGACGACGAATCGGACGACTGATGATACCCCTGCACAAGGCGTCACGCTTGAGCGGCGGATACGTCGAATGCAGTCCCCGTCGCGGCTCCCCGCGTAGCGGCCTGGAAGATTGCCACGGCGAGGTCGACGTCTTGCCAGAGACGAACGTATAACGACGTGCCCACTGTGAGCAGGAAACGGCTTGCAAGGGGGAGGGACGCACTTGAGGTGCGGCACTCAGCCCTTGGAGACACGGGATGAAGAGGGAGAGAGAGAGTGCACCATACGGGTGGAGCTGAGCGGAGAGGGGGCCACGATGGCAGAGCTGAGTCACGTGGTGGCACGACTATCACGACGATTCACGATTGGTGTCGAGCGTGGCAGTGCGTGTAGGCAATCCGTCCTACAGCTACCATCCTGAGGGTTTTTAGACTGGTGCCAGGTCACCAGTGGAGGGTTGTGGAGGGGTGTGGAGGGGTCCGGAGGGGTGTGGAGGGGTGTGGAGGGTTGTGGAGGGGTGTGGAGGGGTGTGGAGGGGTGTGGAGGGTTGTGGAGGGGTGAAGAGGGGTGTGGAGGGGTGTGGAGGGGTGTGGTGGGGTGTGGAGGGGTGTGGAGGGGTGCGGAGTGGTGTGGAGGGGTGTGGAGGCGTGCGGAGGGGTGTGGAGGGGTGTGGAGGGGTCTGGAGGGGTGTGGAGGGGTGTGGAGGAGTGTGGAGGGGTGTGGAGGGGTGTGGAGGGTTCTGGAGGGGTGCGGAGGGTTGTGGAGGGGTGTGGAGGGATGTGGAGGGGTGTGGAGGGTTGTGGAGGGGTGTGGAGGGGTGTGGAGGGTTGTGGAGGGGTGTGGAGGGGTGTGGAGGGGTGTGGAGGGTTGTGGAGGGGTGTGGAGGGGTGTGGAGGGGTGTGGAGGGTTGTGGAGGGGTGTGGAGGGGTGTGGAGGGGTGTGGAGGGGTGTGGAGGGGTGTGGAGGGGTGTGGAGGGGGGTGGAGGGGTGTGGAGGGGTGTGGAGGGGTGTGGAGGGGTGTGGAGGGGTGTGGAGGGGTGTGGAGGGTTGTGGAGGGTTGTGGAGGGTTGTGGAGGGGTGCGGAGGGGTGTGGAGGGGTGTGGAGGGGTGCGCAGGAGTGTGGAGGGGGGTGGAGGGGTGTGGAGGGGTGTGGAGGGGTGTGGAGGGGTGCGCAGGAGGAGGAGGAGGAGGAGGAGCGCCTGCCGCGGTCCCACGTACGGTGAGCCTTGGCGTCGTCCCTCGGGGGCCAAACGCAGGCTCTGCCGAGGGAGTCCTCCGTCTTACCTCCGCTAGAGCAAGACGAATCTCGTCGCACACCTGAGAACGCTCCTCCCAGCAGGCCGTCTGGGTCACAACGTCGGTGTACGACAACGCTACGGCTCGATCTGCTCTCCGGTCCCGGCCACCAACCGCTCCGACCTGTCCTGGATCCACCCGAGTAAGCGTTCCAAGATCAACGGGCACGGAAGATGTGGGTCTCCCGGGGCATCACCTCCGACTTAGAACGCCGCCAGACAAAGAGCGCGGTCCGGCACGACTGCGCGCAGCACCGGAGCGGTCCGGGCGCGTGAGGTCGAGGACGGGTCACGGGCGGGGACAGGGCCACGGGGCGGGCCGACCCATGGCCACCTGCATGTCCTTAAAGACCGTGCGGGGTCCTTGGGAAGCCGCAGTGAGGATGGCCGAGAACGCGGAATGTAGTGCGGCACACCACGAGGGGATCACATCTCCACAGAGGCCGGCCTCTAGGCTCCGTCCATTGCCACCGTAATGGATGGCCCAGAGGCGGCGTCGATCCGGGAGATGGGGGGCAAGCCCGTGCCGTCCGAGACTGTCCAAGATGATCACGTCATGGGCTTCCAGCTCAATCTCCCGCTGCACGGCCGGCGACATCTGGTTCGTCTCGTTGTACACATACAGGACGCGGTACGGACTGCGCTTGTTCCGGGTGGAGATGGCGGACTTCACCTTAGGGGCCAGGAGGAGGTCCCCTGATAGCCAGAGTCCTAGGAGGACGTCCCAGGCCGGCCACCTGCCCGAGCCGGGCGTTGGGGCCCAGTTGGCTACGTGATACCACTCTGGCGGTGGATCGTTGGCGAGGGACTGGTTAACAGGGGCCCGCGGTAGGGGAGAGAGGTAGTCGGCAAGAGGTAGAACGGGCACCGCGTGCCGCTTATGTAGGAGAACGGTAGTGAGAACGACATCGCAGAGTAGGCGACGGAGACGCGCAGGACGCAGACCTCTGTGCAGCAGGGCATCCCTGTGTGGCGTGGAGATGGCTCCGAGGCGACCAACAGTGTAGGTTGCGACGGTGTGGTGGGCCGGGGAGCCATCCACAGCCAGTATGAACGGCTCGTCCCCCCAAAGGACGAGGGTGCCCCAAGCAGTGGGCGTACAGTGGCGCCAGGCATGGCACCTCTGAGAGAGTCGGGCCGCAAGCCACCGATGGTAGTGGGCGCGGATGAGCGGGTCTAGCGGGCACGAGAGGATATGGTCCCCGGAGGCGGGCATGGTGCAGAGGGGGCAGGACGTATCTCTTGGGGGGAACAGGGAGAGGCGGATGCCGGTGACCGTGAGGTGGTCCCCCCACGTGATGAGACCGTGGCTGACGATGTTGGCGTACTCGTTGAGGTCGGGGAGGTGTTGTGGCGGGGGGGACGCAGAGAAGGCGTGGTGGGAGGCGAGCAAGGCGCGGCGCGCGTGGGGCACGGCGTCGTGGACCTGGAGGCCCGCGTGGGAGAAGCAGACGCGGGGTTTCTGTAGGGGGCCGAGCCACCCCACGGCGTCCGGGCAATTGTCCGCAGCCTGCCCTGCCGCTTCGTCCACCCGGTCCAGCAGGGTATCGAGCCAGGTGCCGGCGATATGGGAATAGAGGTGATGGGGAGGGGCATGACCGTGGGCCATGTCGCGACACGATCTTATGAGATCTCCCTGCAGCGAGTCTTCCGGCTCGCGGCGCCCTTCCTGCGCCGTGATGTACCCTTTGCAGTCCGCGAAGTGCCACGCACCGGATCGGAAGCCGATGGCAGGGTCGGCTGAGGGCCCCTTGGCGGTGAGGGCCACCCATGCCGTGTACAGCTCCGCCGTGTAGGCGTTGTCCAGCCTCAAGGGGATGGGGACGGGGTACACCTGGTACCGGAGGGTGACGGGGCAGAACACCGCCACTGCCCCGCCGCAGCGCCGGGTCTTCGGGCACCACGACGCGTCGTGGAGGATCCCATAGTTCTCAGGGAGCCAGGAGAACGTGGGGACGGTCGCAGTCACCGCTTGGCAGCGTCTAACCGGGGGGACGGTGCCGACCGGCGGAGTGGGGCGGGGCGAGGCCCGGGGCCACCCCTTGCGTCGCGCGTCCTCTGTACTGCGATGGCCCGCAAGCATCCACGCGTGGGTGTCCTGGACCTCGAGTCCGGGCGACGACAGGGCCAGCACATGGGGGGTGTGGTGTGGCAGATGGCTGTCAGGGGGTAAGTGGATGGCGATGTCGCACCGGTGGCACAGGGCAACAAATAGATCGTGGTCCGTGGGGTGTGCGGTGCACCGGAGTCCGAGCTCCGGGGTGAGGCAGGGCTGGGAAGGATGGAACCGCCAGAGGGCAGTGAGGAGCCCGTGGCGCGTGGACCGGCAGACCAGGGAGTTGGGGTGGTTCAGGTGTCGGATGTAGACGCCGAAGAAGTTAGTAAACCCAACGACCGGTGCCGGGGGTATACCGACTCCCCCTTCGGGGACCTCACGGAGGAAGTGAGCAGAGGCGGAGAGGGTCCACCCAGCGGTGGCGCGCATGGCCGAGGCGGTCATGGCGTCCAGCACGCGCAGGGCCCCGTAGGAGGGGGGGCGCACACTGGTAAACCAGTTGACCGTCCCATGACACTTGGCAATATACATGGCGAGGGGGTAGTGGGCGGGGAGTCGTGGGGCGCGGAGCGCCCGGCACGCAGCGCGGGCGCCCGAGAACAGGCGCCGGGAGTCGACGGGATGGAAGAGGTGGGGAAGGGCATGGCGGCCAAGGACGCGGACGTAGTCCTGGCTCGTGGCACATCGCACGGGGTGACCATTGAGGTATACCGTGTCGTTGAGGAAATAGACCTGACCATCGCGCATGTCGGTGCCGATCAAGACCGTTTTTGTTGGGTCTGAGTGGAGGTTGGTGAGGCGGCCCGCTCTCTCAATGCCGCTGGCGAGGGTGGGCAAATGGCAACGGATCGGCGACTGCGGGAGGGTGTCGACCTTCGCGCCGTACTGGCGGAAGAGCTGGAGGTGGAGCGCGTGCGCAACCTCGTCCTCACAGCCCTTGGGGATCCCCGGGATCCACTCCAGCAGGTCGGTCAGGGCGGCATCGGCAGGCGACGGCAGAGACGGCGGCGGCTGGGCGGTCGCGCCCGGTGCCCGAAAGGCAGAGACCGCCCTCGGCTTAGGGATCGGTTCCGGGACTGCGAACGACAGTTCGGGCGCACGCGCAGGGGCCTCCGGGACCGGCACGGCGCCTGGCGCGGCCATAGCCCTACGGAGGACGTCGGCCAACTCCTCGAGGTTGGGTGCCTGGGGCGAGGTGAGAACTGCTGCGGCGAGGATGACCGGCACGAGGACCAGGAACTGCTGAGAGCCGGGGGGGGGCAGCTCGAACGAAGCCGGAACGGTGCTGCGCACGGCGTTGGCGAATGCCGGCGGCGTGGACTGGAGGCCGTGGAGTCTGGTGGCGATGGATAGGAGGGGGGGTACCGACCTGATGAAGTTGTTGAGCCTGACGGCTTCGGTCTGCCGCTGTGCCGCGGCGCAACGCTGGGCCTGCTGCTGGGCATTATCCCGTTCGGTGCGCATCGCGTCCAGATCCCGCGTGAGGGACTCCAGGTCGCCCCGTGCCACGGCCAGCTCCCGTCGTTGGGCCTCATACTCGTCATGCAATTGAGCGTAGTCGGTGGAGTAGGCCGTGACATCCAGGTCCGGGACAAAAGGCTCCCCCACCTGGGAGGGGCTGGGGGGGGCCGACCCGACGGCCGGGGCCGGTGACTCCGGAGGCGTGGGGTCCGCGACAGCCGGTGGTACCTGGGAGGCAGGCTCTGGGAGATTGAAAGAAAGCCTTGTCTGTTCGGGCAACAGTGACGAAGGCGATGGCTCGGACCCTGAGGGGGTGGGCTTGCCCTGGGCCTTGTACAGGGCTGACGCTGGGGTGAACGCCGCCGTGGCGAACAGAGTGCCGGCGGGGCTGGGCGCCGCTTGCCCTTTGGTGAGGTAAGGTGCGTGGCTGGGCGGCGTGAGCGGGGGCGGGTTGGCGGTGTCGGCGATGCCGGCCTGCAGCAGGGCGAAAGTGGGGGCTGTGGCCCAGGAGTGCTCGCCAGCCTGCTCGATCTGATGCAGCAGCTCCACGCTGCGGATCGGCAAGATCGAGCACTCGAGCAGCGGCCTCAGCTGCTCGGGGGTCCACATGCCCTTGTTGGCGAGGGCGGGGGGTGTGGGAACGGGGGCCGGCGTGTACTGTCCTGTGAGGCAGACGGAGGAGGCCCACGCAAGGAGCCCGAACTTCAGCGGGACGAGGTCTGCTGTCGGGATGTGGGCCGCCTGCAGGACCGCATGCACGTCGTTGGGTAGCGCCCAAAAGGCCGCAACTACCTCTCGGGTGCGGAGGCGGTCCCATGACGGTCTGAGGTGGGGGGTAAGGAACTGGCTGATGGGCTTGTGGATCTTGTGGGAGACCTTCTGGCTTTGGATGTCCGGAGGGCCGGCAGTGTCGACGGGCGGTGGCTGTTCGCGGGCTGTGTACAGGCCCTTGAAGACTTGGTTGCGGAGGCGTGACGCCGAAATTGGGGCATGGCTTGGGCTCCACCGCGTGACGAGAGCCGCTGTGAGGGCCTCAGGGTCCTTGGAGACATACTCCAGCAGTGGGCCTCCTTGTACCAGCGACAGGGGGACGTGCTCGATGACCTTCGTGTCAGACGGGCCTGCGGCGACCGTTACGGTGGCTGTGAGCAGGAGCCCCCGCGGCGTCCACACCCCCGTCACCGCTATAATAGCCTGGATGTCGCCGTTGGCAGCCGTCCACCGCAGGGCATCACACAAGTCAGCCAGGGCGGGGTCGGTGGCCTGGATAGCCGTATCTGCCGCTTCCAGTGCGTCATCCTTCAGCATGTCCAGTTCTCGCAGCAGACGGTCAGCATCGTCGGACTGGGCGATGTCCATCAGAAACATGGGGAACGGCCCCTGACGAATGGCGCCGCCTCGACCGGTGTCGGGGGCGGGAGAGGGGGTGTCCTGGGACGGTGTTGAGCGGTCTGACATGGTAGCTGTGGCGAGAAAAGAGCGGGTGGCCTGTGGCCGCAATATGTTGGGGGGGGGGAGCAGATCGAGGTGTCGGCAAACGGAGGTGCACTGACATCATAGGCAGCCCCAGTCGGATGGGGCGCGCAGGAGAGAAACAAGGGGTACCACGAGCGTGGCCATAGTGTGACAAAACAAAGAGCATGGCGCGATGGCGCGGAGTAACATGGGGCCGCCTGGCGGACCGGGTCGGTGAGCGGGGGTCCCAGGACACACAGGGCGGGGGTGCGAGGGGAGCACCGCGTTGGCGCGTGGTGCTGCAACCCTAGTGGCGCACGGGAGCGAGGGGCCCCACGTTGGGACGACGAATCGGACGACTGATGATACCCCTGCACAAGGCGTCACGCTTGAGCGGCGGATACGTCGAATGCAGTCCCCGTCGCGGCTCCCCGCGTAGCGGCCTGGAAGATTGCCACGGCGAGGTCGACGTCTTGCCAGAGACGAACGTATAACGACGTGCCCACTGTGAGCAGGAAACGGCTTGCAAGGGGGAGGGACGCACTTGAGGTGCGGCACTCAGCCCTTGGAGACACGGGATGAAGAGGGAGAGAGAGAGTGCACCATACGGGTGGAGCTGAGCGGAGAGGGGGCCACGATGGCAGAGCTGAGTCACGTGGTGGCACGACTATCACGACGATTCACGATTGGTGTCGAGCGTGGCAGTGCGTGTAGGCAATCCGTCCTACAGCTACCATCCTGAGGGTTTTTAGACTGGTGCCAGGTCACCAGGTGGAGGGTTGTGGAAGGGTGAAGAGGGGTGTGGAGGGGTGTGGAGGGGTGTGGTGGGGTGTGGAGGGGTGTGGAGGGGTGCGGAGGGGTGTGGAGGGGTGTGGAGGGGTGCGGAGGGGTGTGGAGGGGTGTGGAGGGGTCTGGAGGGGTGTGGACGGGTGTGGAGGGGTGTGGAGGGGTGTGGAGGGATGTGGAGGGTTCTGAAGGGGTGCGGAGGGGTGTGGAGGGGTGTGGAGGGGTGTGGAGGGGTGTGGAGGGTTGTGGAGGGGTGTGGAGGGGTGTGGAGGGGTGTGGAGGGGTGTGGAGGGGTGTGGAGTGGTGTGGAGGGTTGTGGAGGGGTGTGGAGGGGTGTGGAGGGGTGTGGAGGGTTGTGGAGCGATGTGGAGGGGTGTGGAGGGGTGTGGAGGGGTGTGGAGGGGTGTGGAGGGGTGTGGAGGGGGGGTGGAGGGGTGTGGAGGGGTGTGGAGGGTTGTGGAGGGGTGTGGAGGGGTGTGGAGGGGTGTGGAGGGGTGCGCAGGAGTGTGGAGGGGGGTGGAGGGGTGTGGAGGGGTGCGGAGGGGTGTGGAGGGGTGTGGAGGGTTGTGGAGGGGTGTGGAGGGGTGTGGAGGGGTGTGGAGGGGTGCGCAGGAGTGTGGAGGGGGGTGGAGGGGTGTGGAGGGGTGCGGAGGGGTGTGGAGGGGTGTGGAGGGGTGTGGAGGGGTGTGGAGGGGTGTGGAGGGTTGTGGAGGGGTGTGGAGGGGTGTGGAGGGGTGTGGAGGGTTGTGGAGGGGTGAAGAGGGGTGTGGAGGGGTGTGGAGGGGTGTGGAGGGGTGTGGAGGGGTGTGGAGGGGTGCGGAGGGGTGTGGAGGGGTGTGGAGGGGTGCGGAGGGGTGTGGAGGGGTGTGGAGGGGTCTGGAGGGGTGTGGAGGGGTGTGGAGGGGTGTGGAGGGGTGTGGAGGGGTGTGGAGGGTTCTGGAGGGGTGCGGAGGGGTGTGGAGGGGTGTGGAGGGGTGTGGAGGGGTGTGGAGGGTTGTGGAGGGGTGTGGAGGGGTGTGGAGTGTTGTGGAGGGGTGTGGAGGAGTGTGGAGGGGTGTGGAGGGTTGTGGAGGGGTGTGGAGGGGTGTGGAGGGGTGTGGAGGGTTGTGGAGGGGTGTGGAGGGGTGTGGAGTGGTGTGGAGGGGTGTGGAGGGGTGTGGAGGGGTGTGGAGGGGGCTGGAGGGGTGTGGAGGGGTGTGGAGGGGTGTGGAGGGGTGTGGAGGGGTGTGGAGGGGTGTGGAGGGGTGTGGAGGGTTGTGGAGGGTTGTGGAGGGTTGTGGAGGGGTGCGGAGGGGTGTGGAGGGGTGTGGAGGGGTGCGCAGGAGTGTGGAGGGGTGTGGAGGGGTGTGGAGGGGTGTGGAGGGGTGTGGAGGGGTGCGCAGGGGTGTGGAGGGGTGTGGAGGGGTGTGGAGGGGTGTGGAGGGGTGCGGAGGGGTGTGGAGGGGTGTGGAGGGGTGTGGAGGGGTGTGGAGGGTTGTGGAGGGGTGTGGAGGGGTGTGGAGGGGTGTGGAGGGTGGTGGAGGGGTGTGGAGGGGTGTGGAGGGGTGTGGAGGGGTGTGGTGGGGTGTGGAGGGCTGTGGAGGGGTGCGGAGGGGTGTGGAGGCGTGTGGAGGGGTGCGGAGGGGTGTGGAGGGGTGTGGAGGGGTCTGGAGGGGTGTGGAGGGGTGCGGAGGGGTGTGGAGGGGTGTGGAGGGGTGTGGAGGGTTCTGGAGGGATGCGGAGGGGTGTGGAGGGGTGTGGAGGGGTGTGGAGGGGGGTGGAGGGGGGTGGAGGGGTGCGGAGGGGTGTGGAGTGGTGTGGAGGGGTGTGGAGGGGTGTGGAGGGGTGTGGAGGGTTGTGGAGGTTTGCGGAGGGGTGTGGAGGGGTGTGGAGGGGTGTGGAGTGGTGTGGAGGGGTGTGGAGGGGTGTGGAGGGGTGTGGAGGGGTGTGGAGGGGTGTGGAGGGGTGTGGAGGGTTGTGGAGGGGTGTGGAGGGGTGTGGAGGGGTGTGGAGAGTTGTGGAGGGGTGTGGAGGGGTGTGGAGGGGGGTGGAGGGGTGTGGAGGGGTGTGGAGGGGTGTGGAGGGGTGTGGAGGGGTGTGGAGGGGTGTGGAGGGGTGTGGAGGGTTGTGGAGGGGTATGGAGGGTTGTGGAGGGGTGCGGAGGGGTGTGGAGGGGTGTGGAGGGGTGCGCAGGAGTGTGGAGGGGGGTGGAGGGGTGTGGAGGGGTGCGGAGGGGTGTGGTGGGGTGTGGAGGGTTGTGGAGGGGTGTGGAGGGGTGTGGAGGGGTGTGGAGGGGTGTGGAGGGGTGTGGAGGGTTGTGGAGGGGTGTGGAGGGGTGTGGAGGGGTGTGGAGGGGTGTGGAGGGGTGTGGAGGGGTGTGGAGGGGTGTGGAGGGGTGTGGAGGGGTGTGGAGGGGTGTGGAGGGTTGTGGAGGGTTGTGGAGGGTTGTGAAGGGGTGCGGAGGGGTGTGGAGGGGTGTGGAGGGGTGCGCAGGAGTGTGGAGGGGTGTGGAGGGTTGTGGAGGGGTGTGGAGGGGTGTGGAGGGGTGTGGAGGGTTGTGGAGGGGTGTGGAGGGGTGTGGAGGGGTGTGGAGGGGTGTGGAGGGGTGTGGAGGGGTGTGGAGGGGGGTGGAGGGGTGTGGAGGGGTGTGGAGGGGTGTGGAGGGGTGTGGAGGGGTGTGGAGGGGTGTGGAGGGGTGTGGAGGGTGGTGGAGGGGTGTGGAGGGGTGTGGAGGGGTGTGGAGGGGTGTGGTGGGGTGTGGAGGGCTGTGGAGGGGTGCGGAGGGGTGTGGAGGCGTGTGGAGGGGTGCGGAGGGGTGTGGAGGGGTGTGGAGGGGTCTGGAGGGGTGTGGAGGGGTGCGGAGGGGTGTGGAGGGGTGTGGAGGGGTGTGGAGGGTTCTGGAGGGATGCGGAGGGGTGTGGAGGGGTGTGGAGGGGTGTGGAGGGGGGTGGAGGGGGGTGGAGGGGTGCGGAGGGGTGTGGAGTGGTGTGGAGGGGTGTGGAGGGGTGTGGAGGGGTGTGGAGGGTTGTGGAGGTTTGCGGAGGGGTGTGGAGGGGTGTGGAGGGGTGTGGAGTGGTGTGGAGGGGTGTGGAGGGGTGTGGAGGGGTGTGGAGGGGTGTGGAGGGGTGTGGAGGGGTGTGGAGGGTTGTGGAGGGGTGTGGAGGGGTGTGGAGGGGTGTGGAGAGTTGTGGAGGGGTGTGGAGGGGTGTGGAGGGGGGTGGAGGGGTGTGGAGGGGTGTGGAGGGGTGTGGAGGGGTGTGGAGGGGTGTGGAGGGGTGTGGAGGGGTGTGGAGGGTTGTGGAGGGGTATGGAGGGTTGTGGAGGGGTGCGGAGGGGTGTGGAGGGGTGTGGAGGGGTGCGCAGGAGTGTGGAGGGGGGTGGAGGGGTGTGGAGGGGTGCGGAGGGGTGTGGTGGGGTGTGGAGGGTTGTGGAGGGGTGTGGAGGGGTGTGGAGGGGTGTGGAGGGGTGTGGAGGGGTGTGGAGGGTTGTGGAGGGGTGTGGAGGGGTGTGGAGGGGTGTGGAGGGGTGTGGAGGGGTGTGGAGGGGTGTGGAGGGGTGTGGAGGGGTGTGGAGGGGTGTGGAGGGGTGTGGAGGGTTGTGGAGGGTTGTGGAGGGTTGTGAAGGGGTGCGGAGGGGTGTGGAGGGGTGTGGAGGGGTGCGCAGGAGTGTGGAGGGGTGTGGAGGGTTGTGGAGGGGTGTGGAGGGGTGTGGAGGGGTGTGGAGGGTTGTGGAGGGGTGTGGAGGGGTGTGGAGGGGTGTGGAGGGGTGTGGAGGGGTGTGGAGGGGTGTGGAGGGGGGTGGAGGGGTGTGGAGGGGTGTGGAGGGGTGTGGAGGGGTGTGGAGGGGTGTGGAGGGGTGTGGAGGGGTGTGGAGGGTTGTGGAGGGTTGTGGAGGGTTGTGGAGGGGTGCGGAGGGGTGTGGAGGGGTGTGGAGGGGTGCGCAGGAGTGTGGAGGGGGGTGGAGGGGTGTGGAGGGGTGTGGAGGGGTGCGCAGGGGTGTGGAGGGGTGTGGAGGGGTGTGGAGGGGTGTGGAGGGGTGTGAGGGGTGCGGGGGGGTGTGGAGGGGTGTGGAGGGGTGTGGAGGGGTGTGGAGGGTTGTGGAGGGGTGTGGAGGGGTGTGGTGGGGTGTGGAGGGTTGTGGAGGGGTGAAGAGGGGTGTGGAGGGGTGTGGAGGGGTGTGGTGGGGTGTGGAGGGGTGTGGAGGGGTGCGGAGGGGTGTGGAGGGGTGTGGAGGGGTGCGGAGGGGTGTGGAGGGGTGTGGAGGGGTCTGGAGGGGTGTGGAGGGGTGTGGAGGGGTGTGGAGGGGTGTGGAGGGGTGTGGAGGGTTCTGGAGGGGTGCGGAGGGGTGTGGAGGGGTGTGGAGGGTTGTGGAGGGTTGTGGAGGGGTGCGGAGTGGTGTGGAGTGGTGTGGAGGGGTGTGGAGGGGTGTGGAGGGGTGCGGAGGGGTGTGGAGGGTTGTGGAGGGGTGCGGAGGGGTGTGGAGGGGTGTGGAGGGGTGCGGAGGGGTGTGGAGGGTTGTGGAGGGTTGTGGAGGGGTGTGGAGGGGTGTGGAGGGGTGTGGAGGGGTGTGGAGGTTTGCGGAGGGGTGTGGAGGGGTGCGGAGGGGTGTGGAGGGGTGTGGAGGGGTGTGGAGGGGTGTGGAGGGTTCTGGAGGGGCGTGGAGGGTTCTGGAGGGGTGCGGAGGGGTGTGCCGAAGGCGCTGTTACCAAAAGATGTCTACCCACGGGTAGAGGTAAACGGGCTGGGCTGTGTGTGTTGCGTGCGCGCTGTGCGTAAGTGTGTTGTTGCATTGCCGGACCGGTGCACTCCCGCAATGCACTGCCTCACTGCCCTGGGGCAGTGGGCAGTGGACCTCCTGCAATACACTGCCGCACTGCCCGGGGGCAGTGGGCAGTGGACCTCCTGCAATACACTGCCTCACTGCCTGCGGGCGGTGGGCAGTGCAACTCCTGCAATGCACTGCCTCACTGCCTGGGGGCAGTGGGCAGTGCAACTCCTGCAATGCACTGCCTCACTGCCTGGGGGCGATGGACAGTGCAACTCCTGCGATGCACTGCCTCACTGCCCTGGGGCAGTAGGCCGTGCAACCCCTGCAATGCACTGCCTCACTGCCTGGGGGCAGTAGGCCGTGCAACCCCTGCAATGCACTGCCTCACTGCCTGGGGGCAGTGGACAGTGCAGCTCCTGCAATGCACTGCCTCACTGCCCTGAGGGCAGTGGGCAGTGCAACTCCTGCAATGCACTGCCTTACTGCCCGGAGGCAGTGGGCAGTGCAACTCCTGCAATGCACTGCCTCACTGCCCTGGGGGCAGTGGGCAGTGCAACTCCTTCAGTGCACTGCCTCACTGCCTGGGGGCAGTGGGCAGTGCAACTCCTGCAATGCACTGCCCGACTGCCTGGGGGCAGTGGACAGTGCAACTCCCGCAATGCACTGCCTCACTGCCTGGGGGCAGTGGGCAGTGCAACTCCTGCAATGCACTGCCCCACTGCCTGGGGGCAGTGGGCAGTGCAACTCCTGCAATGCACTGCCTCACTGCCTGGGGGCAGTGGGCAGTGCAACTCCTGCAATGCACTGCCGCACTGCCTGGGGGCAGTGGGCAGTGCAACTCCTGCAATGCACTGCCTCACTGCCCGGGGGCAGTGGGCAGTGCAACTCCTGCAATGCACTGCCCCACTGCCTGGGGGCAGTGGGCAGTGCAACTCATGCAATGCACTGCCTCACTGCCTGGGGGCAGTGGACAGTGCAGCTCCTGCAATGCACTGCCCCACTGCCCTAGGGGCAGTGGGCAGTGCAACTCCTGCAATGTACTGCCTCACTGCCTGGGGGCAGTGGACAGTGCAACTCCTGCAATGCACTGCCTCACTGCCCTGGGGGCAGTGGGCAGTGCAACTCCTGCAATGCACTGCCTCACTGCCCGGGGGCAGTAGGCAGTGCAACTCCTGCAATGCACTGCCCCACTGCTTGGGGGCAGTGGGCAGTGCAACTCATGCAATGCACTGCCTCACTGCCTGGGGGCAGTGGACAGTGCAGCTCCTGCAATGCACTGCCCCACTGCCCTAGGGGCAGTGGGCAGTGCAACTCCTGCAATGCACTGCCTCACTGCCCTGGGGCAGTAGGCCGTGCAACCCCTGCAATGCACTGCCTCACTGCCTGGGGGCAGTGGGCAGTGCAACTCCTGCAATGCACTGCCTTACTGCCTGGGGGCAGTGGACAGTGCTACTCCTGCTATGCACTGCCCCACTGCCTGGGGGCAGTGGGCAGTGCAACTCCTGCAATGCACTGCCTCACTGCCCTGGGGCAGTAGGCCGTGCAACCCCTGCAATGCACTGCCTCACTGCCTGGGGGCAGTGGACAGTGTAGCTCCTGCAATGCACTGCCTCACTGCCCTGAGGGCAGTGGGCAGTGCAACTCCTGCAATGCACTGCCTTACTGCCCGGAGGCAGTGGGCAGTGCAACTCCTGCAATGCACTGCCTTACTGCCTGGGGGCAGTGGACAGTGCTACTCCTGCTATGCACTGCCCCACTGCCTGGGGGCAGTGGGCAGTGCAACTCCTGCAATGCACTGCCTCACTGCCCTGGGGCAGTAGGCCGTGCAACCCCTGCAATGCACTGCCTCACTGCCTGGGGGCAGTGGACAGTGTAGCTCCTGCAATGCACTGCCTCACTGCCCTGAGGGCAGTGGGCAGTGCAACTCCTGCAATGCACTGCCTTACTGCCCGGAGGCAGTGGGCAGTGCAACTCCTGCAATGCACTGCCTCACTGCCCTGGGGGCAGTGGGCAGTGCAACTCCTGCAGTGCACTGCCTCACTGCCTGGGGGCAGCGGACAGTGCAACTCCTGCAATGCACTGCCCCACTGCCTGGGGGCAGTGGGCAGTGCAACTCCTGCAATACACTGCCTCACTGCCCTGGGGCAGTAGGCAGTGCAACTCCCGCAATGCACTGCCTCACTGCCTGGGGGCAGTGGACAGTGCTACTACTGCAATGCACTGCCCCACTGCCTGGGGGCAGTGGGCAGTGCAACTCCCGCAATGCACTGCCTCACTGCCTGGGGGCAGTGGGCAGTGCAACTCCTGCAATGCACTGCCCCACTGCCTGGGGGCAGTGGGCAGTGCAACTCCTGCAATGCACTGCCTCACTGCCTGGGGGCAGTGGGCAGTGCAACTCCTGCAATGCACTGCCTCACTGCCCGGGGGCAGTGGGCAGTGTAACTCCTGCAATGCACTGCCCCACTGCCTCGGGGCAGTGGGCAGTGCAACTCCTGCAATGCACTGCCTCACTGCCTGGGGGCAGTAGACAGTGCAGCTCCTGCAATGCACTGCCTCAATGCCATAGGGGCAGTGGACAGCGCAACTCCTGCAATGTACTGCCTCACTGTCTGGGGGCAGTGGGCAGTGCAACTCCTGCAATGCACCGCCCCACTGCCTGGGGGCAGTGGACAGTGCAATTCCTGCAATGCACTGCCTCACTGTCTGGGGGCAGTGGGCAGTGCAACTCCTGCAATGCACTGCCCCACTGCCCGGGGGCAGTGGGCAGTGCAACTCCTGCAATGCACTGCCTCACTGCCCAGGGGCAGTAGGCCGTGCAACTCCTGCAATGCACTGCCTGACTGCCTGGGAGCAGTTGGCAGTGCAACTCCTGCAATGCACTGCCTCACTGCCTGGGGGCAGTGGGCACCGCAACTCCCGCAATGCACTGCCTCACTGCCCTGGGGGCAGTGGGCAGTGCAACTCCTGCAATGCACTGCCTCACTGTCTGGGGGCACTGGACACCGCAACTCCTGCAATGCACTGCCCCACTGCCTGGGGGCAGTGGGCAGTGCAACTCCTGCAATGCACTGCCTCACTGCCCTGGGGCAGTAGGCAGTGCAAATCCTGCAACGCACTGCCGCACTGCCTGGGGGCAGTGGGCAGTGCAACTCCTGCAATGCACTGCCTCACTGCCCTAGGGGCGGTGGACGGTGCAACTCCTGCAATGTACTGCCTCACTGCCTGGGGGCAGTGGGCAGTGCTACTCCTGCAATGCACCGCCTCACTGCCTGGGGGCAGCGGACAGTGCAACTCCTGCAATGCACTGCCTCACTGCCTGGGGGCAGTGGACAGTGCTACTCCTGCAATGCACTGCCCCACTGCCTGGGGGCAGTGGGCAGTGCAACTCCTGCAATGCACTGCCCCACTGCTTGGGGGCAGTGGACAGTGCAACTCCTGCAATGCACTGCCTCACTGCCTGGGGGCAGTGGACAGTGCAACTCCTGCAATGCACTGCCCCACTGCCTGGGGGCAGTGGGCAGTGCAACTCCTGCAATGCACTGCCCCACTGCCTGGGGGCAGTGGACAGTGCAACTCCTGCAATGTACTGCCTCACTGCCTGGGGGCAGTGGGCAGTGCAACTCCTGCAATACACTGCCTCACTGCCTGGGGGCAGTGGGCAGTGCAACTCCTGCAATGCACTGCCCCACTGCTTGGGGGCAGTGGACAGTACAACTCCTGCAATGCACTGCCTCACTGCCTGGGGGCAGTGGGCAGTGCAACTCCTGCAATGAACTGCCTCACTGCCCTGGGGCAGTGGGCAGTGCAACTCCTGCAATGCACTGCCCCACTGCTTGGGGGCAGTGGACAGTGCAACTCCTGCAATGCACTGCCTCACTGCCTGGGGGCAGTGGGCAGTGCAACTCCTGCAATGCACTGCCTCACTGCCCTGGGGCAGTGGGCAGTGCAACTCCTGCAATGCAGTGCCTCACTGCCTGGGGGCAGTGGGCAGTGCAACTCCTGCAATGCACTGCCCCACTGCCTGGGGGCAGTGGGCAGTGCAACTCCTGCAATGCACTGCCTCACTGCCCTGGGGCAGTGGGCAGTGCAACTCCTGCAATGCACTGCCTCACTGCCCTGGGGGCAGTGGACAGTGCAACTCCTGCAATGCACTGCCTCACTGCCCTGGGGCAGTGGACAGTGCAACTCCTGCAATGCACTGCCTCACTGCCTGGGGGCAGTGGGCAGTGCAACTCCTGCAATGCACTGCCTCACTGCCCTGGGGCAGTGGGCAGTGCAACTCCTGCAATGCAGTGCCTCACTGCCTGGGGGCAGTGGGCAGTGCAACTCCTGCAATGCACTGCCTCACTGCCTGGGGGCAGTGGGCAGTGCAACTCCTGCAATGCACTGCCTCACTGCCCTGGGGGCAGTGGGCAGTGCAACTCCTGCAATGCACGGCCTCACTGCCTGGGGGCAGTGGACAGTGCAACTCCTGCAATGCACCGCCCCACTGCCTGGGGGCAGTGGGCAGTGCAACTCCTGCAATGCACTGCCCCACTGCTTGGGGGCAGTGGACAGTGCAACTCCTGCAATGCACTGCCTCACTGCCTGGGGGCAGTGGACAGTGCAACTCCTGCAATGCACTGCCCCACTGCCTGGGGGCAGTGGGCAGTGCAACTCCTGCAATGCACTGCCCCACTGCCTGGGGGCAGTGGACAGTGCAACTCCTGCAATGTACTGCCTCACTGCCTGGGGGCAGTGGGCAGTGCAACTCCTGCAATACACTGCCTCACTGCCTGGGGGCAGTGGGCAGTGCAACTCCTGCAATGCACTGCCCCACTGCTTGGGGGCAGTGGACAGTGCAACTCCTGCAATGCACTGCCTCACTGCCTGGGGGCAGTAGGCAGTGCAACTCCCGCAATGCACTGCCTCACTGCCTGGGGGCAGTGGGCAGTGCAACTCCTGCAATACACTGCCCCACCGCCTGGGGGCAGTGGGCAGTGCAACTCCTGCAATGCACTGCCCCACTGCTTGGGGGCAGTGGACAGTGCAACTCCTGCAATGCACTGCCTCACTGCCTGGGGGCAGTGGGCAGTGCAACTCCTGCAATGTACTGCCTCACTGCCTGGGGGCAGTGGGCAGTGCAACTCCTGCAATACACTGCCTCACTGCCTGGGGGCAGTGGGCAGTGCAACTCCTGCAATACACTGCCCCACTGCTTGGGGGCAGTGGACAGTGCAACTCCTGCAATGCACTGCCTCACTGCCTGGGGGCAGTGGGCAGTGCAACTCCCGCAATGCACTGCCTCACTGCCTGGGGGCAGTGGGCAGTGCAACTCCTGCAATGCGCTGCCTCACTGCCCTGGGGCAGTGGGCAGTGCAACTCCTGCAATGCACTGCCTCACTGCCTGGGGGCAGTGGGCAGTGCAACTCCTGCAATGCACTGCCCCACTGCTTGGGGGCAGTGGACAGTGCAACTCCTGCAATGCACTGCCTCACTGCCTGGGGGCAGTGGGCAGTGCAACTCCTGCAATGCACTGCCTCACTGCCCTGGGGCAGTGGGCAGTGCAACTCCTGCAATGCAGTGCCTCACTGCCTGGGGGCAGTGGGCAGTGCAACTCCTGCAATGCACTGCCCCACTGCCTGGGGGCAGTGGGCAGTGCAACTCCTGCAATGCACTGCCTCACTGCCCTGGGGCAGTGGGCAGTGCAACTCCTGCAATGCACTGCCTCACTGCCCTGGGGGCAGTGGACAGTGCAACTCCTGCAATGCACTGCCTCACTGCCCTGGGGCAGTGGACAGTGCAACTCCTGCAATGCACTGCCTCACTGCCTGGGGGCAGTGGGCAGTGCAACTCCTGCAATGCACTGCCTCACTGCCCTGGGGCAGTGGGCAGTGCAACTCCTGCAATGCAGTGCCCCACTGCCTGGGGGCAGTGGGCAGTGCAACTCCTGCAATGCACTGCCTCACTGCCTGGGGGCAGTGGGCAGTGCAACTCCTGCAATGCACTGCCTCACTGCCTGGGGGCAGTGGGCAGTGGAACTCCTGCAATGCACTGCCTCACTGCCTGGGGGCAGTGGACACCGCAACTCCTGCAATGCACTGCCCCACTGCCCTGGGGCAGTGGGCAGTGGAACTCCTGCAATCCACTGCCTCACTGCCTGGGGGCAGTGGGCAGTGCAACTCCTGCAATGCACCACCTCACTGCCTGGGGGCAGCGGGCAGCGCAACTCCTGCTATGCATACCCTCCCTGCCCTGGGGCAGTGGGCAGTGGAACTCCTGCAATGCACTGCCTCACTGCCCTGGGGCAGTGGGCAGTGCAACTCCTGCAATGCACTGCCTCACTGCCTGGGGGCAGTGGGCAGTGCAACTCCTGCAATGCACTGCCTCACTGCCTGGGGGCAGTGGGCAGTGGAACTCCTGCAATGCACTGCCTCACTGCCTGGGGGCAGTGGACACCGCAACTCCTGCAATGCACTGCCCCACTGCCCTGGGGCAGTGGGCAGTGGAACTCCTGCAATCCACTGCCTCACTGCCTGGGGGCAGTGGGCAGTGCAACTCCTGCAATGCACTACCTCACTGCCTGGGGGCAGCGGGCAGCGCAACTCCTGCTATGCATACCCTCCCTGCCCTGGGGCAGTGGGCAGTGGAACTCCTGCAATGCACTGCCTCACTGCCTGGGGGCAGTGGGCAGTGCAACTCCTGCAATGCACTGCCTCACTGCCCGGGGGCAGTGGGCAGTGAAACTCCTCACTGCCCTAGGGCAGTGGGCAGTGGACCTGCTGCAATGCACTGCCCCACTGCCTGGGGGCAGTGGGCAGTGCAACTCCTGCAATGCACTGCCTCACTGCCCGGGGGCAGTGGGCAGTGAAACTCCTCACTGCCCTGGGGCAGTGGGCAGTGCAACTCCTGCAATGCACTGCCTCACTGCCCTGGGGGCAGTGGAGAGTGCAACTCCTGCAATGCACTGCCTCACTGCCCTGGGGGCAGTGGGCGGTGCAACTCCTGCAATGCACTGCCTCACTGCGTGGGGGCAGTGGGCAGTGCAACTCCTGCAATGCACTGCCTCACTGCCTGGGGGCAGTGGGCAGTGGAACTCCTGCAATGCACTGCCCCACTGCTTGGGGGCAGTGGGCAGTGCAACTCCTGCAATGCACTGCCCCACTGCCTGGGGGCAGTAGGCCATGCAACCCCTGCAATGCACTGCCTCATTGCCCTGGGGGCAGTGGGCAGTGCAACTCCTGCAATGTACTGCCTCACTGCCTGGGGGCAGTGGGCAGTGCAACTCCTGCAATACACTGCCTCACTGCCTGGGGGCAGTGGGCAGTGCAACTCCTGCAATGCACTGCCCCACTGCGTGGGGGCAGTGGACAGTGCAACTCCTGCAATGCACTGCCTCACTGCCTGGGGGCAGTGGGCAGTGCAACTCCTGCAATGCACTGCCTCACTGCCTGGGGGCAGTGGGCAGTGCAACTTCTGCAATGCACTGCCTCACTGCCCTGGGGCAGTGGGCAGTGCAACTCCTGCAATGCAGTGCCTCACTGCCTGGGGGCAGTGGGCAGTGCAACTCCTGCAATGCACTGCCCCACTGCCTGGGGGCAGTGGGCAGTGCAACTCCTGCAATGCACTGCCTCACTGCCCTGGGGCAGTGGGCGGTGCAACTCCTGCAATGCACTGCCTCACTGCCCTGGGGGCAGTGGACAGTGCAACTCCTGCAATGCACTGCCTCACTGCCCTGGGGCAGTGGACAGTGCAACTCCTGCAATGCACTGCCTCACTGCCTGGGGGCAGTGGGCAGTGCAACTCCTGCAATGCACTGCCTCACTGCCCTGGGGCAGTGGGCAGTGCAACACCTGCAATGCACTGCCTCACTGCCTGGGGGCAGTGGGCAGTGCAACTCCTGCAATGCACTGCCTCACTGCCTGGGGGCAGTGGGCAGTGCAACTCCTGCAATGCACTGCCTCACTGCCTGGGGGCAGCGGGCAGCGCAACTCCTGCTATGCATACCCTCCCTGCCCTGGGGCAGTGGGCAGTGGAACTCCTGCAATGCACTGCCCCACTGCCTGGGGGCAGTGGGCAGTGCAACTCCTGCAATGCACTGCCTCACTGCCCGGGGGCAGTGGGCAGTGAAACTCCTCACTGCCCTAGGGCAGTGGGCAGTGGACCTGCTGCAATGCACTGCCCCACTGCCTGGGGGCAGTGGGCAGTGCAACTCCTGCAATGCACTGCCTCACTGCCTGGGGGCAGTGGACAGTGCAACCCCTGCAACGCACTGCCTCACCGCCTGGCGGCAGTGGGCAGCGCAACTCCTCACTGCCCTAGGGCAGTGGGCAGTGGACCTGCTGCAATGCACTGCCCCACTGCCTGGGGGCAGTGGGCAGTGCAACTCCTGCAATGCACTGCCTCACTGCCTGGGGGCAGTGGACAGTGCAACTCCTGCAATGCACTGCCTCACTGCCTGGGGGCAGTGGGCAGTGGAACCCCTGCAATGCACTGCCTCACTGCCTGGGGGCAGTGGGCAGTGGAACTCCTGCAATGCACTGCCTCACTGTCTGGGGGCAGCGGACAGTGCAACTCCTGCAATGCACTGCCCCACCGCCTGGGGGCGGTGGGCAGTGCAACTCCTGCAATGCACTGCCTCACTGCCTGGGGGCAGCGGACAGTGCAACTCCTGCAATGCACTGCCTCACTGCCTGGGGGCAGTGGGCAGTGCAACTCCTGCAATGCACTGCCTCACTGCCTGGGAGCAGTGGGTAGTGCAACTCCTGCAATGCACTGCCTCACTGCCTGGGGGCAGTGGGCAGTGCAACTCCTGCAATGCACTGCCTCACTGCCCTGGGGCAGTGGGCAGTGGAACTCCTGCAATACACTGCCTCACTGTCTGGGGGCAGTGGGCAGTGCAACTCCTGCAATGCACCGCCTCACTGCCTGGGGGCAGCGGACAGTGCAACTCCTGCAATGCACTGCCTCACTGCCTGGGGGGCAGCGGACAGTGCAACTCCTGCAATGCACTGCCTCACTGCGTGGGGGCAGTGGGCAGTGCAACTCCTGCAATGCACTGCCTCACTGCCTGGGGGCAGTGGGCAGTGGAACTCCTGCAATGCACTGCCCCACTGCTTGGGGGCAGTGGGCAGTGCAACTCCTGCAATGCACTGCCCCACTGCCTGGGGGCAGTAGGCCATGCAACCCCTGCAATGCACTGCCTCATTGCCCTGGGGGCAGTGGGCAGTGCAACTCCTGCAATGTACTGCCTCACTGCCTGGGGGCAGTGGGCAGTGCAACTCCTGCAATACACTGCCTCACTGCCTGGGCGCAGTGGGCAGTGCAACTCCTGCAATGCACTGCCCCACTGCTTGGGGGGCAGTGGACAGTGCAACTCCTGCAATGCACTGCCTCACTGCCTGGGGGCAGTGGGCAGTGCAACTCCTGCAATGCACTGCCTCACTGCCCTGGGGCAGTGGGCAGTGCAACTCCTGCAATGCACTGCCTCACTGCCTGGGGGCAGTGGGCAGTGCAACTCCTGCAATGCACTGCCTCACTGCCTGGGGGCAGTGGGCAGTGCAACTCCTGCAATGCACTGCCCCACTGCTTGGGGGCAGTGGACAGTGCAACTCCTGCAATGCACTGCCTCACTGCCTGGGGGCAGTGGGCAGTGCAACTCCTGCAATGCACTGCCTCACTGCCCTGGGGCAGTGGGCAGTGCAACTCCTGCAATGCAGTGCCTCACTGCCCGGGGGCAGTGGGCAGTGCAACTCCTGCAATGCACTGCCCCACTGCCTGGGGGCAGTGGGCAGTGCAACTCCTGCAATGCACTGCCTCACTGCCTGGGGGCAGTGGGCAGTGCAACTCCTGCAATGCACTGCCTCACTGCCTGGGGGCAGTGGGCAGTGCAACTCCTGCAATGCACTGCCTCACTGCCCTGGGGCAGTGGGCAGTGCAACTCCTGCAATGCACTGCCTCACTGCCTGGGGGCAGTGGGCAGTGCAACTCCTGCAATGCACTGCCCCACTGCCTGGGGGCAGTGGGCAGTGCAACTCCTGCAATGCACTGCCTCACTGCCCTGGGGCAGTGGGCGGTGCAACTCCTGCAATGCACTGCCTCACTGCCCTGGGGGCAGTGGACAGTGCAACTCCTGCAATGCACTGCCTCACTGCCCTGGGGCAGTGGACAGTGCAACTCCTGCAATGCACTGCCTCACTGCCTGGGGGCAGTGGGCAGTGCAACTCCTGCAATGCACTGCCTCACTGCCCTGGGGCAGTGGGCAGTGCAACTCCTGCAATGCACTGCCTCACTGCCTGGGGGCAGTGGGCAGTGCAACTCCTGCAATGCACTGCCTCACTGCCTGGGGGCAGTGGGCAGTGGAACTCCTGCAATGCACTGCCTCACTGCCTGGGGGCAGTGGACACCGCAACTCCTGCAATGCACTGCCCCACTGCCCTGGGGCAGTGGGCAGTGGAACTCCTGCAATCCACTGCCTCACTGCCTGGGGGCAGTGGGCAGTGCAACTCCTGCAATGCACTACCTCACTGCCTGGGGGCAGCGGGCAGCGCAACTCCTGCTATGCATACCCTCCCTGCCCTGGGGCAGTGGACAGTGCAACTCCTGCAATGCACTGCCTCACTGCCTGGGGGCAGTGGGCAGTGCAACTCCTGCAATGCACTGCCTCACTGCCCGGGGGCAGTGGGCAGTGCAACTCCTGCAATGCACTGCCTCACTGCCTGGGGGCAGTGGACAGTGCAACTCCTGCAATGCACTGCCTCACTGCCTGGGGGCAGTGGGCAGTGGAACCCCTGCAATGCACTGCCTCACTGCCTGGGGGCAGTGGGCAGTGGAACTCCTGCAATGCACTGCCTCACTGTCTGGGGGCAGCGGACAGTGCAACTCCTGCAATGCACTGCCCCACCGCCTGGGGGCAGTGGGCAGTGCAACTCCTGCAATGCACTGCCTCACTGCCTGGGGGCAGCGGACAGTGCAACTCCTGCAATGCACTGCCTCACTGCCTGGGGGCAGTGGGCAGTGCAACTCCTGCAATGCACTGCCTCACTGCCTGGGAGCAGTGGGTAGTGCAACTCCTGCAATGCACTGCCTCACTGCCTGGGGGCAGTGGGCAGTGCAACTCCTGCAATGCACTGCCTCACTGCCTGGGGGCAGTGGGCAGTGGAACTCCTGCAATACACTGCCTCACTGTCTGGGGGCAGTGGGCAGTGCAACTCCTGCAATGCACCGCCTCACTGCCTGGGGGCAGCGGACAGTGCAACTCCTGCAATGCACTGCCTCACTGCCTGGGGGGCAGCGGACAGTGCAACTCCTGCAATGCACTGCCTCACTGCGTGGGGGCAGTGGGCAGTGCAACTCCTGCAATGCACTGCCTCACTGCCTGGGGGCAGTGGGCAGTGGAACTCCTGCAATGCACTGCCCCACTGCTTGGGGGCAGTGGGCAGTGCAACTCCTGCAATGCACTGGCCCACTGCCTGGGGGCAGTAGGCCATGCAACCCCTGCAATGCAATGCCTCATTGCCCTGGGGGCAGTGGGCAGTGCAACTCCTGCAATGTACTGCCTCACTGCCTGGGGGCAGTGGGCAGTGCAACTCCTGCAATACACTGCCTCACTGCCTGGGCGCAGTGGGCAGTGCAACTCCTGCAATGCACTGCCCCACTGCTTGGGGGGCAGTGGACAGTGCAACTCCTGCAATGCACTGCCTCACTGCCTGGGGGCAGTGGGCAGTGCAACTCCTGCAATGCACTGCCTCACTGCCTGGGGGCAGTGGGCAGTGCAACTTCTGCAATGCACTGCCTCACTGCCCTGGGGCAGTGGGCAGTGGAACTCCTGCAATCCACTGCCTCACTGCCTGGGGGCAGTGGGCAGTGCAACTCCTGCAATGCACTACCTCACTGCCTGGGGGCAGCGGGCAGCGCAACTCCTGCTATGCATACCCTCCCTGCCCTGGGGCAGTGGGCAGTGGAACTCCTGCAATGCACTGCCTCACTGCCTGGGGGCAGTGGGCAGTGCAACTCCTGCAATGCACTGCCTCACTGCCCGGGGGCAGTGGGCAGTGCAACTCCTGCAATGCACTGCCTCACTGCCTGGGGGCAGTGGACAGTGCAACTCCTGCAATGCACTGCCTCACTGCCTGGGGGCAGTGGGCAGTGGAACCCCTGCAATGCACTGCCTCACTGCCTGGGGGCAGTGGGCAGTGGAACTCCTGCAATGCACTGCCTCACTGTCTGGGGGCAGCGGACAGTGCAACTCCTGCAATGCACTGCCCCACCGCCTGGGGGCAGTGGGCAGTGCAACTCCTGCAATGCACTGCCTCACTGCCTGGGGGCAGCGGACAGTGCAACTCCTGCAATGCACTGCCTCACTGCCTGGGGGCAGTGGGCAGTGCAACTCCTGCAATGCACTGCCTCACTGCCTGGGAGCAGTGGGTAGTGCAACTCCTGCAATGCACTGCCTCACTGCCTGGGGGCAGTGGGCAGTGCAACTCCTGCAATGCACTGCCTCACTGCCCTGGGGCAGTGGGCAGTGGAACTCCTGCAATACACTGCCTCACTGTCTGGGGGCAGTGGGCAGTGCAACTCCTGCAATGCACCGCCTCACTGCCTGGGGGCAGCGGACAGTGCAACTCCTGCAATGCACTGCCTCACTGCCTGGGGGGCAGCGGACAGTGCAACTCCTGCAATGCACTGCCTCACTGCGTGGGGGCAGTGGGCAGTGCAACTCCTGCAATGCACTGCCTCACTGCCTGGGGGCAGTGGGCAGTGGAACTCCTGCAATGCACTGCCCCACTGCTTGGGGGCAGTGGGCAGTGCAACTCCTGCAATGCACTGCCCCACTGCCTGGGGGCAGTAGGCCATGCAACCCCTGCAATGCACTGCCTCATTGCCCTGGGGGCAGTGGGCAGTGCAACTCCTGCAATGTACTGCCTCACTGCCTGGGGGCAGTGGGCAGTGCAACTCCTGCAATACACTGCCTCACTGCCCTGGGGCAGTGGGCAGTGCAACTCCTGCAATGCAGTGCCTCACTGCCTGGGGGCAGTGGGCAGTGCAACTCCTGCAATGCACTGCCCCACTGCCTGGGGGCAGTGGGCAGTGCAACTCCTGCAATGCACTGCCTCACTGCCTGGGGGCAGTGGGCAGTGCAACTCCTGCAATGCACTGCCTCACTGCCTGGGGGCAGTGGGCAGTGCAACTCCTGCAATGCACTGCCTCACTGCCCTGGGGCAGTGGGCAGTGCAACTCCTGCAATGCAGTGCCTCACTGCCTGGGGGCAGTGGGCAGTGCAACTCCTGCAATGCACTGCCCCACTGCCTGGGGGCAGTGGGCAGTGCAACTCCTGCAATGCACTGCCTCACTGCCCTGGGGCAGTGGGCGGTGCAACTCCTGCAATGCACTGCCTCACTGCCCTGGGGGCAGTGGACAGTGCAACTCCTGCAATGCACTGCCTCACTGCCCTGGGGCAGTGGACAGTGCAACTCCTGCAATGCACTGCCTCACTGCCTGGGGGCAGTGGGCAGTGCAACTCCTGCAATGCACTGCCTCACTGCCTGGGGGCAGTGGGCAGTGGAACTCCTGCAATGCACTGCCTCACTGCCCTGGGGGCAGTGGACAGTGCAACTCCTGCAATGCACTGCCTCACTGCCCTGGGGCAGTGGGCAGTGCAACTCCTGCAATGCACTGCCTCACTGCCTGGGGGCAGTGGGCAGTGCAACTCCTGCAATGCACTGCCTCACTGCCTGGGGGCAGTGGGCAGTGGAACTCCTGCAATGCACTGCCTCACTGCCTGGGGGCAGTGGACACCGCAACTCCTGCAATGCACTGCCCCACTGCCCTGGGGCAGTGGGCAGTGGAACTCCTGCAATCCACTGCCTCACTGCCTGGGGGCAGTGGGCAGTGCAACTCCTGCAATGCACTACCTCACTGCCTGGGGGCAGCGGGCAGCGCAACTCCTGCTATGCATACCCTCCCTGCCCTGGGGCAGTGGGCAGTGGAACTCCTGCAATGCACTGCCTCACTGCCTGGGGGCAGTGGGCAGTGCAACTCCTGCAATGCACTGCCTCACTGCCCGGGGGCAGTGGGCAGTGAAACTCCTCACTGCCCTAGGGCAGTGGGCAGTGGACCTGCTGCAATGCACTGCCCCACTGCCTGGGGGCAGTGGGCAGTGCAACTCCTGCAATGCACTGCCTCACTGCCCGGGGGCAGTGGGCAGTGAAAATCCTCACTGCCCTGGGGCAGTGGGCAGTGCAACTCCTGCAATGCACTGCCTCACTGCCCTGGGGGCAGTGGAGAGTGCAACTCCTGCAATGCACTGCCTCACTGCCCTGGGGGCAGTGGGCGGTGCAACTCCTGCAATGCACTGCCTCACTGCGTGGGGGCAGTGGGCAGTGCAACTCCTGCAATGCACTGCCTCACTGCCTGGGGGCAGTGGGCAGTGCAACTCCTGCAATGCACTGCCTCACTGCCCTGGGGGCAGTGGGCGGTGCAACTCCTGCAATGCACTGCCTCACTGCGTGGGGGCAGTGGGCAGTGCAACTCCTGCAATGCACTGCCTCACTGCCTGGGGGCAGTGGGCAGTGCAACTCCTGCAATGTACTGCCTCACTGCCTGGGGGCAGTGGGCAGTGCAACTCCTGCAATACACTGCCTCACTGCCTGGGGGCAGTGGGCAGTGCAACTCCTGCAATGCACTGCCCCACTGCGTGGGGGCAGTGGACAGTGCAACTCCTGCAATGCACTGCCTCACTGCCTGGGGGCAGTGGGCAGTGCAACTCCTGCAATGCACTGCCTCACTGCCTGGGGGCAGTGGGCAGTGCAACTTCTGCAATGCACTGCCTCACTGCCCTGGGGCAGTGGGCAGTGCAACTCCTGCAATGCAGTGCCTCACTGCCTGGGGGCAGTGGGCAGTGCAACTCCTGCAATGCACTGCCCCACTGCCTGGGGGCAGTGGGCAGTGCAACTCCTGCAATGCACGGCCTCACTGCCCTGGGGCAGTGGAGGAGGAGGAGGAGGAGGAGCGCCTGCCGCGGTCCCACGTACGGTGAGCCTTGGCGTCGTCCCTCGGGGGCCAAACGCAGGCTCTGCCGAGGGAGTCCTCCGTCTTACCTCCGCTAGAGCAAGACGAATCTCGTCGCACACCTAAGAACGCCCCTCCCAGCAGGCCGTCTGGGTCTAAGCGCCGGTGTACGACCACGCTACGGTCCGATCTGCTCTCCGGTCCCGGCCACCGACCGCTCCGAACTGTCCTGGATAACACCCGAGGAGATGTCCCAGGATCAACGGGCACGGAAGGTGTGGGTCTCCCGGGGCATCACCCCCGACTTGAAAACGTCGCCGGGCTAAATAGAACGCGGCCCAGCATGACTATGCGCACTGCCGGCGGGCTGAGTACCGCCGGCGGCGCGAGTACGGTCACGTTACACGATCACGCGCACCGCCGGGGGCCTGGGTACCCCCGGGTTCTGTGAGTGCGGGACGTGCGTCACAGCCATAGCACCACGGTGGTGCACTGCCGTGGAGGTCCCTGGCGACGCCCGGCTGCAAAGGCCGAGCCCAAACGACGAGCCCCACGATACGTGCACTGAGACGGCACGTGACCGAGAAAATGGCACCACGATGGTGCCCGAGCGAGACGGCGACGTTCGCCGATGGCACGTGAGGCGGTGAGTACCGCCGATGACACGTCACCTCTGCACGGGGTGTCACGGGGTTGGCGGAGCGCCAGGTGCAGACCTCGCCATGGTGCCTCGTGTATCGGCCTGGAGGTTACACCATGGCCAGGCTGGCGCACGAAGACCGTCTGGGCAGCACCACGGTGGCGCTCTGCCCTGAAGATTGCGCCACGACGGCGCATGTGGACGTCGATTGCACCACGGTGGTGCCATGTCACTGAACTGGCGCCACGTCGGCACAGGGCTGTCTGGGCAGCGCCGCGGTGGCGATCTGCCCTGAGGATCGCGTCACGGTGGCGCACGTGTACGTTGGCGGCACCACGATGGCGCTCGGCCACTGAACTGGCTGTCCGGGCAGCGCCACGGTGGCGCTCCGCCCTGAAGGTTGCGCCACGACGGCGCACGTGTACGTTGATTGCACCACGGTGGTGCCACGTCACTGAACTGGCGCCATGTCGGCGTAGGGCTGTCTGGGCAGCGCCGCGGTGGCGATCTGCCCTGAGGATTGCGTCACGGTGGCGCACGTGTACGTTGACGGCACCACGATGGCGCTCTGCCACTGAACTCCACGGGTCTGGGCGGCGCCACGGTGGCGCTCTGCACCGGAAACCGCGCCACGACGGCGCACGTGCGTGTTGGCGGCACAACGATTGTGCTCTGTCACTGAGCCGGCGCCACGACAACGCACGGGCGTTCAGTCGGCGCCGCGACGGCGCTCTGCCCCGGAGGTCGCGCCGCTACGGCGTACCCGGGCGCTGGCGGCACCACGCTGGTGCCCTGCGACTGTGCTGGTGTAGCATGGCCCTAGAGGAGGCACAGCAATGGCATACCTGTGCGTCAGCCGCGCCACGATGGCGCACGTGCACGCTGGCGGCACCACGATGGCGCTTCGCCACTGGACTGGCGTCACGGCTGGGCAGTGCCACGATGGCGCTCTGCCCCGGAGATCGTGTCACGGCGGCGCACGCATTCGACGACGGCACCACGGTGGTACCCTGCCAGGGAGCCGGCGCGTGAGGGGGGAGCGTGGGTGAGCCTGGGCGGCTGGGGGGCCCTCGGAGGGTGGCAGGGGTGGGCCCTGGGCTGACGCGGGTGAGTGAGCGAGTGAGTGAGTGAGTGAGTGAGTGAGTGAGTGAGTGAGTAAACACGTGGCTGTTGCCTGGCTGTGCTTGTGGGCAATCCGTCCCACAGCTACCATCCTGGGGGTTTTTATCCTGGTGCCAGGCCACCAGATATCGAGCAGGTGCACTGTGTGTGGCAGTGGTGCATCTGCCCCTCACAGGCTGCACCTCTGGCCCAGGGAGGAGTCCTGGACGGGTGGCGGGCGGGGTGGGCCCGGCCTGACGAGGGGCAGTGGGCGGTGCAACTCCTGCAATGCACTGCCTCACTGCCCTGGGGGCAGTGGACAGTGCAACTCCTGCAATGCACTGCCTCACTGCCCTGGGGCAGTGGACAGTGCAACTCCTGCAATGCACTGCCTCACTGCCTGGGGGCAGTGGGCAGTGCAACTCCTGCAATGCACTGCCTCACTGCCCTGGGGCAGTGGGCAGTGCAACTCCTGCAATGCACTGCCTCACTGCCTGGGGGCAGTGGGCAGTGCAACTCCTGCAATGCACTGCCTCACTGCCTGGGGGCAGTGGGCAGTGCAACTCCTGCAATGCACTGCCTCAGTGCCTGGGGGCAGTGGACACCGCAACTCCTGCAATGCACTGCCCCACTGCCCTGGGGCAGTGGGCAGTGGAACTCCTGCAATCCACTGCCTCACTGCCTGGGCGCAGTGGGCAGTGCAACTCCTGCAATACACTACCTCACTGCCTGGGGGCAGCGGGCAGCGCAACTCCTGCTATGCATACCCTCCCTGCCCTGGGGCAGTGGGCAGTGGAACTCCTGCAATGCACTGCCTCACTGCCTGGGGGCAGTGGGCAGTGCAACTCCTGCAATGCACTGCCTCACTGCCCGGGGGCAGTGGGCAGTGAAACTCCTCACTGCCCTAGGGCAGTGGGCAGTGGACCTGCTGCAATGCACTGCCCCACTGCCTGGGGGCAGTGGGCAGTGCAACTCCTGCAATGCACTGCCTCACTGCCTGGGGGCAGTGGACAGTGCAACCCCTGCAACGCACTGCCTCACTGCCTGGCGGCAGTGGGCAGCGCAACTCCTCACTGCCCTAGGGCAGTGGGCAGTGGACCTGCTGCAATGCACTGCCCCACTGCCTGGGGGCAGTGGGCAGTGCAACTCCTGCAATGCACTGCCTCACTGCCTGGGGGCAGTGGACAGTGCAACTCCTGCAATGCACTGCCTCACTGCCTGGGGGCAGTGGGCAGTGCAACTCCTGCAATGCACTGCCTCACTGCCCTGGGGCAGTGGGCAGTGGAACTCCTGCAATACACTGCCTCACTGTCTGGGGGCAGTGGGCAGTGCAACTCCTGCAATGCACCGCCTCACTGCCTGGGGGCAGCGGACAGTGCAACTCCTGCAATGCACTGCCTCACTGCCTGGGGGGCAGCGGACAGTGCAACTCCTGCAATGCACTGCCTCACTGCGTGGGGGCAGTGGGCAGTGCAACTCCTGCAATGCACTGCCTCACTGCCTGGGGGCAGTGGGCAGTGGAACTCCTGCAATGCACTGCCCCACTGCTTGGGGGCAGTGGGCAGTGCAACTCCTGCAATGCACTGCCCCACTGCCTGGGGGCAGTAGGCCATGCAACCCCTGCAATGCACTGCCTCATTGCCCTGGGGGCAGTGGGCAGTGCAACTCCTGCAATGTACTGCCTCACTGCCTGGGGGCAGTGGGCAGTGCAACTCCTGCAATACACTGCCTCACTGCCTGGGGGCAGTGGGCAGTGCAACTCCTGCAATGCACTGCCCCACTGCTTGGGGGGCAGTGGACAGTGCAACTCCTGCAATGCACTGCCTCACTGCCTGGGGGCAGTGGGCAGTGCAACTCCTGCAATGCACTGCCTCACTGCCCTGGGGCAGTGGGCAGTGCAACTCCTGCAATGCACTGCCTCACTGCCTGGGGGCAGTGGGCAGTGCAACTCCTGCAATGCACTGCCTCACTGCCTGGGGGCAGTGGGCAGTGCAACTCCTGCAATGCACTGCCCCACTGCTTGGGGGCAGTGGACAGTGCAACTCCTGCAATGCACTGCCTCACTGCCTGGGGGCAGTGGGCAGTGCAACTCCTGCAATGCACTGCCTCACTGCCCTGGGGCAGTGGGCAGTGCAACTCCTGCAATGCAGTGCCTCACTGCCTGGGGGCAGTGGGCAGTGCAACTCCTGCAATGCACTGCCCCACTGCCTGGGGGCAGTGGGCAGTGCAACTCCTGCAATGCACTGCCTCACTGCCCTGGGGCAGTGGGCGGTGCAACTCCTGCAATGCACTGCCTCACTGCCCTGGGGGCAGTGGACAGTGCAACTCCTGCAATGCACTGCCTCACTGCCCTGGGGCAGTGGACAGTGCAACTCCTGCAATGCACTGCCTCACTGCCTGGGGGCAGTGGGCAGTGCAACTCCTGCAATGCACTGCCTCACTGCCCTGGGGCAGTGGGCAGTGCAACTCCTGCAATGCAGTGCCTCACTGCCTGGGGGCAGTGGGCAGTGCAACTCCTGCAATGCACTGCCTCACTGCCTGGGGGCACTGGGCAGTGCAACTCCTGCAATGCACTGCCTCACTGCCTGGGGGCAGTGGACACCGCAACTCCTGCAATGCACTGCCCCACTGCCCTGGGGCAGTGGGCAGTGGAACTCCTGCAATCCAATGCCTCACTGCCTGGGGGCAGTGGGCAGTGCAACTCCTGCAATGCACTACCTCACTGCCTGGGGGCAGTGGGCAGCGCAACTCCTGCTATGCATACCCTCCCTGCCCTGGGGCAGTGGGCAGTGGAACTCCAGCAATGCACTGCCTCACTGCCTGGGGGCAGTGGGCAGTGCAACTCCTGCAATGCACTGCCTCACTGCCCGGGGGCAGTGGGCAGTGAAACTCCTCACTGCCCTAGGGCAGTGGGCAGTGGACCTGCTGCAATGCACTGCCCCACTGCCTGGGGGCAGTGGGCAGTGCAACTCCTGCAATGCACTGCCTCACTGCCTGGGGGCAGTGGACAGTGCAACCCCTGCAACGCACTGCCTCACTGCCTGGCGGCAGTGGGCAGCGCAACTCCTCACTGCCCTAGGGCAGTGGGCAGTGGACCTGCTGCAATGCACTGCCCCACTGCCTGGGGGCAGTGGGCAGTGCAACTCCTGCAATGCACTGCCTCACTGCCTGGGGGCAGTGGACAGTGCAACTCCTGCAATGCACTGCCTCACTGCCTGGGGGCAGTGGGCAGTGGAACCCCTGCAATGCACTGCCTCACTGCCTGGGGGCAGTGGGCAGTGGAACTCCTGCAATGCACTGCCTCACTGTCTGGGGGCAGCGGACAGTGCAACTCCTGCAATGCACTGCCCCACCGCCTGGGGGCAGTGGGCAGTGCAACTCCTGCAATGCACTGCCTCACTGCCTGGGGCCAGCGGACAGTGCAACTCCTGCAATGCACTGCCTCACTGCCTGGGGGCAGTGGGCAGTGCAACTCCTGCAATGCACTGCCTCACTGCCTTGGAGCAGTGGGTAGTGCAACTCCTGCAATGCACTGCCTCAGTTCTTGGGGGCAGTGGGCAGTGCAACTCCTGCAATGCACTGCCTCACTGCCCTGGGGCAGTGGGCAGAGGAACTCCTGCAATACACTGCCTCACTGTCTGGGGGCAGTGGGCAGTGCAACTCCTGCAATGCACCGCCTCACTGCCTGGGGGCAGCGGACAGTGCAACTCCTGCAATGCACTGCCTCACTGCCTGGGGGCAGCGGACAGTGCAACTCCTGCAATGCACTGCCTCACTGCCTGGGGGCAGTGGGCAGTGCAACTCCTGCAATGCACTGCCTCACTGCCTGGGGCCAGTGGGCAGTGCAACTCCCGCAATGCACTGCCTCACTGCCTGGGGGCAGTGGGCAGTGCAACTCCTGCAATGCACTGCCTCACTGCCTGGGGGCAGTGGGCAGTGCAACTCCTGCAATGCACTGCCTCACTGCCTGGGGCCAGTGGGCAGTGCAACTCCCGCAATGCACTGCCTGACTGCCTGGGGGCAGTGGGCAGTGCAACTCCTGCAATGCACTGCCTCACTGCCTGGGGCCAGTGGGCAGTGCAACTCCCGCAATGCACTGCCTCACTGCCTGGGGGCAGTGGGCAGTGCAACCCCTGCAATGCACTGCCCCACCGCCTGGGGGCAGTGGGCAGTGCAACTCCTGCAATGCACTGCCTCACTGCCTGGGGGCAGCGGACAGTGCAACTCCTGCAATGCACTGCCTCACTGCCTGGGGGCAGTGGGCAGTGCAACTCCTGCAATGCACTGCCTCACTGCCTGGGAGCAGTGGGTAGTGCAACTCCTGCAATGCACTGCCTCACTTCTTGGGGGCAGTGGGCAGTGCAACTCCTGCAATGCACTGCCTCACTGCCCTGGGGCAGTGGGCAGTGGAACTCCTGCAATACACTGCCTCACTGTCTGGGGGCAGTGGGCAGTGCAACTCCTGCAATGCACCGCCTCACTGCCTGGGGGCAGCGGACAGTGCAACTCCTGCAATGCACTGCCTCACTGCCTGGGGGCAGCGGACAGTGCAACTCCTGCAATGCACTGCCTCACTGCCTGGGAGCAGTGGGTAGTGCAACTCCTGCAATGCACTGCCTCACTTCTTGGGGGCAGTGGGCAGTGCAACTCCTGCAATGCACTGCCTCACTGCCCTGGGGCAGTGGGCAGTGGAACTCCTGCAATACACTGCCTCACTGTCTGGGGGCAGTGGGCAGTGCAACTCCTGCAATGCACTGCCTCACTGCCTGGGGGCAGCGGACAGTGCAACTCCTGCAATGCACTGCCTCACTGCCTGGGGGCAGCGGACAGTGCAACTCCTGCAATGCACTGCCTCACTGCCTGGGGCCAGTGGGCAGTGCAACTCCTGCAATGCACTGCCTCACTGCCTGGGGGCAGTGGGCAGTGCAACTCCTGCAATGCACTGCCCCACTGCTTGGGGGCAGTGGGCAGTGCAACTCCCCCAATGCACTGCCGCACTGCTTGGGGGCAGTGGGCAGTGCAACTCCCGCAATGCACTGCCTCACCGCCTGGGGGTAGTGGGCAGTGGAACTCCTGCAATGCACTGCCTCACTGCCTGGGGGCAGTGGGCAGTGCAACTCCTGCAATGCACTGCCTCACTGTCTGGGGGCAGCGGACAGTGCAACTCCTGCAATGCACTGCCTCACTGCCTGGGGGCAGTGGGCAGTGGAACTCCTGCAATGCACTGCCTCACTGTCTGGGGGCAGCGGACAGTGCAACTCCTGCAATGCACTGCCTCACTGCCGGGGGGCAGTGGGCAGTGCAGTGGGCAGTGGAGGGTTGTGGAGGTTTGCGGAGGATTGTGGAGGGGTGTGGAGGGGTGTGGAGGGTTGTGGAGGTTTGCGGAGGATTGTGGAGGGTTGTGGAGGGGTGTGGAGGGGTGTGGAGGATTGTGGAGGGGTGTGGAGGGGTGTGGAGGGGTGCGGAGGGGTGTGGAGGGGTGTGGAGGGGTGTGGAGGGGTGTGGAGGGTTGTGGAGGGTTGTGGAGGGTTGTGGAGGGGTGCGGAGGGGTGTGGAGGGTTGTGGAGGGGTGCGGAGGGGTGTGGAGGGGTGTGGAGGGGTGTGGAGGGGTGTGGAGGGGTGCGGAGGGGTGTGGAGGGTTGTGGAGGGGTGCGGAGGGGTGTGGAGGGGTGTGGAGGGGTGCGGAGGGGTGTGGAGGGTTTTGGAGGGTTGTGGAGGGGTGTGGAGGGGTGTGGAGGTTTGCGGAGGGGTGTGGAGGAGTGCGGAGGCGTGTGGAGGGGTGCGGAGGGGTGTGGAGGGGTGTGGAGGTTTGCGGAGGGGTGTGGAGGGGTGCGGAGGATTGTCGAGGGTTATACCAGCAGCCCCCCGGCAATGCCCTCGTCAAACTTTCCCTCTCTGAAGTACCCCTTCATTTTTTCGGTGATCGCCGTCGCAGATCCGTCCGACACCGCCTTCTGTGCCCCGGCCGCGGTCCGCAGGTACACCACCCGGTCGCTCCTGCTGACCAGCAGCACCACGCCGTCGTTGCAGTCCGCGTGCCCGACGCCCCAGCGGGTGCCCAGGGCTGTGGCGAATTCCTTGGCCTTGTCCACGGCGGCCGAGGCCGAGGGCGAGGGCGCGTAAGCCAGGTCCATGGCGTTCATGACAGCTACCGCGACCTGAAGAGCAGCGCAAAGGCCCTTCATTCCGTTTCCCCGTCTTCTTCTCCGTCTCGTTTGGCTTCATCCCCGCTTTCTCGTTCACTCTCCCACTCAAAAAGCGGTGGAGTCACCACCGCGCCATCTTCGAATTCATCCACAACAGATGTGATGCACGCGTGACCAACTTGTCCCGTGGATTCCACAATAAAACTACCAACAGCAGCAGTTAACACCAGGTGCCAAAAAACAACAGAACAAAATGGCAAAAACTTGCATTTGCATTCCTCGGTACGCTGACGTCTGGGCTGTCGTGCGTGCTTCGTTGTTGACACTGTGGCAAGCAACAGGGAACACATGCAGGCCACAGCAAGAGCTACAGAGCAACAGCTCAGCAAGGCTGACCCCAGGCGGATGTGCAGGAAGAGAGCAGAATGGTGACCAATGTGCGTTGGGTAGGAAGCGTAGGGTGCGTTTGACGTCCAAGTATTTCAACCAAAGCTCAAACTGCGAGGTTCAACAGACCTACGTCCTGCTTGACAAACCATCAGTCCAAGGACTTCCGGCCTCGCTGGCAGACCATCCACTAGCACACTGATTCACAGCTTCGGGATGTGGGACTGGCTTTGGGAGCAGCATCGCAGCCATGCCCCGGCACTCCTCGTCCACCTCCCGCAGCAAACTATGGCAAACCAGGGGATCGCGGAAACGCCGCAACAAGCTCAGACTAGTCAAATAGCCTTCTGGCACGTTTACTTCTCTTTGGGTGTGTGTGTGTGTGTGTGTGAATGGTGTTTGGGGGGGGTCACCATATTAGAGAGGAAGGCCTGCAGGGGTCTACGGGCTGCCTGCTTGAAAAGAGGGGAGGGGTGCCCGCATACGGACCTCCGTTCTCGACGGTGGGTGGGAAGAGGGCTCCTCTCCCCCGCACGCCGCCCTCGCCAAGGCCAGAGCCTCTTTTTGGGGCGGGTGTTTTTGAACCTTCCGTGCCTGCGCGGCCATGCCGCTCCACCAGGCGCGCCAGGCGCCGTGTGAATGGGGTTGGGTGGCAATGGTGTTGGGTGCAATTCGGAGGCACACCAAAAAATGCAAACGAGGCTGCACAAGGAGAAGGGCACTCAGCAGTGGCCAGGAACATGCAAAACGTGAGGCTGAGACAGCGGGGAGGCATGCCCACCTGGTATCCCCTGCTCTGCCCTCGGCAGTCATGGAGGCACTCCGTCTCGATGGTGTGGATGATGGCCTGGGCCTGATTGCGTCCGTCCTCAGACATAATGCCATCCGGGTCGCACACCCGCCCGGCCTTGTGACGCCCGCAGAGAGCGACGTCCTTCGTGGGGTCTGGGAAATCATCGGGATTGAAGCCGCCAGAGGAGGCCCCTGACAACACCTCGCACGGCGGCAGCAGCAGCAGCAGGCACAGGAGCAGGTGTGCGGCCATAGAAAGGGCTGGAGAGAATGGTATGGCTCTGGAAAAAAAAGGCGGAGACAGAACCGAACCGAACCGAACAATGGTCAGGGTTCAGAAATGACGCGTACCCCGCCCCCCCCCCCCTTGCGCAAGCACGGCCACGGTCCCAAAAAACCAGGCAAAACAGCGGTTCAACGCCCACCCGGTGCTTAGACAAGACCGTACTTGTGTGTGGCACACATGACGGCAAACACACATGACTGACACATCCAGGAGAGCCCTCAGATGCAGATGGTGATAGGCTGTCGAAGAGGAATATCAGGAATGGCTAAGAATCACATCAAAACAAACATCATCGGGTGGCAATGTGCGGTAAAATGTTTTTAAACCCCATGTTACATCTGGGACCACCAAACAGTGGTCCCAAAAATCCCTATAAACAGCGGTTCAACGCCCACCCCGTACTTAGACAAGGTCGTGCTTGCGCAAGGGGGAGGGGGGGTACCACCCACTTCAACCCACTTCAACATTGGCAAAGAAGTCGATGCATTTCGCCGGGACGCATCAGCGAGCACCGTGTGTTGCGGCCCCAGAGCTTCCTTTTTTTTTCCTCCCTTCAGGCTCAACAAGTTCAAAGAGTGTAATGTGAGCTTTCAGGCAACCGCCTGGTTCAAGAAGTAGGGCATATAGTACAAACGAGGGCTCAGAGCGCCCAAAGCTTCCCCAAAATCGTGCTACCTTACGCCCCCCCCCCTTGTAAGGGCCTGTGGCGTACATTTGCCATGAGAAATCAACTCTGACGGAGGGCCCGTGCAGAGAAAGGACAGGAGAGCACAGTATAACCAACCGTTTCCACGAGACATGTCAAAGCGACGCTGCCCCCCCCCCTGAGGGGGGGGATTTGCAAGGGGGGGGGGGGGGGTACAAGGGGGGAATAAAGCACGGATACTTGGCTACCATACTTGGCCCCCCGTTACAGGCCATAGGTCATTGCCCACACTGTTCCAAATCGGCCAAACAACCCCGTTTTTGCTAATCGGGGCCAGTGGGGGGCAGAGTGGAGGTAACCCAAGTCGGCCCAAGAAACATTCGATAGCCAGATGGCGACCTCAAGGCAACATTCGGTACCGATTTGGGGGTGTAACAAGGGGGGGGGGGGTAGTTGGAACCGCCGCATTCGCCTCGGCTGTATGGCGCAGCAGCCCAGAATGCGGCATGCGAACCAGGGCTCCGTCGACCCGAGGACCAAGCCCCCCATCCCCCCAGGCCCTTTCAGTGTGCAACGAACACCCTCTGACCGGCAGCACCCTGTCGCACTGCTCTACACTGTTTTGTTGGCTCAGATCTTTGGTTAACTGGCAAAGCCCTCTTACCAAACGGTACTCGAGAGGGATCTCAGAATCAGGAATCAGAGCAGTCCAGTGCTACGATGGTCCCACAGCTCCGTGTGGTAGCGGACATGACACGGAGGTAGGGCGAGCTAAACCTGAAACCGGGAGATGCAGCGGGAACTCCCACGCCCGTCGGCCTCCCGCGGTGCTACTGGAGCACAGAGAAGACTGAAGGCCCAGATGATTCAGCGGGTTGCGTTGTACACAATGGCAGCACCAGAGAGGGAGGGGGAGACGACATTCAGGCGTAGTGGGTCAGCGCTTGTTGCTGGGCAGAGCACACAGCTGTCCCTATTCCGGTTTTTGGGGGGGCTTAGGGGGTGACACACAGAAGAGGACGGGTCAGGAAGCAAGGACACAAGCAGGGGTACACCCCCCCCCTTGACATCTCCCCGCACTGCCGTGACGCCCCTCCAGTTGCATGCCCGATTTGCCATTCCCTCCCACTTCCCTCCATTTCCGCCCCCCCCTTTTCCCCCCAGTTTTCCATTTTCCCCATTTTTTGGGCGGTACACCCCCGGTACGTCCCCGGGCACACCATCAGAAATTCTGCCGGGTCCAAGGGTTTGCTTGAAGGGGAGGGCGCTCTGGGGGCAAACTCAGAGCTCCTCCCGGTTTGCCATGACGCCTTTGGTGCGTTTTGGTCTGCGGCGGGCGGCGCCCATTGGCCGCTCGCCACTTACTGCCCTTCCCGTGAACCCTCTCCCTCCGCTGCGCAGTGGCATTTGACGCCTGTGGGGGAAAAGATAGAATGGGGGAGGACTGTGCCACAGTACTGGGCGATCCCCTCTGACTGTTGTGTACGGTGGTGCTCGGGAGGAGCTCATACCACCGCTTGCGATCACTCAAAAGCACAGTACAAGAAAACGGCATCATTGGCCCACGTATTGGCTGAACCACACGACCAGGTCGGCCATCGGCGTTGGGGGGCATATGGGGCACTGTGGTGGAGACAGAAGCAGAGCTGGAGTGTGATGCAGGGGGGGGGGGGGTTGGCACAAGGCCTCGGTATCTATTTGTTTGCCTTTGGCGGCGCCTATTGGCCTCTCGCCACTGCTCATTCTGACCCGAACGTGTTTTGGTTGTGTCAACGGAGCCCCCGGATGACCTACTCTGGGGGTCGGCCGTCCCGGAGACGGGCTGTTGCCCGTGCCGTTGACCAGGTGCATCCAGATGCACACTCCGAGTCCATGCAGGGGTTTGCCGACTCCAGCACTGACTTGAGCGCGCTGGGGTGTGCATCTGCAGGATAATTTTCCTGACAGGGGCTTCTAACAACCATAATGCAGGGGGGGGAGACCTGTATTCAGGTGAGCTGCGTGGGGGTGTCGACAACCTTTGGACAACCCTCCCCCCCCCCGTTGACACGACCAAAACACGTTCGGACCCACAGAGAGTCGGCATGTGCAAGGGTGAGAGGCCAGTGGGTGCCGCCAAAGGCAAACAAACCAACACCATGGCCTCGTGCCAACCTCTACCCCCCCTTTGCCGGGTGGTTCTTGGGCACCATTTTCATGGCAAAACGTGCCGTGGAACCGGCAGTCGGTTCTTGGGCATGGCCGTGAGCAGCCCCGCACCGCGAGAGAAAGAAACCCATTCCGGCACGTGACGGCGGGGGATGCATGCCCTTTGGGGGCGTTTTCGCACAGCGCGCGCACAGCGCCAATTATTACGGTGATTATCCAGGTAACAACCCTGAAAACCACGCACCTACAGAATCATGCACAATCAGGTCAAAACTCAAAAATTCAAACATCTGATGCTTGCCATGGGTCCCAGGGACCTAAATTCTGCCCCCTATAGCCCCGTCCACTGCAGCAGCCATTCAATGACGTCCTTTCAATCTTCTGAACTTACCGAAGTCCCGGTGGTGGAGAACAGCCAACTTTTCGCACAGCGCGTGCACAGCGCGCGCACAGCGCGCGGTACGCCCCCTTTGCCTGCGCGCAGCAAGCCACACGGAGAAATGGACACCACCGGACAGACATGTGTGTCGTCCCATGCAACACACATCAGAGTTGGTCCGGCATGTTGCAGAGAAAACAATGATGTATGCGACAAAGGCGCACTGATGCATGCACAACCGCCCCCCTGTCAGGTCCTCCGGAGGGCCCAAATCCTAAGTTTAGCAATAATCTTTGGGTTCAAACCCAGGAGGGACAGGGTCGAAGACCGGTTGTGTGTGGTCACAGGGGGGAGACTCCGGCTTCGGCTGCAGGGGGGGGGGGGGGGCAGGGCTTTGCACCACACGCCGCGTGGTGACCCGGTGGGCGGCTGTGGGGCAGCTTCCCACTGCTACGGCCCGCACGCACTGCGCACCCACCCCCCCTCGTGGAGAAAACCAGATGTATGCAGCAGCTCTTAGCGGGTGGCTTTGTTGGACAAGGTGCCCCTCCCCCCCCCGTGCCCAGGAACCGCCGTGCACACGAACCACCTTCCACGGCACGTCTCCTGACAGTACATGTCTGCACACAATATGCGTTCAGGTGTGGTGGATGGAAATAGGTGCAGCGCAACCAATTTACCCCCCCCACACAGTGCCCCGTCCAGCATTCTGTCTTGACACCAGACCCCAGGGCTTCTTTTCATGAGGGGGGATGGGGGGGGGGGGGTCCAGCCCCCCCTCCCCCTCCCCCCGGTGGTGCTGAGTTTTTAGAGGCGCCGAAGAAACGTTTTTGTCTAATCCAATTGTTGATCGGCCGAAGGCCGGAGGAAAACTTGGCCCAGTATTTTAAGGGGCGGGGGTGGGTGAGTGGGTCCAGGGTGGTCCCGCACACACACCTTACCCGCCGCACCCCAGTGGTGCCGAGTTGTTAAAAGGGGCCCTCCCAGACCCATCCAATGTACAAGATCAGTGTATCGTCCCAATCAAACCTTCTGTCAACCTATGCCTTGCGCTGCCCCCCCCTGGCGCTGTTGTTCTAGCTCCATCAGCCCCCTCCCCCTCCCCGGCACGCACGCACGCACACGCACGCACGCACACACACACAGACACACACACACACACACACACACACACACACACACACACTTGTGCAGGAACCAACAAGAAAACCACTGACCGCGAGCGCAGTGGAGAACGATGTTAGCACCAGGAACACCTCGTCAGGCCAGTGAGCATCAAAACAAGAACAAAGCAGAAAGCATTGTGAATGTCATGATGTCAAGGCTAGGCGCCTTTCTGAAGTGAAGTGATAGAGGAGACAGTCGTCCTGGCATAGTGCTGGAGTCATGTACGACAACTACTCTAGGCACCCACTGACCATGGGGAGGGGAAACAATCGCATGTTCGCACTACGCAGCAGTCCTTTCATGCCCACGAGATATCCCTGTCGGTATCTTTTGCATTTGCGCGGAAGAGAGGCGGAGAGAAGGAGTAGGCCTGTATTACCAAACCCATCGGTGTTGACGCCAGAAGCCGGTGGCTGGTAGTGCCTGGCCCCTGGCCTGCAAGAGACAGGAAAAAGGAAAAACAGGCAGGGAGGACCAGAAGAAACATGGAGCCGGGTGTAACCACCCGCTCACACACACACAATGACTGAACTGGGATGGCTGCTCGGAGCGGGGGGGGACAGGGGGGTGGCAGGGGGGACAAAGGGGACAGAGGGGTGGGAGGGAGGTGGGCGGCGACAGTCGTCGGAACATTGGTGACCCGGGGGGGATATTGACTGGCGGTGATAATCCAGCGCATGCCAATCTCCGTTCCAGGCGCCCGAGATTCCCGACACGCGCAAATGAGGTGGCAGAGCCCAGCTGCTGTATTGGTCCCCCACCCATATTGCCCGGTGGCGGAGCCATTGGAGACAGAGGTGCAGGATGCAGCAGCGGCGTCTTGGGGGGTGGGGTAGGAGGTGGTACATGAAGTGGACGGTGTGTGAAAAATCGTGTTGGCTTGCGGACAACCCCCTGGCGACCGCTGAGTGCGCTGCTCTGCGTATCAGCGTCAGCGGCCATCCGGACAGCACCGCCACCTGGAGCCAAGCCGCCACCGACAATAACTCCCCCGCCCACGTCACGCACCATCGTTTGCTATTACTGAGGACGCCGGTTAAAAGGCACGGGAGGTAAGAGGGGTGGGCCAGGGCAGGGGATAGAAGAGGGGGGCCGAGTTTCAGGAACCAGGATGAATCTAGGGCGCTAGGGTGGGTGTAACAGGACCCCTGTCCATCGAGGCCACGGACAAGGCAATAACCGAGGGCCTGGGTGGAGTGGTGGTGGCACCGAAAAAGACAAGCATCTGAGTGTTCCGTGGCACAGTCACAGAGAACACGCAATCCCCAGCATTGGCGTAAAATATTGCAGATTGTCTGAATCAGTTGCACCTGGGGGGAGTCAGGGTAACTGGAGGCTACGAGGATGTTGTCTCTGGATTGCTGCATCGAGACTCGCCCGTGGCTGTTCTCCCAGTACGGAAAACCCGAGTCGGTGACGCGGAGAGTACCCAGGCGGCGAAAAAGGCCCCTGTGGATGTAAACGGACCATAGGTTGTGGAGGTCTGCAGCCTGTGCCGAAAAAGAACCCCCCATCGGTATACAGCCATGCCTGCACCAGAGATTTCCTGCGCTGAGAATGAAGTTGTTGTATTTCATCTCCCACGTCACAGTGTCCTCTAAGGAGCCCTGGGTAATATACCAAAACTTGGCTGAATTCCCCCTCCCCGCTCTGTCAAGTTTTTTACTCTCTTTATGTACCGACCACACAACCTCCGACATGCGCCAGCGCTTCTTTTTTACGAGCCACTCGCAGGCAGAGGTGAGATGTGAGATGACGTCTTCGGGTTTGATGTTGTTGACACACACACACACACATACACAAAAGAGGTACACAGCTCGCTCTCCCAGGGCCCCAACAAAAGAAAAACCTTGTGAATACCCCTAGGCCATTCAGAGTGGGTCATGCCTGCAGCGTTCTTTTGGGCCCCCTATGGCAAGCGTCGGTGTTAGCTGCAGCCGAATTAGCCAACTAGCTGCAGAAGTGAAGGAAAATGGGAAAAATAGAAAAATGGGGAAATGGGGGAAAATGGGGGGCAATGGGGGGAGTTGGAGGAAAATGGAGGAAAATGGGGGGAAATGGGGGAGTTTGGGGAATTGTGGGAAATTGCCAAAAATACATTGTGGGGAGTGTAGAAAAAATGTGTGAAATTGGTAGGAAACGGGAGGAAAATCGGAGGAAAAAGGGACCATTTGCGACAAATTCCCCATTTTCCCTAGTCCCATTTTTCCACAACCTCGCCACCCCCCCCTCAAGCTCCTTTGATGAATCTTGCCTGCCAAATTGGCCAACTCGCAAAATGGGGATTTTGGGACTGGCGGACAGTCGCCGATTTTTCGGCCAGCGCCGATGGTTGCTATGCTCCTACCGCCGACGTGTTCTGTGCAGGTACTGCGGTGGGCAATGGACGGCGGACTAGCTTGTGCGGATGGATTTTGTCACTGGGCGGGTGCCCCTTGGAGCACCATTGCGTCACGCTCGTCGCCCTTTGGCCCCTCTGCAGGTTGGGTAGGGCAAGGCCTGTTGAGGGTGGGTCAGCGCCGGTGGCAGTCGTTGGCAGAAAGGTCAGGAGCCTTTTGAGGTGTTGACGCACGCAACGTGCAGCATTCGGGGGGGGGGGTGGATACCCGCACCGGGGCCTTTCGCACTGATTGACCCCGTGGATTTGTTGCAGACTTGGATTGGAACCAAAGTGGAACGGCAAACCGGCTAATCTCTACTTCTTGCGATTTTCAAACCACAACGGTGGGTGTATACTATTTTATTGTGGATGTTGGTTTTTTTGGCGGGTCACAGGGCGTTTTCGCACAGCGCGCGCGCAGCGCCAATTACATCGCTGTTTATCCCGGGAACACGCCTGCAAACCACCCACCCACAGAAGCGTGCATGATCCATTCAAAACCGCATCGGGGGTGCAGAATTCAGGACCCTGGGACCGGTGGGTACCGGTGGTGGAAAACAGCCAACTGTTTGCACAGGGTGCGCACAGCGCATGGTGCGCCCCCTCAGTAGTCATGCATCCTGCCATGGCACCTCGGTTTCTGTAATCAGGCACACCAACAAAACGCACCCTCCCTGGTGAATACTGGCAAAAGGGTCTATATCTATCCCTAGCCAGGACTGAGCATAAGACCTCAGCTGCCACGAAGTGGGAGCTCGTGTGCACTGCACTGTTGCACGGTGACAGTGCTTCGGGGGGCAGCCAAGAATAACCCCCCCCCCTCGGGTTGTATAAGCTACGCCAAAGCACCAACTTAATACGGTCCCTACGCCTGCTGTGGCTTGGAGAAGGCCGTAGCTAACACGCAACACAAACAACTGCCGACACACAGTTGATTGTGAGCGCATGGTATGAGTGCACCTTAACCTCCGCCCACGTTCCCAGAGGCATGCAGACACAAGAAAGTGTTGGTAACATCAAATTTCAGGTCCACACCCATGTTCTCGCAAGCAATGAAGCATGAGAAGACTACAAATGTTCGGCTTGGAGCCCATCTTGAGATGATACACCACGCTATGTGGGTTTCAGTGGGCAAACAGTCACAAGGAATGTGTCCATAACCCTATGTAATTGGCAAATTCGTCACCAAACCCATGTCTTATGTGGCCGCACTACATTTGGTACCGAATCAAATTATGTACCAAATTAATACGGTCCCTACGCCCGCTGCAGCTTGGACAAGGCCGTAGCTTATACAAAGTGGGGGTTACCCAAACGTCTGGTTACATGAGGTGGGCTACGGGTGCCAGTGCGGTGTCCCGGTACGATAGCAAATGCGGAGGATAGATGGGACAGAGGTCCGAGAGCAGAGGCCTGGAGTTGGTGCGCCGCCACATTCGTTGAGATGCACCCGTTTTGGTGTTGGGATGCCCCTGGATACTCACTTTGGAGAGGTCAGGCCCGCACAGGATACCCACGGTAGCCCGCACACCCACACCCACACGTGGATGACGCAAAGGGACCGAGACCCAGTAAAAGCAAAAGCAGGGCAGGCACTGGTCGTCAGTAGAATCTCGTACGGTATGCTGCACTGCCGCTTGCAGTGTGGAACTCGTGTAAGGTCAGACCGAAGTGAGCACATAAGGCAAGCCCGTTCGGGGCCCGCCTCCGGGGCGTACTGCGCCCCCCCCCCGACACACACATACACGTCAGGAACCATCCGTCCCACACACACGCACACACACGCACACACACACATACATCTCATGCGCATGTTGGGCCGCATTCAGTGGCTTGTCCGTCCTGCCTCCCTAACCTGTTTCTTGTCACGCGCCTACCGGGCGGCCTACCGAGGTGAGGGCAGGTTCACTAGAGGCCTCATCCGAGCCACAATGACTGCCATTTTATTTTCTCGTGTCCCTCAGTCTTATGCCACAGGGACGCACTGTGGGTATCGTGGGGCCCAAGGGCTGCTACCGCGCGCGCACTTGCCCCCCGTGGATAAGCACTGTGGCCTAGGCTAAGCTCTATGGGCTCTACACGGCAGCCAAAATTGCAGCCTATGCAGGGCATGGCACACCGTGCATAGGAGTGTACAAAGTGCGGCCACTCACACACTCTCTCTCTTGTAGCATACAATACAGTACACTACAAAAAGTGGGTGCACGTGGAGTACTTGCCAGATCGTGACAACCTTCAGGTCCTGCAGCGCAAACTGCAGCGCAGACCAGGACCAGACACGCACACACACACACACACAGATGGGCGTCTGTGGGGGCGTTTCTGCACAGCGTGCACGCAGCGGGGGCGCGGCGCGAGCACGGCGCCCATTGGTAAGTCAGGTTTCCCGTGCCCACTCCTGCAACCCACCCACCGCCGGGGAAGCATACGTCCGCAGGGGCACAATACAACAGATTTGGACAGCCGTCCGGCATTTCAGTGTGAAACATGGCTTTATCTCAGTTCTTGAACTGAGTAGGAATCTGCGCAGTCCCGTGCCTGGGAACACGGCAGTCGCGGTCACCGTGGCCATCGGGGGAAAACGGGTCCCAAACAGCCTGCTCCTCGCACAGCGCACGGGGCGCCCCGTGTGCGGACAGAACTGCATCTCGGCCGTGCGGCGATGGTCTGCGCAATGAATGCGCAGCCCGGTCTGCAGGCGGCACGCCGCACGTACCCCGTAGGCACCGCACCCTCACGAAGGCCACCCCCGGTGCAACAACGCACGCACGCATTGCGGGGCTTGGGGTCTACACGACTCACACTTCGACGTCTTTCGGGCAACACAGTGACCCCGAGCGTGCACAGGGCTCGGCTGAGACTGGGTGCTCCCCTAAACAACGCAACGGAGAGCCAGCCCCTGGCTACTGGGTCATGAGGGGGGGGGGGGATTGCGGGGGGGGGGGGGGATTAAGGGCCATGAGGCAACGGATACTGGGTTCGCATACGCCCCCGTGTCACAGGCGCATGGTCATCACCACTCAGTTCAATGTTTTGCCCTGCTGCACTGCAGCGCAGACCAGTTCTGTACCACTCCAGGTGGCTTTTGATTGTGCTTTGGCCTTGGCCATCTGTACATCTGGGTCAGCGCGGGGGGATTAAGGGGGGGGGGGGGGCTACTCCGGATGGATCAGGGGTCGGAGCGGTCCAGTTCTACAATGGTCCCACAGAACGCCGTGTGGTAGTGCACTTGACACGCTTGGTAGACGCGTGTCCGCGGTGCGGACGTGACACGCCTCAGCCCCCCCTTTGGATTCCATTTTGCATGACATCTTATGGGAAGGGAAGGTAGCGTGCAACTGTGTCCAGTGAGGGGCTGGGGTGGCTTAATCGTGAGGGTGTCTGGGAAGGGTGTGTCTGGGGCTCTTCGGGGGGGATTTAGTCTAAAAGTAGCGCGCAGTGCCCGAGCAGTGCAGGGATTCCCAAGTGTGCGGTATCCCCCATGCGGAAGCAGCATCACAAACCTGTTGTCCAACAACATCATAGGCTGTGGCTTCAGCGTCAGAGGGACTGAGTTTTGTTGTACCTCTCATCATAAATGGGGCTGTCGCTGTGGCCAATTCTAAAAGTGGGATGACCACCATTGCACACACTGTGGGTGTGAGGAACATGGGTTCAGTGAATTCCATGTTGTCCTTGCCTCAAGTATCCTATCCGATCTTGCAGACCATGCCCCTGGCTTCACAAAGTACGGGCTTCTCGTCCGCCCAGGCGCCAAAATAGTTGCACTGCACGCGCACTACGCTAAAGGCGCCCCCTCTGTGCAAACAACGGGCACAAGCACTGAAAATGGCGGGAATGCCGCTCGCACAAGGGGGTGGTTTGCACGCAACTTGAGAAGACACAAGAACTTATTGCAGCATCGACAAGGCCCAGTCTCGCCAGGGGGTGGGGTTGAGTGAGGATCTGATACCAGGAAATGGCAGGTAACAAAGACCCTTACCCTCCCCCACTTCCTCTCGAAGGCGGTGCTCATTTCGGGCTTGGGGTCTTATTTGGGGGCGCGAAGCCCAAAAGGGGGGGCAATGGGGCCATGGCCAAGACACCCAAACCCGTCCCAGCCAGAGCGCCTGTCGGCAATGCAGATGGGGAACTCTGGGAAGCGACGAGATGACCAGTGCTCTGAGAAGGCGTGCGCGACGATTTGTGCTGGTGCGGGAGGTGAATGGGCCCTTGGAGTGCCCGGGCCCCGGTCAACTTGTCAAAAATCCACCGCCGAACATTGTAAATTTTTGGGGCTCCAAACCCAAAATTTCTCTCCATTTTTTCCGGTGTTGAGGGGTCAAAAAACAAAAAAAAAATGCTAAGTTTTGATTGTTTCCGTTTTCACAAGATATTCAAGATGGCACGGATGGGAAGCGATTCCTGAAACCGGTTTTGAGTGGGTGGGTGGGGGGGGGGGGGGGGGCAACGTCTGACGGGTAAAAACCGGTTTGTGGGTCGTCGAGGACGGATACGACATGCCAAAGGGCCAGGGCTGTGTGCAAGTGGTCAAGGGTAGCACCGTCGTGCCCTGCGGGTCCGAGAGCCCAGGGGGGCCTTGACCTGCCGTGGGACCGGCGGCCGCAGTCACCAGCCTCGAGCGCTTCTCGGGTCGAGACCCCCGGCCAACCCTTCGCTTGAGGGTCCGCGGGCGCCCGGCGTGCCAGCCCCACGGGAGACTGTGGCGGTGGCTCGGGGCCAAGGGGCGAGCCGCCACCTGCAGGCGCCTATTTCAGGGCGGCAAGGGCTTTAGACATGGGCCAGTCCCAAGCCGGACTCCGTTTCGCACCTTCCCCCGGAAGGGATCGAACCCACGACCTTGCGGCAGGAAGCCCCATGCAGGGCCCCACAGGGTTCACTGGGGATCCGCTGGAGGAGGGCCTGGCTGCATCGGGGACGCAGAGGACAGCGCGGAAGCGGGATTCCCACTCACGCCCAAGACAACCGTGAAACAGCGTTTGGGGCCGGGGTAACGTGCACAGGGTTTGCAATGGAATAGGTCTGCGGGAGGGCAGTACAACCGCTTGAATGGAGCCAACACTTCGCAAAAAAAAAATACTGCACAGAATTCGCCTGATTTGTGACGTCGGAATCCGCGTGGGGATTGCCTTTCGACGCACTGCCGCGCAAACGGGTGTTCGCTGGCAGGCGCAACTGTGGCTAACGTACCATCTCTCCTTCGCGAAGCCCTTGAGACAGGAATGGGGCAAAAGGAAGCCACGGTGTAGACCCATGGTGAGGGTCACAGTATAGAGGCACGGAATAGGGTCATGGTATAGAGTGGCGGCACAGAGGACGGACTTATTGTTTGGGCATAGGTACCTATCATTTGGGCATAGGTACCTATTGTTTGGGCATAGGTACCTATCGTTTGGGCATAGGTACCTATCCCTTGGGCATAGGTACCTATCATTTGGGCATAGGTGCCTATCATTTGGGCATAGGTACCCATGGTATAGAACCTCGGTACAGAGTCAGGGCACAGAGTCACAGAAAAGAGTCACCGCATTGGGTGACAGTGAGTGACAGTATAGAGTGACGTTGTTGGTGACATTTTAGATAGGGCCGGTGGGCGGTGTGTATCAGGTTAGGCCTCATTGATGCGGCGCCGCGTTCGACGCTTGGTCTGCATCAGCGCCAGCCAGAGATGTATCAGAAGAGAGGAGCGGGGCGGGATGGGAGGGGAGGGGGTCTGGAACCCAAAAGTGCCTGTAGCAACAATGGCCCAAATCAATATCCCCTTTTTCTGAATTTCATTGTTTCTCACTATGAAATCTGGGTCCGAGGGGGCATCCAATGGCCGGCAAGGCTGAACTGGATGTCCCCACCATCGACACCCCCAGTCATTGTTCATCAGCAAGTTCACTGCATCACTTCCGGGTTTGTGCCATGCGACTTACCCGGTGCTTGCGCCTGAGTTCGCTGCCGCCCTCCTCCGTCATGTACAATTTCCTGTCCCTTCTTTTGACCTTTCTGGGGGTTTTGCCCCGGCTCCCCTCTTCTGCACTGCAGGGCTACTGTTCCTCTTGCGGCCTGCCCTTTAGGCTCCGGTCCACACTGTACTGGTTTAGTGGTAAAGGTAAAGGTAAAGTTCCCGGGCGCTCTCCGAACTCCAGCGTAACCGTGATCCCTACCTGTCCCTCGCAGCATCACTTCCGGCTCGCGGGGTCACAGACACCCTAGCGCCTACGACACTGCGTTCCGAGCCCACCGGGATTCGAACCAAGCACCTCTAGTTCAGGCGTCACGTGCATGACCGCTGAACTACGCGACCTTCTTCTGTACTGGTTTAGTGGCAAGGGGGTACCCCACCCCCCCTCCTCTGATGGTTGTCAGCCCTGCGCCAGCCTCTTGGTCGCTTCCGAGCGGCATTGCTGGCGTCCGTGGCACGCTCCCTGCGGTCCCGACCCGTGCCCCCCGGCGGTCGTGGCCCCTGGTCGTGCCTTGCGGTGGCACAGAGCGAACGTGCACCCCCAAAGGGCGTGCGAGGAGGGGGGCGGGGGGGGCTACCCAGAGTTCGAGGGGTATTGCACGCTGCATTTTTTTGGTGCGTGGCAAAGCGGTTACGGGTCGGTTGGAAAAGCGGTTCGGCGGGGCTGAGGAGGGGCCAAGGTCTGGCGGTCAGACACCGGCTGGTGGGTCGTCGCGGGGCAGCGATATGGGAAGGGGCGGTGGGGTATGTGTAGGACGTCAGGCCCGTGGAGGGGCCGCTTTCGACGCTGCATCGGCACCAGCCTCTCGGGGGCCCTCGGGGGCTTCCCCTGCCTCACAGCGTTTGGGGGTGCCACAAAGAGTACACTGGCACCCCCGAAAGGGGGTGCGCACGGGGCGGGACGGGGGGGGGGGGGGCACGCAGCGCTTGAGGAGGGGTGCCACGTGGTCTTTGTGTGGGTGGCAAAGCCGTGGTCAGGGCCCGGCACGTTAATCCAGCATGAAGCGTCGGAGCCTGGGCATGGACTGCCACCAGGAATCCCATCACGCGTGATGCCCATCCCATCACGCGTGATGCCCGGATGAGGTGAGGGGGCGCCACAAAGAGTACACTGGCACCCCCCGAAAGGGGGTGCGCTTGGGGCGGGACGGGGGGGGGGGGGCACGCAGCGCTTGAGGAGGGGTGCCACGTGGCCTTTGTGTGGGTGGCAAAGCCGCCTGCTCCAAGCCTACTTGTGTTGGTGTCCAAGTGTCTAAGGCATGTAAACACCTCCTCTCGCATGGCGTGGCAGATGCGGGTGATCCCAACGAGTAGAGAGTAACCTACGCTGAAATGCGTGGGTTACTCTCCCTGCACCACCCCTGTCCGTCAACCCCCCGGTGGACCCGTACCAAAAGCGGTGCTGCCGGCTACAAAAGGGTCGGCGGGGCGTCGGGTGCAGCCCCGCAAAGGGGCCGGAGCGCTGTGTCTTGCGGCGGGGCATCACTGGTGCCGGGCCGCTTTCGCCGACGGGTCCGCCTCAGCGCCGGCCTCCCGGGGTCGCTTCCGGGCACTGCGGTCGGCGACCGCGGCGCCCGTCCCGCCGCCCGGCCCCGTGCCGGCGGCCGCGGGCGGGGCCGGGGGCTTGGGGTGCTGCAGCTTCCGGCCCTCGGCGGCGGTATCGTACCGCTTCCCCCGGAAGTGGGCCCCCTCGAAGGCGTACAGCGACTTGAGGTAGACCGTCTTCAGGCGGTTGCCGATGCTGGTCATCTTCGCCCACGCCGGCTTCTCGGAGTAGATGTAGGGCAGCCAGCCGTTGCCGTACACGGTGGCCCATCCCCCCAACTGCGTCACGAGGTTGTACAGGAACCACAAACTGCCGCTCTCCCCGCCGATCGTGACCGTCAGGTCCGGCGGGCCGCCGCCGCCGCCGTGCTCCGCGGCCCACCACGCGCACAGCGCGGCGTCGAACGCCGCCCGCGGCATGCAGACCGCCATTTGGGGGTTCCACGTGTTCTGGGCGCAGGTCCACCGGGCGTCCCGCGCGGGGACCGGCTGGCCGGCCTCGATGCTGGTCCACTGCCCGCAGCGGTCGCACTGCACCCACACCAGCTCCCACCCGGGAGCCCGCGGCGCGACCCGCTCCACGCGAGGGAGCGCGACGGGGGAGCGCGCGGCGGCCGCGGCGCGCTTCGGCCTCCGGCCGTCGCCGTCCGCCGGCGGCGATTTGTCGCCGGGTTTGGGGTCCGAGTGGGTGACAGTCGCATGCGCAGGCCCGGGGCTGGCGCCACGTGCGGGTCGAGGGGCAGTGGCGGCCGGCGGGACGGAGGTGGTGCGGCCCGGCGAGCGGTCGCCTGCCGCGGGAGCGGGCGCGGGCGGCACCCCGATGCTGCCCAAAGGCGGCGGGGGGGCCGCAGCGGCCGCGTCCTCAGTCTCCGGATTGGGCTCCGGACTTGAAGCGCGGGCGTCGCCCGCCGTTCCTGGCGCGGGGACGGGGCCGCACGTGTCGGCGCGCGGATCGTCCGCCGCGGCGCGAGGGCAGGGCGCGGCGGGCGGGGGGGTCGGCACGCGCGGCCCCCCGGTCGCGGCCCCGGGCCCGGCGCCGGCAGCCGGGCCCGGGGCATCGTGAGGCCGGGGCGGGGGCGTCGAGCCCTGGGGAGTGCCGGGGTCCCGGGGCGGTGCGGAGGTCAGGGCAGCGTTGCAATACCTGCAGTTGGGGCGCTGCGCGATGTTCACGTACCCGCAGGCCGGGCAGGCCTTGTAGTTCTCGTCGTGCGCGGGAACCGCCGGCTTCGGGGCCCTGGGGAAGTCAGAGGATCCACTAAGGGACCGCGGTGGGCGTGTGCAGTCCTCAGATGCGGACGGCGTGCTCGCTGAAACCAACGGCACGTGCGACACGGCGCCTGCAGCGAGGGAGCAAGACTCCGGAAGAGGCGGCCTGTTCGCATCAGGGGCTTTGGTGACCCGGGCCTCTTGAGCTACCTTCTGCTGCTTTAAGGTTTCTTCAGGCTGCGGCTTCTCATCATTCAGCAGTTTGATTTGGGCCTCTTGGGCTGCCTTCTGCTGCTTGACAATTTTTTCGACCTTCTCATCCGTCAGCCTCTTTATTTCGGCCTCTTGGGCTGCCTTCTGCTGCTTGACAATTCTTTCAAGCTGCTGCTTCTCATCCGTCAGCCTCTTTATTTCGGCCTCTTGGGCTGCCTTCTGCTGCTTGACAAATCTTTCGACCTTCTCATCCGTTAGCCTCTTTATTTCGGCCTCTTGGGCTGCCTTCTGCTGCTTGACAATTCTTTCAAGCTGCTGCTTCTCATCCGTCAGCCTCTTTATTTCGGCCTCTTGGGCTGCCTTCTGCTGCTTTAGAATTTTTTCGACCTTCTCATCCGTCAGCCTCTTTATTTCGGCCTCTTGGGCTGCCTTCTGCTGCTTTAGAATTTTTTCGACCTTCTCATCCGTCAGCCTCTTCATTTCGGCCTCTTGGGCTGCCTTCTGCTGCTCTAGAATTTTTTCGACCTTCTCATCCGTCAGCCTCTTTATTTCGGCCTCTTGGGCTGCCTTCTGCTGCTTTAGAATTTTTTCGACCTTCTCATCCGTTAGCCTCTTTATTTCGGCCTCTTGGGCTGCCTTCTGCTGCTTGACAAATCTTTCGACCTTCTCATCCGTTAGCCTCTTTATTTCGGCCTCTTGGGCTGCCTTCTGCTGCTTGACAATTCTTTCAAGCTGCTGCTTCTCATCCGTCAGCCTCTTTATTTCGGCCTCTTGGGCTGCCTTCTGCTGCTTTAGAATTTTTTCGACCTTCTCATCCGTCAGCCTCTTTATTTCGGCCTCTTGGGCTGCCTTCTGCTGCTTTAGAATTTTTTCGACCTTCTCATCCGTCAGCCTCTTCATTTCGGCCTCTTGGGCTGCCTTCTGCTGCTCTAGAATTTTTTCGACCTTCTCATCCGTCAGCCTCTTTATTTCGGCCTCTTGGGCTGCCTTCTGCTGCTTTAGAATTTTTTCGACCTTCTCATCCGTTAGCCTCTTTATTTCGGCCTCTTGGGCTGCCTTCTGCTGCTTGACAAATCTTTCGACCTTCTCATCCGTTAGCCTCTTTATTTCGGCCTCTTGGGCTGCCTTCTGCTGCTTGACAATTCTTTCAAGCTGCTGCTTCTCATCCGTCAGCCTCTTTATTTCGGCCTCTTGGGCTGCCTTCTGCTGCTTTAGAATTTTTTCGACCTTCTCATCCGTCAGCCTCTTCATTTCGGCCCCTTGGGCTGCCTTCTGCTGCTTTAGAATTTTTTCGACCTTCTCATCCGTCAGCCTCTTTATTTCGGCCTCTTGGGCTGCCTTCTGCTGCTTTAGAATTTTTTCGACCTTCTCATCCGTCAGCCTCTTTATTTCGGCCTCTTGGGCTGCCTTCTGCTGCTTGACAATTCTTTCAAGCTGCTGTTTCTCATCCGTCAGCCTCTTCATTTCGGCCTCTTGGGCTGCCTTCTGCTGCTTGACAATTCTTTCAAGCTGCTGCTTCTCATCCGTCAGCCTCTTTATTTCGGCCTCTTGGGCTGCCTTCTGCTGCTTGACAATTCTTTCAAGCTGCTGCTTCTCATCCGTCAGCCTCTTTATTTCGGCCTCTTGGGCTGCCTTCTGCTGCTTTAGAATTTTTTCGACCTTCTCATCCGTCAGCCTCTTTATTTCGGCCTCTTGGGCTGCCTTCTGCTGCTTGACAAATCTTTCGACCTTCTCATCCGTCAGCCTCTTTATTTCGGCCTCATCTACTTCCTTTTGCTGCTTGACAATTCTTTCGACCTTCTCATCCGTCAGCCTCTTTATTTCGGCCTCTTGGGCTGCCTTCCGCTGCTTGACAAATCTTTCGACCTTCTCATCCGTTAGCCTCTTTATTTCGGCCTCTTGGGCTGCCTTCTGCTGCTTGACAATTCTTTCAAGCTGCTGCTTCTCATCCGTCAGCCTCTTTATTTCGGCCTCTTGGGCTGCCTTCTGCTGCTTTAGAATTTTTTCGACCTTCTCATCCGTCAGCCTCTTTATTTCGGCCTCTTTAGCTGCTTTCTGTTGATATAAGGCTGCTTCCAGGTGCTGCTTCTCCTCGTGCAGTTTCTTGACTTTGCCCTCGAGGGCAGCTTCCTGCGGTCGCTGGGCTGGTCCAAGATGCTGCTTTTCAATGGTAGGTTTTGTGCTTGGAATCTCTGGAGCTGCTTTATGTTGTTTCAATGCTGCTTTAAGCCGCTGATTCTCATCCGCCAGGGTCTTCATTTGGGCATCTTGGGCTACTTTCTGTTGCGCACGAGCTCCCTTCTGTTGCATCAAGGCGGCTTTGAGCCCCTGCGTCTCATCGTGCATTTTCTTGAGTTTGCCCTCTTGGGCTGCTATCTGTTGATTCAATGCGGCAGCAAGCTGCTCCTTCTCATCCATTACATTCTTGAGCTGGGCCTCTTTTGCCTTCTGTTCTTTTCCGGAAGCTGCAAGCTGGTGTTTCTCAGCGTTCAGCTTCTGTATTTCGGCCTCTTGGGCTGCTATCTGTTGATTCAATGCGGCAGCAAGCTGCTCCTTCTCATCCATTAGATTCTTGAGCTGGGCCTCTTTTGCCTTCTGTTCTTTTCCGGAAGCTTCAAGCTGGTGTTTCTCAGCGTTCAGCTTCTGTATTTTGGCCTCTTGGGCTGCTTCCTGCTGAGCCAAGGCTGCTGCGAGGTGCTGATTCTCCTTAGTTAGGTTCTGGAGCCGGGCGTGTCGCACGTCCGCCAGCCGCCTATTGTCGCTAGATAGCTCCTTGTTCTGGTGCTCCAGTGCCCTGCAGTAGGTTTCCAGATCCTTGTTTGCGTTCTTCAGAGCACTGTCGGCCGCCTGCTGCTGGTCCTCCTGTCGCCTGTTGTCGTGAGACGATGCCTCATACTCCGTCTCCAGCTGCCGGCTGATTCTGGTCTGTGGCGGCGCCCCATGACATTGCAGTACCGCGGGGTCGCGCTCCTGTTGTCGCTGCCAAGGCGCAAACCCCACTTTGGGTCCGTAGGAGGTGAACAACGGGTGCGGGCCGGGGGCCTGTCGCTCCAGCGCGGCCTTCAGGGCGACGGCGCTCCTGAGGCAGCGGCAGCGCACGAACCCACTTGCCCCGCTGAAGCTGCTGCCTTTCACGCTTGCAGCCACGGGGATGTCGGGGTGCTCGGCGTTCAGCGTCGCCACTATCTCCTCCGCTGTGGCGCTCCGGAGGTTGCCCACCCAAAGACTGACCTGCGGGGGGCCCTCCGCAACGAAGCACCACTTCCGGAGCCGCGGGTCCGCCTTCGCGTTCCGCACGAGGACGGCCAGCAGCTCGGGGTCGGCGCGGAGGATGTACCAGCCGTGGGTCGTCGAGTCCACGTCCGGCAAGGGGTCCCGCACCTCCACGTCCGCCGCGCACCCTCCCAGGAACTCCTGCAGGCAGTCTTGGACCACCGGCTTCCCCTGCTTGCGGGGGTTGGGCTGGGGCTGGGGCCCCTGCTTGCGGGCGTGGTCAGGGCCCGGCACGTTAATCCAGCATGAAGCGTCGGAGCCTGGGCATGGACTGCCACCAGGAATCCCATCACGCGTGATGCCCATCCCATCACGCGTGATGCCCATCCCATCACGCGTGATGCCCCCACCAGGAATCCCATCACGCGTGATGCCCGGATGAGGTGAGGGAGGTGGGGCAGGGGCCTGGGACGGGGGCGGGGAGGTCGCGGTGTGCCGGAGGCGGTCTGTGGACTCACGTGTTTCCGGGGGCGGCGGTCGCAGCGCCTCGGCATCGGGCGCGTGGGCGGAGGTGCTGCGTGCAGACGTCTCCGGCATTCCCTGCCGCCGCTGGTCCATGTAGGGGGGTGGGTCCTGGCGCGCTTCCGCAGCAAAAGCCGCAGCGTGTGTCGAGTCCCCATCGCGGCGGAGGGTTCCGGATGGCGTCTCCCCTGCACTCTGCGGCGGAGCCTTGACATACGGGGGCGGGGGCGGCTCCGTGCAGGCTCCTGCAGCAAAGGCTGCCGCGCGGTTGCCCTCTGCGGTGTGGGTGGGGCGGGTGCTTGCAGACGTATGGGCGAGCGCCGCCTCCGCTGCCCCGTGCCAACGGTTGTCCACATATGGCGGCGGCTCTCCGCGGGCTTCCTCAGCGGACGATGCCGTGCGATCGGCACCTCCATCGCCGGCCGGCTGGCTGCCTTCCGACGTCGGGTCAAACGCCGGCCCCCCGACACCGCGCCGTCGGTGGCTCTCGTACACGGGCGGCCCTCGGCGGGTTTCGGTGGTGGGGTCAGCAAACCCCATGCGCTTCGAATCCCCACGAGGGATGGGGGGGGTCGCCGCCGCCCTCTCATCGGACGGCGCCTCCTCCAGACCGCGCCACTGGGGGCCGGGACCTGCAGCACCACGGCAATGGAAGTCGCTGCCACCCCTCGCGGCGCCGCTGTGCGTCCGCGGTTGCCCCGGGCGCTGTTGCTGCTTCCGCCTGATGAGGTCGGTGAGCATTGCGTTCGGATTCCGGAGCTTGGTCGTCCTGCCAATAGCCTCAAGCTCCCGCAGTACTTCCGCTTGGTCCTCCTGGCTCAGATCGCACAGAGCCGTTGCGGCCGCGGCGTCCGGTACGAATCCGACGCCACTGCCACGTCGACAGTCGTCTTGTTGGTCGGAGCTGCTCCGGCCGCCGGAAACCCAAGCGTCCCGATCCGCTCCTTCATGTGGTGCATCAGCGGCCCCATCGTGGGAGCCCCGTGCGCTTCTCGACGAGGTCCCGTGCGGACGCCCGTCTCGGGACCCCTCTCCTCCGTTCTGCCTCCCCCTGATGAGCTTCGTGAGCATCGCGTTCGGGTTCCGGATTTTGGTCGTCGTACACATGGCCTCCAGCTCCCGCAGTACTTCCGCCTGGTCTTCCTGGCGCAGACTGTGCAGAAGTCTTCCGGCTTCGACGTCTGGTACGAAATCCAGACTGTGCAGGCCCCTCATTTTGACACCATCGTCCCGTCGGCAGCTGTCGTGTTGGTTGGAGCTGCTCTGGCAGCTGGACCAAGCGCGCGCGACACCATCGTCACGTCGGCAGCTGTCGTGTTGGTTGGAGCTGCTCGGGCAGCTGGACCAAGCGCGCGCGTCCCGATCCGATCGTTCATGTGGCGCATCAGCGGCCGCAGACCAAGCGCGCGCGTCCCGATCCGATCGTTCATGCGGCGCATCAGCGGCCGCATCGCGGGTACCCCATGCGCTTTCCGATGAGGCCCCAGACGAAGGCCCTTCTCGGGACCCCTCTCCTGCTCTTTGTGCGTTCAGGAACAACGGCAAAGGAGGGGATCGCATGCGGGGGCTGCCGGCATCAGCAGCAGCTGTGTGGGGCCCTGGCGCGCTCGCGTGCGGAGGCTGCGTCATGTTCCGTGGTTGGCATAAACAACGAAGGCCCTGAGGTTTAATGAGGGTCGATGGTGGGGCAATACATACTATGCCTGCCCCTTTTCCAAACCGAGGTGAAAGGACAAAGAGCAGCCATGGAAATTGTATGGGCAAAGGGTGCTGGCAGGATGTGGGGGCTTGGCACAGGAGTTTGGTGGCAAGTTGGGTTTCTGTGATACATGCACCAACACACAGCTGAAATTCATTGCAATAGCAGGAACCACCTAGGCCTCTGGGCTATCTAGCCCTGAGTAAAACAATAAATAAATCTGTGTAACAAACAGGGCTATCTAGCCCTGAGTAAAACAATAAATAAATCTGTGTAACAAACAGGGCTATCTAGCCCTGAGTAAAACAATAAATAAATCTGTGTAACAAACAGGGCTATCTAGCCCTGAGTAAAACAATAAATAAATCTGTGTAACAAACAGGGCTATCTAGCCCTGAGTAAAACAATAAATAAATCTGTGTAACAAACAGGGCTATCTAGCCCTGAGTAAAACAATAAATAAATCTGTGTGACAAACAGTCAAGCTGGGCACCCATACAGAAACCACCGTTCACGGAGCAAACGATAGTTTCACAAGGGATATGGCATATGATTCATATATTCCCACGTTCCTCGTTGCCCCAAAGCCTACCCAACTCCATTGCGAGAACAGCTCTAAGCGCACTAAAAATGACAGAAACAATGCCTCCTGTTGTTCCGGTCCCAGCGTTGTTTACGGGCACCCACACCGCAAGAAGAAACAGACAATGATAGCAAAGCACAGCATCATTGGCCCACACCCCCATTGTGCTATGCACGTCTAAGCGAGGGGCAGAAAAGTTGCATGCCAGTCGTCAGCATCCGCAAAACACCATCCCAGCCCCAAATCACGGAGGAAAAGTTGATCTTCAGGGACAAAGGGGTGTGACTGCACGAGAGCACGTGCTGTCACTGGTGATTGGGAAGGTGAAAATCAAAGAGAAATCTAAATGAGACCTTGTGATTTTGCATCATAGGATTCACCAAACGCCACCCCCTTCACCCTGAACTATGTATATTACTGCACCATTGACACTTGCCAGATCCTCACACAACATCTGAGCTCAACTTGGGGCGTCATTCTGTGCCTGTCCCTACTGATCCGCAGATGGAGCCCTACTGTGGCTATTGACAGTGAGATCGAGGGTGGAAATGGATGGTGGAGATGGAATGGCACTGAGGTGTGTATAGGACACCCCATGTTGTTTGGTGTGCCAAGGACAAATGCACCCAACACCCTAAGTGCACAGGGGGGTTTGCCATCAGGGCTAAGTAAGTATGCCAATTGGTGCTTGCAGGTGTATGTACTGGTTTGGGTGGTCTGTACATTGTCCACAGACTGCAGGGAGACGTGTTGTTAGTAGGTTGGCCTGGGACAGTTGCCCCTCTGCCCACAGGGGCTGCTTTTACGCCTTGGTGTTCCCAGCATGAAAGCACCGTCATGCTTCACATGACATCTTTCCCAAGACTAATGTTTGGAGGATGCTCATCAGTTCCATTGTGGGAGATGTAACACAGGCCACGGGGGTGAGGCACAAGTGCTGTGCCAAGCTGAGGCTGCGGCTTGGTGACGTCCAATTCATCTTCTCCACAAACAGCTTTGCTCGATTGAATGCATCTTTGCCGCTTTGCAAGGCTGACACACAGCAGTGTTCCCAGGTTCGTAAGCATGCTGTTGCTTGCGGCCCTGACCTGATCGTTTCGGGAGAGGGGGCAGGGTTGCACGTGGGTACTTGCTGCACACCATACTGCTGACAGCCGTACATTGCACCCCAATTGTGTGAGTGCTTCGCAACAACGACCTATATGGGCATCAGGTTCATGCTCACGCCCTTGTCTGGCTGTTCTGTCTCAGCTGCCTGTGCTGTGCATACTCGCTTTGTGATCTCTCCTAATTCGTTATCTAGCAACTCTTGAGTTGTACATAATCACAGCTGTGCCCAACCAACTTTTTGCCTGGGCCTCAAGGTACCCCATTGTGTGCTTTTGATCACAGCCACACTCATGCAATTCTATTTGGCATTCAGCCCCAGCACAGGTTACATTGTGGGTTTGATGTGTCCCATTGTGTTCAAGAAAAGTGCCAACATCTTTGGCAACAAAGGCAATTTCAAGTATCCTAACAAAGCAGCGGTATGAGAGCCACCAGGCTGGAGGCATGATTTTCTCAGAGGTGGCGTTTGCTTGCATGGTGCATGCTGCAACTGCACAAAATGGCAGGGTCTGCCTTGGATTCTAAAATGCGGTTGGAATCCTAGATAGTTGACAACAGCGCAGTGACCCCTTGCGATAAAAAATGCATTTGGATCGAAACATTGAAGGGAACATGCAATTCTTCTATTTGGTCTACATTGTGGGTTTGATGTGTCCCATTGTGTTCAAGAAAAGTGCCAACATCTTTGGCAACAAAGGCAATTTCAACTATCCTACCAAAGTAGCGGAATGAGAGCCACCAGGGTGGAGGCATGATTTCTCAGGGGTGGCGTTTGCATGCTGCAACTGCACAAACTGGCAGGGTCTGCCTTGGATTCTAAAACGTGGTTGGGAACCTGGATAGGTGACACCAGCGCAGTGACCCTAACCCTTGCGATAAAAAATGCATTTGGATCCAAATATTGAAGGGAACATGCGAGCAAACTCTGGAGGTTATATCCAAACTGTGAAAAACTCTCATGGTCTGACAAAATTTGGAAGCCTGTCTACAATCTCTGACAAGCTGCAAACCTGCAATTTAGTCTGCAACCTCCAAACCAAACTAGCAAGCAACGTGCACAACCCAAAAGTGCAACAAAGCATTTCAGACAGAGGCTTGCTGACAATGGTGTGGGCCAAGATTGGATGGATTCGCAACAATGCCCGTTTCTGATGGCGTTCAAATGTGTGCACGTACAACGTGCAGAATTCAGAGTCCATTGCGTTCAGTCATTTGTGCAACTCCAAACCCCCAGCCCCATAGCTGGGTACATAGGGTTCCAGCATCATACAAACTAATGTAAATCATTCATTGTAACATTTGGGCTCGACACATAACTTACCGAAAAAGAAGCTTGCTTCTTCCCAGACTTACGATCGGTAGACAGTAAGCATGTGCATCCAGATGGTGGAAAGCAACGAGTAGCGAGTGGCACAGACCGCCCCTTGCGCGCCCTGAGGATTTGATTGGGGAGTTGCAATCCCAACTCTCCTGCTAATATTTCTAAAGGGGGACACTATGCACTGCACAAACCCTTTCCATCCCAACAGAGGCCTCATGGGCCATATGCTGCAGGACTGCAAGGCGGTCGTGGTCTTGCGCCTCAGGCTCCGCCTCTACATCGCAGGGTCCCCTCCAACGCCAGAGTGGATGGGTGAGTGGTCGCACTCCATCGCCAGAGCGCGCCACTCTGTGTGCAAAGTGTCTGCACAATGCGGTCATGCCGCACTCTGTGGCCCCCTGCCACTGTCCCCGCAGGACGGAGCCATGCCGTCCGTTTGCCACCCCCATTGGACCGTTTGGCACTATACCATGTCCACGCGACAAACGCTATTCCCCACAGAGTCCCTCTCACAGTTACTCTCGTGCTTCCCGTCATTCCCCACACCGTTCATCAGACCCAACGAATCGCTAAGACAAGCGACGAAACAGCCGCAGTCCACGCAGGTATAGCGACAGCCCAGGGCATCACCCATCAGAAACCAACCCCCCAAGTAAACTTAAAGAGAGTGGCAATGGAATATGTTGTCCTTGCGTATGGGTACCGGTTCCTTCCTACACGACTTGTGCCCAGACTTGCCTTGCCCCGGCGTTCCAGTGCCAAAAGCAATCCATGTGCAGGTCCCCAGGAAAGATAGATGGACCATGAAGGATTGGAGCAGGGGAGAGTTTGGGGTCTCAGGGACTGGGGGGGCGACGCCCGGCGAAGGGGTGGTCGGCGAGCTGTGTGCGGCGCACGCAGTGCACCGGGGCATGTGCGTTTGGCTACATCCGTGAGCCTTGATGCGTGTGTGGCGCTGCAAGCCACCTAGTCGCTCCGTTTTACCGTTTTAAGGCGAATGGCTATTGGCTATTGGCCACTGGCTATTGGCTATTGGCTATTGGCTATTGGCTACTGGCTATTGGCTACTGGCTGGTGGGTCATTAGCAACTCGCGGCACGCTCCTTTGTCACCCCCTCTTTCCTTTTTTTGTTTTTGGCGCCACGGAGGGAGCACCAAAAACAACCGCTTAACCACCGTCGGTACCACCCAATCGCCAGCAGCCAACAACGTCTGGCACAATCCATTGGCCCGGAGCCACAATAGCCAACAGCCAACAGCCAATGACCAATAGTCAGTGGGCAACAACACGTAGCGAGTAGCTCGTAGCCAATAGGCAATCCACAATAGGCAATGGCAATAGCAATAGCCAGTAGGCAACAGCCAATAGCATCGCATAAAGCCCAGGATTTTTGATTGATGCAGCGCGCGTGGTGCGCGGGTGGCACCCTCCTCGATGGTGGATCTGTTGCCGCTGGGCCGTCCGGCACGAGCACACAGCCAGTGCCATGCACCAGAGCTGCCACTTGCGTCCGGGGCACAGCATTCCAGGCGCACAGCCTTCCGGGGGCACAGTGTTCCGGGGCGTGTCTTTCGACGCGGGCGGCACCCTCTGGGGCAATGGAACAAAAGGTTGCCCGGATGGGAAGCGTTGGGCCCCCCACGTCACAGATGTTCATGAGGACCAAGAGTAAGGAATGGGGCCAACACCCCCCCCCCTTTGCGGGAACAACGCCCCTTGTCAGAAAAACAATAGGTGTTGTTTCTGCAGCTTTTGGAGCCCTTCCCTGGCGTGGGGGACATTAAGGGGGAGGCATAAGGAGGTGGCACGCCGGCACCGCCGGGTCCTATCTCTATGCTGACCCCTGAACGCACAGCCTGTAGGACCTGAATGGGCTGATCTGCTTCTGCAGCTTTTTGGAATTTTGTCCCTTTTTCAGGTGATCCATCCAGACAGAGTGTTTTCTGTGATATGAGGTCACGGATGGTATTGTAAGGACATTGGTTGCTACCCTGCTGTCCATTTTCGCGCTTGCTTGTCCTTCGGAGGTAGGAATTGGGCAATCAAGCAGTGCGTTCATAACGCAATGGTCTCCGCTTGTGTCTTCCCACGGTGCGCCCAAACGACGCCTGTTAGAGCAACAGTGGGTGTTGTTTTCGTCAAATTTGGGAACTTTACCGGTGCTCTCGCAAGGGCGGCCGGGGGGGGGGGGTTAGGCAATTGGCATGGACGTCCATTACCGCTCCTTCTTACCTGCAACTGCATGTGCCCCCTTGCATTCCCAAGGGCCCTCTAAAAAAGAAAAAAGAAGGGAAAGTGGGTGGCTGTGCACTGTGAGGTTCGGTTGGTCACCGCAGCAGACCCAGGTGTCATAGAGGGTACGTGTGCCCGGCGCGCGCCTGGCGCGCTCAGCATCCAAATCAATGTCCCGGCCTTCCATCCAACGTACTCTCACAAAATGGTCGATGCGCTCAGCGACCCCCCGGTACGCAAAACCCCACGTTGCTGCTGCAATGTCGCGATTGGGGGCTGTGGTCCGGGGCCGCTTGCAGGGGCGAGCATTTGGCACCACCGCAGCGCAGAGACGTGTGTAGGGCCCTCCTGAGTCACCCCTTTGTTTCTCTCCTTTTGCCGCAGGGGGCCCCCACCAAACCGCCGTCAGTTACCGCTGCTCCACCATCGGATAATAGGTGCCCCTGACCGCCCTTGAACCGTTCTGCAACCGCCAGCGGTTGCCCCACAACCGCTTCTTCCGTTTTTGCAGCATGCAGGAAAGCGGCAAAGAGAGAAGGTTCACACATCCTTTCTTCAGCAATGACATCTTTCAGGTGTGCTGTGTGCAGTACCTGGTTGCCGTCTGCCCGGCAATGACCAACCTCGCGCTCCCCCTCTACACCGGATTGCTCCCCCTATGCAGCAGCCTCAGCAGACCGGACCGCTTTCTCGTACTCTCGGGCAACCACCATTGGGCATGATCCATCTTGTACCCATAAACCCGGCTTCTCCACCCAGGACCCCGTTGGATACTTCGCCGCCATAGGCGTCTCGATACTACTCCGCCATGGAAAATGCAACTCAGACCGTTGCTTTGCGTAAAACTCAGTGTACCGAGCATCTGTGGTGGTCGCCCGGTACCATGGCCGAAATACGGGAACCTGGGGCTTGCCCGACTCCTGGAATTTCGCGTTCCAACGGGCCTCCATATTGTACCACGTTATGTCCTCCAGCTCATCGGGGCGCCTTCCATAGCACCGCCGACTGCACTCTTGCCGGTGTACCTCGCCTCATTGTCCACCTGCAAAGGAGCCATCTCCTCGTATGACACGTTGCGGAAGTTCTCCGTGCACTCCACGAGTGGATAGCCAAGGTTCAAGTGGCACGTTTCCACGGCGCCAATGTCCCACTCCTTGATACTAAGGTTCACCAGCCGGCCAAGCAAAGCGTCCACCGGCGCAAAGCGTTCACATCCTGCACCACGCTCCATGTTCCTCAGCAGTGTCGCACATGCTGCCACAAAGCCCGCACTCTTCTTCTCTGCCTTGGACTCGTACTTCAGCACGTACTCATGCAGGGCATGGTTGTCCACAATCACCTGGGTCTCGCTGTTGGCTCGCTGCCCAGATGCATCGTACAACGTACAGGACACCATGCGGGGATGGTTCCGTGGAACATGCAGTGCAAACCGGCACTTCTGCTCGTCCCAGAACACATAGTACCGGCAAGCACGATGCACGCATGATGATCACCCAGGCCACAAAGTCCCGTGCTGGCGCGTTCGTTGGGGAGGGTGATGAGATTGTTGACCCTCTTGAGGACCGCCCTGGGCAGAATGTGTGCGTGCAAAGGCGAGGGAGTCACTGATCAGCACGTGCTCTGTGTCGGCGCCATGCCCTCTGCCCCGTACCCCCTAACCCTAAACTGCTACGCCCCTCCCCCAAGTGCCCAGTCCCTTCCAATTGCAATCACAACTGCCCCCCGCCCCCACCCCCCTGGCCGTCCCCCACCTGCTGACCTGCCCCTCCACTGCCCCACGCCTCCAACTGCACCAAGCATGCATTAGAAGAGAGGAGAAGAGGGTCTACCCAAAGGTCGGTGTGCCAAGAATGGCCCAACCAGACTTTCCCAATGGTAAGTTTTGTTTTTTCCCACGATGGTCACTTTGATTGGGGGGGGGGGGGGCTTCTCCAGTGGTTGTCAGCCGTTCCAATACATCCTTGAACTGCACCTCCTGTGCTGGTCATGATCCTGATCACCGCACTCCACAGGCTCAGAACTAGGCGTCAACCTTCTGCTTGCCCGGGCAACCCGCGCCGACTGTGTTTGCACAGTGCCTGCGAGGAAGCGGGGATGGCAAGGGGGGGGGGGGGGAGGGGGGGGTGCCCCCCTCCCCCACTTTGCGACAGCACCCGCTTCACCGGTCTTCAATGGGGTCCATCAGCCCTCCCAGTACCCTCTACCTCAACCCTGACACCAGCCCCGAATACCGATACACGCTGTTCAGTGTGGAAGGGATGAGGTGCTTGCCCCCGACCGGAACGGCGAAACCCGCCTCCATCCTTCAATAACAACTCCCTCCAATCCCCATTTTCTTCCAACCGCCAGCCCCAACCCCCCTTCTCTTGGGATGGCCGCCTCCCCCCATCCCCCCACCACGTCGGGGAAGCAACCCCGCAAGTGGACATCCTGGGGCCCGCAAGCCGCTGTTGCAGAAGGATCCCCCACCGCCGGTGTTTGGGGGATCCCAGCGGCGAGGGCCAGTGCCCTCCTCCGTGTGGACCCGACACAGAGCAGTGAAACAGGGACAGTCCGGGGGCTCTGTTGGCACAACCTCCTGAGGGAAAGGAAAGGGGTGTTGGGGGGTCAGGATAGGGCACTGGGGGGTGAGAGGCCGATGGGCGCCGCCGCCTACGCAGGGCAAGGGTTCAAGGGAAAGGCAGCGGTAGGTGGCGAGAAGCCAATGGGTGTCACCAGCTGCAGATTGCAACACAACCAGCTGTCATTCCTCCCTCCAGACTTGTGCCCACATCAGAAAAGAAAAACGCACAGCAGGAGGGCTACCCCCCCCCCCCCATCGCAGACCCCTCCAGTACCCTGCCATCCAGGAAGGTTCAGAGATTACTGGCATTCATGATTGTACAACCGAATGGCCGCGCCTTCGCCACCAACACTTTCCAGATGTCTGTTGGCCAAGGAGGAGGGCCAACCCCTCCCAGCCCCCAACAATCCTCCTGCTCAAGCACATGCCTGCCTACCCCCCACCGAGGGGGTCTTCGGCCACTTTTAGCGGGTATGTGTGCGGTGGGGTGCAGGGGGGTGTGCACGTCACAGGCCGCAGCCTCAGGATCCTGGGGAGGCCTCCCCGAGACCGACTCCATGTGGCCGCAGACCAGAGGCAGTGGCTGAACGGCGTCACCAAGAGAGGGTGCGATGTCAGCCCAACGTCGCCTCACCTCATTCCCCAGCCCGGCTCGTACCCGGACTCACAGGAGGTGTTCGCTGCAACCAGTACCACAGATGCCTCCATTGTTTCGATTGCCTGGGCCCTTGATCCCTAGAACTCTGATCGCTACAGGCTTCGCAGGGCTGGGCGTACATACTGTCGGTGGTCCCCCCTGGTCTGCATGCATGCACTACCACTAGCCAGGGATGCATAGGAAGGGGGGGGAGGTACCCCCTGTGTGACATTCCGTCTGGTTGTTGTTTCTGTACGGGGCCCTAGTAACCCCCCCGGCCTCCAGGGCGCCCAGCCTACGCGCAGCCACTGTCCCCCTGACGGCAAGTGCCAGCCTCAATGGCATTTGTAACCGACAGTAACCGCCCCCAACCGCTTTGGCAACCTCCTCCAACCGCCTCTGGGGCCGCCTCTGAGGTCCCTTGCCTTTTAATGCATCGCTGCCGCTGGCCTCGCTTGGCCCACACAGGTCAGGTCACACGCCGCTCTGGGCTCAAACACCCCAGTGGGTGCAGGTGGACAAAGGGGGGGGGGCGGGCTTTTTGTCCACAGGGGCGTCAGGGGAAGCCGCGGTGTATCGGCCTGGCACAACTACAAGCACCGTCCAGACATGCCCCAGTGGCACTTTGGAATCTGCAATGCCACGTATGCGGATGTAGAGCAAACAGTCATGAGTAGAATTGGTAAAAAAAAAACAGGTGCAACAGGTCCACAGGGGTATGCAATCGAACACAGGTGCAAAAGAGGGATCGAACAGGTCCACAAGTCTTCAGGTACAAATCCCGTGGCGGACAGGACCTCCGGATGAGACGCCCCCAAAGCGCTTGGGGAGGGGGCCAGGGGAGGGGCTTGTGGATCTTTGCTGCATGAAATATGATGTCCGAGGAGCTCTTGCTCAGGCGCTGAAGCGCGGTCCTCGGGGGCGAGGCCCCACAGCAGCAGCCGACCGCATTTCATCACCAGCCAGCACGGGGCCGCAGTAGTGGTGCTGGAAGGCCTGTGCCTGTCGCGGAGGGGGAAGGGGGGTTCCAGCAACGGTAACTGTCAGTCATGCTGCACCCGGATCCTTCCAAATCCAACTGCGACTGCAGCGGTTTGGTGACCGCCAGCTCCTGCGCCGCTTTGCGAACCGTCGCCAACTGGTTTGGGAAGCGTTTGCCACACTGCCCTGCAGGATTGGGGTGCTGGTGCTTGGGGTGCCGGTCCCGCGGGGCGGCGGGCTTCCATAACTGTTGTTTCTGGGGACGTGGGGGGGCGCCTCCACCGCCGCGGACTTGACGCCGCGGCATCAGGGCGGCCCTTGGACAACGGGATTTTTCATGTTTTCACAACGGACCGCCCTCAGGGCCGGCGGTCAACCGCCAATCGCCGACGGTGGCCCATTAGGGTCCCGGCTGTGGCGCGGAGGCCTCTGCCTCAGCAGTACCCCTGATCGAAGAGCCAGTCCACGGCATGCCCGACGTCCGCGACGCTGGCGGTGGGGGCCACGGTGCCCCTGTGCTCGTCCCCGGGGCGGTACTTCCCCGTTTGCACCAGCACTGCCGCCCGGAGCCCGCTCCGCAGCGCGCCCTCGCAGTCGTCCACCGCGTCGTCCCCGATCATCGCCACTTCGTCAGCGCACGCGCCTACCGAGTCCAGGGCTGACCGGAAGAAATTGGAGTCAGGCTTGCCCACAATCTCCGCTGCAGTGCCTGTGGCGTACTCCAGCCCAGCCACAAAAGGTCCTGGTCCCAGTACTAGGCCCTGGTGAAGAGGTTGGCAGATTGTAGCCAGAGATATTGCTTGTGGAACACGGGTGGAGTAGCAGAGGGACGTGTCTTCGAGCAAACAGAGAATAATGCTTTCGGTGTGGGCGCGTGCACGCACACGCGTGTGTGTGCGGATGTGGGTGTGGCGTGTGGATGTGGGTGTGGGTGTGGGTGTGGGTGTGGGTGTGGGTGGATGTGGGTGTGTGGGTGTGGGTGTGGGTGTGGGTGTGGGTGTGGGTGCAGGTGCGGGTGGATGTGGGTGTGTGGGTGTGGTGCTGTTGTGGCAGACGTGCAGATGCCCAGACCCACGCCCACACGCCCCCCCCACACCCACACCCACACCCACACCCACACCCACACCCACACCCACACCCACACCCACACCCACACCCACACCCACACCCACACCCACACCCACACCCACACCCACACCCACACCCACACTCACACCCACACCCACACCCACATGCCCCTCCCACCCACACCCACACCCACGCCCCCACCCCCACCCCCACCCACACCCACACACCCTCGCCCACCCACACACCCACACACCCACCCACACCCACACACCCACACCCACACGCCCCCCCCACACCCACACCCACACCCACACCCACCCCCACACCCACTCCCAGCCCCAGCCCCACACCCACTGACAAAGACATACATCAGAGCTCATCAGATATCGGCCCTTGTGAATGGCGATCAGGGGGCAGCCCTTCATGACCAACTGGAAGGCCTTGGTCAGGGCCTCGTAGTGGAACTCCGCAGGGGCCAGGCCCACAAGCACCGCATTGGGCTCTTCAGTCGCGATCCCCGTGAACTCTGCCCGCGCATCCTCCGTCAAGAAGTACAGGGGCCGCAGCCCTCGCTGCTCCACGAGGCTCCGCGCGGCGCTCATGGACGTGAACAGCTCGTCCCGCTGAAGCTGCAGCCCAAGGCCCAAGAGCTTGCGGTACAGCGTCTCCGAGCTCTCTTTGGTGGTGTTGGTGACAAACCGGAGCTGCAGCCCAGCCCTGCGCAGCCGGGCAACGGCCTCCAGGGCCCCAGGCAGGACTGCACTGTCCACGTGCACTGTCCCGCTCAGGTCAATGAAGACGGCCCGCAGGCGAGACATATGGCCTGTTGGAACGACGCCCACCCCACCAGCGACGAGTGCAGCGAGGGCTCGAGCAAGGGAATGCGGGCCATGGAGCGCAGCTCATGGGCACTGTGGTGTTGGGCCTTTCATGTCGTGACCGCAAAGGCCACTACTATGAGGGAGTGTCTACACCACGTGCACACCGTGGGCTGCTGTGCACGGCGCCCGCACGATGTGGGCACAGCCTGCAACCATTTTGGGGTCTGGGCTGAATGGTCTCCCCACATGGGCCCTCAAAATGTGGTCCCCTAGATGCCTCCGGAGCGCGCCATAACTGACCCCAGAAAGACTGAGCGTGTGGGCTCTTGGCACATTCTTTCAATTTACAACCCCGATGTGTGCCCCACATGCGCACCGTGTGTGCGTCTCGCTTGCTACTCCCCCTATGGTCCCACTTTGCCAAGCACGATGTTGGCTGATTAGACCGAGCGGCCACCATGTATGCCTTTCAACCCATTTCAATTTCCCCCCATGCATGAAAAGGGCCCCGCACAGAGGAAGCCATTGCAAACCCGTTACAAGCCCCGTCAACTCGTCACATACCCGTTGCAAGCCCCGTAAACCCATTGCAAACCCGTTACAAGCCCCATGAACCCCTTACAAATCCCTTGCAAGCTCCTTGTCTTTCTTGGACAAGGGTGTCAATTGTGAGCCGCACCGTGCATAGTCCACATGTTGGAATGGATGGTGCACTATTCTGAAAAGCCAAGGGGCAAAACATGCTACGAATGCCATCACGGCCAAATGAGCTGCCCCACGACAAAACAAGGACACAAATACCAAAGTGACCAAAATCTATGGTGCAAGATTGCGCAACCAACACCCGGTGTCTCGCACATGGGCGTTGCTTGGCCATAAATTGGTGAAGGTCATCACCGTTCTAGGATACCGAGTTGTGCTTCAGGTATAAGCATAGGTGTTGCATGGGATCCTCAATACTAGCTAGTCGAGTTGTGAATTCGTGATATTCAACTACGATGCCTTTGTGCAATGTGTGTTGTTGACTGCCCGTGCAGGGAATACATGCTAGTTGGGAGGGAGGGAGGCAGGGAGGGTGCGTGGGTAGGTGGGTGGGAGCTCCTCTTGGGCGAAAGGCCCCAAGTGGACCCTTGAAAACCCAAGTGAGCCCAGGGGCGCAGGTTTGGGGCTATGAAAGGGGTAGGAGGAGCGGCGTTGGGTTGAGCAACAAGTTCCTTTGATAAGGTCTCCTCATCTAGTTAGCTGTTTAAAGTGCACTCCTTGCTCACCTCGGGGGACATAGTACACTGTGCGTGCGGGGTGCAAAATTTAGTGCCCTTCAACGGACATATGACACTGCGCGCCTCGTGCAGAACTTGAAGCCAAGACGGACAAGGAGGCGTAGCATACGGCGTCTGTTTTTACATTGAAACGCCGTATTGACGAGTCTAGCATCAAATGGCGTTACTCGCCCTTGCGCAAGGGGGGGGGGGCGTCACGACCCATACCCTAACCGCATGTTGCCGCTGCATCATAGGACATGGTGGGCACAACCTTCACCCCTACCGGAGTCTTCAATGAAATTCTAATTGTAAAACGCTAGAAGATGGGATGCACCCAAACTCGTCAACTATGAGGCTCACCATGTCCACGGGTTCTCTAAGTTCCCCGATGAACACAAGGTGCTCTGCCTTGTTCACTTGGCGTCCTCCCACATGTAGATTAGCAATAAAAGGTTGGCCGTACTTTTTGGCGCATTGGGGATACCAGAAAATTCGAATCGTTTCGCCGCTCAACAAATGCGCAAAGTGGGTTGGAACGCTGTGCGGTACATTGTCGCTTTCTCCCCGCCTTGTAGATGGTTTGCAAAATTGAAGCTCACAGCGTTTCGAGTGTCCCACGTGCTTGAAAACCCAGGCATTATGGGGGAGACAAGGAACAATAAACCACCACCATGCACCAAAATGTTTGGCTCCACAACGTTCTTCTTCCAAAACGAAACACCATCACAAGAAGATATTGATGATGAGTAATGTGTAGGTTTTGGCGCCGTGTTATGCAGAAATCCTGAAATGGATAATAGATGGTTTGTGTGCACGACGTAGCAACGGCACAAATCAACAGAATGGAGAGAAATCCATAAGGCTACGGAGTGTAATATGTGTTATGGAAAACGTGCACAACGACATGTGTTCATGTGTCCCACTCCTACCCTCATGCCTTGCATCATGCCATTATTCATCTACGTGTATGCGTGTGTTCGGTATACATTCTTGCTCCACATAGGGGCCCTGGGGCTGTGCCACCCCCCTGTCCCCCATCTCATTGTCATTGTGCGTGTTTCCCTCTGGGCCCCTTCTAGTCGGACTGCAGGGTGGCCGCCCTGCCCTTGTGCACATTCAACCCTCCCATGTAGGTTGTTTGACCCACATCCGTGTGAGGTGCCTCTTGTCCTTAGGAAACCCAAATCACAGGAGATGCATGGAGCCACCACCAGCGTGGGTATCCCTTGGCCAAAATTTCATAGAGGGTCATGTTTACGTTGGACTGCACCCATTCCCAGCTGGTGGCATAAAATAAGCATTTCATAGCTAGGGCTGGGATGAGGCTCTTCAATACATGCTTTGCATTGGGGGAGCGGTGTCGGGGTAATGCACAAACTTGCGGCGGGTCAGGGTGATTAGCAAAGGAAATCTTATCTTTCAAACCCAATTCCAGCTACTATGTCACACCATTCACTTGAATGATGGCTTCTAAAGTTTGCAAGCGCTGGCTCTCCCCTTCTACTTGCAGTTTGTGGCCGTACCGGGATTCGTAGAAGGCTTTCGCCAGCGACATCTCACACAAAACTTATGTCTACCAGATTATCCCCGAACCTGAAAGGCCTCCTTGGGAACACATAGTACGGCAACTGGGGCCTCATGGGGTGCTTTTGTGTGCACAGTGGCGCACTGTAGAGCCTGTGTTCACGTATCACAAAGTACTGCGATGACAATTGTGCCAACAAGGCCCCTCCGATAGCAACTCCACGTTTCTGGGACAACACGCGGTCAACAACACGCGGGCGCACATCCGAAATTCTGCAACGAGTCTCCGAAAAACTGAACTTAGGACTACTATTCTCATCATTTTATTTTTCCAGACGAAAGATCATCCAGCGGGGGTTGTGCGCGGGGCAGACCGTCAAAGGTTCAGCCCTAGGGTGATTTGCCAAATGCCGGCGCAAAAGCGCCCGTCCTTCACAGTCGCAAGGATTTCTCTTGGATTTTGTGGTCTTTTCTGGATTTTTTTTGATAGATCTCCAGATTCAGTCCCAGGCTACTGGCCTATATAAAAATTTTGGGATTTGGTGCCAGATTGCCTGATTTAGAGCCGCCAGAAGGTGAGACCTTCAGCGATGCGCTAAAATTGCGATTTGCCAAATGATGGCGCAAAATCTGCGCACTTCACAGTGGCGCTTCGTGTGGCCGATCGGCAGCACGGATTGCTGCAGGATCGATGCCTGCGGCTAGTTCAGGACCCAGGCTCGGCAGGGGGGAGGATTCTACCCTGAAATTGTGGGCGGTGCGATCGCCTGGTCGCTCCCACCGCTCGCAACTCGTGTTGCCGCAAAGCTTTTCTCCCTTTTTTCCAATGTTGTCCAAGGAGAAATCCCCAACAAAAGGACACACAATGCAACAACCGAAACAATTTCACTTGGAATTTAAGTGGTCTGCACCATTGGATCCACTTATGACGACATCCAACCTTTTGGGGGTCGCAAGTGCTGAGAGTGAGGATGGGTTGAGTCGAGAGCACTCTCTTGGGAGTGATGACCAGTTGCTTTTTTCAGACACAGAATCTGTGCCCAGCAGCAACGAAGGCACTGCCACACCAAAGAAAACCGCTTTTGGGGAAGACGAGGAGTGGGAAGTTGTCCCTTGCTCTCAACCCGACAGCGATGAGAATTTGGATGACCATCATCCTACCGCCACCGATCAACGGGCAGATGCCACGATGGATGCCGCACCAGAGTTGAATGCTAGTGGTCGGCCGAAGCGTGAGGCGGCAAAAGGAGTCTCGGCCTACTTGCAACTTGCTAGAGAGAGTCTCTCGTCACGTGCGTGTCTTTACTTTGGTCCCCGGGGTCCAAGAACGGAACGACAACGTCGGGCATTGCAACAAACAGCGAAACGTGTTGAGGATGCCCAAGCACGTAAATTGGAGACACAAGCTCCAATTACCAAGGACCCCGGGGCCCAATCATGCACGCAACCTGCTCTCGCCCCGGTTGAACAATTGCTACATCCCCGCTTCCGTTCCGATTTCCGTCATTTGCCATTACGATTCTTGGAAGGCAAGGATCGTAAGATGTCCGCGGTTGATCGTGCCGCGGTCCGGGTGCTCAAAGGTGAGATTACTCTTGAAAAGGTTGGTCGTCACGTGCCGCCGAGGAGAAAAAGGAAGAGAAACGACGGCGCGCGGAAGAGCGGGAGGAGGCAAAGCGACAAAGGGAGGCACAACGTGCCCCCCGACCACGGCGCGGGGCCAAGCGCAAGGCCTCGTGCCCGGAGCGTTGGGAGGACGGCACCACATGCCCGTGTGGAAACACTGTTGGCACAGGAGAAACAGAAAATTGGGCTCTGTGTAACACGTGCCAGCAGTGGATTCATGATGGGTGTTACGGCCTTGTGTGGAGCCGTGACGGTGCCTATGTAGAACAAGAGGACTCTCATTGGCAATGCACCATGTGTAGGCCGACCTCCGATGCCGCGGCGGCCTCCGATGGAGAGTACTCCCAGACTCATGTGTCTGGGAGTGACTCCGCATAATGGCGCCTAGATTTGGGGGGGAGGGGGAAGGGAAAAGGGGGGTGGGGGTGCCAAACGGGATCCTTGGACAACATTGGGAAGGGGGGGGAGGCTTGTGGTTGGACGAGCAATGCACAACACGTTGGAGGTATTTGCCTTGTGCTTGGTGCGTGTTAGTTGTAGCAGACCCCAATTCTGGGCTGGTTTACATAATTTGCGAACAAGCCTTGTAGGTTGGGGTAGATATGTCCGTTTGCCATAATTTTTGCATATATGAGTAGCGTGGATCAAACCGAACGCGATGGTCACTTTAGGTTGAGCGGATGTTACCGTTTACCCCTTTTTTGAAGTACGACCGTGACGCACCCCGATCAGCTATGCAGCAATTTTTCTGTTCTGGTCCTGAAGTCATCTACAAAAATCCTTCCCAACATGGGGTCCAATGCCTCAAAATCGGGAATTTTGGGCATATATGAGTAGCGTGGATCAAGCCCTACACACTGATACCTTCGGATTTATCCAACTCATCGATGACGTCACTCGGTAAGAACGACCGTGAGCCACGCAGTATCTGCCACGTCATTTGCCCAGTCCTGAGTCTTCGACCAGTCACCCTACTCCGGTCAGTGCGGTGCCCAACTTCAGGGGGATCTAGATCCGCATACTGTGGAATTGAAGTTCAAAACGCTAAAAAAAATGGTCCGATTTTGTGTTAGCGTCTAGCGTCCGCGTCTTTCAATAATAATGCCTTCAGAAAGGTTCGCGTTTGACGTATTTTTTAATTACAAATTTGAGCCTCGCATCTTTGTTTGCTTTGAATTGTACCCGAACTACCAAAATTTTTTTCTTTCGGGCCCTCCGGTCCCACCCTTTGGTTTCATGACTAATAGCAACAATGAACAACATAGCAAAAACATTGCACAACCCGTCATCAACTTACATTCACAATTGGTTCATGCTGCGCATTGACTGAAGGTTCATCTTTACTTGACTTTTCCGGACCCGGCCCCTGCTGCTCACTTGTCCTTTAACAACACATTGTTGCCATGCGTTAGGCTCCTTATTTGTAGCTTGCACAGGAAAGTGTTAATAACATCTAGAGTAGTGGCCCCTTCATCTGGCTCAGGGTCACCTGTGGCTATCCGAGCCCCTATCTCCTCTTGTAGATCATCAAACTGAGGGGCACACTCAGTCTCTTAAGAGCCCAACAGACCTCCAAGCTGCTCATCGTTCACCTCATGTATACAGGGGAGGCAACAATTTCAAACCAATTTAATTCTAGACAGCAAAATTTTGGACCCGTTTTCGGGCCCAAATTTTGGGTGCAAAACCAGTCTCCCTCTGCCAACATTATAGGGGGCCAGAATAAAGGGGATAATAAAATCAGCGCGGAAAGTGACGTGGAGTGACTTTACAAAAACAAAACTAAAGGACGTTGCATTGTAATGCCAAAGCAGGTGTAGTTCAAAACATTTTGGCAAAGAAGAAGGAAACATTGCAAATAGTTGTGAGAAGTAGCGGACATTTTCTAAAAAAGGAAAAAAGTTTTGAAAACTTTGGTAATTTTCAAAGTATTGGATAATATTTTTTTGTTCTAAACTAAGCTAAGAGCATTTTGATGTCCTCTCAAAAAAGAAGCCTAGTATGAAGTTTTGGTGACAAATTAGCAGTTTGAGGGTTGTCTGGTATGAAATTTTGGTGCTGAAACGGAGAAAAATGGCAAGGTGCCTAAATTTAAAGCGTATGAAAATGTTGCCACCCTTGTATCATCATCTGACTCACCAAAAACAATGGCATCGCGGGGTGCCGAGCTCACCTTTGAAGGAAACAACATTTTCTTTTGGTTCAAAGACGAAGCCTATGAAAACAAGGCAACACACTCAGGAAAGCCCAATAAAACATCAATGCACACAATGACCGAAGAAACACTTCATTTGCCGAGCAATCTCAGCAATGACCCACCAAACACCTCATTTGCCCAGCCGAAATGTGTTAGTTAGTTGGTTTACTGGTGGGTTCGTTCGCTCGTTCGCTCGGTCGGTCGGTCGTTCCTTCGTTCGTTGTGTGGCTCCTTTGTCGGTGTTGACTCGTTCGTTCGTTCCTTCATTCGCTGTCCGTCTATTACTTCGTCATCGTCGTGATCGATTGTTGTTGTGGACCACGGGACCTGGTTGTCGCCGTGCACCACCGGACACAAGACAGGAGAACAAAAGCCATAAGCAACGGTGAACAAGGCAAATGTGAACACAAGCCAAATGAAAAAACAAGGCAAATGTGACATAAATGGCAAATGCGTCGAAATGGGACGGCGGTACAATGAATTTCACCAACGTGACCACTAGATTGGAAGAAAATTGGAAATATGGACTACAAGCTCAATTTTTTTTAAAAAGAACACATTTTAACAAAGATGTTCCATCGCTGTAAAATGCGGCTCCGTTCCCTTGGCTACCGAAGGAAAGGAGAGAACCACGGAATGCCAAATAAAGAGGTTCGGCAGACGCAACCATTCCTTTTGGGCCGGACCCGTCTCTTGAAAGTCAGCAATTGTAATGGAACTCAGCACAGTCCTGCATCGCAGCGCATGCGCATTTGATCTGTGATTTGTCAATGTGATTCGCATTGAATCTCGATGGAATTTTATGATAAAAACATCGTGTTTTCTCACAGAACAACAGGATGTGATTCAGTAATGGTTCCGTGATGGATTTTGCGTAGTCGTGCATATTGGGATGTGAGACAACAACGTTGAAGATAAAGAATAGCCGGAGAGCTACGCCGGGAAAATAGTCACTCTGGGTAATCCCATTACAATCCTGTTGTTCGATTTCGGCAAGGGCTTTCCAGCAAACTTCCAGATACCAATCATCCTCCATGGTCGCCGAGTCCACTTTGCAGTGGTACCGTGAGCACCGTGCTGAGCTTGAACGCGAAGTTCGTCGTCTTTCGAGACTGCCGGTGCCTCCGCCAGCGACGGGGAGACTTTGGAGACTGCAAAACTGGTCTAGTTGGGATGTTCACTCTGTCGAAGACAATGCTGCTTTGATTGCCTTGGTGTCTGAAGAACCTGAGCTAATTGAAGACACTGAGCTTGCGTCACACTGCATTCGTGCTGTGGGGGTTGTGTACCCAGTGCAAATAGCTGACACTGCGCCTCGGTCCACGAGTGCACTGTTCCGCGTTGTCGCGGAGGACCCTCTTTGCCTCATTCGAGCGCTTTGCACAGCAGCGCGGTGTCCACGGCCACAACAACCTCCGTCAGCGAATCACGTCATTTTCTCCACCACAACCACCAGCGCGAACGCGAATCCGTCGCCTGCTCAGTTGGAGGTGAGCATGGCCAAGAAAACGCGACGAGGAACTGGAGGTCGTCGGCGAAACAAAAAGCCGTAAGGTTCTTTTATGCTTTTCTTGTGTTATTTTGTGAGCGTGATGCTCTGCCGTGTGCATGCTGGTGTGTAGCGTCCTCGTGTGCGTGTGTTGGTAGCGTCCTGCAGTTTCTGTTGTGTTGTTTCCTGTTAGCGTGCCGGGCAGTCTGGCAGTGCAGTTTTGGCTTGCGTGGGCAGCGCTAGGGTGTTAGAAGGCGCGTGAAGCGCAGCGTGAGGGTGAGGCTCCGCTAGGGTGTTTGGCTGCGAGTGATTTGCAGCGCAGCGTGAGCGTGAGGCTCCGCTAGGGTGTTTGGCTGCGAGTGATTTGCAGTGAGTGTGGTACACAGTGTGTGAGCGTGAGGCTCCTGGCCCTGTGCGTAACCCCATGCGCGTCCTGCTTGTTGCGGCTGCTGTTTAGGCTGTGTTTTGTGCTGCTCCAGGCAGCCCAGTGGAGCTGAAGTGGGCTGCTCCACGGGCGAAGTGTAGGGCTGCTCCACGGGTGTGCCGTCTGAGTGGTTTCTTTTTGCTTAATTTGCTTAATTTGTTTGTTTCTTACGCTGTGTGGGTGAGTACAGACTGGTACATTTAGGCTAACCTGAATCTGCATGCAAATGAGTTGCATGTAAAAATGAGTATGTCTTCTGTGTTCAGTATGTCACTTTTGAGATGTGTAGTGTTTTTGTACGAGTAAATGTATGTGTGAGCTTGCCTTATTTTCTGTTGTTCTGCCACGCTTCGCCTCGGATCTGCCACGCTTCGCCTTGGATCATGCAGTGCTTTGTGGATGATGCTGTGGTTTCGCTTCGCGCTCTGGAGATAGCAGTGCACTGATGGCACTGCTTGGACGTTGCATTTTGTATGTTTTCCCCTCTCTTGCTCTGTGCAGGCTGGTGGTGAGTAGCAGGGGAGCCAAGCAAAATGGGAGCACACGCAGAGCGAAGCTGCAAGGAGTGAAGTGAGGACTGCACCTTTCAGGTGTGCACGTCGACTTCGCTGCTTGTTATGTTCCTGCTTTTGTGTTGACTTCATTTCTTTTTCTGTGCTCTGCAGTGCACATTCCAATGAAGTACCCTTAACTAAATGAATGAAGAAGTAATCTATATTATTCAAGTGAAGTTTGTATATATTAAGTGGGTTACTTCAGCACTGCTTCTATTTTTTACAGCACATTGCTTGGTGGTTTCCTCTGTGCCAGCCTGCCAGGGATTCGGGATTTTTTTTTTGTAAAACACTCTTTGCAGTGGGGTTTTTGCAGCCCTTGGTGCAGCGGGCTGATTTTTTTTTTAAAGCAAGGACTTTTTGTTTGTATTTTTTTTGGCTTGTGTGTTGTTAGTAGATACCATGTCAGTTTTGTTTTCTATAGGTGTGAGTGCATGCAGTGCATAGTTAGCTTTAATGTCTAGCTGGGTGCGTGTGCACAAGTGTTTGAGTTCTTTGGTCAATAGCTTAGTGCAGCACTTGCTTAGCCACTGCTGCAGGTGTTGTTTCACACTTGTAGGCGGGTTAGTATTGTAGGTGTGCATTGAGTTGTTGTCCCTTTTGGCTATTTTTTTTTCAGCACACTTTCTGAGTGTCTATTTTTTAGGCACTTGGAGGGTGTTGCATACTATCTCAGTCATCCAATTATGTTTTTTTGTGCTATGCTGAGTCCATCAAGCCTCTTGTCAGCCCTGTGCCTGGTGCCTCAGCACCCTGCACATGGCTTGTGAGGGGAGTGTAATGGAACTCAGCACAGTCCTGCATCGCAGCGCATGCGCATTTGATCTGTGATTTGTCAATGTGATTCGCATTGAATCTGGATGGAATTTTATGATAAAAACATCGTGTTTTCTCACAGAACAACAGGATGAGATTCAGTAATGGTTCCGTGATGGATTTTGCGTAGTCGTGCATATTGGGATGTGAGACGACAATGTTGAAGATAAAGAAGAGCCGGAGAGCTACGCCGGGAAAATAGTCACTCTGGGTAATCCCATTACACAATTTGGCTTTGGTCTTTCATTTGTTGTGTATGCAGTTCCATTTTGATTTGCCATTGCATGCATGTCTCAATTAGATTGGACAGATTAGTTGGGACAGAGTTGAGGGGTTTGCGCCTCTCTAACTATCAGGGCCTAAAATCTCACCTCAAGGCACCTCTAAGGATTATATGAAGCACTAAAGGGTTGTTGGAGTGGCCCCTTTTCTTTGTTGCTAGCTATATTGTTTGGTGGAACAACTCCCACCAACGCAGGTTATGGGACGCCTTCGGATTACCAGTTTTTTTCTCTTCATACCGCATACCACCACACAGGTGCAGCCTTCCGCGTCTTACACCCATCAGATCAATAAAGCCACCACTCCATCACCCTTCATTCTATGATGTTGTTCATATGTTATATGCTATTGCTTCAGTGTGGCGCATTAGCTCAGGTCTCCCTGAGTCATTGCCATCACACCTCTTATGTGAACTCAGGACAGAGTACCTCCACGCACAAAAAAAAATAGAACAATGATTTCATTTGACCAGTTTTTAACCACATATTTGAAGTCAGCATCAAATTCCGGTCCTTTTGACCATAATATTGTATTTTATCAATTTTGCCCTAAAATGGTTTTTTTGGGTGTGTGAGCGCGTGACCAGCCGGAATGCGCGCGTGACCAACCGTGACCTGGGTATGGGCAGCGCCTACTGAGTGCTAAGTCACGAATCTCGATGACAGAAAAAACAGAAAAATTATTTGGAGTGATTCTTGATGTTTTGCTACCAATTTTATTTTATGGAGAATCCATGTATGATATTTGTTTTCTTCCAAGTTGCCCTATTTCAGAGAATTGCATTTTTCCTATTTTGGTCTGGGCAGCTCAAGTCCTGCAGAGCATTACACTGAGTCGCAGGCAAAGCAACACAAAAGCAAACAAGTGCACACGTGTCCCAGACCAGCATGAAGTGTGCATAAGCTTTGTGCATGTAAATAGAGTGATTAAGCTCTGTTTCTGTTCCTGCCGCTGCAACAGTCTTATGTCAACATGATTCATATTCTTCTTGCTGCACTTGGGATCGCTCCTGGTTGAGTTCTGGACTTTCTGCATATTCTGGTTTATAACCTGCAGGAGAACAAACATTTCATTTCGGAAAGTTACTTCAAATTGCAAAGGCAAGAATTCGCAGTGATAACGGGGGCAGGAGTACATCGTGCTCAGTTGCATATAGCTATCAAGTATGAACGAAAACGAAAACGGACGAGGAAAATTTTTTGTGCTGTTAAGATCGGCGATGGGAACTGTACTTACGGTGAAGGGGAGAAAGCAGTCGAGGGCATTCTGAAAAGTTTTGGGTTGAAGCACACCTGCATCGTCATGGACACGAGTGCCTTTGATGTATGCATTGGGATGAATTTTATTCGGAAAACCCCTAAAGTTATTGTAGGAATACTTTTTACACCCTCCGAGACCCAGCAAGTGACCTGTTACCGCTTGAAGATCTCGAGGGGGGGGCCTCCCCAGCTCTTCAGGAGCATGGATTGTCCAGTGGGAGGCAACGCTCATCTCGTTATGGGAAGCGGGAGTCCTACCGGTTGTTCTCAGAATTCAAAGCACAAGTACTTGAAGAGATGGGAGACTTGGTAGATAAGCAAAGCAACAGGCAAATCACGGAAGAGAATTCATCAAGTACGATTCTGAGGCACCTGAAATCAGTAGAAAGCGTGTTTGTGAGGGACACAAATTCTTGAGCTATGTAATGCGAAAAGCAACTGAAATTGGGTGCGGCAGATTACGAATTTTGTTCTCTCATTCTACCCGTTCATCGATGTAACGGATACACAAAAACCGTAAAACCAGAAAATCGAAACTCAACACGACAGCATGTATATGCGCGCGCATGTTCCACCGCGTAAGGCAGGTGGTTCAATCAAAGAAATGCAAATTCAGATAGCAAATCAGGCAAATCACAGGCACTGTCATTGACCCACCCACACCCCGACAGTGGCCCATGCGTGGCAAAGTATATGAGACCGAGTAGTTATCCCCACCGTAACAAGTTACCATAATCGTACATCACCATCAAATCAGAAGGGCCAACCGGGATCTGATTTTCCTTGCAGAAGTTCAGGACTCGGGTCCGCCAGTGTCTCTGAGGGACATCCTTGTAACCCGACTCAGCCACAATCAGAACAACGTTTTTCATAAATATCAACATGGGACCACGACCAATATCCACATTTCACACATAGGCCTGGCACCAAGGAACGCCAAACAGATGTGTGGGTCGACCAACGGTCAGGCCATCGGACCACCCCTGACATCGCACCAGTGTGGACATCCAGCACTCTGGAATTCAGTCGCAGGCCCCTGGACTGACTATCAAAGTCAACAATCACCTCAAGAACCTGGACCTTCGTCCCAAACTGTTCGACTGTCATGGGCATTGCATATGTAGACTCCAGCTGGACTTTCATGGCCTGCTGGAGGTTGAATAAAGCAGATTCCGGGCCAAATATGTAACAATTGTCACGACATCTCCCATGGATGAATTTGTGTACGCACAACGCCGATCGTGTAGCACGCATTTCTGCACTCATAAGATACAGCACAGTAAGTTGGGCACTGATGGGTCCACCCATTGGTAAACCAATGAGCTGACTGAGCACATAACCACCTGCAGTGAAGTCGGCATTAGCCCAGAGTTCGAAATTAAGAAACGAGGTAATCATTTCAAGACTGAGGTTCATGAAATCTCTGGAGGTTCCTGTGCCCAGTCCGTCAAGCGATTTACAGATAGTAGAAATGGCAAACCAGGTAATGGGATTCCTACTCTTACGGTTTTCTCTTAGCACGGACACACAGTACAGCACACTGTCGAGCACACGATCCTTCGGGATCTCCGAATACATATCCACCATATTAAGCTCCAAGCCAGCCCATGGGACAGAATCCTTATCAGCGGCCGACAAAGCAGAAACAAATAAATCTTTGGCGTCATACATAGAGAAAATTTCAAAATTGATATCCATGTCACCCAAGAGTCGACACAGAAGGAAAAGTGCCCGTGATGCAAGTTTGCCAATTTTTGAAGCCGGATGACTGAAATGGGAAATGACAATTCTGATCTTAAGGATGCCGTCGGCTTCCTGAGATTTAGACTTGATCAGGATTTTTGCACTGGGTGCCTTTGAATATTTACTGGGGGGTTTCCATCAGGCACCGAGAATCGGGCGCCACGTTTGGATAAGTCCAGAAGAATACATTCGATCAATGATAGTATTACGCAGGAGGGTTCGTTCCATAAAGACGGCGCCAAAGGCATGCAAGACTTGGTACTTCACATTTTGCAATATGAGAAAGTTTTATAGCGATTTCAACACTGTGTTTGTGCCTCTCCTGCTGCTTGCTGCTGGTGTAGGGTTTCCTGCTGCTTGTTGTTGATGAGTAAAATGTTTTATTTGCTGAAATACAACCAATCCAGGATAACCCAAGCCAGAGATAAGCAAGTAGAAGAGAACCAGGATCAAAGCATGAAGGGCTGCAGTGTAAACAGTGAAAGATGAAAGAGTATTCACAGAAACTGCAACTCAAGGCGCATCTGATTGCATATTCACAAAGATAGCTGAAATGGTTTGGAAAAAGAGTTGGAAAACTGCCCCATGGTCACTCAATCTCCATAGTGCCATCTCAGGAGATGTGCACTCTTTGTTTTGGGTCCCATATGTGCTGAGGTGGCAGGGCATGTGGCGATGAGGTCACTGCCATGTCACATGGGATCTTCCTACTTAGCTAGTCTGACCGGGAATTGAACCCAGGACCTCTCAAAAAGAGGTGCCCAGCCCCCTAGGGTGCATATCACTAGGAGAGCTAAGAATTCATGAGAAAACATAGATAAAATTAGTAGCCTCTGCCCTGGATATGTCAGTTCTCAGTCAACTCAGGAAAAGATGAATTGCCTCACATTGATAGGGGATTAAGGGGTCCACTCCATATCCTGATTGGGTGTTTGGTTCCATAGGTCAAAATGTGTTATCACCACTTTTGGTTGGGCCAATAAAAGGATAGAAATGCCTGTGTGCTCAGTGCATCTCTAATACAACTAGAGTATGCCTCAAAGCATTGGAAAAGCACTTTTTCTTACTATATGTCTGTCTGGAACAACTGGGCCCAGTGGACAGTGCACACAACAAACAGCAACCCCGGGTTTTTGCAAGCAAGTAGAAAACGGAAGTTATGGTCCTGCTGACGTAGTGTCTGCAGGTGCTCAGGACTCACTCGAGGGTCAACCGATTGTATTTGGTCATGGTAGGCATCAAAAGCTGCCTCAGCCATTGAGCAAGATGCCTACACAGCCTCGTGTTCGGGAACTCCTGGCAATCGTCGCATAGTAGAATACACGGAGGAAGACAAGCCATGGATGCATGACACTAAGGGAGCAACAGTAGAATTTTGGGCATTCTGCCGTAACAATCCAGCTGAATCACCCAGAATCAGTCGTAAGTGCTCACATGTGGATCGGGACACAATATGGCCGATGGGAGGTGGGCAACATAAAGGTGACTCCACACAGGCGCATCCCTGTTCCAGGCAGCGCTGTAGTTATCCAGGAGTAAATGGGAACTGCGAATTCAGAACCCAATCAGCCACCTTTTTTGTTTTACACCGAACCACCTTGATACGATTCGCATAGAAGGATTTCAGCGAGGTGAAACACTTTGAATCAAGCAAATGCTGGCGCATCCAGTGCTGAACAAAATCAGCAAATGCTGCTGAAGTATTGTTGATTTTTAACAGCAGGAAGCATCTCAGCACAATGCCACACTCGCGCCGTGTCCGGGCCTTAACCTTTCTGAAGAGGCGTTCCCATAGACGGTGTTCAACCATACCCTGCGATTCGTGGAGGATAGAAAATTGTTGCTCCAAGGACAGGGAGGATCTCAAACACGACACCTCTTTCTCCACCGTATTGGAATCAGTCATACTCAACACAGTGAGTGGGTATAATTTGCCCTGGCCCAACGTGGCCCAGTCCTTGGAAGAAAACTGGGGTAGGCGGCTTTTCAGCAATTTTATAGCATGGCGTTGCCACCACTTTTCACGGGAGAATACCCTAAAAATAGAGCACAGTTCCAGCGGACAGATACCCCAGCGCCGTGCTCTAGTCCGGGACATATATCTATACATTGCATGGGCGTAGTACTTACCTGAGGCACACTTCAGCATTGCCAGGATATGCTCCCTACCACGATCACTAATGGGTCGCCCGATGGAGGCAGACCCATTACTGTTCCACCGTACACCAAACAAACGGACTGCAGTTTGACCCACCATACCCATGTACACTTTGGCCGTTTCCTTGCAAAAAATCATAGAACAGCCAATAACAGGTTCAAAGACAGATACTCTAGCACAGCAACCACGGGGGTTACAAAACCGTAAAATGTGTCGCATCCACTTCGCATTGCATAGGGGCAATAATTGGGTAATTCGATCAAAAGACTCAAAAGTTGCACCCCAATCGCGGGGAGACGCATCAAGGGCATGCTTACGGACAATACACTCAGCCTCCCAAGCGAGTTTCCAAATTATTGATAGGACCTTTTTGGACGAAGGTTGGAGGTGAAGGGGGGTATGGCACAATTTGGTTTTGTACTGACCAAGCATCCTCACAACGTCATGGTTGTCAACAGGGTCTGTTTCGAACGCACAACGACTCTGTAAGAGGAAGCCGTCAATACGAGAACACAATTTGGTGGTCATTGCATCTGCATGGTACGTAGGCACACGGGCGTCCATGATATGAAACAACGGTGCAATGATAGATGGATGTTTATGGTGGCCACAGAGAAGTAGATCCATGCAGCGCTCAGTAGCATCGGTAACAAAAACAACAAAACGGAGAGGGCGCACATTGTTCAACACCGCGTCCACAATCCGTTGACATGCATTAAACATCCAAGCGTGATGGGTGTCAACCCATAACACCGCACCTTGTATAGAGCCACGCAGGGGTGAAACATCAAAAGAACACCAAACCTCTTCACCATAGTAAGGGGAAGAGAAGTTGTAGAAAGGGGTAAAAGCAGCAAAAGTGGCGATCCCAAAAGGGATACGGAATGTGTCAGCAACGGCAATGGCGAGTGCCGACGGAGGCCCACTTTGTATGGATGCCCCACGCAACTGTTGTCCATAGGACTCGAACAAGATCAAAGATTTTTTGCAAAACACCTCGGTCATCAGGCGGGAATCATGGACCTTCTTCGCACGGCAGTACAATGAAAAAAGGCGTCTACAATGGAAATTAGCACAACATTTTGCAACCACACTAGGTGGTGAATGTCATATTTCTCGCATACCGCCAATTTTAGATGGAATCAAGCCTGTATTGTCGATATAGGGGCTGAAAAATTTCCAATTTGGAGGGTGGGTGGGGGGCTAACTCCGGAAGATAAGCTCTTTATGGTATAACTTGACAAAACAAGTAGTATTTTTGCCTGTAGCTGGTTTTGGGATCTTTGGACCCCATAAAATCCTAGGTGGAAGGCGGGGTCTTGTCGGAGGCGGGAACAAACAATTGGGGAAGAAATAGTTTTTGTGCGGTGAGGTAAGTACTCTCATGCCAAGGACACGGGTCAACAAACACAGGATTTTGTATTTGTTTGGTGAGTTTGTTCAATTTTTTCATGCTAGCACCCAAACGTTCAGAAAATTCTTTGCAATGTCCCGACAATGCGGAAAGATGTAAAGAGAGCGATTCGTGAAAAACACTTGACAAATTCAGATTTCACTAGCAAACTTAGATGTTCCAGGGCGGTCACCGGGGGGCAACAAAACAATAATGACCTACAAGGTCAATCTCTCTTATAAGGATGGGTACGAAGACGGGCGCCTTTGGATCGACCACGGGTATTTTGCACCTTACCACCAGCGGGGCTCTCTTCAATTGTGATGGCATCTGCTCCGGCGGGACCATCATTCACGGGTTTTGCACCCTTTCCTTTTCAACGGCCATGGAGAATGCGATCATCTCCAAACTCCTTCAATTGTGTCGGTTGGTGCGCTCCAAATCCAAGGAAGTCAGTGCTCAATTTCTCAACATGTGTTGTAACCAGACCGGGTGGTCAGGAGCAGAGGTCGCAGTGGCATGGGCAGCAAAATTGCTTGGCACAGAAGACATAACGATAGTGTTGACTGAATAGTATCCTGCAAACAGATATGGTACACATAGCCAATGAAATACCTGATATGCACATATGAGAAATCGGCCCTATCATCCACTAATTGATATAACTACTGAACATCCAAGATTGCCTTATCTATCCCACATCCTATGTTCCTAACGAGGAAATGGAATATGATATACCCTATCCCGCATATATCCCATATATAGGGCCATATAATGCTCCCTTAGGGGTAAAATGCCAGGGTGAGGTTGTGACCTGCTTCACCCCCCCACTTAAAACGACTGCCACGGGCAGGAAGTACATGCCCAAGAGGAACGTAGCAGTCACAAACAGCAGCAAATCTCAGGCTAGCAGATTCCCTCCCATAGGGAATCGAACCTACGCAGGCAATCCCGGAGCCGGCAGCACGGCCGCTGAAGTAGCTCAGATCGGTGGGAATCGAACCACCGCCGAAATTCGGAAATTCACGAACAGGATCCCGCAGGTCCCGCAATAAGTAGTAGGCGAAATTGCGAGCTGTTGCGCGCAGAGTCTGGTCCCCGCGTGTCGCATAAGGCATGTGGGGTCCAGCAGGTAAGGGCAGGTAGTTTTTCAAAGAATTAAAACTAAAGGCAAAGTGAAATCACACTTTTAAACAAAACTGAAGGTAATGGTACATGCGAAGCGGTGCGACGCGAAAGTGCAAAAATTTCACATGTTGAAAAAAACAAACTGCCAGGAGTATTGACGGGAATGTCCAACAGTAACGTAGGACTGTGCCTGCACAAGGGAGCACGTGGGGAAACAACGATAGAGGGCAGGGATGCATGACTGACTTGTGCTCGCCACTGCCTTGTGCATGCCTAGGTCACTTGACAAACACAGCCACGATGGCCCATCGTGCACGCGGTAGCTCACTAACTAAAGGAAAGAGGCCACAATGGCCTCAGGGTAAAAGAACCGCTGTAAACACTAGGCACAAAGAGAAACACGGGTACGATGCCCACACCTTCCACCTTCGTGCTTTAGACAATTTATGAGGGCTTGTATGGTCTTGATGCTGCTTGATGTGCTTGACCTAACGCTTGTATTAACGAGTGAGCTCTTGCTTGTAAGATGTAAGCTTGCTTGATCACCTGCTTGTAAAGACTCAGACAAGGCCTAGCCAAAGGCCCACTTGCAAACAGAACCGACACTAAAAAACAGTGAAACCAAGGCCGGTGTGCCTTCGTTGGAATGTGAGAAAGTGGTGGCTCTGATGGTGATGATATCCATGGACACGGCTCAGCCAAGGGTCGTGTCCACGTCTTCGATTGAATTTAGCATGTGTGTCACACGCGATGCACCACTTAGAGGGTAAAGGAGGAGGTACGGAGATGGGATGAGGGTGTGAGTAGACACACTTAAATAGACAAACCTCTTAACCAGATAATAATAACCTGACCTCACTACTAACCCCTCACCTAGGAGCCATACTACGTATATATATCATACATACACATCATAGAGCATTGCACGCCGACGAACACAAGACACACTTGTGCGCGCACACCCATTGGCAGGGCCCGGGGGCACACACTCGCCCGGAGGGCATCACGGGTGTGGGTCTCGCGGTGGCGGCCTTGGGGCACGTGATGGTGGCACCCCACACATACGGCACGTGCAAGAGCTTCCACGAAACTACTCACGCACACACAACAAACAGTAAGCATATCCACAATAGAACACGTGTACAGATACGCCACCTTGTTGCTTCGTGTTCGTGTGTGTCTTGGGGGCGTGCGTATAAACACTTAGGTTAGCTTGCGTGTTACCCTTGTCGGTGGGTGTGTCACCGGCGGGCCGTAGCGCAGGTGGTCACCTCCAGGTTGCCAATCGGGGAGGTCGCCCGTACGGTCCCGCTGGTGTATCAGCCCACCCTACTCCCCGGGGGCACGATGACACGCCCCGAAGGAGTTTTACTCCCCCAACCCCTCTACACCGTGTATGACGGTTCATATTTACACCTCCGTGTGTAAACTTGGGCCGGTGTACACGACTACAGAACCCAAAAGGTAGGTGTCAACCTAGGTCTTGCTCGTTCGGGGGGCGGGTGATAACCAACGTAAAAGGCAACCATATAACCCCGTAACTAAGTTAATGGCATGCGCACACACACGCTACCATTGGCCACGGGCACACCCGGTTTTTGTTTGTCTCGGACAGAGAGACTCGATCGTGTGTGTTGTCGAAATCCAAGTCCAAGCACGGACCTCTATAAGAAAAAATGCCACACCCATATCCCAACCCGCTCGGTTGGGTGTTCGGACAGAGGACCCCTCGGGTGTTGTGGAAATCCAAGTCCACTCGTGGGGAACTCTAGAGAAAACATTAACATACATATTCTCTCATAAAAGAAAGATGTCCTTGAATTATGCCCTAGGTCTTTTGATGTATTCCTGCAGGTTTTGTAGTTGAAAACCCCAAACCAAAGCAGCAAGTAGAGCAAGGACTGAATGTGGATCGAATCAATGATTGGTTTTGTAATCCAGTGTAACACAGAAGGGCTGCAGATAGACAAAGCAGGTATATGCACATAGATTCAATCACAAATGGATAATACAAAAGGTTTTATATGAAAATTGGTCAGACTCTAGCCTCAGAGGTTGCAATAGGCACTTCATGTGCACTCTTTTGGGTGAAATGGTGCTGGTTAGGACTGAGGGGCATAGATGTCAGGACCACACAGAAAATGACTTGGCCAAGCAACTGAATTCAGAAACAGTTACAAAGTAGGACCACAATGAGTGGTAGAAACAATTGAGTATAGGGGTCTTGGGGTGGGAGACCACTTAGGCTTAACGTCCAAGGCCAACAAGCATGTAATGCCTGATTTATTTTGGTATGTCCTCCATGAAGGAAGGTACCTCCGCTCAGTTGAGTGGTAGGGGTGAACTTCATGGGGGGGCTAGGGTCACAACCCTAGTTACTTTGAGAAAGTGTACTTTAGGCAACAAAAGAGAGATAAAAACACTTAAGTTTGTCTTAGCATCAACAAAGGGTTTTAAGGGGGGCTTAGCCTGGATCAAGCCCTCCAAGAAAGACATGGCAGTGACTTTTTCTTACTCCCCCCTGGAGTACTAGTTAGCTAAGCTAGTAGGACCAAGGAAAAAGGCTCAAATATTCCCAAAATTACCTCAAAAAAAGCATTAAACTTACCAAAAACATTCTCATCACTTCATAGAAGCCTATCACACTGTAGGGACCCTTGAAAAACAGTGTAATGTACCGTGAATGATGTCCCTTCGAAGGGGCATTCCTCAAAAGTCGCCGGCGTGCGGCGAAAACCTTTGGAAAAAGTGTGGGGGCAGTGGGAATTGAACCCAGGACTCCCTCCCTAGAGCCAATGTGCTTGCCCACTAGGGTACAGTCGAACGCTCTAATGCGGACGGCTATCGCTGTATAAACAGCGTTTTAGTATACGTCCTGACCAAGGGCCAGGGCGGAGCAATACTCCCAATGGAGGACACAAACCCCCAGGAGCTGAAAAAAATAGAAAATAGAACCAGCAGGGAGTGATTCCTGCGCCTTTGCGGAAGGGGTTGCGATTTAGCAAGTGGAATCGTTGAAAATCGACGAAACCACGCGGGAAATCGTCATTTTTACACATAACTTAAACTCGCAGACAAGCGCAAAGGAAGCGGACGCCAAGAAAAGGGTTGCGCAAGCGAAAACGGCTTTTGGAAAGGAAGGTATGAGCCGTAGTTTTTAAAGTTTTAAAGAAAACTTTTGCACAGTTGCATCAAAATTTTTATAAACTTCAGAGTAAAGCATTCAAATTCAGCTTACACCACCGAGCAGTTCAACAACCCGTCTCTCAGGTATGTCTGTGTCACCTCACACTCACGCATTGCGTTCGTGTTGGTTGTTCCGTCAAAACGTTAGGGTTGTCAACGCTGTGCTCGTTGGGGGGTCGGGTGTTCATCTCTCGGTCTCTGCACAGATGAACAGGCGAACAGTGTATTATAGGTCACACTGAGAAGGGTATAATACCTGGAGTGTGGCTTGGTTCCTCAGTCGCAAACGCCCCTTCATCTGCCTCTTTTGTACAGGTGGGAGAGGTTAAGGGTGATTGGTGCACGCAGCAGCTGCCTTCGGCGGCTACCATTTTTATGCCCCAGCAAAACAGGGGCGCTGATCACAAATCAAATCACTGTGCCTCAGCCAGTACTGGCGAGGGCAGTTCGACCTCAACGACATCTGCGCTGTGCACGCAACGAGAGCACCCCTTCCCTCCAAGCCCTAGCAGGGGAAACGCGTTGTGGCGTCCCCTGTTAGGCCACAGCTGCTTAGGAGCGCTGTGTTCTCTTGTCCTTTTCACAGGAGGGCCACTAGGGCCTGAGTCTTCCTGGACAGCAACCCCAAGTAGCGTGTGTAGGGGTTAAGGTCAGCAGGCCTGGCAGGGGTGGAGTGCAAGTGATGAGTGCTCACCCTGCCTTCGAAGGCCGGTGCTGGCGTTAGTGAGTGTAGTGTAGTGGTGTCTCCTGTCCCGCGTGCTTTTCCTCGTGGGCAGGGGAGTGCGTTAGCTTTTGGCCTGTAGCAAAAATGGGCGTTTTGTATGCCCTCAGCACACTTGGCCACCCCTCCCTCTTAGTAGGTAGGGCTTTTGCCGTCACACCCCAAGGATAGGCGCCAGCACAGAAATTGGGCGCCATAGGAGTGGTAATAGTACCTGATTAGGACCTTCGGTCCGACGTCAGCGAAGCCCGGTCTCCGGGAGCCACGCTGGGGAGTGAAGTGAGACACATACAGACATACGTAGCACACTTAGGGGTATGGTAAACCCTGTAAGGAAGGGTAGAACCCCATGGGTCTGGACCAGTCAGGGGTCCTAACTGTGGGCTCGCTTGTCCCCAAGGAGGGAAGACACACCTTGCCTCATAACACCTTGCCTGTCATTCCCCCCTGGTGTAGAAAGCCACCGTTCTTCGTTGGCTCACCAAGGTCATTACATTAGGGCAGTACCCATGCAACACATGGTCAACAAGGCAAACACTCGCTGGGTGGCTGCAATCTTGATAAGCGGCCACCTGGCTCACGCTGGAAACCATAGGCATGGGTCTGCAGGGCACAGACAGGGTCAGTAGACTGACACAGGGTAATTAGTTTCGCTTCTTACGCTGGGACATAGTCTCAGCACGGGTTAGGAGCTGCCCCTCGTTGTTCTCAACGAGGTAAGTGCGGAAGATGGGGTTGATACCCCCATCTGGTTGTATGAAGGCTGACATAGGTTCCCAGGTCGCCTCGGACAACCCATAGCCATCCCACAGGGTAAGGAATTTCCAGCCCTGTTTATACTCGTGGCGTGCAATACCTGCAACCACGTAGTAACCATCGACTGCCATCTCATCGGCAGTCATCTCTTCGAGTTCGTCTGCCTCCTCTGGACTGGCAGCGTTCTCTAGGTCTATACGTTCAATCTCACTGTCGCTGAGGCGCCACTCATCCCAAGACAAGTCGTCAGGGGAGTGATAGTGCCTCAACTGCTTAGGAGCACATAGCAGTTCACCACCTAGACGTGGACTGCACCTGACATGGATCCTGGATCCATCTATCCTGATGATACGATAGGGTCCAAAGTAAGGGTCCTGTAGGCAGTTACGTGGCCAGGAGGGTAGGCGTGAATGGTGTACCAAAACAAGGTCACCAACCTTGAAGCTGGCAGGTCGCCGTAGGCGGTTCCGTCGGCTCTGTTCACGGTCACGAATGTGCCTCAGGTTAGTACCAGCCTGGTTAGCCAGAGACTGCTTGTGTTCCAGCCAATCTCCCACGGGGCTCTTGAAGTCCTCAGGGAAGGGGGTTTTGAAGAACAAAGCAGGTCGTCCTCCATGGAACAGTTCGTGGGGGGTGAAACCCGTAGAAGAGCTCCGCTGTGAGTTCATGGACAGAACCGCCCAGGGCACTAGGCGTACCCAGTCCTTGGTGCGCTCTTGTTACATCAGGATTCTTAAGTTTTGCTCCACCACACGGTTCTGTCTCTCACAGAGAGGGTTAGACGTGTGAGTGTAGGGCACACCTGTGGTTACCTCCACGTTGAGGGCATTTAGTGTCACTGCGGATGCGTACATCTTCATCAGAGTGCACCTGTTTAGGTGCTCCATAGGGTTCGAACCATTGTTCGACCAACATTTTTACAGTCTGCTCACCTGTGATTTTCTTATTGCAAGGGAACACACGGGTGAAGCGAGACAGACCACAGGTGACCACGAGGCAACTATCATAGCCGCCAAAGCGTGGTAGGCCGTGGATGTAATCCACGTAGAGAAGAGAGTTAGCACAATAGGGTATGGGTAAGCTGGAGATCAGGCCCCTATCCCTACTGTCGCTCTGCTTGCTGGCATGACAGCCACAAGCATCCACAATGGTCTGCATACGCGACCTCAGTTCAGTCAGGGTTAGACTAGAGTAGAAACACTCACGGAAGAAGTCCACTGAACGATTAGCGCCAGTGTGACCAGAACTGAGATGGGACCATTGTAGGCACCCATCTAGTCGTGCCTCAGGCACAACAATTCGGTCCTCGTAGAAGAGGTACTGATTTTTTTTATACCACTGGTGCCCGTCAATGACACGGGGTTCGAGACCAGTGCTGAGGGTTTGGAGAATTTCTTCATACTCTGACTGATAGTCGGTTAGACTCCAACCCTCCAGGATTCCAGCAGTGCGCATGGACAGGTCAAGCTGGACATCCATACGCTGGAAAACCTCTTTGGCGAGCGCCTCAGAGCTCTCACCAATAAGCGCATCGAAGTTGTTGCGCGATATATAGTCCGACAGTTCATTCTTAATCCCGGGGATATGATGCACTGTCAGCCTGAACTGGCTCAGGTAAGTCCACCACCGTTTTAGCTTCGCTTTTTCTGGTGGTGGGCCCTTCTGAAAAGACTTCACAGGCTCCTGGTCACACAGCCAGACAATAGGGTTAGACCCCAGGAGTCGGGATTGTGACGATAGCACCAACATTCCGGCCAGGAGTTCCTGGTCATAGGTGCTGTAGTTGGAACGCGCTTGGTTCCATTTCCAATTCCAGTGTCCCAGTGGCACCAGTCGCCACTCACTGGTAGGATAGTCATGTTTCAACGAACCATCACGGTTCAGTCCAGTAGTACGATAATGGCAGTGGGTTAGTTCAGCGGGGTTAAGCTCCTGCCATTGATAGATCGTACCTCCCCCCCCTACATCACTGGCATCAGTGATCAGGACTATCTCGCCCTCAGGGCGGGGCACTCCCAGGCAGTTGGAGGAGGCAATCTTCTTCTTCAACTCCTGGAAACACTCTTCCTCTCTGGAGGTCCACCTCCAGGGAGTAGTTCTCTTGATTAGGTCAGTGAGGGGTGCAGAGGAGTACGTAAAATTGTGGATGTGACGCCGATAGAAATTACAGGCGCCCACAAAACTCCTCACATCGTGTAGACCCTTCTTAGGGTCATCGCGAATCTGCATGTCCTGTAGGGGCTGCATCTTAGACGCGGCTGGTTTCCACCAGCCATACCCCACGTCGAAACCCAAATACTCCATCTCCTCTTTCATAAACTCACATTTTTCGAGTTTGATTCGGAGATGGTTTTCTTGACATACAGTGAAGAATTCACGGAGGAGAAGGACATGGTCCTCTTTGGTATTAGTACCCAAACTCACGTCGTCGATGTGAGCCTCCATTTCTGCACCCCGAGAAATCAACTCTTGTACTAGAGGCCTGCGCCTCAGTATGTACAAAATTTTGTTCATAAGCTCCTGGAAGAGCGCTGGGGCGTTAGCCACCCCGAAAGGCATAACCTTCCACTTGAAGACACGACCCTTAGGGGTTATAAAGGCAAGCAGCTCCTGAGCTGCGGCGGTTAGGTCAACCTGCCAGAAACCAGAGCGTTTGTCCATTTTGGTTTTATACCTGCATTTGGCAATACGCTCCAGGGTGTTTTCCATGTTAGGAATACTCCCTGAGTGGTTCTGGGTTTTCTTGTTGACCTCACCATAGTCTACAACAAGACGTAGAGCAGTCGACCCTGGTTTAGCAACAAGGAAACAGGGGCTGCAGTGATGGGGATAGTCCCCATGTTTATACTCTTCAACGAGGCCAGCATCAATGCATTCTTGGATCTGGCGCTCGGGTTCTTCAACCTGTTCCTGTGGAGCGGGATAGGGACGACGCCTCACTCGCGTCTTTTCAAATTCTGGTTTCAATTTCAGGTCCATCTGGACCAGTTTTTTACAAGATAGGGGAGGCGGCAAGGCGCCGAACACCTCCTCATAGAATACAAGCAGTTTCTTCAAGCGGGGGTCAAGGTTAAGACTCTCGACTTTCTGAAGGAAATCCTCCTCAGCATGAAGGTTGCTTTTTCCATGTTCTTTCTTTTTATGCCGATCAGCAGTTTCGGCAGGTACAGTACCATCGTCCCACTCAGGGGGACATTGCTGCCCATAGTGTAGAGAATACACTAGAGGTATCTCAGGATCAGGCAGCGTATAGGACTCATCGTCCTCCTCAGACCAGATGGAGTATTTCCAGGTCTGTCTGAGGTATTGCAGCCGCTCTTGGCGCTCAATACCTTCGGCCTTCAGGTACAACAGCCGTCGGAGTTCTTGAGTGTCATGCTCAGACAATGGCATGTTTGTAGCAGGCCAGAGCACAACACCAATCCTTCAAATCAGGGACGCAGTTCTGATTTTGTCCTAAGACCTTTCATAGTCCCTGAATAACATGATAATACAACAATCATGATATCTCGATAATTGTAACATACAAACACACAATATCTGAGCGTCTTTCATTTATCTACATTACGTAATGCGCAGCACTATGCGACAATCTGAAGTGCGCGCGTGTGACTGCCGCACTCCCCTCCCAAGCTCAATGATACCCTTGTACCATTGGGCTGAGCCACAATTTGTTTGTTATATAAAAGAGTGGCAGTCACACCCAAAAGCTTTGATACCCAAAACAAAACTGATATTGTCTTTTCATGCAAAAATTTTTTATTATTTTTTTTTCTTCATGTTGCATGTTTGTATACCACCAGTTCCACTGTTTTCTTGTAATGGGTGTCTTTGGGATCCGATGCTGAAAAATCTCAGAAGTCTATTTTACAAAATTCAGTGGGGCTCCAGGCAAGTGCTTGCACATACAAATGCAAATCTCTGTGCATCACAACGCAATGTCTTCAAACAAACAGACATTAATGCTAATATACAAAGCCCATTCACTGAAGTCATATATGAGTTAGATTACTTCTGAGATTCGTTCTCTGGATCCTTCATTTGTCTTTATTGATGCTGATTGGACTCCTGAGCAGAAGTCACAATGGTTGGCCCCAAATGCAAAAAGGCGTGGAACCCAAAGAAAATGGTGGCATACCATGGCAACGTCATTTTGACTTTGTTGACTTGTTGAACTCTTGTGGTTGTCGGATGAACCTGAAAAATAGGCAAGGAGGAGGAAGCAAGCTGGTGTAACCTTTATTAGGGCCCTGCCCATTCCTTGGGTGGCCCACCCTCTTTATTTGGTCACCGATACATTACATAATGCAGTGCTGGTGTGCTGCAAACCCGTACTGGCACATTGCCATGCAGAACACAAACACACACCCTGACGCAACCCTTGCGCTGTGTGTGTCGTTCACTACTGTTTCAGTGAGACCCACGCACCTGATCTAATGGATCAGTCACAACTCCACTTCCAAGATCCTCAATACACTGGTACACACACACACAGCAGAGCGCACGCACTCAAACACCGTGGATGTGCATACACACGCGTGAGCGCAAGCACTCGAACGCTAGGAGCGCACTCCCGTGCATATATGCCAGAAATTCAACGGAGAACCTTTAGAAAATTTTGTTATATCACCTTCAAGTCGACGCCTTTTCCTTTCGTCGTCGTCCTCGGATTCGAAGTCCTCGTGTTTGCGGTTGTGTTGTCCCACTGGCACTCGTGGACTCTCGCGTCGGCCTCTCTTCCGTGGCGCCACTCGTGGACCTCAGCGGCGTCGCTTCGTGCGCGCCGGCCTGCGTTTGCGCAAACTCCAAACCCTCGGGACGACTTGGGCACTCTCTCGTGGACGCCGCCTGGTTTTTGCTGTCATCTTCGTGCTGATGCTGACGCTCGTCAGCGCTGCACCCAGCGTCGTTCGTCAGCGCTGCTTTCTGAGCGCAACCCAGCGCTCGTAACACACGAAGTCCTCGAACGCTGCAGCTTTTTTCTTCCCAGGGCCTTGACGTTCTTGGCCCACCCAACACTGGCAGCAAACCCAAATCCAGCGCTGGATCATACGCGTCGCTTAGCGCTACAGCTTGACACATCCTCAGAAAGGCCCCTTCATGATATGCACGTTCACGAACGGAAGTTGCATACCAAGACTCTTCTGTCCCCAACTCCTGCAGCACGTTGCGAAGCTTTCGCTGGTGTTCACCGTCGAGCATGCTGCCGCGTCCGCTGCTTCGGTAACGTTAACCCTCAACTTGTCCTCTTCGGCGGGTTGTAGCACTGCCCTGTGCATATATTCGGTGAAAGGGGGAAAAAAATTTGTTCCCGAACTTCAGACGTAAATGCAGATGTCTGCGTCCTGCTCTGCTGCTTTAAACTTCTCCACAGCGGCCACAATTCTTTGCAACCTCAATCTCAACGATGTCCGAAAATTTTCCCAGTTAGGACAAAATTGTAGCAGGCCAGAGCACAACACCAATCCTTCAAATCAGGGACGCAGTTCTGATTTTGTCCTAAGACCTTTCATAGTCCCTGAATAACATGATAATACAACAATCATGATATCTCGATAATTGTAACATACAAACACACAATATCTGAGCGTCTTTCATTTATCTACATTACGTAATGCGCAGCACTATGCGACAATCTGAAGTGCGCGCGTGTGACTGCCGCAGTTATTAGCAGCAGGCCGTGCCAGAGCATCAGTACTCCGGGCCACGGGTTCATCTGTGTGCACAGGCTGCATGTGTAGCACTGGTTTCCCAACAGAGGAAGCGGGTTCAGAGGCTGACTCTAGATCTACCTCCTCTAGCACCAGCTGGGCCAGGAAAGCACTATGTTTTAGGTCAACACAGCTGGGATCAACAGAGGGAATAGTGCTGGCGATCTCAGATAGTTGGTCGTCAGCATCCTCTTTTACAGCTGCAGGTTCCAGATAGTCATCAGGAGACTCACACCCTGTAAGTGTGGCAGATAGGTGCTCAGGAGATCGATTTTTGAGATCATAAAGGGTCAGGCCACGATTTTGGGCCATGACCTCTTTTAGTAGCACCTGGTCCAGGTCACACAGGGGTACAGGATTGAGAGATCCATCGATGATGGACAGGAAACTGGCCCACTCAGGGGCCTGCATAGCTGTGTCTGAGTCCTCAGGCACATAGATGGGGCCGTCGGGGAGTTGCACTCTTCCCACGGTCATTCGGTCAAGCATACGGCGCCAGTAAGCATGTTCACCAGAGCAACCCCAGTCAGGGGTGCACATAACAACCCTTCCTCCCTCATAAGCGATCTTGGTTAGAACCTTCGCGAGCAGGGAGAAGGGAGGGTTAGCATACGCTAGGCCCATTGCTTTCCAGAAGAAACGGAAAGCATTGTTCATTTGTTTCGAGCAGTACAACTGCATGATGTGCTGTTGTTGGCTCGCAAACAATTCCACCTGGATCTCATCCAGGTTTACCTGAAGGGCAGCCAGTCCATTTTCGAGAACATGGCGGGCCAGTTGGTAATTTTCAGTACGATAGTTCGTCTTGGCTGCGTAGCGCAGCCCAGATTCTTTTCGTCCTGACAGCTCCAAAGGAACGGAGAATAGCCCACTGGCAAAGTCGCAGTGCAAAGAGTAAGGACGCTGTAGGGACAGCATTTTTACCTGGGGGTTTCTTCTTAGAAAGTCGGTGCCAATGACGATGTCAAAGGCGTCAGTGTCCAACACTCTGCAGTGTTGGGTCACGGTTTCGTCGCCCAGACATATGGTCACATCGACCCCCCCCAGGGAATGGATGGTACGCCCATCCCCTACTCTTATGGCTACGGTCTTAGTTTTCCTGAAAGTTTTAAGCAGGCGCCGGGCCACTATGGAAAGTGTTGCGCCGGTATCAAGCACTGCTCGAAAAACCTGATCACCGATTTTCACGAGGATCCAGAAAACCAAGTCCTCCTCTTCGGAGCCGCCCCCCTATTCCTCATCAGGGAATTTCACATCCACCCCAGCAGCCATGAGGGACTTGGCCATCCAGGCCAAGCGCCTCTTCTTAGAATTATTCCCCTCAGGGGTAGCGTTATCCCCTTGGGGGCGCTTCTGGGGGACAACTGCGGCAGGAGCGGGTGTAGCAGCAGGAGTAGGTGTAGCAACGGGCGCTGATGAGCGCCTCTGGGGGTTAGGGGGTCCAGTCTTACCACCCCCCTTGCCACCTCCTTTACCTTTATCCCCATTCGGGGGATTTCTGGCGGGCGTCTTCTGGCGCTCCGCCTCCTGACGCTTGAGTTTGTCACTCTCGCGTTTCTTGATGTGGCATTCGTCCTCATAGTGACGACGTTTGCCACAGTAACCACAGGTAATGGTACACCTGAAGTGGTCCTGATGGGTCACAGTTTTCCCATCTTTAGTATGCTGCTGACGTTTCATCTGCAGCATACAGCCACTGCAGAGATCGCAGTCAGAGGCGGGACAAGGTCCCCCCTTGTCATTGAGAGGTCGGCAGTAAAACAGGGGAGGTGTGCCTGCATCAGTTGGAACCTCGTTCATGGCACGTAGGTTGCCCCTCCCCTTACCACCTCCCTGGTTAGTGTTAGTGGGATTTTTATGCCCCTTCCCTTCGCCACGTTCGGGGGTAGGGGTACCACCTCGTCCCAAATGCTTCTTGAGGAACTTCTCCATGTGGGAGTCGTTCTCTCTCTCAAGAGCGAGCTCAATCAAGAGATCCACCAGTGTATCATACGAGTGGGTCCTGCTCTTCCTCTCAGAGGTGGAGCGGCAATCATCCCACGTACGCTGGGGGATCTTACTCATGAGCCACAGGTGGGGCTCAGTGGCTCCGTAGGAGCCCACATTCATCCTCGAAAATAAGTACTCCAAGTCGCACACCTACTCAGAAATTCGCGCAGCGGATGGAAACTCCGGGAGCATAGGCAGCTCCTCGATCTGTGTGCGTACGCTGAGGTCAGTCTCATAAGCTGGAAATGTTTTCTCTAACCTCAGGAGTACCTCTGCCCAGGTAGAACAGGTTTTCACAATCAGTTTGACCTGTTTTTGCAAAAATTTCTTTTTGCAAGAGCGTTTTAGCAGTGAACATTTGGTGGCCACATCCACATGGGATTGGCCAGTCAACAAAAGGAACTCCGCGAATTCTTCTGCCTATTCAGGCAGATTTTTGGGGTCGAACTCCGGCAGTTCCAGCTGGATGTTCGCCTGGGCAATTGGTCTGCCCGTCTTCCCACCCCCCGCAGTTAGGCCTGTAGGCGACACGCCGGCAAGAGGGGCCAGCGCTGACAGCCCTCTTCTCTCACTCTCTGTGACAGGCACGTCCTGTAGATCCGCCATAGGCACAGTCCTGGCACGGGGGTGAAAGGGGCTGGGGCAGGTAACCTTAGGCAACAGCCTTGAGACCCTCGATCTCTTGAGATCTTCGGCCAGGGTACTCAGCCCTGGAGAGAGAGAGAGGAACTCAGGCCTGGGTAAGGGTTCTGCAATACCCAGTTTAGCCTTAATGGCCTCTGATAAGGCCGTCACATCTGGATCTTCTGATCCAGACAGGAATTTGGCCAACAGCTCGGCCGTTTGATCCAGGGCACCGTAGGTTGGCCTTGGATGAAGTTCTTCGACTTGTGTTGGGCCCACTTCGGGAGCCCTTGGGGTTGGGTACTCAGGTCGTAGTCGTCTTGGCAGGGATGCTGTGGACGGAGGACCAGAGTGTGCGTAGGACCCTAGATCTGTACGTGGTCTGGATCCATGTACAGCCAAGGGCTCCTCTCCATCTTCCCCACGGATGGATTTATAGTACTCCTCATGCATGATGTACTCATCCATCTTCATCTTCAGCTTCTCATATTCCTCAGGTCCTTCAATGGCAGTTGAGGATGAAGCTGGACAATTGGATCTTGATACTGAAGCAGCCACACGTCTGTGGAGGTGACTGAAGCTGTCTCCACCGTGTGCTGCTAAGGCCTCGGTGGTAAGGCCTTTATTCTCTTCCGCCCTTCTGCGTTCTGGATCTCCTTGGGACCCAGATGCGCCATTGAGATGATGTGGAGCTCGGTGTGGTGGTTCACTCATTGGGTGGACCACACTGCCCATTTGTACTTGGACAGTTCGGATAGGCCAGGTCCTGACGCTTGGCGTGGACATGATGGACTTGTTGTTGAGCTTTTGTTCTGCACTTCTTCTCAGGGTCGGTTCAAAAGGTCACAAGGGACTGTCTCTGCTACCGAAAAGATGTCCTTGAATTATGCCCTAGGTCTTTTGATGTATTCCTGCAGGTTTTGTAGTTGAAAACCCCAAACCAAAGCAGCAAGTAGAGCAAGGACTGAATGTGGATCGAATCAATGATTGGTTTTGTAATCCAGTGTAACACAGAAGGGCTGCAGATAGACAAAGCAGGTATATGCACATAGATTCAATCACAAATGGATAATACAAAAGGTGTTATATGAAAATTGGTCAGACTCTAGCCTCAGAGGTTGCAATAGGCACTTCATGTGCACTCTTTTGGGTGAAATGGTGCTGGTTAGGACTGAGGGGCATAGATGTCAGGACCACACAGAAAATGACTTGGCCAAGCAACTGAATTCAGAAACAGTTACAAAGTAGGACCACAATAAGTGGCAGAAACAATTGAGTATAGGGGTCTTGGGGTGGGAGACCACTTAGGCTTAACCTCCAAGGCGAACAAGCATGTAATGCCTGATTTATTTTGGTATGTCCCCCATGAAGGAAGGTACCTCCGCTCAGTTGAGTGGTAGGGGTGAACTTCATGGGGGGGCTAGGGTCACAACCCTAGTTACTTTGAGAAAGTCTACTTTAGGCAACAAAAGAGAGATAAAAACACTTAAGTTTGTCTTAGCATCAACAAAGGGTTTTAAGGGGGGCTTAGCCTGGATCAAGCCCTCCAAGAAAGACATGGCAGTGACTTTTTCTTACTATAAACATATGTGTGTGCCCACTCGTCCTTTTCGTTCTTTTCGTCATGTTGTTTGTTCCCTCTCATTGCAGGCGGGAATTCCTTCGTGAAATTCATCAACGACATGAAGAGCACACCCAGCCAGCATGCGGCCCCATGCAATGGCAATGGAGGGTACCCACTCCCAACCCGGACACGCATAGCGACCGGGGATAAATACCAAGGCGGCGGAGATGGCCCAAATCCGCAACGCCACCTTTGCCTTTGAAGACCCCACCCACTGATGGAGTGACGGGGCAAAGGCACCCATTGCAATTCATATTAGAATACTTGTATTGTAGAGGACAACCCCTCCCTCTAGGCTTAAGTCCTCGCCGTATGTAGTGGCAATCTTGCACGCCACGAAATTGTTTCCACGTAATGTGAGCCACACGAGTACTTCGTACCTTGTATACCTACCCTCGTGTGGACAAGGGCAAATCGGTGGAAAACCATCACGCCCAACACAAAAAGGGAAAAGGGGTCGTACCCGCCAACCCAACAAAGTTTTCAAGCCTTCGCCATTTTGAGCAAATGTTTTAGCTCGTTGGCTCGGGTCAGGGGTCAGGGACGGTCGTGGGGTCGTGGTTTCGGTACGGGGCGGCACTCCGAAACCTTGCAAGCACCACCATGCGCACAACCCGGTAGAGTCGTCGGGAAGTACTTGCCACGTTGTTAGCACCATTGACGGGGGGTGTAATCGTGGGCAGGACTTTGTCCTGGTTGTGGTAGGAGTGCTCCAGTAAGACCCAAGGATAGGGGTTTGAATTGCATTAAGACCCCCGAAAGAACACGTCCCACTTCCGCCCCAGGCTATATGCCACGCCACCCCACCCCAAGGACTCTCAAGCCTTTAGCGGTGAGAGAGGTAGACGGTGGGGTAAACCTGCGGTACCCACCGCCCTGCTCCGGTGGGGATTTTTGTAACCGAGGAGCGCGCCGTGCATGCACATCTTCTTTCCTGTCGCCCACCGCTTCTCGCTCTCTCCTCCCATCCCCAAACAATAATATATCCCATATTGGTTAGGGTTTTCTTTTCGTGGCACGCTTATGAGAGCGGTCCACCAAGGTGGGCAAGGATGTCAACGGTTTGGATGAGATTCTGTTTCTGCAAGTAATCTCTCCAAACTTTGTTGTAGGATGGTACGAAGGTTTCAATGGTTGCTCGGTATCCCAATCCTTGGTATAACCCTCCCACCGCACCTTGAAGAGAAGTCTCTTGCGGTAAGTACGGTGACTTAATATTTTCTTGACATTATAGGTGTCCTACTCAAACTGGGAGGGCACTCTAGCAACCTCCTCCGTGTAATTTAGAGGCACGGGGGAGCGAGGGGAGTTGACCGTTTTCATTAAACAATCAACGTGGACGTCAACTAACCTCCGTTGGTCCACTTGAATAACATAGAGGTCGTGCGCCTTCTTGGCCACAACCTCAGAGGGCCCATCCCAATAGGGACAAGTAGTATCGCCAAGATTTTTGCGTTGGCGACGGACCCATACGCGGTCCCCTTTTGAGAAATTGGGGGACATCCTCCTACCCTTATTATATTTATGAGCCATTGTCTCTTGCACTTGAATCATAGCCCTCCGTGCAAGAGCAATAAGCTCCTCACGCCGTTGGAAGTAGTGAGCGGCGTCTTGGGCCACCCCCTTAGGCTCAGCAAGAGGAGGCCCCTTAGTACGGTTATGTTTACGAAACACAATCTCGTTAGGTGTATAACCTGAAGGACCCGTAGTCTCATGCCACGCTCGTACAACGGCGGGCAAAACCTCTACCCAATTATTGCCTTTCCTCAAGGTGAGGGCTTTAGCAACGGCACGCCTTAGCTGCTTGCCAGTATTTTCGGCTTTGCCATTACCTTGGTGCCTACCCGCGAGACACATAGTCGAGCGGGCACCAATCTTAGAACAAAGGGTTTGGAAATATTGGCTCACAAATTGTGGCCCACGGTCGGAGCATATTTAACGAGGGGCTCCGAACCTATCCACCCAGCGCTCCATTACCAAATGGGCCGCTCTTCTCCCCGTTACCCCTTCATCCCTGTCTTCATGACGGGGTTTAGGAATAAGGATCGCGATGAGGTAGCCAGAAAGCCGGCATACACATAGGAGCATTCGGTCATACACCTCTCCATCGTGGGAGGTGGAAGGGTAGTGAAACACATCAAGCGCTATGGAGTCCATGGGCTCCATAGGTATAGGCATAGGGGTCATGTACCCTTGCTTGCGCTTGGTGTCATGCGTGTGAATGGCACATGAGGGACACGTTTGACATTGCAGTTCCACTGCTTTGTACAACCCCTCACCTTCCACGCCATGGTTAATTTCCTTCCAGTGTTTTTCCACACTGGAGGTAGTTAAGTGAAGTGCATCATGGTATTCGCCTACGAAACGACGCACTAGCGGCGTAGGAACAGACCACCGTCCATTACGGACGAGCTTGTTATCCACCAACCTCACTCCATCTTGGAAGCTCCCATTCAAGGCATCTTGCCACATTTTTTTGTAGCGTTGACAATTTGGGTAGTGTTTAGCCCAATTTATCTCAAAAACATTGGGAGCATCCTCCCCATGTATAGGAGTTGCCTTCTTGTGGGACTTCCAAGACTTTTTTATCTTGACAATTGGCTCCAGTCTCCGAAGCGTTCTCTTTTGCTTCGTCCCCCCCCCCACTGGAGGCGAAGCCAGAGGGGGTCGATCACAAGTGGGCGCCCCTTGAGCCCGAGGCGCCGCTTTAGACCTAGTAACAACGGGCGCCACAACCGCCCTAAATACAAGGGGGCGGGCGAGAAGTTCCTCTTTCTCGGCCGCCATCATGTCCAGCACATCCCCGGCCGCTTGGGCCGTCCCATGTATGGACACATCACCCAACGCCAGGTTAGCAGGGTAAGCCCAACGGGACAAGAAATCACCCATGGGGTTCACTGGCCCCGGAGTGTAAACCACATGGAGGTCAAATTTCGAGAACAACTCATGCCAACGTGCTTGGCGTGGAGAGGGACCCCCCGCGGTTTTGAGGTCCTCCGTAGCCCAATTTTCAAGGCTACGGTGGCCCGTACCGACCTCCACGCGCTTGTTCCCCACCCAACCATGCCATTTTCAAAGCGCCGCCAGTATGGCGTAACATTCTTTCTCCCAAGGGCTCCAATTCATCTGGCTGCCTGACGATTCGCGGGAGAAAAAGGCAAGGGGGCGTAGGGCACCATTGGGACCTTCCTGCTGTAGGGCCGCCCCCACCGCCCAATTACTAGCGTCCGGGGTGAGGACAAAGTCCTTTTCCCAATCAGCTAGTTGGAGGGCAATAATATCCGTAATAGCACGCTTGAGCTTCAAAAAGGCCTCGTTAGCCGAAGCATTCCATGTTAGGTCTATCTTTTTGCCATTCTTATGCTTAGGCAAATTCTTCAACATCTCAATCAAAGGAGTAGCTATGGAGGCGTAGTTTTGGACATAGCCCGAAAAATAGTTGGCGAGCCCCATGAACCCCCGGAGGTCCCGAACATTATCCGCTTTGTCCCAACGCTCAAGCGCCAACATTTTCCCTGGCGCGGGCCGACGTTTGCCATTTTCCAACACATGGCCACAAAACTCAACCGAACGAACAAAGAAATCGGTCTTGCTAACCGAAGCAACCAACTCCTCTTTTCGTAGCCTATCCAACACGGCACGCACGTCGTGGTCGTGGTTAGCCAATAGTTCCTCCTCCGTTGCACCGGAGGAACCGATAATAATATCATCAATATATACGTCCGCACAATCCAAACCCTGCAAAACATGGTCCATGACCCGTTGAAAAATAGCGGGCCCATTCTTGATACCCATAGGCATAACACGCCATTGGTATCTGTTACCTGCCAAAATCATGGCGGCTTTAGCCCGGGACTCAGGGTGAAGGGGAATTTGATGAAACCCTTTAATCAAGTCCACAATAGTGAAAATCTTGTGTTTGGATTGATTTTCCAACATGTTTTCAATGAGGGGGAGGGGGTGTGCGTCGGGCAAGGTAGCCTCATTAAGTTGGCGGTAGTCCACCACGAGGCGCCATTTTCCTTTCTCTTTCTTGGGAACAACGAAACCGTTGGACGCCCATTCGGAGGCAGGGCACGGCTCAATCCAGCCACGAGCCAAAAAGTCCTCCACTATTTCGTGCTCTGCCGCGGCACGCTCCCCCACAAACCGTATAGGTTTAACGGACTTGCGTTTGGCGTTCGGGTATAGGTCAAGTTTAGCAAACCCCAACCGCTCCGTACCACGGACCTTAGGGTGTTCCTGGCCCGGACGGAGATGAACCTCCCCACTAAAAACATCCCGCTCGTAGTCCGCGAGGATGCGTTTCCTCATGAGTTCCGCCTTCGGAGACACAATAGGCTCTTGGGTGGTGACAACGCCACCTACACGAGAAGCCGCCAACAATCGTGTGGTGCCTTTAGTTTTTGGGTAACGCTTAACGGTAGTGGCCCTCCCACGCAATAACTCTCGGGCGGAGCAGGGAACAGGGCACCGACAGGGGGAAAAAATTTTTTACAGCGGTCCAACCACTTGTCATGCCTTTTCTCCCCTGCGGCGGGCGGGCGGCGCACAGTACAAACGTACCGTGCCGGCCCCACACACCTGGCACCGACCAACATCGCGACAAGCGGCACACCTGCGCACAACAAATCCGACTGCGCGAACACCCGCTGCGACGGCAAGGAACGCACGCCGAACAAACCAACCAGGAGGCGACTCACACGACCACACAACGCCAGAACCACTACAGCGGACGCATCGTGACCGTGAACAGACCGCGCGTGCACCGACCAGCGCCAAGCTGGCCGGGCATGCATGGGCCGGTGCGAGAGCGACGACCAACGGGCTAGCGACACCGTAGCAAGCCGCGCCCCCCGACCACCATGGCGACAAGCACGGAGGAACACTGCGACTCTACCGCTGCAGACGCGGCCCACGAATGTTCCCAAACTGCACTACACGACACTTGTACAAACCAAGACGCCACAAACCAACGCAGACACAAACGTGCTGGCTACACGGGTAGGGTTCGACGATAAGACCACCGGCAGCAGCGCAACAGAACCCACAAGAACCCGACCGACCATGAGACGGCCACGACAACCGCGCACCAACCACACCACAGCTGCAGCCCCCACTTTACCGTAAACAGACCACACACAAGCCGGCCAACGCCGAACCAGCCAGGCATGCACGGGTCGAAACGGAAACGGCGCACAACGGGTTGGCAACACCGTGGTGTGCCACGCCCGCCGACGACCATGCCCACGAACACAGCAGAACACCACAACGCTGCCAATACAAACGCGACCAACCAACGGTAACAAACTACACAACACTACACTTGGACAGACCACGACGCCACTAACCAGCACCGACACGGACATGCCAGCTGCATAAACAACATGCGGCGGAACGACCACCGGCAGCAGCGCAATGGAACCCACGCAAACCAAGCCGACCATGAGGCGGCCAAGACGACCGCGAACCAACAACACCGCAGCTGCAGCCGCCACTTGACCGTAAACAGACCACACGCAAGCCGGCCAACACCAAACCAGCCAGGCGTGCACGGGTCGAAACGGGAACGGCGTCCAAAGGGTTGGTGACACAGTGGTGCGCCGCGCCCGCCGACGACCATGCCCACGAACACAGCAGAACACCACAACGCTGCCAATACAAACGCGACCAAACAACGATAACGAACTACACAACACTACACTTGGACGAACCACGACGCCACTGACCAACACCGACACGGACATGCCAACTGCATAGACAACGTGCGGCGGAACGACCACCGGCAGCAGCGCAATGGAACCCACGCAAACCAAGCCGACCATGAAGCGGCCAAGACGACCGCGGACCAACAACACCGCAGCTGCAGCCGCCACTTGACCGTAAACAGACCACACGCAAGCAGGCCAACACCAAACCAGCCAGGCATGCACGGGTCGAAACGGGAACGGCGTCCAAAGGTTTTGCCGACACCGTGGTGCGCCGCGCCCGCCGACGAGCATGCCCACGAACACAACTTGGCTCTACCATCACGCAACCGACCAACCTACATTACCAAACTACACCGCAACCGTACCATACAACCGACCAACCGGCCACAACGACCTACTTCGAACCCTCGGCCCCCCGGGAGAGCGCAAGCTCGACCGAGTCAGGAGGTGTGAGTGTGCGCCACGGCATGCGAGTCCCGTAGCACGTGCTTCTTCAAGTCGCCTCACACCTACTGAAAACCAACCCAGGTGGGGGTGCCTGCAGGACAGGGCCTATGGCCTGGTTCCGGGCCCCTGGGCCCCAGAAACCGGAGGTTGATGAGGATGTGCGGTGGGACCCTCCCCCACGTATCATCCGCCCAAAGGAGAGGAATGTGAGACTTCGGTCGAACATGGGTTACCTCTCTGGGCAGAACCCGCTGTAGGGTACTGCTCGCGGCGACCGCGCCCTTCCCCCATGTGGGGGAGCCGCTTTGTGGGGGCACGTGAAGTAGGGCCGTGGGTGGGTGAGCAAAAGCCCCTTGGTAAGTCCCCCCTGCGGGGCAACCCCAGTCCCGAGTCGACCTACCTACCTACCTTTCTCCCAAGGGCTCCAATTCAATTGGCTGCCTGACAATTTGCGGGAGAAAAAGGCAAGGGGGCGTAGGGTACCATTGGGACCTTCCTGCTGTAGGACCGCCCCCACCGCCCAATTATTAGCGTCCGGGGTGAGGACAAGGTCCTTATCCCAATCGGCTAGTTGGAGGGCAACAATATCCGTAATAGCACGCTTGAGCTTCAAAAAGGCCTCGTTAGCCGAAGCATTCCATGTTAGGTCTATCTTTTTGCCGTTCTTATGCTTAGGCAAATTCTTCAACATCTCAATCAAAGGAGTAGCTATGGAGGCGTAGTTTTGGACATAGCCTGAATACTAGTTGGCGAGCCCCAAGAACCCCCGGAGGTCCCGAACATTATCCGGTTTGTCCCAACGCTCAAGCGCCAACATTTTCCCTGGCGCCGGCCGACGTGTGCCGTTTTCCAACACATGGCCAGAAAACTCAACCGAACGAACAAAGAAATCTGTCTTGCTAACCGAAGCAACCAACTCCTCTTTTCGTAGCCTATCCAACACGGCACGCACGTCGCGGTCGTGGTTAGCCAATAGTTCCTCCTCCGTTGCACCGGAGGAACCGATAATAATATCATCAATATATACGTCCGCACAATCCAAACCCTGCAAAACATGGTCCATGACCCGTTGAAAAATAGCGGGCCCATTCTTGATACCCATAGGCATAACACGCCATTGGTATCTGTTACCTGCCAAATTCATGGCGGTTTTAGCCCGGGACTCAGGGTGAAGGGGAATTTGATGAAACCCTTTACTCAAGTCCACAATAGTGAAAATCTTGTGTTTGGATTGATTTTCCAACATGTTTTCAATGAGGGGGAGGGGGTGTGCGTCGGGCAAGGTAGCCTCATTAAGTTGGCGGTAGTCCACCACGAGGCGCCATTTTCCTTTCTCTTTCTTGGGCACAACGAAACCGTTGGACGCCCATTCGGAGGCAGGGCACGGCTCAATCCAGCCACGAGCCAAAAAGTCCTCCACTATTTCTTGCTCTGCCGTGGCACGGTCCCCACAAACCGTATAGGTTTAACAGACTTTGGTTTGGCGTTCGGGTATAGGTCAAGTTTAGCAAACCCCAACCGCTCCGTACCACGGACCTTAGGGTGTTCCTGGCCCGGACAGAGATGAACCTCCCCACTAAAAACAGCCCGCTTGTAGTCCGCGAGGATGCGTTTCCTCATGAGTTCCACCTTTGGAGACACAATAGGCTCTTGGGTGGTGACAACGCCACCTACACGAGAAGCCGCCAACAATCGTGTGGTGCCTTTAGTTTTTGGGTAACGCTTAACGGTAGTGGCCCTCCCACCCAATAACTCTCGTTCAATTTTCGCAATGCGTGAATGCACACATTCTTGTGCCTCCAAATCTTCGGGGGTAGGGTCAAGAGTAACGGGCGCGAGGAGTTTTCTATGGGTCGCCTGATATGTGAGGGTGCGAACCGAAATCAAATGGTTAGGCACCCCTTCATCCTCCGACTCTTCCTCCGAGGTCATGCCCGGCTTGCCATCCATGTTGGGGTTAGAGACGGCCGGTGCCAAAACGGAGGCCACATGACATTTAGTGGCCGCCAAATTTTCCTCCGCAATACCACCATCCACGTATAGCGCCACCGTGGACCAACCCTGTTGAGGAAGGGGCGTGAGGCGGTCATTTTGATAGAGACAGGTCTTAGTCTCCGGCCCAGGAAGGTGGTACCCTTGCAAAGTAATTTCCATTAGGGGTTTCCACCACTCCCTATGTGTCCACTTCGGCCCTACGACGATGGCTTGTAGTTTTTCTTACCGAATTTTCCGAACACAATCAGAAAACCGATGATAGGGAGGGCACATCCAATACAATTTGGAGGAGTCCGCGGGAGTGGAAAAGAAATCTTCAAGCGGCGAAACCCAACGGGTAGCCCGGGCCATACCCGGGACCCCATTGAAGGCGTCTACGTCGGGGTTTTTGCCAAATTATTTTTTGACACGTGCGGCCCACACCTATGATTTTAGCAGCTGTTTTTTCCAAGAATTCAAAAAGTCTACAAAAAGGGGTTTTCCCGAGAAATGACCTATTTTTTTGGTTTCTACGGCCTCAAAATAGGGGGGGGGGGGTCCTCCTACCCCAATTTTGTCCAAAAAAATCAAAAACCCTGAATTTTGGCCTATTTTTGGGTATTTTTGCCTCCTCTGGGCTGGTCCTGCAGAACAGTGCTGCACACCAGTGTACCTGCCTATATAGGATTTTCGACAGAAATTCCAATTTTCTTTGGATTCTCTGGCCCCAAAATAGGGATGGGGGGGTTACTCCCAGCCGAGCTTTCTCCCAAACCATCGAAAACCCTGCAATTCGGCCTCTTTTGGAGTATTTCTGTCTCCTCTGGGGTGGTGCAGCAGAACAGTGCAGAACAGTAATATGGCGTGAGGCCATAGTCAGACTGGGTCCACATGGACCCATCACGCCGTGTGGGTAGAACAATAAGCAACGCGCCTGAAAATGACGAAAAAAGGAGATAAAGAGAAAGAACGCACCAACGTAAAGGATTTGAATGAACCTGAAGAGAATCGAGGAAGAAAGATTGCGGGGACCGGCCGTCAACGCAACCGTGCCCAATCCGTCGCGGAAAGAAGAGAATCATCTCTAGTAGCTCAACGTGTTTCTGCTTACGAAAACTCGTCTTCTCCCATTTTCTCAACTCCAAGCGAAGCACCGTCAACGCCAAGCCGCTCACGAAAAGGTAAACAAAAAGAATCGTCAAGTTCTCCCTCAAGCTCTTCGCCCACGCCTTCCAATTCAACTCCAATCCAAAAAGACCCCCATGGTTCATATCGAAATGCCCTCACCAACACAAAGTCCCGCTTCCACATTATCAAGCAAATCCACACCAAAGAAAAACCGCCCCACCACACCGTCCGTCAAGGAAAAACTTTCAACTTCATTGAGAGAAACAACACCATCTTTGATGCGAAAGGTTACACCACCCCGGGCCCCATCCTCGACAAGGTGTACAACGAAGTCAAGTTTGAAATTGATCTCTTTGGAGACCGTGTGAACAACATCTACAACAACAAGGATCAATACAAATACCACGAAGAAGGTCTTGGATATTGTGCACAAGGTGATGACGACCTCCCGTTCCAAGCAATCCAAGCCGGTTTCAATTTTTGGGCTTTCCCACCAAAAAGCAACCGCCGCCAATTTGAAAAAGAAGATGGAGAACCTTCCCTCACCACAAACATCGAAAAAATGATGGAAGCAATGAAAGAATCCCACGAAGAAGTACAAGGTGCAATCGCCCTAACGGTCAATGATCCACTCATCAATGAAAGGAACGCTTTCGATATAGACCATCGAAGAGCTCTACAACCAATGGCGGGGTTTTGCACCCACACATTCCTTTTCGAGCACGTCCACTTCATGAAACCAACACCGCAAAAAGATGATCAATGCTGCCTCACCCAAAGCACCCGCCCAAGTGGAGACAAACTTCTTGTATGCTTCGTCTCAAATAAGTCATCTTACCGCAATTTCAACAAGTCCAAATGCAAGATATTCAAAATGAATCCCCCGGGCAAAGATCAACACTCCCTATCCACCCAACTTTCTCACCATGGCTACGAAGACGAAAAGGTTCATCAAAAATGTTTTGTGAGGATCGACGTCGACAAAAGCGTCCTTGGAAACGCCGATGAACACACGAACATCTACAACTACATCAATCTTTTCTATGGATCAAAACAAGTACCGGAAGAAGCAGAAAGTGTCCAATCGGAATTCGCTACCTACCAAAGATCACAATTCCACCCGAGATGGTCACCGCTCAAAGACTGGGCCCGATGGGACATTGAGGTGCCGCCCGACGAAGCAACAGCCCTCGCCGAAAAAATATGGTATGAGCAAGCTCAACAAGTAAGCCGCACAATCCTTGCTTTCCCTTCAATCCTATACGAGGACGCCAACACGTTCATGGCATTCCCATCAAAGCTGGTAAAGAATGCCTACACAAAAGGCATACCTTTCGGTGAACTAATTAACATGCTTGATTTGGAATCAAACACCGGAACGATCTTACATGTGGCCCCAAGATCAGCAAACTCTCTATTTGTGCATGTATCTTATGAAAACGCAATTGATCCGGAGAGCTTAACCCTCGAAGAAAATTTCGCGACAACCCAAAAGCGAGGATTGATTTTTGTCCGCACAGTTGACGGCAAATACTGCCTTCAGGTGGCTCCCACATTGGATGCATCCTTTGATGAATTGGCGAATGTTCACCCCCCTGAAGTACCCAACACCGTACTAATGATCGCTCCTCCCCACACGTCTTTCAGAGAAGCTAACTATGCTGCGGCCCTTTTCGGCTCCTTTTCGGAGGTAAAACACTACCAATCAGGGCCCCGCATTCACTACCAATTTGTGTATGACAATCGTGAAAGTGCCATCATCGCAAACAACTCAGTCGTTGATTCTTTCTCTTTCAAATATTACGACGCCGACCCTGACATCCGTGCAAACATCATTGCCACACATCCCAAAGGAAAACAAAAATCTGACCAAATTCTTTTCACCATTGGTACCGTGTTTGGAGCCTCCAAACAATTGGAAAAGTTTCAGAAAGACCCCCTCCTAAAAATGCGATATGACTGAACCACATTTCATGCATCAACCCCCCACCCAAAAATTTCTTCCTCTATTCAGCCGCACATGCGTTTCCAATCCGTTGCGCTCCTCGCCGCACCACGCGTGGCATCCAGCCTCTCTTCCACTTCAAGACAAGCCAACTACTTTGTGGGCTCCAAACGCCTTGGATCTTCCCGTCCCGGATGACTTCTCGGAGCACTTTTTGAGGACATGCCTGACTACGTGGGATATCCAGAAACTTGGAAAAGTATCAATTCATTTTCTACCGAAGACGACCCGTTGGAACAATTTGGATGAATACAAACACCAATGTTAACTGCCAATTATCCGCTGCTGCCCATGTCCAAATATGCTGGTGAATCTACCTCCAGCTGTTCAACTACTACCGCATCGCCTCCTGGGACTACCGCATCGAAATCAACTTCTCCTTTTACAACAAGAAAAGCTAACGGTTTCACAGCATTCTGCTGTACACACCGATGGAATCGGGCACTATTTATGCAAACTGGTCCCAGCTTTCGCCTCAGTGAAGAGTCCCAAAGGTGTCCCAGAACAAGCAACAGAACCCTGGTGGAAACCCCAGCCTGGACCTCATTCAAATGCGGCCTACACCACGGTACATCCTCCTCTCCTGTTCCGCCGCTGCCCAAGTTCAAGCATGTTGGTGATTCGACTTCCAGCTGTTCAACTACAACCACATCGCCTCCTGGGTCTATCGCATCGAAATCAACCTCTCCTTTTACAACAAATAAAGCCAACGGTTTCACAGATTTCTGCTTTACACATCGATGGAATCGGGCAATGTTTATGCAAACTGATCCCAGATCTCGCCTCAGTGAAGAGCCCCAAAGGAATCCCGGAACAAGCAACAGAACCTTGGTGGAACCCTCAGCCTGGACTCCATTCAAATGCCGCCTACACCATGGTACATGCTCCTCTCCTTTGTTATGATGCCCATGCAAGCAAGTCGCAGGTCTCGCCTAAACGAAGATGCTACTCTGGTTCCGACCAGAACCTGAAAGCCTCCTGCTCTCGTCTAATTCCCAAGCCAAAAGCCTCGACGCCAGTCTGGACCAGATTCCATGGCAATCCGATCATTCCGGAACATGCTTTGATATCAGCCGCCGCCTGAAAAATTGGTCTTCTGCCAGCGCCAACACACAGCTAACCAGTCTGTCACAAGGCAATCGAAATACTCTCAGCTCACAACACCATCTCACAACCATCCTCCCCACACACCCACGGCAACCCCCCCCCCCCCCAACTCATACATGAAAAATGTGTAACCCACCCTCCACACGTCCCTCCCTTTCCAATATTCCAACTTTAAAAACGAAACAACACCTCGCTCAGCCACCGCCTCCTCAAAACACGGTCATCACCAAAACACATCTCAAACTCACAACTCACAACATACAAAAACGAAAGGACACAACAAACGCCATCATTGCGCAACACTTTCAGACACACACTGACATACTCTGCCTCCAAGAAATCCTGGAAAAGCCCACCCCTCCACCCAACCTGGGCCTCACGACTTTTTACTGTGGCGCCACCACCAACTTTAACGGAACAGCAATCCTTGTCCCATCTCACATCAGCCCATTCACAAAACTCATTTCCCACACACACTCAGAAGGTACCATCACTGCCATCCAAATCTCTCTCCCTGGATACCCCACGTTTGCACTCATCTGCCTTTACAAAACATACCACGCCGCTCTCACACGAAAAATGGAACGCATCCTAGACTCACTGCTAAACAAATTCCCTCTTCACATCATACTAGGTGACTTTAACTCCCACACCCAACCTCACCTAGACACCCAAAACATCAAACACATCAAACAATGGCCCTGGCTCCAAAACCAACTTCGTCCCGAAAACATCTGTGATGCCTCCCTCATCGATCTTTTCCGAAAAGAGAACCCAGACTTAACCCAATTCACACGGTACCCCTCAAACCGTCTGCCCAATCAATCACGCATTGACCTCATCCTCACCTCACACTCTTTCCACACCTCATTCCAACCTCTGAAAACCCACATCCATACCAACAATTTCTCCTCCGATCATCATCCTGTATCCACTTATATCACCCTCGCCACCAACCCAATAAACATACACCACACCCCAAAACCCTCCATTCGATTCAAATCACTTAACCAAGAACAACGAAAACAGTTTTCTGACCTCCTCTCCCCGATTGACGCCTGGTGCAAACAACACAGCAACATTCCCCACGACACTGACCCAGACACTCTCTCCACTACGTTAAACTCCCTTCTCTCCTCCATCACCGAAGCCTACAGATCTGTCACGCACACACAACACTCCCACAAACCCACATCCCTGGAAAAATCCTTTACCACAGACATCAACTCTATCGACTTAAGCAAACCCATCACGAATCAAACAACACAAAAACTCCAGAAAAAACTAAACACCTGGCGTGACAAACTAAACCAGAAAAGAACCAAATACATGCACTACTGTCTTATCAAGGGGTACAACTTAAAACGTGCCATCAGCAACCTCACCCCCCCCCAGAGCCACACTCCCATCACTCTGAAAGACGACAAAGGCAACATCATCACAGACCCCACCCTCCTGTGCCAGACAATGGGAGAAACCTTTGCCACCCTTGGGGGACCGAAAGACTTCAACATCGACCCAACCCTTATCAACGAACTAATGGCAAACTCCCCATCCATTCCCGCAGACCACCAAAGCCCTTCTTTAACCAAGGAATTCTTCGACAACATCCTTGCTTCGGCAAACCCCACCACAGCACCAGGCCTGGACGAAACCAACTTCTTCCTCTTCCACATCTCCCCACCTCACATCAAACACTTCCTTTTCTCAGCTTGCTCCTACTTCCTTCACAATCCCATACCAAATCAATGGCTTCGTGCCAAAGTCATCCCACTCTTTAAGAAAGGTGACCCTCAAATTCCCTCCAACTACAGAATCATCTCACTACTTACCTCAATATACAAGGTTTTAGCTTCCTACGCTACTCACGTTATTACTTTCCTCACCCTTGAACACTCACTTTTATCCTCTTCACAATTTGGGGGGCTACCAAACCACAGATGCACCGACCACTTTTTCTCCATGATCTCCAACCTTTCTACAGACCCCGACCTATACCACCTTTACCTCGACCTCAACAAAGCCTTCAACTCCGTCCCTCATCAGGCCCTCTTCCAAATTTTACGCAACTACAACTTTCCTCCCTTCATCATTACTCTCATACAACAACTCTACAGCTACCCTGCTGATCTCGCCTCCGTCAACAATCACACCCTCCACGAGGCAATGAGCACCCGCGGACTCAGACAAGGATGTCCCATCTCTCCAATCCTGTTTTGCCTCTTCATCGACCCCATCATCCGCCATTTACTCACTCTCCTCCCCCCAAAGCAACAACATCTATACGCTTTCATAGATGATCTCGCTCTTCAATCCTCCGACCCCAAAATCCTCCACACAATCCTTAACTTCCTCTTCCACCCCGGACCCAAATACGGATTACTTTTTAACCAAGAAAAATCTGAACTTCACGCACTTAACAACACCCCACACGTTACCATCCGCATCTCCCCACACATACATTTCTCCACATATGACAAATCAGGTAACCCCCGCACACACTACAAATACCTAGGCACATACTTTTTTAACAAAACCCAAAACAAACACATGCATTCTCTCCTCACTAACACTATCTCTTCTTTCTTCCACGACCTTGCCCCTCTTCCTCTCTCCTACACCGAACTTATTAAACTCAGCAATTCACAACTCATTCCCTCTCTCACCTACCGCCTAATTTACAACTCACTCCCAGAAAATCTACTCAACTCCCTCGACAGCGCTATATGGTCTTACATTTCAAAACAAGGCCATCTATCCAAACTCACCCCAACAAAAACCAAATATGGGAACCGCGCTCACTTGCAGCTGGGCATAACCTCCCTCAAATTAAAAGTTCATCAGCAAACCGTCAACCATATAACTCGGTACCTCCTCAAAGAAGGACCGAAACCAACCAATGAAGCTGTCCTTTACGCTCTCTCTCAGCCAACCCCAACCCCAAACCTTCTCCAATCATTCTCTGTCGACTCAGCAAACTTCATCAACATATCTCTGCACAACGTCCCTAACTCAAACCCAGCCCCACTCTCCACCATCCCGCTCTACACCACCATCCAAGTTCAGTTTGAATGCTTCCTCTCAACCACAGCCCCAACTTCCTACTCCTATACCCGCACAACGACTCACCCCACACCCAGCCAACGATGGGCAACAGGTACAATCATCAAACAAAACCCCACATCCACAGACGTAGATTTTGGAGACGCCATCATGTCCCTGAAACTACACCACCGGTTTAAAGTCCCCTCACATAAAACCCTCGACCCATCTCCTTTCTCCACCATCCCACTCTCCAGCACACATTCTACCCCCTTCCCCTACCCCTTCAGTTCGACGCGCTCCACCAGAACATACATCCAGTTTGATCTCAGAGACGTTATCCCTCTACCCCCCAGTGGCACTCTCGACTATTGGGGCTGCCACGACTTCATCGAAGCTATTCAGCATCACCCCACCGCCACCATCATTTACACTGATGGTTCCAACAACCCTACCAAACCTCTATTACCATCCGGCTCCGCCGCCGTTATCACCACCCCCTCCTCAACGCTAGCCATAACCTCCACATGCCCCATTAAAGGCTCTTACCCCGCAGAAATCTACAGCGTACTCATGCTCACAACCTTTCCTCTACACTCACTACCACACCCCATCATTATCCCAATCGACAACCTCTCAACCTGCAGTACCTTAAACTACATCATGTCACACTCCCACTTCCCTTTGTCCTCCTCCACCGACCCTTTCTCTTTTTGGTACTACTTGATATGGGCCTCACTCAACCAGTCAAAACTTGCTCCACTCTTCGTTTGTTGCAAAGGACACGTCGACATTTTGGGGAACGAAATCGCTGACTCAATTGCAAACTGGATTCCTCACAATCAATACCAACACCCCAACAACTACCTCCCGTCAGTCACTTCCCCCATCCTTACCATCAGTTTTAGCATACTACCCGGAAACATTTCCTACAAAAACTTGACCACTCAACTCCCTCAACATCGTCACAACAACATCCATCTCTCACTCAGCAATGACTACTTTCTACACTCTTCATGGTTCTCCGTGTTCTCATTTAAATGGGTGAACGGCCTCTTCTCTTGTAAAGGCTACAAACCTCACTTCATTCTCAATGATTTTAAATGCCCGATGTGCTCCCACATTCACCATTTGGACCCCCTGTCCACTCTCTCATACTGTGCCTCCACAATTCACCTTCGCGAACTCTTCAACAACACATGGCCACTACCCTTCCGCCACACTGTAACAAGCTGGATCCCCACCGCTCCAAGCGGAGAAGTCCGAAATTATTTCAAAACCCTTGTCCCAAACTCTCTCAGCAACCTTCTCCGAACCCCACACAGAAACACCACTTATGCTCACCATATAAACTCACTCACCAAAGCCCTCCAACATCGTCGCAAACCCCTCTCCAAAGCCTTGGATTCCATCAAAGACTGGTTCATTAACAACCCTCTGAACCTTGATCACCTCGAACCTCACACCCCTGACAACCCCTGGTTTACACCATTGTCTGATTTCAGCACCTCCTCCAGCGCTCCAACAAAACTCACTTATCCAAAGAAACAAACACACAACAAACCCACCAACAAACACCCCTACCAAATTCGCTCCTCCCACAAAACAAAACCTTCATCAAAATTCCACCGCTTGAACCTCGCACCCCACAACTTCCCCAACACAACATCTTCTCCCTCAACTTCATCTCCACATTCCAATTGCACCACTTCTCACCACCACCTTTCAAAACTTCTCGACTCTGCTCCAAAAAGACGCAGGCTGAACCCCCCCCCCCAACAAGATGCATGAAAGCCCCCCCCCCCCATAAACCACAGACCCCACATGCCCCCCATTTTCCCATAACCACAGCCCCCCCCCCCCCCTCATATCACACTCGCCATTTCATCCCTGTTTTTTGTTCGTGGTGCCGGCACATCCTGGGTTATATATCTGCCTATCTGTTTACTCTGTCTTCCCGCGGTGATCCCTCTCTCACTCAGCTCAGGTCCCTTTTCAGTCCCACAGACCACTGGGTCTTTCAGACAATCCAAGCAAGCAGGCACCCCAGTTTCACTGGAACCTACATGCCCAGGCCCTCATTTATTTTCTAATTTTCTGTTGTACTTCTGCAGAAGTCCCTGTTTTCCCGGATTCAAGCCATGGTATATTGTTTATATTCTGCCTACCTCTGGACTCTGTCTCCCTAGGATGAACCATCAGTCACAGAGTTCAGGCTCTTTTTCAGTCGTACAGACCACTGCCTTTTGCCCTATCTTTTTTAGTTCCATCACGCTTTTCAAACTGCTTCCTCTCCTGTTGGTAGCCCAGCAATATTTGATTGCCATTTGTCACTCTCTCTAGGCTATTGGTGCCTCTCTTGGCAGTGCTTTGCACCCAGGGAAATTTACAGTGGCATGATCTTTTTGTACAGGTTCTATTCCCGCGGCTGTCCTTCGAGGAACCTCGCATTGTGAGCAGTTTGTGATGATGTTTTGGGCGGGAAACCGCCATGTCTCAAAAAAGGGTAAAGGCCACTAAAATCCACCACATAGCTGTCTGGGCTATTCTTAGCCTCTTGCTTGACGACCTTCCCCTTGATCCACGGGAGCTTGCTTAGGAGCTGCTCCCGGATCACGTGGGGACGAGTCTCATTGCTCAGAGGCAACAAACGTTGCCAATGAGCATAGAAATCTTCAAGGTCGATGAGGGTCACTTGCCCTTTAACCACCCTGGAGGTGAGGGCTCGCCAACTTTCATCGGCTCTTGAGGGGTCATACTCGTGGAAACCTTGTTCCAAAAAGTCCCACAACTCTTTGAGGGTGGGGGCCGTGCGTGTGTGGTGGGTGGCCTCGGCAACCCGGGCGTTGATGATCGCCTTTAGCCATGGGGGCCAGGTACTCAAAATCATTTTTGCCTCGTTGGCCTTTCGGTACATGGGATCACACCCCCCCAACCATTGTTGAAGCTTCTCCACCCACTCGTCGTAGCACTCTAGCGGCCCATTAAATTGCGGTTTAGGCATATCACTATCCTCCACCGCTTTGGTGTAACTATTTTGCACCATAGGCATTTGGTACGGGTGGTAAGCAGGGGGAGCCATGGTTGTGTAACTGCGGCTAGCCCCATCTGCTCAGATTTTTAGACATTCTGCCCAGATTGGCTACATTTTGGTCATTTTCTTTGCTTCGGCGGAATTGCCGCCTCGCAGCTCAGTCTCAGGATATTTCCTATATATTTCTGATATGCCGGATTTGATTCCGCGGTCCATTTCCCGTAAATCCGCCGCGTTCCGCTATTTTAGCTGGAATCGCCATTTGCCGCTGACGCGCGCTCGCGGGCCAGATCGGCCAAACATTTTTACATAATTGGATTATTTAAATCTTTTCAGACAGTTTTGGACACTCAGATGTATTTAGAATAATTCGCCTCAATTTTCTTCATAGACTGGGATTTTCTGCCGGACCACAATCAGCATGGACCTTGCTTCAGTTGTTGCTGCTGTCGCCTCTGTTGGTGTCCGAGTATCCGGTTCTACCCCCAATAACAACATCCAGGGAGACTCCTCGCGTGCCTGCCCCACTGGTCTTGCCGGCCCCGAGCCCTCCGGCACCCTCAACGACCCAGGGCAGCACTTTCATGGTAGCAGAGGCTACCTGAATGTTGTTCCTTTGGTGTCCCAACCACAGCTAGCGCCCCAGTACGGCCCCGTAGACTCCGCCACCTCCGGAGACGTAACGATTACGCTGCCGTGGTGCTGTGCGAACGAGGCCTTGAGAGGAATGCCTTGCGCAAGCCCAAATTGCCCAAGAAGGGCACAAATCAGCAGCTGTGGAGGCCCAGATTACAATCAAGATCCCAGTCGAAATTGGCCATCAAGTAGCTGGAATCTCCCAGCCTACGCTAATGGCAACGCTCCGGTGGAGCTTACGGACCTGGCAGGTACCAATACTCCCTACCAATGTCCACGTTTTGAGACCATCGACGCCGACATTGACGACATTGAGATGGGTGGTCCAGGTGAGGTACCTACCTATAATCGACCAGCCTCTTGGGCACAGTGGGACAACCATTTGTCTTCAGAAGTGACCCGTAACCTTGAGGCGCTTGAGGCCCTTTGTCTATTAGCCACGTCTAAGCTGATAGGACAAGAAAGAATCGCCTCTGATTTTTTGTTCGAATATTTTTTCCTCCTTCAAGAAGAAATTAATACCAGGATGTGGTGGTGTTCTCAAGAAGATGAATCTTTTGCCATTTTTTTGCAGATCTGGGAGGCAAGCCCCTTCCCGAAGGAGAAGACCAAGGCACCTGTTGCCGGGCCCTCCGCCCCTCATCCCTCTGTTTCCATCCGCGACGATCTAGCCGCCGCGGTTGAGGAAGGAATTTTAGAGGCAGCCAGGCAGGCGAGCCTGGAAATTAGGGCTGAAGGAGCTCCCCAAGTGGACTCCTGGCTGCGAACCACTGAGATTAGCGGTCCGACAGCCTGCTCAGGCCCTTCAGGACACGGTATGTACTGTCCTGCCGACTGCTCTTGCAGATTACAGCGAGATACTGAGCTCCAATTGCTCAAAGATCAAATGCAACTCATCATTCAGACGCTGGGAATTAAAGATCTTTTCAAGACCCACATGCGGTCTGAGGGCGCATCATCGGTGGAACAAACAACAGAACCGTCGGAGGAGGCGACAGAAATTTTTTCGATTGCTCCTTCGGTGGACTCTAAGACCACCGATGCAAGGATCAGCAGGAGTAAGCTAAAGGAAAGGGTTACAATCTCTCGATCTCAGAGTAGGTCGGCGAAGGCTAGGACTGAGGCTCAGAATGCCAAGCGAACTGCCTCCCGTACTGCCCTTCCTGCTGTTGATTCCAATGCAATAGCCCAGATGTTGCTCGCCCAGACCCTCGCCGGAGCTGGTGTGGCTAATGATGCCGCCAAGGTGTCTGCCATTACGGCCGGTGTTGGGCTGGATTCACTTCTAAATCCTACCTCATTGCGACTTCGCCAGGTTGCCAAGCAACCAAAGTATAATGGAAACCCCAGACGTTGGCCTCAGTTCCAACGGGAATTTAAATTGTGGGTTAAGACTCAAAAGCTCCAGGATGATCAGTTCCTGATGGCCCTCCTGGACTGCCTTGAGGGAGCGCCGGCCAACACTTGGCTCAGGACCTGGAGTGATCGTGAGGATTCAAGTTCCCCCCTTACCTTTGATGAGGTGTGGGAACAGTTGGAGGTACGTGGATCCCGGCTGCCAGAGGACCATTACCACCAGATGTTGAAGAATTTTCCTTCGTTCTCGCGATTAATCTTGCACGAAGTGCAAGACAAGAGACAGCGCTTCTGGAATCTCGTAGAAGAATCTGAACATTCAGGCGAAAAGTTTTCTAGTGCCGAGCTGAAAAATCTGATTTTTGACAAGATCCCCTCTGAAACCGCCGCCACCCTTCGGAATAAACAGTCCGAAGAAAAGGTCAAGACCTGGTGGGCGGAGGTCGATGGCTTCGATGCCTCGGCCAACAGGTTTTCCGTCAGGGAATCACTTCAAAAGTGTTCCCCCACGTCGTTTACCAAGGTGAAATTCACTGAAAACACGTGGAAAATCAAGTTTAATGAACACGAGGATCGGGACTTGTTTGTCCAAGTCCTCAACAGGGGAGTAAGTTTCCACGGCCATCGCCTGAAGGCCAGGAACTGGGTGTTTTCGTTCACCCCGCAGGAACTGTGGGAAGAGGTTGAGCGGCTCGCTGACGCCGCCAATCAAAATTTCCATGAGGGTCTTGGGGGAAACAGGAATACCCAGCAAAACACCCAAAATGGGGCCCAAAAGGGCAACAAAAAGGTGAATGACACCCGGAATGTTCAGGATCACTGTAGCATCTGCCTTCTTTTAGGTTCTACGAACCGAGCTAAGACGCATTCTACTGCTAATCACCGATGGTCTGCTTACGATCACAAGGTGATTGGTGAAAATGTCAGTAATTCGCAGAATTCAGACAGGAATGACAGACAGGTGCATGGTGCAAAGGGGGGAAAGGGTAATCCGACCCCCTCCGGTGGAAACAAAAATACCGGAGGCCCTGGCGGGTCCCAAGGCAAAGGAAATCGGACTCCATCCGGCTCCGGTGGGCAGCCGAACGGCCAGACAAGTCCGAATGGCAACGCCGGAGGCGGAAATCGAAATCCAGGCCAAACCCCTCAATCCGGTACAAACAAAGGAAATGCTCCAGGATCACAGGGTAAAGGTAAGGGAAATCCTTCAGGAACCCCTTTCTCTGGTAAGGGCAGAGGGCGTGGCGACGGTGGTGGTCCATCATCCGGCGGCCGTGGCCGTGGACGTGGAAAGGGCAACCATCGTGTGGATCAGGTCTTAGGCGCAGATCAGGTGTCCGATGCGGATCGAGATTATGTCGAAAATGCCCTGAATCCAGCAGATGATCCGTTCCAAGATGAGTGGATCGACGAATCAGGCTGTGTTCACAATGTTAATGCAGCCGCTGGAGGTCAGAACGCCTAGGGGAGCCACGAAAATCGCCCCTCCCCAGGCGATTTCAGGCATGATCCCCAGATTCCTGATCGACCATTACTTGATGTAGGGTCGCTTGTCTCCTCTCCCCTGGATCCGGCAGCGGATCCTTCTGTTGTAGTGGATGAGGTTGGTGTACAGTCCAAGCACAGGGCTCGTCAGTTTGTCACAAAGCTGTGGGTCTCTGATTGCAAGGGAAATTTCCACCTCGCCACTTGTTTGTGTGAAATTGGATCAGAGGTAAATCTCCAATCCAATTCATTCTTACCCGACAACTGCGTGTTTGAGTCGCCTCATCCTGTTACCCTCGAGGGAGTTTCTGGACATTCTCTCGCAGGTGGGCAACGCGGTTGTTATATATCAACTCATTTGGTCGCTCAAGACCTTTGGGAAGAGCAAAATGTGGAAGAAGTTGTCCTTAACGATGACTACTTCTATCGTGCCGACATAAAGTATGACCTTTATTTGGGCCATCCTTGGCTTCGCAAGAACAGGGTAGCGCCCGTAGGTCATCGTCGTTGTTTTTTGCTGGAGTCAGGTCCCTTGGAGCGTCCTGAATTTCGTTTTTTGCATGCAGGGTTTAAAAGTGCAGAAGAATTTTTGAAGCAAAAAGTGACACCAAAATTTGGTGAAGATGTCACCATTGCAGAGGTGAATGGGAGTGCCGATTACTCCCAAGAGTTAGAATGTCTTCGTAGGGACTCCCAGCCACGACGCCCTTCGCGCTGGCACTCTTCATCCTACAGAGTTGTCGACAAATGGCGCGATGCAATTTGTGAATATTTTCATGAACATCATTCCTTTTGGCCCCAGTATGATGCCTTTGCTAACCGTATGAACAAGCGCTTTGACAAGCACTTTAGCGACGCTTGGACCCATAAATGGGACAAGAAGTTGTGGATTAATCCTCCGTTTCACTTAATCCAGCAGGTCAGCCACAAAATCAAGCAAGATAAAACCCAGGCAATTTTAGTTGTGCCCTTGTGGGACGACAAGCCTTGGTTTCAGGAATTACAGGACATTTGTGTAGATTACATCGAACTTCCCAGGAAGATTAAGCTGTATGCCAGGGACGACACAGGTCCCCTGCCACAGCGGTCCTGGAGTTCGCTTGCATTCCTGGTGGATGGAAAGCTTTCTGACTCTAATTCTGCTGATTCTGGTACTGATTCTTGTGTTGGGTCTGAATCTGAGGTTGAGCGTGGTACTGATGATGAATCTATTTTTTCTGATTTTTGTCCGTCAGATACCCAAGGTGATCCAACGTCCAATGGATCCGCCTCGTCTCCCTCTTCCCCAATACGAGCGACATCGAAAAGAATCTTCAGTGCACGGGCGAAGAAAAATTCCAAATCGCGCCGCAAATTCAGAGTTTTTTATGAAAAACCCCCTGTGGAAGCTTTCATGGATCCTTTCGAGGAGCTGGATCACGAAGAGAATCTCTGGGATTTCGACACACGACCCACCTATCTTCAAGAGGCAGTTGATACGGACCTGTTTAGGGACATCCGTAAGAAGATTCTTCCTGCCAAAGCCGAAGAAGTCGCCAAGGTTTTTTCGACAGTAATTCCTGGCGATCAGGTGGACACTGAATTGTGTTCCAAGTCAAGAGAAAAGATTTTTGAGGAACGGAAGGACACAACCCTTTCTGGGAAGTTGATCAAAGATCCCCCTGTCCGTGGGCAGTTTGGTGAAGCCTTCATCGAGCTTCGTGAAGGGTACAAGGCAAAAAAACAGCGCCCTTATGAAAATCATGGACATAAACATGAGATCCTCAGAAAAATCATCGAGAGAAATCTCAGGGAATTTGGTTGGCTTGAGGGTTGTATGACCAGCGAATGGTGCTGTGCACCCTTCACTGTTTCGAAGCCACCGCCTGCAGACCAGAACACCATTGATGGTTGGCGAATGGTTGTTGATTTTCGCAATCTCAACGCCGAAACCAAGGCGGATTCACACCCCCTGCCCCTCATTGAGGAGGAAATCGCCAAGAGGGCAAGAGGTCGTTTGTTTTCTGTGCTGGATCTCCGTCACGGCTTTCACCAAATGCCGTTGAGGAAGGACAGCCGACCTCTGACCTGTATGTGCACGCCATGTGGCCCAGTCCAATGGACGGTCATGCCCATGGGCCTGAAGAACGCCCCCTCATTTTTTCAAAGAATGATGGAGGATGTGCTGTTCACAACCCATCCTGAGCTTCGTGCCTTAGTGAGTGTGTACATAGATGACATAATCATCGCGACGGAGGGGGAGGGACTGACCGAAGCCGAGCTGGTGGCCCTACATGAGAAGCAGCTGAACCAAGTTTTGGACATTCTTGACGCCAATCAGCTGATTTGTGGGCCAAAGAAGGGAAAATTATTTTTAAAATCAGTCGAATTTTGTGGTTCTCTCCTAGAGAATGGCACCCGACGACCCAGTCCAGGGAAGCTCGTCGCTATTCAGAAGTGGAAGCGCCCTGAGACGATCACGGAGTTGAGAGGATTCCTGGGTTGTCGCAATTTTTACCACACTTTTGTGCCGAATTATGCCAAATTTGCTGCCCCCCTCACTGAATTATTGAAGGTAGGGAGAGATGCGGGCAAGGCAGGCTCAAAGGTTCGTGTCAAGTGGACTGACGAGTGCGAGGAGGCCTTCCATCACTTGAAGGCGGCCCTCTGTGAAGTCGCCACGTTGCATGTGCCCCAATTTGACCGACCCTTCTACATTAGAACCGACGCTTCTAGGTACGCGATCGGAGCTGTCCTTGAACAGGTTGATGAAGCCACCGGCGATCATTACCCTCTTGCATTTTGGTCTCGGAAGCTAGCCCCACGCCAAATGCAATGGTCGCCGCGTGAGCAAGAAACATATGCCATCATCTGTGCTTTAAAAAAGTTCCAATCGTGGGTTGGCACCAATCGAGTCGAGGTCCTGACGGATCATCGATCTCTGGAGTATTGGGCCACCGAACACATTGATACTGTCGCGAGCCCAGCTGGTTGACGGGCCAGATGGCACGAATTTCTCTCTCTGTTTGACCTCCATGTGTCGTATTTGCCTGGAAAACATAGCACGGTAGCGGATGGTCTGAGCCGATGGGCTTACCCTGCCTCAGAGGGGCTGCAAAGTACCAACATCCATGGTATGGAGCAGGACCGCCATGTCATCATCGAATGGGATGAGGAAGAAAAGAAACTCATTCGACGTGCATGCATGCAGTGCGCTGTTAAGCAGCACGCATTGCCGTGTCACGACATCACGGCCATCTCAGATCCGGCGCATGCCCATGAGATCTGCACCAAAACACTGAAAGTCGTGGAGAAAGTCACCGATCCCTCCTCAGGGAGTGTGAAACGGTTTGACTATACCCGACGAGTAAGTCGATTTCGGTTGATCCAAGGCATTAAGCGTCGAGATCCGGCCAAAACTCCACCCCTGCCTAAAGATTCCCTGATCATCCGTGACTGGACGTCCGATTATCTGCAGGATCCCATGTTTAAAGAGGTCTTTGGAAATCTCAAATCCAAAGATGCTCACAAGGATGGGATTTTTCCTGAGTACTCGTTGGATGGGGGGAAGCTGTGGATGGAGGGTAAATTGTGTGTGCCAGACGCCCTAGCCCCCCGAGTGTTAAATTGGTGGCACAAATGGGAGTCCCCCCACGCACATGGCCGTCGACTGTGGTCGATGATTAAGCATAGGTTGTTTGGATCGAGGCTCTACACTCATTGCATGAAAGTAGCCGCCGGATGTGCCCAATGTGCTGTCTCGACGCCCCCCAGCGCGAAGAAGCACGGCCATCTGAGGCCTCATCCTATTCCGGAGCGCCTCTTTAACAGAGTCACCAGTGATTTTTTCTATCTCGGTGAGCTCGATGACGAAGAGTGCCATTGGACGAATAAAAAAGTCAATGGTGTGCTCCTTATTCAGTGCCGTCATTCCGGCTACATTCAAGTGTTGCCTTGCAACATTGAGTCGATGACTGGCAAGGCTGCCGCCAAATGGTGCGCGCAGACCTGGATGGGAGGTTGGGACGTCCCATCCGAGGTGGTGACGGATTCAGGCAAAGAGTACACCTCCGAATGGTGGAGAGAATTATGTGCTCGCCTTGGAATCCACCACCTCCGATGTGAAATCCACTCGCATCGAGCGCTGCCTGGCGAAAGAGCCGGCCGCTCAATTATTAATATGCTTCGTAAGGAGCTCGCGAGTGAAAAGGATTTCCATTGGATGGAAGTTCTCTTCGCATTGCTTCGCCGTTACCACAACACGCCTTTGTATCATGGCCTTTCTCCAAATGAAATTGTCTTTGGACGAAAGAAGTGTTGGTGGAACATGCCGTTGAATAATCCTCGCCCCTGTAAAGATGCTTCGCTGTTTTTGGACGAAGTCCAACGAGCAGATAAAACTGTGTCGAAATTAATCGAGAAGCATCAAGCTGACTGGCTTTGGGTCCAGAATCAAGGCCGAAAAAACCCCCACAATTTTGAAGTCGATGATCGAGTTTGGCTTCGAAAATCCGAAACCACCCTGGACGGAGATGACAAGCTTCTTCCCTTGTGGGAGGGGCCATTCGCTGTTACAGCGCGTCTTGGTGAGAACAGGTGGAGGATTCGTGTGGATGTCAGCAGGGAAATTGACGTTTCGGGCGATCGCCTCAAGAGAGAGATCCCCTCCCCCAAGGATCGGGTTAAACCCCTTTTTTGGACTGCGAAACATTTGTCTGATCAGGTCATCGAAGGGGGGAAGTATGAACTCAAGAGGATTGTTGAAGCAAGACGTGACGCCAAGGGCGAATGGGAATTTCTGTGTGAGTGGAGGGGCTTTGATTCCAGTCACAACAACTGGGAACCAGCCCAATCTTTTGTCCATGGATACACCAAGGGGTTCATTGACTTCCTGAAGAAGCACCCCGAAATTGGCGTACTCCTGACAGACTGTTTGTCGAAACCAGACAGACAAGTGGAGAGCGACGGAAAACGACCTGTGGTGAATCGAGATCCAGCCTTTTACGGCCCTCAGCAGCCACATTCCAGGGCTGATCCGTCGATCCCCCCTCCTGCGGTCAGGCCAGCCCAGGAGCCAAATGAGGACCAAGCTTCGAGTTCGGCCGCTGATTTGCAGCGCCCAAGCCGTACGAGGGCCAGGCCAGACAGGTTGGTGGTCACATGTATTCGTGCTTGGCCGAATTGAGGAAGCCATCCTACCACATTCTGCTCAATCCACTGTTCATTCTTTCTGTTTATGTCATGATGTGGAGAACTGCGAATGTTTGATAATTTGACGTCAATCAATCCATTTTTCTTTGGTCTCCGTTCGGTAACGTATCGAAAGTCGAAAGCCGAAAGCCACGGAGTGTGCTGCCGTGTTCAGAAAAAACCAAACTCAGGCTTAATTCAGGCAGATTCGGGGTAATCTTGTCTCTGTTGGTCTGTGCATCTTTGGAATTTGGCTACTCGTGCAGATGGAAGCAAATGTACATAATCAAAACACCGGCCGGTGACATTCACCCCTACAGGCACCCCCTGTAGTACTGGCTGCACCAGATGCGACGCCAGGAACTCAGATCTCACCTTCATTTGCTGTGATGCTGACGCCAAAGTCCAGATTCAGATCCAGATTCCTCAAATTTGCCTTGAATTTCTCAGGTTTGTCCATCATTCTGCCACTGTTGTACGAAACCCAGACGTCAATTGTTCAGACAATCTTCAGATAGGAGCTCTAGGGACTTCTAACAGCAACCTCTGAAGTCCGTAAGCTTCGTTGTATTTTTGGTACACGCCAATGTGAGCTCAATCCGACCTGAAACTGTCGAGAATGGTGAATCCAAGTGTCTTGTGGGACTCCATCGAAAGATTGGCCTTGTCCAAGTCGATTGACACCACCGTCACTGTAAATTCGGTGTCTCTCAGTTATATACTGTCAGTAAAGCGCCTTCAGCGAACCTTCGGCGTGTTACATGCCAAGGATCCAGGGCTATCATGTCCCATCATGATGCATCATCACATGATCCACATTTTCAATGAATCTGTTGGATGCTCGCGAACCAACGTGCCGGAAAGCACAATTGAGCTGAATAAACGACAATATATATTAACTTTAGTCTAAACGAAGGTGTTGGTAGTTTCAGTTGTACACATTCCGCTTCATTTCACCTTCATCTTAGGGAATTTGCTGACATTAGGACAATTCAGGTTGATTACCCTGTCATCTCCCCTCATGCCTCGAAGATCTGTTTAGATCTAAGTGAACAGAAAAACATCCTTACCTTCAATGGTTCACTTAGGGTCTGTAGACTACGTTTGTATTTGTTTTCCCACTCTGTGCTTGTTTAATCTCCTTCATCTCTGCCCAAATTCATTCTCATTTTGCTGAATCTTGTGATCATCCGTCAGATGCGCCAATTCTGAGCCACATGCTGTACTTTTCAGAACGAGAAAAGCGGGATTAACACGATGTAGAGTTCGGCGAGGACACCGTAGCGTGCCCGCGACAGCGAAACTGTGCCAGAGCGCTGAGATGTCACTCCATTTCCTGATCCCCCACTCAATCCGCCAATAATCTACCTCATTCTCAACCAATGCATGGTTTGGTATCGATTCTCGATACGTTTACATGTTTTTTAGCCCTTGACCTAATGTTTTACTGCACGGAGCACTGTTCGTCACTTCTCATTCTGTCTCATTTCAGGTTCATCCAGCCTGATTCAGTGCCAATTCAGCCCAAATCAGGTCAGATCAAGCAGATTTCGCCCCATCAAGGCTACATTTCTATGTTTTTCTGGGACTTACCCGCACTACGTTCTTCGTTGACGTAGCGACACACCCCAGTGTGTTTTTGGAGGGGGAGTGTAAGTGCGGCTAGCCCCATCTGCTCAGATTTTTAGACATTCTGCCCAGATTGGGTACATTTTGGTCATTTTCTTTGCTTCGGCGGAATCGCCGCCTCGCAGCTCAGTCTCAGGATATTTCCTATATATTTCTGATATGCCGGATTTGATTCCGCGGTCCATTTCCCGTAAATCCGCCGCGTTCCGCTATTTTAGCTGGAATCGCCATTTGCCGCTGACGCGCGCTCGCGGGCCAGATCGGCCAAACATTTTTACATAATTGGATTATTTAAATCTTTTCAGACAGTTTTGGACACTCAGATGTATTTAGAATAATTCGCCTCAATTTTCTTCATAGACTGGGATTTTCTGCCGGACCACAATCAGCATGGACCTTGCTTCATTTGTTGCTGCTCTCGCCTCTGTTGGTGTCCGAGTATCCGGTTCTACCCCCAATAACAACATCCAGGGAGACTCCTCGCGTGCCTGCCCCACTGGTCTTGCCGGCCCCGAGCCCTCCGGCACCCTCAACGACCCAGGGCAGCACTTTCAGGTTGGGGGTGCACCTCCACTTGCACTTGGTGCAACCTTCACTGGAGAGACTGTACACGTATCTGTAGGATGAGAGGGCGTGTACGAAGGTTTCCCAGGGGAAGTGAAAACATTTTTCGTGAGGGGATTAATGTTCCCCGACGAAGAGGTGTTCTCCTCTTCATTGGCCCCCGGGGCGATAGGCTCCGTGGGGTGTTCTTCGCCCTTAGGCGTCGCCCTCCACTTGGGAACAGCAGGTTCCTTCTGCTTTTCGGTGATTCCCCTCCACGATGTAGGTTCTTGGGGGTGGGGGTGTTCGTGGTGTTCTTCCCCCCCCCTCGGCCACCCTGAATCCAGAGAAGCCTTCAGATGGTAGATGCAATCGTGGGATGGGTGGACGGAGAAAGGAAGGACACACCCACCACCGGATGAACCGGATGGCGCGCCCATGGGCGCCGTAGGCGCCGCCGGTGTAGGATCAGGAACGGGTGGAGGCGCCGATGGCGGGGGTAGGACCACCGTAACGGGTTCCGCAGGCGTGGAGTACCAGTGGTCCCACGCATCGATCCTAGATGCAACGGCGGCGTAACGTGTAGCGAGCGACTCCACTGCGCTAAAGCACTTAGCCGTGTTGCCGTTGGAAGTCTTAAGATGATCTGCCACGCTAGCCTGCACCACCTTAGAATCCCGTCAGTAGCCCTGAACCGCCGCGTCAATTTTAGCCAATGTAGACAAGATTTGGGTTATCCGGTCCCCGTAAGACTGACTGATGCCCACGGTAGAGGCTACTGCCTGAGAGAGTTCCTGATGGGCTCGCTGCAACTCTAGATTCTGAGTTCGCAGGTCCTTCACCTGTGCTGTCAGAGATTGGATGCACGTTTCATAGTGCACCACACACCGGGGACAGCAACAGGTGTGTTGTAGGTCATCCTCCCCCCGCGTAGGAGCGGGGCCCCCAGAATGTTGAAAAGATGGACCCCCCCTCCACGAGGAGGAGATGACCCACCACCGCCCCACCCAGCAGCCCCCCCTGCCACGGAGGGACCAGAGGACCCCCCCGCAGGGCGAGACGGGGGTGCCGGGCGCGCAGCAACAGGTGCTGGCGCCCCCCCACTACAGGGATGTCCCCCCCCCCAAACCCCCACCACTAGATGGCCGAACCAGATGCGGGATTCCTTGCACGTGCTCGATGTAAGCCACCTGGCGGTGGCGGGGTGCCGGCGGAGGGGGAACAGGACCAACAGTATTCGGCCGCGGCGGTGGGGTGGGAGATTCGCCCACCACAATATACTGTGGTGACTCATGAACCACCATAGGTGATTGGGTTCTCGGATGGGAAGCAAAAACAGGTTCCGATCCCGTTGCAACCTCTGGATCCTCCCCCCAATTGGGCAGTTGGGGGTCCTCCGTAGGAGATGTATTTGTGGGGGGAGAGACCAAGTTTATTGGGAGGGTTGCTGATCCTCCCTCCACCGGATTCCCTCCCCCCCAGCACCGATTGTTGACCTTCGGCATTGCCGGAGAATCATCCACTAGGGATGGGCGATCTTTCGTGCCACTCATAGGCACTGGAGATGTAGTACTGGCCCGGTCCTCCGTAGGCTCCGGAGATTCCACGACCAGACACGGGCGGTTTCTGACGCCGCTCATAGGCACCGGGGACTCTTCCACAACAATGAACTGAGGGGCCGGAGAGTCCTCCACCGTGATGTAGTGGGGAGCCGGGGATTCTTCCACAAGCATGGGGCGATCCCTGGTCCCTGACATAGGTTCAGGAGGTGCAGGCAACGAGGCAACAGAAAGAGGGGAATGATGGAGTTCATGATGTTCCAACACTCCAATCTCCTCCTCCTCATCGTTGGTCACCTGTTCCACCGCCAGGGGGAACCACTGGTCACACTCATCCCCCTCGATTTGCGTGGGGGATTCCTCGATGAACGTAGGATCTAGCCTGGATCCGCTTGGGGGATTGGGATACGTTCCCAAGGCAGGAGATTCCTCCACCAGGGAGGGAAACCGCCGCGATCCACTCATTGGAGTGGTCGATGATTCCACCATAGTGGGGTTCTGCCTAGTCCCCGACAGGGCTTGCTGGATCAGGGCCACGGCCTCTCGAGCCGGACCCAGATGGCCATGGGGATCAGGCGTGAGCGCGAGGACTCGACGGTTTTCAGCGTCGAGTTGGTCAACAATGGGGCTGATGGGCCCTGCCGCAAACAGGTTTTTTCTGACCTGAGGCTCTGGCAACCCCCCTAGCGACGGAGGAGTGCCAGAGTCGACCACGATTGGCCCCATTGGCGAAGCCATCGTACCCCAGTTGGCAGTGCCTGAGGGTGCAGCGTTCGTACGCTCGATCATCCCAGTAGATGAGTCGATTACTGCCCGATTCTCGGCGCTAGTAACTGTTCCCGAGCCCATAATAGGCAATTGTGGTCCTCTTATCGCTCTCTGCGGGTGGCCGTCTATTTCCCCCCCAACCATCCCAGGTACACCAGCTGGATCTCGAGGATGGGGGGCCCCGATGGGAACATTCGGGGATTTCGGAAACTTAGGCTTCGTAGCCACTTGGGCCTTGGCCCGTTTTTGCGGCCCCTGCCCGGTCCATGGGGTCAGGGGCAAGGAGGTCCTGAGCGTAGGGACCCGGACAGCCTCAGCTATCCCTCCCGGGGAAGAGATTTTGATTTGAATTTCGTCCACGATGTCTTGGACCGATCGCTTTCCGCGATGCCAAACGCCCAACAGAGACGAAAAGTTTTCGCCTCTGCTACCATGTAACCAGACCGGGTGGTCAGGAGCAGAGGTCGCAGTGGCATCGGCAGCAACATTGCTTGGCACAGAAGACGTAACGATAGTGTTGACTGAAGAGTATCCTGCAAACAGATATGGTACACATAGCCAATGAAATACCTGATATGCATATATGAGAAATCTACCCTATCATCCACTAATTGATATAACTACTAAACATCCAAGATTGCCTTATCTCTCCCACATCCTATGTTCCTAACAAGGAAATGGAATATGATATACCCTATCCCATATATATCCCATATATGGGGCCATATAATGCTCCCTTAGGGGTAAAATGCCGGGGTAGGGTTGTGACCTTCACTTCCGCAACATTTGTCTCGAGTGCATGGATTTTCGTTTTGTGTTCTTTGAAACGTCCATTCGTGGCATTCCGTGCCTCTTGTGCTACACGCTCCGCATATTGTGGCTAGCCGTAATTGCCCTTGGCACACGTTGAACGGGAGCCTTGGTATTGGTCGCTTCCGGCGAACACCACATCTCAATCTCTTTGTCATCACGATGCGTGTCATCATCCTTTGTGCTAGCCTTGTCTTTCTTGCGCACCTTTGGCATTTTAACTTCACTCCTCCGACTCCACAACCTCCGGCACCACAACCACCTCATCCACCACCACCACCACGTCCTCATCCAGCACTCCAACCCCCAGGCCGCGGGGGACACCTCCCAAACGGGCCCCCAAACCCGCCCCCATGGCGAGCAACCCCGCCGCCGCCAAGGCCCACGCCCCGACGAGGCCCACAGCCGCGACCCAGCCGAAACCCAAGACCGCCGCCAAACAGCCACCAAAACCCGTCAGCGCGCCACGACCGCAACCCGCAGCCAAGCCGAAACCCAAGTCCAAACCCGGCGCCACGACGGCAGCGCGAGCCCGGCCCCCCGAGGACGTCCTCTATGACTTTCGGCCCCAGCCGTCCCAGGCCCGGAGGCAGCAGCGCCCAGCACGGCGCCCCCCCACCGTCACCGACGCCACCGCCACCACCTTCATAGCGGAGCGCGCCACGGCCAAAGCACGACGCACCTCGTCCCGCCACCTCTCAAAGCCCGCACCCCAGGCCCACGAACCGCCCCCGACCAGGCCAGAACGACATCAGGGTCCGCCAGCAGCGTCCCCGCCCCCCTTCCAACCCTCGATGACAGCCCACATACAGCGCATGCCCGACTACCGCCGCCGCCGCGAGTCCCCGCCCAACCCTGAGGCGGCGACCGTGCACGCACACCCGCGGGTCCACATCCGCGCGCGGCCCCACTCCACGCGCACCCCCACGGAACAGGACTACGAGGAATCCCCTAGGCCCGCCACCGCCACCGGTCCCCAGGACCCCGTCACACCCACCCACGCCCACTCCTCCGCCCAAGACCGCAGGCCCGCCCCGGGACAGTGGTGGCAGCGCTGGACCCACACGCAGCTCTGGGAGCTGCGAAAGTGGGCCCGGGGAGAGCCCTCCCTCGAGGGCCTGGTCCATCGGCCCCGCAAGGGGTTGGTGGAGAACTGCCGCCTCCGGCCAGCGGGGGGGTGGATGCCGCAGGCCGCATGGGAAACCATGCTGGCCGATGCGCTCCACCCCCTGGGAGTCCACCCCCGCAACCTCCCCGCGCCCCAGGACCACCCGTATGTCCTCAGGCGCCTGCAGGAGACCCTCCAGGAGACACAGCGAGACGGCATCCGCCTGTGGGACATCAACCAAAGCCCAGCCCCGCACAAACACACCCCCTCACCACCCCACAAGCGTCGGCGCACCGACACCGGCGGCACCCACAGCACCCCAGGAGCCCTGCGCACCACACAATACGACGCGCCTGACCCCCCGGCCAGCGGGGCCGCCACCTAACCCCGTTACCCAGCAAACCACCACCACGGGGCGCCACGCCAGGCCCCGCCCCGAGGTCACCAAACGAACCGGACGCCGAAGGACGCCAACGCACACGACAACGGGCACCACTACGCCTAAAGGCACCGAACCCAGGCCCGCTACCGTCGCAACCACCTAACCGAGCGGAAACCCAAACACAAATCAAACCCGAGCCACACCCCGAAACCGCTAACCTTTGACTCCTAACCAGGCCCGCCGAGGGAAAAACGTAACCACAGCCCACACCTACAGCCCACACAGCCGCCTAACCAGTCAGCTCCAGAAGCAAAGAGACACCTCACCAAACCCACCCTGGGCCCAAGCCCGTGTACATCAGGACGCGCGAGCCGCACCCCTGGGGCGCGACCGCCGCCACAGCACCGACGACACACGCCAGAGGACACAACACTATTGCACCGCCGCACCAGCTGCCCGTGCCTGTGCCTGCAGTGTACGCGCGCCCCTGTTTTTCTTTTTTTTTTCCATCAAAAAAAAAAAGCGAAAATTAGGGGGGGAGGAAGAGGGAGACAACCACAAATGGCACACGCGCACCGCACACAGCGCGCACACCGGTGAACGGGAGCCAAGTGGCCCAGGACACCGCACACGCAACACAACACACCGAGCGAGCACACCGGTGAACAGGAGCCAAGTGGCCCAGGACACCGCAGACGCAACACAGCAAACCGCGCGGGCACACCGGTGAACAGGAGCCAAGCGGCACAGGACACTGCACACACGTAGGGCGCCGAGGGACAGGAAAGAACCAATACCCCATGGGTGGGACGCACTTGGGCGACCAAGCCGACCCACCGGGCCAGTGGCAGGAGCGGTACTGAAGCATTAGGGGGGAGGGCAACCTCCAAGCTTCCCTTGGCATGCACGACCTCACACCCCCAAACCCATGAAATCCAAGACTCCCTCTCGAATTCAGGATTGTCCAAAGAATTCTGTGATCCTTGCCTCGGCCATGACACAATCTGGCGTCCTTGGCAAGAGATGAAGGTATATGTAGACAATAATAAACATGTAGACAAGTAATATGTATATGTAACAATTCTATACTATAAAATAGCATAAAAAAGAAGACGAAATGAAGGCGACGGCGTCGCCGCCATCAGAAAATCTGACGGCTACGAGGCGTCGCCATCAGGATCTCCACTGAGATCCTGCCCAAGCTGGGCCAAACAGTGGTTTTTGGGCGAAAAACAATGAAATATAGTGATTTTTGAGCCAAAAACACTCATTTCACGCGTCTCCCCCCAACGCGTCGCGTAGCCGACACGACGTGTTTCTGTGCCAAATCAAACTACATATGAAAAGGCCCAGTGTTGGGCCACACCATGGGCGCCTGGGCGATTCCTGGGATCGCCTCAGGATTTTTTGAAAAATGCGTGAACGTGACTTTTTTCGCAAAAATTGACCTTCGCGGAACGCCGCGAAAAAGGTCACGCTATAATCTCTTATTTCTAAAAACGATAAAACAATAATAAAATTGCCTAAAATCTTTAGAAATCGAGAAATAAATCCTCGATCTGGGGCTGCGTCGCGCAGGCGACGACTGTCGTCGCCAGCCCAAAAATGACGAAAAAAGACGATTTCTGGGGTATTTCACAGAAATCCCACAGAAATCAGGATGCCGTAACATCAACAGGAAAATTCCCGAGCCAGCCTGGCGAAGAGCGCCACAGGCTCTGCAGCGGGTATGGGTGAAGCACCCCATACCGCTTCACCCCCCTCCTTAGAAGCCTTGCCTATATCCAAAGGAAGGCAAGGCCAAGGAGGCGCGCTGACCCCTGCACTGCCCTGGTTTCAACCTGATTCAGCAGGACAGTGGGAGGGGGGGGGCTTCGTAAGGAATCTACATGCTCGGTCCATGTAGGTCCCTTTTTTTTTTCTTTTTTTTTCTTGAAATATTCATAGGGCAATTGCCCCCCAGGCGACCACACTGGTCCCTGGCACTCCCTGTGGCCTGTAGTTACAAGAACAGAGGCGTTGCAGGTCCTTCCGACCTGACTGATGGCGCTGAGGCGCACATATTGGCCCTTTTTCTCCATGGGCATGGAAATATAATAATTCAATAAATTCGGAAAAAATTATTTAGGGTCAAACCCAAGGCAACGACTTCCTTGCGCCTGAATTTAGGGCCATTTCCTGCCCAAGGCGACCCGCGCCTGTTTAGGGTCAATTCCCAACCCAGGGCGACGAATTAAAGCGCCTAATTTGGGGGATTTAGGGTCATTTCTTACCCAAGGCGCCCCAGGCCTATTTAGGGTGGGAGCTCCCTGAGGGTCAACCAACCCAAGGCGACGAATTAACGCGCCTGCTTGTGCGGTTCGGTACCTGGCGTCGTCGTCGCTGTGGTCGTCGCCCAAAGGTCATTTATAGACTTGGGGGCTCCATAGGGTCCATGGGGAAGCCAAGGTCATACCCATCGTAGGAGTCAAGGAATTCCTCCTTCATCATGTTGCTGCCCTGGACCGTAGCTCCTGCAGTTTCCCAGCGTGGATGCCGTACTCCTGCAGTCTGGGCGTCGTCGCCGTCCGCAGGCCGTCACACCGCCTTGGTGGCCTTGGCGTCGGCAGAATTCTTTTGAAGCATTTGGGGGGAGGGCAACCTCCAAGCTTCCCTTGGCATGCACGACCTCAAACCCCCAAACCCATGAAATCCAAGACTCCCTCTCGAATTCAGGATTGTCCAAAGAATTCTGTGATCCTTGCCTCGGCCATGACACAATCTGGCGTCCTGGGCAAGAGATGAAGGTATATGTAGACAATAATAAACATGTAGACAAGTAATATGTATATGTAACAATTCTATACTATAAAATAGCATAAAAAAGAAGACAAAATCAAGGCGACGGCGTCGTTGCCATCAGAAAATCTGACGGCTACGAGGCGTCGCCATCAGGATCTCCACTGAGATCCTGCCCAAGCTGGGCCAAACAGTGGTTTTTGGGCGAAAAACAATGAAATATAGTGATTTTTGAGCCAAAAACACTCATTTCACGCGTCTCCCCCCAACGCGTCGCGTAGCCGACACGACGCGTTTCTGTGCCAAATCAAACTACATATGAAAAGGCCCAGTGTTGGGCCACACCATGGGCGCCTGGGCGATTCCTGGGATCGCCTCAGGATTTTTTGAAAAATGCGTGAACGTGACTTTTTTCGCAAAAATTGACCATCGCGGAACGCCGCGAAAAAGGTCACGCTATAATCTCTTATTTCTAAAAACGATAAAACAATAACAAAATTGCCTAAAATCTTTAGAAATCGAGAAAAAAATCCTCGATTTGGGGCTGCGTCGCGCAGGCGACGACTGTCGTCGCCAGCCCAAAAATGACGATAAAAGACGATTTCTGGGGTATTTTACAGAAATCCCACAGAAATCAGGATGCCGTAAAATCAACAGGAAAATTCCTGAGCCAGCCTGGCGAAGAGCGCCACAGGCTGTGCAGCGGGTATGGGTGAAGCACCCCATACCGCTTCAGTACTCCAAGGCCACTGGTCCGAGCCCGGCCAGGCTGCATCGGGGACCATGGCAAACAACACCCGGAGCCATGGAAGCAACCGGTGACAGGCGAGCCGGTAGACAATCCAGGAGGGGGTCACCTGCCAGGCAGAGTGGCCCCGCAACTCAAGCCACAAGGATGAGGCGGTCGTACCGTAGACTAGCGGGAGCAATACCCCTAGTGGTGAGAGATACTACACACGGCTGGGCAGCCCCCAGAGCTGCCGCCCAAAGGAGGGGGCATGTGGCCCTACCCATGGACACATGTGGGGACACCCTTCCACCTGGGACACATGGACCGGGTGGCCGCGACAATGCCTTCCCAAGCACATGCGGGAGCGGCTCAAGAGGCACCTGACATAGGGCAGTGGGAGGGACAGGACGTCCCCTTGGTAAGACCTTCTTCCTGCAATGTCAAAGGAGGCATCCCGAGCTCCCGAAGATACCTACCTATGCCTACCCTACCTTTAACTTCACCTTCGGACTCAGATGTAGAGGTCTCATTGCCGGCATCATCCACATGGGTACCATCCACGCTTCGATCTTTCCCTCGTCTCTTCTTACCCGTTTTTTCTTTCTTCTTCTCTTTCACGTCCGTAGTCTTCTTGGTTTTCGCTTTGGCTTCATCCTCCGGGGAAGTAGTGCAAGTAAAGCTTCCACACGAACCTTCCGCTTGAAGTGCCCAATCGGAAAGTGAAAGAGATGATCCACCTTCAACACCACACTTGAACGCCTCAATGGTCGCCTTGGATGCCATGTACGCAATACATGGGCCATCCTTAGGAATATCACCACCGGAGTTGATAGCCTTCATGAGGCGCGAACATGGACTCTTAGACTCAAAGATAAAGAGGCATGAAACCAAGCAAAATGACTTGTTCCGTGAAGTGAATGGGAAAATACCCTCAAAGTTGTTCGAGAATTTAGAGCCAAATGCATGTATTTCGTCAAAAGTAGCACGCGGGTCCCATCCAGCCGTCACACCCGTCAATCCAATAGGCATCTTGCCTTTCCGAATAAGAGCATTGTTATCTTTCTTCACCGAAGCACCAAATAATCTCTCATGAAACAATGAATTGTCACGTTCTTTTTCAAGAATCCTTTTCGCTTCAAAGCATAGATCTTTGACTGTTTGGAATACTTCTTTCACATATGGGGCTTTGCAATCCGATGATTTGTGAGATGGATCACCCCATCTCCAACAAAGATTAAACGTTGTATAGGAAGTAAATTGGGAACCACGATCGTCCTTTCGAGCATAACGGTAGGAACGTGGAGGAGTTCGGAAGCGTTCATCATATCCATAATCTCTATCACGATTAGGTCCATGGCGGCGGTCATGGTCTCTTTCACGATCATACCCACGATCATACTCACGCCGGCGGTAGGAATCATCTCCATAGGAGCGGTAATCACGTGAATCTCGGGAAGCACGATAAGACATAATGTTCAAGACTTAGAATATTCCGAATCAACCAAAAGTATCAAAGTTGTCGCAAAGTAGTTGTAAAGCAGGTGCAATGAATGAGGTACACTCGGCCTTTCCTTGTGAGAGCAAGTTTGACGCAGATACGCAAAGCAGCAGGCAAATCACGGAAGAGAACTCATCAAGTACGATTCTGAAGCACGTGAAATCAGTAGAAAGCGTGTTTGTGAGGAACACAATTTCTTGAGCTATGTAATGCTACAAGCAACTGAAATCGTGTGCGGCAGATTACGAATTTCGTTCTCTCATTCCACCTGTTCATCGATGTAACCAATACACAAAACCCATACGACCAGAAAATCAAAACTCAACACGACAGCATGTATATGCGCGCGCATGTTCCACCGCGTAAGGCAGGCGGTTCAATCAAAAAAATGGAAATTCAGATAGCAAATCAAAGCAAATCACAGCCACTGTCAATGTTCCGTGGATCTGTATGCGAATCCGAGAAACAACACTGAAGCTATGTATTGCACACCACTCAATTCCTGTTACGGGTATGATTGGTCACGCCTCAGACTCTGCTGGGTGAATCCGCCATGGTCTTGTATCCTGAAGATGCCCACCAAAGCGGTACTGGATCGTGCTACGGTGGTAGTTATCACACCTGACTGCGGGCAGACTGGAGAAGCAGCGAGGTGGCGACCTCTATTCGACAGACTGACCAAAATTGCAGTACCTCCACCGGATGTGCCTTTGGATGTGCCCGATGGGGCCAAGACCCCCTTACCAGCTCCAAGATTGGGGCTCTATTGCGTCTTAGATGCTTGTGATGAATCAATACCATTGAGTGATTTGGACTCACACATTTGTGTAATGGGCAGCAGGGGCAACCAGGATAGGGCTGCAGGAGCCCTGCTGCGATTGCGCATTCGCGTGTTGCCGGCGCAAATGTCAAAGTGGCATCATAACAGGAAAAGAAAGAGATAGCAGCTCTGTTTTACGCTATTTTGTGGTTGCTTATTTTATTATCAACTTATTGCTTGGCATTCTTTTGGTTGGAGGGGTGGGAAAGTCCCCAGACTGCCAACGCTCGTGGCGCGGGCAGTTACCGCTCAGGCAAGCAAGGGACTCCATGCTGAACGACGACAATGGAGATCAAAATTGATTGGTGCTTCTGAAGGTGCAGGGTCTGCGTGCAGGATTTGTAGATCAGTGCATGCGCAGCGCAAAGTACAAAGCACCGAAACAAGCTGGATCCAACGAGTGCAGAACAAGCAGGATCCAAAGAGTGCAAAACATGTAGCAACTCCCAAGGGGAAGAGGCGGCAAAGGTTTTGACAAAAGATTCGTAGAGCGCGTGGACACGGCTGTTGGAGGCACTGATGTCAAGCGGGTTTCAAACAAGATGGTCTTGGTCAAACACTGCTTGCATTTCTTGGACGTGTTTAAAAAGGAGACTGGTGTGGAGATCGTGTACGAAGAAGGCACGGAAGTAGTTCCATTGGCGGGAGCTGCACCAAGAGCAGGGCTGTTGAATGCAAGACATCGTTGTAGTGTAAATGGTCAGAATTGTCCGAATCCAACAGGCGGGATGGACAGTGGTGTGAATTTTTGTTTGTCAGCGTGGAAGTTGCTTGCTATTTGTGGTGCTTTCGCCGGCATTGTGGCGGTGACGTGAGCACAGTAACTCGCGGTGTTTTGCAACTAGAACTAGCATAGCACTGCATCGCTAACGCGTGGTTGCAGACATTAAGTGCAGAACTGATGAATGTCGATTGAAAGAGTACAATGTGAAAAAGGATATGTCCACCAAGGTCGTAGGTTAACAAAAAAAACTATGCATACATAAGCAAAGCAACAGGCAAATCACGGAAGAGAACTCATCAAGTGCGATTCTGAGGCACCTGAAATCACTAGAAAGCGTGTTTGTGAGGAAGACAAATTCTTGAGCTATGTAATGCTACAAGCAACTGAAATCGTATGCGGCAGATTATGAAATTCGTTCTCTCATTCCACCTGTTCATCGATGTAACCAATACTCAAAACCCATACAACCAGAAAATCAAAACTCAACACGACAGCATGTATATGCGCGCGCATGTTCCACCGCGTAAGGCAGGTGGTTCAATTAAAGAAATGGAAATTCAGATAGCAAATCAAAGCAAATCACAGCCACTGTCATTGACCCAGCCACCACCCGACAGTGGCCCATGCGTGGCAAAGTATATGAGACGGAGTAGTTATCCCCACCGTAAGAAGTTACCATAATCGTACATCAGCATCAAATCGGAAGGGCCAACCGGGATCTGATTTTCCTTGCAGAAGTTCAGGACTTGGGTCCGCCAGTGTCTCTGAGGGACATCCTTGTAACCCAACTCAGCCACAATAAGAACAACGTTTTTCATAAATATCTACATGGGACCACGACCAATATCCACATTTCACACATAGGCCTGGCACCAAGGAACGCCAAACAGATGTGCTGGTCGACCAACGGTCAGGCCAACGGACCACCCCTGACACCGCACCAGTGTGGACGTCCAGCGCCCTGGAATTCAGTCGCAGGCCCCTGGACTGACTATCAAAGTCAACAATCACCTCAAGAACCTGGACCTTCGTCCCAAACTGTTCGACTGTCATGGGCATTGCATATGTAGACTCCAGCTGGACTTTCATGGTTTGCTGGAGGTTGAATAAAGCAGACTCCGGGCCAAATATGTAAAAATTGTTACGATATCTCCCATGGATGAATTTGTGTACGGACAATGCCAATCGTGTAGCACGCATTTCTGCACTCATAAGATACAGCACAGCAAGTTGGGCACTGATGCGTCCACCCATTGGTAAACCAATGAGCTGACTGAGCACATAACCACGTGCAGTGAAGTCGGCATTAGCCCACAGTTCGAAATTAACAAACAAGGTAATCATTTCAAGACTGAGGTTCATGAAATCTCTGGAGGTTCCTGTGCCCAATCGGTCAAGGGATTTACAGAGGTAGGTAGGTAGGTATCTTCGGGAGCTCGGGATGCCTCCTTTGACATTGCAGGAAGAAGGTCTTACCAAGGGGACGTCCTGTCCCTCCCACTGCCCTATGTTAGGTGCCTCTTGAGCCGCTCCCGCATGTGCTTGGGAAGGCATTGTCGCGGCCACCCGGTCCATGTGTCCCAGGTGGGAGGGTGTCCCCACATGTGTCCATGGGTAGGGCCACATGCCCCCTCCTTTGGGCGGCAGCTCTGGGGACTGCCCAGCCGTGTGGAGTATCTCTCACCACAAGGGGTATTGCTCCCGCTAGTCTACGGTACGTCCGCCTCACCCTTGTGGCTTGAGTTGCGGGGCCACTCTGCTTGGCAGGTGACCCCCTCCTGCACTGTGTACCGGCTCGCCTGTCACCGGTTGCTTCCATGGCTCCGGGTGACGTTTGCCATGGTCCCCGATGCAGCCTGGCCGGGCTCGGACCAGTGGCCTCGGAGTACCGCTCCTGCCACTGGCCCGGTGGGTCGGCTGGGTCGCCCCAGTGCGTCCAACCCATGGGGTGTTGGCTCTTCCCTGTCCCTCGGCCGCCCTACGTGTGTGCAGTGTCCTGGGCCGCTTGGCTCGTGTTCACCGGTGTGCCCGCGCTGGTTGCTGTGTTGCGTCTGCGGTGTCCTGGGCCACTTGGCTCCTGTTCACCGGTGTGCTCGCTCGGTGTGTTGTGTTGCGTGTGCGGTGTCCTGGGCCACTTGGCTCCCGTTCACCGGTGTGCGCGCTTTGTGCGGTGCGCGTGTGCCATGGGTGGTTGTGTCCCTCTTCCTCCCCCCCTAATGTTCGTTTTTTTTTTGATGGAAAAAAAAAGAAAAACAGGGGCGCGCGTACACATGTAATAAAACCCAACTTGGTCTTGACTGAGGTCTATTTCCTGACCCTTGTTCCCATGGACACTGTAGCGCAGGCACTGATCCAAATACTCAAAAGCATTTTAGATCACAGGACGTGATCTACAAACATGCCTGTGCAAAACACAGCAAACTGTCCTAAACATGCCGAAAAATATCTACAACACTCAGAATACTATAAAACCTAGAAAAATTATGAAATCTGTAGATTTTATCTAAGTTTTCTTCATGTCAAGAATTTAAATCTACGACACTAATCGCGATGTGCGGCTGCCATCTGGCATTTTCCGTCCGCGAATTTGGCGGGCCATTCAGCAGCCCATAATATAATAAAAATGCATAATCTACAATGAATTTGGAAACAAAATAGATAAGAGTATCTTCTACATTTGTGGACCCATTACACTCCCCCACCAAGCTCAAACTCAGGGTCCAGAGCTGAGTTTGTTGCTGAAAAACGTGAATAATGGGGGCAAATGGGTAAGATACACCCAAAGCCAATCTGAGCTTTTTCAGCATAAACCTATACTGCACCTGTGACATGGTATTTACTACAACTATTATGTACAAAACAAAAACTTCTGCTACACCCCAGTGCCCTGAAATGGACACCCACCAGGTGTCAGGGGTTTTTTGTTTTAATGTACAAAAAAAATCCCTGCTCAGGGGTTGGGGAAAAGCCTGCAGCAAAAGGCTATAAAAACCCCATTCCCTTTCTGGGAGGTGTGGTAACACACTCCCACCAAAACCTGTATATAATGAAAAAAAAATCTGCATATCATTCTGAGCTTACCTGTAACTTGCAGTCATTTCTCACTATATAAAAACCAGCTCCAACAGCCCTAGTCAGTGCAAAAACCCAGCCAGAGTTTCGAAATGATTTTCAAAACCCAACTGCAATTTCTGCCTAGGGAGCCTGGCCCAGAGTACCCTGCCTAGGGGAGACCCCAAACGGACAGAGACACACAGGCGCAAGGAACAGAGCATGGGCACACAAATATCGAGCAAACAGATTTGGGTGTGCCCACCGGGTTCGCACCATCCTGGTGCCGTGCACAGTACTTTACAGAGTGCAGGTGCAGTGCACAACGTGCAGTGCACAGTACTTGTGCAGCATTGAACAAACGAAGAAAAGAAAAAAAAAGAACACGTCGGAGCAAAAAAATATTCAATTCTTCACGACTCCTCCACATGTCATCCAGTATCAACCTCCTTCTTCAACATCTCTTCAACATACCATGCACGCTTACACATACCTCGCACTCACCAAGCAAAGTGCTCACACCCAGACACCAGAACTGAGGAACACCCTGCAAATTCAAATGCCAAACCCTTTCCAAAAATAAAAAAAAGTAAAGTACAACTCTGCCAGCAGAGCAGAGGTTCCCACTGACCCACCTGCTCTCTGCCCTACCACTGGGCCTGACGTCTCACGCACTGGCGTACCTGCTGACCCCACTTATAAAAGTATTATGAAGGCTTGCCATGCCCCCCACTACATGTCCTTGGACCACCAGAAAATCTGCAGCAGGTAAAGAGTATAAAAAATATCCCCAGGGGTTGTAGAAGTTTGTTCAAGAAAAGGTTTTTTGGCTCTGGATCTCCCAAGGGGGCTGCTGCACTGAAGGGGGGGTACCTGAAAGGCGAATTGGCCACCCCTCAACCCATCTCCATCCCCCAACCCATCTCGTGCAGCCCCTTTCAGCAAAAAAAAAGCAGAAAAAATCTGGAGAGAAATTACCTGGAAAGACCTGTGAGTGACAAAGAGGCACGTGCAAAGCCGTGCCACAAACAGAATACATACAGGCGCCCACACAGGGCCCAAACAAGGCCAACAGGCCCACAGCCCACAACGAAGGGCTCGCAAAGCAAAAACAGGGCATATCCAAGCCCACAGACAAAACAAAAACAAACCTGAACCTCCATACACTACCACAAACAACTTCCCATACTTTTTTCTTATCCTACGGCGTTTGTTGTCCAAGTCACTTTTCACATCCAGCTCATTTACCCTGATCTATGGGACCTCCGCCACTTCAGAACCAATCTCTACACTGGTCTCTGCAAAAGTGTACAAAAAGACACCAACCAACCAAAACAAAGGTCTACTGCACAACTCATACGTACAGGCAGTGCCTTTAAGAGCACTGCTGAGACGCAAAAAACACCTCTGCGCAAAGTCGAAATTTCACATCCAGTAGATTTCGCCCACATTCAACCATATATACGTCAATCACGAAAACAAAAGGGAACCACTCGCTCTTAACGAAGGCTTACACACCCAGCACAAACTGTCCTCCAGTTAAACGCAGTAAGGGCCCGTGAGCGAAGGGCCGCATCCACCAAGGCCATCTCGTGCGCAGCAAACTTCAGGAACACGCCTCCAGCGAGCGGCAAAGGCCGCATCCACCAAGACGCCGTCTGCACTGTCTAGAGCCTTCTCAATCGAGATCACAGTCACCCAGGGCACGCATCGCGCCAGCTTGCTTGCGCTGCTGCTGCCGCCGCGCAGCCGCAGCAGTTGATCTTGTACCCCTTCGCGAACGCCGAACAGGTTTCTCCACAGACAACAACTTCACCACCTCGCTACGCTCCTCAAACTTCAACGCATGACGCGCAGCTTCTTCATCAGCATCAACAACTTCAGCAGCCCCACCATAGAGCGCGCCGTGCGCGCTAAGCCAGGCCCAGTCACGGCGTAGCACGGCTTTATCCACCTCACTGACACGCACTGCATTAATCCCACACGACGGTTCTCGCAAGCAGTATTGTCTGTCACGCCACAAATCACGCGCAACCAAAGGGGCTCGAGAGTTGTACACCCAGTTCAACAAGGACGGTTCCTCCAGCACAAAGCAACGCAACCTAGGGCTCCAGGAATCAATGTCTTCAAGCGCGTACCTTCGCAGCAGGCGCTGTACCTCCTCTCGAAGGTCACGCAGAGTCTTCGCGTTACGGCCAGGTCGATTCAGCCTCAGGGCCTCACAGAAGACAGCAGAAAGAGGAGTATCAGCCAACAAGCTCGCCCGGCGAAGCCGACAGACCTCATACAGCCGTACGTCAACTGCCGCACGCCAGTCATCTTCAAGCAGCAACTCCTCAAGGGACTCACAACCCTGGTCATCCAAAATGGTGTTGTCCAACAGCCGCGTCTCTGAGCGAACCTTGTCCTTGAAGGCTGCAGTGGCCGGCACCCACGACGGCAGCCACATTCAGCCCAACTGTGCAGCGCAAAAGGAGGAGATCGCTATGCAGCACACAGGGCGCAACGTGTAGCGTCGTTGCGGCGCTGTGAACGGTCCGGCTATGCCGAGATGCCCGTCAGTGCCATCACTGTCCTTGGGCAGGTCGTTGCGACGCAGGTTTGTAGATTGTAATAAAACCCAACTTGGTCTTGACTGAGGTCTATTTCTTGACCCTTGTTCCCATGGACACTGTAGCGCAGGCACTGATCCAAATACTCAAAAGCATTTTAGATCACAGGACGTGATCTACAAACATGCCTGTGCAAAACACAGCAAACTGTCCTAAACATGCCGAAAAATATCTACAACACTCGGAATACTATAAAACCTAGAAAAATTATAAAATCTGTAGATTTTATCTAAGTTTTCTTCATGTCAAGAATTTAAATCTACGACACTAATCGCGATGTGCGGCTGCCATCTGGCATTTTCCGTCCGCGAATTTCGCGGGCCATTCAGCAGCCCATAATATAATAAAAATGCATAATCTACAATAGATTTGGAAACAAAATAGATAAGAGTATATCCTACATTTGTGGACCCATTACACTGCAGGCACAGGCACGGGCAGCTGGTGCGGCGGTGCAATAGTGTTGTGTCCTCTGGCGTGTGTCGTCGGTGCTGTGGCGGCGGTCGCGCCCCAGGGGTGCGGCTCGCGCGTCCTGATGTACACGGGCATGGGCCAGGGTGGGTTTGGTTAGGTGTCTCTTTGCTTCTGGAGCTGGCTGGTTAGGCGGTTGTGTGGGCTGTGGGTGTGGGCTGTGGTCACGTTGTTCCCTCGGCGGGCCTGGTTAGGAGTCAAGGGTTAGCGGTTTCGGGCTGTAGCTCTGGTTTGATTTGTGTTTGGGTTTTGGCTCGGTTAGGCGGTTGTGACGGTAGCGGGCCTGGGTTCGGTGCCTTTGGGCGTAGTGGTGCCCGTTGTCGTGTGCGTTGGCGTCCTTCGGCGTCCGGTTCGTTTGGTGACTTCTGGGCGGGGCCTGGCGTGGCGCCCCGTGGTGGTGGTTTGCTGGGTAACGGGGTTAGGTGGCGGCGCCGCTGGCCTGGGGGTCAGGCGCGTCGTGTTGTGTGGTGCGCAGGGCTCCTGGGGTGCTGTGGGTGCCGCCGGTTTCGGTGCGCCGACGCTTGTGGGGTGGTGAGGGGGTGTGTGTGTGCGGGGCTGGGCTTTCGGTGATGTCCCACAGGCGGATGCCGTCTCGCTGTGTCTCCTGGAGGGTCCCCCGCAGGCGTCTGAGGACATACGGGTGGTCCTGGGGCGCGGGGAGGTTGCGGGGGTGGACTCCCAGGGGGTGGAGCGCATCGGCCAGCATGGCTTCCCATGCGGCCTGCGGCATCCACCCCCCCGCCGGCCGGAGGCGGCAGTTCTCCACCGACCCCTTGCGGGGCCGATGGACCAGGCCCTCGAGGGAGGGCTCTCCCCGGGCCCACTTTCGCAGCTCCCAGAGCTGCGTGTGGGTCCAGCGCTGCCACCACTGTCCCTGGGCGGGGCTGCGGTCTTGGACGGAGGAGTGGGGGTGGGTGGGTGTGACGGGGTCGTGGGGACCGGTGGCGGTGGCGCGTCTGGGGGATTCCTCGTAGTCCTGTTCCGTGGGGGTGCGCGGGGAGTGGGGGCGCGCGCGGATGTGGACCCGCGGGTGTGCGCGCACGGTCGCCGCCTCGGGGTTGGGCGGGGACTCGCGGCGGCAGCGGTAGTCGGGCATGCGCTGTATGTGGGCTGTCATCGAGGGTTGGTAGGGGGGCGGGGACGCTGCTGGCGGACCCTGGCGTTGTTCTGGCCTCGTCGGGGGCGGTCCGTGGGCCTGGGGTGCGGGCTTTGAGAGATGGCGGGACGAGGTACGTCGTGCTGTGGCCGCGGCGCGCTCCGCTATGAAGGTGGTGGCGGAGGCGTCGGTGACGGTGGGGGGACGCCGTGCTGGGGACTGCTGCCTCCGGGCCTGGGACGGTAGGGGCCGAATGTCATAGAGGACGTCCTCGGGGGGCCGGGCTCGCGCTGCCGTCGTGGCGCCGGGTTTGGACTTGGGTTTGGGCTTGGCTGCGGGTTGCGGTCGTGGCGCGCTGACGGGTTTGGGTGGCTGTTTGGCGGCGGTCTTGGGTTTCGGCTGGGTCGCGGCTGTGGGCCTCGTCGGGGCGTGGGCCTTGGCGGCGGCGGGGTTGCTCGCGGTGGGGGCGGGTTTGGGGGCCCGTTTGGGAGGTGCCCCCGCGGCCTGGGGGGTGGAGTGCTGGATGAGGACGTGGTGGTGGTGGTGGATGAGGTGGTCGTGGTGGTGGAGGTTGTGGAGTCGGAGGCGGAGGAGAGGGCTGTGGGAGACGGCAGAGGGCCCTGGGCTTCGGGGGCGGGCGTGGGATGCTGGGTCCTGCAAGTAGCGAGAACGAGGCCGCGGGCTCGGGCACTGGGTGTGTGCGCGCGTTTTCCCTGGTCACCCGTGCGTGCTGGTGCTTGTGTGGCGGCGTTGTCTCGGCTGCGCGGGCACGTGGGTTACCCGGGGGGTGGCCATAACCGCTCCAGGACGTGCGGGTGTGTTTGCTGGAGGTAGTCGAGGGTGCGGAAGAAGCATCGCTGGATGCCGGGCATGTCCTCCTCTGTGAGGTGGGGGTAGTTTTGGGGGGGGGTGTCTGGGCCCGGCCACAGCAGCGCCATGAGGCGGGCTGCCACCATGTATGGGCAGAGCTGTAGGGTGGTGGGGTGTGGGGGGGTGGGTCCCCTGCGGTTTCGGGGGGCTTCCCTCTGCTGGGGGCGAAGCGTGACCACCCACACCCACCGGTCCGTGGAAATCCCTGTAATGGGATCGGCAGAACTGTCCAGAGCAGAGCTGTCTTTACCCGCAGATCGCGATCGCAGAGCGCGAGTGAATAGGATTTCACGTTACGAGGAGTAGCATGAATAAATTGCACCGATCCACACCAATTTGTACGTTAGCAATTTTACTTATGCAGAAGCTTTTCAGCCTATCTTTTTGTGTGTAGGCTATGCAGAAGCATAAAATCTGAACTCATCGAGTTCCATTACTCCGCCAGCCGAAATATCCGAAGTTCATCAACCTCTTCTTGTTCGCCTGTGGGATTTTGGTATTCGGTTGCAGGGTTTGCCCGTGGATCAGTATGAAAATCAACAGTGAAGAAAACACGGAGTTTTCAGGAAACAAAGGACAAGAACATTACAGTTCAGATTTTTCTATCTGTCGCGGAGTTTTGGGATGTACGTCGAATTCAGCGTATTCTGCGAACAAGATGCTCAGTGAGTGCACCATGGCGCTGGACAGTAGTGAGGATGATTCCTTTTTAGTGTGCCGTTCGCTGCAGGGCCAAGGTGCCGACTTGTTACGAGAGGACTACAGAACGTCAAATGGCTTGGTTTTGGTGTCTTACCACGAGCGAGGCCGTGAAGCTGTAACGGAACACGAGCTGCAGAGCAGGCAGCTCATGATGGCCGCCTTTACAAGGTACTTGCTCCACGCGTGGCATGCAGCAGACAGCAGAGATCAACTGCGCGGTATCAACTACAAGCTTGACCTGTTGTTGACGCGAGTGCCAAGCAAGCAGGGTGAATGCAAGAGTACAGGTCGTGCTGTAACCAGTGTCAACAGCGCCGCAAGCGAGTCCACGAGCGGTACAAGAGAGTCAGCGACGAATGCGAGCGCTGCGAACGAGTCAGCGACCAATGCCAGCGCTACAAAGGAGTTAGCGACGAATGCTTGCGCCACAGAGGAGTCAACAACGCATGCGAGCGCTACATCAAAAAAAGCGGCGAAGACAAGCGCTTCCACAGCGCTACCAAGTACGCCAACAACAGTCAATGGCGCCGGACGCGCCAGTTGGGCCCAGAGCAGCGCCCACGCAAAAAAGGGTGCTATCGCAAGATCTGGAGCTGATACATCAAGCCCATCCTCACTAAGTAAGGGGCGCGGACGGCGTGCTGGTCGCCAGGTGTGCCAACAGAGGGCAGCGCGTGACCTGCTAAGCTTATTAAGTTCGGTGGCCGGTGATACACCCCACAGGAGTGGAGGTGCCCAGCGCTAAATATTGGGTGCAATCAAATTTACCTGGCATGTCAGATTGACTATGTCAGCCGGCTTTGGAAAGCCAGCAATGATGTTATATATTGACGTGCATAGCCGCACTGATGTGCAGGCTTATTTTCTTTTCGCGCAGGCAGTCAGTACAACGCATCTATGTGGCAGGTTCAGATCTCTGGCCTTTGCCCTGAGATGGCACTTGTTGTACCTCATATAAGTCTAGCTTTGGCTTCTTTAGCCTATAAAAGCTGATATATTGCCTAAGTGGCCTTTGGGGCCAGGCACAGCAGTGCCACAGGCATGTGAGTGGAAGCTATGGCGGCCTTTGGCGCCATGGGCAAGACAGAGTGGAACTTGTCTGTTCTATGGGTGACAAGAGTCATACTGTCCTTGCTACTGGCTTCTTTTGCTCAGGGTGTTTTACAACTTCTGGCTGTGGATGGTTTGTATTTTTTTTACAAACAGGATACAGCAGGAACGGAAAACATCACCACACAGAGCATAGTGGTTTTCTTTTTACAAGTCCTGAGTTTTTTAGTGGGTATTTACCCTTGTGTAGGAGTCCCACATATTGTTTGTGCATTCCTGGCACAAACAAATGCGTAAAAGCATTTTGAGCTTAGGCCACCCCCAGAGGCACTGTACATATAGCGCGTGGTACGCCTTTTACCCCAGCTCAGGACAGGGCTTTGGCAAACAATTACTACAACATTAGTTTTCTTTTTACAGATCTCAGGTACCACAGTGCTGGCTGCTGGTAGCGCCCACAGTGCCAGCCTCAGATGAGGGTTGTACGCTTGTACACTTCCTTGGAGCAGGGTATGCAGTCAGTGCTGCCGCTCCCATTGATATTTTTTTCTCAAACACTTCACACACTGACTGTACTGTCATAGGTCCACTCAGAGTATGAAGTATTTTAGGAAGGGGGTGTAATGGGATCGACAGAACTGTCCAGAGCAGAGCTGTCTTTACCCGCAGATCGCGCTCGCAGAGCGCGAGTGAATAGGATTTCACGTTACGTGGAGTAGCATGAATAAATTGCACCGATCCACACCAATTTGTACGTTAGCAATTTTACTTATGCAGAAGCTTTCCAGCCTATCTTTTTGTGTGTAGGCTATGCAGAAGCATAAATTCTGAACTCTTCGAATTCCATTACTCGCCCAGCCGAAATATCCGAAGTTCATCAACTTCTTCTTGTCCGCCTGTGGGATTTTGGTATTGGGTTGCAGCGTTTGCCTGTGGATCAGTATGAAAATCAACAGTGAAGAAAACACGGAGTTTTCAGGAAACAAAGGACAAGAACATTACAATCCCCCAGGTCCGTTGGGTCCTCTTGGCGAGGCAATACATCGCCCTACCAAGGCCCTGGCTGCCGCTGCGGATGGAGAACAGCGTGTCCAGGGATTTGCGTTCCCACGTGCCCCAGATGTGGGGGTCGTCCGGATCGTCCCCCCTGGCGTACGTGTCGAGGCCTGGGTTGTGTGGGGGGGGGGCGTAGTCGGCGGGGAGGAGGGAGTCGGTGCCGTGCACCACCCAGTGGTCAGTTGGTGCGTGGTAGTGGCTGGTGGAGAGGGTGTAGTGCAGATTGTACATGAGAGTCATGTATCAGGAGGGGGTTGGCTGCCGGTCGTCGGCGGTGGGGATGTCCCCCGGGACGTGGTGCCGGAAGTTGCTCAGGGAGGCCATCCGGGCTACCCATGTTTCCCGCTCCCACTCTTTGGTGTTGTCGGGGGTGGCGCTGGGTGGGTGGTGGGCCATGTCGGGCTCGCGGTAGCGGGTGCGGCCCTGGGTGCTGTCCCGCTCCGGCACGGGGTGTCCGACTAGGTGTCGCCCCAAGTCGATGGGGGGCACCCAGATCCGGCTCCCCGTGGGGGGCGGGCTCTCGCCGCCTGGGGTGGCGCGTGGGGGGCGGTCGTGTCGGGCGACGTGGAGGAAGGCGTCGAAGATGAAGTCTCGGACGCCTTCCCCCAGGGTGGCCGCCTGGACCAGGGTGGTCGCCCGGATGCGCTGGGTGGCGCCGGAGGTGCGGAGGCACAGCACGTCCTGCTCCCCGAGTCCCCGGAGGTGCTGCCGTACGGCTGCGGGGTTGTGTAGGGCGTAGGGTTCGGCCGGTGCGGCGGCTGGTGGTGCGGGGTGTGATGGGGGGGGTGGTGTGGGTTTGGGGGGGTGGTCGTTGTTGTCGCGCGTGGGGTCCGGTGATGGGGTCTCTTGTGGCGGTCGCGGGAGGGGGGATTCGCGGTCGCGTGTGTCGGCAGGGGCATCGACGTCAATTGGCTGGTGCTGGCTGCCGCGTGTTGCTTCCTTGGCCTGGTCTCGGGGGGGGGGGCGGGGGGGGGTGGTGTGGGGGTGGCACTGTTGGTGGTGGAGGGGGCGGGGGTGGGTGTTGTGCTGGCTTGGGGTCTGGGCGTCCCTGTGGGTCGTGTGGGTGTTGCATGTGTGCGCCGTGCGGTCCTTGCGGTTCTTGACTGGTTGTGGTGCCGGGGTGTGGGTGGGAGGCGGCCGCATGGGCGTTCGGGTGGGGCTGTTGTCCGTATGTAATGGGTGGCTGCTGGTGGATGGTGCTCGCTGGTATGGGGTGTGGTTGGGGGGGCTGCTGGTGGTGGCGGGGCGCTCCTACTAGGCCCCGGTGTTGCTGGTGTGCGTGTGCGGCTCCCCGCGGGTCCATGGGGGTGTACCATGGCTCGTGTGTCGTGGGCCCGTGTAGTGGGGGTGGCGGGTGGTGCTGGACCGCGTGGTGGTGGTGCTGAGGGTGTGCTGGTTGTGTGTGGTACCCCGGCGTTGGTGGGTGTGGTGGTAGGGGCTGGTGGTGGTGGAATACGTGATGGTGTGGCGCGGTGATGTGTGCCATGTGGGGTCGGTGGTTCGTGGGGCCTGGTTGTGCTGGGGCATGGTGGGGATGTAGCTGGTGGGGGTCGCTGTAGCATGGGGGCATTAGGGGGTAGGGGTTGGGAGGGACGGGGGCGTGGTGGTGGTGTTGGTGGTGCCATGTCCCCTGGCTCTGCGCGTATTGTGGTCCTGGCATGGTGTGGACGTGTGCGGGCGGCGGTGGCTGACTGGGCTGCAGGGTTTGGGTGCTGCGGTACGGTGGTGGTGGTGGGCGCTGGCGGGGGCAGTGCTGTTGGTGTGCCCCGGGGGTCTGGGCGTGGGGTGGTGCGGTGTGGCTGGACCCGGGCCCTGGTCGGGGCGTCGCGGGCCCCCTGACCTGTCTTGGTCTTCTTGGCCTGGTGGGTGTCGGGGGTGGGTGAACCCCCCTGCCCCCGTGGGGGCGACGGGGAGCGGGCGTGCCAGCGGTGTGCCTCTTGGAGGCTCGTCTCGAGGCCTCTGACGTAGGTGCGCTGGTCCATGAGGCCCATCCGTGTGGCAGTGGCCTCGTCGGGGGCGGCCAGGTGGGCGTCCCGAAAGGACGCCCAGCCCTCCGGGGGCTTCAGTTGTGGGGGGTGGGGGTGGTGTGCCGGGTAGAGGAGTGTGCTGAGTGGGTAAGGTGTTCCTTTCCGTCGGCCGAGGGCGGTGTTGAACCGGCAGCAAGTGATTCGGAGGTAGGCTGCTATCTCCTCTGGTGCCGTGTCCGCCCACGCTTCTGGCGTCAGGGCTGCTGCTTGGGGGGCCGGGAGTTGTTGGTCTGGGAGGTGTAGGTCACGGTGGTGGAGGTATAGGGCGAGGAGGATGTGGCGTGCCGCCACGTTCAAGCCGCCTCCGCTGTGGTGTAAGGGCGGGCTGTGGGGGGGCAGGGGTGTGCTGCCCGTAGCCACGGCTATGGTCCATGCGTGGTCCGCCGCGTCCGCCACGTAGTACCCTCCCAGGTGGTCCCGGAGGGTGTCGGTGAGTGGCCCAAAGAAGCTGGGGTGGCTGGCGGGGGGGGGGGTGCGGCTGGGGCCGCGGGCCGCTCGCGGTGGTGGGGGTTGAGGTCCCCGCAGTGGGGGCAGTTGGTGAAGCGGTACGCAGCTCCCAGGCAGACCCAGTGGTCTGGGTTGCAGGGCAGGGCCGTCTGTGGTAGCCGCTGGCGTACGCAGAGGGGACATGCGGTGGCTGGCGGTTGGTGGTACCTGTGGACGGACCGTGGCGTGGGGGGATGGGGCCTGGTGGCGCGCGCATGCTGGTGGGCGTGTCTGTGGTGCCTGTGGTGCCCGTGTGTGCCCTGCCAGTGTTTTGTTCGGTGGATGGTGTGTGGACGTGGTGGGGGTTCCGTGTTGGTATGTCACGGGGTAGGTTCTCATGGTTGGTAGAACCGGAGTTTGAGGAGGTGGGCTTGGTCTGTTTGGGGCAGGGTTGCTGCATGCTGCAGGTATTTGTGGGTGCGGTATTTGAGCTGCTCCGCTGTCTTGCCAACGGCCGTCCGCTGCATGTGCGCCGCCGTGGCCTGGGGGTCCTCCGCGTGGGTGCGTAGCAAGGTGTAGACGGCAGTGGGGACGAGTCCCCTGCGGACCGCGTCGAGTACCTCCGTCTGCTTGAGGACGGTGGTGAGTGGCTGGGTCGCAGGGGACTGCGTCAGCCATCCGGCGTGCTGTGCGATGGTGTGGGTTGGGTTCCAGTCTGTGAGGGTGTCCAGTCCTCTGTATAGGGGGCACACCTTGAAGTGGTCCCAGGTTTCTTCTTCCGCGTGGCCACAGATGCATTTGGTGTATCCTGCGGGGACGTCGATCGAGCGGCGCGCATACCATCGGTGGTATCGGGTGAGGAGGGGAAGCTGTTCGAGGGCGAGTTGGAGTCTGGGTTTTTGTAGGTGTGCTGAGAGGCTATCCGGGCGCAGGGCGTAGTAGTAGAGGGGGGTGCCGACGGAGTCTTCGAGGCGTCGGAGGAGTTCGGTGTTCGCTGGGTGGCCCAGTGTGGTGGCCAGTTGCTGGATGGGTGTGGTGTAGTGGTACTGCTTGTCTCGATCTGTGTACGGCGTGTCCTCGGGCATCCATTGGGGGGGCTGTGTGGCCGGGGGTATCGGGGGCAGGTGCTGCAGGTGGCTGTGGTGTGGGGTGTCCAGTCGCACGTGTTCGAGCCCTGGGGTGTGGCTGGTGTTCTGGTGTTTGTCCTGCGTGTCTGCGCGTCCATTGCCGTATGCGTAGCGGTGTGACTCCTGTTTGACGATGTGTAGGGCGTCCTGGGGGTGCATGCCCCTGAAGGCCATCCATAGTCCCAACGCTTGTGTGGTGAGGCCGGACTCGAGTGCCTTGTGGAGGGGTAGGTCCGCAAGGCGCCTGGTGAGGTGAATGTCGACCGTGGCGTCCACGACTACCCAGATGTTGCGGGGCCGGATCGTTGTGGGTGGCGGTGTGGCGGTGACGGCGTCTGCCATGGTGCGCAGGTCGCCGTGGGAGGACGCCCCAAAGATGGTGGCCCCGGTCTGGTGTTCCACGTGGAGGCCGTCCGCGTGCCGGGTGATGCGCACGGAGGCGCAACCGACCGTGGGGGTGCGTTGCTGGGTGCCGGATGCGTCAGTGAAGTAGATGATGTCAGTGTCCCTGGGTATGGGTAGGCGGGCAATTGCTGTGGGGTGATAGACGTAGATGGGGTTCCCTCGGGCGGTTCTGGCAGTGATTTGCGTGGGTTGCAGTAGTGGCGCTGCATAGACGCCTATCCCCTGGGTGATGATGGCCTGAGCTCGTGGGGTGAGGCGGAGGAGGCCCCTGTCTGGGCGCCCCTGGGTGATATACGCGTACATCAGGTGGAAGAGGTATCCTGTATTGGGGTGGAACTTCTGGCACGTGCTGGTCTGTCGCCGCTCCTTGTCGTCTTTGACGCCGCGGAGGGTGGGGCATTTGTGCTGTAGGGGGTGCATGGGTGCCTCCTGAGGTCCTGCGCGGTGTGGGTTGCAGCGGTCCTACTCTATGGCCACGCTGTCCGGGTCTGCCCGCTCGTTGGTGAATGTCCATGTCGCCGTGGGTGTTCGGGTCCAGGCTACTGAAGCGGTACCCAGAACCCCATGGCTAAGTTACGGCATACAACCGGTCTCCGGTCCACTAACCCCATTGACGCTCCGTTCCGTGCCGTAAAGCCCCGCATCGGCAACCGATGCACCGCCAGCGGAGATTTGTATATCAGAATGTCAGGAATCAACAGGGTTTTATTTTCATAATGTTTCCGTCAAGTTTTACGCTTCCTTTCTGATATTCACTGTTTTGACTGCTGGCGGTTGGATCGCGACTTTACCGTAACCGCCAGTTTAACTGTTTATAATGGAAATTTTAACGCTATCCGAGACGAAGACTCTAAAGTCGTCAGGAACTGCATTGATGCATCCGCAATTTTCATAATTAATACTCGCAACCTTAATCCGAATTTTTCAGGATGTCGAAATCGGATTTTCGACTTCGACATCCCCGCACTTGATTTGACCTCCTTCGAGTGGACCTACTTGCTTCCCTATGCACGAATCAACTTACCTTTTATCTTGCCCTCCATTTGACTCAGAGATATGGGCAAAACAAAGTTGATTCGTGAGGCCACTTGTGAGGGTCATATCTCGTGCCGCTTGCGAGTATTGACAATAAGGAAACGTGGGATGTATTCACAATACTCCCGACGTAAATTAGGAAGCATTATATGCCTTGCGTCTCCACACGTGCGCGCTAGTGTAATGGATCATGGTCAAGAGGGTAGAGTTTGCGTTACAACTCATTGGCCATGATATTGCGTGCGTTAAGATAACTTTCGAGTGTAGCGCGCAAGTGTTGGTGTTGCATAGGAACTCTCCTTGAGTTCCTATGAGCGATTGACACAAAGTTATGCCCTTGGAGGGGCATGACATACCGTGGTGGGAGCTACCTTTTTGGGCAATATGTGGTATGTGCCATGTGTTGTGTTGCGTGCCCATTTGGCGGGTCCATTACTCCAACCCAAGCCCGCCAATGGACCTCATATTGTGCAAGCCCCTTCTCCATACTCCCTACGGTCAATTGCGAGCCTGACCTTCGTGAAGGGAAGCTTGTGTGGTGATCCCGAAGCGATGCGTTGGGAGCAAGGTGTGTGTTTTGTAATTTTCCATATTTTCATGTGCCCACTTGGGAAGTAGCGCTCGTAACCTTTCAAGGCGCCCCAAGTGGAGCACATAAGTGGGATCGAAGGTCATTGGTGTCAAGTCATTGTATTTAGAAGGATTAAGTGATTGCACGATCCAAGCCGAAGATATTATAATATAATTGTGCACCTTTCAAGGCACTTTTGTGTGTGCTTGTGCCAATTTTGCCGTTTTTGGCCCGTCATGATGTCAAGTGGCGACCTTGTATCTCAACGTTGCGCTCAATTGACATCATGACCCAAGTATGTTACGGGGGTACATACTTCGGTGCCCAACATATCTTGGACCCGGCGAATAACTCCTCTTAGGCTTGGCATACCGTGGCCGCCATGTTGGCGATTTGGGACTATCCCAAATCATGGGCTCACTTGGCGACCCTGCCATTCCCAATACCGGAGGAGTTGGGCGACGCCCAAAAGATATGTTGGACACATATGACTTGATACCAATCCTATGGCACACTCCGGTCCGAGTCGGGCATGTGCCTCATTTGCCCCAGCCATGAGTGTGCGCATTTTTGGCCATTTTGAGCAATTTTCTACTTTTGCTGCCCGCCGTGCACTATGTTCTAACCCTCGTGCACGCCGGACGCATGGACCAATGGACCATATATGACATGGGTGTTATGGGTAATGGTCCCCATGGTCCACACACCACGTGGGCGAAGCGGAGCCACCTTCGTTAAGGCGCTAGCCCAAAGTGAGTGTGGGCAATTTTGCCATTTTGGCATTTGTGGACCCAATTGGGATCATCACCACGCCAAGTGGCATGGAGGTCTTTGAGAGCCAGGGGCATGGGAGTCTCTCTGTTGGACTCCCGGTGGATCGCGTATGGAATGGCGGATCCGATCTCCAAGCCGGCGTGGAGATATACTATTGGGAGCACACCGAATTTCGGCTCATTTCAAGCAGCCAAAATGACCCAATTTTGGGACCCCAATTTCCCCCTTCCGTGTGGTCAATTGGCGGCCCCATTTCTCTAAGCCCAAAGGGAGCCGGGACCCAAATCCACGTTGTACACTCAGATGGAGGTCCTGGGTCCTGCCTCCTACCCTGTGAGCCATTGGCCTTACCTTGGCCGGGCGAGCCACGCGTGGAAATGACGCCAATTTTGGTGATTTTGGCATCATGACCCCACTTGACTCATCCGTGTTGCCCTGATGCCAGGACCTCAGAGGGAACCAGGTTGGGTGAGGGCTCCAGGGAGTTCGTACTCGAAGGGCATAGGGTCAGTTGTCTCGTCCCTACCTCTGGCGGGTCCGGACGAGGGGTCAATTTTGGGGATTTTTGAGTTAATTCCAGTTTGGGCTGAAACAGCCCATTTTCAGCTACCAACTCCTGAGGGAGGATGGCGGGGCCATATCTCTGGCTCAGAGTGGAGTTGGGACCTGCCTTTAAGGGAGCATAGGGAGCGACTGTCGGTTGGCCTTGGAGCCCCTTGGTTTATAGGAACTCGCCTGTGGCTAGGCAGGACACCTCTCCCGTTGGCAGGGTTTCAGGGTCCGGACTGAGCAGGGCATGGGTTGTGTTTGAGCCCCCGCCCCCACCAGCCACTGAGAGGGTCGGACCTGGGATTGGGATACAAGTTAGGATAGAGTGTCTATTGTCCTGTAATGTCCTTACCCCAGTCCAGTCTTAACCCCATGTGTACATATCCTGATGTGTTGCTGTACATACTTTTGTTCCCTTGTATTAGAGTGGCAAGGATCCTGAAACGCTTTGTCACATGACATGAGCGCATTGATGCCCTTGTGAGCGTAGTGCTTTGCCTGCCTGCTCACTTGCGCGTGTCCCGCAGCGTCCCGTGGCCGGCCCCCCACGGGAACGCGTCAAAAGCGTTTCACCGCCGCGGGGTTACCCAACCCTCACGTGCCACTCGGGGCCACCAACCCCGAGGAGCGCGTCGCAGCAGCTCGCAGCTCGCAACTCGCAGCGAAGCGCAGCAGCTCGCAGCGCAGCGCAGCGGCTCGCAGCGCCGCCCAGCGACAGCGCCGAGTTCGTCACGGAGCCCGCAGCGCCGTCCAGAGCATCGCCCTGACCGCGCGGCGACCGTGGAAGAGGTGCACAGACCAGGACTCCTGCATCAGCCCCATCGGCCGACCGGGAGTCCCATCGGCCGACCAGCAAGGCCGCGTCAACCACCTCCACAACCACCGGCTGACCAGCACCAGCCGCACTTCCAATCCAGTGCTGCAGCACCCTCCTCAACAACCACAACCAGTTCGTTGAGTTGAACGAGTGCACATCAAGGACCTCAAGACCAACTACGCCCCCGCTGCCATGGTGAATTGGCAAGAAGCGGGTAGGAGGTGGCCGCAGCCCCACCCCCATGTGGCGCGCCTGCTGCGCGGATTGCTGTGGGACCAGCAATACCGCTACAGCAATCCCCAGTGCGAAGGCGGCATGCCCGGGAGCTTCGAGCTCCGGGAGGACATGGGGGAGGATCGCCTGCGGGCAGTGGAGGAGTGGCTGCGGGCGGAAGGGTACGAGTACCGCTTCCGCCGCAAGCGCTGGAGGACGTGGACCCGGCCGGAAAGGCCCGGCGAAGGGCTGCGCCCCGACGGGATTGAGGAGGACGAGGACCCCAACGCCTACCCGTCGGGCGCCTCGATCAACGTCTCCCTGTGGGACGTGATCGAGAAGAACTTCCCGGAACCGGGGAGCGAGCGCAGGCTGCAGGGCAGCAGCAGCGCGTCTCCGGCGACGGAAAAGCGGTCCGTCGGGGACAGGAAGCGGGACCGGAGGTGGCGGGCGTACCAGGAGTCCCTGGCCGCCGAAGCCGCCCAAGGCGCCAAGGGCGGAACCCCAGCCCCCAGTCCCCAACGGGCCAATGGTGGTCATCACCCCGGCTCCACCACCCTTGGCGACTACATCAAAGTCGCCAGGCAGACTAAGGCCAAGCCCCGTCCGCTGCTCCTGAAGCCCAAGCAGGCCTCAGCAGGCCCCAGCAGCGACGTGGAGTCGGCCCACCGCAGGAGGATGCCCGCCGACCAGGCCAGATCCAGCAGCAGCGCCGCTCCCGCCCAAAGGGACGTGGCGCGCGCCTGTGAGCGCGTCTGTGGGGCGCCCTGCAACCTTCGGGTTGCCCGGCAACGGGCCACGCAGCAGAACGCTGCCGTGGAGGGCGCCATCGGCATCGTTCATGAGGAGGCCACCGAGTGGGGCAGAGGCATGGACTACCACGCCTCGAAAGTGGCAGCCATCGCGGCCGGTCTCACGGCTGCGGCCGCCCATGAGGCAGTGGCTGCCCGGATCAGGGCAACCGACGAGGAAGCCCGCCGGACGCAGGAGGCCATTGCCTGCAAGGAGGCCGAGGTGAAGGCGCTGGAAGAGGCGCTTGCCCAAGAGAGGGCAAAGAAGGAGGCGGAGGAAAGGGCCCACGCCGAAGCAACGGCTAAGGCCCAGGAGGACGCCGCCAAGGTGGAAGCCATCGAGGCCGCGCGACGGAAGGTCGCTGAGGAGAAGGCCAAGACAGAGGCGGAGCTGGCAGCGTTGGAAGCGCAGAAGGCGCGGCTGCAGCAGGCCCGGGAAGCCGAGGCGGCACGTGCTCGGGAAGAAGCCGAAGCGCGAGCTGCCGCAGCCACCGCCGCCGCAATGGAGGAGGCAGAGGCCAAACTCCGCCGCGAGACTCCCCCGGGAGTATCACGAGTGGAGACCCTTCGAAAGCTTTTCGAAGGGGACGCCTCCTCCAGGATGACGCTGGATGAGGCGGACACGGGCAGCAGTGGGAGCAGTGGGACCACCGCCCATCGACGGAGGAAGGGAAACCGGAAGACCCCCGAGAGGCCGCGGAGGCCAGCGGGTGGACACCCCCATGACAGTGACCCCTTCTTCACCGCCAGTGACGGGGATGAACGAGGCCGCCGGCATCGCCAAGTGGTGGCTTGGACGGGCGGAGACGTCCCCATGGAACCGGTAGGTGAGGATGAGGATCTCCCTCCTCCCTACCGGAGCTCGGAGTCTTCAGAGACCGAGACGCCCAGGTGGGGCGACATGGGCGAGGATGACGACATGGACTTCGGCATCACGAAGAGGCGCCCATCCTCGGACCCACCGAGGCGACCCAGCGGAGACCCACCGGGACCCCCTGGCGGAGGACTATCAGGACACCCTGGAGGACGCCCACCGAGTGGACCCCCTGGAGGCGGACCACCGGGCGGGGGAGGACCCCCTGGACCGGGCGGACCCGGCGGAGGCCCTCCTGGAGGACCCCCTGGGGACCCCGACGACCCACCAGGGAATGGCGACCCGGATACCACCTGGTGGTGGATTGTCTACCTCCGCAGGAGAGTCTAGTTGCTCGAGCTGGAGGTAGACACGGGCAAGGGCGAGATGGCTCGCATCTCCACAGTCGCCGCGCGCGCGCAGAAGGAGCTGGACATTGCCAGGGCCGAGACCAAGTCGCTGACCAACGTCGTCAGCGGCCTGCAGGAGAGGCTGGACGCGCTGGAAGCCCGTGGGAGCGTCGGCAGCGACCACCCACCCCTGGAGTCTGGCTCCTCGGACGACGGCTGGGGACCGGGACCAGGTCCAGGCAGACCCCACGCCCCCGGCGGAGCCCCCAGGAGTCGCCCCAGCGCCAGTGCCCCCTCTCTCACCGCCCCCTCTCACCACAGCGCGGGCCGCCGCAACGAGCGCGTGCCGCCCGGCAGTGGCAGTGAGGAATGGCGTGATGAGTGTCTCAGCGCGGAGTACCGCAACCGCCGTGCTCCACCGCGGACGCCTGTACGCCCCCGACGCCCGGCACCAGCCCCGGTGCCAATCCCAACGGCTGGAGGACGTTATGGTGGACTCAGGGATGAGGTCCCCAGAGGAGACGTGGAGTGGGATGTCGGCGAAGGTGAGGACCTGGACCTGGACCTGGAGGAGTTCGACATCAGCCCGCCGCGTGGTGTACGACGGGAGGCCGCTGAACGCAGCCGCCGGCGCCGTGATGAGGATGCGTACATGGATGCAGTACGGCGTGAACATTTCGGTTCAGCGTACGTGGAGGAACCGCGGCGTAGCCACAGGGATTCCATGGAGGAGATGGACGTGGCGGCCGTGGGAGTCCGTGGGAGAGGCCCATGGGAACCTCGGTCGACCTCGCGGCCGGCGTTCATGGTCTCTAAGGCCGCGGATGCCGCCGTGTGGGAAGACTTGAAGGACATCAAGCCCCCCATGTACGACGGCAACCCCCTCAACCTCGACCGCTTCTTGGAGAAGCTGGACGATTGGGGGCTGACCGTCACTGAAGACCTGCCTCCCGCTGATGCGGAGAAGTATGTCTTCAAACGGTTCAGGTACCGCCTGCCGGAAGTGCTCGGAGAGCTATACTTCTTGGCGACCAAGGAGGGGAAAATCAAGACCCTCAAGGAAGCCAAGAAGTGGCTCAACGAGCAGGAGCGGGTGGACGCTCCGCAGGTGGCGGCCAAGCGCTGGAAGTCCATCAAGCTTGAGCATGATGGACGGGAGATCCGCCTACGAGAGTGGCGAGACTTCCGAGGGAAATACACCCTCTTCCGCCGCAACGTGGAGGATTGGAACGAGGGTGACGAGCAGGCTCGCCTGCTCTCCATGCTGCCGGAGGCATGGATCAAGAGGGTCACCAAGGAGGAATCCAAGAGGGCCAAGTCCAACCACACGGTCAAGATGATGCTCCCCAAGGAGTATCATACGAACGTGGTGGCTTGGGCGAAGAAGAACGTGGCCCGGGATGTCAAACGGCACTCCCTGCGGAACGCTCTTCTCATCACCGTCTCGGGCGATCGCGAGAAGACCGCGATGTGGCGCCTTGACGATTGTGAGTTGAGCGGCCAGACCATCCGTCTGCAGCCCATCCCGGCGCGGATGAGCTGCGACGAGATCCTGGAGTGGGTTGGCGAGGAAGTACTCAAGGAGTACCGAAACCTCCACCACACCCGCGGGTTGAGGCCCGGCGACCGCGACGTCAACTACGTTGGCGAGGGACCTGGCGGGGAAGATGCCATGGACCCAGCGGGAGCCGGCGGCGATGAGACTCTCGTCGACGATGACAACGACGATGAGCCCGCCGAAGTGGCCGTTTGCGCCTTCGTGGCCAAGAACCTGAACGCGGGGAGCAAACCGAGAAACTGGAAGCCCCTGCAGCAGGGTTGGAGGAAGCAGGAGAAGAGGAACCCTCGCCGTATTGGCGACCCTCCGCTGTCCTTTGGGGAGTTCATACGAGCTCACCCTCAGGGCTGTTTCGTGTGTTATGGGAGGAAGCGAGGCTTCAACCATGACCACCGAACATGCCCCATCCACAAGGCCGACACGGACGCTTACAAGAAGGCGCACGGGTCGAAGAAGCGTGCGCCCGCGGGTATCCGGGAAGCCAAGATGGAGGTGGACAAGGACGAGCTGGCCAAGCTGATGTCGTCGGTGGGGACCGAATTGGCCAAGGAGATCCAGGAAATCAAGCGGAACTGGGTCCCCAGATCGAACAACAAGAACAAGGAGAACAACCAGAATGACCAGAACAAGGACAAGGACAAGAACAAGGGTAAGAAAGGGGGAAGGAAGAAGGGCATCAACGACGTTGAGGCCGAGGAGCACACCCCCTCTTCCACAACCGACGCCCCCTAGCGGAGCCCCTGCAGCCAAGGGCCCCAGCTAGGGCGGTCGCAGGATGGTGACGTGGGAAGCGCCGAACCATCCCAGTCGGGAGTCGATAAGCACAAGGGGACTGCCGCGGGCGGAAGGCCCGGTCCGGCGCAAAGTCGCGGAGGCGGGGTGAGGGCAAGTGAAGGCACGAACCCTTGCACCCGTCCGTCCTTCGCGACCAAGAATGTGTTTGATGTACTACAGGATCTATCCGAGAGTATCGGAGGATCACCCGGACCGCAGCTGGATGCTGCAGATGGGCAGCCTGAGCCCATTGTCCACGACCTGCACCAGTCGCTTGTGGAGCTTCTGGAACGGCCGGAGATCCTGAGTTTGCACGCCGTGCGCCGTGTCGGTCGCGAGCGGCAGTTGCATCTTAAGGGCCGTGCCTTATGCGGGGAGGTGGAAAAGGTTTTCGACGTGTTGGTCGACACGGGAGCTCAAGTCAGCTTGGTCAAGGCTGGCCTACTTCCACCAGAGTGTCTGACTGACAGTCGGAAACCTGTCAGGCTGAAGGTGGCGAACGGCCAGTACATGGTGGGAGGCACGAAGGAAGCGGCCATTGGGCTGCAGTTCGTGAACCATCGTGAGCTGAGCCGCCCAGACCTCGGCAAGGAAATCCTCCTGCACGGTCGCTTCTACGAGGCCGAGATGGACTGGGACATGATCGTCGGGTACGACTTCATGATGGAGACGGACTCCGGCGTCCTCCCGGCCCAAGCCTCCATGACCCTGTACCAGGACGACCAGCTCTCGTGGCTTTCGTCACCTGAGCACCATGTGGAATGCCAATGGACCCACCCCGAACGCAATCAGCTCGAAGTGGCCGCGCTGGACACTGAGCCCACTGGGCCAGCAAACCAGGAGTACGGCGTAAGGCCGGAAGTGGCGAACCAAGTGGTCGCGGACCTGGGAGCGTCGGATCTGGCCCTGGATGCGTTCTCTTCAGGAACCTCCGCCCATCTTCGGGTATGTGAGAAGTACTTTTTTTTTTTTTTGAATACACATGCCTTAAGTCCTTTGTGCAAAGTTCCAATCAGGAAAGGGCCAGCCCATCATACAGCCATTCACCCACATCCCCGAGGGTCAGGGGTCAGTGTATGGGGGGGCCTTGCGGAGGAGGTACATGCTGAGAAAGATGTAATTAAACAAGGTGGCATAATGCGGGTGATCGCCCCGTGCTGTGGGCCCTGAGGCCAAGACAGCCAGTGGGGGTACCATGCATTCGGGCAGTGGCCAGTGCTGTGAGTCCCAGAGAATGTGGAGGGTAATGGTGGAGGAGGGAGGGAGATCGGGCAGGGAGTGGACATACAGCGGATCCATGCAGTGGTGTGGGCGTAGGGGGGGGGGGAGTGCTCTCCCTTTGGTCTGTGACCCTTATATTGCTCTGCCCCGTATCACCTCGGGGTGAGCTGCAGTGGCTGTTCACTCTTGATCCATGGGGCTGTCGCAGGGACCTGTAGGGGGGGGGGGGGTCGGTGCATGGGGCAAAAGGGGGAGTATGGGGATTTTTTTTTTTTTTTTTTTTTTTTCCCCACCAAAAATCAGCACCAGGATGATGAGGGCATCATGCAATGGTGGGCAAAGCAAGAGACTGAGAACAGTAAACACAGTGATGTTGATGATGACAGTGCCTGTGCTGACGTTCCTGTGGTGCCCTGATGGCAACGCACGCATGCCATATGTTAGTTTAAGAGAGGGGCATGATGTGGAGATTGCCTTCTCTTCGCTCACGGCTCTGTGTTGAACCCTGCAGAGAGACAAGGTGGTGTATATCAGGGGGGGAAGTCAGAGGCAGGGGGTGCTGAGCAGTGGGGGGGGGGGGGGTACAGCAGGGGAATCAAACTGGTCGGGAGGTGACATTCCAATCGGATGGGGTAAATGGATTGGGCTTGGACGATGGGGCTGGGATGTAGTCAGACAGGGCATCAGTCACTTTATCCATCACGCTCTCCTGCCACTTATACACTATTTTTCTGGCTGCCCTGGGGCCACCGTGGGCGGCGCTCAGGGCACGAAAAAGCGAAATCGGAATTGCAAGGCGCCCAGTGATCCTGAGGTCACGTTTGTGGGCAGTGGCTCGCCATCTGATGGGAGTGGAGGAGACGGGCCAAGCAGTTGTCCACGCATGGACGAGTGGGTGCGCGGGCGAGCAGTGTGCTATGTACCCGTGGACGCTCATGTTGTGTCTGAGGGAACAGTGGGGGCAGGGGGTGGGGGGCACATCATCTTTCCAGAAGGTTGCATAGTGGCTGTACCCCAGTCGGGTCTGGAGGCCAAAGAGCCACTTATGCCACGCCAAGCGACGAAATTTGAGTGGTCGCCATGAGGAAGAATGGAAATTTTCGTGTGTGTGTGTAGGAAACAGGTCGTGTGTCCAGACCTTGTGTGGGGGGGACATGAGTTCGCCGTGGCGGACGACGTCCCACGGAGAGGAAGGTTTGGCAGGGGGGGGGAGGGGGAGAGTGGAGCCGTACTTGGCGAACTCATCGGATCGTTCCTGGAAGAGGTGGCCCGTGTGACCTTCAATCCATTCTACTGCATGGCATTTGCTTTGGATGGACTTCCTGGCCAGCTGGACATAATGAGCATAGCGTAGAGGGCGCCTTTCTCCTGTGGTGGAGGAGATAGCGCCCTTGCAGTCAACCTTGATTTTGGATGAGGGGGGGGGAAATTCTGAACCAAGGAGGATACCAATAACCTCTGCCTTGTACGAGTTGGGGGGACCAGGGACGCGGCAGACGACTATGCGCCCATCGGGGAGGAGTGCACATGCGCCTGAGGCAGGGGGGGTACCAAGTCGACTGCCATCAGTGTAGGTGCAGTCTGGGGGGGGGTTGGGTCCAGGCAAGATGTATGCTGTGATCCCAGATTCGGTGATCACTGTGGAGGCACCCCGCAAGGCGCGTTTCGCTCCCCATGAGATGGGGAGGGGGATCATGGGGGAGGCGCGGGGGGGGCCAAGCAGGGCAATGGCAGTGGCGAAGAGACGCCAGGGGGATAAGGGAAATATTGATTGGGTGCTGAGGTGGAAGAGGTGTGGATTGGTGTGCAGGGAGTCGAGTATGCGGGTGGGCTGTACAACAGCAAAGTAGCGTAATCCCAAGCCATGAGTATGGTGGGTATACAGTGTTTTCTTGGCAAGAAGGGAGGGTAACCCCGCGACTCCAAGCACATATCTTTCAATGGCTTGGATAATTGGATTCAGCTGGTCGGCAGATAGGGGGAGGCATTCACATCGGTAAAGCAGGCGGGGAAGGATCAATGTGTTGGCTACCAGTATTCTGTCAAGTGACTGAGAGGGGAGGGCGTTAAGCTCCGCGAGCTGGGCCTGTAGTTCTCTAAAGATCAGCTGGAAAGCATGGCTGACATCGTAGTTTTTTGGGATGGGATGTCCCAAGTGCATGAGGTGTGATACCTTGGCCATGGGGTACTCGGTGGAGTCTGCCCAGTCTGGCCACGTTGAACAGCTCTCTGGGACCCAGAAATCAGCGGAGACCTGCAGGGGTGAGGGCGGATGTGAATACTTGGGGAGCATGGGGGGGGGAGTACAGTGTGGAGATACAGGGAGGGACTCACTTTTTATAACGTTCAGTTGGCACCCGATCAGGTTGAGGCCAGTTTGGACAATGGAGGCGACTCTGGGACCATCCGTATGTGCAACGGGGGTGGAGATGTCGTCGACATAGGCGGAGAAAAGTATATTGTGGGAGTGTATATGGCCGAGAGGAATTTCGAAAACAATGACAAAAAGGAAGCAGGAAATGGGGCACCCCTGTTTCACGCCGTGGGTAGTACCGAAAATTTCATCCGGTGTACCCCTGATGTATGTGGACCCGTGCTCAAGTACCGTGGAAATTAAAAGCAGTAACTTGGTGGGGGTCCCCATGCGTTGGAGTACATCCCTGATGAGTATTTTTGGTGGACTGTCGAAGGCATGATACATGTCAAAGGTAAAGATGGATTCCCAAATGGTGCCATTGTCAATGTCATCAAAAAAGGTTTGTGTGGCATGGGCAGTTGAGACGCCTCGTCGCCCACCAAACTGGCGCGGGTGAAGTTGTGGAGAGAGGAGGGGATACAGTTTTTTATAGATCCACCGCATGAGCAGCCGGTACACCGAATTGCTCATGGCAATGGGTCGCCACCTATCAGGATCCCTCCAGGAACCTTTAGCTTTAAATATGCACAGGGTCTCTGATACAAGCCAGCTGTGGGGGATGTCTCCAACATCATAACACAGTGTGAGGCACTGATGTACTATGGAGAAGGCAGCATCTGGGAGGACAGCAATCAAATAGGGGGGCACGCCATCGGGTCCAGGGGACTTTTTCCGGGAGGACTTCGCCAGAATGCGGAGTTCCTCGACAGAGGGGGGGGGGGGTCAGGCAGTAAGGGCTGGGGGGTGATGAGCTCAGATGCACGTGCACTCCAGGGGGAGTTACGCTGGAGAATGCGCTGTATCCTGCGGGGGGGTACGGGGAGGGTGGAGGGAGCAGAAGGAGTAAGCAGGGTGTGTTTGATACGTCGGTAGAACACTTTGGACCGACGCTTGGCTTGCCGGGTCAGCTGCTTGACCACCTGGTGCCAGTCAGAAATATCTGTGGAATTGGTCTGGAGGGCTGGTTTGGCAGAGTTTACCGTGCGCATTGCGTGGAGCATATGCTGTACAAGGGTGTGGTACGTGGACTCCACATCGTGAAAGCTGGTGGGGGTCTGTAGGTCATGCACAGAGTGTTCCATGAGGGAACGGAATTTGTGCAGGTCACGGCGGTTCCACTGTGCACATCTGGGTTCAGGTATCTGGGGGGTGGTCCAGGGAATGGAGCGGATGATAATTGGGTCATGATCTGAAGACCCATGCACTTTAGAAAAATCTACCACTTCGGCAGATGAGGGGCTGTAGCAGGCTTGGTACAAACGGGTACCATAAGCACGGTCAATGTAGCTTTTAGTACCAGCATACCGCCTAACCCGCGTATATGGGGTGGAGGTGGTGAAGGGTAGGAGTAGATCACTCAGGGCTCCCGACCGCTCCTTGGCTATGAGCCAGGGCCAGAGATTAGATGTGAGAGTGGTGGCGTGAGAGTGATGGGTGGTGCAGTTGTAGTCGCCGAGAATGATACATGCCTCCCGGAGGAGGGAGTTGAGGACTGGTTCGCATCGACGTTTTTCTGTCATGGTATGGGGGCCGTAATATGAGGCAATCCTCAGTGGGGGGATCAAGGGGTCAGGGTGGAGATGCAGCTGTGTGGAGATGAGTATGCCAGGTATGTGTACGGTGAGCGCCGGGGGTATTGGGGAGATTGAGGTGTGCACGAAAAGTGCGACACCGTTTTTCGAAGTGGGGGCGCTGTATAGTAGGTGATATTTCCAAAACATTGCAACCCTTTCGTACTCCTTCACATGGTGGGTAGCGGTAGGTTTGAATTCTTGTATGCTAATTGTGTGGGGGGCAGTGGTGAATCCATTCAGAAGATGGCACAACCTATTGGGGGTAATCTCCGGCCCGCCAACGTTCAGGGACGCGTGGGAAAGGGCATCCCCAGTGGGTGGTGCTCTGAACAGGGGAGGGGGCGGTTCATTGTGTGGATTTGGCGGTGCTGAGGAGGGGGGGGGCGGGGATGAAGGCGTGGAGGCAGTCTTATCAGGTGACCGGGGTGCAGGTATGGATTGGGGGGGGGTTGCAGAATGCACTGTTTGTGTGACATTGGAGTTGTTATCGGTAGTATCAATCACAGGGCATGCCTGGGATGGGGCTGCGTTGGTGGGCGAAGGCAGTGAGGTGCACGTCTCGAAAGGCGGCCCTGGAACAATGGAGGGTGGCTGCAGCAGGGGGGTTGGTTGTGGCAGGGTTGTGCGAAGTGCGGACGTGCTGTGGGGCAGGGCAAGTGGATGTCGTGGCGCACTACGTGGTGAGCCGCACAAAGGGGATACCCTGGTGTCATGGCTTATGGGTGCAGTTCTGAGAACGTGCGGGATGTAAAGGAGGCGGAGCACGAGTTGGAGCGTTGCGTAGCATGCTGCGGCTCGCAGGGCATTGACTAAACGATGGGTACCAACGCAAATCGCAGACCAATTGTGAAATGCATGCATTGAGTAGGAGTGGGAGGAGAGGAGATTGCGTAGTGTGGGGGCAGTGAATGCCGTGGGGGTGGGTGGTGTATCCCGGTGCCTGAGGAAACACATGAGGTCGCTCCGCAAAATTTTGCAGGGTGTGTCATGGCGTAAACCTGAGGTATTGCTCACGTGTACGTCCGTTGGCGTTGGCGTCTGCTGGGTATTTGCAGCACCCGTCGGGCCGTAGCTCCAGAGGCACGTAGTGAGCGTGTCCCATTCATGGCTGAGGGAGAAATGAAGAGGTGGTGGACTCAGAAGGGGGGACAGAGAGATGAGGGGATGGAAGGGTGGTGGAGTGAATATCAGGGATGGAGAGTGCACCAAACGGGTCTGAGACGGCCGCCAGGTTTGCTTCATTGAGTCTGGGGCTGGGGAGCGAGGCTAGGCGCACTTGCTCCAACCTGTCGGTGATGGACATTTGTACATCCTTTTCGGAGCTGCCGGAAGTGAAGTACACCGGGCCTGGGAGGGTGGCTCCGTAGGACGTGAGGGCCGACTGGTGGGCTTGGTATTTGATCATTACCAGGCCTGACTGCTGAAAAATTTGGTGGCCGTCAACCGGTCCAAAGGTGGCGGCGGATTTCACGACATCTCGTATGTCGATGGTGGGGGGGAACCTCACGATGGAGTAGGGTGGATTGACTTCACGGGAAAAATCTTTCGCAAACACTCGGTTGTTTGTGTGGGCCGAGACACAAATCATCTCGCCGAGGTTTTCAATTTCTTGTACTGCCGGCTGAATCAGCATTGGGTCATGGACCATGCCCAACACGTCATAGCGATTCAGCAGCACAAGAAACGCAAATTTTCGGTAGAGGGCGGGGTTCATTTCAATTGCCGTGCGCACTTCGTCGGCGGGGAGCTTGCGGCGGCGAGGGCCTCCCTTTTGAAAGCGGGGTTGATTGGTGATGACAAGGGAGGACTCCTTGACTGACTTGTCAAGGAGCCCGATGGACACCCCCATGTCCATCAACGCCGGTTGTTCATCATAAAAGTTCCCCAAAACATCGAAGGGGACAAAAAAATCGAAAATTTTATATCCTTCGGGGGCGGAGTTCACAATTACCGGCCAAAACGTTTTGGTGATGCGGGGGATCGTGAGTTCTTTCAAAACAGTGGAGGTGTCATCGGGGTTGAGGCCATTTAGCATCAACATTAGTGGCAACGACCCAGAAATGTGCCACTTGACCTCGACACCGTCAACCTCACGTGTGATGTCTATTGGGACATCGACACGAATTTGGAAAAGAGTGGACTGAGGTGTGTGCACGTGGGAGGGGACCGGTTCAGCGGAGTCTACATTTCGAGGGAAATACCCGATGGTTTGCGGAATGTGGTTTTTGGGTAGGGGGAATGAAGTGAGTTGCAATATGACAAGGGGTTGGTCCAAGGGGCTTGGTGCGGTGGAGACATTGTAAGTGTCGGGGGATCGCACGCCCATGTGTACCAGTTGGCAAACGACTGAAAGCCAAAGAAAACTCAGGGAGGGTACAAGGTCTATCCTCCTATCTAGGACGGCAGCGAGTTCAACATCCGCAACGTTTGTGCGGGCTTGGTAGGCGAGCCAAAAAGTGGTTGGCTTGTCCTGTTTTTTTGCGGCTCGAAGCATTGAAACAATTTGCTTAACGATGGTGCGGTGGGAAAAAAATGGCGGTTCGTCTTGAAAAGGGAAGGTGGGGAGGATGGCAAAAGAAACAAGACCAATGAGTTTTTGCCATTCAAAATTAGCCATGTCGGCTATTGAAAAACTCCGAAGAAATCCGCGGTATGGGAGGCCATCACCGAAAAGGAGTATTTGTGGGGTGGGGACCAATGCGGCGAGGAGATCCGGGGGAGGGAGGGGTGAGGTGTCGTGATAGACGGTAGGAGTCGAGGAGATGATGTCAATTTTTGAGAAACGGTTTTGGCCTTTGACGGGAATTTTCCCACCTTGAACATCTTTTGTAAGGTCCCGGGGTTCCAGGAAACCCGTTGGCAAGGCACCTTGGGGGCGGAAGGAGCGTTGCGCTAAGGCTTTTATGGGATTGTGTTCGAGGTGTTTTGCTTGAGGCACGGTGGACTCGGGATTGGGAGACATAACTACGTCACTCAATGCTTCATTGGGGCCTTTGTCACTATTCATGTTTGAAGGCTTGGGAGGAGTGTGGTTCGGGGAAGGAGACGTGAAGGCATGCCTTGGATCATCAAGGTCCCTTGCACTTGCATTCGAAGTAGAGTCTTCGAGGCCGGCTTCAACGGGTGAAACGCCCGGGCCATCGTGGACTAAAGAATCATGTAAGGATAGCATATCGGTTGGACGGGACGACGCGGTGTCACTAGCCGAACTTTGGTTAAGTGAGTCACCTTCATTTATTTCATTTTTTTCCCGGACTTTTTTTTGAGCATCAATAGGCGTGCGCGGAGCGGGGGTTGCGAAGATTGAGTCATCATTTTTTTTTGAGGACGTCGTATTTTTTTGTAAGCCATCACTTTCTTTAGGCACTTCATCTTTTTTTTGGTTGTCGTCATTTTTTTGATAACCAACATGGGAAATGGGTTCCATGGGTGGGAACGGAAGCGGAATGGAGGAAGAATTGGAGGCAAGGGAACCGACGGATAGAGAGTCAACGGCCGTGGTGGCAGACACACGCTCAGGATCGAGTAGGGAGAGAATGGTGTTACGGGCACTTGGGAATTTGCCGTGACTGCCAAAGGCATTTTTTTTGATACCACTGCTTGACCGTGAGGTGGCGGAGGACGGAGTGCGAGATTTTGGTTCCTTGGAAGGCATTGATTTCGCGGTAGTAGGTAACAAAAATAAAGTGTCGTCGTAGGTGTCGAGTAATACACTGAAGATACCGCAAAGTTCTGAAAGCGATGTTTCAGGTAGTTTTACGTCAAAAGGAAAGAGTTTAGAGACAAGATTCACTCGTCTGTGCCTCAGTAAGTCTTGCGCCTGTTGTCGCACGCGCGCACGTCGAAGTGGTATGTGAGAAGTACTGCAGCGCACAGGACTCCGCGTGGAAGAAGCACTGGGGTCCGCATCAGGGCTTGATGTGGATCCGTTGCCCTCGATGGGACATTCCAAGAGCGATAGCGAAGATTCGCAAGGACCGCTCCAAGGCAGTGCTGGTTGTTCCTATGGGATGCACCGAGGAGGAAAGTACCCGACATTGGGTAGCCTCATTGACCAACATGACCTTGAACAAGGTCGTCCTACCGGCTGGAGAGAGTGTCTATCAGGACGCTAAGGGACAGCCCATGCCACCCCAGAGATGGCCAACGGAATTCCACTATGTGGATGGGGGCCTTGATCAGGCCGACACCACGGACTTCGTGTGTGTCAACCGCATCATAGCGGAGCCTTGGAGGCAATGCTTTGCGGTTCCCTCTGTTGACATCGAAGAATCGGATTCGGAAGAGCCCCTCACTGAAGAGGAGTGGAATCTGGTCCAGGGGTATATGGATCAGCCCTTTCACGACTGGGGAAACCAGCGTGAGGGCAAAGGCCAGGACAAAGCCTGGTGGGAAGTGGACTCGATCGTCTCTGGTTCCTATGATCGAGATACCTTCGTAAGGAGGGTACTGGACCACCTGTCCAGCCAGGACGAGCCGATCGGGGGTAACCCACCCACCTACGGCGATCTATTCCGAGGCAAGACCAGAGATGGCCCTTTGGGCCACCTGGGAAGACCGCCTGAGCCGAAAGCGAGCGGGGTCGCTACCCCTCAAGTAAGCTCCGTGGTTCAAGTGCCCGGAAAAGCCAAGGCGGAGTCCGACGATTGCCCCAAGATTCAGGCATTGAGGGCCAGGCTGGAGCAGAAGTATGGTGACACCTCCTTCAGCGGTAAGCCTGTGTTTCCCCCACCGGTACGTGGACCGTATGGCGAGGCCAAGATACGACTGAAGCAGGACCCCCGTGTGTACCGGCACCGGGAGTTTGCCCTGAGGGGCGAGAGGAAAGAGGCCATGGAGAAGATCCTCCGTGACTTCATCCAGAGAGGCTGGCTTGAGCCGTGCCACTCCGAATGGGCCTCTCCGTGCTTCGTCGTCCCCAAGAAGGTTGCCGGTGAGTGGCGGCTCGTGGTCGACTACCGCGGCCTGAACGCCCAAACGCAGCACGACAGCTATACGCTGCCCCTCATTGAGGACATGCTGCAAAAGCAACACCGGCGGAGGATCTTCACGATGATTGACCTGAAACATGGTTATCATCAGATGCCTCTCGCCGAGGAGTCCCGTGCCTGCACAGCCATGAGCACCCCACTTGGACCTCTCCAGTGGAAGGTGATGCCGATGGGCGTCACCAACGGCAATGCGGCTTTTCAGCGGATGCTGGAGAACCTGCTTGAGCCGGTGCGCGACTGTGCGGACCCCTTCGTGGACGACGTCATCATCGCGTCCGGGGACCCGAGCATGAGCTACGAGGAGCTCCTGGAGGCACACGAGAGGGACGTCACTCAAGTGCTGGACCTTCTGGTTCGGCACAAACTCACAGGCAGCAGTGACAAGGCCACCATTGCGGTAAGCGAGGTGGTCTTCGCTGGCCACGTGGTCGGGAAGGGGGAGCGAAAGCCCATACCTGGCAAGGTGGCTGCGATTGAGCACTGGGAAAAGCCCAAAACGGTCTCTGAGCTACGGGCGTATCTGGGGTTCTGCAATTACTACTCGGGGTATATCAAAATGTATGCCGAGTATGCAGCCCCCATGACGACCATGCTCAAGGGCAACCGAGAGGAGACCAAGAAGGGGTCCAAGAAGGCTCTGGTCTGGACACCCGAGTCCGACCGTGCCTTTGAGGGGATGAAGCAGGCGCTGCTATCTGCAGTGGGTCTGCACCTCGTGGATCCCGACCGAGGGTTCGTCCTGCGCACCGACGCTTCCGACTACGCCATTGGCGCTGTGTTGGAGCAAGTGCTTGACGACGGGAGGCACGTGCCCGTGGCCTTCTGGAGCCGAGTCCTGGCGGAAGGCCAGAGACGGACGTGGACGCCCCGTGAAAAGGAGGCGTATGCCTTCGTCATGGCTCTCAGGAAATGGGCTGGGTACATAGCGCTCCATCCCGTCACCGTCTGCACCGACCATCAGAGTCTGCAGTCGTGGCACAAGGAGCACGTGGACACCCCCTCAGGTCCCGCCTCCCGACGGGCAAGATGGCATGAGACCTTGGCCAAGTTCGACCTTACGGTTGTTTATGGTCCTGGAAAGGATAACACCGTGGCGGACTGTCTCAGTAGGTGGGCCTATCCCGCCAGCAAGGGCATGCAGGATATCTCTGCCCATGGTGATGAGGCTGAGACCGCTGAAGCCAAGAGGATCATCGAAATGGAGCGCCTGATGGAGGAGGAGGGTGCTAAATGCTTCGTCGTCATGGCCGCGGATGCCCCCCTCGCAACGAGGGTGAGCAGAGCGGTCAGAGTACTCGCCCCTGAGGGAGCTGAGTCAGACAAGCACCTCTTCCCGGAGTCTTGCCTCCAGGAAGACTGGACCAACGATTACACCAAGTCTGAGGCCTTTGCGGCCGAGTATAGGGCTGTGACCGACCCTGACGACGGGCAGAAGTGGCCAAAGGGGCTGACCGAGGAAGATGGCAAGCTCTACCGGAATGGTAAGCTGCTAGTCCCGGAGTCCCGGGTGCTCGAGCTTTGTGAAGCTTGGCACCACCACATGCTGCACCCAGGGGTCAAGAAGCAAGCCCTTGACATGCAGCGTCGGTTCGAGATCGACCATATCATTCTCTACACTGCCATCAAGAAGGTCAGGAAGGGTTGCTCGGTCTGTCAGGCCTGCAATCCCGATAACCGGAACGTCAAGGGGGAACCCCAATGGACCCCGGTTCCTGACCAGCCCATGGAGAGCGTGGCCATGGACGTCTTCTCCATGCCCGAAGTGCACATTGGCAAGGAGACCTTCGACTGTGTGGTTCTCTGTGTGGACCGCCACAGCGGCTACGTTGTAGCCGTTCCGGCACGCAAAAAGGGGTTGCTTGCCGGAGAAGTGGCAGTCATGATGATTCGTCATTGGCTGACCGTCTTTGACATCCCCCGCACCATTTGCAGTGACCGAGGGCCCCAGTTTACTGGTGGCTGGTTCAAGGCTACGTGTTCCCTCATGGGGATACGTCATGCCAAGAGCGTCGCCTATCTCAGCCGGTCTAACGGCCGTGCTGAAGTGGCTGGGCGGCAGCTGTTTGAGAAGCTGCGCAAGATCCACATCACCAATCCACGTCGGAACTGGTTTGAGGAGATGTGGCCTGCTCTGAAGGCCCATCATGACACCCCCACTCCGGGCGGTTTGTCCCCTCACCAGATTCTGTTCGGCAGGGACCCCCTGGGCAGGGGACTTCCCTTGTCTGGTGATGGCATGGCTATGGATGCCAAGGAGTTCTTCGCGCGGCAAGAGCAAACGGCGCGGGACATCCGCCAGCAGCTTGAGCAGGAGCATGCTGAGCGTCAGAAGTCCGCCCCGAGCTCGACAGCGCAGAAGTTCAGGGTGGGAGACCCGGTGTGGGTGATCAGACCCCGCCCCATGGGCACCCACCGCACCAAGACCTGGTTCACACCCGGCAGGGTGGTCCGCAGGATTGGTGAGGACACCTACCGCATCAAGGTGGGTCACGGACAGTTCCGGGAGCGCCACGAGAGTCAACTCCGTGTGCGTGAACCCGACCTCCGTGGCCAACATGTGTCCCTGAGCTACGCCGCACATGAGGCCGACTCGGACGACGACTATGCTGAGCAGGACGACTATACAGTCGAGAAGATCCTTGCTCAGCGTCCGAAGGCCTCGGCACCTGGAGGTCTGGAGTTCAAGGTTCGTTGGCGAGGCTATGGGCCGTCCCACGACACCTGGGAACCCGTCTCCTCGTTCGTGCCGCGGGTCAATACTCCCTTCATGGAGTACATCCGCAAGCACAAGACCAAGATCCACGTTTCGGACTTGGCAGCACTCACCCGGGCGATTGCAGCCAGGGGTGCCTGATCAGCGCCCTGAGCTCTCCCCTGATGCATTTTGAGCGCTTGTGAGGCCGACGAATCGTCCCTTACCTGCTTGCTCTCTTCCATCTTTCGGTGACAGAGTGGCCATATACCTCCCCCTGCTGAATCCAGAGGAGGATGGCCCCTCTCTTCTTTCATTCGTCACTCACCCCCCTGCTGAATCCTTGGGAAACCAGGTAGGGCGACTGACCTTCATAATTCTGAGCTCTTGGGGCCTTGAAGCCCATACGTCGTTGCGCAACGGATGCCGCTGTCATCGGCATTGCGATTTTTTTGGTGTGTGGTCTGGTTCCATGGCACTTGCGGAATCCAGACCAGTCGACGTGTGTCTCGAGACTATATATGCCTGAACTCAGGCGTTATCCTGTCCACCCTCCTGCATTGCCTTATCCTGACCGTGGCGTGGTTTGGCACTCTGTTCAGAGTGTGTTTACACGCCTATTTACCCAGTTTATTGCTTGTTTTTCTGCCCTCCAGGATATGTGCATTTGTATGTTAAGTGTTATCAGCCCATCGCTGAGGGATGGACTGTTTTTCACCACGAATCGGGATACAGAGGCGCCTTGAGTCGCCGTGTACATGTTCATATAGCCTGGTCCAGCCTGGACCAGTACCGGAATACAGATTCTACTGTTTGAGTGCCCGTGATACCGTGTTGCCCTATTCGCTGTGTGTCAGGAGATCCTGATGGCGCCAGGCGGGAGGCCCAGTTGCCTGACTACACTCCCAGCGGTCCGCCACTGTCAGTCCCAGTGTGAGCCTACCGATTCGCAGACGCACTTGCATTCGGATGGCGGCCTCCGGTGCTCCTGACCTCGGTCAGTCTGCCTCGGAAACTGGTGGTTTGAGGAGTCGACGCCTCCGCCCACACTGCATGAGGACTCCCTCATGTATGGCCTTCGTGGCAGTAGGGCGAGGGAAAAGACGGCCTTGATGCCCGATCCCTTCAGGAGGAGTTCCCTTAAGATCTGGGGTTCTTAAGGAGTTCGACTATGGCACTCTGGACTCGCGTCGTATGGATATGGACATGGTGCGCCCGAGGAAGGACCCGTGGGGACTCTCCCCAGTCGGCGGGCCTTGGGAAGCTTGGGGTAGCCTGATGGATCTTTGTGGTCGCTCTCGACTTGTGGGACCACCTCGGTCGTCGTGTGTCGCCTATGTTGGCCGTGTATGCCACTGCCACTGTGGTGGTGACCGTAGCAGCCGGCACCCGGTGCGCCTGGTATGGGTTAACGGGTCCTTTGGATGCCGAACAATCGCCGCCAGGACCCGGGACATTGATACTTGATACTATACATGTGCTACGAGCTTATACGGCGTCATACCTATCTTACTGTGTCTTACTGTGATTTGACAGCCTAGCCTGCATCAGCTGAGGTTGTGACAGCCCCCCTTCAGGATATGGTCCTTGGTACCCGCTGCCATGCTTGGGTATTATCGAGCCCCCCCCCAGGGTTTGCTCTAAGGAGGGGGGTGAAGCGGTACCCAGAACCCCATGGCTAAGTTACGGCATACAACCGGTCTCCGGTCCACTAACCCCATTGACGCTCCGTTCCGTGCCGTAAAGCCCCGCATCGGCAACCGATGCACCGCCAGCGGAGATTTGTATATCAGAATGTCAGGAATCAACAGGGTTTTATTTTCATAATGTTTCCGTCAAGTTTTACGCTTCCGTTCTGATATTCACTGTTTTGACTGCTGGCGGTTGGATCGCGACTTTACCGTAACCGCCAGTTTACCTGTTTATAATGGAAATTTTAACGCTATCCGAGACGAAGACTCTAAAGTCGTCAGGAACTGCATTGATGCATCCGCAATTTTCGGAATATTTTTCAGGATGTCGAAATCGGATTTTCCACTTCGACATCCCCGCACTTGATTTGACCTCCTTCGAGTGGACCTACTTGCTTCCCTATGCACGAATCAACTTACCTTTTATCTTGCCCTCCATTTGACTCAGAGATATGGGCAAAACAAAGTTGATTCGTGAGGCCACTTGTGAGGGTCATATCTCGTGCCGCTTGCGAGTATTGACAATAAGGAAACGTGGGATGTATTCACAATACTCCCGACGTAATTTAGGAAGCATTATATGCCTTGCGTCTCCACACGTGCGCGCTAGTGTAATGGATCATGGTCAAGAGGGTAGAGTTTGCGTTACAACTCATTGGCCATGATATTGCGTGCGTTAAGATAACTTTCGAGTGTAGCGCGCAAGTGTTGGTGTTGCATAGGAACTCTCCTTGAGTTCCTATGAGCGATTGACACAAAGTTATGCCCTTGGAGGGGCATGACATACCGTGGTGGGAGCTACCCTTTTGGGCAATATGTGGTATGTGCCATTTGTTGTGTTGCGTGCCCATTTGGCGGGTCCATTACTCCAAGCCAAGCCCGCCAATGGACCTCATATTGTGCAAGCCCCTTCTCCATACTCCCTACGGTCAATTGCAAGCCTGACCTTCGTGAAGGGAAGCTTGTGTGGTGATCCCGAAGCGATGCGTTGGGAGCAAGGTGTGTGTTTTGCAATTTTCCATATTTTCATGTGCCCACTTGGGAAGTAGCGCTCGTAACCTTTCAAGGCGCCCCAAGTGGAGCGCATAAGTGGGATCGAAGGTCATTGGTGTCAAGTCATTGTATTTAGAAGGATTAAGTGATTGCACGATCCAAGCCGAAGATATTATAATATAATTGTGCACCTTTCAAGGCACTTTTGTGTGTGCTTGTGCCAATTTTGCCGTTTTTGGCCCGTCATGATGTCAAGTGGCGACCTTGTATCTCAACGTTGCGCTCAATTGACATCATGACCCAAGTATGTTATGAGGGTACATACTTCGGTGCCCAACATATCTTGAACCCGGCGATTAACTCCTCTTAGGCTTGGCATACCGTGGCCGCCATGTGGGCGATTTGGGACTATCCCAAATCATGGGCTCACTTGGCGACCCTGCCATTCCCAATACCGGAGGAGTTGGGCGACGCCCAAAAGATATGTTGGACACATATGACTTGATACCAATCCTATGGCACACTCCGGTCCGAGTCGGGCATGTGCCTCATTTGCCCCAGCCATGAGTATGCGCATTTTTGGCCATTTTGAGCAATTTTCTACTTTTGCTGCCCGCCGTGCACTATGTTCTAACCCTCGTGCACGCCGGACGCATGGACCAATGGACCATATATGACATGGGTGTTATGGGTAATGGTCCCCATGGTCCACACACCACCTGGGCGAAGCGGAGCCACCTTCGTTAAGGCGCTAGCCCAAAGTGAGTGTGGGCAATTTTGCCATTTTGGCATTTGTGGACCCAATTGGGATCATCACCACGCCAAGTGGCATGGAGGTCTTTGAGAGCCAGGGGCATGGGAGTCTCTCTGTTGGACTCCCGGTGGATCGCGTATGGAATGGCGGATCCGATCTCCAAGCCGGCGTGGAGATATACTATTGGGAGCACACCGAATTTTGGCTCATTTCAAGCAGCCAAAATGACCCAATTTTGGGACCCCAATTTCCCCCTTCCGTGTGGTCAATTGGCGGCCCCATTTCTCTAAGCCCATAGGGAGCCCGGACCTAAATTCAAGTTGTACACTCAGATATAAGTCCTAGCTCCCGCCTCCTACCCTGTGAGCCATTGGCCTTACCTTGGCTGGGCGAGCCACGCGTGGGAATGACGCCAATTTTGGTGATTTTGGCATCATGACCCCACTTGACTCATCCGTGTTGCCCTGATGCCAGGACCTCAGAGGGAACCAGGTTGGGTGAGGGCTCCAGGGAGTTCGTACTCGAAGGGCATTGGGTCAGTTGCCTCGTCCCTACCTCTGGCGGGTCCGGAAGAGGGGTCAATTTTGGGGATTTTTGAGTTAATTCCAGTTTGGGCTGAAACAGCCCATTTTCAGCTACCAACTCCTGAGGGATAATGGCGGGGCCATATCTCTGGTTCAGAGTGGAGTTGGGACCTGCAATTGAGGGAGGATGAGGAGCCACTGTCGGTTGGCCTTGGAGCCCCTTGGTTTCCAGGAACTCGCCTGTGGCTAGGCGGGACACCTCTCCCATTGGCAGGGTTTCAGGGTCCGGACTGAGCAGGGCATGGGTTGTGTTTGAGCCCCCGCCCCCACCAGCCACTGAGAGGGTCGGACCTGGGATTGGGATACAAGTTAGGATAGAGTGTCTATTGTCCTGTAATGTCCTTACCCCAGTCCAGTCTTAACCCCATGTGTACATATCCTGATGTGTTGCTGTACATACCTTTGTTCCCTTGTATTAGAGTGGCAAGGATCCTGAAACGCTTTGTCACATGACATGAGCGCATTGATGCCCTTGTGAGCGTAGTGCTTTGCCTGCCTGCTCACTTGCGCGTGTCCCGCAGCGTCCCGTGGCCGGCCCCCCACGGGAACGCGTCACTACGTGCGCCGGGTGGTCTTGGGGTACCGTGTGAAACCAGGGGGAGAGCCATGCTCGCTGGTTGGCGGTGGCGGCGGCCGTGGGGGTGTGGTAGTGGGTGGAGATGAGGTGTAGCAGGGGCCACGGAGTGTCGAGGGCTGCCGGGCCGCAGTGCCAGCCCGTGCGTGGTATGCCCTGGTCACTGTGTCTGACTGGTGGTACATCGGTCTCCGGTGCATTGTGTTTGGGGATGGACCAGGGGGCATGGTGTCGCTGGACAGTGCGGGTAGCATGTTTGTGGCCGTTTGGTGCTAGTAGCAGGATGGTGGGTAGTGTCCAGCCTTCGGCTGACGGGTTGGGCTCCTCCTGCGTTGTGCCGCCGTCGTTGGGGATCTCGTGCTCGCTCGGGCGGGGCCGGGGGTGCTGGCGCTGGAAGGCTGTGTACGCCGTGTCGATGTCCTTGGACCCCGGCATGTCGCGCCCTGCCTTCGTAGCACATGCGCGCAGGTACGCTTGGAAGACGTGGCGTCCTGGCCATGATCCTCATCTGTGTTGGGGTGATATACACTATGGTGACGGTGGCCCCCACGAGGCGCAGGGTGTCCACCTCGCCTGCTGGGTGTCGGTGGATGTCGGTGTGCGTGGCCACGAGTGGCCCCTGTTGATCGCAGTGGTGGTTTGTCAGGATGGCGTGTGTGTGGTGCGGTAGGAGGAGTTGTAGCTGGGCCCAGATGCCAGTGCCCACTGAGGTGGAGACGCCGTGTTGCGCCAGTATCCACCGGGGGCAGGTGTTGCGGGCCATTTGCGCTTCTTTTATGCGTATGGCTGCCGCCTCGCGAACTTCAGGTTGGTGGTTGTGTGTCACCCTGTGTAGCAGGTGCGCTGCGTGTTTGGCAAAGGCCATGTCGACCAGCGCGCCTGTATTGTCTCCGTAGTAGCGCCAGTGGACCCTCATGGCTTCCTTGGGGAAAGACGTGGGCCAGCCTCCGTGTTGCGCCCATGCCTTCGTCACTTGCTGTCGAGCGTGGCGTAGGGCGTCTTGGGGGCGCGGGAGGTGCAGGGCTTGGTACCCGATGGCCGCGTTGAGCACCGCTTCCATGAAGTACGCCAGGCCCTGCGTAGACAGGAGGTCCCCCCTGGCAATTTGGGGTAGCCGGGCGAGGCGCTCTTCCAGCTTGCTTGGGAGTGTGATGTGGTGGTGCCGCGTGGCCTGTGTGACTCCCAGGTGGACTGTGGTGTCTTCCAGGTGTAGGGGTTCGCCTTTCCGGATGTGGGGGGTGGGGGTTCTGGCGTCGGCCAGCCGGACCGATTTGCGGGGGTGCACTAGGAGCTGGTAGGCGTCCAGGTAGGTTGTGGTGAGTTGGAGAATGGCGGACGCTTGCTCGGTGGTCGTTGGTAGCCCTGCGTTCACAGGGTCGCAGTGGCGGGTGGCCGTGGTTAGGAGGTTGTCATCCGCGAAGTTGATGAGGGGGGACCGTAGCGGGTATGGGGCGTACCCCGGGTATACCCGTGCTAGCTGGAAAGCCAGTGGTAGGTTGACGAGGAGGTACAGGAAGGGGCCTTCTGCGCCTCCCTGGGGGAACCCGCTGTCTGTGCCGGTCAAGGGGGTGAGGCCTGCGGCTGTGATGACGGCGTAGAGTCGGGTCTGGATGTACCCGGTCAGGAAGGATAGGAATGGGAGGCCCATGGCATCCCATACCTCCCCGAGGAGCCGGTGTCGGGCGTGGGGGAACGCGCCTTGGACATCGAGGGAGGCGATAATCATCTCGTAGGGGTTCATGTCCAGTGCGGTGTCCTGGAGGAAGATGCCTGCCATGGCTCCCCACATGCTGGCGGGCACGTGGGCGAAGACCGCCGGCGCGATGCGGCCTAGGATGAGCGTCCACACCAGCTTGACCTCGGTGGTGGCGCAGACTATGGGCCGCCAGTTCCCCGGCTGCGCCCAGTCCCCCTTTTCGTAGAGGGGGTGGACCAGGTTGGCCCACTCAGGGGGGATGGGCGTGGCGCCCGTGACGATGTCCCACAGGCGGGCTGCCAGGCGGCGTTTGACGGGCAGGGTGAGGCGTTGGTACGCTTCGGCCAGCAAACCGTCGACGCCGGGCACGACCCCCTTCTTCGGGCGGTCTAGGGTGCGTTGCATTTCTGAGATGCTGAAGGGGTCGTGTTCGATGGCGCGCTGCTGTTCCCGGTTGAAGACCCTGGGCACATGCTCGCGGATGGTGTTTCTGGTGTGGGGGTCGAGCTCGGGGAGGGCGTCCCCGTGTTGTGCCTGGAAGCTGTCCAGGACTGCCTGGAGGACGGCGTCGGGGTCATTGTTGAGGCCTTCCTCCGGGTTGTGCACCGCATGGATGGTACGGCGCCCCGTGTCCTCCAGGATGCGGCTGACGTACCGCAGGGACTTGTACGGCGTGTCCTTTCTGCCTTATCTTTCGCGTTCCTGGGCTGCGGCCGCTATGCGGTGGGCGTGCCATTCCTGGAGTTGGTGGCGGCGGGTGGTGAGGAGCGCACGGAGGTTGGCGTCCCGGTCTCGTGCCTCCGGTGTGCTGGGGCGTAGCAGGGTGGCGAGTTCCTCTTTCGTGGTCCAGATGTCATGGACGAGTTGTTGGAGGGTGAGGTCTGGTGGTGGTCCCGCGTGGCTGGTGTCACGCTCCATGCCGCATGCTTGTGCCGCCCGGCGCATGGCGGTGGTGAGTGTCGGTGCATCCGGGCGGCGCAGGATGGCGTGTAGGGCCCTGTTATACCTGTGCCAGGCGCCGTGGTCGTCCTCGGCCGGGAACTGCAGTGTTGGTGGGAGGGTGTCGTCTGGCAGGGTGGCCGCGGGTGGGGGTAGGTTGGGGATGATGAGGTCGATGTAGAGGGGTCGGTGGCCCGTGCCTGTGGCCAGGAGGTCCACGTAGGCTGCTCCGTGGACTCGCACCGTGGTTGGGTCCCCGTAGGATGTGTCGATGCGGGATGGGTGGGTGCCGGCTTGGTGGGGGTAATGGGAGGGTGTGCCGGTGAGTCCTGCCGTGAGGTCGGTGAGGCCCAGTTGGTGCATGGCGTCCTGGACAGCTATGTCGGTGGCTGTGGGTGGGCCGGTGCGGTCGTCGTCGGTGGGGGCGGCGTTTAGGTCGCCTATGATGCCTGTGGGTGCCAGGAGGGAGAGTCGGCGGTACGCCAGGCTCAGGGTGTCCAGGAAGACCTTGGTCTCCCCCCCGAATGGGACGTGCGTGAGTAGCACGTTTAGCTGCCATCCGGGCCCCACGCACTCGTACGCTCCGAGGCGACCATCCACTCCGAGGTCGGGGTGGGCATGCACCGTGACCGACGTCTTGTGGTAGAGGGGCACCCCCCGTTGCCAGTGGGCGTGATATTTGTTCCCCTCCAGGTCCAGGACCGGTGCTGGTTCGGGTTGGTCCGCTCTGCGGAGTGCTTGCTCCAGGAACCCCAGGAGGTCTGCGCCTTGTGGGTGTGGCGCGGGCATGGCTTGCAGTGTGGCGGCCTTGGTGGGGTCGTAGGTGACCGCAGGCTCGTTGAGGATGGTGATGCGGGCGTGGGCTTCCGCAGGTGCCGGTTTCTGGGGACCGGTAGTTTGGGGGGCGGGCCGTGTCCGGCCCTGGCCCCGTCAGGCGTCGAGGAGGTCGATGACGCCCTGAGCTGCGGGTGCCTTGCGGTTCCGCTTCTGGGGCTGGGGTACGGGCCATGCATTGTGGACTTCGCCCGTGTACTCGGTGCCGGTGAGGTGCTCCGTGTCGGGCGTGCACAGCTGCATGGGGACCATCTCACGACCGGTTCGGTCTCGCCAGATCTCGATGGTGCGCCCCACCTTCTTGTCGTTGGGGGTGGCCGGGTCCCACTTGACGTGGATCTTGAACCCCTGGTGCTCCCCTGTGACGAGGTACCGGTGCTTGAGCTCCCCTGCGGCCCATATCCACTTGGAGGGGCCCGCGGCCGTGGCGTACTCGAAGGGCAGCTGCACCCGGGTACCGATGGCGTATTTGGGATACAGGGCAGCGGCTTCCTCTTTGGTCCAGCTCTTCGACTTGGCTCTTGGCTTGGGGGCGATTTTGTCCTGTGCGAGGGCCTTGCGTTTCTGCGCACCTTGGCGGCGCCGGGCAGCGGGTTGTCCCCGTTGGGGAGGTGCGCCCTTCGGGCTGCTGTACGGGTGCGTGGCCCGGTGCAAACACGGGGTGTTCGCGGGCGGCTGGGACGTCGGGCTTGGACGTGGGGACGGGGTCCTTCAGTTGGAACACTTGCTTGGTCATGAGGCTGAGCACTTCCTCGGCCTCCTGCAGGGCGTCGGGCGGGTCCGTGGGCCAGGTGAGCAGCCGGTGCCCGGTGCCTGCCCCGTGGCGGCGCATGTGGGCCGTGTAGCGGGTGGCGTGGCGTGTCCACGCTGGGGTGCGTTCCGGGAGGAGGGGGCCTTCTGGCGCCCCCTGCGCCCAGTAGAGGGCGTAGTGCAGCGCTTCCCAGGCTGCCTCTGGGGCGTGCAGGATGCGTGCGGCGAGTCACAAGCGGTCCCCTCCGCGTGGTGGGGGCAGGACTTCGTCGTCGGGGGCGTGTGTTGTTGCCCGTCTGACCTTGCCGTGGTCGTCCCATTCCACCGTCCACCAGGTGTCCCGGTGTTTGAGGATGTGGACCTCCGTGGTGGTTGGGGGGGCGTCCATGGCGTCCAAGCTGACGAGCTGGATGGGGCGGACTTGGGGGTGGGTCTTCGGGGGTGCTCGCATGTTGAGGATTTGGTGGATGTCCTTGGCGGTAGGGCCCGTGTCGGGGGCGTCCTGCGCTGCCTGGGCTAGAGGTGGGGAGGGGCGGTCCTCCCAGAGGCGGAGGGCGGACGCCGTGGCGTACATGGCTGCGATCAGGACGTGTTCCGTCAGCCCTTCCACCATGAGGTGGTTTTCCCCCTCCAGGTCTCGGGGGATGGTGGCTTCCGCCTTTAGTGTGAGGAGTGCGATGGCGCGTTTGGGTCCAGGTGTGGTGTGCGTCGGCTCATCTGGCGGGCGTCCGTCGGACGGGGCGTGGGGGGGGTGCTTCTGGAAGGGGGATGGTCCCACCGCCAGGTGCTCGACAAGGTGTAGCGGTATGGCGTGCTGGCGGTCCGCTGCGGGCAGGAGGTAGGGGTGTGGGTCCCGGGTATAGTGCCGAGGTATATGCCCCCCCTGTAGGTAGGGGTGGGCAGCGGTTGATGCGGAGCGCCTGCGCATGGTAGCGCGCACCAGGGTTGCAGTGGGTGCATTGGGCTGTTATGGGGTGCGGTACCACGTACACAGTGAAGGGCCCTACCACGCGCTGGATGTGGCGGGGGATGATGGTGCGGAGGTCCGCCACCCGTGCCGTGCGGCTTTCACCATAGTATATCCAGAGTGTGTCCTCCAGTGCCATTTTGGGGCGTAGCTTGCGGGCCAGTAGGTTCAAGGTCCTTTTGTGGGTGGCCTCCGTGACGGTGCCGTGTCCAGCGTTAATGCGTGGGAGCAGGTGGTTTTGGTGGTGTGCCGCGGCCCGCCTGCGGGCTGTGTGGAGGGCGGTGCTGTCGGCAGGAGGGGGCGCGTGGTGGGTTGGCCTTTTGCGCGGGGTCGGGGCGACGTGTAGTGGATGCTTCCATGCCGCGTGCGGGTGGTGTTGCGGTGGCTGGAGGCCAGGGTAGGTGGTGAAGGTGTATATGGTGACGGGGGAGCGCTCATGCGTGGCCTGGAGGTAGTAGTGGTCGCGACCCGTGTTGTGGGTGACGATGACGTTTGGCGTTGGTATGTCGTAGTGGAGTGCGGTATTGGGGAGTTGTTTGGTGATGCGTGCCGTCGCGTCCCCCGTTTTGGGCGCGGTGTCGTGGGGCACGAGGACGTGGACGGCCCACGCATCGTGGGCAGGGAGGTCGAGGTCCGGTAGGATGGGATGAACGGGGCGTCCCCGGAAGTGTGCGAAAGCTGGGTTTTGGCGTGCCGCCGTTTCTTTGATGATGGACGGTGCCCATTGGGGTGGCGCCCCAACTTGCTGGGCCATGGCGGCGACGGCGTGGGCGATCGCTGTGAGGTCTGGGCCGATGCCAGGCTGGTCTGCCGGTGGCTGCAGGCCCCTCTCTGGTGCGGGGTGGTGCCAGCATAGGGTGTAGCCCTTTTGCGTGTTATCTTGGGGGGTGTGCACGAGGCCCTGGTGGTTTGAGATGGCGGTCCTGAGGGCTTCCGCTGCCTTGCGGTGGAGGGTGCGCGTGTAGGCCCAGACTCCGGTGGGGGGGGCCGCCCCGGTGTGGGATTCCGCCGTGGTGGGGGCCGGCTCGAGGGTGTGACTGGTGAGGGAGGGTCTGTGCAGCCCTTCGTGCAGGGAGGCGCACACGTGTGCCCACCTGTCCGCCCATCCCTGTTGGGCGCTTCCTGTGTCTGCCCCTGTGGGCAGTCGCACGATGACCACGTGCCAGGGGTGTGACCCCGGTACTACGGTGGGGGGTGTTGTGTGCTCGTGAGCGTGCAGCCATGTTGCGCTGTCTGCGTTCGCCGTCACGTAGTCCTCTCCCTCCGCTGTGTGGACGTTTTCGACGGCGGCCTCTCCCTCTAGGGTGAGGAGGAGGTGTGTGCCGGGGGGCTGCGTGTGCGTCTCCGCGTCCCGGAGCCACATGTACGTGAGCGCCACGGTGCCGGGGAGGATTTCCCCCCACGTGAAGGTGCCTTCGGGTGATGCCCACTGCAGGGGCAGTGTGCGGCGTCCCCGCAAGTCGTTGGTGGCATGGTAGTCGTGGGGGAGGTGACGTTTTGTGAGCCGGTGTGGCATGCGTTCGGTGGTGGCTGTGGGGGGGTCCCAATTACATTCCTCCGGGGGGGGTGCGTCTGCGTCGTCCTCCTGGGGCTGGGCTAGCGGCAGCGCCTGTGCATTGGGTGTGGCGTCGGGTAATCCGCTGTGTGTGAGGATGTAGAAGCCCTCGGGGGTGAGTTGGAGGATTATGTCCCACTTCGCCGTCTGCTCTGGGGACCACTGGTGGGGTCCGTCCTGCGGTCGGTGGAGGGTGACCTGGTGGCTCCATCTCCAGCTGTGGTAGGCGAGGAGGCTGAGGAAGGTGTCTTGCTCCGTGCCCTCCACGCTTTCCACGTATGCCGTCATGTCGGTGACGTCGACGGTGTACTCGTCCTCCCATTCTTGTGTGGGGGTGCCTAGGATTTACAGATAGTAGAAATGGCAAACCAGGTAATGGGATTCCTACTCTTACGGTTTTCTCTTAGCACGGACACACAGTACAGCACACTGTCAAGCACACGATCCTTCGGGATCTCCGAATACATATCCAGCATATCAGGCTCCAAGCCAGCCCATGGGACAGAATCCTTATCAGCGGCCGACAAAGCAGAAACAAATAAATCTTTGGCGTCATAGATAGAGAAAATTTCAAAATTGATATCCATGTCGACCACGAGTCGACACAGAAGGGAAAGTGCCCGTGATGCAAGTTTGCCAATTTTTGAAGCCGGATGACTGAAATGGGAAATGAAAATTCTGTTCTTAAGGATGCCGTTGGCTTCCTGAGATTTAGACTTGATCAGGATTTTTGCACTGGGTGCCTTTGAATGTTTACTCGGGGGTTTCCATCACGGGCGTCCATGATATGAAAGAACGGTGCAATGATAGATCGATGTTTATGGTGGCCACAGAGAAGTAGATCCAAGCAGCGCTCAGTAGCATTGGTAACCAAAGCAACAAAACGGAGAGGGCGCACATTGTTCAACACCGCGTCTACAATCCGTTGACATGCATTAAACATCCAAGCGTGATGGGTGTCAACCCATAACACTCCACCTTGTCCAGAGCCACGCAGGGGTGAAACATCGAAAGAACACCAAACCTGATCACCATAGTAAGGGGAAGACAAGTTGTAGAAAGGGGTAAAAGCAGCGGAAGTGGCGATCCCAAAAGGGATACGGAATGTGTCAGCAACCGCAATGGCGAGTGCCGACGGAGGCCCACTTTGTATGGATGCTCCACGCAACTGTCGTCCATAGGACTTGAACAAGATCAAAAGAATTTTGCAAAACACCTCGGTCATAAGGCGGGAATCATGGAACTTCTTTGCCGCAGTACAATGAAAAAAGGCGTCCACAATGGAAATTAGCACAGCATTTTGCAACCACACTAGCGTATGAAGGCGGGGTCTTGTCGGAGGCGGGAACAAACAATTGGGGAGGAAAAACGTTTCGTGCGGTGAGGTAAGTAGTCTCATGCCAAGGACACGGGTCAAGAAGCACAGGATTTTGTATTTGTTTGGAGAGTTCGTTCAATTTTTTAATGCTAGCACCCAAACGTACAGAAAAGTCTTTGCAATGTCCGGAAAATGCGGAAAGATGTGAAGAGAGCGATTCGTGAACAACACTTGACAAGTTCAGATTTCACTAGCAAACTTAGATGTTCCAGGGCGGTCACCGGGGGGCAACAAAACAATAATGACCCACAAGGTCAATCTCTCTTATAAGGTTGGGCACGAAGACGGGCGGTTTCGGATCAACCACGAGTATTTTGCACCTTGACACAAGCCGGGCTCTCTTCAATTGTGATGGCATCCGCTCCGGCCGGACGATCATCCACGGGTTTTGCACCCTTTCCTTTTCCACGGCCATGGAGAATGCGATCAACAATATCATCTCCAAACTCCTTCAATTGCGTCGGTTGGTGCGCCACAAATCCATGGAAATCAGTGCTCAATTTTTCAACATGTGTCTTCACTTCCGCAACATCCGTCTCGAGTGCATGGATTTTAGTTTCGTGTTCTTTGAAACGTGCATTCGTGGCATTCCGTGCCTCTTGTGCTACACGATGCGCATCTTTTTGGCTAGCCGTAATTGCCCTTGGCACACGTTGAACGGGAGCGTTGGTATTGGTCGCTTCCGGCGAAGACCACATTTCAATATCTTCGTCATCACGATGCGTGTCATCATCCTTTGTATTAGCATTCTCTTTCTTGCGCACCTTTGGCATTTTAACTTCACCTTCGGACTCAGATGTAGAGGTCTCATTGCCGGCGTCATCCACATGGGTACCCTCCACGCTGCGATCTTTCCCTCGTCTCTTCATACCCGTTTTTTCTTTCTTCTTCTCTTTCATGTCCGTAGTCTTCTTGGTTTTCGCTTTGGCTTCATCCTCCGGGGAAGTAGTGCAAGTGGAGCTTTCACACGAACCTTCTGCTTGAAGTGCCCAATCGGAAAGTGAAAGAGTTGATCCACCTTCAACACCACACTTAAACGCCTCAATGGTCGCCTTGGACGCCATGTACGGGACACATGGGCCATCCTTAGAAATATCACTACCGGAGTTGATAGCCTTCACGAGGCGCGAACATGGACTCTTAGACGCAAAGATAAAGAGGCATGAAACCAAGCAAAATGACTTGTTCCATGAAGTGAATGGGAAGATACTCTCAAATGTGTTCGAGAATTTAGAGCCAAATGCATGAATTTCCTCAAACGTAGCACGCGGGTCCCATCCAGCCGTCAGACCCAGAACGATTTCTGCCTTACACCCTAGCACAAAGGAAAAATTCAGGATCAAACTTGCTGATGAAAGTCCACCACTGATTGTAGGTCCATGGCATAAAAGGCTAGACACAGACCCAAAAATATGCACACGTCTTTAGAGCATAAAATACATGTAAAAGATATGTCTTCTGTGGTTTCTGGGCCTTTTACCATCACCTAAGTTCGGTTCTGACCTTTATCTCTTGAACTGCCCACTCAGTAGGACTGGCCATCATGGAGCCACTGAATTCTATTCATGTGCCCCATCATGACCCATCATGTCATTTCTGCATCATGATCTGATTATGAACAATTAGACCTCTGAGAATCTGCCTGTCACCACCATCTGCAATCATTCCTCTGATTTACTGTTCATCTTCACTGTTCATGCTGGACAATGTTGGATTTGCAGCATCATGCTGTTCATTCTGGGATCTGGATCTGGATCTGGTTCAAACTAGAGAGTTCACTACCAGAGTTCAGCTTAATAACTGAATGCTCATATGAATAGGCATGTTCTCAAAAAGAAACAGCCTCAGTGGGTCCATCTAACTCCCCCCCTGCAGCGCTGCAAGTCCTTTGTGTGCGTCGCAAAAAATATAACCCTTAGATGGGCTCACCACATGCATGCGCAATATCCTTACACTGTAATAGGTTAGGACCGTTGTCCAGCCTTGATGGCCAACTGGGGTTTAAAAACAGGGTTGTGATTAATTTCAGATCGTAGGTGTGTTTTGTGGTTAACAATTGACAGCGATCGGCTGACGCCTGTGTGCGCGCGCGTGCTCTGTGGGTCGCGCGTTAAGGCAGGCCAGGCCGAGCGAAGAACCATATCTTCTATGTTATTAGTGTTAGATCTACCAGTGGAAGTTAGGATCACGGATCGAACCGGCGGAAGACTATGGGCAGGTGGAGTACGTACGTTGATCGCTTCTGTGGACAACTGTTGAGGGAGTACCTGCGGGGAAACCAATGCCGCCCTTTTCTCTGCTACAGTGGTAGTCGGTAGTCACGGCGAAAGGTACCAGCCCATGGGGTGTCTTCCAAAGGGGATGAGATGTGAGACTAATGGAAGCTAGGTAGGCGCACAGGAGTATGGGTGATACCTCGGCTTGTTGTCTGCAACATGTGTTACACAAAATGATGCATCATGTGTATGTGTGTTCAAGCATTCCCAATTGTAGATAAGAGTGCATATCATTCCTTGGGTCAAGATCATGATGAGTTTCCATGGAGGTTGAATTGTTGTATTCCTTGATGAAATCCCATAATCTTCACTCTCCATGTGTGTGCATATAGTTAGCATGTGACGATAAGTTGCCTTTCCTTTGCCTTCAACGTGCACTATGATACTACATGTTCCCATGTGTCATAAAACCAAGTTTGAAGATGGGGTTGACATTCTTTTGATCATTGCAAATATATAGGTCAAGGTTTCACTATACGATTCCCATTGCTTCCTCAAACTCTCATGGGATGGCATAGACTTCATGGTATGACGTGGTTGTGGTTGCCCATGGCAAGATAGCATGATGACAAAGGAAAGGAGGGATTGTTAGAACTCTTCCATGATTTGTGCTTATTCCGTAGTACACACACACTCTCTCTCTCTTGGGATTATGTTAGGAAAGGTTGGGAAATTGATGTTGGGGTGAACCCATGATATGCATTTTGATCTTCGGGAATACGTTCCCAAATGTCTTGGGTTATGTTGAGACCACTCGTATCGCCTCGCTCATGTCAATCTCCCTACCTCTCTCGTCCCAAATGTCATAGGCCCAATGTTCACTAGTTGGTGAATCGGAGCCTCCCATACATAGTCGCATCATGTTGTGAATATAGATGTGTTTGTCCATCTCCCCTTTTATTTTTGTTCCGTCGGAGTGAAGAGTAAAGTGTAGGGTAGGGATCGATCTTTGGTTGTCCCCTCCCCCCCGTCTTACTCTTTTGTATGTACAATACATGAGTTGGGGATAGAGTAGTCAATCATTAATCCCTTAATTCCCCTCACTTTCATTGTCTCATAGAGCTTCCATCTCTTTGCTTTTGCATCGAGGATTCCAAATCGGCAAGACAAGTACTTCGAAGCAACGACGGTTCAAGAAGGTTTCTTTGTTCAGTTTTGCTTTGTTTCGTAATTGTTTGTGTCATCTCTTGTGTGCTTTGATTTTCCCCTTTTTACCCAAGAAAATCCGGGATAGGCCAAAAGTTCTTTACTTTTTGAGGTTGAGCCCATTAAGACTTTGTTACGGTATAGAGCTTTAAAAGTCCCGGCACACAAGGGTACTATTAGTAAAGTTTGAATGGCCGCTTTATTACATGGTAGCAGCTCGTCTAACGATCCTGCCCCGTTGGACGATTTTGATGAATTTTTGGAGTCTGTGACTCCAGGTAAAACCCCTTCCAAAATGGAAATCACCGACGATTCGGCCGAAACCCCGGTTACCCCTCGTAGAGTTAGTTTCGGTTCCGTTATGGTTCGTTCGGGTGTCGACCGGAGTCCAGGCAAGACCCCGAGGACGCCCAAACTTAAGTCCATTTTGGCGAAGAGGAGAAGAATCCTACAGTCGCCGACCTCAACGCCGCCACAAGCGAGTGCTGCACGTCACGACAAGAACATCAAGAAATTAATTGCCAAGTATGTGCAACACTCACTAGCAGTCTCACAATACCGATTAAAAGAGGCTGCCAAAAGGGAGGCCAAGGAAACTCAAGATGAATCCATGGCACAAGCGGAGATTGATGCATTGAAAGAACAAGTGGATGACTTGCGAAAGCAGCTGGAACAAGGGCAACAAGGCCGCCCTGCCATATCACCTAGAACTAGGGAAATGGTTGAGCAAGCCAAAGCGGCGGTAGATGCCGCTACATTGCAGAGGCAAAGGGTTGAAAGCCTCTGCACGGAGATTGAGAACGAGGCCAAGGACAACAAGAGACGGTTGAACAATGTTGAAGTGGAGTTGGCTGCCACGAAGCGAATTACCCCACAAATCGCACAGGTTGAGACTCGGTTGGCTGGAGTGGAGGCCATGATGGGTCAAGAACATCAAACGGGAGAGAACTTGGTGAATATGGAAAAACGGCTGGCGGCATTGGAGAACACGGGCACAGTGGAACTCCACATAAGGCGGAACATTGAGGTGCGAGTCGAGACCATTGAGGCTGAACGAAAACAAGATGGTCAACAAAGTGCACTGTCGGAAATTACCATGGAGCTCACTGACGTACAACGACAATTGACGGAAATGCGGGCGAAGCAAGCCATGGCGCCGTTGGATGCATATGTGTCGAGGGTCCAGAAGCTAGAGACCAATTTGACACAAGCGCGCATGGAGATGCTCACGAAGGAATCCGCAATCATCCGGAAAATCGAGGCGGAGACGCCCGCCATTCAAGAGACTTTGGGACAAATACGCCAATTAGGACAACGACAAGTTGATGAGATGGCGTCCAAGGTCGACCGAGGGGAACATACAACGAAGATGAAAATGACGGAGGACTGGATGATGCAAGCGGAACAACATGACCGTCAACGACGTGCGGAGGTGAATGTGAGCATAGTGCAGATAGAGGAGTGGCTCCAGCAAGTAGACAGAAAACTGCATATGGCACCCAAAGATCCGGAAACACCACCACCACCACCACGCCGTGATTCGGAAGGCCCGAGGGTTGAGGAGATTCACAATCTACTCACGAGGGCCCGAGAGGCACAAGGAGAAGCGAGGATAGCTGCGGAAAGTGCTGAGACAAGCAATAGAGAAGCGAAAATTGCCCATCGTGACGTACAAGAAGTGCAACGGGAAGTGCAGGACTCCGCGGAAGCCACACGAGCATGCCGCGATGCAATTGAAGGAGTCCATGCTGAAATCCAAAAGGGAATTGAACGACAAAGAAAAATTAACACCTCGGCACAGGATGCAGCCAAGTCCATGCAAGAAATGCATGTCAAGGCGTTAGAGAACATGGCACAAGAATGCATGGTGAGTATCGAGGTCGATTGCCGGATGCGAATTGGCGACCTCAGCGTCCATGGTGATAGAGTAGTGGACAAGAGTGCCAATGAAATGCAGAATAAGTTGGAGACCACAGCCACTGAGTTGGAAAAACGATTACGAGTTTCTGGCCAAGAGGAGTATGATCGTCTACATCTGCAAGGACAACATTTGCTACGAGAAAATCAACAGCAACTTCAGGAGGAGGTGGCTAAAATAATGACGATGACACCGAAACCACCACCCCCGCCCGGTCTAGGAAGCTCGAGCCCGGGCAACACGGACGCTCATGACCGAGTGACGAAGAAGCTGGAGAAGCTGGAAAAGGATGTGCAGGTCATGTCGGCGGAATATGACAGCAAGTACGTGACCTTGAGCAGGACCATGGAAATTGGAGATAGGAGTGCCAAAGAGCTCATGGAGAAAGAGACGAAGAGTATGGCCGAGAAACTAGAACAATACCCAAGTCCGGAGAAGTTCAACCAAGTTGTCATGAGCAACCACCAAATGAAAACGGACTTGGAAGAAGTGATCAAGATGTTGGAAAGGAGGACGCCGGAGTGGGATGGAGAGAGTGCAGAACGGAAGAAAGACATCGACCGGCTGTTGGATCATATCCAAGAGGTGCGCTCCCATCCCCCACCACGATAAAGAAAACGTTCCTGACACAATAGAGACACCGTATGAAAGGCCAATACGCAGGAATGAATATGGTGACCGGCTGTTACAGACATTGAAGCCCGCGCCACCGTGGTGGACGCCTACACCGACCAACGTCACGAACTGGTACCGGAAATATCCAGGAGAATCAAATATTGACTTTGCGTGGGAACAACTAGAGTGGTTGTTCACAAAGGATTATACTTTCGCGCCACTGCTTGCCTTGAAGCCTCCTGATCACAGGAAGGGTCGTCGGATCCGGCCGACAGGTGTGGGCACGGGGTTGGCATTCGAAGAAGTACAAGCCCCCAAGGAGTACGTGGCCGGACATGATGAGGCTGATGAAGCGCTACTCCGTGAAGAGCTGGGATACTATGGAGACCGAGCTAACACGTGGCTGGACGAGTCGACCCGCAAGGTGTTAAGGAAGAGAGGTCAAATGCCCGTGTGGGATGGGCATAAGAGCACGCTGGAGAAGTGGATGGAGGACTTCTTGCGGTGGAGAGAGAAGCGAAAAGGCCGATTCTCGAAGAAGTTGCAGGTGGAACTCGTGTTGATTGCCATTGATAATGAGGAAAAACGCGAACAACACGAGAAACAAGTGGAGCAGTTGTCGTTGGAGGAGGATTCTCCGCGAGTATGGGAAATCATCACGGGCCGAGCTCTGCCGGATGACATCAAGAAGGACAACGACTTTGAGAAGTACACGTTCGGAATGCAGGAATTAACAGCAGAACGATGGATTTACCATGTTGAAGAATTCCTAAGAAGAGGAAAGAAGGTTCCTGGTGGAGTTCTTAAGAAGGATGTGAAGAAGCTATTAATGAAATGTATCCTAATATACCGAATGAACCATCCGGAGGACAAGACATGGGAAAGGGTGGAACAACGGCTGTATGAAGAAGAGGCGACATACACTCAGTTCAGCTATCTGGAGCTGATTGTGTGGGTCACGCCACAGCTAGTCAGCACAGAAAAGGCCGTTGAACACAAGAAGCAGCTCCTGAAGGGGATGAACTTCGAGAAGCAGCACGTCAGGAGCATGCAGGACCGTCCAGCGGACCTCCCACGAAGTCGATCACCAGGAAACCGAGGTGCGGGATACAAACCCAAAGGAATTGACCAAGAAAAAGGTCCATGGAAGAAAAGTGGGTCACCCCACTCGTCACGACGACCGGAGTCTCCGCGTGAACGTGGACGAGCGAGGTCAAGTAGCCCGCACGGGTCTGTGACAAGCAACAAGAGTTCGCTGCAGCGGCGGTGTTTCAACTGCGGAGAGACTGGCCACACTAAAGACCACTGCAAAAAACCCGTCATATGCCACAACTGTCAGGGCATCGGACATCACAAAGATGCCTGCACGAAACCTCCGAGGTGCCGTGCATGTGGACAAGTGGGTCATTTGGCAAAAGATTGTGCCAACCGGCAACGATCGGGAGGCATCAGTCCTGGAAAGGGCAGCCATCGAGGGCAATCTCCGGCACGTGAAGATCGCAGGAACCATCATAAAAGCCCTCATAAAAGCCCTCACAGGAGCTCTCACAGGAGCCCTCACAAGAGCCCCCATAAGAGTCCCCACAAGAGTCCACACCGCAGCCCAAGTCATAATCGACCAAATGGGCGGGACGGACAAGACCGTACTCGTTCGGGATCACGATCAAGATCGCCAGGACGGGACCGGTCAAGGGATAAGTGTGGGAAGTGTGGCGGCCTGGGGCACTGGCAACAGGACTGCCCGTCACGGTAGAGGCGTGGGTGTGTTGGGCCCCGACGGCTCCGCCCACTTTGGGCGTTGAGCCAACGAAGTGATACCCCCCACCACCTACCCCCCGGCCTGCAACGTAAGCCAAGGAGAAAGCGGGCATTTTGGGTGCACCTCAGAAGGGTTTTAAACCCGAACCGAGGCGGCAATGTATTGAGGGTTGCAAATCTTCGCCTTGAAGACATTCAAGATGAGATTGTGGCTAGGCCTTCGTCCAAGGGTCCGAAATGGACGAAATCAAGGAAGGAGCTAATAATTCCGTGCAAGATGACCTTGGCGGATAAGCTTAATGTCGCCCCTGTACATATACCTGCATTGTGTGACTCAGGGTCACAAGTGCCCTTGATTGCCGGCTATGAACTTTTCGACGAGTCGGCACTCGAAGATGCCCCTCTCCCCATTGTGTTGGTGGGAGCAGGGAAGAGTTGCCTTCGTGCCGGCTCCAAGGGTGTCCGTGTAAACCTGCTTATACCTATATGCGAGCAGGATGGCACCCTAAGGAAACTCCTGTGCACAGAAGTTTTTGTTTGTGTTGCAAATATTGGAAAACAACTCATCATAGGTTACCCGTTTATGGTTCACTATGGACTTGCAATTGCGCCCGGATACCCCTCTTTTCTTCGCTTGAGTGTGCGTAAACGGCGTCGCCCCGCTTATCAACATGGACAGTCCATGCATGCTGTTTCTCAGGAAGCGTTAGGAGTGCAAACGGTGAATCACGATGAAGTCGAGATGATCCGAAACTGCCTCACAGCGTGCCGAGAGGAGCAGAAGGTATATAGTATCAGTGCTCGCACATCAAAGGTGCATTGGGGTATTCCCTCACGAGGCTTTGAGTGGACCATGTGGTGTTTGAACCCCCTTTGTGATCGAGTTTGTTCTGTGCACAGTCGATTTGGGGATCCATTTCACGCTGAAATTCCTTATTTTTGTGAGCAGTGTCATCCCAGAGTGGAGGCACAAGATTCTGATGTCATCTTCTCACCATCCCCCATGACTAACCCTCCTTCCACCCTCATACGTTATGATTGCGGCCCTAAATGTCAATGGCCACAATATGAGGAGAAGTGGAAGAAATGGTATACGACACGAAAAGTGGAGGAGATGAAAAACCGTAGGAAGGGGGTGCCCACACTGAATTTGAGGGTACTCCGAGACCTGCCACAGGAAGCGGAGGCAATACGCCCTCCATCCCCGGTAGGTATAAAAGGAACCACTGCTCGCAACCCTGGGATGGAACCAGCACTAGCTACAGTTCCATCACAAGTACAGCAGGGACAGCAGCAAATTTCGCTGTCCAACACCAATACCACTTCTGCCATCTCATCTCCATCCCACTTGCATGTTATGTTCCTTTCTCCCAATGCAATTGCACCCACTTCAGCTTATGACAGCGATGCTGGGTATGATTTGTACTGCTCTGAGAGCACTGAAGTGCCAGCATGGGGGAAAGCAAAAGTACCAACGGGTATTGCATGCTACACCCCCCCTGGGACATATGGGCGTATCGCAGATCGCTCAGGGATGGCCTGGAAACATGATCTTCAGGTGCGTGGAGGTGTAGTAGACCATGGTTATAGAGGGCATGTCCAAATTATTTTATTTAATCACTCTGGGGAGGCGCGGACAGTGCACCAGGGTGACAGATGTGCACAGATTATTTTTGAACAATATGTCAAGCCTTCAGTGAAAATAGTTTCAGAATTACCTGAGACTGACAGAGGACATGCAGGGTTTGGGAGTACAGGTGTTTCTACACCACTACGGGATATCCCTGAGGGAAGTACGGTATTGACCCTTTCCCATACCCCTCCCCCCTCCACCCCAAACCCAACAGAAGTAAACACACTCATACACACACTTGTTTATTATTTGATTTACAAAAGAGTGCTCAGCTCTGAGGAACTGGCACCCATTTTGCCTGGGAGTGCCCAGTTGGAGGAGTTGCGAATGCGTTGCCAGCATCAGGATAGAGCTCAGTTATCTGGAGGCTCTCCTGAAAGCTTGCCCGGAGCGGTACAGCCAGTGTTTGCAGTATTGACCCTGATTTTGACCACATTGTTGGTCTTGATGCAGCGGGTTGCTGATGCCGGCGGTGAAACGGCCAGTGGGCCCACATCGCCAATGGTTGACGAGATGTCACCATCTAAGTCTCCTACAGTGGAGCCGGCCCCACAGTCGGACGTGACTGTGGACAAGCTGCGCCTCTCGTGCCAGATGGTCAAAAGGACCCAGGTCGAAGCGAAAGGACCGGAGATCCTGAACTCTTCTACTGTAGAACTGCCGCCACATCCAAGGGTGTCGGGTGCATTTGCCCCGGATTCCTTTCAGGGCAACTGGGGATATCCTCGGGTCTCATCAGATGGGGCTGGGGTGAAGGTACCCACGCTGTTCCAAGAGGTTGCTAACCTGCAGGAATTGGATGTGTGGGCAGATGTGGGTGATCCCCATCAGCACGTACCCGTGGCCAGGGTAGTGGCAGTTTGCAGGAACCTGGAGGCACGTCTGAGAGACGCCACTCCACATATATCAGGTGTGCCCGGTGTTAAACGGGACACTAATTTACGTTTAAAGGCCCAAGCACGAGCTAGGCAACGCAACCGCAAACAACCACAGGCACCGATAGTCAGGCCACAGATCATAACCCGAATCTCTAAGTGGACAGCCACTATTTCTCCCGATAACGAAGATTTTCAATTGAGCTTGGATCTCTTTGGAAATCCCAAGCTTTCAGTGTTGGAGTCCACCACAGGGGGCCCCAAACAGGCCTATTTCTGTGACTGGGGCTCAGAACCAGTCTCTCTGTGCCCACCTCCGTGTGATTCTGAGTGGGATAGATGTATTACAAAGGTTTTCCTTGATGGTTCAAAGGGCATTGCAATAATGCCTGTTAGGAAGACACAGAAGTGGTTCTGGGGGTTTGGGAGAGGTGGCGTTGGACTGGCTGGATTTTCCAGCTGGAGCGCCTATTTTCTGTAATCCTGAGGGGAGTGTACGAGTTACACAGGAACCCTACAGGATAGTATTGTTTGACGCATATGGTCAACAGTCAGTACCACAAAACCCTGCCCCAATACCCCACCCCGTGGATACACCAACACACACATTCCCTTCCCCGGATTCGTGCGACAGCATGGAAAATAACCCCCCCTCTGAAAAAAAATCCTGTCCTGACTGTCCTGAAAGCATTCCCTATTATTCAGAAAACGATTCGGAGAGTGATGCTCTACATGCCAATTCGGAGGATGAACGCAACGAAAGTCAATCCAGAATGAATAAACGCACCCGACGACTCCGCCGAATCACCTCCAAGAAAACGAGGAAGGTATGTAATTCTGAGATGGGGTCTGCATCAGAATCAGAACAGACGCCAGGACCTGAGACGTCCACTGAGGATTCAGACAGCGATGGAGCCACAGGCTGTGCGGCACACAAGTCAGGGCGCCACGGGACACTTGATAGTGTCATGAGACCGGCGGTGTGTGCAATTAAGGCACTGGGCTCTCAGAAAACAACATGTGTGTGCCAGCAATGTGTGCATCCAGTCAGTTATGAGGACTATAAGTCTTTACAGGCCAGAACACGACAAGAACCAGGTTTGGTGATTGGTCTGCGAGTCATTGACACCTGTTGCTGTCAACAGGGTGAATTCTGTCCCCGTTGCATGGCTGTAAGTCATATTAGAGAGTTACAGGCTCAGTTGGGAGCATGTCAACACAATGTTTCAGTGGTTGAAGCAACGGAGCGCCCAGTTGTACAGGGTCTCCAACAGTTTCAACATTGGGTATGTGCTTTGGGAATTACAGAGGACACCCCTGCGGACAGTTACAGAAATTTAGACGGATCATTGGTGTTTCGGCGAAGTGTGCAGTCAGTAATTCAGGCTGATGAAGTTTGGCCTGGTACAGATGTATATAGAGATAAGCTGGTTGCACACTTCAAAGAGTCGGTTTTCACCCCCAAACACTCAGCATCCATCTCAGAGGAGGCTCAGCAAGAGCGAGGGCCCCATGCACGAGTGAAATTAGAACTGATTGAAGGGGCGAAGCCACAGGCTGCTAAGCCAATCAGGGCGGTGGGATTACGGGAAACGATGATGCAAGAAAAGCTACAGGATTTCAAAAAGCGAGGATTTCTGCGGGAGGTAACCCAGAACAACCCACAGTGGGTAGCACGCGCTTTCCTCGTCCCAAAGCCTGGGAACAACAAGTGGCGACTAGTCATTGACTATCGTTGGCTTAATTCCCAGTTAAAGGGTAAAAGTTTCCCCATCCCGGTGATTGAGGACCAGCTGGCTAAGCAGCATGGGAATTTCCTCTTCACCCTGATTGACTTGGAGGATGGGTTCCATCAGATGCACTTGGAGGAGGACAGTAAGCAGTTAACTGCTTTCTGTACCCCCTTTGGTGTGTTTGAGTGGAACGTCCTGCCGATGGGTGTTAAAGTAGGGCCGGCTGCGTACCAGGAAATGGTCCAGCATGTGACCCGAAATTGCCCGTCGGCACGGCCATATATAGATGACATCCTGAATGCCAATGGGAGTGAGAACCTGGTCCCTGAGGCTACAACCATACAGGACAAACAACAACCAGGTGTCATCGAAAAATACTTTGATAAACACCGTGATGATGTTTTTCAACTCTTGGAAGCCCTGGAAAAGGCCAATCTGACTGTCAAACCTGAAAAGTGTCACATGTTTCGCCGATCTGTGCGTTACGTGGGACATATTTTACGTGATGGTCAGCGATTCCCTGATCCAGCCAAAGTACAGGCTATCCAAGAATGGCAGTATCAGTCAATCAAAACCCCGAAAGCCTTGAAAGGCTTCTTGGGTATGGTTGGCTGGTACCAAATATATATCCCCGACTTCGCCAAACATGCGCAACCGCTCATGGAGGCGCTAAAGGGCAAATATCTGTATGAGCCCAAGTCGGCGGGTGAACCTGAGTTGAATCCTATGGGTCAGCAACGTAAACGCAAACGAGTCAAGTTGACGGCCAAGGAATCAAAAATAGTGTTCACTCAGGACATGATCTCAGGGTTTGAAGCACTGAAACAGAAACTGATAAGTGCTGTCAACTCTGGATTATATATCCCAGTGCCAGGAGGTAAGTGGCGTATTCTCTGTGACGCCAGTGATTTTGCTGTTAGTGGGTGTTTACAGCAACTGCCCCCTGGTGCAGATCCTGCAGACGACAGGACCTGGAGACCTGTCGCTTTTTACAGTAGGAAATTACAAGGAGAACGGGCGGATGGGGTCAAGAGGCATAAACACACAGGTCAGTACGCCTGGACCCCTCGTGAAAAAGAAACCTACGCCATTGTCATCTGTTTGCTCAAATTTCAGAGCTGGATAGGTGGCGGCGAGGTTACTGTCCAAACGGACCACAGTGCCATTGTAAAATGGTACAAAGAGGACTTGTGCACCATTCCAGGACCCTTAGGGCGAAGGGGTCGCTGGCACGAGTTCCTCAGCCGGTTTAATCTTTTTATTGAATACCGGCCAGGTCCAGACAACGAAGTCGCCGACGCGTTGTCTAGATGGGCATATCCTGCAGGGGAGGCGCAGGATACAAATTTTCATGGAAGGGGCGAGGATCAGAGGGGCTGGGACGAGGATGAGCGAAGAGAAAAACAGTATATCAGGGATAAACTCAAGGAACAGTACCCCGCAGAATTTGCCAGGATTTACATGAAGGAAGGCTGGGACGCCCCCGCTGTGGAGGCGAAGCTGGCTCATATACGTGCACAGCAGCAGTTTCAAGCTGTTGCTTATGATGGGACGATATGCGATTCCCTTGAGGAGCTCTTCGTGCATTCTTTTCCTGACCCACCTGCCCCCTCTCCTCCTGAATTTGGTGTAAATTTTATGTGTGCTTCGCTGCAGGATCCACCAGTGGAGTCCACAAGGAGCGATGGGAAGTGCAATCGGATACAACAGGTGTTGGATGCGTGTGACGCATTTGATGATCTGTCATGGCATGTTCCAGGTGCATACCAATATGCATTGAGCATACGGGACATCAAAACAGTCCGTCTCCCTCCCAAGTGTAAGATTCTGCATCAAGACTGGTCTGAGTTTTATGAGCAGGATGAATTTTTTGCACCCCATTGGGATCAGTTTGTCCGTGACAAGTTTGTACATATACCTGGCAGGGATTACGTGCTGTGCCAAGGTAAAGTGCGCACTGATGCTAGGATCTGTGTGCCACAGGTGCTGCAGGAACGAGTTATTGCAGCCACCCATGAATTCGCCCATCCTGGAGTCGCAGAGACAACGGAGATGGTGAATCGCAAGTACTTCTTCCATAAACTGCCAGGTAAGCGTTCCACTGAGGTGAACGCTCAAATTACGAAGGTGGTCAATCAGTGTACCACATGCCAGGCGGTGAAGCACCGACGGGGACTACAGCCAGAATCCCTACAATCATTTCCTATCCATGAGTACCCATTTAGTAGTATTTGTATGGATTTTCTGGATCTCACTTCCACCCCTGTGCAGGTGGGCGAGAATAAGTATGATTATGTGTTAGTAGTTGTGTGTAGGCTCACAGGGTATGTCATTGCAGTGCCGTGCCAGCAAACCCTCACTTCAAATGGATTGGCACAACTTTTTTTGGATCAAGTGGTACAGTTTATGGGATTGCCACAGCAAATTTTCACGGATCATGACCATTTGGTCACGGCCGAATTTTTCAGCACCCTGTGCTCACTGTCGGGTATTGATGCAAAGAGAAGTCCAATTTATCGACCACGATCCAATGGACGGGCTGAAAGAGCTGTCCAAGTGGTCATTGATAGTTTGCGAAAATTTTTACAGCAAACAGGCAAGAAAAATTGGGCGGAGTTACTACCATTGGCAGTGTGGACTAGCAATGACATCCCTGGACCGATACATGGGTACTCCCCACACTATTTAGTGTGGGGGAGACATCCCATTGGGTTTTGTGACTGCCCCCCTGTCATACCTGAGCATGGCTCACAGGATGCTATTCAGTTTTTCAATAAATTGGCATCTGACAGGAGGTATGTACAGGAGAAGCTGCAGAGTGTTCATGACGCTCAAGCGAAAAGGTTTTTGGCAGATCACCCTACCCACAGGTATGAGCCTGGTGAGTATGTGTGGTACAAGGGTCACCAGAAGGATACCAATTCCAAACTACATCGAGTTTGGACTGGACCAGGTGAAATTCTGGAGCGTATGGGACGAAATCAATACCGAGTTGCCACCGAAAGGGGTGACATTGTGCTGGATTCGATGCGGCTCAAGCCATTTCTTTCCACTGAAGACCCCCAGACACAGACAACACTCACGCCACCCCTACACTACTACACCGACCAAGAATTCTTGGTCGAAACCGATAAATACGTAATAGAAGACATATTAGATCACAAGGAAGTAAAATCAGGGAGAAAGAGGTACGTAAAGTGGTATGTAAAATACAAAGGTTATGCACAACCTGAATGGCACACCTCGTCAGCATTTATGCCTGACATAAATGAGGATTGGGTTGCCTACAACAAAAAACACGGCATACGCATTAGTTTAGAGGATGTCCATGCTATACACACAGCACCTGCACAACCCCTGAGGGAGATGGAGTTTTTGGAGTCGTACGGTAGTGTAGGGAGTGTTCATCTGATGGGTAGACAGGACATCATCAGGGAGGAACATGAAGCGTACCAGTTATTTCTTCAAGAGGCTCGAAGGGTTTTCGGACCGTGACAGCCCCCCCCCCCCCCCTCTCACATGTTTGTTGTTTGTACGCTTCAGGATGTACAGAATTCAATCCGCGATGCCCAGAGAAATTCACGATGCTCCAGATTCAATCTGCGATGCTCGGTATGCACATATTTACAGAATGCTCAGGGTTCAATCCAGGGTACTTAAAATGCTCAGAGTTCAATCAAGACGTCTGCAGCGCCTGTCTGTGATGTACAGACGTCTGTGGACCTGTACAGACATCTGCAGGCTCTGTCTGCACTGCACAGACATCTGGCCAACGTTCCAGTGCCCTGTGCCCTTGTATCTGTTGCCCGTGAGCTCTGAGCCATCCAGAATGGGTCTGCAGTGAAATCAGAACGCCCTGAGTACCCGGGTCACAGACACTGCACCCCCCCCCCCCCCCATTGCATGTATGTGAAATGTTACAGTGATGACATGTGACTCTGCGAAGGACTGCCACATTTTTCTATTTTTTTTTCTAAATTATCTATTTTTTCACTCACTGTTGGCAGGTGAGCCCATCCTTTGGATGTGGGACGCCATTGGCAGCCCTTCATATTCAGTATCCTTGTCTTACCTCTTCCCTTCCCTCTTCATTCCTGATTGTTTGTGCTTTTGTTACAAATTTGCGAATTGCCTGTCACAGGTTGCAATGAATTGAGTATGAATTCAAGAGCGATCTCGACTACTATGACACTGCAAGACACGTGTCACATGGGAACATGCAATCCGCTAAGTCTTCACATAACGCATCTCAGTCTTCACATAACGCATCTCAGTCTTCACATGACGCATCTCAGTCTTCACACAGCTGCCATTGTGCCTCTTGCACACCGCATAACCCGGTTTCAGATTCAGCTAATCCTCTGTGCGTGTTGATCCACTCGCTGTTGACAGTTCACTGGTCCCTGTACCCCAGCGTGAGGATTCTCTGCCTGTGAATGGTGATGGCTCAGCAACTCAAGGGACAATGTTTTTTTTTCTATTATCGGATGCGCAGGAGCAAATATGGTATTCACAATCCTTTCAGGTTGATTGTTCATTATTCAGGTGTGTAGTAGTAGCTGAACCCCTCCTAACCTATGTGCCAGCCACTGCGGCTATACCAGCCCATAAGTGCAGGCACTTAGGAGCTTAGGAAGGGGGTGTAAGAGGTTAGGACCATTGTCCAGCCTTGATGGCCAACTGGGGTTTAAAAACAGGGTTGTGATTAATTTCAGATCGTAGGTGTGTTTTGTGGTTAACAATTGACAGCGATCGGCTGACGCCTGTGTGCGCGCGCGTGCTCTGTGGGTCGCGCGTTAAGGCAGGCCAGGCCGAGCGAAGAACCATATCTTCTGTGTTATTAGTGTTAGATCTACCAGTGGAAGTTAGGATCACGGATCGAACCGGCGGAAGACTATGGGCAGCTGGAGTACGTACGTTGATCGCTTCTGTGGACAACTGTTGAGGGAGTACCTTCGGGGAAACCAAGGACGTCCTTATCTCTGCTACAGTGGTAGTCGGTAGTCACGGCGAAAGCTACCAGCCCATGGGGTGTCTTCCAAAGGGGATGAGATGTGAGACTAATGGAAGCTAGGTAGGCGCACAGGAGTATGGGTGATACCTCGGCTTGTTGTCTGCAACATGTGTTACACAAAATGATGCATCATGTGTATGTGTGTTCAAGCATTCCCAATTGTAGATAAGAGTGCATATCATTCCATGGGTCAAGATCGTGATGAGTTTCCATGGAGGTTGAATTGTTGTATTCCTTGATGAAATCCCATAATCTTCACTCTCCATGTGTGTGCATATAGTTAGCATGTGACGATAAGTTGCCTTTCCTTTGCCTTCAACGTGCACTATGATACTACATGTTCCCATGTGTCATAAAACCATGTTTGAAGATGGGGTTGACATTCTTTTGATCATTGCAAATATATAGGTCAAGGTTGCACTATACCATTCCCATTGCTTCCTCAAACTCTCATGGGATGGCATAGACTTCATGGTATAACGTGGTTGTGGTTGCCCACGGCAAGATAGCATGATGACAAAGGAAAGGAGGGATTGTTAGAACTCTTCCATGATTTGTGCTTATTCCGTAGTACACACACACTCTTTCTCTCTTGGGATTGTGTCAGGAAAGGTTGGGAAATTGATGTTGGGGTGAACCCATGATATGCATTTTGATCTTCGGGAATACGTTCCCAAATGTCTTGGGTTATGCTGAGACCACTCGTATCGCCTCGCTCATGTCAATCTCCCTACCTCTCTCGTCCCAAATGTCATAGGCCCAATGTTCACTAGTTGGTGAATCGGAGCCTCCCATACATAGTCGCATCATGTTGTGAATATTGATGTGTTTGTCCATCTCCCCTTTTATTTTTGTTCCGTCGGAGTGAGGAGTAAAGTGTAGGGTAGGGATCGATCTTTGGTTGTCCCCTCCCCCCCGTCTTACTCTTTTGTATGTACAATACATGAGTTGGGGATAGAGTAGTCAATCATTAATCCCTTAATTCCCCTCACTTTCATTGTCTCATAGAGCTTCCATCTCTTTGCTTTTGCATCGAGGATTCCAAATGGGCAAGACAAGTACTTCGAAGCAACGACGGTTCAAGAAGGTTTCTTTGTTCAGTTTTGCTTTGTTTCGTAATTGTTTGTGTCATCTCTTGTGTGCTTTGATTTTCCCCTTTTTACTAAAGAAAATCCGGGATAGGCCAAAAGTTCTTTACTTTTTTAGGTTGAGCCCATTAAGACTTTGTTACGGTATAGAGCTTTAAAAGTCCCGGCACACAAGGGTACTATTAGTAAAGTTTGAATGGCCGCTTTATTACATACACCCATGTCTTGCTTGTGGTCAGACCTTAGGTGCTCTGGAAGGGCGCATGTGAGTTGCGCGTGTCGTTTGGGGTCGTACTCAGTCAAGCTTCTTGCGCGCGCCATCCTTCATCGCCATGATCTGTTCGTTGCGTAGGCGTGGAGGCGTCTGACACGTCCTTCAGCAGCTTTGCGTAGCGCGTACCTTGAATTCCACGCGTTGATCTCATTTCTATGTGTTGATGTCCTTGTCGCTGTAGGCAGTCAGGTTGATCTTCTTGTACTCAGTCTGTAGGTAACTGTAGTAGAGGTACTTGGTACTCATCTGTCTCTCCCTCGTGCTCCATCACTCTCGTAGTAAAGGTACTGCTGGTACGGGCAAGTTGCTGAGCTGGACCTTCGTTAGCATCGCACAGATCGCGTCGTGGTTTTGTGCTTGTTTAACAAAATCGCTGTCATCCCGCGAGCGTCCTTCGATCCACTTGGCAGGGTGTAGTCACCGCACTGCCAGGGTGGGCGTTGTACTGCTCAGGGAGGCCAACGTGCGCGAGTTGATTCGCTCATTGGTGGGAAGGGAATGAAATGAGTGATTCGCTCAAGGTGAAAAGGATGTCACAAGGAGGTAAGGATGTCACTGTACACCATTCCCACTCGGCGTTCACCGTTCGCTTAGTACCTGGGTGCGTAGGCGTCTACCCCTGGTTACAGTGACCTGGCGCCCTAGCTACCAAGAACCTCGCTGGCGGAGTTCGCTGTTTTTAGCGTGGATTTCATAAAGTTTTTTGTCATATCCCCTCCCCCCCGGTCTCTCACACTCTTCTCTTCCCCTCTTCTCTGTCTTGCTCTCTCTCTTCCTTCTGGCCTTTCTGTTGGTTTGGGTTCTTGTGTTCGTGCGCGACAGTTGGTTGCGGAGTCGCCCCCCCCCCCCCGGGAATTAGAGCGATGCAAACTCCTGTTCTGGCACCATAAAAGATAACCTACTGCTGACAGTAGTGCCGTGACTTGTATGGTTTTACAGCTTATTTTACAAGGAAGTCATGGTAAAGTCGACCGGTAAAGGCGTGCCCAAGCCCAAGCCCAAGCCCAAGCCCAAGCCAGCCAAACCCTACCCCATACTTCCCCCTCCACGCGTCGCCCCCAGTGGACAGGCTTTGTCGCAGCCCGTGCCCTTCTGGCACGTGATGCTGCCATTGCCAGCACCGGGACCCCCAGCAGTACCCTCGCCGCTTCAGTCGGCAGGCGTGCCGCTTCCCGCGGCTCTGGCGCCACCACCGATGCCACCTCCTCCTTCTTCTTCTTCTACTTCCGGTGCATCTCTCCGCTCTCCCTCTCCTGCATCGACTCTCGAGTCGATCTACAACTCTCCACTCTCCCTCTCCGGCACTCCGCCTACCCACATCCCTCCTCCCCTCACCAACACCTGCATCCCCTTCCCCCGCTCCCACCTGCCCGTCCATGCCCTCTTCGGGCCTGGGCGACAGCTGGAGCCTGTCGGCCGTGGGGCAGTCATGCCCAACTCTGATGGGCTCCGGCTGTACTGGGCAGACGCTCAGCTGGATACCGCCCAGCTGAGTGAGCCTCGTTGGCTGCTGGGAGCGGTGGACTGGACAGGGCTGATGTCGGAGTCGGATGAGGAATGCTCCGAGACGGTGTCCGTGGACGTGCTCGTCGACGTGGACGTAGACGTGGAGTCGGCTGACTTGGGAGAAGACTCTTCAGGTTCTTACTTGTTGTGCTAGCTTTTCGTGCTCCTTCTTACTCTTGCTCTCTCCTAGTTTGAGCACTTTCTGCAATTCGTTAGGGTGGCAGTAGTCCTGAAATACCGAACTCACGTTTCCTTGGTCCAAAATAAACGCCGTGTAGGGTTCCCACGTTGCCTCTGCCATGAAGTAACCCTCCCACTTGACCAAGAATCTCCAGCCATGCCTGTACTTCGAACGCAGAAGAGCTTCCACCTTGTAAAAACCCTTTGGCTTCATCACCTTCGCGTCCATATCCGGCAGCGTCCTTCTTCTTCAGAGTCCTCCGCGCTGCCGAGCTCCGACGTAATGTCCTCATCCTGATCCTCGTTGAGCTCATCCTCCTCGGCCGCCATTTCGTCTTCGAAACCCTCCAAATCAAGGTCGTACTCGTCCATCAGGGTGTACCTCTTGAGGAAAGGGAAGCCGACTTCGATCTCTCCCCCAAACCCCTGGGGCTTGCGCGTACTTTAACCGGACTAGGACCCACATCTGTGACGATAAAAGGACCATAGTAGGGTAGGTCTAGATCGTTCTTCTTGGAGCGCGGTAACCTCCTGTGGTGCACGAGTACCATGTCCCCGATTTGGTATTTGACGGGTTTGCGCCCACGGTTGCTGCGTGTGTTCTCACGTTCTCTGATCCTCTGAAGCAGTTCTTTGGCCTTGCTTGCCAACGTCGCTTGCTTCTCCATCCACTCTTTCACCTTAGGATTCGCGTCCTGCGGCGTCGGAAACTCCATGTGGAAACCAGGACGACCAAAGAAGAGCTCGTGCGGTGAGAAACCAGTAAGCGTGCACACCTGGTTGTTCATCAGGTATATTGCGTAGGGTAGGACTCTGAACCAGTTCCTCCCCTTCTCCTGCGCCATGAGGATCCGCACCATTGTTTTAAGGAGCGGATTTGCCTCTCGCAGAGTGCGTTCTTGGTGCGTAGATAGGGCGTACCGAATTGTATCTCGTAACCAAGAGTCTCCAGTACTCCGCTGTACCAGTTGCCTGCTGCTGTTAAGCGCACGTCCTGATCAGAGTGGATGACCTTCGGTAAACCATAGAATTGTATACATTCTTCAAACAAAGTCTTCAGCACGGTTTCGCTGTCCGCCTTCTTGTTCATAGGGAAGACCCGAATCTGGAGAGCCCGCACGTGACCATCAACGCAAAGTTGTGCCCAGCATAGTGGGGCAGGTGCATGAAGTCGAGGTACACGACAGATTTCAGCATATGAGCATATGGGCAGGTTTCCCCTTTCTCCGCGATCAACTTGACTGTTGGGTTTTCCCAGGATGCAGTGGCAGTCCTTCGTCACTTCGGTCATAAGTCTCTTCTTCTCTGACTCATTCTTGTTGCAGTGAAAGTGGCGGTCGAAGAACCATAAGGACCTCTGCCCTGCAGGATGACCGTTGACCGTGTGGCTCCATCGAAGTGTTTCCTCCAGATGGGATTCAGGTACACAGACTCGATCTTCCTTGCACAGCGCGTCTTTAGCCATTGCCCACTGCTCGCCGGCGATCAGCTTGACCTGCCCTGGTTGCAGTTGCTTCATAATCGCAGCGTAATCCTTCAACAGTTCCTCCTTTTCCCATTTGTTCTGCGGTTGCGTGGTCTTCATGAACAGGTCGAGCTGCACGTCCATCTTGGCGAACGCGTCCTTTGCCATTTCTGAGGAAGATTGCCCAAAGCGTTCGTCGAACGAGTTGCGGCTCAGGTAATCGCTTAGCTCGCTTTTGAGTCCTTGGATGTGGCGAACGGCTATTTGTAGTTGGGATAGGAACACCCACCATCGCCGTAGTTGCTTCTGTTCGGGAGGCGGTGAGTCCATAAAGTACTTGACCGAATCCTGATCACAGAGCCAGGTGACTGGGTTATTACCAATGATCCTCTGTTGACTGGCGAGGACCAGTACTCCTCCCAACAGTTCGTGCTCGTACGTGTGGTACTTGGAGCGCGCTGCATTCCACTTCCAATTCCAATGTCCAAGTGGAACAAGTCTGCATTCGTCTTCGTTAAACGAATGCTTCAAACTGCCGTCTCGGTTCACTCCTTGTGTTCTGTACCTTTCATCAATTCGTGACACTGTTCAGGTCGGAGCGCTTGCCATTGAAAGAGTGTACCGCCTCCGCCCACGTTCGAACCGTCCGAGACGAAGACAATCTCTCCTTTCGGTCGCGGCACTCCCAGAGGTATTGCTTTGCAGATTTTCTCCTTCAGTTCCTCCAACTTGTTTTTCTCCTCGTCTGTCCATTTCCATGGGGTGTTGTCTTTGATGAGGTTGGTCAGTATAGCCGAGGACTCAGTGAAATTCCTCACGTGGCGCCTGTAGAAGTTGCAACCACCGATAAATTGCCTTATCTTCTTGACTCCTTGGGCTTTCCCCATGACTCCATCGATTGTAAAATCCATCAGTGGCTTCAGGTTGTCCTCACACGGTCCCCAGTGACCGTCTCCCACTCGGAATCCAAGGTACTCCAGCTCAGTTTTGAGGAATTCGCATTTCTCCAGTCAGATACGGAGATTCTGCTCCACACACACGTTGAAAATCTCTGACAGCAACAGCAGGTGGTCCTCGATCGAGTTCGTGCCTAGCAGCACGTCGTCGTTGTGAGCTTCGGCAACCGCTCCTCATTCGAGCAACGCCTGGACTGCGGGTCGCTGCTTGAGAATGGTGAGCACCTGGTTCATCAACTCCTGGAACAGCGCGGGGGCGTTGGCGATACCAAAGGGCATGACCAGCCATGGGAACACCCTTCTGTTTGGTGTCCGAAACGCCATCAACTCCTTGGCACGCTCCGTCAAATCGACTTGCCAAAACCCTGATCTCTTGTCCATCTTGGACTTGAACTTGCACGACACGGCATTTTTGATGGTGTTTTCCATCACAGGGAGACTGCCGGCGTGCAGTTTGATCATTTTGTTCAGCTTGCGATAGTCGACGACTAGCCTTTTCGCTGTCGATCCAGGTTTGGCCACCAAGAAACATGGCGAGCAGTGCTCAGTGATTTCCGTGTCCTTGTAGGCTTCACACATCCCCGCTTCCACCAGCTCTAGGACTTGCCTCATGATCTCGTCCTGGTCCTCCTTAGAGCAGGGGTAACCTCTCGAAGTAATCCGCTGGTCCTGGTACTCGGGCCTCAACTCTAAGTCCATTCTTGACGCGTTCCCGTGGGGGGCCGGCCACGGGACGCTGCGGGACACGCGCAAGTGAGCAGGCAGGCAAAGCACTACGCTCACAGGGGCATCAATGCGCTCATGTCATGTGACAAAGCGTTTCAGGATCCTTGCCACTCTGCAACAAGGGAACGAAAATATGTACAGCAACACATCAGGATATGTACACATGGGGTTAAGACTGGACTGGGGTAAGGGCATTACAGGACAATAGACACTCAGTCCCAACTCATATCCCAATCCCAGGTCCGACCCTCTCAGTGGCTGGTGGGGGCGGGGGCTCAAACACAACCCATGCCCTGCTCAGTCCGGACCCTGAAACCCTGCCAATGGGAGAGGTGTCCCGCCCAGCCACAGGCGAGTTCCTGAAAACCAAGATGCTCCAAGGCTAACCAACTGTAGCTCCCCATGCTCCCTTAACGGCAGGTCCCAACTCCTCTCTGAGCCAGAGATATGGCCCCGCCATTATCCCTCAGGAGTTGGTAGCTGAAAATGGGCTGTTTCAGCCCAAACTGATATTAGCTTGAAAAACTCCAAATTTGACCCCTCGTCCGGACCCGCCAGAGGTAGGGACGAGGCAACTGACCCTATGTTCTTCGAGTATGAACTCCTTGGAGCCCTCACCCAACCTGTTTCCCTCTGAGGTCCCGGCATCAGGGCAACACGGATGAGTCAAGTGGGGTCATGATGCCAAAATGACCAAAATTGGCGTCATTCCCACGCGTGGCTTGCCCGGCCAAGGTGAGGCCAATGGCTCACAGGGTAGGAGGCGGGACCTCAGACTCATATCTGAGTGTACAACTTGGATTTAGGTCCGGGCTCCTTATGGGCTTAGAGAAATGGGGCCGCCAATTGACCACACGGAAGGGGGAATTTGGGGTCCCAAAATTGGGTCATTTTGGCTGCTTGAAATGAGCCAAAATTCGGTGTGCTCCCAATAGTATATCTCCACGCCGGCTTGGAGATCGGATCCGCCATTCCATACGCGATCCACCGGGAGTCCAACAGAGAGACTCCCATGCCCCTGGCTCTCAAAGATCTCCATGCCACTCGGCGTGGTGACGATCCCAATTCGGTCCACAAATGCCAAAATGGCAAAATTGCCCACACTCACTTTGGGCTAGCGCCTTAACGAAGGTTGCTCCGCTTCGCCCACGTGGTGTGTGGACCATAGGGACCAATTTCCATATCACCCATGTCATATATGGTCCATTGGTCCAAGCGTCCGGCGTGCACGAAGGTTAGAACATGGTGCACGGCGGGCAGCAAAAGTGGAAAATTGCTCAAAATGGCCAAAAATGCGCACACTCATGGTTGGGGCAAATGAGGCACATGCCCGACTCGGACCGGAGTGTGCCATAGGATTCGTATCAAGTCATATATGTCCAACATATCTTTTGGGCGTCGCCCAACTCCTCCGGTATTGGGAATGGCAGGGTCGCCAAGTGAGCCCATGATTTGGGATGGTCCCAAATCGCCAACATGGCGGCCACGGTATGCCAAGCTCAAGAGGAGTTATTCGCCGGGTTCAAGATATGTTGGGGACCGAAGTATGTACCCTCGTAACATACTTGGGTCATGATGTCAATTGAGCGCAACGTTGAGATATACGGTCGCCACTTGACATCGTGACGAGCCAAAAACGGCAAAATTGGCACAAAGACACACAAAAGTGCATTGAAAGGCGCACAGTTATATTATAATATCTTTGGCTTGGGGCGTGCAATCAACTAATCGTTCTAAACACAATGACTTGACACCATTGACCTTCGATTCCGCATATGTGCTCCACTTGGGGCGCTTTGAAAGGTTACGCGCGCTACTTCCCAAGTGGGCACATGAAAATATGGAAAATTGCAAAACACACACCTTGCTCCCAACGCATCGCTTCGGGATTACCACACAAGCTTCCCTTCACGAAGGTCAGGCTTGCAATTGATCGTAGGGAGTATGGAGAAGGGGCTTGCACAATATGAGGTCCATTGGCGGGTTCGGCTTGGAGCTATGGACCCGCCAAATGGGCACGCAACACAACACATGGCACATACCACATATTGCCCAAAAAGGTAGCTCCCACCACGATATGTCATGCCCCTCCAAGGGCATAACTTTGTGTCAATCGCTCATAGGAACTCAAGGAGAGTTCCTATGCAACACCAACACTTGCGCGCTACAGTCGAAAGTTATCTTAACGCACGCAACATCATGGCCATAGAGTTACAACGCAGACTCTACCCTCTTGACCATGATCCATTACACTAGCGCGCACGTGTGGAGACGCAAGGCATATAATGCTTCCTAAATTACGTCGGGAGTATTGTGAATACATCCCACGTTTCCTTATCGTAATTCCTCGCAAGCAACACGAGATATGACCTTCACAAGTGGCCTCAGGAATCAACTTTGTTTTGCCCATATCTTTAAGACAAATGGAGGGCAAGAGAAAAGGAAAGTTGATTCCTGCATAGGGAAGCACGTAGGTCCACTCGAAAGAGGTCAAATCAAGTGCGGGGATGTCGAAGTCGAAAATCCGATTTCGACATCCTGAAAAATTCGGATTAAGGTTGCGAGTGTAAGATGTGAAAATTGCGGAAGCATCCATGCAGTTCCTGACGACTTTGGAGCCTTCGTGACGGATTGCGTTAAAATTTCCATTAATTACAGTTAAACTGGCGGTTACGGTAAAGTCGCGATCCAACCGCCAGCAGTCAAAACAGTGAATATCAGAACGGAAGCGTAAAACTTGACGGAAACAATATGAAAATAAAACCCTGTTGATTCCTGATGTTCTGATATACAAATCTCCACTGGCGGTGCATCGGTTGCCGATGCGGGGCCTTACGGCACGGAACACGCTCCCGCTGGGCCCGCACCGGGCGTCAACGGGCGCCTTCCGTACATGGGGTTAGTGGACCGGAGACCGGTCTTCCCTTCCGTACATGGGGTTAGTGGACCGGAGGCCGGTTGTATGCCCTGCCCTAGCCATGGGGTTCTGGGTACCGCTTCACCCCCCTCCTTAGAGCAAACCCTGGGGGGGGCTCGATAAAACCCACGCATGGCAGCGGGTACCCAGGACCACCTCCTGAAGGGGGGGGGATGTCACATCCTCACTTCAGTAAGTCACAGTAGAATAGGTATGATGTTGTATAAGCTCGTAGCACATGTATAGTATCAAGTATCAAGTATCAAGTCCCGGGTCCTGGCGGCGATTGTTCGGCATCCAAAGGACCCGTTAACCCATACCAGGCGCACCGGGTGCCGGCTGCTACGGTCACCACCACAGTGGCAGTGGCATACACGGCCAACATAGGCGACACACGACGACCGAGGTGGTCCCACAGGTCGAGAGCGACCACAAAGATCCATCAGGCTACCCCAAGCTTCCCAAGGCCCGCCGACTGGGGAGAGTCCCCACGGGTCCTTCCTCGGGCGCACCATGTCCATATCCATACGACGCGAGTCCAGAGTGCCATAGTCGAACTCCTTAAGAACCCCAGATCTTAAGGGAGCTCCTCCTTAAGGGATCGGGCATCAAGGCCGTCTTTTCCCTCGCCCTATTACCACGAAGGCCATACATGAGGGAGTCCTCATGCAGTGTGGGCGGAGGCGTCGACTCCTCAAACCACCAGTTTCCCAGGCAGACTGACCGAGGTCAGGAGCACCGGAGGCCGCCATCCGAATGCAAGTGCGTCTGCGAATCGGTAGGCTCACACTGGGACTGACAGTGGCGGACCGCTGGGAGTGTAGTCAGGCAACTTGGCTTCCCGCCTGGCGCCATCAGGATCTCCACATCACAGCGAATAGGGCAACACGGTATCACGGGCACTCAAACAGTAGAATCTGTATTCAGGTACTGGTCCAGGCGGGACCTCATGTACAAGCATGTAGACGGCGACTCAAGGCGCCTGTGTAACCCGATTCGAATTCCCACAAGGGGGAAAAGACAGTCCATCCGTCGGTGATGGGCTGACAAGACTGAACATACAGAAGCACATATCCTGGAGGGGCGGAAAAGCAAAACAAGCGAGGTAAAGAGGCGTGTAAACACACTCTGGACAGAGCGCCAAACCACGCCCCGGTTAGGATAAGGCAATGCAGGAGGGTGGACCGGAAAACGCCTGAGTTCAGGCCATATATAGTCAGCTGACACACGTCGACTGGTCTGGATTCCGAAAGTGCCATGGAACCAGACCACACACCAAAAATCGCAATGCCAATGACAGCGGCATCCGTTGCGCAACGTCGTATGGGCTTCAAGACCCCAAGAGCTCAGAAAATATGAAGGTCAGTCGCCCTACCTGGTTTCCCAAGGATTCAGCAGGTGGGGAGTGACGAATAGAATTGAAGAGAGGGGCCATCCTCCTCTGGATACAGCAGGGGGGGGCATATGGCCACTCTGTCACCGAAAGATGGAAGAGAGCAAGCAAGTGAGGGACGATTCGTCGGCCTCACAAGCGCTCAAGATGCATCAGGGGAGAGCTCAGGGCGCTGATCAGGCACCCCTGGCTGCAATCGCCCGGGTGAGTGCTGCCAAGTCCGAGACATGGATCTTGGTCTTGTGCTTGCGGATGTACTCCATGAAGGGAGTGTTCACCGGCGGCACGAAAGAGGAGACGGGTTCCCAGGTGTCGTGGGACGGCCCATAGCCTCGCCAACGAACCTTGAACTCCAGAACTCCGGGTGCCGAGGCCTTCGGACGCTGAGCCAGGATCTTCCCGACTGTATAGTCGTCCTGCTCAGCATAGTCGTCGTCCGAATCAGCCTCATGTGCGGCATAGCTCAGGGACACATGCTGGCCACGGAGGTCGGGTTCCCGCACACGGAGCTGACTCTCGTGGCGCTCCCGGAACTGTCCGTGACCCACCTTGATGCGGTAGGTGTCCTCACCAATCCTGCGGACCACCTCGCCGGGTGTGAACCAGGTCTTGGTGCGGTGGGTGCCCATAGGGCGGGGTCTGATCACCCACACCGGGTCTCCCACCCTGAACTTCTGCGCTGTCGAGCTCGGGGCGGACTTCTGACGCTCAGCATGCTCCTTCTGGAGCTGCTGGCGGATGTCCCGCGCCGTTTGCTCTTGCCGCGCGAAGAATTCCTTGGCATCCATAGCCATGCCATCACCAGACAAGGGAAGTCCCCGACCCAGGGGGTCCCTGCCGAACAAAATCTGGTGAGGGGACAAACCGCCCGGAGTGGGGGTGTCATGATGGGCCTTCAGAGCAGGCCACATCTCCTCAAACCAGTTCCGTCGTGGATTGGTGATGTGGATCTTGCGCAGCTTCTCGAACAGCTGCCGCCCAGCCACTTCAGCACGGCCGTTAGACCGGCTAAGATAGGCGACGCTCTTGGCATGACGTATCCCCATGAGGGAACACATAGCCTTGAACCAGCCACCAGTAAACTGGGGCCCTCGGTCACTGCAAATGGTGCGGGGGATGTCAAAGACGGTCAGCCAATGACGAATCATCATGACTGCCACTTCCTTGGCAAGCAACCCCTTTTTGCGTGCCGGAACGGCTACAACGTAGCCGCTGTGGCGGTCCACACAGAGAACCACACAGTCAAAGGTCTCCTTGCCAATGTGCACTTCGGGCATGGAGAAGACGTCCATGGCCACGCTCTCCATGGGCTGGTCAGGAACCGGGGTCCATTGGGCTTCCCCCTTGACGTTCCAGTTATCGGGATTGCAGGCCTGGCAGACCGAGCAACCCTTCCTGACCTTCTTGATGGCGGTGTAGAGAACGATATGGTCGATCTCGAACCGACGCTGCATGTCAAGAGCTTGCTTCTTGACCCCTGGGTGCAGCATGTGGTGGTGCCAAGCTTCACACAGCTCGAGCATTCCGGTAGAGCTTGCCATCTTCCTCAGTTAGCCCCTTTGGCCACTTCTGCCCGTCATCAGGGTCGGTCACAGCCCTATACTCGGCCGCAAAGGCCTCAGACTTGGCGTAGTCGTCGGTCCAGTCGTCCTGGAGGCAAGACTCCGGGAAGAGGTGCTTGTCGGACGCAGCTCCCTCAGGGGCGAGTACACTGACCGCTCTGCTCACCCTCGACGCGAGGGGGGCATCCGCAGCCATGACGACGAAGCATTTAACATCCTCCTCCTCCATCAGGCGCTTCATTTCAATGATCTTCTTGGCTTCAGCGGTCTCAGCCTCATCGCCATGGGCAGAGATATCCTGCATGCCCTTGCTCGCGGGATAGGCCCACCTACTGAGACAGTCCGCCATGGTGTTATCCTTTCCAGGAATATAAACAACCGTAAGGTCGAACTTGGCCAAGGTCTCGTGCCATCTTGCCCGTCGGGAGGCCGGACCTGAGGGGGTGTCCACGTGCTCCTCGTGCCACGACTGCAGACTCTGATGGTCGGTGCAGACGGTGACGGGATGGAGGGCTATGTACCCAGCCCATTTCCTGAGAGCCATGACGATGGCATACGCCTCCTTTTCACGGGGCGTCCACGTCCGTCTCTGGCCCTCCGCTAGGACTCGGCTCCAGAAGGCCACGGGCACGTGCCTCCCGTCGTCAAGCACTTGCTCCAACACAGCGCCAATCGCGTAGTCGGAAGCGTCGGTGCGCAGGACGAACCCTCGGTCGGGATCCACGAGGTGCAGACCCACTGCGGATAGCAGCGCCTGCTTCATCCCCTCAAAGGCACGGTCGGACTCTTCAGTCCAGACCAGAGCCTTCTTGGACCCCTTCTTGGTCTCCTCTCGGTTGCCCTTGAGCATGGTCGTCATGGGGGCTGCATACTCGGCATACATTTTGATATACCCCGAGTAGTAGTTGCAGAACCCCAGATACGCCCGTAGCTCAGAGACCGTCTTGGGCTTTTCCCAGTGCTCAATCGCAGCCACCTTGCCAGGTATGGGCTTTCGCTGCCCGTTCCCGACTACGTGGCCAGCGAAGACCACCTCGCTTACCGCAATGGTGGCCTTGTCACTGCTGCCCGTGAGCTTGTGCCGAACCAGAAGGTCCAGCACTCGAGTGACGTCCCTGTCGTGTGCCTCCAGGAGCTCCTCGTAGCTCATACTGGGGTCCCCGGACGCGATGATCACGTCGTCCACGAAGGGGTCCGCACAGTCGCGCACCGGCTCAAGCAGGTTCTCCAGCATTCGCTGAAAAGCCGCATTGCCGTTGGTAACGCCCATGGGCATCACCTTCCACTGTAGAGGGCCAAGTGGGGTGCTCATGGCTGTGCAGGCACGGGACTCCTCGGCGAGAGGCATCTGATGATAACCATTTTTCAGGTCAATCACCGTGAAGATCCCCCGCCGGTGTTGTTTTTGCAGCATGTCCTCAATGAGGGGCAGCGTATAGCTGTCGTGCTGCGTTTGGGCGTTCAGGCCGCGGTAGTCGACCACGAGCCGCCACTCAGCGGCAACCTTCTTGGGGACGACGAAGCACGGAGAGGCCCATTCGGAGTGGCACGGCTCGAGCCAGCCTCTCTGGATGAAGTCACGGAGGATCTTCTCCATGGCCTCTTTCCTCTCGCCCCTCAGGGCAAACTCCCGGTGCCGATACACACGGGGGTCCTGCTTCAGTCGTATCTTGGCCTCGCCATACGGTCCACGCACCGGTGGCGGAAACACAGGCTTTCCGCTGAAGAAGGTATCACCATACTTCTGCTTCAGCCTGGCCCTCAATGCCTGGATCTTGGGGCAGTCATCGGACTCCGCCTTGGCTTTCCCGGGCACTTGAACCACGGAGCTTACTTGAGGGGTAGCGACCCCGCTCGCTTTCGGCTCAGGTGGTCTTCCCAGGTGGCCCAAAGGGCCATCCCTGGTCTTGCCTCGGAACAGATCGCCGTAGGTGGGTGGGTTACCGCCAGGCGGCTCGTCTTGGCTGGACATGTGATCCAGCACCCTCTGTACGAAGGTATTCCCGTCATAGGAACCGGAGACGATTCAGTCCACTTCCCACCAGGCTTTGTCCTGGCCTTTGCCCTCACGCTGGTTTCCCCAGTCGTGAAAGGGCTGATCCATATACCCCTGAACCAGATCCCATTCCTCTTCAGTGAGGGGGTCTTCCGATTCCGATTCTTCGATGTCAACAGGGGGAACCGCAAAGCATTGCCGCCAGGGCTTTGCTATGATGCGGTTGACACACACGAAGTCCGTGGTATCGGCCTGATCAAGGCCCCCATCCACATAGTGGAATTCCGTTGGCCATCTCTGGGGTGGCATGGGCTGTCCCTTAGCGTCCTGATAGACACTCTCTCCAGCCGGTAGGACGACCTTGTTTAAGGTCATGTTGGTCAATGAGGCTACCCAATGTCGGGTACTTTCCTCCTCGGTGCATCCCATGGGAACAACCAGCACTGCCTTGGAGCGGTCCTTGCGAATCTTTGCTATCGCTCTTGGAATGTCCCATCGAGGGCAATGGATCCACATCAAGCCCTGATGCGGACCCCAGTGCTTCTTCCACGCGGAATCCTGTGCGCTCGAGTACTTCTCACATACACGAAGATGGGCGGAGGTTCCTGAAGAGAACGCATCCAGGGCCAGATCCGACGCTCCCAAGTCCGCGACAACTCGGTTCGCCACTTCCGGCCTTAGTAAGAAAAAGTGCTTTTCCATTGCTTTGGGACATACTCTAGTTGTATTAGAGATGCACTGAGCATCCATGCATTTTTATCTTAGTATTGGTCCAGCCAAAAGTGGTGATAACACATTTTGACCTATGGAACCAAACACCCAATCAGGATATTGAGTGGACCCCTTAATCCCCTTTCAATCAGAAGTAAAACATCTTTTCCTGAGTAGACTGAGCACTGACATACCTAAGGTAGAGCCTATGAATTTATCTATGTTTTTCCATGAATACTTATCTGCCCTAGTGGTATGCACCATAGGGGGTTAGGCACCTCTTTTTGAGAGGTCCTGGGTTCAAGTCCTGGTCAGCCTAACTAAGTAGGAAGATCCCATGTGACATGGCAGTGACCTCATCGGCACATACCATGCCACCTCAGCACATATGGGACCCAAAACAAAGAGTGCACATCTCCTAAGATGGCACTATGGAGAGAGAGTGATCCTGAGGCAGTTTTCTAACTCTTTTCCCAAAACATTTCAGCTATCTCTGTGAATATGCATTCATTTGTATCCTGAGTTGCAGTTTCTGTGAATATCTAATCATCTTTCACTGTTTACACTGCAGCCCTTCATGCTTTCATCCTGAATTACCTTCTCCTTGCATACTATTGGCTTGGGCTATCCTGGATTGAGTTGGCTTTACTGTATTTCAACAAACAAAAGCTTTTCATCATCCAAAACCAGCAGCAGGACACCCTACAGCAACAACAAGCAGCAGGAGAAGCAAAAACACAGTGCTGAAAACACTATAAACTTTTCTGGTAGCAGAGGCAGCCTGTCTCTGTGCACCGGCAGCGACCCCGCGCCGTACAACCAGTGCTCCGAGCAGGCAAATACAAGCAGAAGGGCGGATTAAGATGGATCAAGGAAGAGTGGACGCCGAGGTGAACACAGCGCCAGCGCCAGAGGCACCGGCAAGGCCGGCGCCTGACGCTGTACCTTCGGTGGAGCCCTTACATGGGCCAATGGATACGGCGGAGGACTCCTTGGATGGCCTCCAGACGGCCTTTGGGGCCCTGTCGGTGAAGGAAATGGTCTCTCAGCCTCAGCCTGTGAAGAGGAAGAGAGGAAACGAGAGCGGGAAGGATGCTGGAGAAGGAGCAGACGAAGGAGAGGAGCAAGGGCAAGACCCGACGGATGTCCCTACCTTCGAAGGCGCACCAAGCGCTTCTGGCCTCCAAGCATCACCCTCTCCCATAACCACCACACACCCAGCCGCCGCTACATCCACTTCCACAACCAACCAGCCTATGGCAGAGGGCACAGGCTTTACTGGCATGCCTCACTACCCCGCCTATGGCATGGGCCCACCTACCGCTGCGCTCCTTGAGGCAACTACTGCCAGTGAGCCGGTGGCTTCCAGCTCTGCGCCGCGTTGGTATGCGGCTGACCATCCCCATCCACTCCACGCAACTGGAACCTACATGGAAGTTCCTGGGTATGCTCCTGGGTGTGCACCTGGGTATGCACCCCTGAGTGGGTTGAGGAGAGGACCAGAGTCTCTGGGAGGCAGGAGTAGAGGATCGGGAAGATCCTCCAACAGGTCCCTGACGCGGTCGGAGATCAACGAGGTGCTCCGAGGAGCCACTTCGAAAATCGTGGGCGACCTCACGCAAGAGATCAGGGAGAAACTGGAGCTTCTGATGATCCCGTCCCATGCGTCACCTATGACGGTGGGAATGTCACCCCACCGAGTACAGGCTAACCACCTGGCGGCAGGGTTGACGAATACCCTGGGGAGCCTGAGGAGCCGACCGATGCCGACTCCTGCAGCAGTACCGAGAAGTCCATTCGTCCCGAGGACAGCCCAGCCGCCCTACAGTCACGTGACGAACTCGACGAGGGCCGAGCTGGACCAGCTGGGGCTGACAGCCCTAAGAGCTATGGTGGACGTGGAGCCTTATGGCTCCAGTGATCTAGGCGGAGACCCCTCCGATGATGGGCCGCCTTCGATGACTTCTTCTTCGCCATCGGATGACGAAGACCCTGAGGACCCCGAGGACCCCAAGGGTAAGAAGAAGAAGAAGAAGAAGAAGAAGACCCGACGCCCTGAAGGACGCCGAGCTCAGGAGGCGAAGGCTATTGCCACCTCCAAGATAGTGGTGAACCTGCCTGAATTCACAGGCAAGGACCTCAGCGAGTTCGCTGAGAACTTTGGCCGGTTCCTACGACTGACCGGCCAAACCCACGCGAGTGGGCGAGTGAAGTGCGACCTGCTCCTGCAGTGCTGCAAGACGAAGTACCTGGAGAAGCAGGTCAGGCAGATCGTCACCAACTCCGCCACCTTTGCCGACGTGTTGGTTGCCCTGGAGAGGCAGTACCCAACCTACGAGACCGACCTCTCCATCAGGGCCGAGATCCAGAACCTGCCCGTGCTGCCGAACAACCCCAAACCCGGCAGGGTCTCCGAGCTGTTAGCGGACCTGGACCACTGGGCTGGACGACTGACGCCCGGTTCCTACAGCAGCGACGACCTGCTGTTTTGGTTGTGCTCCAAGCTCCCCCGTGAGCTATGGGACGAGTGCCGTCTGACGGCTGAGCGCAAGGCTAGATCCCTTCGCTACGAGGATCTATGCGTGCTGCTCCTGGAGATGGCGCTGGAGAAGGAGAGCGACCAACACCTGAACCACTACCGTCCTGGTGGTGGAGGTTCTGGAGGCAAAGGGTACCAAGGGTCCTGACCTGGGCAGGGGACTACCCCCAAATACGCCCACGCCCGCCTAATGGAGAACGTGAAGGAGCTATTCTGGTGTGATGCCAGAGATGAACAGGGCCACCTGCAGCATGCCTCCGACTGCGAGCAGCGAGACTGCTTTGTTGTCCAGGGGAAGCAGCAGGAAAAGATCACCGGCGCCAAGGTGAAGATGCCGGATCATTACCGCTGCACCATCACGTGTGCATTCTGCGGTAAGCGGAAGCACTATGAGGACGAGTGCTACCATAAGCAACGCCTATCGGCGAAGCTTAAGGGGGAAGATCCTGGCAAAAGCTCAGGCAAAGGTGGAGGCAAGGCCAAAGGCAACGACTCCGGCAAAGGCAAGTCGAAAGGACGTGGTCAAGGTGGTCAAGACAAGGGTCAAGGCGGACGAGGAGGAGGCGCTAATCGCCAGAACGACAACAAGAACAAGGACAAGAACGGAGGTAACCCCAACCCTAATCCAGGGGGGAACTCCGAGCCCTCTGGAGGGCAGTCTGGACCTACCACACGCTCACAGACGCAGGCCCAGCAAGAACAAGGAGCCAAGCGTGAGCATGAAGGTGGTGACGACGGCAACGCCAAGAAGAGAAGCCGTTTCATGAGGATGGCCCGCAAATTGCGGAACAAGGGGTTCGAGGTGACCTGTCCCGCGGAGTTCTGACGGGGACGCTCTGGTGGCACCCAAGACCTGGTGTTTTGGGTACGTATCCGACTAGGGGGACGTGAATACCTGGGGGTACTGGATACTGGAGCCACAATATCGATAGTGGCCAAGAAAATTTTACCTTGTGGGAGCCTGAAGAACACCATGACCACCGCCGCTATACGGATGGGGGATGGACATGTGGTGCACAGCTGCGGGGACTGCGAAGTGGAGGTACCTATGGGTTCCAAGACTATCGCCCATCGGTTCTATGTGATGGACACTGATGCCTTCGACTTTGTACTGGGTACTGACTTCTTCGTGCAGCACTCCCAGATACAATCCCTGACGCTGCAATCGCCCTACCTCCTGTACGTGGACCACGGCAGTGGCAGAGAGTCTGTGCCACTGGAGCAGTCGGAACATACCTCGAGTTACCTGAGACTATCGAAGGAGGAGCCCTCGAACATGATGGCGGCCTCCAAAACTGAGGACTATCAACTATTGGGGGAAGTCCTAGACCAAGGTCTGAAGGAGTTGGGTTACTCTCGAGAAGACCTAAGTGTGGAACTGTTCGCCAGCGACAAGCAGCATGTACTGGACCTATACTGCAGCAAGGGGAAGAACTGCAGCTACAAATTTTACTGGCCCTCTTTCGGGATGGCCTACGGGAACCCCAGATTCAGTGAACTGGGGAAGGTGCTGACCAAGGTGGCCTTGGAACGTTCCCGTATGGTCCTGTGTTCCCCCGATTGGGGAGCCCATGGGGGCAACGAGTACTGGCGAACCCTCCTTGATAAGCTGACTATCAGCTCTGTGCGGTTACCTGATGAGGCCATCTACGTGCCTCTGGGACGCAAGACGCCCATTGGGAAGCCCGGATGGGGGAGTATGCTCAGCGTGGTGGACGGAAGTCTTACCACCATCCCCTGGGAAGACCTGGACCCTACTCTGGTCCAGGCTATACAACGAGAAAGCGATGGACTCGCCTTGGGTGACTTGAAGGATCGCCTACGACCTCAAGATGCTGTTGAAACTACACCCGGAGGAGATGAGTACGTCGTGACTGACACCAACGCCCCCAACTCTCCCTGTCATGTACCTGTTCCTGATGGAGTCTCTGAGTGTGGACTATCTGAGCTACCTAGCTCTATCCACTCAGACGACGAAACTGAGCACGACGCCTTCTTCGTGCAGACTGCGGTGGAAGAAGTGGAGAACGCCGAGTACGTCGCCCCACTAAAACCCCTACTCTCCATGAGGGTGGAAGACCCCGTGGATGAAGAGCTGGACCCTCGATCCAGGCTCAGGGAGTATGTGGATTCCAAGAGGAAGTTGGTGGCGAAAACGCTATGCTACGCGAAGCCTACCCGCAGCTCATGGCCACTGAAGCAAGGACGGATGGGAGACCTATCCCAACTGAAGGAGGACCTCGAACAGAAGATCACCACCTGGCAAAGGGAGGTAGATCTCAAGCTCATGAAGAGCGTATGGGGTGCCCATGTGAGGACCCCAGAGGAGGACGACCTCTCGGAGGAATGTGTATGTGAACCCCCTAAAGCGTGCCTATGTTGCCATCGTCCACCGGAGATGGTTGAGCAAGACCTTCTGTATGCCTACCAAGGGCTGAAGGATGCTACCGCGGGCGAAGAGTCGGTGGAAGACCACCTCCCGACGTCTATTCAAGGGGCAAGCAACTTACACTCCGACGAGGACATGGAGGACAAGATCAAGGTACTGGACCCGCGGGTGCAAAAGCTGATAAGGACCTATCTGGAGGTGTTCGGAGAACTACCCCCTCCAGCCTCATGCGACAAGCTGGTACAGATGGACCTCAAGCTGAAACCCGAGTTCGTGGGTCACAAGATCCGGAGGAGACCCTATCCAGCTCCTAAAGAGCAGGCCGACGAGATTGAGCGACAGATACAAGAATGTATCGACGCTGGCCTAGTCCTGGAGTACAAGGATGGGGACTACCCCCTACACTGCAGCCCCTGTTTCCTGGTGGCTAAACCTGGGTCTACAGCCAAACGGCTGGTAGTAGACTATGGAGAGCTGAACAAGAAGACGCTGAACCACTCAGGGTCCATTCCCAATATGGAGTCTACCCTGGAGAAGATAGCCTCCTGTCGCTACAAGACCAAGATGGACAAGCGAAGTGGATTCTGGCAAGTGGACCTGACGCCCAACGCGCAGGAACTACTGGCCTTCATCACCCCTCAGGGGAGGGTATTCAAGTGGAAGGTCATGCCATTCGGCGTGGCTAACGCCCCCGCTCTGTTCCAAGAGCTGATGAACAAGATCTTGTCCATCCTACGACGGAGACCTAAGGTGCAGGAGCTCATATCCCTTGGGGCCCAGATGGAGGCTCACATCGACGATGTATGCCTCGGGACCAATACCCAGGAGGATCACCTAATCCTCTTGGGTGAGTTCTTTGCGGTCTGCCAGGAGAACCACACACGACTCAAGCTGGAGAAGTGTGAGTTCATGCAGGAGACCATGCAGTACCTGGGGTTTGACGTTGGCTATGGGTGGTGGACCCCAGCGGCCTCTAAGGCCAAACCCCTGATGGATGCCAAGGTACGACACGAAGACCCCAAGAAAGGACTTCATGATGTACGCAGTTTCATTGGGGCGTGCAGCTTCTATCGCCGCCACATCAAAAACTTCACCTACACCAGCGCGGTACTGACTGACTTGATCAAGAAGAGTACTACCTGGCGCTGGGGCCCACAAGAGCAACAAGCGTTTGACGAGCTCAAAGACAAGGTAGCCAACGCTAAGTGCTTGGGCGTGCCTAGGGCACAAGGGGAGATTATCCTGGTGACCGACGCCAGCAATGTGGGCGGTGGTGGAACGTTGTTCCAGTGGCAAGCACTAGAGAAGGAGGAGTTCGACTCGGCCATTTCCCAATGGGGGACGGAAGGTCTCAACCGAGATGGAACCCTCAAGCACAGCTACCCTGACGACAAGTGGGTCCTAGTACCTCTGGGCCACTGGAACTGGAAGTGGAACCAGGCCAGGGGGAACTACTCCACCTATGAGCAGGAACTGCTCGCGGGTATGCTGGTGCTATCCTCACAAGCACGACTGTTGGGGAGCAACCCTGTGGTCTGGCTATGCGACCAAGAACCGGTCCGCAGTTTCCAGAAGGGCCCCCCACCTGAGAAGGCCAAGCTACGTCGCTGGTGGACCTACCTCAGTCAACTACGGCTGACGGTACACCATATCCAGGGAGTGAAGAACGAGTGTGCCGACTACATCAGCCGCAACAACTTCGACGCCCTGATTGGTGCCCGGTCTGAAGCGCTGGCTAAGGAAGCGTTCAGCCGTATGGACGTACACCTGGACCTGAACATGACCATGATACGCCCCCTGGATGGACTCCAACAATCGGAGTACCTACAGGAGTTTGGGGATATCTACCGGCGCCTGGAGAAACGCCTTGAACCCCTCCTGGTCAACCAAGACCAGTGGAAGCGGGACAAGAGCTACCTCTGGCACGAGGACCGCATCGTGGTGCCTAGTGACCGAGTCCCAGCGCTGCTGAAGTGGACCCATGAGTCCAGTGGTCATGTGGGTGCTGACCGTACCCTGAGGCTGTTCAAGCAGTGGTTCCACACTACGTGGACTGACGACCAGCTGCGGAAGACGCTCCTGCCTATCGTGGACAAGTGCCCGTGCAGGTCCTGTAAACCAGGGGATATCAGGGACAGAGGTCTCTACTCGACCCTGCCCATCCCTCACTGTGCTAACAGTGTTCTATACGTGGACTACACGGAGATGCCGAAGTTCGGGGGCTATGACTTCGCCCTCGTGGTAACCTGTGGGTTGACCAGGTTTACCAGGGTGTTCCCATGTACCAAGCACATTACCGGAGAGGAGACTATCAAGATACTCCTGGAGGAGTGGTTTTGTGTCTATGGGGCGCCCAAGGAGATCAACTCCGATGAGGACGTACGAGTACGCTCAGATACTGGCTGGTACAAGAGGGTCCTGAGGTCCCTCAATGTCCAGGTGTCTACGGGGATTCCCTACTCTCACACGAGCAACCCCCTATGTGAGCGACAGATTCGTGTCCTGAAGGAGAACGTCAGGATATGGTGCAAGACTGAACGCACCAGAGACTGGGTGAGACTACTCCCCGTCATATCCTTGATGATGAACTCCCAAGAGAGTTCAGCTACTGGCTACTCGCCACATGAGCTATTCATGGGGCGCCCGGCGTGGTTCCTACATGCCCCCTATCCAGAGGACACCCATTCTTCTGTGGGTGAGTGGGTCCAAGAGCAACAAGCGAAGGTGGACAAGGCCAAGGCTATGCTCCAGAGAGTGAGGGAGCGTCAGTGGAACAAAAAGAACAAGCACCGAGTACCGGCCACCTACCAAGAGGGGGACTGGGTGCTGGTGCACCACAGTCGACTACCCGCCTGGCCTCGCTCTACCAGCGATGACCCATACTTCGGGCCGTACAAGATTCTATCTGTGGATGGTCACCGTATCACGGTGCGGTGTTCTCCCCGTCTAGGGGGGACCCTGGTGTGCGCCGCTCAACACCTGAAGCGCTACCATGATCCTGAAGACCTCTGTGGGGAGGAGTGGGAGCTGAACGACGAGGAAATCGCCGCTCTGGACCTACAAGGGGCTGCCAGCCCTATGGAAGTTGAAGGTGAACTCCCCGACATGAACGCCGAGGAGATGGCTAAGGAGGGCTTCTACCTGGTGAAGTCTGTCCTACGCCACCGCTATCGCCAGGGTTGGCGCTTCCTCACCCTCTGGGAAGGGTTTGGAGTCGAAGAGGCCACCTGGGAGCCCTTCTCTGCATTTGTTCTACCTGAGGGACGCCTAAACTGAGTTCTGGTTGACTACTTGTCCCAGAACAACCTTGGTGAGTTGTTGAGGCTCGCTGAGACGCTTGCCTCCAGGAATAAAGCTAGGGACTGAACCTTACCCTTACCTGCCAAAGCGTATGTGTGAGTGTGCTAGTCCTAAGGTCCTGAGAGCAAGCCGCAGAAGTGGTGTCCTAATTATACCCAAGTCTGCGCCCTTGCTGAACCTGGAGGGTTGGCTTATTGATGCCACGGGGTACGCCCCGGGTCTCCCCTCCCCTATGCGCCCAATTTCTGTGCTGGCGCAAAACCTTGGGGGAATACCCAGAGTGTTAATCCAGGTATTGTTTTCCCTACCTACCTGTCTACTACAGGGAGGGGTGGCCAAAAGCTATGAAGGCATGCAAAACGCCTGTTTGCTATGTGGCCAAAAACACTAACCTAACCCACTGTCACAGCCCACCAACCCAGCTAAAATTGCAGGAAAAGGGTGGGACAGTGACACGCCCCCTACAGGTCCTACACACCCTACAGTGGCACCATCCTGGTGGGCGAGCGCTGGGCAACTGGCTCTAGCCCCCACGCAGGACTACCACTCCTACACGCACACTCTACTTGGCGTTGCGAAGAGGAAGTTCTCGAGGGTCCTAGCGACCCACCTGTGAAATGACAAGAGAACACAGCGCTGCTAAGCAACTCTGGCCTCACAGGGGACGCCACAACGCGTTTCCCCTGCAAGGGCTTGGAGGGAAGGAGTGCTCTCGTGTGCAAGGCGCAGATGTCGATGAAGTCGGACTCCCTGCTCTGCCACAGGCGGAGCGGAGTTACTTCTTTGTGTGATCTGCGCCCCTGTTTAGCAGGGCATAAAAAAAGCTGCTGCACCACTCACCCTACCTGCCCACCTGTAAAACAAAGGCAAATGAAAGGGCGTTTGCGGCGGAGGAACCAAGGCACACTCCAGGTATTATACCCTTCTCAGTGTGCCCTATAATACGCTGTCCGCAAACACGCTGCATGGAGCAGCTACCCTTATCAAGCAAGCAAGCGTTAAGGGACTCCTCAGGTTCTCTTAAAGAACGTACCGAGGAGCCCCTGGGTAGCCTAAACAAGGTTTACCGTGCGCACTTCGCGTGGCCTACCCTTTAATGCGTGTGTGCATGCACGACTATGCACAATCACGTTGGGCAAACCTGCCCATCTCCACAACAATCTTGACTCCACCAGGGGGTGGCCCCGCCTGGGCGTACCTACCTTACCTACCGCTGGGAAGTGAAGCAAGGTGAGAGAACAAAAGGGGCGCACGCGAAGAACGTTGCTATGCACTTGTGTGTATGACTAATCACCCTGATCTGACCGCTAATCATCTGCAATCTTTCTAATCAATCCCTCTACCGCGTCCTATCGTGGTTATCGTTGTTAACGCTGCTACACGACTCGTTCACGGAGACACGAGACGAGCAATGTGTATGCGGCATGCAAGACGAGCATACCTGTAGTTTATACCTGATTCATTGAAGTCTTTTCAATTGATTTTCGAATTCTTGAATTTTTGAAGCTTCTATTAGTGTGGGTGGAATCTGTATGTTTGTTTATTAATGTGTGTCTCGTCATTTTCAAGACTACGTGATACATACGTTTATAATTCCATTATTTTTCCATTTTCCGGCGCTTCGCTAGGAGCCGCTCCTGCGCGCCGCCATTTCGTACGTATGAATTTCTGGATTTAAAAAATCCAGAGATGACTATAATTTCTATAAAAATGTGCTGAAGATGCACAATTGGATTCTGCTCAGGTGTGTCGTTTCAGAAAAATTCTACGCCGTCATTTGACGGATTTTGGTGTCGTCGCTTCGTTTTTGCGTGGATTCGTCCATAATTCTCCCATTCCTGCCTCTGCAGATACCCACGCGCAGCCTCGCTGAGTAGGCCGTGTTCGGGCCGAAACGCAGGTGCCTGGAGAGACTGAGCAGAACCAAGACCCCACCAAGGGGCAAATTAATTTCTTTTTCAACTCCCTACGCCCTAAGACAGGTCACAGGTCGCCAGCAGGTTTACGAGAACCCATGCGAGTGTGTATAATGTGTCTTGCGTTTGGGTTGTGTCGACGCTGCGTCTTGGAGGAAGGGATGCATATGCACATGTTTGGCATGCTCCCAATCTAACCCAACCAAGCCACAGGAGCCCCGGCAGCGCCAAGAGCGCTGAGTCTTCTGTAGGAAACTGTACAATCAGAGCAGCAAAAGCACGCCAGCCATGGTGAGCGCCCATTTTTCAGTGTGAGGGAGACTGTAGGTATTTTAAAGTAGATGTGGAAACCAAGGAAAGGCCAAGAAAAATTCCCTTTTTCCTAAAATGCGACAGTGGTGGCCACCACAGCACAAGGGGGGAGTAAGAAAAAGTGCTTTTCCATTGCTTTGGGACATACTCTAGTTGTATTAGAGATGCACTGAGCATCCATGCATTTTTATCTTAGTATTGGTCCAGCCAAAAGTGGTGATAACACATTTTGACCTATGAAACCAAACACCCAATCAGGATATTGAGTGGACCCCTTAATCCCCTTTCAATCAGAAGTAAAACATCTTTTCCTGAGTTGACTGAGCACTGACATACCTAAGGTAGAGCCTATGAATTTATCTATGTTTTTCCATGAATACTTATCTGCCCTAGTGGTATGCACCATAGGGGGTTAGGCACCTCTTTTTGAGAGGTCCTGGGTTCAATTCCTGGTCAGCCTAACTAAGTAGGAAGATCCCATGTGACATGGCAGTGACCTCATCGCCACATACCATGCCACCTCAGCACATATGGGACCCAAAACAAAGAGTGCACATCTCCTAAGATGGCACTATGGAGAGAGAGTGATCCTGAGGCAGTTTTCTAACTCTTTTCCCAAAACATTTCAGCTATCTCTGTGAATATGCATTCATTTGTATCCTGAGTTGCAGTTTCTGTGAATATCTAATCATCTTTCACTGTTTACACTGCAGCCCTTCATGCTTTGATCCTGAATTACCTTCTCCTTGCATACTATTGGCTTGGGCTATCCTGGATTGAGTTGGCTTTACTGTATTTCAACAAACAAAAGCTTTTCATCATCCAAAACCAGCAGCAGGACACCCTACAGCAACAACAAGCAGCAGGAGAAGCAAAAACACAGTGCTGAAAACACTATAAACTTTCCAGATCCGACGCTCCCAAGTCCGCGACAACTCGGTTCGCCACTTCCGGCCTTACGCCGTACTCCTGGTTTGCAGGACCAGTTGGCTCAGTGTCCAGCGCGGCCACTTCGAGCTGATTGCGTTCGGGGTGGATCCATTGGCATTCAACATGGTGCTCAGGTGACGAAAGCCACGAGAGCTGGTCATCCTGGTACAGGGTCATGGAGGCCTGGGCCGGAAGGACGCCGGAGTCCGTCTCCATCATGAAGTCGTATCCAACGATCATGTCCCAGTCCATTTCGGCCTCGTAGAAGCGACCGTGCAGGAGGATTTACTTGCCGAGGTCTGGGCGGCTCAGCTCACGATGGTTCACGAACTGCAGCCCAATGGCCGCTTCCTTCGTGCCTCCCACCATGTACTGGCCGTTCGCCACCTTCAGCCTGACAGGTTTCCGACTGTCAGTCAGACACTCTGGTGGAAGTAGGCCAGCCTTGACCAAGCTGACCTGAGCTCCCGTGTCAATCAACACGTCGAAAACCTTTTCCACTTCCCCGCATAAGGCACGGACCTTAAGATGCAACTGCCGCTCGCGACCGACACGGCGCACGGCGTGCAAACTCAGGATCTCCGGCCGTTCCAGAAGCTCAACAAGCGACTGGTGCAGGTCGTGGACAATGGGCTCAGGCTGCCCATCTGCAGCATCCAGCTGCGGTCCGGGTGATCCTCCGATACTCTCGGAAAGATCTTGTAGTACATCAAACACATTCTTGGTCGCGAAGGACGGACGGGTGCAAGGGTTCGTGCCTTCACTTGCCCTCACCCCGCCTCCGCGACTGGGCGCCGGACCGGGCCTTCCGCCCGCGGCAGTCCCCTTGTGCTTATCGACTCCCGACTGGGATGGTTCGGCGCTTCCCACGTCACCATCCTGCGACCGCCCTAGCTGGGGCCCTTGGCTGCAGGGGCTCCGCTAGGGGGCGTCGGTTGTGGAAGAGGGGATGTTCTCCTCGGCCTGAACGTCGTTGACGCCCTTCTTCCTCCTCTCACTACGAGTAGGCTTCTTGTCCTTGTCCTTGTTCTGGTTGTTCTGGTTGTTCTCCTTGTTCTTGTTGTCCGACCTGGGGACCCAGTTCCGCTTGATCTCCTGGATCTCCTTGGCCAACTCGGTCCCCATCGACGACATCAGCTTGGCCAGCTCGTCCTTGTCGACCTCCATTTTGGCTTCCCGGATACCGCCGGGCGCACGCTTCTTCGACCCGTGCGCCTTCTTGTAAGCCTCCGTGTCGGCCTTGTGGACGGGGCATGTTCGGTGGTCATGGTTGAAGCCTCGCTTCCTCCCATAACACACGAAACAGCCCTGATGGTGAGCTCGTATGAACTCCCCAAAGGACAGCGGAGGGTCGCCAATGCGGCGAGGGTCCCTCTTCTCCTGCTTCCTCCAACCCTGCTGCAGGGGCTTCCAGTTTCCCGGTTTGCTCCCCGCGCTCAGGTTCCTGGCCACGAAGGCACAAACGGCCACTTCGGCGGGCTCATCGTCGTCGTCATTGTCGACGAGAGTCTCATCGCCGCCGGCTCCCGCTGGGTCCATGGCATCTTCCCCGCCAGGTCCCTCGCCAACGTAGTTGACGTCGCGGTCGCCGGGCCTCAACCCGCGGGTGTGGTGGAGGTTTCGGTACTCCTTGAGTACTTCCTCGCCAACCCACTCCAGGATCTCGTCGCAGCTCATCCGCGCCAGGATGGGCTGCAGACGGATGGTCTGGCCGCTCAACTCACAATCGTCAAGGCGCCACATCGCGGTCTTCTCGCGATCGCCCGAGACAGTGATGAGAAGAGTGTTCCGCAGGGAGTGCCGTTTGACATCCCGGGCCACGCTCTTCTTCGCCCAAGCCACCACGTTCGTATGATACTCTTTGGGGAGCATCATCTTGACCGTGTGGTTGGACTTGGCCCTCTTGGATTCCTCCTTGGTGACCCTCTTGATCCATGCTTCCGGCAGCATGGAGAGCAGGCGAGCCTGCTCGTCACCCTCGTTCCAATCCTCCACGTTGCGGCGGAAGAGGGTGTATTTCGCTCGGAAGTGTCGCCAATCTCGTAGGCGGATCTCCCGTCCATCATGCTCAAGCTTGATGGACTTCCAGCGCTTGGCAGCCACCTGCGGAGCGTCCACCCGCTCCTGCTCGTTGAGCCACTTCTTGGCTTCCTTGAGGGTCTTGATTCTCCCCTCCTTGGTCGCCACGAAGTATAGCTCTCCGAGCACTTCCGGCAGGCGGTACCTGAACTGTTTGAAGACATATCTCTCCGCATCCGCGGGAGGCAGGTCTTCAGTGACGGTCAGCCCCCAATCGTCCAGCTTCTCTAAGAAGCGGTCGAGGTTGAGGGGGTTGCCATCGTACATGGGGGGCTTGATGTCCTTCAAGTCTTCCCACACGGCGGCATCCGCGGCCTTAGAGACCATGAATGCCTGCCGCGAGGTCGACCGAGGTTCCCATCGGCCTCGCCCACGGACTCCCACGGCCGCCACGTCCATCTCCTCCATGGAATCCCTGTGGCTACGCCGCGGTTCCTCCATGTACCCTAACCTGGTCTGTACTGCGTCCATGTACGCATCCTCATCACGGCGCTGGCGGCTGCGTTCAGCGGCCTCCCGTCGTACACCACGCGGCGGGCTGATGTCGAACTCCTCCAGGTCCAGGTCCAGATCCTCACCTTCGCCGACATCCCACTCCACGTCTCCTCTGGGGACCTCATCCCTGAGTCCACCATAACGTCCACCAGCCATTGGGATTGGCTCCGGGGCTGGTGCGGGGCGCCGGGGGCGTACCGGTGTCCGCGGTGGAGCACGGCGGTTGCGGTACTCCGCGCTGAGCCACTCATCACGCCAATCCTCACTGCCACTGCCGGGCGGCACGCGCTCTTTGCGACGGCCCGCGCTGTGGTGAGAGGGGGCGGTGAGAGAGGGGGCACTGGCACTGGGGCGACTCCTGGGGGCTCCGCCGGGGGCGTGGGGTCTGCCCGGACCTGGTCCGGGTCCCCAGCCGTCGTCCGACAAGCCAGACTCCAGGGGTGGGTGGTCCCTGCCGACGCTCCGGCGGGCTTCCAGCGCGTCCAGCCTCTGCTGCAGGCCGCTGACGACGTTGGTCAGCGACTTGGTCTCGGCCCTGGCGATGTCCAGCTCCTTCTGCGCGCGCGCGGCGACCCTGGAGATGCGAGCCATCTCGCCCTTGCCCATGTCTACCTCCAGCTCGAGCAACTGGACTCTCCTGCGGAGGTAGACAATCCACCGCCAGGTGGTATCCGGGTCGCCATTCCCTGGTGGGTCGTCGGGGTCCCCAGGGGGTCCTCCAGGAGGGCCTCCGCCGGGTCCGCCCGGTCCAGGGGGTCCTCCCCCGCCCGGTGGTCCGCCTCCAGGGGGTCCACTCGGTGGGCGTCCTCCAGGGGGTCCTGATGGTCCTCCGCCAGGGGGTCCCGGTGGGTCTCCGCCGGGTCGCCTCGGTGGGTCCGAGGATGGGCGCTTCCTCGTGATGCCGAAGTCCATGTCGTCATCCTCGTCCATGTCGCCCCACCTGGGCGTCTCGGTCTCGGAAGGCTCCGAGCTCCGGTAGGGAGGAGGGAGATCCTCATCCTCACCGGTTCCATGGGGACGTCTCCGCCTCCTCCGCCCGTCCAAGCCACCACTTGGCGATGTCGGCGGCCTCGTTCATCCCCGTCACTGGCGGTGAAGAAGGGGTCACTGTCGTGGGGGTGTCCACCCGCTGGCCTCCCCGGCCTCTCGGGGGTCTTCCCCCTGCCCTTCCTCCGTCCACGGGCGGTGGGGCCACTGCTCCCACTGCTGCCCGTGTCGGCCTCGTCCAGCGTCATCCTGGAGGAGGCGTCCCCTTCGAAAAGCTTTCGAAGGGTCTCCACACGTGATCCTCCCGGGGGAGTCTCGCGGCGGAGTTTGGCCTCTGCCTCCTCCATTGCGGCGGCGGTGGCTGCGGCAGCTCGCACTTCGGCTTCCTCCCGAGCACGAGCCGCCTCGGCTTCCCAGGCCTGCTGCAGCTGCGCCTTCTGCGCTTCCAAAGCTGCCAGCTCCGCCTCCGTCTTGGCCTTCTCCTCAGCGACCTTCCGTCGCGCGGCCTCGATGGCTTCCTTCTTGGCGGCGTCCGCCTGGGCCTTGGCCGTCGCTTCGGCGTGGGCCCTTTCCTCCGCCTCCTTCTTTGCCCTCTCTTGGGCAAGCGCCTCTTCCAGCGCCTTCACCTCGGCCTCCTTGCAGGCAATGGCCTCCTGCGTCCGGCGGGCTTCCTCGTCGGTTGCCCTGATCCGGGCAGCCACTGCCTCATGGGCGGCCGCAGCCGTGAGACCGGCCGCGATGGCTGCCACTTTCGAGGCGTGGTAGTCCATGCCTCTGCCCCACTCAGTGGCCTCCTCATGGGCGATGCTGACGGCGCCCTCCACGGCAGCGTTCCGCTGTGCGGCTCGTTGCCGGGCAACCCGAAGGTTGCAGGGCACCCTACAGACGCGCTCACAGGCGCGCGCCACGTCCCTTTGGGCGGGAGCGGCGCTGCTGCTGGAGCTGGCCTGGTCGGCGGGCATCCTCCCGCGGTGGGCCGACTCCACGCCGCTGCTGGGGCCTGCTGGGGCCTGCTGGGGCCTCAGGAGCAGCGGACGGGGCTCGGCCCTGGTCTGCGTGGCGACTGCCATGAAGTCACCAAGGGTGGCGTGGCCGGGGTGGTGACCACCATTGGCCCGTTGGGGACTGGGGGCTGGGGTTCCGCCCTTGGCGCCTTGGGCGGCTTCGGCGGCCAGGGACTCCTGGTACTCCCGCCACTTCCGGTCCCGCTTCTTGTCCCCGGCGGACCGCTTCTCCTTCGCCGGAGACGCGCTGCTGCTGCCCTGCAGCCTGCGCTCGCTCCCCGGCTCCGGGAACTTCCTCTCGATCAAGTCCCACATGGAGACGTTGATCGAGGCGCCCGACGGGTAGGCGTTGGGGTCCTCGTCCTCCTCAATCCCGTCGGGGCGCAGCCCTTCGCCGGGCCTGTCCGGCCGGGTCCAGGTCCTCCAGCGCCTCTGCTGGTGGCGGTACTCGTACCCTTCCGCCCGCAGCCAGTCCTCCACGGCCTGCAGGCGGTCGGGGGCGATGTCCGTGCGGAGCTCGAAGCTCCTGGGCATGCCGCCTTCGCACTGGGGGTGGCTGTGGCGGTAGTGCTGGTCCCAAACCAACCCACGCAGGAGTTGCGCTGCATGGGGGTGGGGCCGCGGCCACGTCCTACCCGCTTCTTGCCAATTCACCATGGCAGCGGGGGCGTAGTTGGTCTTGAGGTCCTTGGTATGCACTCGTTCAACTCAACGAACTGGTTGTGGTTGTTGAGGCGGGTGCTGCAGCACTGGATTGGGAGTGCGGCTGGTGCTGGTCAGCCGGTGGTTGTGGAGGTGGTTGACGCGGCCTTGCTGGTCGGCCGATGGGACTCCGGGTCGGCCGATGGGGCTGATGCAGGAGTCCTGGTCTGTGCATCTCTTCCACAGTCGCTGCGCGGTCAGGGCGATGCTCTGGACGGCGCTGCGGGCTCCGTGACGAACTCGGCGCTGTCGCTGGGCGGCGCTGCGAGCCGCTGCGCTGCGCTGCGAGCTGCTGCGCTGCGCTGCGAGCTGCGAGCTGCGAGCTGCTGCGACGCGCTGCTCGGGGTTGTTGGCCCCGAGTGGCACGCGAGGGTTGGGTAACCCCGCGGCGGTGAAACGCTTTTGACGCGTTCCCGTGGGGGGCCGGCCACGGGACGCTGCGGGACACGCGCAAGTGAGCAGGCAGGCAAAGCACTACGCTCACAGGGGCATCAATGCGCTCATGTCATGTGACAAAGCGTTTCAGGATCCTTGCCACTCTGCAACAAGGGAACGAAAATATGTACAGCAACACATCAGGATATGTACACATGGGGTTAAGACTGGACTGGGGTAAGGGCATTACAGGACAATAGACACTCAGTCCCAACTCATATCCCAATCCCAGGTCCAACCCTCTCAGTGGCTGGTGGGGGCGGGGGCTCAAACACAACCCATGCCCTGCTCAGTCCGGACCCTGAAACCCTGCCAATGGGAGAGGTGTCCCGCCTAGCCACAGGCGAGTTCCTGGAAACCAAGGGACCCCGAGGCTAACTGACAGTCGCTTCCTATGCTCCCTTAACGGCGGGTCCCAACTCCCCTCTGAGCCAGAGATATGGCCCCGCCATTAGGCCCCCGGAAGTTGGTAGCTGAAAATGGGCTGTTTCAGCCCAAACTGATATTAGCTTGAAAAACTCCAAAATGGACCCCTCGTCTGGACCCGCCAGAGGTAGGGACGAGACAACTGACCCTATGCCCTTCGAGTACGAACTCCCTGGAGCCCTCACCCAACCTGGTTCCCTCTGAGGTTCCGGCATCAGGGCACCACGGATGAGTCAAGTGGGGTCATGATGCCAAAATCACCAAAATTGGCGTCATTCCCACGCGTGGCCCGCCCGGCCACGGTAAGGCCAATAGCTCACAGGGTAGGAGGCAGGACCTCAGACTCATATCTGAGTGTACAACCTGGATTTGTGTCGAGGCTTCTTATGGGCTTAGAGAAATGGGGCTGCCAATTGACCACACGGAAGGGGGAATTTGGGGTCCCAAAATTGGGTCATTTTGGCTGCTTGAAATGAGCCAAAATTCGGTGTGCTCCCAATAGTATATCTCCACGCCGGCTTGGAGATCGGATCCGCCATTCCATACGCGATCCACCGGGAGTCCAACAGAGACTCCCATGCACTCGGCTCCCAAAGATCTCCATGCCACTTGGCGTGGTGACGATCCCAATTGGGTCCACAAATGCCAAAATCGCAAAATTGCCCACACTCACTTTGGGCTAGCGCCTTAACGAAGGTGGCTCCGCTTCGCCCACGTGGTGTGTGAACCATGGGGACCAATGTCCATATCACCCATGTCATATATGGTCCATTGGTCCAAGCGTCCGGCGTGCACGAAGGTTAGAACATGGTGCACGGCGGGCAGCAAAAGTGGAAAATTGCTCAAAATGGCCAAAAATGCGCACACTCATGGTTGGGGCAAATGAGGCACATGCCCGACTCGGACCGGAGTGTGCCATAGGATTGGTATCAAGTCATATATGTCCAACATATCTTTTGGGCGTCGCCCAACTCCTCCGGTATTGGGAATGGCAGGGTCGCCAAGTGAGCCCATGATTTGGGATAGTCCCAAATCGCCAACATGGCGGCCACGGTATGCCAAGCTCAAGAGGAGTTATTCGCCGGGTCTAAGATATGTTGGGGACTGAAGTATGTACCCTCGTAACATACTTGGGTCATGATGTCAATTGAGCGCAACGTTGAGATATACGGTCGCCACTTGACATCATGACGAGCCAAAAACGGCAAAATTGGCGCAAAGACACACAAAAGTGCATTGAAAGGCGCACATTTATATTATAATATCTTTGGCTTGGGTCGTGCAATCAACTAATCCTTCTAAACACAATGACTTGACACCATTGACCTTCGATTCCGCATATGTGCTCCACTTGGGGCGCTTTGAAAGGTTACGCGCGCTACTTCCCAAGTGGGCACATGAAAATATGGCAAATTGGAAAACACACACCTTGCTCCCAACGCATCTCTTCGGGATTACCACACAAGCTTCCCTTCACGAAGGTTAGGCTTGCATTTGATCGTAGGGAGTATGGAGAAGGGGCTTGCACAATATGAGGTCCATTGGCGGGTTCGGCTTGGAGCTATGGACCCGCCAAATGGGCACGCAACACAACACATGGCACATACCACATATTGCCCAAAAAGGTAGCTCCAACCACGATATGTCATGCCCCTCCAAGGGCATAACTTTGTGTCAATCGCTCATAGGAACTCAAGGAGAGTTCCTATGCAACACCAACACTTGCGCGCTACACTCGAAAGTTATCTTAACGCACGCAACATCATGGCCATAGAGTTACAACGCAGACTCTACCCTCTTGACCATGATCCATTACACTAGCGCGCACGTGTGGAGATGCAAGGCATATAATGCTTCCTAAATTACGTCGGGAGTATTGTGAATACATCCCACGTTTCCTTATCGTAATTCCTCGCAAGCAACACGAGATATGACCCTCACAAGTGGCCTCACGAATCAACTTTGTTTTGCCCATATCTTTAAGACAAATGGAGGGCAAGAGAAAAGGAAAGTTGATTCGTGCATAGGGAAGCACGTAGGTCCACTCGAAAGAGGTCAAATCAAGTGCGGGGATGTCGAAGTCGAAAATCCGATTTCGACATCCTGAAAAATTCGGATTAAGGTTGCGAGTGTAAGATGTGAAAATTGCGGAGGCATCCATGCAGTTCCTGATGACTTTGGAGCCTTCGTGACGGATTGCGTTAAAATTTCCATTAATTACAGTTAAACTGGCGGTTACGGTAAAGTCGCGATCCAACCGCCAGCAGTCAAAACAGTGAATATCAGAACGGAAGCGTAAAACTTGACGGAAACAAGATGAAAATAAAACCCTGTTGATTCCTGATGTTCTGATATACAAATCTCCACTGGCGGTGCATCGGTTGCCGATGCGGGGCCTTACGGCACGGAACACGCTCCCGCCAGGCTCGCACCGGGCGTCAACGGGCGCCTTCCGTACACGGGGTTAGTGGACCGGAGACCGGTCTTCCCTTCCGTACATGGGGTTAGTGGACCGGAGGCCGGTTGTATGCCCTCCCCTAGCCATGGGGTTCTGGGTACCAGTTCATTCTGACCAGTTTCTTGCTTGACCCGGGAGGTGGTAAAGGTCCAAAGGCTTCTTCGTACCTTGCGAGGACTTCAGCGACTCGGGGATCGTGTTCTTGGACCTTGTTCTTAAAATCCTCAGAAGCCGCCAGATTGCTTTGCCCAAACTCCTGCTTGAGTGTAAGTCTTTCCTTGATCTCGTCAGGATCCACTTGTTGAAATTGACAGAGGTCGAGATTTCCGTGACACTCGTCGCAGCAGTGAGTATATTCTTTCGCGCTCTGATCGCCGTATTTCTGCAGTAGTTCACGCACTTCTCGCACAGTTAGAGTACTCGCTTGGTGGCAGTGACACACGTGGGACATCTCCCACGGTCCTTGATACTCGCAGGTACAGGCTGACGGATCATCGTCGTTTTCAGGGATATAGACACTCGTACCCCATTTCATCTTAAGCTTCAGTTGCTTTTCTCGCCATTGCTCTCTCTTCTGATTTTCTTGTAGGTGTTCTACGCGATGAAAGAGAAGTTGTTTGATATCCTCCTTCTCGTGCTCCCCGATGGGCCAACTGTCCTTGCTGGGCTTCGCCCACTGAGGATCCTTCTTCTCGGAGTGGGTCGTCTTGTCGGCCACCATGCACGCAAAGGCGAGTAAGCACTTGGCTTGGTCATCGAGTTGTCCTCGTTGCGGAGGTATGTCAGGTTCGGTTTCGAGTAGTAGTTCGTCCACCAAATCGTCCCATTTCACTGATTCGTACCCTTCGGAGTTGTGAATCGGGATCGTCGACACACTCGGATTCCTGGTGTTGTCTCCTGTGTTTGCTGCACAGGTCTCCTCTTCTCCTTCGCTATCACTTTCCACGTCCAGCGTCGGAGCGTTGACGACAGGTTCTCGTTCCTCCCATTGGACCTCAGGGTGATCAGGGAATTTGGAGAGCATCCTTGCTTTTCCCCAACCCCGGTTCTGCCTTGTGACCCACTGAACCTCCTCCTGGTCGAGTTCTTTCATCGGTACGGGTTTGGTATCCCCGTCCAGTAGATAGAGACATGTTCGCCAGGAAGGTTTCGGTAAAATTTCTTCACTCTCATCTTGGCTGTACATCGGCAGGTCGGGTAGGATGATCTTCGAGATAGTCAGTCTTTCGAGGAGTTCTTTCCACTTCGCTCCTTTACTTTCCCATTTCTTCCCTTCTGGTACTACTAAAACTAAGCGCGCTCGGTCGATCGCCACCTTGACCAGAACTCTTAAGAGTTGGGAGAACCTCGGATTTGCGTACAACTGCTTCCACCTTTGTAGCCACCCCCAATGGTACCAAAAGGTGGACTTGTCCTTGCGGTTGCAGTAAAATTGTGAGTCCGCGTTCTGCTTCGAAGCGAATAGCTCAATGGAGTCTGAACCCGTCGGATCTCCTTCCAAAGATAAGTCCGCAAACCCTTGTCTCTTCATCTCCGTCGAAAGTTTGTAGTTCTCGGTACGAGCGAGCTGCGCGTGGAGGGCCACCATACCTTCCAGCTTCATGTCTGCGCCTAAATTGAGCGACAGACCTTGGATGACTTGCACGGAGGGTTTTGGAGTGGTGTCCTCGTTCAGTGGGACTTCCACGAGTTGCCCATGTCTCTGAACCAGTAAATGGTGGGGCGCTTGCAGGGAGAGGAACCTGATGTGCGGGTTGGCTTCAAAGAAGTCGTTTCCCAGGATCACGTCAAACGCGTCGGTGTCGAAGGTGGCGAACGAGAAAGGGATGTCCTCTTCTCCCACGTGAACAACTCCTTCTGTCTCCCCACTTGTCAGCTGTACAGCTCCGTTGCCAACCTTGACTCCGAAAATTTAACCCATTTGCGTCTTGCCTTGCTCCACCAGTCTCTCCGCCACTAAGCTGTTACTGGCGCCCGTGTCGAGTAACCCATGATACTTTTGCTCCCCCATTGAGACCAGGCACGCGTAGAGCCTCTTTCCCGAGGTCCCACCCCTCTACTTCTGTGCGGCCTGAAGGGTCTTGAGTGGAATCCAGTGCTTCTCGCACTGCTTGAGAAGGTACTTCTCCTTGGACAACAGTTTCCTCTTGTTTTTGTTGCTTCCTTCCTCTTCAGGTACTGCTGCCGTAGGAGCGGGATTCGGTGCTGGCTTCGGTGCAGGTGCAGGCTTCGGCGCACGCTTCGGAAATTGCTGCGCGGCCGGCTTGGGGTTAACAGGTTGACCTTCCTGCGGTGCTTGCTGTTGTGCATTCCAGTCTTCTTGTCATCCTTTTGCTTCTTCCAACAGTTCGACGCTGCGTGGTCCCTTTTTCCACAGTATTCGCAGTAGACTGTAACCTTGAAAGCAGGTGGAGGATGTTCTTGCGTTCATTGCCAGCCTCTTCCACCTTTGCCTTTGCCACCGCCTCGCCCTCGACCTTTTCCTTTTCCTTTGCCACCGCTTTTGCCTTCTCCTTTGCCTGATCGCCGCCCTGACCTCACGCCTGATGCAGTTTGAGCGCTTGTGTGGTCGACGGATCGTCCCTCACTTGCTTGCTCTCTTACATCTTCCGGTGACCTGCCATCAGAGTGGCCATATACCCCCCCCTGCTGAATCCAGAGGAGGATGGCCCCTCTCTTCAACACTTCTATTCGTGACTCTGCCCCCCTGCTGAATCCTTGGGAAACCAGGTAGGGCGACTGACCTTCACATTTCCTGAGCTCTTGGGGCCTTGACGCCCATACGACGTTGCGCAACGAATGCCGCTGTCATCGGCATTGCGATTTTTTGGTGTGTGGTCTGGTTCCATGGCACTTGCGGAATCCAGACCCGTCGACGTGTGTCTGCAGACTATATATGGCCTGAACTCAGGCGCTTTCCTGTCCACCCTCCCGCATATGCCTTATCCTAACCCGGGCGTGGTTTGGCGCTCTATCCAGAGTGTGTTTACACGCCTATTACCCCGCTTATTGCTTGTTTTTCTGCCCCCCAGGATATGTGCATCTGTATGTCGCGTAATGTCAGCCCATCACCGAAGTATGGACTGTTCTTTTCCCCCTCCCAGGATGCGAATCGACTACGAAGGCGCCCTGAGTCGCCGTGTACATGCTCTTACACAAGGTCCAGCCTGGATCAGTACCTAATGACTCGTTCCCGTGGGGGGCCGGCCACGGGACGCTGCGGTGACACGCACAGGTGAGCAGGCAGGCAAAGCACTACGCTCACAAGGGCATCAATACGCTCGTGTCATGTGACAAAGCGTTTCAGGATCCTTGCCACTCTGCAACAAGGGAACGAAAGTATGTACAGCAACACATCAGGATATGTACACATGGGGTTCAGACTGGACTGAGGTAAGGGCATTACAGGACAATAGACACTCAGTCCCAACTCATATCCCAATCCCAGGTCCGACCCTCTCAGTGGCTGGTGGGGGCGGGGGCTCAAACACAACCCATGCCCTGCTCAGTCCGGACCCTGAAACCCTGCCAATAGGGGAGCCGTCCCGCCCAGCCACAGGCGAGTTTCTCGGAACCAGGTGGCGCCAAGGCTAACTGACAGTCGCTTCCTATGCTCCCTTAACAGCAGGTCCCAACTCCACTCTGAGCCAGAGATATGGCTCCGCCATTATCCCCTAGGAGTTGGTAGCTGAAAATGGGCTGTTTGAGCCCAAACTGATATTAGCTCAAAAATCTCCTAAATTGACCCCTTGTCCCGACCAGCCAGAGGTAGGGACGAGGCAACTGACCCTATGCCCTTTGAGTATGAACTCCCTGGAGCCCTCACCCAACCTGGTTGCCTCTGAGGTCCCGGCATCAGGGCACCACGGGTTCGTCAAGTGGGGTCATGATGCCAAAATCACCCAAATTGCCATCATACTCATGCGTGGCTCGCCCGGCCAGGGCAAGGCCAACGGCTCACAGGATAGGAGACAGGACGTAGGACTTATATCTGAGTGTAAAACTTGGAATTAGGTCCGGGCTCCCTGTGGGCATAGAGAAATGGGGCCGCCATTGACCACACGGGGGGTTGAAATTGGGGTCCCAAAAGGGGGTCATTTTGGCTGCTCGAAGTGAGCCGAAATTTGGGGTGCTCCCAATAGTATATCTCCACGCCGGCTTGGAGATCGGATCCGCCATTCCATACGCGATCCACCCGGAGTCGAACAGAGACTCCCATGCCCTCGGCTCTCAAAGATCTCCATGCCACTCGGCGTGGTGACGATCCCAATTGGGTCCACAAATGCCAAAATGGCAAAATTGCCCACACTCACTTTGGGCTAGCACCTTAACGAAGGTTGCTCCGCTTCGCCCACGTGGTATGTGAACCATGGGGACCAATATGCATAACATCCATGTCATATATGGTCCATTGGGCCATGCGTCCGGCGTGCACGGGTGGGCTGAACATAGTGCACGGCGGGCAGAAAATATGGAAAACTGCTCAAAATGGCTGAAAATGCGCACACTCATGGTTGGGCCAAATGAGGCACATGCCCGACTTGGACCGGAGTGTACCATAGGATTGGTATCAAGTCATATGCGTCCAACATATCTTTTGGGCGTCGCCCAACTCCTCCGGTTTTGGGAATGGCAGGGTCGCCAAGTGAGCCCATGATTTGGGATAGTCCCAAATCGCCAACATGGCGGCCACAGTATGCCAAGCCCAAGAGGAGTTATTCGCCGGGTCCAAGATATGTTGGGCACCGAAGTATGTACCCCCATAACATACTTGGGTCATGATGTCAATTGAGCGCAACGTTGAGATACACGGTCGCCACTTGACATCATGACGGGCCAAAAACGGCAAAATTGGCGCAAAGACACACAAAAGTGCCTTGAAAGGTGCACAATTATATTATAATATCTTCGGCTTGGATCGTGCAATCAACTAATCCTTCTAAACACAATGACTTGACACCAATGACCTTCGATCCCATATAGGTGCTCCACTTGGGGCGCTTTGAAAGGTTACGAGCGCTACTTCCCAAGTGGGCACATGAAAATATGGAAAATTGCAAAACACACACCTTGCTCCCAACGCATTGCTTTGAGATCGCCACACAAGCTTCCCTCCACGAAGGTCAGGCTTGCAATTGATCGTGGGTAGTATGGAGAAGGGGCTTGCGCAATATGAGGTCCATTGGCGGGTTTGGCTTGGAGCGATGGACCCGCCAAATGGGCACGCAACACAACACATGGCACATACCACATATTGCCCAAAAAGGTAGCTCCAACCACGATATGTCATGCCCCTCCAAGGGCATAACTTTGTGTCAATCGCTCATTGGAACTCAAGGAGAGTTCCTATGCAACACCAACACTTGCGCGCTACACTCCAAAGTTATCTTAACGCACGCAATATCATGGCCAAAGAGTTATAACGCAAACTCTACCCTCTTGACCATGATCCATTACGCTAGCGCGCGCATGTGGAGACGCAAGGCATATAAAGCTTCATAAATTACGTCGGGAGTATTGTGAATACATCCCACCTTTCTTTATTGTCATTCCTCGCAAGCGGCACGAGATATGACCCTCACAAGTGGCCTCACAAATCAACTTTGTTTTGCCCATATCTCCAAGACAAATGGAGGGCAAGACAAACGGAAAGTTGATTCGTGCATAGGGAAGCACGTAGGTCCACCCGAAAGAGGTCAAATCAAGGGCCGGGATGTCGAAGTCGAAAATCCGATTTCGACATCCTGAAAAATTCGGATTAAGGTTGCGAGTGTAGAATGTGAAAATTGCGGATGCATCAATGCAATTCCTGAAGACTTTAGAGTCTTCGTCACGATTTGCGCTAAAATATCTGTATATAACAGTTAAACTGGCGGTTACGCTAAAGTTGCGAGCTAACCGCCAGCTGTCAAAACAGTGAATATCAGAACGGAAGCGTAAAAATTGACGGAAACAATATGAAAATAAAACCCTGTTGATTCCTGATATTCTGACATACCAATCTCCGCTGGCGGTGCATCGGTTGCCGATGCGGGGCTTTACGGCACGGAACACGCTCCCGCCGGGCTCGCACCGGGCGTCAACGGGCGCCTTCCGTACATGGGGTTAGTGGACCGGAGACCGGTCTTCCCTTCCGTACATGGGGTTAGTGGACCGGAGACCGGTTGTATGCCCTACCCTAGCCATGGGGTTCTGGGTACCGCTTCACCCCCCTCCTTAGAGCAAACCCTTGGGGGGGGCTCGAGAACACCCACACATGGCAGCGGGTACCCAGGACCATTTCCTGAAGGGGGGGGGGGGTGTCACATCCTCAATTCAGGCTGATTCGCAGGTTAGGCTGTAAAATTCAACAGTGAGACGTGTACGGTGCTGTAGCTGTTAGTAACTGCAAGCATAGTATCAAGTATCAAGTCCCGGGTCCTGGCGGCGATTGTTCGGCATCCAAAGGACCTGTTAACCCATACCAGGCGCACCGGGTGCCGGCTGCTACGGTCACCACCACAGTGGCAGTGGCATACACGGCCAACATAGGCGTCACACGACGACCGAGGTGGTCGCACTGGTCGAAAGCGACCACAAAGATCCATCAGGCTACCCCAAGCTTCCCAAGGCCCGCCGGCTGGGGGAGAGTCCCCACGGGTCCTTCCTCGGGCGCACCATGTCCATATCCATACGACGCGAGTCCAGGGTGGTACAGCCGAACGAGCTCCTCCTTAAGGGATCGGGCATCAAGGCCGTCTTTTCCCTCGCCCTATTACCACGAAGGCCATACATGAGGGAGTCATCATGCAGTGTGGGCGGAGGCGTCGACTCCTCAAACCACCAGTTTCCGAGGCAGACTGACCGAGGTCAGGAGCACCGGAGGCCGCCATCCGACCGTAAGTGCGTCTGCGAGTCGGTAGGCTCACACTGGGACTGACAGTGGCGGACCGCTGGGAGTGTAGTCAGGCAACTGGGCTTCCCGCCTGGCGCCATCAGGATCTCCACATCACAGCGAATAGGGCACACGGTATCACGGGCTCTCACACAGAAGAATCTGTACTTAGGTACTGGTCCAAGCTGGACCCTATGTAAGAACATGTAAAGGGCGACTCAGGGCGCCTTCGTAGTCGATTCGCATCCCGTCGGGGGGAAAAACAGTCCACGGTTCAGTGATGGGCTGACACACAGATGCACATATCCTCGGGAACAGAAAGACAAGCAATAGATGGGGTAATAGGCGTGTAAACACACTCTGGATAGAGCGCCAAACCACGCCCCGGTTAGGATAAGGCAATGCAGGAGGGTGGACAGGAAAACGCCTGAGTTCAGGCCATATATAGTCTCGAGACACACGTCGACTGGTCTGGATTCCGCAAGTGCCATGGAACCAGACCACACACCAAAAAATCGCAATTCCGATGACAGCGGCATCCGTTGCGCAACGTCGTATGGGCTTCAAGGCCCCAAGAGCTCAGAAAATATGAAGGTCAGGCGCCCTACCTGGTTTCCCAAGGATTCAGCAGGGGGGGGAGTGACGAATAGAAGAAGAGAGGGGCCATCCTCCTCTGGATACAGCAGGGGGGGGTACATGGCCACTCTGATGGCAGGTCACCGGAAGATGGAAGAGAGCAAGCAAGTAAGGGACGATCCGTCGACCTCACAAGCGCTCATAACACATCAGGGGAGAGCTCAGGGCACTGATCAGGCGCCCCTCGCTGCAATCGCCCGGGTGAGTGCTGCCAAGTCCGAAACGTGGATCTTGGTCTTGTGCTTGCGGATGTACTCCATGAAGGGAGTATTGACCCGCGGCACGAACGAGGAGACGGGTTCCCAGGTGTCGTGGGACGGCCCATAGCCTCGCCAACGAACCTTGAACTCCAGACCTCCGGGTGCCGAGGCTTTCGGACCCTGAGCCAGGATCTTCTCGAAAGTATAGTCGTCCTGCTCAGCAAAGTCATCATCCGAATCAGCCTCATGTGCGGCATAGCTCAGGGACACATGTTGGCCACGGAGGTCGGGTTCCCGCACACGGAGTTGACTCTCGTGGCGCTCCCGGAACTGTCCGTGACCCAACTTGATGCGGTAGGTGTCCTCACCAATCCTGCGGACCACCTCTCCGGGTGTGAACCAGGTCTTGGTGCGGTGGGTGCCCATAGGGCGGGGTCTGATCACCCACACCGGGTCTCCCACCCTGAACTTCTGCGCTGTCGAGCTCGGGGCGGACTTCTGACGCTCAGCATGCTCCTTCTCGAGCTGCTGGCGGATGTCCCGCGCCGTTTGCTCTTGCCGCGCGAAGAATTCTTTGGCGTCCATAGCCATACCATCACCCGACAAGGGAAGTCCCCGACCAAGGGGGTCCCTGCCGAACAGAATCTGGTGAGGGGACAAACCACCCGGAGTGGGCGTGTCATGATGGGCCTTCAGAGCAGGCCACATCTCCTCAAACCAGTTCCGCCGTGGATTGGTGATGTGAATCTTGCGCAGCTTCTCGAACAGCTGCCGTCCAGCCACTTCAGCTCGGCCGTTAGACCGGCTGAGATAGGCGACGCTCTTGGCGTGACGTATTCCCATGAGGGAACACATAGCCTTGAACCAGCCACCAGTAAACTGGGGCCCTCGGTCACTGCAAATGGTGCGGGGGATTTCAAAGACGGTCAGCCAATGACGAATCATCATGACTGCCACTTCCTCGGCAAGCAACCCCTTTTTGCGTGCCAGAACGGCTACAACGTAGCCGCTGTGGCGGTCCACACAGAGAACCACACAGTCAAAGGTCTCCTTGCCAATGTGCACTTCAGGCATGGAAAAGACGTCCATGGCCACGCTCTCCATGGGCTGGTCAGGAACCCCCCATGACGTTCCGGTTATCGGGATTGCAGGCCTGACAGACCGAGCAACCCTTCCTGACCTTCTCGATGGCGGTGTAGAGAACGATATGGTCGATCTCGAACCGACGCTGCATGTCAAGGGCTTGCTTCTTGACCCCGGGGTGCAGCATGTGGTGGTGCCAAGCTTCACATAGCTCGAGCACCCGGGACTCCGGTACTAGCAGCTTACCATTTCCGTAGAGCTTGCCATCTTCCTCAGTCAGCCCCTTTGGCCACTTCTGCCCATCATCAGGGTCGGTCACAGCCCTATACTCGGCCGCAAAGGCCTCAGACTTGGCGTAGTCGTCGGTCCAGTCGTCCTGGAGGCAAGACTCCGGGAAGAGGTGCTTGTCGGACTCACCTCCCTCAGGGGCGAGTACTCTGACTGCTCTGCTCACCCTCTTTCCAAGGGGGGCATCCGCAGCCAAGACGACGAAGCATTTCACACCCTCCTCCTCCATCAGGCGCTCCATCTCGATGATCTTCTTGGCCTCAGCGGTCTCAGCCTCATCGTTATGGGCAGAGATATCCGTCATGCCCTTGCTGGCGGGATAGGCCCACCTACTGAGACAGTCCGCCACGGTGTTATCCTTTCGAGGAATATACACAACCGTGAGGTCGAACTTGGCCAAGGTCTCATGCCATCTTGCCCGTCGGGAGGCGGGACCTGAGGGGGTGTCCACGTGCTCCTTGTGCCACGACTGCAGACTCTGATGGTCGGTGCAGACGGTGACGGGATGGAGGGCTATGTACCCAGCCCATTTCCTGAGAGCCATGACGATGGCATACGCCTCCTTTTCACGGGGCGTCCACGTCCGTCTCTGGCCTTCCGCCAGGACTCGGCTCCAGAAGGCCACGGGCACGTGCCTCCCGTCGTCAAGCACTTGCTCCAACACAGCGCCAATGGCGTAGTCGGAAGCGTCGGTGCGCAGGACGAACCCTCGGTCGGGATCCACGAGGTGCAGACCCACTGCGGATAGCAGCGCCTGCTTCATACCCTCAAAGGCACGGTCGGACTCAGCTGTCCAGCCCAGAGCCTTCTTGGACCCCTTCTTGGTCTCCTCTCGGTTGCCCTTGAGCATGGTCGTCATGGGGGCTGCATACTCGGCATACATCTTGATATACCCCGAGTGGTAGTTGCAGAACCCCAGATACGCCCGTGGCTCAGAGACCGTTTTGGGCTTTTCCCAGTGCTCGATCGCAGCCACCTTGCCAGGTATGGGCTTTCGCTGCCCGTTCCCGACTACGTGGCCAGCGAAGACCACCTCGCTTACCGCAATGGTGGCCTTGTCACTGCTGCCCGTGAGTTTATGCCGAACCAGAAGGTCCAGCACTCGAGTGACGTCCCTCTCATGTGCCTCCAGGAGCTCCTCGTAGCTCATACTGGGGTCCCCGGACGCGATGATCACGTCGTCTACGAAGGGGTCCGCACAGTCGCGCACCGGCTCAAGCAGGTTCTCCAGCATCCGCTGAAAAGCCGCATTGCCGTTGGTAACGCCCATGGGCATCACCTTCCACTGGAGAGGTCCAAGTGGGGTGCTCATGGCTGTGCAGGCACGGGACTCCTCGGCGAGAGGCATCTGATGATAACCATGTTTCAGGTCAATCACCGTGAAGATCCTCCGCCGGTGTTGTTTTTGCAGCATGTCCTCAATGAGGGGCAGCGTATAGCTGTCATGCTGCGTTTGGGCGTTCAGGCCGCGGTAGTCGACCACGAGCTGCCATTCACCGGCCACCTTCTTTGGGACGACGAAGCACGGAGAGGCCCATTTGGAGTGGCACGGCTCGAGCCAGCCTCTCTCGATGAAGTCACGGAGGATCTTCTCCATGGCCTCCTTCCTCTCGCCCCTCAGGGCAAACTCCCGGTGTCGATACACACGGGGGTCCTGCTTCAGTCGTATCTTGGCCTCGCCATACGGTCCACGCACCGGTGGGGGAAACACAGGCTTTCCGCTGAAGAAGGTCTCGCAATATTTCTGCTTCAGCCTGGCCCTCAATGCCTGAATCTTGGGGCAATCGTCGGACTCCGCCTTGGCTTTTCCGGGCACCTGGACCACGGAGCTTACTTGAGTGGTAGCTACTCCGCTCGCATTCGGCTCAGGTGGTCTTCCCAGGTAGCCCAAATGGCCATCTCTGGTCTTGCCTCGGAATAGATCGCCGTAGGTGGGTGGGTTACCCCCGATTGGCTCGTTCTGGCTGGACAAGTGGTCCAGCACCCTCTGCACGAAGGTGTTCCCATCATAGGAACCAGAGACGATCGAGTCCACTTCCCACTAGGCTTTGTCCTGGCCCTTGCCCTCACGCTGGCATCCCCAGTCGTGAAAGGGCTGATCCATATACCCCTGAACCAGATCCAACTCCTCTTCCGTGAGGGGGTCTTCCGATTCTCCGATGTCAACAGGGGGAACCGCAAAGCATTGTCGCCATGGCTCTGCTATGATGCGGTTGACACAGACAAAGTCCGTGGTGTCGGCCTGATCGAGGCCCCCATCCACATAGTGGAATTCCGTTGGCCATCTCTGGGGTGGCCTGGGCTGTCCTTTAGCGTCCTGATAGACACTCTCTCCCGCCGGTAGGACGACCTTGTTTAAGGTCATGTTGGTCAATGAGACTACCCAATCTCGGGTACTTTCCTCCTCGGTGCATCCCAAAGGAACAACCAGCACTGTCTTGGAGCGGTCCTTGCGAATCTTCGCTATCGCTCTTGGAATGTCCCCTCGAGGGCAATGGATCCACATCAAGCCCTGATGCGGACCCCAGTGCTTCTTCCACGCGGAGTCCTGTGCGCTCCAGTACTTCTCACACACCCGCAGATGGGCGGAGGTTCCTGAAGAGAACGCATCCAGGGCCAGATCCGAAGCTCCCAGGTCCGCGACCAATCGGCTCGCCACTTCCGGCATTACGCCGTACTCCTCTTTCGCTGGCCCAGTTGGCTCAGTGTCCAGCGCGGCTACTTCGAGCTGATCGCGTTTGGGGTGGATCCATTGGCATTCCACATGGTGCTCAGGTGACGAAAGCCACGAGAGCTGGTCGTCCTGGTACAGGGTCATGGAGGCCTGGGCCGGGAGAACGCCGGAGTCCGTCTCCATCATGAAGTCGTATCCAACGATCATGTCCCAGTCCATTTCGGCCTCATAGAAGCGACCGTGCAGGAGGATTTCCTTGCCGAGGTCTGGGCGGCTCAGCTCACGATGGTTCACGAACTGCAGCCCGATAGCCGCTTCCTTCGTGCCTCCCACCATGTACTGGCCGTTCGCCACCTTCCGCCTGACAGGTTTCCGACTGTTGGTCAGACACTCTGGCGGAAGTAGGCCAGCCTTGACCAAGCTGACCTGAGCGCCCGTGTCAACCAACACGTCGAAAACCTTTTCCACTTCCCTGCATAAGGCACGGACCTTAAGGTGCAACTGCCGCTCACGCCCAACTCGGCGCACGGCGTGCAGGCTCAGGATCTCCGGCCGTTCCAGAAGCTCGACAAGCGACTGGTGCAGGTCGTGGACAATGGGCTCAGGCTGCCCATCTGCAGCATCCAGCTGCGGTCCGGGTGATCCTCCGATACTCTCGGATAAATCTTGTAGTACATCAAACACATTCTTGGTCGCAAAGGACGGACGGGTGCAAGGGTTCGTGCCTTCACTTGCCCTCACCCCGCCTCCGCGACTGGGTCCCGGACCGGGCCTTCCGCCCGCGGCAGTCCCCTTGTGTTTATCGACTCCCGACTGGGATGGTTCGGCGCTTCCCACGTCACCATCCTGCGACCGCCCTAGCTGGGGCCCTTGGCTGCAGGGGCTCCGCTAGGGGGCGTCGGTTGTCGAAGAAGGGGTGTTCTCCTCCGCATCAACCTCGTTGACGCCCTTCTTCCTTCCCTTACGAGTAGGCTTCTTGTCCTTGTCCTTGTTCTGGTCGTTCTGGTTGTTCTCCTTGTTCTTGTTGTCCGGCCTGGGGACCCGGTTCCTCTTGATCTCCTGGATCTCCTTGGCCAACTCGGTCCCCTGCGACACCAGCTTGGAGAGCTCGTCCCTGTCTACTCCACCTTGGCTTCCCGGATACCCGCGGGCGCACGCTTCTTCGACCCGTGCGCCTTCTTGTAAGCCTCCGTGTCGGCCTTGTGGGTGGGGCATGTCCGGTGGTCATGGTTGAAGCCTTTCTTCCTCCCATAACACACGAAACAGCCCTGCGGGTGAGCTCGTATGAACTCCCCAAAGGACAGCGGAGGGTCGCCAATGCGGCGAGGGTCCCTCTTCTCCTTCTTCTTCCAACCCGGCTGCAGGGGCTTCCAGCTTCCCCGGTTGTTCCCCGCGCTCAGGTTGTTGGCCACGAAGGCGCAAACGGCCACCTCGGCGGGCTCATCGTTGTCGTCATCGTCGACGAGAGTCTCATCGCCGTCGGCTCCCGCTGAGTCCATGGCAGCTTCCCCGCCAGGTCCCTCGCCAACGTAGTTGACGTCGCGGTCGCCGGGCCTCAACCCGCGGCTGTGGTCGAGGTTCCGGTACTCCTTGAGCACCTCCTCTCCAACCCACTCCAGGATCTCGTCGCAGCTCATCCGCGCCGGGATCGCCTGCAGACGGATGGTCTGGCCGCTCAACTCACACTCGTCAAGGCGCCACATCGCGGTCTTCTCGCGATCGCCCGAGACGGTGATGAGGAGAGCGTTCCGCAGGGAGTGCTGTTTGACATCCCGGGCCACGTTCTTCCTCGTCCAAGCCACCACGTTCGTATGATACTCTTTGGGGACCATCATCTTGACCGTGTGGTTGGACTTGGCCCGCTTGGCTTCCTCCTTGGTGACCCTTTTGATCCATGCTTCCGGCAGCATGGAGAGCAGGCGAGCCAGCTCGTCACCCTCGTTCCAATCCTCCACTTTGCGGCGGAAGAGGGTGTAATGCCCTCGGAAGTCTCGCCAGTCCCGTAGGCGAATCTCCCGTCCATCATGCTGAAGCTTGATGGAGTTCCACCGCTTGGCAGCCACCTGCGGAGCGTCCACCCGCTCCTGCTCGTTGAGCCACTTCTTGGCTTCCTTGAGGGTCTTGATTTTCCCCTCCTTGGTCGCCACGAAGTATAGCTCTCCGAGCACTTCCGGCAGGCGGTACCTGAACCGTCTGAAGACATATTTCTCCGCATCAGCGGGATGCATGTCCTCAGTAACGGTTACCCCCCAATCGTCCAGCTTCTCCAAGAAGCGGTCGAGGTTCAGGGGGTTGCCGTCGTACATGGGGGGCTTGATGTCCTTCAAGTCTTCCCACACGGCGGCATCCGCGGCCTTAGAGACCACGAACGCCGGCCGCGAGGTCGACCGAGGTTCCCATCGGCCTCGCCCACGGACTCCCACGGCCGCCACGTCCATCTCCTCCATGGAATCCCTGTGGCTACGCCGCGGTTCCTCCATGTACGCTGAACCCAGATGTTCACGCCGTACTCCTTCCATGTATGCCTCCTCATCACGGCGCCGGCGGCTGCGTTCAACGGCCTTCCGTCGTACACCACGCGGCGGGCTGATGTCGAACTCCTCCAGGTCCAGATCCAGGTCCTCACCTCCGCCGACGTCCCACTCCGCGTCTCCTCCGGGGACCTCATCCCTGAGTCCACCATAACGTCCTCCAGCCATTGGGATTGGCTCCGGGGGTGGTGCCGGGCGTCGGGGGCGTACAGGCGTCCGCGGTGCAGCACGGCGGTTGTGGTAGTCCGAACTGAGCCACTCATCACGCCAATCCTCACTGCCACTGCCGGGCGGCACGCGCTCGTTGCGGCGGCCCGCGCTGTGGTGAGAGGGGGCGCTGAGAGAGGGGGCACTGGCGCTGGGGCGACTCCTGGGGGCTCCGCCGGGGGCGTGGGGTCTGCCTGGACCTGGTCCGGGTCCCCAGCTGTCGTCCGACGAGCCAGACTCCAGGGGTCGGTGGTCGCTGCCGACGCTCCCACGGGCTTCCAGCGCGTCCAGCCTCTGCTGCAGGCCGCTGATGACCTTGTTCAGCGACTTGGTCTTGCCCCTGGCGATGTCCAGCTCTCTCTGCGCGCGCGCGGCGACCCTGGCGATGCGAGTCATCTCGCCCTTGCCCGTGTCTACCTCGCGCTCGAGGAACTGGACCCTCCTGCGGAGGTAGACAATCCACCGCCAGGTGGTATCCGGGTCGCCGTTCCCTGGTGGGTCGTCGGGGTCCCCAGGGGGTCCTCCAGGAGGGCCTCTGCCGGGTCCGCCCGGTCCAGGGGGTCCTCCCCCACCCGGTGGTCCGCCTCCAGGGGGTCCAATTGGTGGGCGTCCTCCAGGGGGTCCTGATGGTCCTCCGCCAGGGGGTCCCGGTGGGTCTCCGCCGGGTCGCCTCGGTGGGTCCGAGGATGGGCGCTTCTTCGTGATGCCGAAGTCCATGTCGTCATCCTCGTCCATGTCGCCCCACCTGGGCGTCTCGGTCTCGGAAGACTCCGAGCTCCGGTAGGGAGGAGGGAGATCCTCATCCTCACCTTCCGGTTCCATGGGGACGTCTCCGCCTCCTCCGCCCGTCAAAGCCACCACTTGGCGATGTCGGCGGCCTCGTTCATCCCCGTCGCTCGCGGTGAGGAGGGGTCACTGTCGTGGGGGTGTCCGCCCGCTGGCCTCCGTGGCCTCTCGGGGGTCTTCCCCTTACCCTTCCTCCGTTGGTGGGCGGTGGGGCCACTGCTCCCACTGCTGCCCGTGTCGGCCTCGTCCAGCGTCATCTTGGAGGAGGCTTCCCCTTCGAAAAGCTTTCGAAGGGTCTCCACTCGTGATCCTCCCGGGGGAGTCTCGCGGCGGGATTTGGCCTCTGCCTCCTCCATTGCGGCGGCTGTGGCTGCGGCAGCTCGCGCTTCGGCTTCCTCCCGGGCACGAGCCGCTTTGGCTTCCCGGGCCTGCTGCAGCCGAGCCTTGTCTGCTTCCAACGCCGCCAGCTCCGCCTCTGTCTTGGCCCTCTCCTCAGCGACCTTCCGTCGCGCGGCCTCGATGGTGTCCTTCTTGGCGGCGTCCGCCTGGGCCTTAGCCGTCGCTTCAGCATGGGCCCTTTCCTCCGCCTCCTTCTTTGCCCTCTCTTGGGCAAGCGCCTCTTCCAGCGCCCTCACCTCAGCCTCCTTGCAGGCAATCGCCTCCTGCGTCAGGCGGGCTTCCTCGTCAGCTGCCCTGATCCGGGCAGCCACTGCCTCATGGGCGGCCGCAGCTGTGAGACCGGCCGCGATGGCTGCAACGGTCGAGGCGCCGTAGTTCATGCCTCTGCCCCACTCGGTGGCCTCCTCATGGGCGATGCCGACGGCGCCCTCCACGGCAGGGTTCTGCTGCGTGGCCCGTTGCCGGGCAACCCGAAGGTTGCAGGGCACCCCACAGGTGCGCTCGCAGGCGCGCGCGACATCCCTTTGGTGGGGAGCGACGCTGCCGCTGGAGGTGGCCTGGTCGGCCGGCATCCTCCCGCGGTGGGCCGACTCCACGTCGCTGCTGGGGCCTGACTTCCTCAGGAGCAGCTGACGGGGCTTGGCCTTGGTCTGCTTGGCGACTTCCAAGAAGTCGCCAAGGGTGGCGTGGCCGGGGTGGTGACCACCATTGGCCCGTTGGGGGCTGTGGGCTGGGGTTCCGCCCCTGGCGCCTTGGGCGGCTTCGGCGGCCAGGGACTCCTGGTACTCCCGCCACTTCCTGTCCCGCCTCCTGTCCCCGGCGGAACGCTTCTCCTTCCCAGGAGACGCGCTGCTGCTGCCCTGCAGCCTGCGCTCGTCCCCCGGCTCTGGGAACTCCTTCTCGATCATGTCCCACATGGAGACATTGATCGAGGCGCCCGACGGGTACTCGTTGGGCATCTCGTCCTCCTCAATCCCGTCGGGGCGCAGCCCTTCGCCGGGCCTGTCCGGGCGGGTCCAGGTCCTCCAGCGCTTGTGGCGGAAGCGGTACTCATACCCTTCCGCCCGCAGCCACTCCTCCACTGCCCGCAGGCGGTCCTCGCCCATGTCCTCGCGGAGCTCGAAGCTCCCGGGCATGCCGCCTTCGCACTGGGGATTGCTGTGGCGGTGCTCCCCCCACAGCAACCCACGCAGTAGGCGCGCCGCATGGGGGTGGGGCTGCGGCCACGTCTTGCCCGCCTCATCCCAGTTCACCATCGATGCTCTCGATGGGGTGGTTGTTGAGGTGGGTGATGCAGCACTGGACTGGGAGTGCGGCTGGTGCTGGTCAGCCGGTGGTTGTGGAGGTGGTTGACGCAACTGGGTGTGCGGCCTTGCTGGTCGGCCGATAGGACTCGCTGATGAGGGAGTCCTGGTCTTTCCACCTCCTTCACGGTCGCGGCGCGGTCAGGGCGATGCTCTGGACGGCGCTGCGGGCTCCGTGACGAACTCAGCGCTGTCGCTGGGCGGCGCTGCGAGCCGCTGCGCTGCGCTGCGAGCTGCGAGCTGCGAGCTGCTGCGCCGCGCTGCTCGGGGTTGGTGGCCCCGAGTGGCACGCGAGGGATGGGTAACCCAGCGGCGGTAAAACGATTTTGACGCGTTCCCGTGGGGGGCCGGCCACGGGACGCTGCGGTGACACGCACAGGTGAGCAGGCGGGCAAAGAACTACGCTCACAAGGGCATCAATACGCTCGTGTCATGTGACAAAGCGTTTCAGGATCCTTGCCACTCTGCAACAAGGGAACGAAAGTATGTACAGCAACACATCAGGATATGTACACATGGGGTTAAGACTGGACTGGGGTAAGGGCATTAGAGGACAATAGACACTCAGTCCCAACTCATATCCCAATCCCAGGTCCGACCCTCTCAGTGGCTGGTGGGGGCGGGGGCTCAAACACAACCCATGCCCTGCTCAGTCCGGACCCTGAAACCCTGCCAATAGGGGAGAAGTCCCGCCCAGCCACAGGCGAGTTCCTGGGAACCAAGGCGCTCCAAGGCCAACCGACAATGCCTCCCAATGCTCCCCCAACGGCGGGTCCCAACTCTTCTCTGAGCCAGAGATATGGCTCCGTCATTATCCCCTAGGAGTTGGTAGCTGAAAATGGGCTGTTTCAGCCCAAACTGATATTAGCTCAAAAATCTCCTAAATTGACCCCTTGTCCCGACCAGCCAGAGGTAGGGACGAGGCAACTGACCCTATGCCCTTCGAGTATGAACTCCCTGGAGCCCTCACCCAACCTGGTTCCCTCTGAGGTCCCAGCATCAGGGCACCACGGGTTCGTCAAGTGGGGTCATGATGCCAAAATCACCAAAATTGCCATCTTTCTCATGCGTGGCCCGCCCTGCCAGGACAAGGCCAACGGCTCGGAGGATAGGAGACAGGACCTGGTACTTATATCTGAGTGTACAACTTGAAATTAGGTCCGGGCTTCGTGTGGGCATAGAGATATGGGGCCGCCAATTGACCACACGGGGGGTTGAAATTGGGGACCCAAAAGGGGGTCATTTTGGCTGCTCGAAATGAGCCGAAATTTGGGGTGCTCCCAATAGTATATCTCCACGCCGGCTTGGAGATCCGATCCGCCATTCCATACGCGATCCACCAGGAGTCCAACGAAGACTCCCATGCCTTTGGCTCTCAAAGATCTCCATGCCACTCGGCGTGGTGACGATCCTAATTGGGTCCACAAATGCCAAAATGGCAAAATTGCCCACACTCACTTTGGGCTAGCACCTTAACGAAGGTTGCTCCGCTTCGCCCACGTGGTATGTGAACCATGGGGACCAATATGCATAACATCCATGTCATATATGGTGCATTGGGCCATGCGTCCGGCGTGCACGGGTGGGCTGAACATAGTGCACGGCGGGCAGAAAATATGGAAAACTGCTCAAAATGGCCGAATAATGCGCACACTCATGGTTGGGCCAAATGAGGCACATGCCCGACTTGGACCGGAGTGTGCCATAGGATTGGTATCAAGTCATATGCGTCCAACATATCTTTTGGGCGTCGCCCAACTCCTCCGGTTTTGGGAATGGCAGGGTCGCCAAGTGAGCCCATGATTTGGGATAGTCCCAAATCGCCAACATGGCGGCCACGGTATGCCAAGCCCAAGAGAAGTTATTCGCCGGGTCCAAGATATGTTGGGCACCGAAGTATGTTCCCTCCATAACATACTTGGGTCATGATGTCAATTGAGCGCAACGTTGAGATACACGGTCGCCACTTGACATCATGACGGGCCAAAAACGGCAAAATTGGCACAAAGACACACAAAAGTGCCTTGAAAGGTGCACAATTATATTATAATATCTTCGGCTTGGATCGTGCAATCAACTAATCCTTCTAAACACAATGACTTGACACCAATGACCTTCGATTCCACATAGGTGCTCCACTTGGGGCGCTTTGAAAGGTTACGAGCGCTACTTCCCAAGTGGGCAGATGAAAATATGGAAAATTGCAAAACACACACCTTGCTCCCAACGCATCGCTTTGGGATCGCCACACAAGCTTCCCTCCACGAAGGTTAGGCTTGCAATTGATCGTGGGGAGTATGGAGAAGGGGCTTGCGCAATATGAGGTCCATTGGCGGGTTTGGCTTGGAGCGATGGACCCGCCAAATGGGCATGCAACACAACACATGGCACATACCACATATTGCCCAAAGGGGTAGCTCCCCCCACGATATGTCATGCCCCTCCAAGGGCATAACTTTGCTTCAATCGCTCATAGGAACTCAGGGAGAGTTCCTCTGCAACACCAACACTCGCGCGCTACACTCGAAAGTTATCTTAACGCACGCAATATCATGGCCAAAGAGTTATAACGCAAACTCTACCCTCTTGACCATGATCCATTACGCTAGCGCGCACGTGTGGAGACGCAAGGCATATAAAGCTTCCTAAATTACGTCAGGAGTATTGTGAATACATCCCACGTTTTCTTATCGTAATTTCTCGCAAGCAGCACGAGATATGACCCTCACAAGTGGCCTCACGAATCAACTTTGTTTTGCCCATATCTCTAAGACAAATGGAGGGCAAGACAAAAGGAAAGTTGATTCGTGCATAGGGAAGCACGTACGTCCACCCGAAAGAGGTCAAATCAAGTGCGGGGATGTCGAAGTCGAAAATCCGATTTCGACATCCTGAAAAATTCGGATTAAGGTTGCGAGTGTAGAATGTGAAAATTGCGGATGCATCAATGCAATTCCTGAAGACTTTAGAGTCTTCGTCACGATTTGCGCTAAAATATCTGTATATAACAGTTAAACTGGCGGTTACGCTAAAGTCGCGAGCTAACCGCCAGCTGTCAAAACAGTGAATATCAGAACGGAAGCGTAAAAATTGACGGAAACAATATGAAAATAAAATCCTGTTGATTCCTGATATTCTGATATATAAATCTCTGCTGGCGGTGCATCGGTTGCCGATGCGGGGCTTTACGGCACGGATCACGCTCCCGCCGGGCTCGCACCGGGCGTCAAAGGGCGCCTTCCGTACATGGGGTTAGTGGACCGGAGACCGGTCTTCCCTTCCGTACATGGGGTTAGTGGACCGCAGACCGGTTGTATGCCCTACCCTAGCCATGGGGTTGTGGGTACCGCTTCACTAAGTACAGATTCTTCTGTTTGAGTGCCTGTGATACCGTGTGCCCTAGTGGCTGTGATGTGCTGAGATCCTGATGGCGCCAGGCGGGAAGCCCAGTTTCCTGAATGCACTCTCAGCGGTCCGCCACTGTCAGTCCCAGTGTGAGCCTACTGACTCGCAGACGCACTTGCAGTCGGGTGGCGGCCTCCGGTGCTCCTGACCTCGGTCAGTCTGCCCGGGAAACTGGTGGTTTGAGGAGTCGACGCCTCCGCCCACACTGCATGGGGACTCCCCCATGTATGGCCTTCGTGGTAATAGGGCGAGGGAAAAGACGGCCTTGATGCCCGATCCCTTCGGGAGGAGCTTGTCCGGCTGTACCACTCTGGACTCGCGTCGTGGATATGGACATGGTGCGCCCGAGGAAGGACCCGTGGGGACTCTCCCCCAGCCGGCGGGCCTTGGGAAGCTTGGGGTAGCCTGATGGATCTTTGTGGTCGCTTTTGACCTGTGGGACCACCTCGGTCGTCGTGTGACGCCTATGTTGGCCCTGTCTGCCACTGCCACTGTGGTAGTGACCGTCGCAGCCGGCACCCGGTGCGCCTGGTATGGGTTAACGGGTCCTTTGGATGCCGGACAATCGCCGCCAGGACCCGGGACTTGATACTTGATACTGTACTTGCAGTTACTAACAGCTACAGCACTATACCTGTCTTACCGTGGAATGACGTGGGCAACCTGGCCCAAGACCAGCCTGAGGTGTGTGGTACGACTACCCCCCCCAAGGGGATGGTCCAGAGATACCCCCCCCCCTCAGGGGATGGTCCAGAGATACCCCCCCCCCTCAGGGGATGGTCCTGGGTACCCGCTGCCATGCTAGTGTTATCGAGCCCCCCCCAAGGGTTTGCTCTAAGGAGGGGGGTGAAGCGGTACCCAGAACCCCATGACCATGGTGGGGTATACAACCGGTCTCCGTGTGCCCACTAACCCCATGTACGGAGGGGAAGACGCCCGGTGAAGCCCGGTGAGAGCCCGACAGGAGCGTGTCCCTTGCTGTAAAGCCCCCGTGACGGCATTCCGGCCACTTGGGGCATGTTACCATGTACCGGCAAACTGCCATTTGCCGGTATCTTACTATTCCACGCCAATCTGCCCCGCACCGCCTTCGGCCGTCGATTCGGCAACCTAACCCTAACAACAGATGTAGGTAAGACGTGTTTGTGTGAGAGATCTGGGCATTTCAGCTATTAGCGGCCGCATCGGCAACCGATGCGTCGCCCGCTCAGATTTACACATCAGAATATCAGGAATCAACAGGGTTTTTTTTTCATATTGTTTCCGTAAAATTTCACGCTTCCGTTCTGATAATCAATGTTTTGACTGCTGGCGGTTGGCTCGCGACTTTAGCGTAACCGCCAGTTTAACTGTTTTTTACAGACATTTTAGCGCAATCCGTGACGAAGACTCTAACGTCTTCAGGAATTGCATTGATGCATCTGCAATTTTCATATTGTACACTCGCAACCTTAATCCGAATTTTTCAGGATGTCGAAATCGGATTTTCGACTTCGACATCCCCGCACTTGATTTGACCTCTTTCGAGTGGACCTACGTGCTTCCCTATGCACGAATCAACTCTCCTTAAGTAGTAAGTAAGAAAAAGTGCTTTTCCATTGCTTTGGGACATACTCTAGTTGTATTAGAGATGCACTGAGCATCCATGCATTTTTATCTTAGTATTGGTCCAGCCAAAAGTGGTGAGAACACATTTTGACCTATGGAACCAAACACCCAATCAGGATATTGAGTGGACCCCTTAATCCCCTTTCAATCAGAAGCAAAACATCTTTTCCTGAGTTGACTGAGCACTGACATACCTAAGGTAGAGCCTATGAATTTATCCATGTTTTTCCATGAATACTTATCTGCCCTAGTGGTATGCACCATAGGGGGTTAGGCACCTCTTTTTGAGAGGTCCTGGGTTCAATTCCTGGTCAGCCTAACTAAGTAGGAAGATCCCATGTGAGTAGGAAGATCCCATGTGACATGGCAGTGACCTCATCGCCACATACCATGCCACCTCAGCACATATGGGACCCAAAACAAAGAGTGCACATCTCCTAAGATGGCACTATGGAGAGAGAGTGAGCCTGAGGCAGTTTTCTAACTCTTTTCCCAAAACATTTCAGCTATCTCTGTGAATATGTATTCATTTATATCCTGAGTTGCAGTTTCTGTGAATATCTAATCATCTTTCACTGTATACACTGCAGCCCTTCATGCTTTGATCCTGAATTACCTTCTCCTTGCATACTATTGGCTTGGGCTATCCTGGATTGAGTTGGCTTTACTGTATTTCAACAAACAAAAGCTTTTCATCATCCAAAACCAGCAGCAGGACACCCTACAGCAACAACAAGCAGCAGGAGAAGCAAAAACACAGTGCTGAAAACACTATAAACTTTTCTGGTAGCAAGAGGCAGCCTGTCTCTGTGCACCGGCAGCGACCCCGCGCCGTACAACCAGTGCTCCGAGCAGGCAAACATAAGCAGAAGGGTGGATTAAGATGGATCCAGGAAGAGTGGACGCCGAGGTGAACACAGCGCCAGCGCCAGAGACACCGGCAAGGCCGGCGCCTGACGCTGTACCTTCGGTGGAGCCCTTACATGGGCCAATGGATACGGCGGAGGACTCCTTGGATGGCCTCCAGACGGCCTTTGGGGCCCTGTCGGTGAAGGAAATGGTCTCTCAGCCTCAGCCTGTGAAGAGGAAGAGAGGAAACGAGAGCGAGAAGGATGCTGGAGAAGGAGCAGACGAAGGAGAGGAGCAAGGGCAAGACCCGACGGATGTCCCTACCTTCGAAGGCGCACCAAGCGCTTCTGGCCTCCATGCATCACCCTCTCCCATAACCACCACACTCCCAGCAGCCGCTACATCCACTTCCACAACCAACCAGCCTATGGCAGAGGGCACAGGCTTTACTGGCATGCCTCACTACCCCGCCTATGGCATGGGCCCACCTACCACTGCGCTCCTTGAGGCAACTACTGCCAGTGAGCCGGTGGCTTCCAGCTCTGCGCCGCGTTGGTATGCGGCTGACCATCCCCATCCACTCCACGCCACGGGAACCTACATGGAAGTTCCTGGGTATGCTCCTGGGTGTACACCTGGGTATGCACCCCTGAGTGGGTTGAGGAGAGGACCAGAGTCTCTGGGAGGCAGGAGTAGAGGATCGGGAAGATCCTCCAACAGGTCCCTGACGCGGTCGGAGATCAACGAGGTGCTCCAAGGAGCCACTTCGAAAATCGTGAGCGACCTCACGCAAGAGATCAGGGAGAAACTGCAGCCCCTGATGATCCCGTCCCATGCGTCACCTACGACAGTGGGGATGTCACCCCACCGCGTACAGGCTAACCACCTGGCGGCAGGGTTGACGAATACCCTGGGGAGCCTGAGGAGCCGACCGATGCCGACTCCTGCAGCAGTACCAAGAAGCCCCTTCGTCCCGAGGACAGCCCAGCCGCCCTACAGTCACGTGACGAACTCGACGAGGGCCGAGCTGGACCAGCTGGGTCTGACAGCCCTAAGGGCTATGGTGGACGTGGAGCCTTATGGCTCCAGTGATCTAGGCGGAGACCCCTCCGATGATGGGCCGCCTTCGATGACTTCTTCTTCGCCATCGGATGACGAAGACCCTGAGGACCCCGAGGACTCCAAGGGTAAGAAGAAGAAGAAGAAGAAGAAGAAGACCCGACGCCCTGAAGGACGCCGAGCTCAGGAGGCGAAGGCTATTGCCACCTCCAAGATAGTGGTGAACCTGCCTGAATTCACAGGCAAGGACCTCAGCGAGTTCGCTGAGAACTTTGGCCGGTTCCTACGACTGACCGGCCAAACCCACGCGAGTGGGCGAGTGAAGTGCGACCTGCTCCTGCAGTGCTGCAAGACGAAGTACCTGGAGAAGCAGGTCAGGCAGATCGTCACCAACTCCGCCACCTTTGCCGACGTGTTGGTTGCCCTGGAGAGGCAGTACCCAACCTACGAGACCGACCTCTCCATCAGGGCCGAGATCCAGAACCTGCCCGTCCTGCCCAACAACCCCAAACCCGGCAGGGTCTCCGAGCTGTTGGCGGACCTGGACCACTGGGCTGGACGACTGACGCCCGGTTCCTACAGCAGCGACGACCTGCTGTTTTGGTTGTGCTCCAAGCTCCCCCGTGAGCTATGGGACGAGTGCCGTCTGACGGCTGAGCGCAAGGCTAGATCCCTCCGCTACGAGGATCTATGCGTGCTGCTCCTGGAGATGGCGCTGGAGAAGGAGAGCGACCAACACCTGAACCACTACCGTCCTGGTGGTGGAGGTTCTGGAGGCAAAGGGTACCAAGGGTCCCGACCTGGGCAGGGGACTACCCCCAAACACGCCCACGCCCGCCTGATGGAGAACGTGAAGGAGCTATTCTGGTGTGATGCCAGAGATGAACAGGGCCACCTGCAGCATGCCTCCGACTGCGAGCAGCGAGACTGCTTTGTTGTCCAGGGGAAGCAGCAGGAAAAGATCACCGGCGCCAAGGTGAAGATGCCGGATCATTACCGCTGCACCATCACGTGTGCATTCTGCGGTAAGCGGAAGCACTATGAGGACGAGTGCTACCATAAGCAACGCCTATCGGCGAAGCTTAAGGGGGAAGATCCTGGCAAAAGCTCAGGCAGGGGTGGAGGCAAGGCCAAAGGCAACGACTCCGGCAAGGGCAAGTCGAAAGGACGTGGTCAAGGTGGTCAAGACAAGGGTCAAGGCGGACGAGGAGGAGGCGCTAATCGCCAGAACGACAACAAGAACAAGGACAAGAACAGAGGTAACCCCAACCCTAATCCAGGGGGGAACTCCGAGCCCTCTGGAGGGCAGTCTGGACCTACCACACGCTCACAGACGCAGGCCCAGCAAGAACAAGGAGCCAAGCGTGAGCATGAAGGTGGTGACGACGGCAACGCCAAGAAGAGAAGCCGTTTCATGAGGATGGCCCGCAAATTGCGGAACAAGGGGTTCGAGGTGACCTGTCCCGCGGAGTTCTGACGGGGACGCTCTGGTGGCACCCAAGACCTGGTGTTTTGGGTACGTATCCGACTAGGGGGACGTGAATACCTGGGGGTACTGGATACTGGAGCCACAATATCGATAGTGGCCAAGAAAATTTTACCTTGTGGGAGCCTGAAGAACACCATGACCACCGCCGCTATACGGATGGGGGATGGACATGTGGTGCACAGCTGCGGGGACTGCGAAGTGGAGGTACCTATGGGCTCCAGGACTATCGCCCATCGGTTCTATGTGATGGACACTGATGCCTTCGACTTTGTACTGGGTACTGACTTCTTCGTGCAGCACTCCCAGATACAATCCCTGACGCTGCAAGCGCCCTACCTCCTGTACGTGGACCACGGCAGTGGCAGAGAGTCTGTGCCACTGGAGCAGTCGGAACATACCTCGAGTTACCTGAGACTATCGAAGGAGGAGCCCTCGAACATGATGGCGGCCTCTAAAACTGAGGACTATCAACTACTGGGGGAAGTCCTAGACCAAGGTCTGAAGGAGTTGGGTTACTCTCGAGAAGACCTAAGTGTGGAACTGTTCGCCAGCGACAAGCAGCATGTACTGGACCTATACTGCAGCAAGGGGAAGAACTGCAGCTACAAATTTTACTGGCCCTCTTTCGGGATGGCCTACGGGAACCCCAGATTCAGTGAACTGGGGAAGGTGCTGACCAAGGTGGCCTTGGAACGTTCCCGTATGGTCCTGTGTTCCCCCGATTGGGGAGCCCATGGGGGCAACGAGTACTGGCGAACCCTCCTTGACAAGCTGACTATCAGCTCTGTGCGGTTACCTGATGAGGCCATCTACGTGCCTCTGGGACGCAAGACGCCCATTGGGAAGCCCGGATGGGGGAGTATGCTCAGCGTGGTGGACGGAAGTCTTACCACCATCCCCTGGGAAGACCTGGACCCTACTCTGGTCCAGGCTATACAACGAGAAAGCGATGGACTCGCCTTGGGTGACTTGAAGGATCGTCTACGACCTCAAGATGCTGTTGAAACTACACCCGGAGGAGATGAGTACGTCGTGACTGACACCAACGCCCCCAACTCTCCCTGTCATGTACCTGTTCCTGATGGAGTCTCTGAGTGTGGACTATCTGAGCTACCTAGCTCTATCCACTCAGACGACGAAACTGAGCACGACGCCTTCTTCGTGCAGACTGCGGTGGAAGAAGTGGAGAACGCCGAGTACGTCGCCCCACTAAAACCCCTACTCTCCATGAGGGTGGAAGACCCCGTGGATGAAGAGCTGGACCCTCGATCCAGGCTCAGGGAGTATGTGGATTCCAAGAGGAAGTTGGTGGCGAAAACGCTATGCTACGCGAAGCCTACCCGCAGCTCGTGGCCACTGAAGCAAGGACGTATGGGAGACCTATCCCAACTGAAGGAGGACCTCGAACAGAAGATCACCACCTGGCAAAGGGAGGTAGATCTCAAGCTCATGAAGAGCGTATGGGGTGCCCATGTGAGGACCCCAGATGAGGACGACCTCTCGGAGGAATGTGTATGTGAACCCCCTAAAGCGTGCCTATGTTGCCATCGTCCACCGGAGATGGTTGAGCAAGACCTTCTGTATGCCTACCAAGGGCTGAAGGATGCTACCGCGGGCAAAGAGTCGGTGGAGGACCACCTCCCGACGTCTATTCAAGGGGCAAGCAACTTACACTCCGACGAGGACATGGAGGACAAGATCAAGGTACTGGACCCGCGGGTGCAAAAGCTGATAAGGACCTATCTGGAGGTGTTCGGAGAACTACCCCCTCCAGCCTCATGCGACAAGCTGGTACAGATGGACCTCAAGCTGAAACCCGAGTTCGTGGGTCACAAGATCCGGAGGAGACCCTATCAGGCTCCTAAAGAGCAGGCCGACGAGATTGAGCGACAGATACAAGAATGTATCGACGCTGGCCTAGTCCTGGAGTACAAGGATGGGGACTACCCCCTACACTGCAGCCCCTGTTTCCTGGTGGCTAAACCTGGGTCTACAGCCAAACGGCTGGTGGTGGACTATGGAGAGCTGAACAAGAAGACGCTGAACCACTCAGGGTCCATTCCCAATATGGAGTCTACCCTGGAGAAGATAGCCTCCTGTCGCTACAAGACCAAGATGGACAAGCGAAGTGGATTCTGGCAAGTGGACCTGACGCCCAACGCGCAGGAACTACTGGCCTTCATCACCCCTCAGGGGAGGGTATTCAAGTGGAAGGTCATGCCATTCGGCGTGGCTAACGCCCCCGCTCTGTTCCAAGAGCTGATGAACAAGATCTTGTCCATCCTACGACGGAGACCTAAGGTGCAGGAGCTCATATCCCGTGGGGCCCAGATGGAGGCTCACATCGACGATGTATGCCTCGGGACCAATACCCAGGAGGATCACCTAATCCTCTTGGGTGAGTTCTTTGCGGTCTGCCAGGAGAACCACACACGACTCAAGCTGGAGAAGTCTGAGTTCATGCAGGAGACCATGCAGTACCTGGGGTTTGACGTTGGCTATGGGTGGTGGACCCCAGCGGCCTCTAAGGCCAAACCCCTGATGGATGCCAAGGTACGACACGAAGACCCCAAGAAAGGACTTCATGATGTACGCAGTTTCATTGGGGCGTGCAACTTCTATCGCCGTCACATCAAAAACTTCACCTACACCAGCGCGGTACTGACTGACTTGATCAAGAAGAGTACTACTTGGCGCTGGGGCCCACAAGAGCAACAAGCGTTTGACGAGCTCAAAGACAAGGTAGCCAACGCTAAGTGCTTGGGCGTGCCTAGGGCACAAGGGGAGATTATCCTGGTGACCGACGCCAGCAATGTGGGCGGTGGTGGAACGTTGTTCCAATGGCAAGCACTAGAGAAGGAGGAGTTCGACTCGGCCATTTCCCAATGGGGGACGGAAGGTCTCAACCGAGATGGAACCCTCAAGCACAGCTACCCTGACGACAAGTGGGTCCTAGTACCTCTGGGCCACTGGAACTGGAAGTGGAACCAGGCCAGGGGAAACTACTCCACCTATGAGCAGGAACTGCTCGCGGGTATGCTGGTGCTATCCTCACAAGCACGACTGTTGGGGAGTAACCCTGTGGTCTGGCTATGCGACCAAGAACCGGTCCGCAGTTTCCAGAAGGGCCCCCGACCTGAGAAGGCCAAGCTACGTCGCTGGTGGACCTACCTCAGTCAACTACGGCTGACGGTACACCATATCCAGGGAGTGAAGAACGAGTGTGCCGACTACATCAGCCGCAACAACTTCGACGCCCTGATTGGTGCCCGGTCTGAAGCGCTGGCTAAGGAAGCGTTCAGCCGTATGGACGTACACCTGGACCTGAACATGACAATGATACGCCCCCTGGATGGACTCCAACAATCGGAGTACCTACAGGAGTTTGGGGATATCTACCGGCGCCTGGAGAAACGCCTTGAACCCCTCCTGGTCAACCAAGACCAGTGGAAGCGGGACAAGAGCTACCTCTGGCACGAGGACCGCATCGTGGTGCCTAGTGACCGAGTCCCAGCGCTGCTGAAGTGGACCCATGAGTCCAGTGGTCATGTGGGTGCTGACCGTACCCTGAGGCTGTTCAAGCAGTGGTTCCACACTACGTGGACTGACGACCAGCTGCGGAAGACGCTCCTGCCTATCGTGGACAAGTGCCCGTGCAGGTCCTGTAAACCAGGGGATATCAGGGACAGAGGTCTCTACTCGACCCTGCCCATCCCTCACTGTGCTAACAGTGTTCTATACGTGGACTACACGGAGATGCCGAAGTTCGGGGGCTATGACTTCGCCCTCGTGGTAACCTGTGGGTTGACCAGGTTTACCAGGGTGTTCCCATGTACCAAGCACATTACCGGAGAGGAGACTATCAAAATACTCCTGGAGGAGTGGTTTTGTGTCTATGGGGCGCCCAAGGAGATCAACTCCGATGAGGACGTACGAGTACGCTCAGATACTGGCTGGTACAAGAGGGTCCTGAGGTCCCTCAATGTCCAGGTGTCTACGGGGATTCCCTACTCTCACACGAGCAACCCCCTATGTGAGCGACAGATTCGTGTCCTGAAGGAGAACGTCAGGATATGGTGCAAAACTGAACGCACCAGAGACTGGGTGAGACTACTCCCCGTCATATCCTTGATGATGAACTCCCAAGAGAGTTCAGCTACTGGCTACTCGCCACATGAGCTATTCATGGGGCGCCCGGCATGGTTCCTACATGCCCCCTATCCAGAGGACACCCATTCTTCTGTGGGTGAATGGGTCCAAGAGCAACAAGCGAAGGTGGACAAGGCCAAGGCTATGCTCCAGAGAGTGAGGGAGCGTCAGTGGAACAAGAAGAACAAGCACCGTGTACCGGCCACCTACCAAGAAGGGGACTGGGTGCTGGTGCACCACAGTCGACTACCCGCCTGGCCACGCTCTACCAGCGATGACCCATACTTCGGGCCGTACAAGATCCTATCTGTGGATGGACACCGTATCACCGTGCGGTGTTCTCCCCGTCTAGGGGGGACCCTGGTGTGCGCCGCTCAACACCTGAAGCGCTACCATGATCCTGAAGACCTCTGTGGGGAGGAGTGGGAGCTGAACGACGAGGAAATCGCCGCTCTGGACCTACAAGGGGCTGCCAGCCCTATGGAAGTTGAAGGTGAACTCCCCGACATGAACGCCGAGGAGATGGCTAAGGAGGGCTTCTACCTGGTGAAGTCTGTCCTACGCCACCGCTATCGCCAGGGTTGGCGCTTCCTCACCCTCTGGGAAGGGTTTGGAGTCGAAGAGGCCACCTGGGAGCCCTTCTCTGCATTTGTTCTACCTGAGGGACGCCTAAACTCAGTTCTGGTTGACTACTTGTCCCAGAACAACCTTGGTGAGTTGTTGAGGCTCGCCGAGACGCTTGCCTCCAAGAATAAAGCTAGGGACTGAACCTTACCCTTACCTGCCAAAGCGTATGTGTGAGTGTGCTAGTCCTAAGGTCCTGAGAGCAAGCCGCAGAAGTGGTGTCTTAATTATACCCAAGTCTGCGCCCTTGCTGAACCTGGAGGGTTGGCTTATTGATGCCACGGGGTACGCCCCGGGTCTCCCCTCCCCTATGCGCCCAATTTCTGTGCTGGCGCAAAACCTTGGGGGAATACCCAGAGTGTTAATCCAGGTATTGTTTTTCCCTACCTACCTGTCTACTACAGGGAGGGGTGGCCAAAAGCTATGAAGGCATGCAAAACGCCTGTTTGCTATGTGGCCAAAAACACTAACCTAACCCACTGTCACAGCCCAGCAACCCAGCTAAAATTGCAGGAAAAGGGTGGGACAGTGACACGCCCCCTACAGGTCCTACACACCCTACAGTGGCACCATCCTGGTGGGCGAGCGCTGGGCAACTGGCTCTAGCCCCCACGCAGGACTACCACTCCTACACGCACACTCTACTTGGCGTTGCGAAGAGGAAGTTCTCGAGGGTCCTAGCGACCCACCTGTGAAATGACAAGAGAACACAGCGCTACTAAGCAACTGTGGCCTCACAGGGGACGCCACAACGCGTTTCCCCTGCAAGGGCTTGGAGGGAAGGAGTGCTCTCGTGTGCAAAGCGCAGATGTCGATGAAGTCGGACTCCCTGCTCTGCCACAGGCGGAGCGGAGTTACTTGTTTGTGTGAGCTGCGCCCCTGTTTAGCAGGGCATAAAAAAATGCTGCTGCACCACTCACCCTACCTGCCCACCTGTAAAACAAAGGCAAATGAAAGGGCGTTTGCGGCGGAGGAACCAAGGCACACTCCATGTATTATACCCTTCTCAGTGTGCCCTATAATACGCTGTCCGCAAACACGCTGCATGGAGCAGCTACCCTTATCAAGCAAGCAAGCGTTAAGGGACTCCTCAGGTTCTCTTAAAGAACGTACCGAGGAGCCCCTGGGTAGCCTAAACAAGGTTTACCGTGCGCACTTCGCGTGGCCTACCCTTTAATGCGTGTGTGCATGCACGACTATGCACAATCACGTGGGCAAACCTGCCCATCGCCACAACAATCTTGACTCCACCAGGGGGTGGCCCCGCCTGGGCGTACCTACCTTACCTACCGCTGGGAAGTGAAGCAAGGAGAGAAAACAAAAGGGGCGCACGCGAAGAACGTTGCTATGCACTTGTGTGTATGACTAATCACCCTGATCTGACCGCTAATCATCTGCAATCTTTCTAATCAATCCCTCTACCGCGTCCTATCGTGGTTGTCGTTGTTAACGCTGCTACACGACTCCGTCACGGAGACTCGAGACGAGCAATGTGTATGCGGCATGCAAGACGAGCATACCTGTAGTTTATACCTGATTCATTGAAGTCTTTTCAATTGATTTTCGAATTCTTGAATTTTTGAAGCTTCTATTAGTGTGGGTGGAATCTGTATGTTTGTTTATTAATGTGTGTCTCGTCATTTTCAAGATTACGTGATACATACGTTTATAATTCCATTATTTTTCCATTTTCCGGCGCTTCGCTAGGAGCCGCTCCTGCGCGCCGCCATTTTATGCGTATGAATTTCTGGACTTAAAAAATCCAGAGATGACTATAATTTCTATAAAAATGTGCCTTTGATGCACAATTGGATTCTACTCAGGTGTGTCGTTTCAGAAAAATTCTACGCCGTCATTTGACGGATTTTGGTGTCGTCGCTTCGTTTTTGCGTGGATTCGTCCATAATTCTCCCATTCCTGCCTCTGCAGATACCCACGCGCAGCCTCGCTGAGTAGGCCGTGTTCGGGCCGTAACGCAGGTGCCTGGAGAGACTGAGCAGAACCAAGACCCCACCAAGGGGCAAATTAATTTCTTTTTCGACTCCCTACGCCCTAAGACAGGTCACAGGTCGCCAACAGGTTTACGAGAACCCATGCGAGTGTGTATAATGTGTCTTGCGTTTGGGTTGTGTCGACGCTGCGTCTTGGAGGAAGGGAACATATGCACATGTTTGGCATGCTCCCAATCTAACCCAACCAAGCCACAGGAGCCCCGGCAGCGCCAAGAGCGCTGAGTCTTCTGTAGGAAACTGTACAATCAGAGCAGCAAAAGGACGCCAGCCATGGTGAGCGCCCATTTTTCAGTGTGAGGGAGACTGTAGGTATTTTAAAGTAGATGTGGAAACCAAGGAAAGGCCAAGAAAAATTCCCTTTTTTTTCCTAAAATGCGACAGTGGTGGCCACCACAGCACAAGGGGGGAGTAAGAAAAAGTGCTTTTCCATTGCTTTGGGACATACTCTAGTTGTATTAGAGATGCACTGAGCATCCATGCATTTTTATCTTAGTATTGGTCCAGCCAAAAGTGGTGAGAACACATTTTGACCTATGGAACCAAACACCCAATCAGGATATTGAGTGGACCCCTTAATCCCCTTTCAATCAGAAGCAAAACATCTTTTCCTGAGTTGACTGAGCACTGACATACCTAAGGTAGAGCCTATGAATTTACCTATGTTTTTCCATGAATACTTATCTGCCCTAGTGGTATGCACCATAGGGGGTTAGGCACCTCTTTTTGAGAGGTCCTGGGTTCAATTCCTGGTCAGCCTAACTAAGTAGGAAGATCCCATGTGAGTAGGAAGATCCCATGTGACATGGCAGTGACCTCATCGCCACATACCATGCCACCTCAGCACATATGGGACCCAAAACAAAGAGTGCACATCTCCTAAGATGGCACTATGGAGAGAGAGTGAGCCTGAGGCAGTTTTCTAACTCTTTTCCCAAAACATTTCAGCTATCTCTGTGAATATGTATTCATTTATATCCTGAGTTGCAGTTTCTGTGAATATCTAATCATCTTTCACTGTATACACTGCAGCCCTTCATGCTTTGATCCTGAATTACCTTCTCCTTGCATACTATTGGCTTGGGCTATCCTGGATTGAGTTGGCTTTACTGTATTTCAACAAACAAAAGCTTTTCATCATCCAAAACCAGCAGCAGGACACCCTACAGCAACAACAAGCAGCAGGAGAAGCAAAAACACAGTGCTGAAAACACTATAAACTTTTCTTTTGTCTTGCCCTCCATTTGTCTTAGAGATATGGGCAAAACAAAGTTGATTCGTGAGGCCACTTTTGAGGGTCATATCTCGTGCTGCTTGCGAGGAATGACAATAGGGAAGCATGGGATGTATTCACAATACTCCTGACGTAATTTAGGAAGCTTTATACGCCTTGCGTCTCCACACGTGCGCGCTAGCGTAATGAATCATGGTCAAGAGGGTAGAGTTTGCGTTATAGCTCTTTGGCCATGATATTGCGTGCGTTAAGATAACTTTCGAGTATAGCGCGCGAGTGTTGGTGTTGCATAGGAACTTTCCTTGAGTTCCTATGAGCGATTGACACAAAGTTATGCCCTTCGAGGGGCATGACATATCGTGGGGGGAGCTACCATTTTGGGCAGTATGTGGTATGTGCCATGTGTTGTATTGCGTGCCCATTTGGCGGGTGCACCATTCCAGGACTAACCCGCCAATGGACCCCATATCGCACGAGGCCCTCCATTGTACTCCCAACCAACACACGCAAGCCTAACCTTCGTCAAGGGACGCTTGTGGAGCGCTCCCGAAGCGATGCGTTGCGAGCAAGGTGTGTTTTTTGCAATATTCCATTTTTGCATGTGCCCACTTGGGAGGCAGCGCGTGCGACCTTCCAAAGCGCCCCAAGTGGAGCACATATGTGGAATCGAAGGTCATTGGTGTCAAGTCATTGTGTTTAGAAGGATTGGTTGATTACTCAATCCAAGCCGAAGATATTATAATATATTTGTGCGCCTTTCAAGGCACTTTTGGGTGTTTTTTCGCCAATATTGCTGTTTTTTGCCCGTCATGATGTCAAGTGGCGACCGTGTATCTCAACGTTGTGCCCAACTGACATCATGACCCAAGTATGTTATGGAGGGAACATACTTCGGTGCCCAACATATCTTGAACCCGGCGAATAACTCCTCTTGGGCTTGGGGTACCGTGGCCGCCATGTTGGCGATTTGGGACCATCCCAAATCATGGGCTCACTTGGCGACCCTGCCATTCCCGAAACCGGAGGAGTTGGGCGACGCCCAAAAGATATGTTGGACACATATGACTTGATACCAATCCTATGGCACACTCCGGTCCAAGTCGGGCATGTGCCTCATTTGCCCCAACCATGAGTGTGCGCATTTTCGGCCATTTTGGGCAATTTTCCATATTTTTTGCCCGCCGTGCACCATGTTTAGCACCCTCGTGCACGCCGGACGCATAGACCAATGGACCATATATGACATGGATGTTATGGACATTGGTCCCCATGGTCCACACACCACGTGGGCGAAGCGGAGCAACCTTCGTTAGGGTGCTAGCCCAAAGTGAGTGTGGACAATTTTGCCATTTTGGCACTTGTGGATCCAATTGGGATTGTCACCACGCCAGGTGGCATGGAGATCTTTGAGAGCCAAGGGCATGGGAGTCTCTTTTGGCCCCATCGGTGGATCGTGTATGAATTGGCGAATCCGATCTCCAAGCCGGCGTGGAGATATACTATTGTGAGCACCCCCGAATTTTGGCTCATTTCGAGCAGCCAAAATGACCCCCTTTTGGGACCCCAATTTCACCCCCCGTGTGGTCAATTGGCGGCCCCATATCTCTATGCCCACAGTGAGCCGGGACCTATCTCCAAGTTGTACACTCAGATATAAGTCCTAGGTCCTGCCTCCTATCCTGTGAGTCATTGGCCTTGCCCTGGCCGGGCAGGCCACGCGTGGGAATGACGCCATATTTGGTGATTTTGCCATCATGACCCCACTTGACGAACCCGTGGTGCCCTGATGCTGGGACCTCAGAGGGAACCACGTTGGGTGAGGGCTCCAAGGAGTTTGTACTCGAAGGGCATAGGGTCAGTTGCCTCGTCCCTACCTCTGGCGGGTCCGAACAAGGGGTCAATTTTGGAGATTTTTGAGCTAATATCAGTTTCGGCTGAAACAGCCCATTTTCAGCTACCAACTCCTAGGGGATAATGGCGGGGCCATATCTCTATCTCAGAGAAAAGTTGGGACCTGCCGTTAGGGGAGCATTGGGAGGCACTGTCGGTTGGCCTTGGAGCGCCTTGGTTCTGGGAAACTCGCCTGTGGCTGGGCGGGACCCCTCCCCTATTGGCAGGGTTTCAGGGTCCGGACTGAGCAGGGCATGGGTTGTGTTTGAGCCCCCGCCCCCACCAGCCACTGAGAGGGTCGGACCTGGGGTTGGGATATGAGTTGGGACTGAGTGTCCATTGTTCTGTGATGCCCTTACCCGAGTCCAGTCTTAACCCCATGTGTACATATCCTGATGTGTTGCTGTACATACTTTTGTTCCCTTGTTTCAGAGTGGCAAGGATCCTGAAACGCTTTGTCACATGACACGAGCGCAATGATGCCCCTGTGAGCGTAGTGCTTTGCCTGCCTGCTCACTTGTGCGTGTCCACCGCAGCGTCCCGTGGCCAGGCCCCCCCACGGGAACGCGTCACCAGTAAACAGTTCGGCTTCAGCGTTGTACTGCGCGTAGTTGAGGTGCGCGTGGCGGTCGGCGGCTTGATCAGACTCTCGCTCCATAGACAGGGCTTTAAGCAGTCTTAGTAGATCGGAGTAGCTGTGGGTAAGGGCCTTGCGCGCTGGCGTGTCTTTGCACTCTGACCATGTCTTCGGTTCGGTTCGGTTCGGTTCAGTTTGTTGTACTCAGAGTAACCACACGTAAGCCTTGCAACCAGCTTTCTGATTCTTGCCTCCATCTGATTGATCTCGTCCAGCTTGGGGAACTCCTTGAACTTGGAGAGATCTAAGAGTTGTTGGCGAATATGCATATCAGTCTCGAACACAGGGAAGGTCTCCTCAATCTTAGAAAGAAACTCCACGAAGGTGTTAGATTCGGACAACAGGTCTTCTAGGAGTTCGCGCAACCAGTATGTTTTGCATCCAGTCACCACGAGGTCGGCTTTGATCATGTCTGACGCTTTGGTTTGACGTGTGAGTCTCAGAAAGCGCGCGAAGTCCTTTGCTCAGAAGACAATGTTCCTTCCAGTGAACACAGACAGTGGTGTTTTGATCTTCGCTGTGGCGACACCCTTCCTTTCTCTCCTTCGCTCTGCTTCTTCTTCAGAGTCTTCAGTTTCGAGCTCTGTTGGCACAACCAAGCACGCAAGAATTCGAAGACCATGTAGGTGTGCCTCTTGTAGCGTCTTGATTGGTACTGACTTCTTGAACAAGGGCGTCGACTTGCCATAGGTTTGTCGTGGAACAAACGGCGAGCGCTTGTCACCTAGGTACGACAGGCCTGTGATGGTGGTGTCTAGGTCTGTCAACTTGCTGCCTTCCTTCTCCTGATTCAGCTCCAGTGTCAGTGTTTCCATCTTGTATAAGAGGTCGTGTAGCGTAGGGTCTTGCTCTTTCCCAGTAGCACGAGGTGGTAGTTCGTACTCATGTAGATCGTGCCACTCGTCGCTCTCCTTCTTGTCGCCGCGCGCCAACAGGTGCCTCAACATCTTGTCTTTGCCCATTGTTTTCAGGTGTTCTGCAAGATCTTCTAACCATTTGCACTCCGCATCAACTTCACGCGTTTGTCCACTTGCGCGCGAAGGACCAGCCTCGCATGTGCGTGTGGTCCACTCTTCGTTCGCATAACCAGTCGCATAACCAGTCTCTGGCACCTGCATTGCTTCCCGCATGGGTCTTGCTTCGCGCGCAGGATCAGTCTCGAAGAATATCCTGGTTTCGCGCGCAGGCCTTGTCTCGCGCGCAAGACCTGCTTGGGGCGCGAGCCTTACCCTCTCTCCATGCACGTGAGTGTCTTCGTACGCGCACCCAGAAGATTGCGAGGGAGTTGGTACGGGCTTTGCTTCTGTTAGAGTGTTAGCGCCGTGCGATGTTGACTTCTCTGACTCTCTCAATCTTGACTTCTCTGACTCACTTAACCTTGCATTCCTTGCCTTCAGTGCCCTCACTCTCTCTCGCTCGGTGCTCCCTTTGAACCTTATCTTAACCTTATCCCTGAACGCAGACGTACCCTTCTGAGTGTCTTATCTTCTCGCCTTTTTGCCTTTGAACCTTTGGGTTGGGCCATGTCAAACAGCTGGGTTGTAGAACTAGAGGGCTAGCCTGGGGTTGATGAAATGTGATGATGATTGAGATGATGGAAAGTCCGCCAGGCAGGGTCCTGGAGTTGCTGCAACTCCGGCCTCTGCTACCAGAAAGATTTCTGCCTTGCACCCTAGCACAAAGCAAAAATTCAGGATCAAACTTGCTGATGAAAGTCCACCACTGATTGTAGGTCCATGGCATAAAAGGCTAGACACAAACCCAAAAATGTGCACACGTCTTTAGAGCATAAAATACATGTAAAAGATATGTCTTCTGTGGTTTCTGGGCCTGTTACTATCACCTAAGTTCAGTTCTGACCTTTATCTCTTGAACTGCCCACTCCCTAGGACTGGCCATCATGGAGCCACTGAATTCCATTCATGTGCTCCATCATGACCCATCATGTCATTTCTGCATCATGATCAACTTATGAACAATTAGACCTCTGAGAATCTTCCTGTCACCATCATCTTCAATCATTCCTCTGATTTACTGTTCATCTTCAATGTTCATGCCGGACAATCTTGGATTTGCAGCATCATGCTGTTCATTCTGCGTCTGGTTCAAAGTAGAAAATTCACTATCAGAGTTCAGCTCAATAACTGAATGCTCATATAAATAGGCACGTTCTCAAAAAGAAACAGCCTCAGTGGGTCCATCTAACTCACCCGTCAATCGAACAGGCATCTTCCCTTTCCAAATAGGAGCATTGTTATCTTTCTTCACCGAAGCACCAAAAAATCTCTTATGAAACAATGAATTGTCACGTTCTTTTTCAAGAATCCTTTTCGCTTCAAAGCATAGATCTTTGATTGTTTGGAATACTTCTTTCACATATGGGGCTTTGCAATCCGATGATTTGTGAGATGGATCACCGCATCTCCAACAAAGATTAAACGTTGTATAGGAAGTAAATCGGGAACCACGATCGTCCTTTCGAGCATAACGGTAGGAACGTGGAGGAGTTCGGAAGCGTTCATCATATCCATAATCTCTATCGCGATTAGGTCCATGGCGGCGGTCATGGTCTCTTTCACGATCATACTCACGATCATACTCACGCCGGTGGTAGGAATCATCTCCATAGGAGCGGTAATCACGTGAATCTCGGGAACCACGATAAGACATAATGTTCAAGACTCAGAATGTTCCAAATCAACCAAAAGTATCAAAGTTGTCGCAAAGTAGTTGTAAAGCAGGTGCAATCAATGAGGTACACTCCGCCTTTCCTTGTGAGAGCGAGTTTGACGTAGATAAGCAAAGCAACAGGCAAATCACGGAAGAGAACTCATCAAGTACGATTCTGAAGCACGTGAAATCAGTAGAAAGCGTGTTTGTGAGGAACACAATTTCTTGAGCTATGTAATGCTACAAGCAACTGAAATCGTGTGCGGCAGATTACGAATTTCGTTCTCTCATTCCACCTGTTCATCGATGTAACCAATACTCAAAACCCATACAACCAGAAAATAAAAACTCAACACGACAGCATGTATATGCGCGCACATGCAAATGTGTTTTTCGTGGTGTATAAAGGTTCAGGTTTGTTTTGGCGAAAACGCTTGTGACAGGCTGTGGGCCGGTCTGCCTTGCTTTGAGTGTTCAGACCCTGTGTGGACGACTATATGTATTATCTTTCTGGCACGGGTATGCGCGTGCCTCTTCGTCACTCACAGGTCTATTGACATATTTTTCCTGCTTGGAGTCAGCAGGAGAGTGTAGGTTGAACCGGGCTGCAAGATGTGGGTTTGGGATGAAGATGAATTGAGAGAAAACTAATTCACCCTTGGGGTACCCCCCCTATAAAACAGCAGCCCACTTGGGAGAGCCTGAGCCAAAACACATTTTCTTGAAAAATTCTACAACCCGTGGAGATTTTTTTAATACTCTTTACTTTCAACAGTTTTTTGGGTGGTCCGAGGATATGTAGTGGGGGGCATGGCAAGCCTGCGACATATTTTTAGAAATGGGGTTGGGATATGGGACACCAACTGCACCCTTTCCCCCCGTCCAAGTGAGCAGTTATGCCAATGCGTGAAACGTCAGGCCCGGTGGTAGGGCAAAGAGCAGGTGTAGGTCGGTGAAGACATCGGGCAAAGATGCATTTTTTTTGTTTTGGAAAAGGCTTGGCATTTTAATTATGGATGTGTTCCTCGGTTCTAGTGTCTGGGTGTGAACACTTTGCTTGCTGAGTGGGAGATATGTATAAACATGTCTCTGGACATGGACAGAATTCGTTGGAGGTCAGAGAGTTGGTGACCGCTTTTGATTTTTTCCCTCTGCTGCCTTTGTTTCATCCCGCACATATGCTGTGCACTGCACGTGCACTTTGTAGAATGCTGTGCATGGCACCGTGCTCGCGCGAACCGAGTAAGCACAGGAAAATCTGTTTGTACGATATTCCTATGCCCAAGCTCTGTGCCTGTGCCTGTGTGCCTCTGCCGTTGTGGGGTCTCCCGTTGGCAGGGTGCCGTAGGCCAGGTTTTCCCGCCATGCCGAAAATGCAGCTGGGCCTTGAAAATCATTTCCAAACTCCGCATGGGTTTTTGCACTAACTAGGGGGGCGTTTTCACACAGCGCGCGCACAGCGCCAATCATTACGGTGATTATCCAGGTAACAACCCTGAAAACCACCCACCTGCGGAATCATGCACAATTAATTCAAAACTCAAAAATTCAAACATCTGATGCTTGCCATGGGTCCCAGGGACCTAAATTCTGCCCCCTATAGCCCCGTCCACTGCAGCAGCGATTCAATGACGTCCTTTCAATCTTCTGAACTTACCGAACTCCCGGTGGTGGAGAACAGCCAACTTTTCGCACAGCGCGTGCACAGCGCACGGTACGCCCCCTAGGGCTCATGGAGCATCTTGGGATTTTAGATAATAAGAAATGACTGCAGGTGACAGAAATATCAAAAAAGATTGCAAGATTGTTTTATTTTATCCATGTTTGAGTGGGGGAGTGTTACCAAACCTCCCAAAATGTGAATGGAGATTTTTTTAGCCAAAGGTAGAGCAGGCTTTTCCCCAACCCCAGAAGATGAATAGGATTTGGCTTTTGTACATTAAAACAAAAAGCCCCCTGGCGGGTTTCCTTTTCAGGGGTGCGCTAGAAATTTTTGTTTTGTACATATCATTTTTTCGTGTCATAGGCCGAGCCGCGGGGCCGTCCCCGCCAACCCTGGCTGGCCCCTTTCCTGTGCCTGGCAGGTATTACAAAGCTCTCATGCCGCATCATGCAGCCTGTGTGTGGCAGCAGACGACACCGTGCGGTTGCTTACCATTACGCTTGCACATCCGCAGGTGTGTCAACAACGGCAGCACTGAGCAGTCCAGTGATACAATGATCCAACAAATGACTGTGGTAGTGGATCTGACACGTAGTGAGGAGGAAATGAGTCTGAAACCAGGTTAGGCAGTGGGAGACTGCCACGCCCGTAGGGTTGCAAGTGTGCAGAAGGCACAAGGACTGTCGGCTGAAAAAGACAGCGGTGTGAAGATTGAAGGCCGAGGTGAATCAGCGGGTTGCATTTCATCCACTATCAGAGAGGGAGGGGGAAGACATTCAGGCGCCGGAGCAAATGCCTACATATGTCTAGGTCACACGTCGAACTGCATTGGTCTTGGATACAGAGTAGAAGTGATGGGCGCTGAATTATTGTGTGGACCCCACAATGACCATGCAAAAGGAAGTTGCTAGCCTGTCACAGGTGCCTTTCGGTACTGCTGAGCAGGCTTGACTAATCCCGCTTTTGCACCCCCCCCTGCTCCACCGGTACAACACATCGACCCCAGAAACAAACAGGAGCAGAGAGAATGGGAGCTGCATTGCCTCGGAACAGAGAGCTGCACCCCGCCCCCCCCCGAAACAGTGCAACGTGCCGGACCAAGCGGCTGAGCTGCGGAATCCCAAATTGCATGTTGCATGATGCAGCCTCAGCAGCGGGCCCCTGGGTGCAACCGCATTCCAAAGTCACATGTGAGGTGGATGCAGAGCACCACAGAGTGGCAAAGAAAGTGCACATGGGCATCAGCCTAGCAGGCGGCGGGGGCGGCAGGGGGGGGGTGAACTTTCAAATAGCGTAGCTGTAGAAAGAGTATCTCAGGAAAACTATGAATCGAGTGCTCACTGCATCGGCATTGAGGGTACCTCAATCGCACCAAGCGCTTTAGGAGATGCGGCATCTACCAATGCACTGCACCCTTTTTACACACACGGGCGCCATTGCCAAGGGGGTTAGCAATAACGGTCCACGGTCCACGTCAGCCCTCCTGAGCATGGGCTGCAATTACCACAGACTCGGTGGAGGCGCCAGGTGGTGCGGAGGCGCAGGGCTCCGAGGCAGTAGGGCTCTACTTGGAGCAAATTTCTGGCTGGAACCCATGCTGTACACCTCAGAAAACCATGACCCTGAAGCCCCACAAAAAAAGGCACCAACACGCCGTTCATCCCAAAGAACCAAATCAATGTACGGCAAAGTGAAGCGTTGCAGTCCCAAAATACATGAATGGGCATGACTGAGCACAGCGCACGGTGCGCTCCCTGTGTCTGTGCACACATGACTCACACATATTCAAATGGCAAGTGAAACATTCGGCCGTGCCAGCCGGATGGTGGGCGCACAGTCGGCACAAAGCACCACTCATCATTACCTGCATATTCTCTGGAGGCATCCTCACCAGCCCATAACCCGCGATATCGGTCGACACTGCGAGCAGAGCGAGCCTTGGAACAGGGCCCCAGTACTTCCCATACAGGCCTAGGAAGTATCCATATCCGGAGTATCCCAGTATCCAGCAGGCCACTGGAAAAATGGGGGAAATGGGGAAAATGAGGGAAAATGAGGGAAAACGGGGGGAAATGGGGGGAAATGGGGGGAAATGGGGGAAAATGGGGGGAAATGGAGAAAAATGGGGGGAAATGGGAAGTTGTTACAAATACATTATGGAAAATGCATGAAAATGTTCCAACAAGAAAGAAAAATGGAGGAAAATGGTGTGGAAATGGGGGGCAAATGGGTGAAAATGGGACACGGGCAGGTCCCATTTTCCCCATTTTCCTAAAGGCAACCTGCTTCCCCACAGGGCCGTCAATAAAAAACCTGGTATCCAAGTATCCGGATGGAAAAATGGGGAAAATGGAGGTATCCGGAGGTATCCGGAAAACTGGATACTTCCTGGGCTTGCCCATAGTACAAAGACTTGGCACAGCGTGCGCACTGCACGAGGAGGCGTTCCCGAGGAAAGCACACCCCCCCGCACATCCGAGTGGCGGGTGGGGGGGGGGGCGTCGGCTTGCAGCGGGTCGCGCGGACCTGGAAATGGGTCCCACGTGCGGTCGGCACCCACACGGTACGGCACCACAAGACTCTCGGCGCGACCCCCACGATGCGGTGGCGGACTGAACGAGGCGTGCGCCTGCGCGTCGCACGGTGGGCGGGGCCCGAAATGCATTGGTGCCGGCGCAGAGCCGGGCAAACCCCTGGCAGGCAGGTCCTGCCCCGACGACGGCACTTGGCGGGGCGTTCTCTGTGGTGGTCGGGGGGTGTTCGGCCACGAATTAAATCATTTTGCGATGCGCAGGTGTTGGCGGGTGCACGGGTCCGCCCCCCCAAAAAAACATCTTGGGCCTGGGAAAGGGGGCGGAGGGCAAGTACTGACCGGTGGCGCGCGTCAATGAGGGCGCAGGCGATACTCCCCCACCCCCGCCCCCAAACGCACTCTAATCTCTGAACCTCAACACCCAAATATGAACTTTGACAAATGACACAAGATCACAAGGAGAGATGATACAGCCTGGAATTAGCCATGACCTGGTCTAATCAACGTTTGCAATGCCATGCACCAAACGTTTACAAAAATCCACATCTGGTCGATTTGTGGACGCGCTCGGGCACGTGGTGATCTGTCGGGCTGGAATAAGTAGAGGAATGCAAATAGAATCACTCATCTAAATGGATATGTACGGAGATAGAGAAAAAGCTACGGGTTGCCATATTCCGCATTGTTGCAGCCGTTGCAGCATGGCACCCTTGAGGGAGTGGGAAAAGAAAAGGGGATTGCGAGTAAAGGAAACGTGGTTGCGCCAGCAACTGCTGCAGTCTGCAGTCAGCAGCGCGGCCTTGAGTTCATTTCAAATTTCTGCGAAACAATGGGTAGCTGATCGGTGGATACCCACCCTGTGATAATACATGCCATCCCACGAACACAGGCTCGGCTTGCTGGTGCTGCAGAAACTGACGCTGCAGGCGCCGGAGCAAATACCCACATATTCTTCCTTTTTTTTTTGGCTCAGACCAAGATGAGCTAGCGTAGCCTGCTTGCATCACAGTACTCAAGGTGACCCCTCGGGATCAAGGTTCAGAGCTGTCCAGTGCTACGATGATCCCACAAATGACTGTGGTAGCGGATCCAACATGTGGTGAGGATTGGCTGAGTCTGAAACCAGGTGATGCAGCGGGAGGCTGCCACGCCCGTAGGGTTGCAAGTGTGCATGAGGCACAAGATTGAAGGCCGAGGTGAATCAGCGGGTTGCATTTCATACACTATCAGAGAGGGAGGGGGATGACATTCAGGCGCCGGAGCAAATGCCTACATATGTCTAGGTCACACGTCGAACTGCATTGGTCTTGGACACAGAGTAGAAGTGATGGGCCCTGAAATATTGTTCGGACCCCACAATGACCATGCAAAAGGAAGTTACGAGTCACAGGCGCCTTCCGGTACTGCTGAGCAGGCTTGACTAATCCCGCGTTTGCAGCCCCCCCCCCCCCCCTGCTCCACCGGTACAACACATCGACCGCAGAAACAAACAGGAGCAGAGAGAATGGGAGCTGCATTGCCTCGGAACAGAGAGCTGCACCCCCCCCCCCCCCCGAAACAGTGCAACGTGCCGAATTCCATGTTGCATGATGCAGCCTCAGCAGCGGGCCCCTGGGTGCAACCGCATTCCAAAGTCACATGTTTGGTGGATGCAGAGCACCACAGAGCGGCAAAGAAAGTGCACATGTGCATCAGCCTAGCAGGCGGCGGGGGGGCAACCGCCGTTGGATAACCCCCCCCCCCCCCCAACCGCCGCATAATCCCTGCCACTCCGTTGGGGGGCGGGGGGGGCAGGAGGGGGGCGACAGATCTGGATCCTCACGGACGGCCGTGGGGATGGACACAGGAGGGTGCCCGTCGGAGGGCACCCGACAATCAATTGTGTAATACTGTTGTGTATATCGGCGGACCCCTGGACGTCAATTGTATACCGGGGGGGGTATCCCGCGCGGGGGGAAATATGAATCTACAAATTCTGGCGCGACAAAATCTGTGAAACTTCTTGAAAATGAGCGAACAACTTATATATGGGTCCCAATAACTGCTCATGAGAGACAGTAGGCGCTTGCATTGCCTAACGTGTACCGGCAAAGATCGTCAAAAACACCGAACAAATTGCGGGCAAAAAATTCGTACAGAACTTGAATTGCAGCAATTCTCGCCGGCACAACCCCCCCCCCCCGTGCGGTGACACATTGATGTCACGTGTGGTGTTGTTTGCCCCCCCCCCCGCCCGGTAATACTGTTGTGTATATCGGCGGACCCCTGGGCATGATCCAGCACCTTGTTTGAGCAGCCGGGCAGCCATGCATCCAAACGGCGGGGGGCTCCCCCCCGGCAATTCAACGCAAGCAACGGGAAATGGCCAGGCACTCACGCAATCAACGCCTCCGCAGAGCACCCCAGACACACACACGCCGCACGACGGAAGGGTTACAGACCCCCCCCATCCGGTCGCTCAGCATCGTGCCGCTCGTGTCTGTGAAAGGGCATTCACGAAGGGACCGCGGCCCAGGCCCCGTAACGTGTGTAGATATACGGCGACGGCACCCGTACACACCGCCGGGCGATCGCGCCGATGTGCCGCTCGCTGGATCCGGAGCAAACACGCAATACTCAAACGCATGGCGAACATCCCCAACGGCAACGGACGTCAGAGGGATGTGTTGCCGGATGATTTGTTTTTTGTTTTGGTTCAGCCCAAGACGAGCTGGCGTCGCCCGCTCACTTCACAGTACTCGAGACAACGTCTCGGGATTAAGATTCAGAGCTGTCCAATCCTACGATGATCCCACGATGGCGTGGTAGCGGATGTGACACGCAGTGAGGGATTAGCTGAGTCTGGAACCGGCTGATGCAGACGGATGTGTTGCCGGATGATGTGACGCGTTTGCGGGGGGTAGTGGTTTGGGCTCCTTCTTGCCCCCGGGGCCCGACGTGGACGGAGCAGGGAGCCACCGGGGCGGGGAGAGAGAGGGTGGAGCAGGACACGGAAGGTGCAGGCCAGGGCGCCCCGGGGGTCCCGGCCGTGGGGGATGGCTGGCGGGGGCAGGGGGCACAGACGGACACCCATGCGGCACATCCGACGGGGGGATCAATGGTCGGTATCGATTGACTGCATGTCCCCGCCATACACAATGCCAGTAGCCCAGTGGGTCTTGCACAGTGATCGTGTCCCCTTCTTGGCTGGGGTGCTCCACTATCGTATGTACGTCTGTTGGACGCGTGGGTTTCTGGCTGCCCATGTCATGGATCGAGAAGGTCGCGTAGTTCAGCGGTCATGCACTTGACGCCTGAACTAGAGGTGCTTGGTCCGAATCCCGGTGGGGTCGGAACGCAGTGTCCTAGGCGCCAGGGTGTCTGTGACCCCGCGAGCCGGAAGGGATGCTGCGAGGGACAGGTAGGGATCGCGGTTACGCTGGAGTTCGGAGAGCGCCCGAGCACTTGACCTTTACCTTTACCCATGTCATGGATCCGGAGCAGGAAGACTACTCGCCTGAGTGCGAATGTCGGACTCCCTATCGCTGTACATGCGACTCCTACGAGAACCTCAAGAACTTGTACTATGCTCGAGGGAGCAATGACCCGTGGAAAAAGGAGGAAATGCCTACCGATGGAATCAACAAGCGCCAAGACAAGGGGAAGAGCAACCTCCTGGTATGCACACGGGATCCACGCGGGAGGGGGTGGGGGGTGGGGGGGAGAGCTGGCGGACCCCCCGCCTGCCCAAAACCACCAAAAACTGGGGGGTCGCCTCCCTCCCTCACGCGATGTCATTCAAACTCGAACGTTGGGCTGCTGTTGTTCAGACCTCCGGGTCCCGAACCGAACGTGAACTCAGTTCTGGCCCGCCACGTGTCCCGGGACTACCCCGAGAGTCTGCTACGCCCAGTGGAACCCCCACATATGACCGGCGGTGAGCCTGCCCGAGGCCCACAAGAGGGACTCGGAACTCGGGTTTTGCGGTCAAACGCGGTGACTGCGCAGCCCTTGAGTCCAAATGCGCAGGACATGTGTCCATCAAGGCAGAGCCGCGCCCCCACAGCGGGCGTACGCTGAAGGGCAGAACGACAGAAATGATGCGGACCACTAGGCCTCGGGTCCCACCCCACAACTGCGGGGGGCGACCCCCGCCAGCCCAGCAGGCGTCCGACCCCGGGTTCGATCCCGGGACCCTTCGGCCGGGGGGCGGGCGCTTTGACCGCCGGGCCCATGGGAAAGTCTTTGGGAAACGGCGTACCAGGCGGCCACGGCATTCCACTCCAGCAACTTGTTACAGCCTTGGGCCCGTGTAGCGGTGTTCAGCGGCGTAGCCTTCATTGATGCCTTCGAGCAGCCGCGCCTCGGCCGTGCACGCACCCACGAGTGTGTTGTACAGGGCGTTTTGGTACAGCACATGCGACCATCTTGGCTGCCGCTGCACGGGCTTGTACCCTTCGATGCTCGTTCGGCGTCCAAGGATCCTGCTCCAGGGCTTCGGATTCCCGATCCAATGCACGATGACGGCAAACTCCAGCGTCTTCGGGTGCGGGTTCCAATAGTGCGGCCGGTGGTTGTACCCCGGGGGCAGGGCGAGTCTTCTCTCCGGGTGCCGGTTCCAATAGTGCATCAGGATGTCCTGCTCGGTCGGGTCCGGGCCGGGGCGGTACCGCGACGTGATGGCGGTCGTGTGGATCGCGGCGCAGTCCCGCGGGCTGGACCGGAACACGAACACGCCGCTGTTGCCGCCGACGTTCGCGAAGTCCTTGTCCCGGGGGAAATTGCGGAGGAAGGGCGAGGGGTCCCGCAGCGGGAAGCTGTCCGAGTCCATGAACAGCCCAAGCTTGATGTTGGTGGCCCACAGGTTGAGCTTGGTGTAGGTCCCGATGCGAACGTCCTTCTTCCGGGCGGTCACGTTGTGGACCACGTTGCGCACCCGCCGGACCTCGTGGATGTGGTCCTTGTACCCTTGCAGGACCTGCAACGCGCGGGCGGACACGACCTCGTCGACCAGAATCACGAGGGGCACCGTCCGGAACTTCGCCAGTTGGCAGGCCAGGACAGCGGCGCCGACGGCGTATTCATCGGTCGAAACCAACGTCACGAAGGCACGCTCCAACACCGGATGGCCACAGTCGCATAAAGCGGTCGTCACGAGGTGAAGCAGATCCTGTTGCAACGGGTCATTGGGTTCGCCAGCCACTTGTGTCAACAGGAGACACAGAACACACAGAAGGGGCGGCCGCATGGCCACTCAGTCGACAAACGATTATCTGTGGGAGATGGATGAAGGTGACACCACATGACCACATGGAACACGATGCACACGATGACATGCGCAAGCATGTGGTGGTTGCCACCCGCTGGCTGCCGCCACGCAACGTCACGCCGCCTTTGCCAGGGATGCTGTCGGCTTTGGAGCCCCAGGGTGCGGCGATGGCGGCCGTGTGCCCCACGGGATATGCAGGTGACACGCAGGCCACAACCTTGGCCCCGGCGGCATCCCCAATGGCGGAGGCCCAAGCGGTAACAGACCGTATGGCAGTTTGAATTGCCGACACCGGACAGTCGGGCAATGCGGCCAACTCCACTTCGTGGCTTCTGCGGGAACCGCCTAGCGGGGTGGTGCCGCTCACGTTGGTCGGGTTGCCCGTCCCGCTCTCGCGAGAGGTCAAGCAGTTGGGAGTGGGGCAGCGCCTGGCGGCGGAGAAAGCCCCCTAAGTTTTGCTGTGGCCTGTCCTGGCTGGTCACGCTTGCCCTGCCTCCCTGCCGTCCCCGTGTCCAGTCCGCAGAGCACAACGCAAATTCGGTCACACATTTTGGGGGGGGGGCATTGGTGTATCTCCGCCGGCACCTGCACATACACACGCACAGGCAACATACAATAAATTTTTTTTTCCAGGCTCAACAAGTTCAATGAGTGTAATGTGAGCTCTCAGGCAACAGCCTGGGTCAAGAAGTAGGGCATATAGTACAAACGAGGGCTCCACATTTGTCATGTGTTCCAGCTTTGCCTGGGGAACTGTCTCTGTTCACTACCTGCTTGGTCTACCCCTTGTATATGCACTACGCAGTGCCATGCCTAACGGCTTTATGTTGTTGGTGAAGCTCACGTATTCTCCTGTGATGTTGAGACCCATAGAGTCATCTTACCTTCTCAGGTAACATACAACAGGCAACATACAATAAAATACAGACTGAGGAGGGACAGGTTGCAAAACTGCTGTTTCTGGGGAAACTGGGGTCTCCGGCCTTCTTATTCTCTGGTCCTTTCTCCAAAAGCAGCTCTCTCACAAAAATGTGGCAAAATGGGGGAAAGTGGAGGGAAATGGGGACTGATCACAAATACATCATGAAAAATGTACGAAATGCTCCCCCATGAAAGAAAAAAAGGGGGAGGGGAATGGGTGGGGGGGATTGGGGGAGGGGGGCATGGGAGAAAAATGGGAAATTTTGAGACAGCTTTCCCATTTATCCCACTGCCAATTGTTGCCATTTTCCCAGACGCTCATTGACCTCCCAGTATCCTGCCTCACATAGGACATTCTTAGGAGCCCTTGTTGTGCTGTGTGAATCTGTCTTGCGTGTCATACACACACACACTCTCTTGTAGTATACAATACAGTACAATACAAACAGTGGGTGCACACACACTCTCTGTTCGACCAAAACAGAAGTGCAAAAGAGAATTTCTCTCACTCCAGAACAGATGCTCTGGAGTACAGGGTAACACACACACACACAACACATGCACAGACTTGCGCACGCACTCGCTCGCTCATTCACTCACTCTCTCACTCTCACTCACGCACTCACTCACGGCCGTATCCTCCAGCAACCCTGGTCAACCCGCGTTCTTTGACGCTCTGACGTCCCGATCCCTCCGCTCCGCCCCCCCCCCCCGCCGCTCAGTGCTGAAACAACTGCCCTCCCTTGTTCCTCTTGAAGACCAGTGCTGCCTTTGCTGAGCTCATTGGAGTCCTTCGGGTGTATTTTGGAGAACCTTTACCTTCGTTGAGACCTCAGTGCAACACAAGTGGAGCAAGAGCAGTGCACAAATCAGGGCAGTGGGCACTAACCCGCAGAAGAATAAACGTGCTCTGCACCTCCCCTTCAGGAGGTTTCAAAGCTGCAGGGCTGTGACCACTGCTGGCGTGGCGTGTGAGGGCAAACAGTACACATATGACACACTTAACATACAACAAGGCCCAGAGGCGCGTTGGCTCGTTGACCTGAACCATCAGGGAATGAGCGTCCGTGTTGGCCAATGGCTGAGAGGAGTAAAGTACAACAGGACACAAATGAAACCAGCGGAGTGAGAGATGAGGCAATTGCTTGAGGTCCGGGTTGGGCAACGTAAGAGGGGGTGCAACATTGAGGGATCCGAAAGCAAGAGATCTGCTGTATATTCCAGATTCCCTGATGGAAAACAGCGACGGTGATTTGCGGACCGCACGAGTGAGTGGCGGGGGGGGGGGGGGGGGTTGTCTGGAGAACATTATATTTCCAAAATCTACGTCGGTGGCTCCTTTCCACTGCTGGTGCTACTGGAGCTACTGCTTCCTGAAGTACGCCCAGAGCGGTCCCTGTGACCACAGGGGAACAAGCTGGCCACAGCCCCTTGCTGCACGCTGTGACACAGCGCAATGGAATGTGCATTGGGATGCGGGATGCGTTGCGGATACATTGCACATGTGTTTGGGATGCACCGGTGAGACGTGCAGGAAAAACGTCGGGGGACAGCGGAGGCATCCAAGGAAATGATTGGGATACATCTTATCTGGAAGACTGCCTTGAATTCCGTCCCAATCCTAAAAACTGTTCATTTTCCTGGAACGAAACTTCGGCCTGTGACCTGCATTCAGCGGAAGCTGCAGCCGCAGCCACGGGGGGACGTCTCCTCGCTTCTGTACGCGGACACCCCCCCCCCCAGTAGAAGTGGGCCGAAGGCCCCCAAGGGTGGGGTGGTGGGGGCGGCTTTGGGGGGGGGGGGGGGGGCTAGCCACCGAGGAGGACCTCTCTGGGGGACTGGCTAGTCGCTAAGCCCCCCCCCCCGTATTATGGGAGGCATGGGCCACTTCGGACGGGGAAGAACTGGGACGACCGAACTCAATTGCATGCCGACGTGCAGGGACACACGCAACACGGGTACCACAGGCAGATGCAGGGGCATACTACAACGTGACTGCAGCATCGAAGGCAACATACACACGTGCGCATCGTCGAGGCGACAGATGTGCAGAAGGGCGTGATGGGAGGTCACGATGAAGCAGGGACAATGAGCTTCATGGCTGCATGGTCACATGCACAGCTGGGCGGGAAGAAAATTGCTCTGCGAGGGGGGGGGGGGGTGACACGGAAGCCCATTTTCCCAACCCCCCAACCCCCTCCTTGGCCGCCGTGAAGGGAGGGGGGGGTTCAGGGCGGGGGTGCCCGACCTGCCGATCGTATAAACACCGCTCCCCAAAGACATTAGCACAATCATCACAATACAATTGGCACCCACTTCATAATCTTGGAAATGGCCCTTGGCCTCTGGTGGGCCTCCACGGTCCCGAATAAGCACATCCGCGGAGGTGCCCGGGGAGAGAGGACAAATCCAACCGACAACACTGGTCTCCGTGGGGACCATTTTGGGAGGGGGGGGATTCAGAACGTTGCGGGGGTAGTCGCCGCAAACCCGCGAGTACTCCCCCTTCGATGTGTGTTTGTGCCTGTCTCATGCACCCGCCGCCTCCTATTTGCAGGGCGACCTGAAAATTGCTCTGCAGGGGGGGGGGGGTGACATGGACGTCCGCCGAAGGAGGGGGGGGGGGAGGTTGGAGAAAAGGGGTTCCGTGTCGAGCCCTTTGTTTTTTGTAAGAACGGATGTTGGCGCCAAAGGCGCAGGAACACAAAATTTGCCCGAAAAAAGTTTTTTCCACCAATAATTCCCCCCCCCCCCACATTTGAGTAGTCAAAAAGATCAGCGCGACGTAGGTATCATTTTGAGCCATAGATGTTGGGTTGGACCCCCGCCCCCCCCCCTCCCCCCCGCCACCCCCCCTCCAAGGCGCCCAGCCTATGCCCAGCCACTGCCCCCCCGACACCAAGTACCAGCTTCAACGGCATTTGTAACCGACAGCAACCGCCCCCAACCGCTTTGGCAACCTCCTCCAACCGCCTGCCTAACCGCCTCTGGGACCGCCTCTGAGGTCCCTTTTCTTCGAATGCATCCCTGGACAGGTGTTGGGGTACCCCCCCCCCCCTCCGATGCATCCCTGCACCTGTCCCACAGATGTCGCCAATTAGCTTCACCAAATGCGAGGGGAGAGGGGGGGTGGGGGTCTGGGAGGGGCCATTAATTTTGGGTTGGGGGCGGGGGTAACATGCCGCCCCATAACGCACAACGCCGCCCCGTTCCCCCATCCCGTAGAGCCCGCCCCTCCCCCGGGACAACCCCCCACCCCACCCACCCCCACCGGGTTCAGCGCACGCGTCAGGGGCCGGCCCACCGGCTTGACCTGGCGCTTCCAGGGCCACCACGGCCGCCGTACTCAGGGCCTCTCACAGGGGGGGCCGTCTCCTCACTTTTGTACGCAACCCCCCCCCCTCCAAATAGAAATGGGCCGAAGGCCCCCCGGGGGGGGGGGCGGGGGGGCATTGGAGGGGGGGTTCAGGGAAGGCGATGGGGGGGGGGGGTCGGGAGGGTCAGTTGGGGTGGGGGGTCCCGGTGGGGCGATTTGGGGTGGTGGGGGGGGGGGGGCACTGGCTCCCGTTACCTCCCCTTGCCCTCCCTCTAGGGTGAGAGCTAGGGCTAGGGTTAGGGCTAGGGTCACCGAGCTGGTGGGACCAGTCTTGGTTTTATAACCCTTTTTAGTGTCTAGGGTGGACCTACCTGGTTTAGCAGCAGCAGCAGCAGCAAGCAAGCAGCAAGCAGCAGCACGCGCGAAATGGGTAAAAATCAGATTTCCGTCGTGGTGCTTCAGATTTGGGTGAAATTTTCATGGATGATACCTATGGGTGTGAAGTACAATCACACAAAGTTTGAGCAAAAAACTCAACGGTGGCGGCCGGGAACGGGATTCGCAAGTGGCGGACCTCAGTTTCAAAATCTGCAGTTTAGGGCCAAAAACAGCCATTTTTGGGCCAAAAAAGCCCTGGAACACATTCAAAACGGCCAAACGAAGAGAAACGGTGGGTACACTCCACGTGCGACTTGACATCCCCGTGTCAACGAGCTCTTTGCGGCCCTCTAACTCCATGATATGTCCCGGAAACGGCCCAAAAAGGCCCTCAGAAGCTCCAAATGCCGACAGTCACAACCCAAGAATAGGCCATATCTTTGGCTACATGGCTCAAAATGCGATTCCAAGGGCACCTACTACACCCGCAACCCCCCACTTTTTGTGGTTTCCACCCCTCGGAATTGCCCAAACGGAAGCCTAGACCCCAATACCTAGGCCCAGTAGGCTGCAGCAAGCTGCAAGCTCAAGCCCAAACAGGTGGGTGCCCAAATGGGTCAACAGGGTCCAGTAGGGGTAAAAAAAAGACTTTTCTCAAAAATGATCCTAGACCATGTGCGACGCTAAAGCAAGTGTTTTTGGACCATTTTCAGGTGGTGGTGGCCCATTTTGGTCCTCCGAAAATCCCAAAATGCCTTGAAAATGGGCTGTTTTGGGACCAAAAATGGGTCAAAAATGGGTCAAAAACACATTTTTCCCAACCTCATCCTAGACCATTTGGGGTGCACAAACGGGTGAAATGAGCCCATTTTGAGCCCATTTTGGGGCATTTGGGCCCCTCAAAAGTCCTGAAAGCCTTGAAAGTGGGCCTCGTGGTGATGGGGTTCACTTGCAAGCTGATTTCACTTTGTCAAGAGCCATCAATGTGTGAATCATTCTTGATGTCCCTCACCAGTCATAGCTGATGTTCCCTCCCCCACTAGCTCGGTCCCAATATTCAGTCTTGATTAGCCGGCCTCCACTTTCCCCTCCTCACGTTTCGATGGCCACGGCAAGCGGATCCTCCCGCGTGGAGCCGGGCGCTGTGGGGGCGAGGGGGTATGGGGGGACGGACGTAGTTGTGCTTAAAGGGGGGGGGGGGCGTCGCACCGGGAATTGTTCGCATGAGAAGAGGTCGCACAGGGGCCGGACAATCGAGCGGGGAACTTCGCATGCGCCCGGGGCTTTTTGCCCCAGGAGGGTCCTGCATGACCTGGATCTCAATGCCAGGCCCCAAGAACACTTCGAAATAACAAAACCTTTCCCACGACGAAATATTCCCGTCGCGAACCCCCCCCCCCCCCCCGCCCCCGCCTGCATCGCAAAGGGGGGGGGGGGCATTTCAAGGGGGGGGCAGGGGGGGCAAGGCACCCCAGTGGGCCAGCGCCCCTTCAGGTGCTCCTCAGCAAGGAGAGGAACACCACAGAGTCACCAGCGGTGGCCCGGTGGTGCACGCGACAGGGCCGCGCTTTTTATGCTTCTGGACCCCCAGCGGCATCGCCTGCCACGGGGACGCACCGCATCTGGGGACACTGTCCCTATGGGACATCGAGGGCGCCGCCCGCACACCGCGTCTTTCAAGTGTCCCGGGTTGTACGCCATGACGTGGTGACTGGCAGCACAACGCGCTCCAACCGCCAGGAACCGCGCTCCAACCGCCAGAAACCGCGCTCCAACCGCCAGTAACCGCGCTCCAACCGCCAGTAACCGCTGCTGCGGCCGCTCTTGAAGCTTCCATTCAGCCCCCCCCCCCCCCTTCAAGCGCAGCCCCGCAGACCACTCCCACCCACTGGTACTGGCCACGCGGGCCGTGCAGGTCCACCCCCACGAAGCCCCCCGCCCCTACCACCCGCACGCTCCTGCCACTCCGTGGCCACCATTCGCCACCAGCACCCCCTTTTGGGCCGCACCACCAGCAGCCCCCAGATTCTCCGCCTCCTGTGCCTTCAGCTCCTGCAGGCCTTCGGAGGATGCGGACGATGGAGGGTCAGACTTGCCACCAGCGTCCGCATGGTCACATGTGATCAGATGGAGCCGGGTCCTACCGAGTCAGACACGGGACGCAGCTGGTTCCTACCGGGCTCCGGGTGCGACAGCGGCAGATATTACTGAGTGGCGCATGGTACGGAGCTGATTCCTAACGGAATTCAATTCCCCTGCCGGGCACTACTGGCATGTCTGTCGGGGACTGCCTCCTCTTGCGCTGCGTGTCGCCTGCGCCCGCCTCCCAGACGACCACCGGCCCGCCGATCCCAGGCCCGCGGGCCTCAGTGCGCCTCCCCTTCGGCCTCGTCCTCCTCGTAGTCCTCGTCCGCCTCGCGGAGCTCCAGCTGCTGCATGATGGCCCAGTGGGCGAACTCCCGGAACAGGATCTTGCCCTGGAGCCCCACCTTGAAGCGGGGCTTCATCCGCGCCCGGATGCTCTCGAAGGTCCCCGCGGGGTCCTCCACGACGACCCCCCACTCCTCCAGCATCGGCATGGCCTGGGGTGGGAATGCACGCAATGCGTAGCAACCCTCGCAATGAACGTCGTTTACCCCCCAACTGCCGTCAGCTACCTTTCAACCGCTGTTGGTTTCCCTCCAACCGCCGTCGGTTACCCTTGAAGCACCGCCGATTACCCTCCAACCGCTGTCGGCTACCCTCCAACCGCCGTCGGTTCCCCTCCAACCGCCGTGTGTTACCCTCCAACCGCCGTCGGCTACCCTCCAACCGCCGTCGGTTACCCTCCAACCGCCGTCGGTTACCCTCCAACTGCCGTTGGTTACCCTCCAACCGCCGTCGGTTACCCTCCAACCGCCGTCGGTTACCCTCCAACCGCCGTCGGTTTCCCTCCAACCGCCGTCGCCCCCTTTTTCAACTTCTTTTCGAAAAAAGACCACATGGGTTCCCATCCGATGATCCGATGCACCACCCTTCCGGATGATGCACACAATGCAGGCACACTTGCAAGGTTGCCAACATGAACATGAACATGAACATGGGGTCTGTGCTATCAATTTCAGGTTGCCAATCCCCCCCCCCCCCCGCCTGCTCCCAAACGTTATGCTCTCAACCGTTTTCGGACACTACACACTGGAAACATGCCCCCTTCGCCCTGCGCACTGCACGTGGCAGCATATAGGAGCAGGCATTGGTGCGCGGTCGCACGAAGTCTTTGCGAACAATAAAATCCCCAAATAATACGGTCCGAACACCAAGCGCTCGTTGGACAAGCCGGGCGGTGCGCGCGGCGAGTTGCAAGCAGAAAATCAGTCCTGGTGGGCAATAGAGGTCCTGCAGTCGAGGGCCACCAGTACCTTGCATCCTATTATCACAGGGGGGGAGGGATTTTCATGGCACTTTAATTTCGCGTGGGAAATTGCGCGTCTCAAATGGACCGTGAAAGGCCCCACGCGAAATTCCGGGTCCTCCGCGAGTTTCTCACACACCAGCGGTACACACTGTGGACTCTGGCGGGGGGTGATCCACTCAACCCGGGGGCTCCGCGAAATTCCCCACAGCGAAATTTACCACCGTGAATTTGACTTGGCGCCAAAATGTCCGCCCTGTACACTGTGTACATCCTTGCGAGACACTTCACAACAGCCCCTCATCCCCCCGATCGTCCAGCCCAAATCATGTCCTCTGAACCTCGGTCCAGAAATTCATTTGGGCACCGAAATAAGACGGTCCAGTCTTCGTTGGGGAAGCCGTTCGCTGGACACGGAGGGGGGGCCGGGGGGGGGGGGGGGGGCGACTCCTCGGTTCTGGACGCCAACTACCCCCCCAACTAAGTGCTGGCCGGAGGCCCCTGGGGGGCTCAGGAGGGGGAGTTCTGGGAGGGGCGATGGGGGGGGGGGGAGGTCCGGGAGGTTGGCTGGGGGGGCGGGGTCCAGGTGGGGCGATTTGGGGGGTACATGCCCCCAAGGCCAAGCGTTGGTCCGGGGGGGGGGGGGGGGTTGGCACAAGGCCTTGGTGGCTGGCTCTGTTGGCCTGTGGCGGCGCCTAATGGCCTCTCGCCTTTGAACCTTCTGCTGACAAGCGGGCATCCGCACTACTGCGGGCATCCCCCTGCCCGAGGGGGGCATCCAGAATGCAACTTCTGCCCATGGCGTCCTCCCCTGACGACCTGATCAGTGCCCGGTATGCGGTCATCACGAAGACCCCAGGCCGGGAGGTGCTCACCACAACCAGCAACGTGAATGTCACACAAGGCCATGGGTGCTACCTCACCAATGCGTGATTCCGGGGGGGGGGGGGGGAGGGTTGAGGGGGAGTAACACGCCATTCAACACCTGCTCCCACTCCTCGAAGCTGATGCGGTTGTCGTCCGACACGTCAATCCGGTCGAACATCACCTTCAGCTCGAAGTACCGCCCGAGGTACTCCAGCAGGAGCCGGAACTCGCAGAACTGCACGAAGTCCGGGTGGTTGCCCTTTTTCTTGGACCTCCCCTTCGCCGCCTGGTACGCGCGCATCATGACGGGCTTGGACGAGAACATAAGCGACAGCTGCAGGATATCCCGGACGCCCTGAGAGTGCGGTGGAGGCCGTGCGGAGGCGGGCGGCGGGCGGCGGGCGGCAGGGGGGGGGAAACTTCGCGGCGGGTTTATTTCGCCATGGGATATTTCGCAGCGGGTTTATTTCGCATGCAATCTTGAATTTGCTGTGGGAAATTTCGCACCCACATGCTGTGAGCCGACCTTTGGTTGGTGCTGGCTGTGGACGAGACTGCTGTCAATTATTTTCCATCCCTGCAAAGAATGTAGCAAGCTGCAGGCAAAGTTCGCAAGTGTACCTTGCGTACAGCAATGAGAAACGTATCCCCCAAGATCCCCCCACAAGATCCCCCATTACAGATTCTGACGGCAACATTTCTCTGTTTCAGCTCTTGTGGAAGGGCACAACAGACAAGACATTTTGCTAAATTTCGCAGCGGGTTTATTTCGCACAGCGGCCCGAAAATTACGTGGGAAATTTCGCACGAATTTGAAATACGAAATATCCCTCGGCAAAATAATCCCGCCGCGAAATTCGTTATTGTCGGTTACAAATGCCATTGAAGCTGGCACTTAGCGTCAGGGGGACAGTGGCTGGGCATAGGCTGGGCGCCCTGGAGAGGGGGGAGGGGGGGTACCTCCCCCCTTCCAGTGCATCCCTCCCCCCCCCCCTGGGCCCCCCACTGCCAACAGCAGACAATCCCCCAAAAAGCACAGCAGGTTCTCGCTGTGACTGTGCGCCTGGTTTTCTGACACCAACTCCGTCTTTGATTCCCACTCCTTTTTGCAGTTGTGTGCCTTTACGTGGGGTCAGGCCATTGCTTGTTTGGGGCCCTGGCCAGCCCCGACCCACCCAACCCCCCCACATCAGAAAAATGAAATTCATCAAAGGGGACGGAAATCAGATTTTAGGTACACAAACTTTGTTTTGCCCCCCCCCCCCCCCCGTGTGACATTCCGTCGGGTCGCTGTGTCTTTACGGGGCCCTGGACAGTCACCAGTTCTTCCCTTCGCATGTTGCGTTGGGTCGCTGTGTTCTGTCGGCCGCTGCGGCCGGTGCTCCTGCCGGTGTCGTTTCCGCATTCGCGGAGCCCAGTGGTTGGTGTGTTGGGGCTGTGCTGGATGTGGTGGGATGTGCCGTTTGCGCGTCAGCGGCGCCCAATAATTGGCGTATTGAGGATGTGCTGGTTGTTGCCGGGGTCGTTTGACTGTTTTTGCTGTCCACGCACCTGTGTCCACAGGCCGTCCATAGCCTGCCTCGCTGCGTTTCTGTGCAGCCCAGATGCCCTGTTCCTCCACGCAATCAGATTTTAGGTACACAACCTTTGTTTTGGCCTCTGCCCCCCCCCCCCCCCGGGGGGGGGGGTGGGGGTTTCGCCTTCAGCAATAGCCTGCCACCCGTGCGCCGCATGCGTGCAAACGCCCATCAATCACGTCACGATAAGGTTCTGCGTCTGCCTGTCCGGCCCCCCACGAATGCACCGCGGATCAAACAAGACTCTGGGGCAGAGACCAACACTGTCATGCGTGTACAAACGTAAAACGGTGAAACGGGGTCAGGCGGGCGCACAGGGGGGGGTCCGCGCGCCGCACGCGCACCGCGTCGGGTATGCGCACGCCTTCTCTAGGGAATGGCCGACCGGGGGAGGAGGAATAACGGGAGGGGCTTTTTTTTGTGGCAGGGCCAGAACTGGGCACAATCATCATATCCATTGCAACAGTATTGGCATGACTCAGGTATGTACAAAGGGTTGGTGTAGGTATGTACAGATCACCTGGACGACTGGCTGAGGTCAGGGGGGTCCTTAACGGAAAGAAAAAAAAAGTGTTCCAGAACCAGTTTTCCCAAAAAAGCCCGCGGGCACTCCATGTGCTCAACCATGGTTGGTGGCGGTTGGCGGTTGGCGGTTGGCGGCGGTTGGCGGTTGGCAGTTGGCAACTGGCGGTTGGTGGTGGTTGGCGGCGGTTGGTGGTTGGTGATCGGTGGTTGGTGGCGGTTGGCAGTGGTTGGCAGCGGCGGTTGGTCGCCGCTGGCGGTTGGCGGCGGTTGGTGGCTGGCGGTTGGTGGCAGTTGGTGGTTGGCGGTTGGTGGCGTTTGGCGGTTGATGGGAGTTGGCGGTTGGCGGTTGGTGGTCCCTTGGGGCGGTCCTTAAGGGTGGTCCTTACCAAAAAAAAAAAAAATCTCGTCCCTTAAGGACCCCCCTGGCTGAGGTACTTCTGTGAGTCATGAAGATTCATTGGCAGCTGGCGCCAGGTACTCACTGCCTGCATACTACCACTGGGGTGGAAAACAGTTCAGCTTTAGGGGTTCAAGGCACTCATTTGGCCATACTGGACTGTCCCCTGGGGCTCGTGTGTGGGGGAAAGGCGGGCCAGAACTGGGAGGAGGGGGGGGTTTGGTGCTCCTCCTGAGAAACGAAGGAAAAGTCTGGTATAAAGTCCCTGCCGCTCTTGCAGCGCACACCAGACCCGCACCAAACGTTGCCTTGAGATCACCGCTGGCTCCCTAATACGGCCCCCATTAGGCCCCCTGATAGGCCCCCTAATAGACCCTTTTCTTACGCCTCTATGCCCGGAGTTCCACTCGCCCCCGACCTATGACGTTGAAGGTGTCCAACCTCCAATTCACGCGTCCAGTGCCTGGAGGCGGCCCCAGAGGCGGTTAGACAGGCCGTTGGAGGAGGTTGCCAAAGCGGTTGGGGGCGGTTACTGTCGGTTACAAATGCCGTTGCAGCCGGCATTTGGCATTAGGGGGACAGTGGCTGGGCGTAGGTTGGGCGCTCTGGAGGGGGGAGGGGGGGGGGCGGGCGTCCGGCCTGGAAATATTTTGCTCGTTGCCACCCGCGCGCGTAGCCGAATTGGTTCCGGCCACCAGGCCACCGGGCCTCATTTGCACCATTTCGGTGCATGGCTGGGGCACCCCTGCCTGGCCCGTAATCTGGAACCCACCTTTGTCCACATTATCACCCCCGCCGATTCCACCAACGTGGACGCAGAGCCCCCCCCGCCGGGCCGCAGCCCCCCCCCACCCCCACACAGCGTACGTGCATGAGTGTGGGCCGGAAGCCCCGGACGTGACGCCGACCAGGGTCCCCAAGGAGTGTGGGTATGGAAACTTCACCCGCCGGTCTCGGACTGGGTCAGTGGTGGTTTGCGTGGCTCCGGGTCCAGCGCGCGGCAGCCTGTGGCGCAAGCCGCTGACACATAGGGTCGGCCTGGCGACGTGTCTGGCAGGTGTTGGACACACTCCCATCCCATCCCATCCCCACACAGCGTACCCACCGTTGCACGGACGTGTGCACCAAGACGGGAGCCCGTTGCGAGGCCCTTGCGAAGCAACGAGCGGGAGCGGGGGCAGACGCCGGAGACGACCTTGTCAATCTCCGCAAGGCTCAGGAGGCGGTTGCCGTTCGGATCGAACCACCGGAAGATCTCCCGCCGCAGCCGCTTCTGCTCCGGGGTCCGCGCGATCGGGAGCTTGTCCCGGAGCTCCTGCCAGTCGATCTTCTGGTGGCGCAGCATCCCGCGCTCCCGCGGCAGCATGTCCGCCTCCGCGGCCTCCACGCACTCCATGCAGGCGTCCCACCCACAGGCCTCGCAGTGGTACACCCCCTCCTCCGGCACGCACCCGTCGGCCTCGCAGGCGTCGCACCGGAACGCCCCGCCGTACCGGTCCGGGAGGGAGGCCTTCCACTCGGGGGGCTGCTGGCACTTCCCGCAGGGCATCACGGGCACGGCGCGGGACTGGCCCATCAGGCCCATGTGCAGGCCCATGCCCGGCATCCCCATGCCCGTCCCCATGGCGGGCTGCATGCCCGCACCCGGCCCCATCTGCGGCATCCCCATCCCCATCCCCATCCCATTCTGCGGCATCCCCATCCCATTCTGCGGCATCCCCATCCCCATCCCCATCCCATTCTGCGGCATCCCCATCCCCATCCCCATCCCATTCTGCGGCATCCCCATCCCCATCCCCATCCCATTCTGCGGCATCCCCATCCCCATCCCCATCCCATTCTGCGGCATCCCCATCCCCATCCCCATCCCCATCGCATCCTGCGGCATCCCCATCCCCATCCCCATCCCCATCCCATTCTGCGGCATCCCCATCCCCATCCCCATCGCATTCTGCGGCATCCCCATCCCCATCCCCGTTTGCGGCTGCATCATGTGGTGCTGCATGTGCATCTGCGGCTGCATGCCCATGCCCATCCCCATGCCCATCTGGCCCTGCAGCGGCATCCCCATCCCGTACTGTTGTGCACCCCCCATCTGCCCAAACAGCCCCCGGTCCTGGACCTCCGCCCCCCCGGGGCCGGGGGCACCGACACCCGTCTCCAGCATCGCGCGGGTGTAGCTCTTCAACTCCTCCAGGCTCACCTTCCCGTCCGCCCCACTGTCCATCTTCGCGAAAAGGCTTCGCTTTTCCGACGCCGTCAAATTCGCGACGTTGCTCGCGGCCACCTCCTTGATCTGCCACGAGGAGTCGGAGTTCTGGACCGCGCTTGTAATGTAGTCCCCGACGGTGCCCACCAGCTCCTGAACCTCCGCCTCGCACAGGCCTCCGGAACCATCGGCGTCGTACTTGGCGAACGCCGCCTCAATGTGGGCCTCAAAGTCCGGAGTCTCATTCGCGACCCTTCTCACTAGCCGGCAAGTGGCGTTTCCCATTGGGCTGGGTCGGGGCGCGGGGCCGGTGAGGGGTTCGGTTGGGGGCTGTGCGGGCCGGACGGGATGGATTTGTGCCGGCGCGGGGGTCTGGGTCGGAGCGCTGCAAACTGCACGATTGGAGGCGGGCAGAGACACTCTGGAGGACAACAACGATACGTGGGTAAGGATATGGTTCTGCATCACACCCTACCCTCACCCCAGGGAAGACGGTCCCCCACCACCCCCTGGGGGATGGCCACAAAGTGACGGCCCCCCACCCCCCCCCTAGGGGACCACACCCCCACCGTACACGCACATTTGCAGGCACAGAAATTGCAGCATAAAACGAAAGCACTCAGCATAGGATGCGTTCAAAGGGCTGCCAATGTACGGAGACCTACTCCTTGACCGGCTCGGTGTAAAATTTCTTGGTCCTGCTCCACTTCACCTTGAACTCGTGCACATGCTCACCACTTTCCAGTGGAATGGTTTGGGCAGCACTCTTGGGTGGTGGTTTTGCCTTCTTGGTAGGAGGCTTGGCAGGCGCAAGCAGATTTTTGGGAACCCATTTCCCTTCGGGAATGTCCCTTGTAAAATACAACTTGTTCCCAAAACTGTGTCCCATGCCCCACACACCACGGGCACCCACACAACCTCCGTGTCAGAATTCAATTCACTATCATCATCCGTTGTGGGCGCATCAGGCAATTCTTCGGCAGAAGTCAAGCTAGACACATCACTTTCTGCCCCACCGTTTGCATGCCTTGCACTGTCCGGAGCATCCAAACCACCACCGGAAGAGTCATCATCGGTGGAAGAAATCACAGAACCTGAATCTGAATCTGAATCTGAATCTGAATCTGAATTTGAATCGGATGAAGAGGATGAACCTTGTTCATCTTCATGTTCCCTGAAATTCAGTGGGCTCCGGTTGTGGCAGGGACCTTGCGAGATGAATCACGTCCTCATCCTCCTCTTGGGGTGGATCCCGGGGCTTCAAAAAGGCATGGAGCGTGCTCTGCAAAGACCGCTTCGGGCGGCGGTGAACTAGTGCCCGTTGCTCTGCCCGGGTTAGGGTTAGGGTTAGGGTCACCGAGCTGGTGGAACCAGTCTTGGTTTTATAACCCTTTTTAGTGTCTAGGGTGGACCTACCAGGTTTAGCAGCAGCAGCAAGCAGCAAGCAGCAGCACGCGCGAAATGGGTAAAAATCAGATTTCCGTCGTGGTGCTTCAGATTCGGGTGAAATTTTGGTGGATGATACCTATGGGTGTGAAGTACAATCACACAAAGTTTGAGCAAGAAACTCAACGGTGGCGGCCGGGAACGGGATTCGCAAGTGGCGGACCTCAGTTTCAAAATCTGCAGTTTAGGGCCAAAAACAGCCATTTTTGGGCCAAAAATGCCCTGGAACACATTCAAAACGGCCAAACGAAGGGAAACGGTGGGTACACTCCACGTGCCGCTTGACTTCTCCGTGTCAACGAGCTCTTTGCGGCCCTCTAACTCCATGATATGCCGCGGAAGCGGCCCAAAAAGGCCCCCAGAAGCTCCAACTGCTGACAGCCACAAACCAAGAATAGGCCATATCTTTGGCTACATGGCTCAAAATGCGATTCCGAGGGCACCTACTCCACCCGCAACCCCCCACGTTCTGTGGTTTCCACCCCTCAGAATTGCCCAAACGGACGCCTAGACCCCAATAACTAGGCCCACTAGGCTGTGGCAAGCTGCAAGCTCAAGCCCAAACAGGTGGGGTCAACAGGGTCCGAAAGGGGTAAAAATATGACTTTCCGCAAAAATGATCCTAGACCATGTGCGACGCTAAAACAAGTGTTTTTGGACTGTTTTGAGCTTGTGGTGGCCCATTTGGGTCCTCCAAAAATCCCAAAATGCCTTGAAAATGGGCTGTTTTGGGACCAAAAATGGGTCAAAAATGGGTCAAAAACACATTTTTCCAAAACTCATCGTAGACCATTTGGGGTGCACAAAAGGGTGAAATGAGCCCATTTTGAGCCCATTTTAGGGCATTTTGGCCCCTGAGAAGTCCGAAAAGCCTTGAAAGTGGGCCTCGTGGTGATGGGGTTCAGGTGCATTTCACTTTGTCAAGAGCCATCAATGTGTGAATCATTCTTGATGTCCCTCACCATTCATATCTAATGTTCCCTCCCCCACCAGCTCGGTCCCAATATTCAGTCTTGATTAGGGTCGAGGATGAAGCCTCCGATTGGGCAGGGCGGGGCGGAGAGGGAGCACGTGGCAGTGAGAGGCGCCGACCCCCCCCCCCGGGGAACGACAAGGGGTGGGGAACGACACGGGGGGGTGAGGGTACGTAGGGGGCTGTGTGGTCCATCACGCCTGGCACTTTGGTGGCTCCCTCCGTAAAGAACTAGGGCTTTGGATGGCTCTGTCTGCAAGGAGCTGGCATTCGGTCAGCCCAGGGGGAGGGGGTAGAACGAAATTGATGACCTATCAATTTTTGAACTTTTTCCACCCGGAAATACGAGGTACAACAATTTTACCAACCACGAAATGAGGGGAGACCGACCTTCCTGTGATGCACCACGGGTATTGGAGGTGTACATTGGTGAAAGCGGACACGGGGTGCCGGTAGAAAGTACAATGGCATGGGAACTTCCCTGCATGTCACGTCTCTGGCATGGGTGCTATTCATCCCTGCTGGCATCTGAATGGCTGCTGCTAATTCCTGGCACCATATGGATGGCTGTTGTTATTTCCTAGCGGATATGATGCTCATCATTCCATCCAAGGAATTGCTCTTCATTCGTTGGAGAAAACGGAGTGCTGTCAATTGCAACAAATACACAACAATGCAAAGCGAAATACCAAACAATTGTGAACGAAGCGTGCGTCCATCACGCAGTAGGTGTGCCCCTACTCGTTGCTGAAATGAAGGGCCAAAAATAGCACAAATGCAGTTCTGCTTCAGGTGTTTGCAAGCAGAACAATGCGTACGCTGCCACACCCAAGTGTCTAGCCTGTAGGCATCAACACAGGCAGCAACCTCCCTTACGCGGGGACTGGGTGTCCGTGGCTTCGTCTGCTGGTAGGTGGCAGGCTCTGAGCTAGCCAGCACAGCCTTTGCAGGAGGCTTAGGAAATGCACGTCCAACCTTTGACCCCCTTTCCCCTTCACATGTTCTCAAAAGCATGACACAATACCTATTTGGGCAGCATTGTTGCGAACTACTCCAGGAAATCTTTCAGAACAAACACTTAAGTCGTACCTTTTACCTTTCCTTCCATGTCTTGGTACGAGGTACCTCACAGGCGTGACTGAGATTTGGTGTGGCCCCCTCTCAACAGCACCTCAATTTGTACCCACAACCTTGTCCATGTCCATAGTCCTGCCAGTGAGACCCGCCCGAATTGCAGCCCCGTATGAAGTGCGCTGCCCCAAATCCCAACTGCACTAGTGGGTTGACCAAATTCAGGTCTCGTATGAAGGTAGCCGCCCAATATCCCAGTTCCACTGGCAGGACTGACCAAGTCCCTGAGAGCACCTCAACCGCATCGCACACTTTAATAGACCCGTCATTGGCCAATGTCCTACACCCTTACTACAAGAAGAGACGCGGTGCCCCAGCCAGCAAAACAGCCTCACCCTGCTTGCATTCTTGGAGTTCAGGGCCGCAACAAAGATGTTTCTACCCAAACAAAGGAATGGGCCACCCATTGCGGCTGGTCAGCGCCATGTGCCTGCCTTTTTTGCAACATTCCTTGTGACCATTGTTCTCACCCAGTCCTGCCTAAATGTACCGTGTGCCCCCACAGCGCTTGAGGCACGTTCCCAGCCCCTTGCAGAGGATGTTTTTCTTGAAGAAAAGTGCTACTTGCATAACTGGAAACTACCAAACCCCAGGCCCCCCCCCGCTTTTGCATTTTATTCCACTTCCCCTTGTGCCCTTTTGATGGGCATTGCTTTTGTGTGGCACACCACTTGTTTGTTAGGCCCCTCAATCCAATGATCCCGGAATCACAAGATCTCTTGACGCGTGTTATTATTGCATACGGCAGCGCCGAACAACTAGCCCATGCTAGAGACCACTATCTTGCCGACAACAAACCTCTATCCCTTACTGATAAGGTTGAATGTCTGAACCTTCACTCAAACGATTGTTTCTCTGCCATTCTTGAGGTTAATGGTGCGTTCTTGGCACCGGACTTCTTTTCATAGGAAGAGGAGACCCTCATGCTCTCCTTCAGTAAAAATGACAAGCACCCGTGGTGCTCCAAGGGCAAACGTCATGTTTTGCATTTTGGTCACAGGTATGACCCTGAATCTAAGGAAGTTGAATCACACGAACAACTACCCCTGCAGTTTTTACAAGCACTCGGGCTCAGAGCGTTCAAAGCCTGCGCCCAGGTCTTGCCTTCCCTCTCCTTACATCCAAACATGTGGTCCGTTGGAACCTAAGAACCGGGTGCCGGGATCCGCGGTCACATTGGCGTTCCCCAATTGGGCGAATACATCATTGATGGGTCCTTTAGCTCAGGCGCCGAAATGATTTTTGAACCTCGCCCGTTGCTGGGCTCTAATCTTTTCAAAAAGCGGCAACCTGCAACGGCGGAGCCTTTTAATTGTATCAGGTGAGGCGCGTGACAAGTGGAAACACCAAATCCCTGCACGCGATTTGGACGCGGTGGAAAAAAAGAAGATCCCTAGAGAAGATCGGGTGTCCCTTCTTCTCCGTCACGCCCGCCCTGTTAGCGACCCTTCGGTGCCTGCTCATTCAGGTGAAGATGAAACGACTTAATGTACCTGGTCACCGTGCTACCCGCCACAAAGTCTTGCTGATTCCTGTTCTGCTCTTGTCCGCCATTGCTTCCGATTCTTTCCCTTTGCAGGCCCGAATTACCTGGTGTCCTCACCACGGTGGCCATGCATTTCATGTTCTGATTAGCCCCACAGACGCGCAGGTGTGTCCCCTGTGGACACTTACCACACTGCTGTATGTTACTCTGAATGTTCATTCTTCTCTTTCAGCCAGCTACTCCATTCACAGAGCGTTTTCTATGCACCTAGTGTCTCTTCTTACACCTTCACACGCGAAGCCCTCCCCCCGGATTTTTGCGACGCCCCCTTCAGTAAAACCCCACCCAACTTTATTTCCTTTAGTTAGCCTCCTCAGTGCCACCTGAATTACGGTTACATGAGAAGGTGCCAAGATGTGCTCGCCCGTTTGGGCGTTCACGGTGCACCCCTTCATGTCACCATTTCCCGGTTGGACGCGGTGCCCACTAATGGGCCGATGGACACCGCCCCCACGCTCTCTGCCACCAACCCCTCTCTGTCCGATGATTTGTCCATCCCTCTTCCATTGCGTAGTGCGTAGTGCGTACGACGAAGCTTTATACAATCACCCGCAGTCCCCCCCCCACCCCCCGTGTCCAGGAACCGGCAATGTTCGACCGCGGAACCAGGGGTTGGTTCTTGCGCATGACCGTGGGCAGTCCCGTACCGCGGAAAAAAAATTTTCCAACGCGCCGCGGCATGCACGCCCTCTCCTTTCCCACACTTAACCACATTGACAAATGAACACCAAACAACTGAATCGCAGCTGACTGGGCTGTAGTGTGCCTTCCAACGTGCATGGAAGGATCTAATGTTCAACTGTGTTAACTGACTTTTGTTTGTTTCCTTGTCAGGGGCTGGTTGCTTCGGGGAAGGGGTCGAGAGCAGGGGGGAGGGGTTTAAGGGGTATGTGCGACTGTGACTGACTGATAGGGTCCCCCCTGATGGGGGGACCCGTAGCAACACACATGAAATGTTGTCCTGCACACCTGAATAGCTGTCCCACATCCACCAGAACCATGAATTGGACCGCGGAACCAGGGGGCGGTTCTTGCACAAGGTGGTTCTTGGACACGGGGGGGGGGGGGGTACTTGCCATTCATGAGCGCATCGCTAAGCTTCAAAATGGTGACTGCAACCCTACACTGTTATCCCAGGGTACCTCGGACATTGCGCCCGACGACGCCTCTTCCAATGTTCTTCCCCCTGCGGATCGATCAGCTATACGCAGCCCCCACACTCCCTTTGCCCCCTCGAATTCATAACCCCTTGAAACCCAGGTACACCCGCCACACACCCCCTTCGTTGCCTTCCGTTCTGGCAATCCGGATGGTCAGTTTTAACACTGCGAAAAGCCAGAACACGTCAGCCTCCATCCTCCAGTTTCTGAAAGACGGCTATGATGTCATCCTCTTGCAGGAACTCAATTCTTTTCCCTTGCTTCCCCAACAATTGTCCTTTGATGCCGACAAGGCCAAGGCCTACGCCAACATTTGCGGCAACCAACACGGCGCTGCGGTAATCATCGGTCCTCGGATCGCTAGGTATTCCTGCAGCATTCCACCCAAGGACGCTGATAGCCTGTGGGGTTATGAGATCATCTGTGGGGTTAAGCTGTCCCTCCCCGAGGCACCTCCCGTACATGTTTTTTCCGTCTACTCTCCTCCAGTCAGCTCAGGCGCGCCAACTCCATTCCGTGACAGCATTGAAAGCCCCTTCGCCTCTATTTGCGCGGAATTCCCAGCCAATATTCTAGAAGGGGACTTCAACTGCATCCTGGATGCAGAATTAGACCAGCACGGTCTAGTAGACCTTCATGTGTGGCATCGGCTTGACGGGGAAGTCATTTACCTGCCGACTCGGCTGGTGGACACCTTTCGACATGAGCATCCTTTTGTCCGTGTCATATTCCAAATGCATACGAAGCCATGGAATCACAAATCTCCGCAAACGGGCCGAAACAAGCGCCCTATGATTTAGCCTAAAAGGCCCTGGGTGGGGCGAGGGCCCAAAAAGGCGCCCGGCGCGCCGACGTTCCCTCCATGGAGATGGGCATTGTGCCCGTATTGCAGGAGTTGGAGGAGGAGGACTAGGTGGTGAAGGGGTGCATAGTGGAAATTGGCAACTGGTGCGGTATGTGCATGTGTCTGCGCACGCATGGGGCCTGCAATAGGCGTGCAGAGCAGTGGGATGCTACCAGGAAGAGGTTTTGATGCGGTCACCACAGTATTGGCTTCTGTCGCATCGTCCAGACTCCAGAGCAAACCTAATGTCTCTGCCCCCTCCAACTGGTCTAGGCCTATGAATGTCTGATAGCTGCCTTCAGACGCCCCCAACCCCCCAACCTCCCCACAAGCTACATACCCACTTGACCTTGGCCAATGTCCGCCAGAGCACACCAACGGTGAACAGACAAGCAGTGCACAGGAGTTGTAACAGACATGTATTGAATTGCAGTCCGTCCTTCAGTTTGCCACAAACTCCAGAGAATCTATTCACATGCATTCCACGGTTACGAGCAGTAGCAGAGAACATTTAAACAAACTTCAGATATATATAGGCCACAAGTAGCAGCAGACAAAATGCAATGGAGGGCAAATAAATGGGACTGAGAAAAGAAGAACGGGGGATATATAGCACATAATATGTGTCGTTGGAGCACCAGTGAAATCAAAATTAGTTCTGCATCACAGGTTTGAAACGTGCACACCCTTGGCCACAGGATCGATTGCATCTGAGAAATTAGCACTTCCTGGAAATCTTTGAACACCCCACTACCGATTTTCAGCCTTAGGGGCAAGACGGTGATGACCATCAACCACAGCCATCCAAGACCCATTTTCAAGCTGGTGACAGGCCATATGGTGCAAACCCTGAACCCAATCTGGAGAAGTGCTGTTAGGATGGAAACTACTACCAATCAAGAAGAACTGAGATCCCATGCTGTAACCAACACTGGGGCTGTCTGGGAGCCAGGTCACCGTCGGCCCAAAAGGCTGGAGGAAAGAGCTGGACTCATCAGTTGAGCTTACACAAAACAGGCAACACCCCATAAGGCCCTCAGTGGGCCATGGTGTGTATGCCTCATGAGACTGACCTGCATGGTACGTCTTATGTGGGGCAGTGACTAGCCTGGGAGCTGTTCTGTGCCAATCGAGTGTTTGAGCAATACCAGCAATTGCTGTGGCACTCTTTACCCCCCCTAACCTGAGTGTGTGGTGTAGGTAGGCGAGTGTGCACACCCCCATGTACGTGCGCAACCCTTTCCCCCGTGGCACTGAGTCGCGCTGCATGGCAAGACAACCGAACCAATCTAACCTGGAGGTGCCCCTCAAACCATCATTTCATGCAAAACTGAACAACTCACACGATTGCCAACACCCTGTGCACAATGTCAGTCTGTGTTGCGCTGCAGACAAATTGAGCATCACAGTGCGGCCAACCAGATTGGTAGAACCTTGCTGCAGCGTAGACACAGGGACTGCTATACGTTTGGCACGAGGATTCAATGACATCACCAATAGCAGGCAATCTTTGAAGATTGTTTGTTGCAGATACGTCGAAGATACGTGTGGGTGCGTACCCGATCCGCAGAAGGCAGTGGACAAGAAGAGCAAGTTAGTTAATCACCTGGTGGCACGCCTGTGGTCACCTGGTTGCACTGGCGCGCCCTTGTTCGAATGCTGAAACCAGTCCTACAGCTCATCTTGCGCAGATTTCGGTGCGCCCTGTGCTGCTGCCGCGCGCTCCGCATGCACCAGCGCTTTCAGCTCCTCCACCAGAGCCTGCTTGCTCTCTTCTTGCAGTGGCATGGGCTCCAAATCAACATTATATAACTTCTGCAAGTTGATCTTCGTTGGCTCCCGAGTCTCGATGGTGTCATAAAAATCCTGGGCTGAGAATGCAGCAACACCGTCCACTACTATGATTGAGCCAGGCTTGAAGGGAAGCTCACCACCACTGATCAGTCGGTGGAGCACCATTCCAATAAAGCGACCAGGTGAGGCCACCCCTGGGAATACGGGATTGAATCCGGCCCAATCCTCCTGAGTCTTGGCGCCCATATCCTTTGCCAGCGGGGTGCTCAGGACATCGTCCACCATCTCAGAGTAGAACACAGCAGGCGCTACCGTGTACGCACGGAGTGACTCGGGCTCGAGGCAGGCCACCCCTGTGACGTGATGAGCAAGGAGCTGGTTGACAATGCCCTGCGAGCCGGGGGTGCACGGGATTTCAACTCGGGAGGGGGGGGGCGGGGGGTCAATACAGCCCTCTGGCTAGATCGCCCCCCAGAAGGGCTCAATTGAAAGGCCCCCCAAAGTCCTGCCGAGACTGACCCCGGAGGTGACCCAAAATTCAGCAAAAAAAAATGAAAACGGGATTGTTGGAATCAGCGCGGCGAGGGGGTCCAGAGAAGTCATCATTTGCCATGTATCTGGGGGAAAATTTGACCATTTTCAATCCTCAAAAACTGTTTCAGCGCTTTCGGCGCCAGCTCAAAATGACTGATTAATGGTCTTGTCAATTGAGCCCTTTTCCCGAGCCCCCCCCCCCCCTGTTTTGGGGGGCTCTATTGACCCCCCGCCCCCCCAGTTTTGGCCCCCCAGTTGAAAACCCGACTTCCCCAGTCCATCTGCCCCCTGTACCACTTCCAATGCAACGTGCCACAGATGCAGGGCATCGAAAGCAGGGCTGCGTGGAAAGGGGCATGCAAACGACACACAGTAACCGAAAACTGCCAAGACAACGGTGATGAAGATGCCAATGCATTATTGATCCTCCAGGCTGTTGAGGGGGTGGAGCCCAGCAAGGAAGCCAACCCACCCCAACCGGAAGGCCTACCAGTGGCAACCTGTGCCAGGGCGCATCATTGATGCCATGGCGCATGCGGTTTCCACAATAGCAGTTTCTGAAACAGGCAGGCGCAGTCTGCAGGCTCTAGTGTTCAGAACGAATGCTCACAATGTTAACATGCCTCAAGGGCACCGTCCATAGACCCATTTCATGTGGCAAGGGTTTCAGGACGGGTGGCTGGTGTGATGTGTGCTGTGCTTGTGGTGTTGGTATCCGCAGGTAGACGGCCACGATGAGGCTGCACTCTTGATTGCATCATAGACTGGCCCACTCCACGTGGTCACTTCACACTCAGTTGAACACAAGACCGCAGCATGTGTCCCTCGCTTCCTTCCGAGGAGACCCCACAAATGTGCCCCACATTGCAGTGGTGGATGCTCTGCCCAGCAGCCCCGCCAAAATGCGGCGGACCCCACCCCCACTCAAAGGTTTCAAGAGAATGCAATGGCTGATTTGGTTGTTGGGCAGTGAATGGTGGCTGACAGTCACACTGTGTTATGCGATGGCGTCCCCTTGAGTGAGGGCATCCTGGACAATGCGACGCAGGTGCGCGCCTCTTAGCAAACCGGTTCCGGGTGCTCTTGTTGCATAAACCGTATGCCCTTACGATGTATCATAGGGTACACGTCAATACAACAAACATCCATGGGCCGTATTGTTTGGTGGCCCATTGGGGGGTTACCGCCTGGAAGGGACCTGTCAGAATTCTGACAGTGCCTGATACACCTACCTCCCCGGGGGGGGGGGGGGGGCTACAACTGGTCCTGATGCGACACCCCCCCCAGCTATCTGTCAAAACTTGCGGGAGGGGGGGGGGCTGGGGGGTGTCGCATACAAGGACCAGGCCCGGCTGCCCCCCCGGGCCTACCTCCGGAACCCTATGTCTGCCGCTCACCCCAATTGCCCTGGGTCAACCCTAGTGACAGAATGGGAGGCCTGCGCACACTAGAAAAGGGGGGCAAACCGGCTCATTTGGGCATCCCCCAAAATGGTCCACCCAAGAAAATGCGCAAACCACGTGTTCTGTGGGGGCGTTTTCGCACAGCGCGCGCACAGCACGCACACAGCGCCAATTATTACGGTGATTATCCAGGTAACAACCCTGAAAACCACCCACCTGCGGAATCATGCACAATCAATTCAAAACTCAAAAATTCAAACATCTGATGCTTGCCATGGGTCCCAGGGACCTAAATTCTGCCCCCTATAGCCCCGTCCACTGCTGCAGCCATTCAATGACGTCCTTTCAATCTTCTGAACTTACCGAAGTCCCGGTGGTGGAGAACAGCCAACTTTTCGAGCAGCGCGCGCACAGCGCACGGTACGCCCCCTATTGCCAGGGACGCATATGTGCAGCCCCAGCGCTGACCACCTCTTCGCTTAAACACGCCTCCCTTTGCAAGGGGGCGTCCTTGGGGGTACGTATGTGTGGGAGGGTGTTGCGACGAAGCCTGGAGATGTGGCTGCTCTCTTGGCAGTTGGCGGCGTCAATCGACTTCTCGCCGCTCACGAAGGTCCACCAAAGCCGCTGTGTTGGCCCACCGCTTCGGTTTCTCCATCGGCGGCGGGTGGTGCCACCAACCCGCCAGAGGGACCCACACGGCAATACTTTTGAGCGCAGAGCGTTTGGCAGAGTGCCCCGCAGCTCTACAGGCGCGCCAACAGCGGTGCGGTACGTTGGGGGAGCATGCCTGCGAATCATGTCCTGTTGATGCAGGATATTGTACCCCTTCCCCCCCACCCACCCCCGTGCGGTGGCACATTGATGTCACGTGTGGTGTTGTTTGGACGCTTTGAGACCCACCCCCGCGGTCGTAACACAGACCGGGGTCTGGTTCAGGGGGGAAAAGTGCGGAAACACGGGGTCGCCGTGTTTGGACAAGCCAGTGTTGCCGAGCGGCACGTACCACGGAATTCATGTTGCAGACGTTAGCCAACACTACCCTTTCAAGAATACAAAAGGGGTGTCCAACAGGCCGAGCACATGGAATTACAGCCACATCAACACTTTGACACCCGTATTGACCTCCCTACAGCCTGCACCAAACTGCAAACCATATTCTCTAGTGGATTGGAACCGCAAAAACGACGCTTCCAAAAAAGGCCAAAAAGTGCGGAAACACGGGGGTCGCCGTGTTTGGACAAGCCCGTGTTCGGAGAAAGGTCCGCGTTCGTTCCTTCGGTAGCAGCTTAGCCCCTGCCATCTGTCCCGTCCGTGGCAATGGCATGGGTTGGCATGGACGTGGCTGCACGCGCTGCGCAACTGCAGATGCACCTTTCGAAGATTCCCTGATCCCTTTTGCCCTTTCAGCCGCGCATGACAATGCCGGCACCAACACCGCTACACCTCGCATCATCGCATTCATCATTCATCATCGCTTTGGACACGAAGTAGTCGTTGAAAGCTGCGGAGACGGGAGGCGTAACAGGGAACAGGGCTGCGATGGAGGACGTGGCCACGAACACCCCGCCACCCGCCTTTGCGAAGTATGGCTGTGCGTGCGCGACGGCACGCCGGGGCCCAAGGACGTTAATCTCCATGATGCTCGCGAAATCGTCCGTGGACGATATTCGTCTCACCCCACGGGCTGCCTGCAGCACGTTCGGGAGGAAATAGGGGAAATGGAGATAGACCTCGGTCGATCAAGTGTGTCATCACGTCGGTCACTGCCACCGAATCGGGATCGGTACGCGCCAAAAGGACGTTGGCGCATGGGCGGAGGGTCGGGTGCGCTGTTGGCGTGTGGCGGGCGGGGGGGGGGGGGGGTTGACCCCCAATGGGGGCGTGATGTCAGATTTTGACATAACCAGCACGATCAGAGCCTCATGCCAGCCTCACTCAGTGCAACACGGCTCAATTGTTCTGCAACTGTAGATATTGGCCTCATGAGGGGCAAGCTGTTCATATCAACAGCGGGAAGCTGCCCACCTTGGGTGGGAATCAGATGCCAAATCATCAAAGAATCTGAAAGGCGTTTGGGAGGAGCCCAGGGCCTCACAGTGAGTGGCAAGTATTGTGGTAGACAGGCCGGCGTACGGGCCGGTATGGACAACATTCTGAAGATTGTGGTTTCACAAAGTGTTCTGCGCGCGCGGCGTGAGAGGGTGGGGGGTTTGGCGCACTGTGGGCAATGAGGCCACACCCGAGAACAGTTAAGTAACTTCCACCGAAAAGTTATGGCGCACCCGCGGACAGTTGCACACTGCACTCCCAACAATTCAGGGAATCCGTCAGCGATTCCGGTGCATGTGACAACAGTTGAGTGATGTCCACCATCGCTGACCACCCCGAGTACCCTGCGACCTGCCCATGGGGCCTTCAAGTGGGCCTAGTACGGGCTGCCTCACTGGGAGGTCCCACAAACAGTGCCATGCAGCTTGTAGGCCATAGCGCCCTATGGATTGGCGCAGTTGGGGCAAGGGGTGGGGGTGGGTGGATTGGGGCGCAGTTGGCGCCTGCGGCGGAGCGGGGGGTGGGGGGGTTGGCACAAGGCCTTGGTGGTTGGCTCTGTTAGCCTATGGCGGCGCCTAATGGCCTCTCGCCTTTGAACCTTCTGCCATGACAAGCAGGCATCCGCACTACTGCGGGCATCCCCCTGCCCCTGGGGGGGAATCCAGAATGCAACTTCTGCCCATGGCGTCCTCCCCTGACGGCCTGATCAGTGCCCCGGTATGCGGTCATCACGAAGACCCCAGGCCGGGAGGTGCTCACCACAACCCGCAACGTGAATGTCACACAAGGCCATGGGTGCTAGCTCACCAATGTGTGACTTGCCGGTAGTGCGTTGCAGTAATATCTTCTGCGCTCTGCACCATTCATGGCGAGCGCGTTGCAGAAATATCTTCGCTCAGAGTATTCACACTCTGTCCACGGCGGAGTATCACGGGGCGGGGGGGGGGGCACTGAGCGAAAGTCCACGGCCTCAAGAGCCGACTCCACATCAGCAGGGCAGCAGGCAGACAGCTACAATCTGCACCAGCCCCACCGGCCCTGCACCGTGGCAATGCACACCACATGCGAACTTCGCGTGCGCTCATGCGGGCTGCTGGGGCCAGGTCTGCGCTTTGCCATAAATCACGATGGTCGTCCCCCTCCACAATCGCTCTGGCATTCTCAACTGTACGGCAGGTCTCAACGCGGTGGCAGCGTAATACGCGCGGGATTGGCCTAGGGAGGGCTTTGGCCCGTTCCCAATGAGCGGGAGCAGATTGTGACTGCCGGGCCCGGGCCCAGGGCCTGGGAGACCGCCTCAAAGGGCGTGGGTCACCCCCAGGCCTTTGCTTAGTGATACTGGGGGGGGGGGGGGGGTCAAATTGGCCCCCCGGGATTTTGGCTGACCCACCCACCCACCCACATCAGAAAATTTTTCCTCAGGAAACAAATGCAATTTATCAAAGGGGCCCGAACTTGGAGGTCGATTTTAGGTACACAAACTTTTTTTTGGCCTCTGACCCACCCACCCACCCCCCCGGTATAGTATCAACCAGCCACTAAGCAAAGGCCTGGTCACCCCGTGCACAACCCACCGGCGGCAGCCCGGAAGCAGCGCGCACAGCCGTGACACACATTGTTCAGGCTGTCCAGCAAGGCGCCGTTGGGTGCCCCCACAGCTTAGGGTTTCAGATCAGCTCAGGCCCTTAGGCCCTGTCGGAAATCCTCTTGATGACCCACCCCTGTCGCCCCTGGGCCCTTCCGTTTTTCTCGACCCACGTACGTCCGGTGCGGTAGTCAGCTGCCCACATGGATATGGGCAGACAGGACGCCCACGCCCTCTCCCTGGCCCGGTCACTAACATCCGTGGAGAACCCGTCCGAACCTTTGGCGCCTAGTATTTCCTATGTTTTTTGTCCAAGTGCCAGTCCCCCCCATTGGGGGCGGGGGGGGATTGCAAGGGGTGGGGTGGGGGGGAGGCCACTTCAGAGCTCCCCCACCGAACCAACACACAACAAACACAAGAAAGCGGGACATCGGACATTCCCAGGCATCACCGTGATCTCCACTGTCAATCGGAATGGGATCCCCCTGAACTGTGGGATCCCCCTGAACTGGAGCCATGCGGTAAGCAGCGCACGCCGCGGTCCCGCACTGCCATTCCCCGTGCAACAGTGACACACTCGCACAGCTTTGCCATTTGGTCCGCTCAATGCCAGTGGAAAACGTGCTTTTTGTGCGGTGTTGTCCGCCTGTTTGACACACGCCGAAAGCGCAGTGCAATTTTGTTTTGGGTCAGTGAAAACCGTTCCCAAAACCGCGGCTTTCGGCTGATGTTCCGGTGGTTCCGGAATATCTTCCGGTGGTTTCGGAACATGTTCCGGTGGTTCCGGAATATCTTCCGGTGGTTTCGGAACATGTTCCGGTGGTTCCGGAACATGTTCCAGTCCTTCCGGAACATGTGCCGGCGCTTCCGGAACATGTGCCGGTGGTTCCGGAACATGTTCCGGTCCTTCCGGAACATGTTCCGGTCCTTCCTGAACATCTTCCGGTGCTTCCGGAACATGTTCCGGTGCTTCCGGAACATGTTCCGGTGCTTCCGGAACATGTTCCGGTGCTTCCGGAACATGTTCCGGTCCTTCCGGAACATGTTCCGGTGCTTCCGGAACATGTTCCGGCGCTTCGTTCCGGTCCTTCCGGAACATGTTCCGGTGCTTCCGGAAAATTTTCCGGTGCTTCCGGAACATGTTCCGGTGCTTCCGGAACATGTTCCGGTTCTTCCGGAACATGTTCCGGTCCTTCCGGAACATGTTCCGGTGCTTCCGGAACATGTTCCGGTCCTTCCGGAACATGTTCCGGCGCTTCCGGAACATGTTCCGGTCCTTCCGGAACAGGTTCCGGTCCTTCCGGAACATGTTCCGGCGCTTCCGGAACATGTTCCGGTCCTTCCGGAACATGTTCCGGCGCTTCCGGAACATGTTCCGGTCCTTCCGGAACATGTTCCGGTGCTTCCGGAACATGTTCCGGCGCTTCCGGAACATGTTCCGGCGCTTCGTTCCGGTCCTTCCGGAACATGTTCCGGTGCTTCCGGAACATGTTCCGGCGCTTCTGGAACATGTTCCGGTCCTTCCGGAACATGTTCCGGTCCTTCCGGAACATGTTCCGGTCCCTCCGGAACATGTTCCGGTCCCTCCGGAACATGTTCCGGTCCTTCCGGAACATGTTCCGGAACCGTTGGATCATGTTCCGGTCCTTCCGGAACATGTTCCGGTGCTTCCGGAACATGTTCCGGTCCTTCCGGAACATGTTCCGGTGCTTCCGGAGCATGTTCCGGTCCTTCCGGAACATGTTCCGGCGCTTCCGGAGCATGTTCCGGTCCTTCCGGAACATGTTCCGGTCCTTCCGGAACATGTTACGGAACCGTTGGATCATGTTCCGGTCCTTCCGGAACATGTTCCGGTGCTTCCGGAACATGTTCCGGTCCTTCCGGAACATGTTCCGGTGCTTCCGGAGCATGTTCCGGTCCTTCCGGAACATGTTCCGGCGCTTCCGGAGCATGTTCCGGTCCTTCCGGAACATGTTCCGGTCCTTCCGGAACATGTTCCGGCGCTTCCGGAACATGTTCCGGTCGTTCCGGAACATGTTCCGGCGCTTCCGAAACATGTTCCGGTCCTTCCGGAACATGTTCCGGCGCTTCCGGAACATGTTCCGGCGCTTCCGGAACATGGTCCGGCGCTTCCGGAACATGTTCCGGTCCTTCCGGAACATGTTCCGGCGCTTCCGGAACATGTTCCGGTCCTTCCGGAACATTTTCCGGTGCTTGCGAAACATGTTCCGGCGCTTCCGGAACATGTTCCGGCGCTTCCGAAACATGTTCCGGCGCTTCCGGAACATGTTCCGGTCCTTCCGGAACATGTTCCGGCGCTTCCGGAACATGTTCCGCCGCTTGCGGAACATGTTCCGGCGCTTGCGGAACATGTTCCGGTGCTTCCGGAACATGTTCCGGCGCTTCAGGAGGATATTCCGGTGCTTGCGGAACATGTTTCCGGCGCTTCCGGAACATGTTCCGGCGCTTCCGGAACATGTTCCGGCGCTTCCGGAACATGTTCCGGTCCTTCCGGAACATGTTCCGGCGCTTGCGAAACATGTTCCGGCGCTTGCGGAACATGTTCCGGCGCTTCCGGAACATGTTCCGGCGCTTGCGGAACATGTTCCGGTGCTTCCGGAACATGTTCCGGCGCTTCCGGAACATGTTCCGGTGCTTCCGGAACATGTTCCGGTCCTACATGTTCCGGTCCTTCCGGAACATGTTCCGGTCCTTCCAAAACATGTTCAGGTGCTTCCGCAACATGTTCCGGTCCTTCCGGAACATGTTCCGGCGCTTCCGGAACATGTTCCGGTGCTTCCGGAACATGTTCCGGTCCTTCCGGAACATGTTCCGGTCCTTCCGGAACATGTTCCGGCGCTTCCGGAACATGTTCCGGCGCTTCCGGAACATGTTCCGGTGCTTCCGGAACATGTTCCGGTCCTTCCGGAACATGTTCCGGTGCTTGCGGAACATGTTCCGGTGCTTGCGGAACATGTTCCGGCGCTTCCGGAACATGTTCCGGCGCTTCCGAAACATGTTCCGGCGCTTCCGGAACATGTTCCGGTCCTTCCGGAACATGTTCAGGTCCTTCCGGAACATGTTCCGGTGCTTCCGGAACATGTTCCGGTGCTTCCGGAACATGTTCCGGTGCTTCCGCAACATGTTCCGGTGCTTCCGCAACATGTTCCGGTGCTTCCGGAACATGTTCCGGTGCTTGCGGGACATGTTCCGGCGCTTGCGGAACATGTTCCGGCGCTTCCGGAACATGTTCCGGTGCTTCCGGAACGTGTTCCGGTGCTTCCGGAACATGTTCCGGCGCTTCCGGAACGTGTTCCGGCGCTTCCGGAACATGTTCCGGCGCTTGCGAAACATGTTCCGGTGCTTGCGGAACATGTTCCGGCGCTTCCGGAACATGTTCCGGCGCTTCCGGAACATGTTCCGGCGCTTCCGGAACGTGTTCCGGTCCTTCCGGAACATGTTCCGGTCTTTCCGGAACATGGTCCGGTCCTTCCGGAACATGTTCCGGCGCTTGCGGAACATGTTCCGGTGCTTCCGGAACATGTTCCAGTCCTTCCGGAACATGTTCCGGCGCTTCCGGAACATGTTCCGGTCCTTCCGGAACATGTTCCGGTCCTTCCGGAACATGTTCTGGAAGCGCCGGAACATGTTCCGGTGCTTCCGGAACATGTTCCGGTGCTTCCGGAACATGTTCCGGTCCTTCCGGAACATGTTCCGGTCCTTCCGGAACATGTTCCGGCGCTTCCGGAACATGTTCCGGCGCTTCCGGAACATGTTCCGGCGCTTCCGGAACATGTTCCGGTGCTTCCGGAACATGTTCCGGTGCTTCCGGAACATGTTCCGGTCCTTCCGTGACATGTTCCGGCGCTTCCGGAACATGTTCCGGCGCTTCCAAAACATGTTCCGGTCCTTCCGGAACATGTTCCGGTGCTTCCGGAACATGTTCCGGTGCTTCCGGAACATGTTCCGGTCCTTCCGGAACATGTTCCGGCGCTTCCGGAACATGTTCCGGCGCTTGCGGAACATGTTCCGGTGCTTCCGGAACATGTTCCGGTCCTTCCGGAACATGTTCCGGCGCTTCCGGAACATGTTCCGGCGCTTCCGGAACGTGTTCCGGCGCTTCCGGAACATGTTCCGGCGCTTCCGGAACATGTTCCGGTCCTTCCGGAACACGTTCCGGTCCTTCTGGAACATGTTCCGGCGCTTCCGGAACATGTTCCGGTGCTTCCGGAAAATGTTCCGGTCCTTCCAGAACATGTTCCGGTCTTTCCGGAACATGGTCCGGTCCTTCCGGAACATGTTCCGGCGCTTCCGGAACATGTTCCGGCGCTTCCGGAACATGTTCCGGCGCTTGCGGAACATGTTCCGGTGCTTCCGGAACATGTTCCGGTGCTTCCGGAACATGTTCCGGTCCTTCCGGAAAATGTTCCGGTCCTTCCGGAACATGTTCCGGCGCGTCCGGAACATGTTCCGGTGCTTCCGGAACATGTTCCGGTGCTTCCGGAACATGTTCCGGTCCTTCCGGAACATGTTCCGGTCCTTCCGGAACATGTTCCGGCGCTTCCGGAACATGTTCCGGTGCTTCCGGAACATGTTCCGGTGCTTCCGGAACATGTTGGGGTACTTCCGGAACATGTTCCGGTCCTTCCGTGACATGTTCCGGCGTTTCCGGAACATGTTCCGGCGCTTCCGAAACATGTTCCGGTCCTTCCGGAACATGTTCCGCTGCTTCCGGAACATGTTCCGGTCCTTCCGGAACATGTTCCGGCGCTTCCGGAACATGTTCCGGCGCTTGCGGAACATGATCCGGTGCTTCCGGAACATGTTTCGGAGCTTCCGGAACATGTTCCGGCGCTTCCGGAACATGTTCCGGCGCTTCCGGAACATGTTCCGGTCCTTCCGGAACACGTTCCGGCGCTTCCGGAACATGTTCCGGTGCTTCCGGAACATGTTCCGGCGCTTCCGGAACATGTTCCGGCGCTTCCGGAACATGTTCCGGTGCTTGCGGAAAATGTTCCGGTGCTTGCGGAACATGTTCCGGTCCTTCCGGAACATGTTCCGGCGCTTCCGGAACATGTTCCGGCGCCTGCGGAACATGTTCCGGCGCTTCCGGAACATGTTCCGGCGCTTCCGGAACATGTTCCGGTCCTTCCGGAACATGTTCTGGTCCTTCCGGAACATGTTCCGGTGCTTCCGGAACATGTTCCGGCGCTTCCGGAACATGTTCCGGCGCTTGCGGAACATGTTCCGGTGCTTCCGGAACATGTTCCGGTGCTTCCGGAACATGTTCCGGCGCTTCCGGAACATGTTCCGGCGCCTCCGGAACATGTTCCGGCGCTTCCGGAACATGTTCCGGTCCTTCCGGAACATGTTCCGGCGCTTCCGGAACATGTTCCGGCGCTTCCGGAACATGTTCCGGCGCTTCCGGAACATGTTCCGGTGCTTGCGGAACATGTTCCGGTGTTTCCGGAACATGTTCCGGCGCTTCTGGAACATGTTCCGGTCCTTCCGGAACATGTTCCGGTCCTTCCGGAACATGTTCCGGTCCTTCCGGAACATGTTCCGGTCCTTCCGGAACATGTTCCGGCGCTTCCGGAACATGTTCCGGCGCTTGCGGAACATGATCCGGTGCTTCCGGAACATGTTCCGGTGCTTCCGGAACATGTTCCGGTGCTTCCGGAACATGTTCCGGTCCTTCCGGAACATGTTCCGGTCCTTCCGGAACATGTTCCGGCGCTTCCGGAACATGTTCCGGCGCTTCCGGAACATTTTCCGGCGCTTCCGGAACATGTTCCGGCGCTTCCGGAACATGTTCCGGCGCTTCCGGAACATGTTCCGGTGCTTCCGGAACATGTTCCGGCGCTTCCGGAACATGTTCCGGTCCTTCCGGAACATGTTCCGGTCCTTCCGGAACATGTTCCGGTCCTTCCGGAACATGTTCAGGTGCTTCCAGAACATGTTCCGGCGCTTCCGGAACATGTTCCGGCGCTTCCGGAACATGTTCCGGCGCTTCCGGAACATGTTCCGGTGCTTCCGGAACATGTGCCGGTGCTTCCGGAACATGTTCCGGTGCTTCCGGAACATGTTCCGGTGCTTCCGGAACATGTTGCGGCGCTTCCGGAACATGTTCCGGCGCTTCCGGAACATGTTCCGGCGCTTCCGGAACATGTTCCGGTCCTTCCGGAACATGTTCCGGTCCTTCCGGAACATGTTCCGGCGCTTCCGGAACATGTTCCGGCGCTTCCGGAACATGTTCCGGTCCTTCCGGAACATGTTCCGGTCCTTCCGGAACATGTTCCGGTGCTTCCGGAACATGTTCCGGTCCTTCCGGAACATGTTCCGGCGCTTCCGGAACATGCTCCGGCGCTTCCGGAACATGTTCCGGCGCTTGCGGAACATGTTCCGGCGCTTGCGGAACATGTTCCGGCGCTTGCGGAACATGTTCCGGCGCTTCCTGAACATGTTCCGGCGCTTCCGGAACATGTTCCGGCGCTTGCGGAACATGTTCCGGTGCTTCCGGAACATGTTCCGGCGCTTCCGGAACATGTTCCGGTGCTTCCGGAACATGTTCCGGTGCTTTCGGAACATGTTCTGGTGCTTCCGGAACATGTTCCGCAAGCACCGGAACATGTTCCGGCGCTTCCGAAACATGTTCCGGCGCTTCCGGAACATGTTCCGGCGCTTCCGGAACATGTTCCGGTCCTTCCGGAACATGTTCCGGTCCTTCCGGAACATGTTCTGGTCCTTCCGGAACATGTTCCGGCGCTTGCCGAACATGTTCCGGGGCTTCCGGAACATGTTCCGGCGCTTGCGGAACATGTTCCGGCGCTTGCGGAAGATGTTCCGGCGCTTCCGGAACATGTTCCGGTGCTTCCGGAACATGTTCCGGTCCTACATGTTCCGGTCCTTCCGGAACATGTTCCGGTCCTTCCAAAACATGTTCAGGTGCTTCCGCAACATGTTCCGGTCCTTCCGGAACATGTTCCGGTCCTTCCAGAACATGTTCCGGTGCTTCCGGAACATGTTCCGGTCCTTCCGGAACATGTTCCGGCGCTTCCGGAACATGTTCCGGCGCTTCCGGAACATGTTCCGGTCATGTTCCGGTGCTTCCGGAACATGTTCCGGTGCTTCCGGAACATGTTCCGGTCCTTCCGGAAAATTGTCCGGCGCTTCCGGAACATGTTCCGGCGCTTCCGGAACATGTTCCGGCGCTTCCGGAACATGTTCCGGTCCTTCCGGAACATGTTCCGGCGCTTCCGGAACATGTTCCGGCGCTTCCGGAACATGTTGCGGTGCTTCCGGAACATGTTCCGGTGCTTCCCGAAAATGTTCCGGCGCTTCCGGAACATGTTCCGGTCCTTCCGGAAGATGTTCCGGTCCTTTCGGAACATATTCAGGTCCTTCCGGAACATGTTCCGGCGCTTCCGGAACATGTTGCGGCGCTTCCGGAACATGTTCCGGCGCTTCCGGAACATGTTCCGGCGCTTGCGGAACATGTTCCGGCGCTTCCGGAACATGTTCCGGCGCTTGCGGAACATGTTCCGGCGCTTCCGGAACATGTTCCGGCGCTTCCGGAACATGTTCCGGTCCTTCCGGAACATGTTCCGGTGCTTCCGGAACATGTTCCGGTCCTTCCGGAACATGTTCCGGCGCTTCCGGAACATGTTCCGGCGCTTGCGGAACATGTTCCGGTGCTTCCGGAACATGTTCCGGTCCTTCCGGAACATGTTCCGGCGCTTCCGGAACATGTTCCGGCGCTTCCGGAACGTGTTCCGGCGCTTCCGGAACATGTTCCGGCGCTTCCGGAACATGTTCCGGTCCTTCCGGAACACGTTCCGGTCCTTCCGGAACATGTTCCGGCGCTTCCGGAACATGTTCCGGTGCTTCCGGAAAATGTTCCGGTCCTTCCAGAACATGTTCCGGTCCTTCCGGAACATGGTCCGGTCCTTCCGGAACATGTTCCGGCGCTTGCGGAACATGTTCCGGCGCTTCCGGAACATGTTCCGGCGCTTGCGGAACATGTTCCGGTGCTTCCGGAACATGTTCCGGTGCTTCCGGAACATGTTCCGGCGCTTCCGGAACATGTTCCGGTCCTTCCGGAACATGTTCCGGTCCTTCCGGAACATGTTCCGGTCCTTCCGGAACATGTTCAGGTGCTTCCGCAACATGTTCCGGTCCTTCCGGAACATGTTCCGGCGATTCCGGAACATGTTCCGGTGCTTCCGGAACATGTTCCGGTGCTTCCGGAACATGTTCCGGTCCTTCCGGAACATGTTCCGGTCCTTCCGGAACATGTTCCGGTCCTTCCGGAACATGTTCCGGCGCTTCCGGAACATGTTCCGGTGCTTCCGGAACATGTTCCGGTGCTTCCGGAACATGTTGGGGTCCTTCCGGAACATGTTCCGGTCCTTCCGTGACATGTTCCGGCGCTTCCGGAACATGTTCCGGCGCTTCCGGAACATGTTCCGGTCCTTCCGGAACATGTTCCGGTGCTTCCAGAACATTTTCCGGTCCTTCCGGAACATGTTCCGGCGCTTCCGGAACATGTTCCGGCGCTTGCGGAACATGATCCGGTGCTTCCGGAACATGTTCCGGTCCTTCCGGAACATGTTCCGGCGCTTCCGGAACATGTTCCGGTGCTTCCGGAACATTTTCCGGTGCTTCCGGAACATGTTGGGGTCCTTCCGGAACATGTTCCGGTCCTTCCGTGACATGTTCCGGCGCTTCCGGAACCTGTTCCGGCGCTTCCGGAACATGTTCCGGTCCTTCCGGAACATGTTCCGGTGCTTCCGGAACATTTTCCGGTCCTTCCGGAACATGTTCCGGCGCTTCCGGAACATGTTCCGGTCCTTCCGGAACATGTTCCGGTCCTTCCGGAACATGTTCCGGTCCTTCCGGAACATGTTCAGGTGCTTCCGCAACATGTTCCGGTCCTTCCGGAACATGTTCCGGTCCTTCCGGAACATGTTCCGGTGCTTCCGGAACATGTTCCGGTGCTTCCGGAACATGTTCCGGTCCTTCCGGAACATGTTCCGGCGCTTCCGGAACATGTTCCGGCGCTTCCGGAACATGTTCCGGTGCTTCCAGAACATGTTCCGGTGCTTCCGGAACATGTTGGGGTCCTTCCCGAACATGTTCCGGTCCTTCCGTGACATGTTCCGGCGCTTCCGGAACATGTTCCGGCGCTTCCGGAACATGTTCCGGTCCTTCCGGAACATGTTCCGGTGCTTCCGGAACATGTTCCGGCGCTTGCGGAACATGTTCCGGCGCTTGCGGAACATGTTCCGGCGCTTCCGGAACATGTTCCGGCGCTTCCGGAACATGTTCCGGTCCTTCCGGAACATGTTCCGGTGCTTCCGGAACATGTTCCGGTGCTTCCGGAACATGTTCCGGCGCTTCCGGAACATGTTCCGGCGCTTGCGGAACATGTTCCGGTGCTTCCGGAACATGTTCCGGTGCTTCCGGAACATGTTCCGGCGCTTCCGGAACATGTTCCGGCGCCTCCGGAACATGTTCCGGCGCTTCCGGAACATGTTCCGGTCCTTCCGGAACATGTTCCGGCGCTTCCGGAACATGTTCCGGTGCTTGCGGAACATGTTCCGGTGCTTGCGGAATATGTTCCGGTGCTTGCGGAACATGTTCCGGCGCTTCCGGAACATGTTCCGGTCCTTCCGGAAGATGTTCCGGTCCTTCCGGAACATGTTCCGGTCCTTCCGGAACATGTTCCGGTCCTTCCGGAACATGTTCAGGTGCTTCCGCAACATGTTCCGGCGCTTCCGGAACATGTTCCGGTCCTTCCGGAACATGTTCCGGCGCTTCCGGAACATGTTCCGGTTGTTCCGGTGCTTCCGGAACATGTTCCGGTGCTTCCGGAACATGTTCCGGCGCTTCCGGAACATGTTCCGGCGCTTCCGGAACATTTTCCGGCGCTTCCGCAACATGTTCCGGCGCTTCCGGAACATGTTCCGGTCCTTCCGGAACATGTTCCGGTGCTTCCGGAACATGTTCCGGTCCTTCCGGAACATGTTCAGGTGCTTCCAGAACATGTCCCGGCGCTTCCGGAACGTGTTCCGGCGCTTCCGGAACATGTTCCGGCGCTTCCGGAACATGTTCCGGTCCTTCCGGAACATGTTCCGGCGCTTCTGGAACATGTTCCGGTGCTTCCGGAACATGTTCCGGTGCTTCCGGAACATGTTCCGGTCCTTCCGGAACATGTTCCGGCGCTTCCGGAACATGTTCCGGCGCTTCCGGAACATGTTCCGGTGCTTCCGGAACATGTTCCGGTGCTTCCGGAACATGTTCCGGCGCTTCCGGAACATGGTCCGGCGCTTCCGGAACATGTTCCGGTCCTTCCGGAACATGTTCCGGTCCTTCCGGAACATGTTCCGGCGCTTCCGGAACATGTTCCGGTCCTTCCGGAACATGTTCCGGTCCTTCCGGAACATGTTCCGGCGCTTCCGGAACATGTTCCGGTGCTTGCGGAACATGTTCCGGTGCTTGCGGAACATGTTCCGGCGCTTCCGGACCATGCTCCGGCGCTTCCGGAACATGTTCCGCCGCTTGCGGAACATGTTCCGGCGCTTGCGGAACATGTTCCGGTGCTTCCGGAACATGTTCCGGCGCTTCCGGAACATGTTCCTGTGCTTGCGGAACATGTTCCGGTGCTTGCGGAACATGTTCCGGCGCTTCCGGAACATGCTCCGGCGCTTCCGGAACATGTTCCGCCGCTTCCGGAACATGTTCCGGCGCTTCCGGAACATGTTCCGGTGCTTCCGGAACATGTTCCGGCGCTTCCGGAACATGTTCCGGTGCTTGCGGAACATGTTCCGGTGCTTGCGGAACATGTTCCGGCGCTTCCGGAACATGCTCCGGCGCTTCCGGAACATGTTCCGCCGCTTGCGGAACATGTTCCCGCGCTTGCGGAACATGTTCCGGCGCTTCCTGAACATGTTCCGGCGCTTCCGGAACATGTTCCGGCGCTTGCGGAACATGTTCCGGTGCTTCCGGAACATGTTCCGGCGCTTCCGGAACATGTTCCGGTGCTTCCGGAACATGTTCCGGTCCTTCCAAAACATGTTCCGGCGCTTCCGGAACATGTTCCGGTGCTTTCGGAACATGTTCCGGCGCTTCCGGAACATGTTCCGGCGCTTCCGGAACATGTTCCGGCGCTTCCAAAACATGTTCCGGCGCTTCCGGAACATGTTCCGGCGCTTCCGGAACATGTTCCGGCGCTTCCGGAACATGTTCCGGTGCTTGCGGAACATGTTCCGGTGCTTGCGGAACATGTTCCGGCGCTTCCGGAACATGTTCCGGCGCTTCCGGAACATGTTCCGGTCCTTCCGGAAGATGTTCCGGTCCTTTCGGAACATGTTCAGGTCCTTCCGGAACATGTTCCGGCGCTTCCGGAACATGTTGCGGCGCTTCCGGAACATGTTCCGGTCCTTCCGGAACATGTTCCGGCGCTTCCGGAACATGTTCCAGTGCTTCCGGAACATGTTCCGGCGCTTGCGGAACATGTTCCGGCCCTTCCGGAACATGTTCCGGCGCTTGCGGAACATGTTCCGGTCCTTCCGGAACATGTTCCGGCGCTTGCGGAACATGTTCCGGCGCTTCCGGAACATGTTCCGGCGCTTGCGGAACATGTTCCGGCGCTTCCGGAACATGTTCCGGTCCTTCCGGAACATGTTCCGGTCCTTCCGGAACATGTTCCGGCGCTTGCGGAACATGTTCCGGCGCTTCCGGAACATGTTCCGGCGCTTGCGGAACACGTTCCGGCGCTTCCGGAACATGTTCCGGTCCTACATGTTCCGGTCCTTCCGGAACATGTTCCGGCGCTTCCGGTCCTTCCGGAACATGTTCCGGCGCTTCCGGATCCGGCGCTTCCGGAACATGTTCCGGTCCTTCTGGAACATGTTCCGGTTCTTCCGGAACATGTTCCGGCGCTTCCGGAACATTATCCGGCGCTTGCGGAACATGTTCCGGTGCTTCCGGAACATGTTCCGGTGCTTCCGGAACATGTTCCGGTCATGTTCCGGTGCTTCCGGAACATGTTCCGGTGCTTCCGGAACATGTTCCGGTCCTTCCGGAACATGTTCCGGTGCTTCCGGAACATGTTCCGGTCCTTCCGGAACATGTTCCGGCGGTTCCGGAACATGTTCCGGCGCTTCCGGAACATGTTCCGGTCCTTCCGGAACATGTTCCGGCGCTTCCGGAACATGATCCGGCGGGTCCGGAACATGTTCCGGTGCTTCCGGAACATGTTCCGGTGCTTCCCGAAAATGTTCCGGCGCTTCCGGAACATGTTGCGGTACTTCCGGAAGATGTTCCGGTCCTTTCGGAACATGTTCAGGTCCTTCCGGAACATGTTCCAGTGCTTCCGGAACATGTTCCGGCGCTTCCGGAACATGTTCCGGTCCTTCCGGAACATGTTCCGGCGCTTCCGGAACATGTTCCGGCGCTTGCGGAACATGTTCCGGCGCTTCCGGAACATGTTCCGGTCTTTCCGGAACATGTTCCGGCGCTTCCGGAACATGTTCCGGCGCTTCCGGAACATGTTCCGGTCCTTCCGGAACATGTTCCGGTCCTTCCGGAACATGTTCCGGTCCTTCCGGAACATGTTCCGGCGCTTCCGGAAGATGTTCCGGCGCTTGCGGAACATGTTCCGGCGCTTCCGGAACATGTTCCGGTCCTTCCGGAACATGTTCCGGCGCTTCCGGATCCGGCGCTTCCGGAACATGTTCCGGCGCTTCCGGAACATGTTCCGGCGCTTCCGGAACATGTTCCGGTCCTTCCGGAACATGTTCCGGCGCTTCCGGAACATTATCCGGCGCTTGCGGAACATGTTCCGGTGCTTCCGGAACATGTTCCGGCGCTTCCGGAACATGTTCCGGTGCTTCCGGAACATGTTCCGGTGCTTCCGGAACATGTTCCGGTCATGTTCCGGCGCTTGCGGAACATGTTCCGGCGCTTCCGGAACATGTTCCGGCGCTTGCGCAACACGTTCCGGCGCTTCCGGAACATGTTCCGGTCCTACATGTTCCGGTCCTTCCGGAACATGTTCCGGCGCTTCCGGACCATGTTCCGGTCCTTCCGGAACATGTTCCGGCGCTTCCGGATCCGGCGCTTCCGGAACATGTTCCGGTCCTTCTGGAACATGTTCCGGTCCTTCCGGAACATGTTCCGGCGCTTCCGGAACATTATCCGGCGCTTGCGGAACATGTTCCGGTGCTTCCGGAACATGTTCCGGCGCTTCCGGAACATGTTCCGGTGCTTCCGGAACATGTTCCGGTGCTTCCGGAACATGTTCCGGTCATGTTCCGGTGCTTCCGGAACATGTTCCGGTGCTTCCGGAACATGTTCAGGTGCTTCCGGAACATGTTCCGGTCCTTCCGGAACATGTTCCGGCGGTTCCGGAACATGTTCCGGCGCTTCCGGAACATGTTCCGGTCCTTCCGGAACATGTTCCGGCGCTTCCGGAACATGTTCCAGCGGGTCCGGAACATGTTCCGGTGCTTCCGGAACATGTTCCGGTGCTTCCCGAAAATGTTCCGGCGCTTCCGGAACATGTTCCGGTACTTCCGGAAGATGTTCCGGTCCTTTCGGAACATGTTCAGGTCCTTCCGGAACATGTCCCGGCGCTTCCGGAACATGTTCCGGTCCTTCCGGAACATGTTCCGGTCCTTCCGGAACATGTTCCGGTGCTTCCGGAACATGTCCCGGCGCTTCCGGACCATGTTCCGGCGCTTCCGGAACATGTTCCGGTGCTTCCGGAACATGTTCCGGAATGACCGGAACATGTTCCGGTGGTTCCGGAACATGTTCCGGTCCTTCCGGAACATGTTCCGGTCCTTCCGGAACATGTTCCGGTGCTTCCGGAACATGTTCCGGTCCCTCCGGAACATGTTCCGGTCCTTCCGGAACATGTTCCGGTGCTTCCGGAACATGTTCCGGTCCTTCCGGAACATGTTCCGGCGGTTCCGGAACATGTTCCGGCGCTTCCGGAATATGATCCGGCGCTTCCGGAACATGTTCCGGTGCTTCCTGAACATGTTCCGGCGCTTCCGGAACATGTTCCGGTGCTTCCGGAACATGTTCCGGCGCTTCCGGAACATGTTCCGGCGCTTCCGGAACATGTTCCGGTGCTTCCAGAACATGTTCCGTAAGCACGGTAACATGTTCCGGGAGCGCCGGAACATGTTCCGGTCCTTCCGGAACATGTCCCGGCGCTTCCGGAACATGTTACGGTCCTTCCGGAACATGTTCCGGCGCTTCCGGAACATGTTCCGGTGCTTCCGGAACATGATCCGGTGCTTCCGGAACATGTTCCGGTCCTTCCGGAACATGTTCCGGCGCTTCCGGAACATGTTCCGGCGCTTCCGGAACATGTTCCGGTCCTTCCAGAACATGTTCCGGCGCTTCCGGAACATGTTCCGGTGCTTCCGGAACATGTTCCGGTGCTTCCGGAACATGTTCCGGTGCTTCCGGAACATGTTCCGGCGCTTCCAGAATATGATCCGGCGCTTCCGGAACATGTTCCGGTGCTTCCTGAACATGTTCCGGCGCTTCCGGAACATGTTCCGGGGCTTCCGGAACATGTTCCGGCGCTTCTGGAACATGTTCCGGCGCTTCCGGAACATGTTTCGGTGCTTCCGGAACATGTTCCGGCGCTTCCGGAACATGTTCCGGTCCTTCTGGAACATGTTCCGGCGCTTCACGAATATATTCCGGCGCTTCCGGAACATGTTCCGGTGCTTCCTGAACATGTTCCGGTCCTTGCGGAACATGTTCCTGTCCTTCCGGAACATGATCCGGCGCTTCCGGAACATGTTCCGGCGCTTCCGGAACATGTTCCGGTGCTTCCGGAACATTTTCCGGCGCATCCGGAACATGTTCCGGTCCTTCCGGAACATGTTCCCGTGCTTCCGGAACATGTTCCGGTCCTTCCGGAACATGTCCCGGCGCTTCCGGAACATGTTCCGGCGCTTCCGGAACATGTTCCGGTCATTCCGGAACATGTTCCGGAATGACCGGAACATGTTCCGGTGGTTCCGGAACGTGTTTCGGTCCTTCTGGAACATGTTCCGGTGCTTCCGGAACATGTTCCGGTCCTTCCGGAACATGTTCCGGTCCTTCCGGAAGATGTTCCGGTGCTTCCGGAACATGTCCCGGCGCTTCCGGAACATGTTCCGGCGCTTCCGGAACATGTTCCGGTCCTTCCGGAACATGTTCCGGTCCTTCCGGAACATGTTCCGGTGCTTCCGGAACATGTTCCGGTGCTTCCGGAACATGTCCCGGCGCTTCCGGACCATGTTCCGGCGCTTCCGGAACATGTTCCGGTGCTTCCGGAACATGTTCCGGAATGACCGGAACATGTTCCGGTGGTTCCGGAACATGTTCCGGTCCTTCCGGAACATGTTCCGGTGCTTCCGGAACATGTTCCGGCGCTTCCGGAACATGTTCCGGCGCTTCCGGAACATGTTCCGGTCCTTCCAGAACATGTTCCGGCGCTTCCGGAACATGTTCCGGTGCTTCCGGAACATGTTCCGGTGCTTCCGGAACATGTTCCGGTGCTTCCGGAACATGTTCCGGCGCTTCCAGAATATGATCCGGCGCTTCCGGAACATGTTCCGGTGCTTCCTGAACATGTTCCGGCGCTTCCGGAACATGTTCCGGGGCTTCCGGAACATGTTCCGGCGCTTCTGGAACATGTTCCGGCGCTTCCGGAACATGTTTCGGTGCTTCCGGAACATGTTCCGGCGCTTCCAGAACATGTTCCGGTCCTTCTGGAACATGTTCCGGCGCTTCCAGAATATGATCCGGCGCTTCCGGAACATGTTCCGGTGCTTCCTGAACATGTTCCGGTCCTTGCGGAACATGTTCCTGTCCTTCCCGAACATGATCCGGCGCTTCCGGAACATGTTCCGGCGCTTCCGGAACATGTTCCGGTGCTTCCGGAACATTTTCCGGCGCTTCCGGAACATGTTCCGGTCCTTCCGGAACATGTTCCCGTGCTTCCGGAACATGTTCCGGTCCTTCCGGAACATGTCCCGGCGCTTCCGGAACATGTTCCGGTGGTTCCGGAACGTGTTTCGGTCCTTCTGGAACATGTTCCGGTGCTTCCGGAACATGTTCCGGTCCTTCCGGAACATGTTCCGGTCCTTCCGGAAGATGTTCCGGTGCTTCCGGAACATGTCCCGGCGCTTCCGGAACATGTTCCGGCGCTTCCGGAACATGTTCCGGTCCTTCCGGAACATGTTCCGGTGCTTCCGGAACATGTTCCGGTGCTTCCGGAACATGTTCCGGTGCTTCCGGAACATGTCCCGGCGCTTCCGGACCATGTTCCGGCGCTTCCGGAACATGTTCCGGTGCTTCCGGAACATGTTCCGGAATGACCGGAACATGTTCCGGTGGTTCCGGAACATGTTCCGGTCCTTCCGGAACATGTTCCGGTGCTTCCGGAACATGTTCCGGTGCTTCCGGAACATGTTCCGGTCCCTCCGGAACATGTTCCGGTCCTTCCGGAACATGTTCCGGTGCTTCCGGAACATGTTCCGGTCCTTCCGGAACATGTTCCGGCGGTTCCGGAACATGTTCCGGCGCTTCCGGAATATGATCCGGCGCTTCCGGAACATGTTCCGGTGCTTCCTGAACATGTTCCGGCGCTTCCGGAACATGTTCCGGTGCTTCCGGAACATGTTCCGGCGCTTCCGGAACATGTTCCGGTGCTTCCGGAACATGTTCCGGTGCTTCCGGAACATGTTCCGGCGCTTCCAGAATATGATCCGGCGCTTCCGGAACATGTTCCGGTGCTTCCTGAACATGTTCCGGCGCTTCCGGAACATGTTCCGGGGCTTCCGGAACATGTTCCGGCGCTTCTGGAACATGTTCCGGCGCTTCCGGAACATGTTTCGGTGCTTCCGGAACATGTTCCGGCGCTTCCGGAACATGTTCCGGTCCTTCTGGAACATGTTCCGGCGCTTCCAGAATATGATCCGGCGCTTCCGGAACATGTTCCGGTGCTTCCTGAACATGTTCCGGTCCTTGCGGAACATGTTCCTGTCCTTCCGGAACATGATCCGGCGCTTCCGGAACATGTTCCGGCGCTTCCGGAACATGTTCCGGTGCTTCCGGAACATTTTCCGGCGCTTCCGGAACATGTTCCGGTCCTTCCGGAACATGTTCCCGTGCTTCCGGAACATGTTCCGGTCCTTCCGGAACATGTCCCGGCGCTTCCGGAACATGTTCCGGTGGTTCCGGAACGTGTTTCGGTCCTTCTGGAACATGTTCCGGTGCTTCCGGAACATGTTCCGGTCCTTCCGGAACATGTTCCGGTCCTTCCGGAAGATGTTCCGGTGCTTCCGGAACATGTCCCGGCGCTTCCGGAACATGTTCCGGCGCTTCCGGAACATGTTCCGGTCCTTCCGGAACATGTTCCGGTCCTTCCGGAACATGTTCCGGTGCTTCCGGAACATGTTCCGGCGCTTCCGGAACATGTTCCGGTGCTTCCGGAACATTTTCCGGCGCTTCCGGAACATGTTCCGGTCCTTCCGGAACATGTTCCCGTGCTTCCGGAACATGTTCCGGTCCTTCCGGAACATGTCCCGGCGCTTCCGGAACATGTTCCGGTGCTTCCGGAACATGTTCCGGTCCTTCCGGAACATGTTCCGGTGCTTCCGGAACATGTTCCGGTGGTTCCGGAACGTGTTTCGGTCCTTCTGGAACATGTTCCGGTGCTTCCGGAACATGTTCCGGTCCTTCCGGAACATGTTCCGGTCCTTCCGGAAGATGTTCCGGTGCTTCCGGAACATGTCCCGGCGCTTCCGGAACATGTTCCGGCGCTTCCGGAACATGTTCCGGTCCTTCCGGAACATGTTCCGGTCCTTCCGGAACATGTTCCGGTCCTTCCGGAACATGTTCCGGTGCTTCCGGAACATGTTCCGGTGCTTCCGGAACATGTCCCGGCGCTTCCGGACCATGTTCCGGCGCTTCCGGAACATGTTCCGGTGCTTCCGGAACATGTTCCGGTGCTTCCGGAACATGTTCCGGTCCCTCCGGAACATGTTCCGGTCCTTCCGGAACATGTTCCGGTGCTTCCGGAACATGTTCCGGTCCTTCCGGAACATGTTCCGGCGGTTCCGGAACATGTTCCGGCGCTTCCGGAATATGATCCGGCGCTTCCGGAACATGTTCCGGTGCTTCCTGAACATGTTCCGGCGCTTCCGGAACATGTTCCGGTGCTTCCGGAACATGTTCCGGCGCTTCCGGAACATGTTCCGGTGCTTCCGGAACATGTTCCGGTGCTTCCGGAACATGTTCCGGCGCTTCCAGAATATGATCCGGCGCTTCCGGAACATGTTCCGGTGCTTCCTGAACATGTTCCGGCGCTTCCGGAACATGTTCCGGGGCTTCCGGAACATGTTCCGGCGCTTCTGGAACATGTTCCGGCGCTTCCGGAACATGTTTCGGTGCTTCCGGAACATGTTCCGGCGCTTCCGGAACATGTTCCGGTCCTTCTGGAACATGTTCCGGCGCTTCCAGAATATGATCCGGCGCTTCCGGAACATGTTCCGGTGCTTCCTGAACATGTTCCGGTCCTTGCGGAACATGTTCCTGTCCTTCCGGAACATGATCCGGCGCTTCCGGAACATGTTCCGGCGCTTCCGGAACATGTTCCGGTGCTTCCGGAACATTTTCCGGCGCTTCCGGAACATGTTCCGGTCCTTCCGGAACATGTTCCCGTGCTTCCGGAACATGTTCCGGTCCTTCCGGAACATGTCCCGGCGCTTCCGGAACATGTTCCGGCGCTTCCGGAACATGTTTCGGTCCTTCTGGAACATGTTCCGGTGCTTCCGGAACATGTTCCGGTCCTTCCGGAACATGTTCCGGTCCTTCCGGAAGATGTTCCGGTGCTTCCGGAACATGTCCCGGCGCTTCCGGAACATGTTCCGGCGCTTCCGGAACATGTTCCGGTCCTTCCGGAACATGTTCCGGTCCTTCCGGAACATGTTCCGGTGCTTCCGGAACATGTTCCGGTGCTTCCGGAACATGTCCCGGCGCTTCCGGACCATGTTCCGGCGCTTCCGGAACATGTTCCGGTGCTTCCGGAACATGTTCCGGAATGACCGGAACATGTTCCGGTGGTTCCGGAACATGTTCCGGTCCTTCCGGAACATGTTCCGGTGCTTCCGGAACATGTTCCGGCGCTTCCGGAACATGTTCCGGCGCTTCCGGAACATGTTCCGGTCCTTCCAGAACATGTTCCGGCGCTTCCGGAACATGTTCCGGTGCTTCCGGAACATGTTCCGGTGCTTCCGGAACATGTTCCGGTGCTTCCGGAACATGTTCCGGCGCTTCCAGAATATGATCCGGCGCTTCCGGAACATGTTCCGGTGCTTCCTGAACATGTTCCGGCGCTTCCGGAACATGTTCCGGGGCTTCCGGAACATGTTCCGGCGCTTCTGGAACATGTTCCGGCGCTTCCGGAACATGTTTCGGTGCTTCCGGAACATGTTCCGGCGCTTCCGGAACATGTTCCGGTCCTTCTGGAACATGTTCCGGCGCTTCCAGAATATGATCCGGCGCTTCCGGAACATGTTCCGGTGCTTCCTGAACATGTTCCGGTCCTTGCGGAACATGTTCCTGTCCTTCCGGAACATGATCCGGCGCTTCCGGAACATGTTCCGGCGCTTCCGGAACATGTTCCGGTGCTTCCGGAACATTTTCCGGCGCTTCCGGAACATGTTCCGGTCCTTCCGGAACATGTTCCCGTGCTTCCGGAACATGTTCCGGTCCTTCCGGAACATGTCCCGGCGCTTCCGGAACATGTTCCGGCGCTTCCGGAACATGTTCCGGTCATTCCGGAACATGTTCCGGAATGACCGGAACATGTTCCGGTGGTTCCGGAACGTGTTTCGGTCCTTCTGGAACATGTTCCGGTGCTTCCGGAACATGTTCCGGTCCTTCCGGAACATGTTCCGGTCCTTCCGGAAGATGTTCCGGTGCTTCCGGAACATGTCCCGGCGCTTCCGGAACATGTTCCGGCGCTTCCGGAACATGTTCCGGTCCTTCCGGAACATGTTCCGGTCCTTCCGGAACATGTTCCGGTGCTTCCGGAACATGTTCCGGTGCTTCCGGAAAATGTCCCGGCGCTTCCGGACCATGTTCCGGCGCTTCCGGAACATGTTCCGGTGCTTCCGGAACATGTTCCGGAATGACCGGAACATGTTCCGGTGGTTCCGGAACATGTTCCGGTCCTTCCGGAACATGTTCCGGTGCTTCCGGAACATGTTCCGGCGCTTCCGGAACATGTTCCGGCGCTTCCGGAACATGTTCCGGTCCTTCCAGAACATGTTCCGGCGCTTCCGGAACATGTTCCGGTGCTTCCGGAACATGTTCCGGTGCTTCCGGAACATGTTCCGGTGCTTCCGGAACATGTTCCGGCGCTTCCAGAATATGATCCGGCGCTTCCGGAACGTGTTCCGGTGCTTCCTGAACATGTTCCGGCGCTTCCGGAACATGTTCCGGGGCTTCCGGAACATGTTCCGGCGCTTCTGGAACATGTTCCGGCGCTTCCGGAACATGTTTCGGTGCTTCCGGAACATGTTCCGGCGCTTCCGGAACATGTTCCGGTCCTTCTGGAACATGTTCCGGCGCTTCCAGAATATGATCCGGCGCTTCCGGAACATGTTCCGGTGCTTCCTGAACATGTTCCGGTCCTTGCGGAACATGTTCCTGTCCTTCCGGAACATGATCCGGCGCTTCCGGAACATGTTCCGGCGCTTCCGGAACATGTTCCGGTGCTTCCGGAACATTTTCCGGCGCTTCCGGAACATGTTCCGGTCCTTCCGGAACATGTTCCCGTGCTTCCGGAACATGTTCCGGTCCTTCCGGAACATGTCCCGGCGCTTCCGGAACATGTTCCGGTGGTTCCGGAACGTGTTTCGGTCCTTCTGGAACATGTTCCGGTGCTTCCGGAACATGTTCCGGTCCTTCCGGAACATGTTCCGGTCCTTCCGGAAGATGTTCCGGTGCTTCCGGAACATGTCCCGGCGCTTCCGGAACATGTTCCGGCGCTTCCGGAACATGTTCCGGTCCTTCCGGAACATGTTCCGGTCCTTCCGGAACATGTTCCGGTGCTTCCGGAACATGTTCCGGTGCTTCCGGAACATGTCCCGGCGCTTCCGGACCATGTTCCGGCGCTTCCGGAACATGTTCCGGTGCTTCCGGAACATGTTCCGGAATGACCGGAACATGTTCCGGTGGTTCCGGAACATGTTCCGGTCCTTCCGGAACATGTTCCGGTGCTTCCGGAACATGTTCCGGTGCTTCCGGAACATGTTCCGGTCCCTCCGGAACATGTTCCGGTCCTTCCGGAACATGTTCCGGTGCTTCCGGAACATGTTCCGGTCCTTCCGGAACATGTTCCGGCGGTTCCGGAACATGTTCCGGCGCTTCCGGAATATGATCCGGCGCTTCCGGAACATGTTCCGGTGCTTCCTGAACATGTTCCGGCGCTTCCGGAACATGTTCCGGTGCTTCCGGAACATGTTCCGGCGCTTCCGGAACATGTTCCGGTGCTTCCAGAACATGTTCCGTAAGCACGGTAACATGTTCCGGGAGCGCCGGAACATGTTCCGGTCCTTCCGGAACATGTCCCGGCGCTTCCGGAACATGTTCCGGTCCTTCCGGAACATGTTCCGGTCCTTCCGGAACATGTTCCGGCGCTTCCGGAACATGATCCGGTGCTTCCGGAACATGTTCCGGTCCTTCCGGAACATGTTCCGGCGCTTCCGGAACATGTTCCGGTCCTTCCGGAACATGTTCCGGCGCTTCCGGAACATGTTCCGGTGCTTCCGGAACATGTTCCGGTGCTTCCGGAACATGTTCCGGCGCTTCCAGAATATGATCCGGCGCTTCCGGAACATGTTCCGGTGCTTCCTGAACATGTTCCGGCGCTTCCGGAACATGTTCCGGTGCTTCCGGAACATGTTCCGGCGCTTCTGGAACATGTTCCGGCGCTTCCGGAACATGTTCCTGTCCTTCCGGAACATGTTCCGGCGCTTCCGGAACATGTTCCGGTCCTTCTGGAACATGTTCCGGTCCTTGCGGAACATGTTCCTGTCCTTCCGGAACATGATCCGGCGCTTCCGGAACATGTTCCGGCGCTTCCGGAACATGTTCCGGTGCTTCCGGAACATGTTCCCGTGCTTCCGGAACATGTTCCGGTCCTTCCGGAACATGGTCCCGTGCTTCCGGAACATGTTCCGGTGCTTCCGGAACATGTTCCGGTCCTTCCGGAACATGTTCCGGCGCTTCTGGAACATGTTCCGGCGCTTCCGGAACAGGTTCCGGTGCTTCCGGAACATGTTCCGGCGCTTCCGGAACATGTTCCGGTCCTTCCAGAACATGTTCTGGTCCTTCCGGAACATTGTCCGGCGCTTCCGGAACATGTTCCGGCGCTTCCGGAACATGCTCCGGCGCTTCCGGAACATGTTCAGGCGCTTCCGGAACATGTTCCGGCGCTTCCGGAATATGATCCGGCGCTTCCGGAACATGTTCCGGTGCTTCCTGAACATGTTCCGGCGCTTCCGGAACATGTTCCGGTGCTTCCGGAACATGTTCCGGTCCTTCCGGAACATGTTCCGGCGCTTCCGGAACATGTTCCGGTGCTTCCGGAACATGTTCCGGCGCTTCCGGAACATGTTCCGGTGCTTCCGGAACATGTTCCGGTGCTTCCGGAACATGTTCCGGTGCTTCCGGAACATGTTCCGGCGCTTCCGGAACATGTTACGGTGCTTGCGCAACATGTTCCGGTCCTTCCGGAACATGTTCCGGCGCTTCCGGAACATGTTCCGGCGCTTCCGGAACATGTTCCGGTCATTCCGGAACATGTTCCGGTCCTTCCGGAAAAAGTTCCGGCGCTTCCGGAACATGTTCCGGCGCTTCCGGAACATGTTCCGGTGCTTCCGGAACATGTTCCGGCGCTTCTGGAACATGTTCCGGTGCTTCCGGAACATGTTCCGGTGCTTCCGGAACATGTTCCGGCGCTTCCGGAACATGTTCCGGCGCTTCCGGAACATGTTACGGTGCTTGCGCAACATGTTCCGGTCCTTCCGGAACATGTTCCGGCGCTTCCGGAACATGTTCCGGTCCTTCCGGAAAAAGTTCCGGCGCTTCCGGAACATGTTCCGGCGCTTCCGGAACATGTTCCGGCGCTTCCAGAACGTGTTCCGGCGCTTCCGGAACGTGTTCCGGCGCTTCCGGAACATGTTCCGGCGCTTCCGGAACATGTTCCGGCGCTTCCGGAACATGTTCCTGTCCTTCCGGAACATGTTCCGGCGCTTCCGGAACATGTTCCGGCGCTTCCGGAACATATTCCGGCGCTTCCGGAACATGTTCCGGTCCTTCCGGAACATGTTCCCGTGCTTCCGGAACATGTTCCGGTGCTTCCGGAACACGTTCCGGTCCTTCCGGAACATGTTCCGGTCCTTCCGGAACATGTTCCGGCGCTTCCGGAACATGTTCCCGTGCTTCCGGAACATGTTCCGGTGCTTCCAGAACACGTTCCGGTCCTTCCGGAACATGTTCCGGTCCTTCCGGAACATGTTCCGGCGCTTCCGGAACATGTTCCGGCGCTTCCGGAACATTTTCTGGTGCTTCCGGAACATGTTCCGGTGCTTCCGGAACATGTTCCGGTGGTTCCGGAACATGTTCCGGTGCTTCCGGAACATGTTCCGGTGCTTCCGGAACATGTTCCGGTGCTTCCGGAACATGTTCCGGTCCTTCCGGAACATGTTCCCGTGCTTCCGGAACATGTTCCGGTGCTTCCGGAACATGTTCCGGTCCTTCCGGAACATGTTCCGGTCCTTCCGGAACATGTTCCGGCGCTTCCGGAACATGTTCCGGTCCTTCCGGAACGTGTTCCGGCGCTTCCGGAACATGTTCCTGTCCTTCCGGAACATGTTCCGGCGCTTCCGGAACATGTTCCGGTCCTTCCGGAACATGTTCCGGTCCTTGCGGAACATTTTCCGGTCCTTCCGGAACATGTTCCGGCGCTTCCGGAACATGTTCCGGTGCTTCCGGAACATGTTCCGGTGGTTCCGGAACATGTTCCGGTGGTTCCGGAACATGTTCCGGTCCTTCCGGAACATGTTCCCGTGCTTCCGGAACATGTTCCGGTGCTTCCGGAACATGTTCCGGTCCTTCCGGAACATGTTCCGGCGCTTCCGGAACATGTTCCGGTCCTTCCGGAACATGTTCCAGTGCTTCCGGAACATGTTCCGGTGCTTCCGGAACATGTTCCGGTGCTTCCGGAACATGTTCCAGTGCTTCCGGAACATGTTCCGGTGCTTCCGGAACATGTTCCGGTGCTTCCGGAACATGTTCCGGTCCTTCCGGAACATGTTCCGGCGCTTCTGGAACATGTTCCGGTCCTTCCGGAACATATTCCGGCGCTTCCGGAATATGATCCGGCGCTTCCGGAACATGTTCCGGTGCTTCCTGAACATGTTCCGGCGCTTCCGGAACATGTTCCGGTGCTTCCGGAACATGTTCCGGCGCTTCCGGAACATGTTCCGGCGCTTCCGGAACATGTTCCGGTCCTTCTGGAACATGTTCCGGTCCTTGCGGAACATGTTCCGGTCCTTCCGGAACATGTTCCGGCGCTTCCGGAACATGTTCCGGCGCTTCCGGAACATCTTCCGGTGCTTCCGGAACATGTTCCGGCGCTTCCGGAACATGTTCCGGTCCTTCCGGAACATGTTCCCGTGCTTCCGGAACATGTTCCGGTCCTTCTGGAACATGGTCCCGTGCTTCCGGAACATGTTCCGGTGCTTCCGGAACATGTTCCGGTCCTTCCGGAACATGTTCCGGCGCTTCTGGAACATGTTCCGGTGCTTCCGGAACATGTTCCGGTGGTTCCGGAACATGTTCCGGTGCTTCCGGAACATGTTCCGGTGCTTCCGGAACATGTTCCGGTGCTTCCGGAACATGTTCCGGTCCTTCCGGAACATGTTCCCGTGCTTCCGGAACATGTTCCGGTGCTTCCGGAACATGTTCCGGTCCTTCCGGAACATGTTCCGGTCCTTCCGGAACATGTTCCGGCGCTTCCGGAACATGTTCCGGTCCTTCCGGAACGTGTTCCGGCGCTTCCGGAACATGTTCCTGTCCTTCCGGAACATGTTCCGGCGCTTCCGGAACATGTTCCGGTCCTTCCGGAACATGTTCCGGTCCTTGCGGAACATGTTCCGGTCCTTCCGGAACATGTTCCGGCGCTTCCGGAACATGTTCCGGTGCTTCCGGAACATGTTCCGGTGGTTCCGGAACATGTTCCGGTGGTTCCGGAACATGTTCCGGTCCTTCCGGAACATGTTCCCGTGCTTCCGGAACATGTTCCGGTGCTTCCGGAACATGTTCCGGTCCTTCCGGAACATGTTCCGGCGCTTCCGGAACATGTTCCGGTCCTTCCGGAACATGTTCCAGTGCTTCCGGAACATGTTCCGGTGCTTCCGGAACATGTTCCGGTGCTTCCGGAACATGTTCCAGTGCTTCCGGAACATGTTCCGGTGCTTCCGGAACATGTTCCGGTGCTTCCGGAACATGTTCCGGTCCTTCCGGAACATGTTCCGGCGCTTCTGGAACATGTTCCGGTCCTTCCGGAACATATTCCGGCGCTTCCGGAATATGATCCGGCGCTTCCGGAACATGTTCCGGTGCTTCCTGAACATGTTCCGGCGCTTCCGGAACATGTTCCGGTGCTTCCGGAACATGTTCCGGCGCTTCCGGAACATGTTCCGGCGCTTCCGGAACATGTTCCGGTCCTTCTGGAACATGTTCCGGTCCTTGCGGAACATGTTCCGGTCCTTCCGGAACATGTTCCGGCGCTTCCGGAACATGTTCCGGCGCTTCCGGAACATCTTCCGGTGCTTCCGGAACATGTTCCGGCGCTTCCGGAACATGTTCCGGTCCTTCCGGAACATGTTCCCGTGCTTCCGGAACATGTTCCGGTCCTTCTGGAACATGGTCCCGTGCTTCCGGAACATGTTCCGGTGCTTCCGGAACATGTTCCGGTCCTTCCGGAACATGTTCCGGCGCTTCTGGAACATGTTCCGGCGCTTCCGGAACAGGTTCCGGTGCTTCCGGAACATGTTCCGGTCCTTCCGGAACATGTTCCGGTCCTTCCGGAACATGTTCCGGCGCTTCCGGAACATGTTCCGGCGCTTCCGGAACATGTTCCGGTCCTTCCAGAACATGTTCCGGTCCTTCCGGAACATTGTCCGGCGCTTCCGGAACATGTTCCGGCGCTTCCGGAACGTGTTCCGGCGCTTCCGGAACGTGTTCCGGCGCTTCCGGAACATGTTCCGGCGCTTCCGGAACATGATCCGGCGCTTCCGGAACATGTTCAGGCGCTTCCGGAACATGTTCCGGCGCTTCCGGAATATGATCCGGCGCTTCCGGAACATGTTCCGGTGCTTCCTGAACATGTTCCGGCGCTTCCGGAACATGTTCCGGTCCTTCAGGAACATGTTCCGGCGCTTCCGGAACATGTTCCGGCGCTTCCGGAACATGTTCCGGTGCTTCCGGAACATGTTCCGGCGCTTCCGGAACATGTTCCGGTGCTTCCGGAACATGTTCCGGCCCTTCCGGAACATGTTCCGGTCCTTCCGGAACATGTTCCGGCGCTTCCGGAACATGTTCCGGGGCTTCCGGAACATGTTCCGGTCCTTCCGGAAAAAGTTCCGGCGCTTCCGGAACATGTTCCGGCGCTTCCGGAACATGTTCCGGCGCTTCCGGAACATGTTCCGGCGCTTCTGGAACATGTTCCGGTGCTTCCGGAACATGTTCCGGTGCTTCCGGAACATGTTCCGGCGCTTGCGCAACATGTTCCGGTGCTTGCGCAACATGTTCCGGCGCTTCCGGAACATGTTCCGGTGCTTCCGGAACATGTTCCGGCGCTTCCGGAACATGTTCCGGCGCTTCCGGAACATGTTCCGGTCCTTCCGGAACATGTTCCGGTCCTTCCGGAAAAAGTTCCGGCGCTTCCGGAACATGTTCCGGCGCTTCCGGAACATGTTCCGGTCCTTCCGGAACATGTTCCGGCGCTTCCGGAACATGTTCCGGCGCTTCCGGAACATGTTCCGGTCCTTCCGGAACATGTTCCGGTCCTTCCGGAACATGTTCCGGCGCTTCCGGAACATGTTCCGGTGGTTCCGGAACATGTTCCGGTGCTTCCGGAACATGTTCCGGTGCTTCCGGAACATGTTCCGGTCCTTCAGGAACATGTTCCGGCGCTTCCGGAACATGTTCCGGTGCTTCCGGAACATGTTTCGGTGCTTCCGGAACATGTTCCGGCGCTTCTGGAACATGTTCCGGTCCTTCCGGAACATGTTCCGGCGCTTCCGGAACATGTTCCGGTGCTTCCGGAACATGTTCCGGCGCTTCCGGAACATGTTCCGGTCCTTCCGGAACATGTTCCGGTCCTTCCGGAACATGTTCCGGCGCTTCCGGAACATGTTCCGGCGCTTCCGGAACATGTTCCGGCGCTTCCGGAACATGTTCCGGCGCTTCCGGAACATGTTCCGGCGCTTCCGGAACATGTTCCGGTCCTTCCGGAACATGTTCCGGTCCTTCCGGAAAACGTTCCGGCGCTTCCGGAACATGTTCCGGCGCTTCCGGAACATGTTCCGGCGCCTCTGGAACATGTTCCGGCGCTTCCGGAACATCTTCCGGTGCTTCCGGAACATGTTGCGGTGCTTCCGGAACATGTTCCGGCGCTTGCGCAACATGTTCCGGTGCTTGCGCAACATGTTCCGGCGCTTCCGGAACATGTTCCGGCGCTTCCGGAACATGTTCCGGTCCTTCCGGAACATGTTCCGGTCCTTCCGGAAAAAGTTCCGGCGCTTCCGGAACATGTTCCGGCGCTTCCGGAACATGTTCCCGCGCTTCCGGAACGTGTTCCGGCGCTTCCGGAACGTGTTCCGGCGCTTCCGGAACGTGTTCCGGCGCTTCCGGAACATGTTCCGGCGCTTCCGGAACATGTTCCTGTCCTTCCGGAACATGTTCCGGCGCTTCCGGAACATGTTCCGGCGCTTCCGGAACATGTTCCGGTCCTTCCGGAACATGTTCCGGTCCTTGCGGAACATGTTCCGGTCCTTCCGGAACATGTTCCGGCGCTTCCGGAACATGTTCCGGCGCTTCCGGAACATGTTCCGGTGGTTCCGGAACATGTTCCGGTGGTTCCGGAACATGTTCCGGTGCTTCCGGAACATGTTCCGGTCCTTCCGGAACATGTTCCGGCGCTTCCGGAACATGTTCCGGTCCTTCCGGAACATGTTCCCGTGCTTCCGGAACATGTTCCGGTGCTTCCGGAACACGTTCCGGTCCTTCCGGAACATGTTCCGGTCCTTCCGGAACATGTTCCGGCGCTTCCGGAACATGTTCCGGTCCTTCCTGAACATGTTCCGGCGCTTCCGGAACATGTTCCGGCGCTTCCGGAACATTTTCTGGTGCTTCCGGAACATGTTCCGGCGCTTCCGGAACATGTTCCGGTGGTTCCGGAACATGTTCTGGTGGTTCCGGAACTTGTTCCGGTCCTTCCGGAACATGTTCCGGTCCTTCCGGAACATGTTCCGGTGCGTCCGGAACATGTTCCGGTCCTTCCGGAACATGTTCCGGCGCTTCCGGAACATGTTCCGGTCCTTCCGGAACATGTTCCCGTGCTTCCGGAACATGTTCCGGTGCTTCCGGAACATGTTCCGGCGCTTCCGGAACATGTTCCGGTGCTTCCGGAATATCTTCCGGTGGTTCTGGAACATGTTCCGGTGCTCCCGGAACATGTTCCGGCGCTTCCGGAACATGTTCCGGTCCTTCCCGAACATGTTCCGGCGCTTCCGGAACGTGTTCCGGCGCTTCCGGAACGTGTTCCGGCGCTTCCGGAACATGTTCCGGTCCTCCCGGAACATGTTCCGGTCCTTCCCGAACATGTTCCCGTGCTTCCGGAACATGTTCCGGTGCTTCCGGAACATGTTCCGGTCCTTCCGGAACATGTTCCGGCGCTTCAGGAACATGTTCCGGTCCTTCCGGAACATATTCCGGCGCTTCCGGAACATGTTCCGGCGCTTCCGGAACATGTTCCGGTGGTTCCGGAACATGTTCCGGTGGTTCCGGAACTTGTTCCGGTCCTTCCGGAACATGTTCCGGTCCTTCCGGAACATGTTCCGGTCCTTCCGGAACATGTTCCGGTCCTTCCGGAACATGTTCCGGCGCTTCCGGAACATGTTCCGGTCCTTCCGGAACATGTTCCCGTGCTTCCGGAACATGTTCCGGTGGTTCCGGAACATGTTCCGGTGGTTCCGGAACATGTTCCGGTCCTTCCGGAACATGTTCCCGTGCTTCCCGAACATGTTCCGGTGCTTCCGGAACATGTTCCGGTCCTTCCGGAACATGTTCCGGCGCTTCCGGAACATGTTCCGGTCCTTCCGGAACATGTTCCAGTGCTTCCGGAACATGTTCCGGTGCTTCCGGAACATGTTCCGGTGCTTCCGGAACATGTTCCGGTCCTTCCGGAACATGTTCCGGCGCTTCTGGAACATGTTCCGGTCCTTCCGGAACATATTCCGGCGCTTCCGGAACATGTTCCGGCGCTTCCGGAACATGTTCCGGTCCTTCCGGAACATGTTCCGGTCCTTGCGGAACATGTTCCGGTCCTTCCGGAACATGTTCCGGAACATGTTCCGGTGGTTCCGGAACATGTTCCGGTGGTTCCGGAACTTGTTCCGGTCCTTCCGGAACATGTTCCGGCGCTTCCGGAACATGTTCCGGTCCTTCCGGAAGATGTTCCCGTGCTTCCGGAACATGTTCCGGTCCTTCCGGAACATGTTCCGGTCCTTCCGGAACATGTTCCGGCGCTTCCGGAACATGTTCCGGCGCTTCCGGAACATGTTCCGGTCCTTCCTAAACATGTTCCGGTCCTTCCGGAACATGTTCCGGCGCTTCCGGAACATGTTCCGGTCCTTCCGGAACATGTTCCGGTCCTTCCGGAACATGTTCCGGTGCTTCCGGAACATGTTCCGGTGCTTCCGGAATATCTTCCGGTGGTTCTGGAACATGTTCCGGTGCTCCTGGAACATGTTCCGGCGCTTCCGGAACATGTTCCGGTGCTTCCGGAACATGTTCCGGTCCTTCGGGAACATGTTCCGGTCCTTCCGGAACATGTTCCGGTCCTTCCGGAACATGTTCCGGCGCTTCCGGAACATGTTCCGGTGGTTCCGGAACATGTGCCGGTTCTTCCGGAACATGTTCCGGCGCTTCCGGAACATGTTCCGGTCCTTCCGGAACATGTTCCGGCGCTTCCGGAACATGTTCCGGTCCTTCCGGAACATGTTCCGGTCCTTGCGGAACATGTTCCGGTCCTTCCGGAACATGTTCCGGTCCTGCCGGAACATGTTCCGGTGCTTCCGAAACATGTTCCGGTCCTGCCGGAACATGTTCCGGTCCTTCCGGACATGTTCCGGTCCTTCCGGAACATGTTCCGGCGCTTCCGCAACATGTTCCGGTCCTTCCGGAACATGTTCCGGTCCTTCCGGAAAATGTTCCGGTGGTTCCGGAACATCTTCCGGTGGTTCCGGAACATGTTCCGGTCCTTCCGGAACATGTTCCGGTGCTTCCGGAACATGTTCCGGCGCTTCCGCAACATGTTCCGGTCCTTCCGGAACATGTTCCGGTGCTTCCGGAACATGTTCCGGTGCTTCCGGAACATGTTCCGGTGCTTCCGGAACATGTTCCGGTCCTTCCGGAACATGTTCCGGCGCTTCTGGAACATGTTCCGGCGCTTCCGGAACATGTTCTGGCGCTTCCGGGACATGTTCCGGCGCTTCCGGAACATGTTCCGGTCCTTCCGGAACATGTTTCGGTCCTTCCGGAACATGTTCCGGTGCTTCCGGAACATGTTCCGGTCCTTCCGGAACATGTTCTGGCGCTTCCGGGACATGTTCCGGCGCTTCCGGAACATGTTCCGGTCCTTCCGGAACATGTTTCGGTCCTTCCGGAACATGTTCCGGTGCTTCCGCAACATGTGCCGGCGCTTCCGGAACATGTTCCGGCGCTTCCGGAACATGTTTCGGTGCTTCCGGAACATGTTCCGGCGCTTCCGGAACATGTTCCGGCGCTTCCGGAACATGTTCCGGTCCATCCGGAAAATGTTCCGGTCCTTCCGGAACATGTTACGGCGCTTCCGGAACATGTTCCGGTGCTTCCGGAACATGTTCAGGTGCTTCCGGAACATGTTCCGGTCCTTCCGGAACATGTTCCGGCGCTTCCGGAACATGTTCCGGTCCTTCCGGAACATGTTCCGGTCCTTCCGGAACATGTTCCGGTCCTTCCGGCCTTCCTGAACATGTTCCGGCGCTTCCGGAACATGTTCCGGTGCTTCCGGAACATGTTCCGGTCCTTCCGGGACATGTTCCGGCGCTTCCGGAAAATGTTCCGGTCCTTCCGGAACATGTTCCGGTGGTTCCGGAACATGTTCCGGTGCTTCCGGAACATGTTCCGGTCTTTCGGGGAGATGTTCCGGTGCTTCCAGAAAATGTTCCGGTCCTTCCGGAACATGTTCCGGTGCTTCCGGAACATGTTCCGGTCCTTCCGGCCTTCCGGAACATGTTCCCGTGCTTCCGGAACATGTTCCGGTCCTTCCGGAAAATGTTCCGGTCCTTCCGGGACATGTTCCGGCGCTTCCGGGACATGTTCCGGTGCTTCCGCAACATGTTCCGGTGCTTCCGCAACATGTTCCGGTGCTTCCGCAACATGTTCCGGTGCTTCCAGAACATGTTCCGGTGCTTCCAGAACATGTTCCGGCGCTTCCGGAACATGTTCCGGTCCTCCCGGAACATGTTCCGGTCCTTCCGGAACATGTTCCGGCGCTTCCGGAACATGTTCCGGTCCTTCCGGGACATGTTCCGGTCCTTCCGGAACATGTGCCAGCGCTTCCGGAACATGTTCCGGTGCTTCCGGAACATGTTCCGGTCCTTCCGGAACATGTTTCGGCGCTTCCTGAACATGTTCCGGTGCTTCCGGAACATGTTCCGGCGCTTCCGGAACATGTTCCGGTGCTTCCGGAACATGTTCCGGTCCTTCCGCAACATGTTCCGGCGCTTTGGCAACATGTGCCGGCGCTTCCGGAACATGTTCCGGCGCTTCCGGAACATGTTCCGGTGCTTCCGGAACATGTTCCGGCGCTTCCGGAACATGTTCCGGCGCTTCCGGAACATGTTCCGGCGCTTCTGGAACATGTTCCGGTCCATCCGGAAAATGTTCCGGTCCTTCCGGAACATGTTACGGCGCTTCCGGAACATGTTCCGGTGCTTCCGGAACATGTTCCGGTCCTTCCGGAACATGTGCCGGTCCTTCCGGAACATGTTCCGGTCCTTCCGGAACATGTTCCGGTCCTTCCGGCCTTCCTGAACATGTTCCGGCGCTTCCGGAACATGTTCCGGTGCTTCCGGAACATGTTCCGGTCCTTCCGGGACATGTTCCGGCGCTTCCGGGACATGTTCCGGTCTTTCGGGGAGATGTTCCGGTGCTTCCGGAAAATGTTCCGGTCCTTCCGGAACATGTTCCGGTCCTTCCGGAACATGTTCCGGTGCTTCCGGAACATTTTCCGGTCTTTCGGGGAGATGTTCCGGTGCTTCCGGAAAATGTTCCGGTCCTTCCGGAACATGTTCCGGAAGGACCGGAACATGTTCCGGTCCTTCCGGCCTTCCTGAAGATGTTCCGGCGCTTCCGGAACATGTTCCGGTGCTTCCAGAACATGTTCCGGTCCTTCCGGGACATGTTCCGGCGCTTCCGGGACATGTTCCGGCGCTTCCGGAACATGTTCCGGTCCTTCCGGAACATGTTCCGGTGCTTCCGGAACATGTTCCGGTGGTTCCGGAACATGTTCCGGTCTTTCGGGAAGATGTTCCGGTGCTTCCGGAACATGTTCCGGTCCTGGCGGAACATGTTCCGGTCCTTCCGGAACATGTTCCGGCGCTTCCGGAACATGTTCCGGTCCTTCCGTAACATGTTCCGGTCCTTCCGGAACATATTCCGGTCCTTCCGGAAGATGTTCCGGCGCTTCCGGAACATGTTCCGGCGCTTCCGGAACATGTTCCGGTCCTTCCGGAACATGTTCCGGTCCTTCCGGAACATGTTCCAGCGCTTCCGGAACATGTTCCGGCGCTTCCGGAACATGTTCCGGTCCTTCCGGAACATGTTCCGGCGCTTCCGGAACATGTTCCGGTCCTTCCGGAACATGGGCCAGCGCTTCCGGAACATGTTCCGGCGCTTCCGGAACATGTTCCGGCGCTTCCGGAACATGTTCCGGTGCTTCCGGAACATGTTCCGGTCCTTCCGGAACATGTTCCGGCGCTTCCGGAACATGTTCCGGTCCTTCCGGAACATGTTCCGGCGCTTCCGGAACATGTTCCGGCGCTTCCGAATCATGTTCCGGTCCCTCCGGAACATGTTCCGGTCCCTCCGGAACATGTTCCGGCGCTCCCGGAACATGTTGAGGTGCTTCCGGAACATGTTCCGGTCCTTCCGGAACATGTACCGGTCCTTCCGGAACATGTTCCGGCGCTTCCTGAACATGTTCCGGTCCTTCTGGAACATGTCCCGGTCCTTCCAGAACATGTTCCGGTGCTTCCGGAACATGTTCCGGCGCTTGCAGAACATGTTCCGGCGCATCCGGAACATGTTCCGGTGCTTCCGGAACATGTTCCGGTGCTTCCGGAACATGTTCCGGTGCTTCCGGAACATGTTCCGGCGCTTCCGGAACATGTTCCGGTCCTTCCGGATCATGTTACGGCGCTTCCGGAACATGTTCGGGTGCTTCCGGAACATGTTCCGGTCCTTCCGGAACATGTTGCGGTCCTTCCGGAACATGTTCCGGCGCTTCCGGAACATGTTCCGGCGCTTCCGGAACATGTTCCGGTCCTTCCGGAACATGTTCCGGTCCTTCCGGAACATGTTCCGGCGCTTCCGGAACATGTTCCGGCGCTTCCGGAACATGTTCCGGTGCTTCCGGAATATGTTCCAGCGTCCCGGAACATGTTCCGGCACTTCCGGAACATATTCCAGTCCTTCCGGAACATGTTCCGGTCCTTCCGGAACATGTTCCGGCGCTTGCGAAACATGTTCCGGCGCTTGCGGAACATGTTCCGGCGCTTGCGGAACATGTTCCGGCGCTTCCGGAACATGTTCCGGTGCTTCCGGAACATGTTCCGGCGCTTCCGGAACATGTTCCGGTGCTTCCGGAACATGTTCTGGAGCTTCCGGAACATGTTCCGGTGCTTCCGGAACATGTTCCGGTCCTACATGTTCCGGTCCTTCCGCAACATGTTCCGGTCCTTCCGGAACATGTTCCGGTCCTTCCGGAACATGTTCCGGTCCTTCCGGAACATGTTCCGGTAGTTCCGGAACATGTTCCGGCGCTTCCGGAACATGTTCCGGCGCTTCCGGAACATGTTCCGGCGCTTCCGGAACATGTTCCGGTCTTTGGGGAAGATGTTCCGGTCCTTCCGGAACATGTTCCGGTCCTTCCGGAACATGTTCCGGCGCTTCCGGAACATGTTCCGGTCCTTCCGGAACATGTTCCGGTCCTTCCGGAACATGTTCCGGTGGTTCCGGAACATGTTCCGGCGCTTCCGGAACATGTTCCGGTCCTTCCGGAACATGTTCCGGCGCTTCCGGAACATGTTCCGGTCCTTCCGGAACATGTGCCAGCGCTTCCGGAGCATGTTCCGGCGCTTCCGGAACATGTTCCGGCGCTTCCGGAACATGTTCCGGTGCTTCCGGAACATGTTCCGGTCCTTCCGGAACATGTTCCGGCGCTTCCTGAACATGTTCCGGTCCTTCCGGAACATGTTCCGGCGCTTCCGGAACATGTTCCGGCGCTTCCGAATCATGTTCCGGTCCCTCCGGAACATGTTCCGGTCCCTCCGGAACATGTTCCGGCGCTCCCGGAACATGTTCCGGTCTTTGGGGAAGATGTTCCGGTCCTTCCGGAACATGTTCCGGTCCTTCCGGAACATGTTCCGGCGCTTCCGGAACATGTACCGGTCCTTCCGGAACATGTTCCGGCGCTTCCTGAACATGTTCCGGTCCTTCTGGAACATGTCCCGGTCCTTCCAGAACATGTTCCGGTGCTTCCGGAACATGTTCCGGCGCTTGCAGAACATGTTCCGGCGCATCCGGAACATGTTCCGGTGCTTCCGGAACATGTTCCGGTGCTTCCGGAACATGTTCCGGTGCTTCCGGAACATGTTCCGGCCCTTCCGGATCATGTTACGGCGCTTCCGGAACATGTTCGGGTGCTTCCGGAACATGTTCCGGTCCTTCCGGAACATGTTGCGGTCCTTCCGGAACATGTTCCGGCGCTTCCGGAACATGTTTCGGTGCTTCCGGAACATGTTCCGGTCCTTCCGGAACATGTTCCGGTCCTTCCGGAACATGTTCTGGCGCTTCCGGAACATGTTCCGGCGCTTCCGGAACATGTTCCGGTGCTTCCGGAACATGTTCCGGTGCTTGCGGAACAAGTTCCGGCGCTTCCGGAACATGTTCCGGCGCTTCCGGAACATGTCCCGGTCCTTCCGGAATATGTTCCAGCGTCCCGGAACATGTTCCGGCACTTCCGGAACATATTCCGGTCCTTCCGGAACATGTTCCGGTCCTTCCGGAACATGTTCCGGCGCTTGCGAAACATGTTCCGGCGCTTGCGGAACATGTTCCGGCGCTTGCGGAACATGTTCCGGCGCTTCCGGAACATGTTCCGGCGCTTCCGGAACATGTTCCGGTGCTTGCGGAACATGTTCCGGCGCTTCCGGAACATGTTCCGGTGCTTCCGGAACATGTTCTGGAGCTTCCGGAACATGTTCCGGTGCTTCCGGAACATGTTCCGGTCCTACATGTTCCGGTCCTTCCGGAACATGTTCCGGTCCTTCCAAAACATGTTCAGGTGCTTCCGCAACATGTTCCGGTCCTTCCGGAACATGTTCCGGTCCTTCCGGAACATGTTCCGGTAGTTCCGGAACATGTTCCGTCGCTTCCGGAACATGTTCCGGCGCTTCCGGAACATGTTCCGGTCCCACCGGAACATGTTCCGGCGCTTCCGGAACATGTTCCGGTGCTTCCGGAACATGTTCCGGTCTTTCGGGAAGATGTTCCGGTCCTTCCGGAACATGTTCCGGTCCTTCCGGAACATGTTCCGGCGCTTCCGGAACATGTTCCGGTCCTTCCGGAACATGTTCCGGTGGTTCCGGAACATGTTCCGGTGGTTCCGGAACATGTTCCGGCGCTTCCGGAACATGTTCCGGTCCTTCCGGAACATGTTCCGGCGCTTCCGGAACATGTTCCGGTCCTTCCGGAACATGTGCCAGCGCTTCCGGAACATGTTCCGGCGCTTCCGGAACATGTTCCGGCGCTTCCGGAACATGTTCCGGTGCTTCCGGAACATGTTCCGGTCCTTCCGGAACATGTTCCGGCGCTTCCTGAACATGTTCCGGTCCTTCCGGAACATGTTCCGGCGCTTCCAGAACATGTTCCGGTGCTTCCGGAACATGTTCCGGTGCTTCCGGAACATGTTCCGGTCCTTCCGGATCATGTTACGGCGCTTCCGGAACATGTTCGGGTGCTTCCGGAACATGTTCCGGCGCTGTCGGAACATGTTCCGGTCCTTCCGGAACATGTTCCGGCGCTTCCGGAACATGTTCCGGTCCTTCCGGAACATGTGCCAGCGCTTCCGGAACATGTTCCGGCGCTTCCGAAACATGTTCCGGTGCTTCCGGAACATGTTCCGGTCCTTCCGGAACATGTTCCGGCGCTTCCTGAACATGTTCCGGTCCTTCCGGAACATGTTCCGGCGCTTCCGGAACATGTTCCGGCGCTTCCGAATCATGTTCCGGTCCTTCCGGAACATGTTCCGGTCCCTCCGGAACATGTTCCGGTCCTTCCGGAACATGTTCCGGCGCTCCCGGAACATGTTCAGGTGCTTCCGGAACATGTTCCGGTCCTTCCGGAACATGTACCGGTCCTTCCGGAACATGTTCCGGCGCTTCCTGAACATGTTCCGGTCCTTCTGGAACATGTCCCGGTCCTTCCGGAACATGTTCCGGCGCTTCCGGAACATGTTCCGGTGCTTCCGGAACATGTTCCGGTGCTTCCGGAACATGTTCCGGCGCTTCCAGAACATGTTCCGGTGCTTCCGGAACATGTTCCGGTGCTTCCGGAACATGTTCCGGTGCTTCCGGAAAAATGTTCCGGTGCTTCCGGAACATGTTCCGGCGCTTGCGGAACATGTTCCGGCGCTTCCGGAACATGTTCCGGCGCTTCCGGAACATGTTCCGGTGCTTCCGGAACATGTTCCGGTGCTTCCGGAACATGTTCCGGCGCTTGCGGAACATGTTCCGGCGCTTGCGGAACATTGTCCGGCGCTTCCGGAACATGTTCCGGCGCTTGCGGAACATGTTCCGGTCCTTCCGGAACATGTTCCGGCGCTTGCGGAACATGTTCCGGCGCTTGCGGAACATGTTCCGTTGCTTCCGGAACATGTTCCGGCGCTTCCAGAACATGTTCCGGTGCTTCCGGAACATGTTCCGGTGCTTCCGGAACATGTTCCGGTGCTTCCGGAACATGTTCCGGTCCTACATGATCCGGTCCTTCCGGAACATGTTCCGGTCCTTCCAAAACATGTTCAGGTGCTTCCGCACTATGTTCCGGTCCTTCCGGAACATGTTCCGGCGCTTCCGGAACCTGTTCCGGTGCTTCCGGAACATGTTCCGGTCCTTCCAGAACATGTTCCGTTCCTTCCGGAACATGTTCCGCCGCTTCCGGAACATGTTCCGGTCCTTCTGGAACATGTTCCGGTCCTTCCGGAACATGTTCCGGTGCTTCCGGAACATGTTCCGAGCCTTCGGTGACATGTTCCGGCGCTTCCGGAACATGTTCCGGCGCTTCCGGAACATGTTCCGGTGCTTCCGGAACATGTTCCGGTCCTTCCGGAACATGTTCCGGTGCTTCCGGAACATGTTCCGGTCCTTCCGGAACATGTTCCGGCGCTTCCGGAACATGTTCCGGCGCTTCCGCAACATGTTCCGGTCCTTCCGGAAGATGTTCCGGTCCTTCCGGAAGATGTTCCGGTCCTTCCGGAACATGTTCCGGCGCTTCCGGAACATGTTCCGGCGCTTCCGGAACATGTTCCGGTCATTCCGGAACACGATCCGGTCCTTCCGGAACATGTTCCGGTCCTTCCGGAACATGTTCCGGCGCTTCCGGAACATGTTCCGGCGCTTCCGGAACATGTTCCGGTGCTTCCGGAACATGTTCCGGCGCTTCCGGAACATGTTCCGGCGCTTCCGGAACATGTTCCGGCGCTTGCGGAACATGTTCCGGCGCTTCCGGAACATGTTGCGGTGCTTCCGGAACATGTTCCGGTCCTTCCGGAACAAGTTCCGGCGCTTCCCGAACAAGTTCCGGCGCTTCCGGAACACGTTCCGGCGCTTCCGGAACATGTTCCGGCGCTTCCGGAACGTGTTCCGGAGGCACCGGAACATGTTCCGGCGCTTCCGGAACATGTTCCGGTCCTTCCGGAACATGTTCCGGTCCTTCCGGAACATGTTCCGGTGCTTCCGGAACATGTTCCGGTCCTTCCGGAACATGTTCCGGCGCTTCCGGAACATGTTCCGGTCCTTCCGGAACATGTTCCCGTGCTTCCGGAACATGTTCCGGTGCTTCCGGAACATGTTCCGGTCCTTCCGGAACGTGTTCCCGTGCTTCCGGAACATGTTCCGGTGCTTCCGGAACATGTTCCGGTCCTTCCGGAACATGTTCCGGCGCTTCTGGAACATGTTCCGGCGCTTCCGCAACATGTTCCGGTGCTTCCAGAACATGTTCCGGCGCTTCCGGAACATGTTCCGGTCCTTCCGGAACATGTTCCGGTCCTTCCGGCACATTGTCCGGCGCTTCCGGAACGTGTTCCGGTGCTTCCGGAACATGTTCCGGTTCTTCCGGAACATGTTCCGGCGCTTCCGGAATATGATCCGGCGCTTCCGGAACATGTTCCGGTGCTTCCTGAACATGTTCCGGCGCTTCCGGAACATGTTCCGGTGCTTCCGGAACATGTTCTGGCGCTTCCGGAACATGTTCCGGCGCTTCCGGAACATGTTCCGGTGCTTCCGGAACATGTTCCGGTCCTTCCGGAACATGTTCCGGTCCTTCCGGAACATGTTCCGGCGCTTCCGGAATATGATCCGGCGCTTCCGGAACATGTTCCGGTGCTTCCTGAACATGTTCCGGCGCTTCCGGAACATGTTCCGGTCCTTGCGGAACATGTTCCGGTCCTTCCGGAACATGTTCCGGCGCTTCCGGAACATGTTCCGGTCCTTCCGGAACATGTTCCCGTGCTTCCGGAACATGTTCCGGCGCTTGCGGAACATGTTCCGGCGCTTGCGGAACATGTTCCGGCGCTTGCGGAACATGTTCCGGCGCTTCCGGAACATGTTCCGGCGCTTGCGGAACATGTTCCGGTGCTTCCGGAACATGTTCCGGCGCTTCCGGAACATGTTCCGGTGCTTCCGGAACATGTTCCGGAGCTTCCGGAACATGTTCCGGTGCTTCCGGAACATGTTCCGGTCCTACATGTTCCGGTCCTTCCGGAACATGTTCCGGTCCTTCCAAAACATGTTCAGGTGCTTCCGCAACATGTTCCGGTCCTTCCGGAACATGTTCCGGCGCTTCCGGAACATGTTCCGGCGCTTCCAGAACATGTTCCGGTCCTTCCAGAACATGTTCCGGTCCTTCCAGAACATGTTCCGGTCCTTCCGGAACATGTTCCGGTCCTTCCGGAACATGTTCCGGTCCTTCCGGAACATGTTCCGCCGCTTCCGGAACATGTTCCGCCGCTTCCGGAACATGTTCCGGTCCCACCGGAACATGTTCCGGCGCTTCCGGAACATGTTTCGGCGCTTCCGGAACATGTTCCGGTGCTTCCGGAACATGTTCCGGTGCTTCCGGAACATGTTCCGGTCTTTCGGGAAGATGTTCCGGTGCTTCCGGAACATGTTCCGGTCCTTCCGGAACATGTTCCGGTCCTTCCGGAACATGTTCCGGCGCTTCCGGAACATGTTCCAGTCCTTCCGGAACATGTTCCGGTCCTTCCAGAAAATGTTCCAGCGCTTCCGGAACATGTTCCGGCGCTGTCGGAACATGTTCCGGTCCTTCCGGAACATGTTCCGGCGCTTCCGGAACATGTTCCGGTCCTTCCGGAACATGTGCCAGCGCTTCCGGAACATGTTCCGGCGCTTCCGGAACATGTTCCGGTGCTTCCGGAACATGTTCCGGTCCTTCCGGAACATGTTCCGGCGCTTCCTGAACATGTTCCGGTCCTTCCGGAACATGTTCCGGCGCTTTCGCAACATGTTCCGGCGCTTCCGGAACATGTTCCGGCGCTTCCGAATCATGTTCCGGTCCTTCCGGAACATGTTCCGGTCCCTCCGGAACATGTTCCGGTCCTTCCGGAACATGTTCCGGCGCTCCCGGAACATGTTCAGGCGCTTCCGGAACATGTTCCGGTCCTTCCGGAACATCTTCCGGTGCTTCCGGAACATGTTCCGGCGCTTCCTGAACATGTTCCGGTCCTTCTGGAACATGTCCCGGTCCTTCCGGAACATGTTCCGGCGCTTCCGGAACATGTTCCGGTGCTTCCGGAACATGTTCCGGTGCTTCCGGAACATGTTCCGGCGCTTCCAGAACATGTTCCGGTGCTTCCGGAACATGTTCCGGTGCTTCCGGAACATGTTCCGGTGCTTCCGGAAAAATGTTCCGGTGCTTCCGGAACATGTTCCGGCGCTTCCGGAACATGTTCCGGTCCTTCCGGAACATGTTCCGGCGCTTCCGGAACATGTTCCGGTGCTTCCGGAACATGTTCCGGCGCTTGCGGAACATGTTCCGGCGCTTGCGGAACATTGTCCGGCGCTTCCGGAACATGTTCCGGCGCTTGCGGAACATGTTCCGGTCCTTCCGGAACATGTTCCGGTCCTTCCGGAACATGTTCCGGTGCTTCCGGAACATGTTCCGGAGCTTCCGGAACATGTTCCGGTGCTTCCGGAACATGTTCCGGTCCTACATGTTCCGGTCCTTCCGGAACATGTTCCGGTCCTTCCAAAACATGTTCAGGTGCTTCCGCAACATGTTCCGGTCCTTCCGGAACATGTTCCGGTCCTTCCGGAACATGTTCCGGCGCTTCCGGAACATGTTCCGGTCCTTCCAGAACATGTTCCGGTCCTTCCGGAACATGTTCCGGTCCTTCCGGAACATGTTCCGCCGCTTCCGGAACATGTTCCGCCGCTTCCGGAACATGTTCCGGTCCCACCGGAACATGTTCCGGCGCTTCCGGAAGATGTTTCGGCGCTTCCGGAACATGTTCCGGTGCTTCCGGAACATGTTCCGGTGCTTCCGGAACATGTTCCGGTCTTTCGGGAAGATGTTCCGGTGCTTCCGGAACATGTTCCGGTCCTTCCGGAACATGTTCCGGTCCTTCCGGAACATGTTCCGGCGCTTCCGGAACATGTTCCAGTCCTTCCGGAACATGTTCCGGTCCTTCCAGAAAATGTTCCAGCGCTTCCGGAACATGTTCCGGCGCTGTCGGAACATGTTCCGGTCCTTCCGGAACATGTTCCGGCGCTTCCGGAACATGTTCCGGTCCTTCCGGAACATGTGCCAGCGCTTCCGGAACATGTTCCGGCGCTTCCGGAACATGTTCCGGTGCTTCCGGAACATGTTCCGGTCCTTCCGGAACATGTTCCGGCGCTTCCTGAACATGTTCCGGTCCTTCCGGAACATGTTCCGGCGCTTTCGCAACATGTTCCGGCGCTTCCGGAACATGTTCCGGCGCTTCCGAATCATGTTCCGGTCCTTCCGGAACATGTTCCGGTCCCTCCGGAACATGTTCCGGTCCTTCCGGAACATGTTCCGGCGCTCCCGGAACATGTTCAGGCGCTTCCGGAACATGTTCCGGTCCTTCCAGAACATCTTCCGGTGCTTCCGGAACATGTTCCGGCGCTTCCTGAACATGTTCCGGTCCTTCTGGAACATGTCCCGGTCCTTCCGGAACATGTTCCGGCGCTTCCGGAACATGTTCCGGTGCTTCCGGAACATGTTCCGGTGCTTCCGGAACATGTTCCGGCGCTTCCAGAACATGTTCCGGTGCTTCCGGAACATGTTCCGGTGCTTCCGGAACATGTTCCGGTGCTTCCGGAAAAATGTTCCGGTGCTTCCGGAACATGTTCCGGCGCTTCCGGAACATGTTCCGGTCCTTCCGGAACATGTTCCGGCGCTTCCGGAACATGTTCCGGTGCTTCCGGAACATGTTCCGGCGCTTGCGGAACATGTTCCGGCGCTTGCGGAACATTGTCCGGTCCTTCCGGAACATGTTCCGGTCCTTCCGGAACATGTTCCGGTGCTTCCGGAACATGTTCCGGAGCTTCCGGAACATGTTCCGGTGCTTCCGGAACATGTTCCGGTCCTACATGTTCCGGTCCTTCCGGAACATGTTCCGGTCCTTCCAAAACATGTTCAGGTGCTTCCGCAACATGTTCCGGTCCTTCCGGAACATGTTCCGGTCCTTCCGGAACATGTTCCGGCGCTTCCGGAACCTGTTCCGGTGCTTCCGGAACATGTTCCGGTCCTTCCAGAACATGTTCCGGTCCTTCCGGAACATGTTCCGCCGCTTCCGGAACATGTTCCGGTCCTTCTGGAACATGTTCCGGTGCTTCCGGAACATGTTCCGGTGCTTCCGGAACATGTTCCGGGCCTTCGGTGACATGTTCCGGCGCTTCCGGAACATGTTCCGGCGCTTCCGGCACATGTTCCGGTCCTTCCGGAACATGTTCCGGTCCTTCCGGAACATGTTCCGGCGCTTCCGGAATATGATCCGGCGCTTCCGGAACATGTTCCGGTCCTTCCGGAACATGTTCCGGTCCTTCCGGAACATGTTCCGGCGCTTCCGGAATATGATCCGGCGCTTCCGGAACATGTTCCGGTGCTTCCTGAACATGTTCCGGCGCTTCCGGAACATGTTCCGGTCCTTGCGGAACATGTTCCGGTCCTTCCGGAACATGTTCCGGCGCTTCCGGAACATGTTCCGGTCCTTCCGGAACATGTTCCCGTGCTTCCGGAACATGTTCCGGTGCTTCCGGAACATGTTCCGGTCCTTCCGGAACATGTTCCGGCGCTTGCGGAACATGTTCCGGCGCTTCCGGAACATGTTCCGGCGCTTGCGGAACATGTTCCGGTGCTTCCGGAACATGTTCCGGCGCTTCCGGAACATGTTCCGGTGCTTCCGGAACATGTTCCGGAGCTTCCGGAACATGTTCCGGTGCTTCCGGAACATGTTCCGGTCCTACATGTTCCGGTCCTTCCGGAACATGTTCCGGTCCTTCCAAAACATGTTCAGGTGCTTCCGCAACATGTTCCGGTCCTTCCGGAACATGTTCCGGCGCTTCCGGAACATGTTCCGGCGCTTCCAGAACATGTTCCGGTGCTTCCGGAACATGTTCCGGAGCTTCCGGAACATGTTCCGGTGCTTCCGGAACATGTTCCGGTCCTTCCGGAACATGTTCCGGTCCTTCCAAAACATGTTCCGGTGCTTCCGGAACATGTTCCGGTCCTTCCGGAACATGTTCCGGTCCTTCCAAAACATGTTCCGGTGCTTCCGGAACATGTTCCGGTCCTACATGTTCCGGTCCTTCCGGAACATGTTCCGGTCCTTCCAAAACATGTTCAGGTGCTTCCGCAACATGTTCCGGTCCTTCCGGAACATGTTCCGGTCCTTCCGGAACATGTTCCGGCGCTTCCGGAACCTGTTCCGGTGCTTCCGGAACATGTTCCGGTCCTTCCAGAACATGTTCCGGTCCTTCCGGAACATGTTCCGCCGCTTCCGGAACATGTTCCGGTCCTTCTGGAACATGTTCCGGTGCTTCCGGAACATGTTCCGGTGCTTCCGGAACATGTTCCGGGCCTTCGGTGACATGTTCCGGCGCTTCCGGAACATGTTCCGGCGCTTCCGGCACATGTTCCGGTGCTTCCGGAACATGTTCCGGTCCTTCCGGAACATGTTCCGGCGCTTCCGGAATATGATCCGGCGCTTCCGGAACATGTTCCGGTCCTTCCGGAACATGTTCCGGTCCTTCCGGAACATGTTCCGGCGCTTCCGGAATATGATCCGGCGCTTCCGGAACATGTTCCGGTGCTTCCTGAACATGTTCCGGCGCTTCCGGAACATGTTCCGGTCCTTGCGGAACATGTTCCGGTCCTTCCGGAACATGTTCCGGCGCTTCCGGAACATGTTCCGGTCCTTCCGGAACATGTTCCCGTGCTTCCGGAACATGTTCCGGTGCTTCCGGAACATGTTCCGGTCCTTCCGGAACATGTTCCGGCGCTTGCGGAACATGTTCCGGCGCTTGCGGAACATGTTCCGGCGCTTCCGGAACATGTTCCGGCGCTTGCGGAACATGTTCCGGTGCTTCCGGAACATGTTCCGGCGCTTCCGGAACATGTTCCGGTGCTTCCGGAACATGTTCCGGAGCTTCCGGAACATGTTCCGGTGCTTCCGGAACATGTTCCGGTCCTACATGTTCCGGTCCTTCCGGAACATGTTCCGGTCCTTCCAAAACATGTTCAGGTGCTTCCGCAACATGTTCCGGTCCTTCCGGAACATGTTCCGGCGCTTCCGGAACATGTTCCGGCGCTTCCAGAACATGTTCCGGTCCTTCCAGAACATGTTCCGGTCCTTCCAGAACATGTTCCGGTCCTTCCGGAACATGTTCCGGTCCTTCCGGAACATGTTCCGGCACTTCCGGAACATGTTCCGGTCCTTCCGGAACATGTTCCGGTCCTTCCAAAACATGTTCAGGTGCTTCGGCAACATGTTCCGGTCCTTCCGGAACATGTTCCGGTCCTTCCGGAACATGTTCCGGCGCTTCCGGAACATGTTCCGGTCCTTCCAGAACATGTTCCGGTCCTTCCGGAACATGTTCCGGTCCTTCCGGAACATGTTCCGCCGCTTCCGGAACATGTTCCGCCGCTTCCGGAACATGTTCCGGTCCCACCGGAACATGTTCCGGCGCTTCCGGAACATGTTTCGGCGCTTCCGGAACATGTTCCGGTGCTTCCGGAACATGTTCCGGTGCTTCCGGAACATGTTCCGGTCTTTCGGGAAGATGTTCCGGTGCTTCCGGAACATGTTCCGGTCCTTCCGGAACATGTTCCGGTCCTTCCGGAACATGTTCCGGCGCTTCCGGAACATGTTCCAGTCCTTCCGGAACATGTTCCGGTCCTTCCAGAAAATGTTCCAGCGCTTCCGGAACATGTTCCGGCGCTGTCGGAACATGTTCCGGTCCTTCCGGAACATGTTCCGGCGCTTCCGGAACATGTTCCGGTCCTTCCGGAACATGTGCCAGCGCTTCCGGAACATGTTCCGGCGCTTCCGGAACATGTTCCGGTGCTTCCGGAACATGTTCCGGTCCTTCCGGAACATGTTCCGGCGCTTCCTGAACATGTTCCGGTCCTTCCGGAACATGTTCCGGCGCTTCCGGAACATGTTCCGGCGCTTCCGGAACATGTTCCGGCGCTTCCGAATCATGTTCCGGTCCTTCCGGAACATGTTCCGGTCCTTCCGGAACATGTTCCGGTGCTTCCGGAACATGTTCCGGCGCTTCCTGAACATGTTCCGGTCCTTCTGGAACATGTCCCGGTCCTTCCGGAACATGTTCCGGCGCTTCCGGAACATGTTCCGGTGCTTCCGGAACATGTTCCGGTGCTTCCGGAACATGTTCCGGCGCTTCCAGAACATGTTCCGGTGCTTCCGGAACATGTTCCGGTGCTTCCGGAACATGTTCCGGTGCTTCCGGAAAAATGTTCCGGTGCTTCCGGAACATGTTCCGGCGCTTCCGGAACATGTTCCGGTGCTTCCGGAACATGTTCCGGCGCTTCCGGAACATGTTCCGGTGCTTCCGGAACATGTTCCGGCGCTTGCGGAACATGTTCCGGCGCTTGCGGAACATTGTCCGGCGCTTCCGGAACATGTTCCGGCGCTTGCGGAACATGTTCCGGTCCTTCCGGAACATGTTCCGGTGCTTCCGGAACATGTTCCGGAGCTTCCGGAACATGTTCCGGTGCTTCCGGAACATGTTCCGGTCCTACATGTTCCGGTCCTTCCGGAACATGTTCCGGTCCTTCCAAAACATGTTTAGGTGCTTCCGCAACATGTTCCGGTCCTTCCGGAACATGTTCCGGTCCTTCCGGAACATGTTCCGGCGCTTCCGGAACCTGTTCCGGTGCTTCCGGAACATGTTCCGGTCCTTCCAGAACATGTTCCGGTCCTTCCGGAACATGTTCCGCCGCTTCCGGAACATGTTCCGGTCCTTCTGGAACATGTTCCGGTCCTTCCGGAACATGTTCCGGTGCTTCCGGAACATGTTCCGGGCCTTCGGTGACATATTCCGGCGCTTCCGGAACATGTTCCGGCGCTTCCGGCACATGTTCCGGTCCTTCCGGAACATGTTCCGGCGCTTCCGGAACATGTTCCGGCGCTTCCGGAACATGTTCCGGCGCTTCCGCAACATGTTCCGGTCCTTCCGGAAGATGTTCTGGTCCTTCCGGAAGATGTTCCGGTCCTTCCGGAACATGTTCCGGCGCTTCCGGAACATGTTCCGGCGCTTCCGGAACATGTTCCGGTCATTCCGGAACATGATCCGGTCCTTCCGGAACATGTTCCGGCGCTTCCGGAACATGTTGCAGTGCTTCCGGAACATGTTCCGGCGCTTCCGGAACATGTTCCGGTGCTTCCGGAACATGTTCCGGCGCTTCCGGAACATGTTCCGGAGCTTGCGGAACATGTTCCGGTGCTTGCGGAACATGTTCCGGCGCTTCCGGAACATGTTCCGGCGCTTCCGGAACATGTTCCGGTCCCACCGGAACATGTTCCGGCGCTTCCGGAACATGTTCCGGTGCTTCCGGAACATGTTCCGGTGCTTCCGGAACATGTTCCGGTCCTTCCGGAACATGTTCCGGCGCTTCCGGAACATGTTACGGTGCTTGCGGAACATGTTCCGGTCCTTCCGCAACATGTTCCGGCGCTTCCGGAACATGTTCCGGTCCTTCCGCAACATGTTCCGGCGCTTCCGGAACATGTTCCGGCGCTTCCGGAATATGATCCGGCGCTTCCGGAACATGTTCCGGTGCTTCCTGAACATGTTCCGGCGCTTCCGGAACATGTTCCGGTGCTTCCGAAACATGTCCCGGTCCTTCCGGAACATGTTCCGGCGCTTCCGGAACATGTTCCGGTCCTTCCAGAACATGTTCCGGCGCTTGCGGAACATGTTCCGGTGCTTGCGGAACATGTTCCGGCGCTTCCGGAACATGTTCCGGCGCTTCCGGAACATGTTACGGTGCTTGCGGAACATGTTCCGGTCCTTCCGGAACATGTTCCGGCGCTTCCGGAACATGTTCCGGTCCTTCCGCAACATGTTCCGGCGCTTCCGGAACATGTTCCGGCGCTTCCGGAATATGATCCGGCGCTTCCGGAACATGTTCCGGTGCTTCCTGAACATGTTCCGGCGCTTCCGGAACATGTTCCGGTGCTTCCGAAACATGTTCCGGTCCTTCCGGAACATGTTCCGGCGCCTCCGGAACATGTTCCGGCGCTTGCGGAACATGTTCCGGTCCTTCCGGAACATGTTCCGGCGCTTCCGGAACATGTTCCGGTGCTTCCGGAACATGTTCCGGTGCTTCCGGAACATGTTCCGGTCCTTCCGGAACATGTTCCGGCGCTTCCGGAACATGTTCCGGTGCTTCCGGAACATGTTCCAGCGCTTCCGGAACATGTTACGGTGCTTGCGGAACATGTTCCGGTGCTTCCGGAACATGTTCCGGCGCTTCCGGAACATGTTCCGGTCCTTCCGGAACATGTTCCGGTCCTTCCGGAACAAGTTCCGGCGCTTCCCGAACAAGTTCCGGCGCTTCCGGAACACGTTCCGGCGCTTCCGGAACATGTTCCGGCGCTTCCGGAACGTGTTCCGGAAGCACCGGAAGATGTTCCGGCGCTTCCGGAACATGTTCCGGTCCTTCCGGAACATGTTCCGGTCCTTCCGGAACATGTTCCGGTGCTTCCGGAACATGTTCCGGTCCTTCCGGAACATGTTCCGGCGCTTCCGGAACATGTTCCGGTCCTTCCGGAACATGTTCCCGTGCTTCCGGAACATGTTCCGGTGCTTCCGGAACATGTTCCGGTCCTTCCGGAACGTGTTCCCGTGCTTCCGGAACATGTTCCGGTGCTTCCGGAACATGTTCCGGTCCTTCCGGAACATGTTCCGGCGCTTCTGGAACATGTTCCGGCGCTTCCGCAACATGTTCCGGTGCTTCCAGAACATGTTCCGGCGCTTCCGGAACATGTTCCGGTCCTTCCGGAACATGTTCCGGTCCTTTCGGCACATTGTCCGGCGCTTCCGGAACGTGTTCCGGTGCTTCCGGAACATGTTCCGGTCCTTCCGGAACATGTTCCGGCGCTTCCGGAATATGATCCGGCGCTTCCGGAACATGTTCCGGTGCTTCCTGAACATGTTCCGGCGCTTCCGGAACATGTTCCGGTGCTTCCGGAACATGTTCTGGCGCTTCCGGAACATGTTCCGGCGCTTCCGGAATATGTTCCGGTGCTTCCGGAACATGTTACGGTCCTTCCGGAACATGTTCCGGTCCTTCCGGAACATGTTCCGGCGCTTCCGGAATATGATCCGGCGCTTCCGGAACATGTTCCGGTGCTTCCTGAACATGTTCCGGCGCTTCCGGAACATGTTCCGGTCCTTTCGGAACATGTTCCCGTGCTTCCGGAACATGTTCCGGTGCTTCCGGAACATGTTCCGGTCCTTCCGGAACATGTTCCGGTCCTTCCGGAACATGTTCCGGCGCTTCCGGAACATGTTCCGGTCCTTCCGGAACATGTTCCCGTGCTTCCGGAACATGTTCCGGTGCTTCCATAACATGTTCCGGTCCTTCCGGAACATGTTCCGGCGCTTCTGGAACATGTTCCGGCGCTTCCGGAACATGTTCCGGTGCTTCCGGAACATGTTCCGGTGCTTGCGGAACATGTTCCGGTGCTTCCGGAACATGTTCCGGCGCTTCCGGAACATGTTCCGGTCCTTCCGGAACATGTTCCGGTCCTTCCGGAACATTGTCCGGCGCTTCCGGAACACGTTCCGGCGCTTCCGGAACGTGTTCCGGCGCTTCCGGAACATGTTCCGGCGCTTCCGGAACATGTTCCGGTCCTTGCGGAACATGTTCCGGTCCTTCCGGAACATGTTCCGGTCCTTCCGGAACATGTTCCGGCGCTTCCGGAACATGTTCCGGCGCTTCCGGAACATGTTCCGGTGGTTCCGGAACATGTTCCGGTGCTTCCGGAACATTTTCCGGTGCTTCCTGAACATTTTCCGGCGCTTCCGGAACATGTTCCGGTCCTTCCGGAACATGTTCCCGTGCTTCCGGAACATGTTCCGGTGCTTCCGGAACATGTTTCGGTCCTTCCGGAACATGTTCCGGTCCTTCCGGAACATGTTCCGGCGATTCCGGAACATGTTCCGGTCCTTCCCGAACATGTTCCCGTGCTTCCGGAACATGTTCCGGTGCTTCCGGAACATGTTCCGGTCCTTCCGGAACATGTTCCGGCGCTTCTGGAACATGTTCCGGCGCTTCCGGAACATGTTCCGGTGCTTCCGGAACATGTTCCGGTGCTTCCGGAACATGTTCCGGTGCTTCCGGAACATGTTCCGGCGCTTCCGGAACATGTTCCGGTCCTTCCGGAACACGTTCCGGCGCTTCCGGAACACGTTCCGGCGCTTCCGGAACGTGTTCCGGCGCTTCCGGAACATGTTCCGGCGCTTCCGGAACATGTTCCGGCGCTTCCGGAACATGTTCCGGTCCTTGCGGAACATGTTCCGGTCCTTCCGGAACATGTTCCGGCGCTTCCGGAACATGTTCCGGCGCTTCCGGAACATGTTCCGGTGGTTCCGGAACATGTTCCGGTGCTTCTGGAACATTTTCCGGTGCTTCCGGAACATGTTCCGGCCCTTCCGGAACATGTTCCGGCGCTTCCGGAACATGTTCCGGTCCTTCCGGAACATGTTCCGGTCCTTCCGGAAAAAGTTCCGGCGCTTCCAGAACATGTTCCGGCGCTTCCGGAACGTGTTCCGGCGCTTCAGGAACGTGTTCCGGCGCTTCCGGAACGTGTTCCGGCGCTTCCAGAACATGTTCCGGCGCTTCCGGAACATGTTCCTGTCGTTCCGGAACATGTTCCGGCGCTTCCGGAACATGTTCCGGCGCTTCAGGAACATGTTCCGGTGCTTCCGGAACATGTTCCGGTCCTTCCGGAACATGTTCCAGCGCTTCCGGAACATGTTCCGGCGCTTCCGGAACATGTTCCGGTCCTTCCGGAACATGTTCCGGTCCTTGCGGAACATGTTCCGGTCCTTCCGGAACATGTTCCGGCGCTTCCGGAACATGTTCCGGTCCTTCCGGAACATGTTCCCGTGCTTCCGGAACATGTTCCGGTCCTTCCAGAACATGTTCCGGCGCTTCCGGAACATGTTCAGGTGCTCCCGGAACATGTTCCGGTGCTTCCAGAACATGTTCCGGCGCTTCCGGAACATGCTCCAGCGCTTCCAGAACATGTTCCGGCGCTTCCGGAACATGTTCCGGTCCTTGCGGAACATGTTCCGGTCCTTCCGGAACATGTTCCGGTCCTTCCGGAACATGTTCCGGCGCTTCCGGAACATGTTCCGGTGGTTCCGGAACATGTTCCGGTGCTTCCGGAACATTTTCCGGTGCTTCCGGAACATGTTCCCGCGCTTCCGGAACATGTTCCGGCGCATCCGGAACATGTTCCGGTCCTTCCGGAACATGTTCCGGTCCTTCCGGAAAAAGTTCCGGCGCTTCCAGAACATGTTCCGGCGCTTCCGGAACGTGTTCCGGCGCTTCCGGAACGTGTTCCGGCGCTTCCGGAACGTGTTCCGGCGCTTCCGGAACGTGTTCCGGCGCTTCCGGAACATGTTCCTGTCGTTCCGGAACATGTTCCGGCGCTTCCGGAACATGTTCCGGCGCTTCCGGAACATGTTCCGGTCCTTCCGGAACATGTTCCGGTCCTTGCGGAACATGTTCCGGTCCTTCCGGAACATGTTCCGGCGCTTCCGGAACATGTTCCGGTCCTTCCGGAACATGTTCCGGTGCTTCCGGAACATTTTCCGGTGCTTCCGGAACATGTTCCGGCGCTTCCGGAACATGTTCCGGCGCTTCCGGAACATGTTCCGGTCCTTCCGGAACATGTTCCGGTCCTTCCGGAAAAAGTTCCGGCGCTTCCAGAACATGTTCCGGCGCTTCCGGAACGTGTTCCGGCGCTTCCGGAACGTGTTCCGGCGCTTCCGGAACGTGTTCCGGCGCTTCCGGAACGTGTTCCGGCGCTTCCGGAACATGTTCCGGCGCTTCCGGAACATGTTCCGGTCCTTCCGGAACATGTTCCAGCGCTTCCGGAACATGTTCCGGCGCTTCCGGAACATGTTCCGGTCCTTCCGGAACATGTTCCGGTCCTTGCGGAACATGTTCCGGTCCTTCCGGAACATGTTCCGGCGCTTCCGGAACATGTTCCGGTCCTTCCGGAACATGTTCCCGTGCTTCCGGAACATGTTCCGGTCCTTCCGGAACATGTTCCGGCGCTTCTGGAACATGTTCAGGTGCTTCCGGAACATGTTCTGGTCCTTCCGGAACATGTTCCGGTCCTTCCGGAACATGTTCCCGCGCTTCCGGAACATGTTCCGGTCCTTCCGGAACTTGTTCCCGTGCTTCCGGAACATGTTCCCGTGCTTCCGGAACATGTTCCGGTCCTTCCGGAACATGTTCCCGTGCTTCCGGAACATGTTCCGGTGCTTCCGGAACATGTTCCGGCGCTTCCGGAACATGTTCCGGTCCTTCCGGAACATGTTCCGGTCCTTCCGGAACAAGTTCCGGCGCTTCCGGAACATGTTCCGGCGCTTCCGGAACATGTTCTGGCGCTTCCGGAACGTGTTCCGGCGCTTCCGGAACATGTTCCGGCACTTCCGGAACATGTTCCTGTCCTTCCGGAACATGTTCCAGCGCTTCCGGAACATGTTCCGGTCCTTCCGGAACATGTTCCGGTCCTTGCGGAACATGTTCCGGTCCTTCCGGAACATGTTCCAGCGCTTCCGGAACATGTTCCGGCACTTCCGGGACATGTTCCGGCACTTCCGGAACATGTTCCGGTCCTTGCGGAACATGTTCCGGTCCTTCCGGAACATGTTCCGGCGCTTCCGGAACATGTTCCGGTCCTTCCGGAACATGTTCCCGTGCTTCCGGAACATGTTCTGGTGCTTCCGGAACATGTTCCGGTCCTGCCGGAACATGTTCCAGAAGCGCCGGAACATGTTCCGGCGCTTCCGGAACATGTTCCGGTGCTTCCGGAACATGTTCCGGTGCTTCCGGAACATGTTCCGGTGCTTCCGGAATATCTTCCGGTGGTTCTGGAACATGTTCCGGTGCTCCCGGAACATGTTCCGGCGCTTCCGTAACATGTTCCGGTCCTTCCGGGACATGTTCCGGCGCTTGTGGAACATGTTCCGGCGCGTCCAGAACATGTTCCGGCGCTTCCGGAACATGTTCCGGTGCTTCCGGAACATGTTCCGGTGCTTCCGGAACATGTTCCTGTCCTTCCGGAACATGTTCCGGCGCTTCCGGAACATGTTCCGGTCCTTCCGGAACATGTTCCCGTGCTTCCGGAACATGTTCCGGTCCTTCCGGAACATGTTCCGGTCCTTGCGGAACATGTTCCGGTACTTCCGGAACATGTTCCGGCGCTTCCGGAACATGTTCCGGTGCTTCCGGAACATGTTCCCGTGCTTCCGGAACATGTTCCGGTCCTTCCGGAACATGTTCCGGCGCTTCTGGAACATGTTCCGGTGCTTCCGGAACATGTTCTGGTCCTTCCGGAACATGTTCCGGTCCTTCCAGAACTTGTTCCCGTGCTTCCGGAAAATGTTCCCGTGCTTCCGGAACATGTTCCGGTCCTTCCGGAACATGTTCCCGTGATTCCGGAACATGTTCCGGTCCTTCCGGAACATGTTCCGTCCCTTCCGGAACAAGTTCCGGCGCTTCCGGAACATGTTCCGGCGCTTCCGGAACATGTTCTGGCGCTTCCGGAACGTGTTCCGGCGCTTCCGGAACATGTTCCGGCACTTCCGGAACATGTTCCTGTCCTTCCGGAACATGTTCCAGCGCTTCCGGAACATGTTCCGGTCCTTCCGGAACATGTTCCGGTCCTTGCGGAACATGTTCCGGTCCTTCCGGAACATGTTCCAGCGCTTCCGGAACATGTTCCGGCACTTCCGGAACATGTTCCGGTCCTTCCGGAACATGTTCCGGTCCTTCCGGAACATGTTCCGGTCCTTCCGGAACATGTTCCGGCGCTTCCGGAACATGTTCCGGTCCTTCCGGAACATGTTCCCGTGCTTCCAGAACATGTTCTGGTGCTTCCGGAACATGTTCCGGTCCTGCCGGAACATGTTCCAGAAGCGCCGGAACATGTTCCGGCGCTTCCGGGCTTCCGGAACATGTTCCGGTCCTTCCGGAACATGTTCCGGTGCTTCCGGAACATGTTCCGGTGCTTCCGGAACATGTTCCGGTGCTTCCGGAATATCTTCCGGTGGTTCTGGAACATATTCCGGTGCTCCCGGAACATGTTCCGGCGCTTCCGGAACATGTTCCGGTTCTTCCGGAACATGTTCCGGCGCTTGTGAAACATGTTCCGGCGCTTCCGGAACATGTTCCGGCGCTTCCGGAACATGTTCCGGTGCTTCCGGAAAATGTTCCGGTGCTTCCGGAACATGTTCCGGTCCTTCCGGAACATGTTCCGGCGCTTCCGGAACATGTTCCGGCGCTTCCGGAACATGTTCCGGTCCTTCCGGAACATGTTCCCGTGCTTCCGGAACATGTTCCGGTCCTTCCGGAACATGTTCCGGCGCTTCTGGAACATGTTCCGGTGCTTCCGGAACATGTTCCGGTCCTTCCGGAACTTGTTCCCGTGCTTCCGGAACATGTTCCCGTGCTTCCGGAACCTGTTCCGGTCCTTCCGGAACATGTTCCGGTCCTTCCGGAACATGTTCCGGCGCTTCTGGAACATGTTCCGGTGCTTCCGGAACATGTTCCGGTCCTTCCGGAACTTGTTCCCGTGCTTCCGGAACATGTTCCGGCACTTCCGGAACATGTTCCGGCGCTTCCGGAACATGTTCCGGTCCTTCCGGAACAAGTTCCGGTCCTTCCGGAACAAGTTCCGGCGCTTCCGGAACATGTTCCGGCGCTTCCGGAACATGTTCCGGCACTTCCGGAACATGTTCCTGTCCTTCCGGAACATGTTCCAGCGCTTCCGGAACATGTTCCGGTCCTTCCGGAACATGTTCCGGTCCTTGCGGAACATGTTCCGGTCCTTGCGGAACATGTTCCAGCGCTTCCGGAACATGTTCCGGCACTTCCGGAACATGTTCCGGTCCTTCCGGAACATGTTCCGGTCCTTCCGGAACATGTTCCGGTCCTTCCGGAACATGTTCCGGCGCTTCCGGAACATGTTCCGGTCCTTCCGGAACATGTTCCCGTGCTTCCGGAACATGTTCCGGAAGCGCCGGAACATGTTCCGGCGCTTCCGGAACATGTTCCGGTCCTTCCAGAACATGTTCCGGTCCTTCCGGAACATGTTCCGGTCCTTCCGGAACATGTTCCGGCGCTTCCGGAACATGTTCCGGTCCTTCCGGAACATGTTCCGGTCCTTCCGGAACATGTGCCGGCGCTTGTGGAACATGTTCCGGCGCTTCCGGAACATGTTCCGGTCCTTCCGGAACATGTTCCGGTGCTTCCGGAACATGTTCCGGTCCTTCCGGAACATGTTCCGGCGCTTCCGGAACATGTTCCGGTGCTTCCGGAACATGTTCCGGTCCTTCCGGAACATGTTCCGGCGCTTCCGGAACATGTTCCGGCGCTGTTCCGGTCCTCCGGAACATGTTCCGGCGCTTCCGGAACATGTTCCGGCGCTTCCGGAACATGTTCCGGTCATTCCGGAACGTGTTCCGGCGCTTCCGGAACATATTCCGGCGCTTCCGGAACATGTTCCGGTTCTTCCGGAACATGTTCCGGCGCTTCCGAAACATGTTCCGGTGTCCTTCCGGAACATGTTCCGGCGCTTCCGGAACATGTTCCGGTGCTTCCGGAACATGTTCCGGTCCTTCCGGAACATGTTCCGGCGCTTCCGGAATATCTTCCGGTGCTTCCGGAACATGTTCCGGTCCTTCCGGAACATGTTCCGGCGCTTCCGGAACATGTTCCGGCGCTGTTCCGGTCCTTCCGGAACATGTTCCGGCGCTTCCGGAACATGTTCCGGTCATTCCGGAACATGTTCCGGCCCTTCCGGAACATGTTCCGGCCCTTCCGGAACATGTTCCGGTCCTTCCGGAACATGTTCCGGTGCTTGCGGAACATGTTCCGGTCCTTCCGGAAGATGTTCCGGCGCTTCCGGAAGATGTTCCGGCGCTTCCGGAACATGTTCCGGCGCTTCCGAAACATGTTCCGGTCCTTCCGGAACATGGTCCGGCGCTTCCGGAACATGTTCCGGTCCTTCCGGAACATGTTCCGGCGCTTCCGGAACATGTTCCGGTCCTTCCGGAACATGTTCCGGTCCTTCCGGAACATGTTCCGGCGCTTCCGGAATATCTTCCGGTGCTTCCGGAACATGTTCCGGTCCTTCCGGAACATGTTCCGGCGCTTCCGGAACATGTTCCGGCGCTGTTCCGGTCCTTTCGGAACATGTTCCGGCGCTTCCGGAACATGTTCCGGCGCTTCCGGAACATGTTCCGGTCATTCCGGAACATGTCCCGGCCCTTCCGGAACATGTTCCGGCCCTTCCGGAACATGTTCCGGTCCTTCCGGAACATGTTCCGGCGCTTCCAGAACATGTTCCGGCGTCCTTCAGGAACATGTTCCGGTGTCCTTCCGGAATATGTTCCGGCGCTTCCGGAACATGTTCCGGTCCTTCCGGAACATGTTCCGGTGCTTGCGGAACATGTTCCGGTCCTTCCGGAAGATGTTCCGGCGCTTCCGGAAGATGTTCCGGTCCTTCCGGAACATGTTCCGGCGCTTCCGGAACATGTTCCGGTCCTTCCGGAACATGTTCCGGTGCTTGCGGAACATGTTCCGGCGCTTCCAGAACATGTTCCGGCGTCCTTCAGGAACATGTTCCGGCGCTTCCGGAACATGTTCCGGTGCTTCCGGAACATGTTCCGGTCCTTCCGCAACATGTTCCGGCGCTTCCGGAACATGTTCCGGCGCTTCCGGAACATGTTCCGGCGCTTCCGGAACATGTTCCGGCGCTTCCGGAACATGTTCCGGCGCTTCCGGAACATGCTTCCGGAACATGTTCCGGCGCTTCCGGAACATGTTCCGGCGCTTCCGGAACATGTTCCTGCGCTTCCGGAACATGTTCCGGCGCGTCCGGAACATGTTCCGGCCCTTCCGGAACATGTTCCGGTCCTTCCGGAACATGTTCCGGCCCGTTCCGGAAGATGTTCCGGCGCTTCCGGAAGATGTTCCGGTCCTTCCGGAACATGTTCCGGCGCTTCCGGAACATGTTCCGGTGCTTCCGGAACATGTTCCGGCGCTTCCAGAACATGTTCCGGTGTCCTTCCGGAACATGTTCCGGTGCTTCCGGAACATGTTCCGGCGCTTCCGGAACATGTTCCGGCGCTTCCGGAACATGTTCCGGTGCTTCCGGAATATCTTCCGGTGCTTCCGGAACATGTTCCGGCGCTTCCGGAACATGTTCCGGTCCTTCCGGGACATGTTCCGGTGCTTCCAGAACATGTTCCGGCGCTTCCAGAACATGTTCCGGTGTCCTTCCGGAACATGTTCCGGTGCTTCCGGAACATGTTCCGGCGCTTCCGGAACATGTTCCGGCGCTTCCGGAACATGTTCCGGTCCTTCCGCAACATGGTCCGGCGCTTCCGGAACATGTTCCGGTGCTTCCGGAACATGTTCCGGTGCTTCCGGAACATGTTCCGGAAGGACCAGAACATGTTCCGGTCCTTCCGGAACATGTTCCGGCGCTTCCGGAACATGTTCCGGTCCTTCCGGAACATGTTCCGGTGCTTCCGGAACATGTTCCGGCGCTTCCAGAACATGTTCCGCTGTCCTTCCGGAACATGTTCCGGTGCTTCCGGAACATGTTCCGGCGCTTCCGGAACATGTTCCGGCGCTTCCGGAACATGTTCCGGTCCTTCCGGAACATGTTCCGGTGCTTCCGGAACATGTTCCGGCGATTCCGGAACATGTTCCCGTCCTTCCGGAAAATGTTCCGGTCCTTCCGGAACATGTTCCGGAAGGACCGGAACATGTTCCGCTGCTTCCGGAATATCTTCCGGTGCTTCCGGTACATGTTCCGTCGCTTCCGGAAATTCTTCCGGCGCTTCCGGAACATGTTCCGGTCCTTCCGGAACATGTTCCGGCGCTTCCGGAACATGTTCCGGTGCTTCCGGAACATGTTCCGGTCCTTCCGCAACATGTTCCGGCGCTTCCGGAACATGTTCCGGTGCGCCCGGAACATGTTCCGGCGCTTCCGGAACATGTTCCGGCGCTTCCGGAACATGTTCCGGCGCTTCCGGAACATGTTCCGGCGCGTCCGGAACATGTTCCGGCCCTTCCGGAACATGTTCCGGTCCTTCCGGAACATGTTCCGGTGCTTCCGGAACATGTTCCGGCGCTTCCGGAACATGTTCCGGTCCTTCCGGAACATGTTCCGGTGCTTCCGGAACATGTTCCGGTCCTTCCGGAACATGTTCCGGTGCTTCCGCAACATGTTCCGGTCCTTCCGGAACATGTTCCGGTCCTTCCGGAACATGTTCCGGCGCTTCCGGAACATGTTCCGGCGCTTCCGCAACATGTTCCGGTCCTTCCGGAACATGTTCCGGTCCTTCCGGAACATGTTCCGGCGCTTCCGGAACATGTTCCGGTGCTTCCGGAACATGTTCCGGTGCTTCCGGAACATGTTCCGGTGCTTCCGGAATATCTTCCGGTGCTTCCGGAACATGTTCCGGCGCTTCCGGAATATCTTCCGGTGCTTCCGCAACATGTTCCGGTCCTTCCGGAACATGTTCCGGTCCTTCCGAAACATGTTCCGGCGCTTCCGGAACATGTTCCGGCGCTTCCGGAACATGTTCCGGTCCTTCCGGAACATGTTCCGGTGCTTCCGGAACATGTTCCGGCGATTCCGGAACATGTTCCCGTCGTTCCGGAAAATGTTCCGGTCCTTCCGGAACATGTTCCGGAAGGACCGGAACATGTTCCGGTGCTTCCGGAATATCTTCCGGTGCTTCCGGTACATGTTCCGGCGCTTCCGAAATATCTTCCGGCGCTTCCGGAACATGTTCCGGTCCTTCCGGAACATGTTCCGGCGCTTCCGGAACATGTTCCGGTGCTTCCGGAACATGTTCCGGTCCTTCCGCAACATGTTCCGGCGCTTCCGGAACATGTTCCGGTGCTTCCGGAACATGTTCCGGCGCTTCCGGAACATGTTCCGGCGCTTCCGGAACATGTTCCGGCGCTTCCGGAACATGTTCCGGCGCTTCCGGAACATGTTCCTGCGCTTCCGGAACATGTTCCGGCGCGTCCGGAACATGTTCCGGCCCTTCCGGAACATGTTCCGGTCCTTCCGGAACATGTTCCGGCCCGTTCCGGAAGATGTTCCGGCGCTTCCGGAAGATGTTCCGGTCCTTCCGGAACATGTTCCGGCGCTTCCGGAACATGTTCCGGTGCTTCCGGAACATGTTCCGGCGCTTCCAGAACATGTTCCGGTGTCCTTCCGGAACATGTTCCGGTGCTTCCGGAACATGTTCCGGCGCTTCCGGAACATGTTCCGGCGCTTCCGGAACATGTTCCGGTGCTTCCGGAATATCTTCCGGTGCTTCCGGAACATGTTCCGGCGCTTTCGGAACATGTTCCGGTCCTTCTGGGACATGTTCCGGTGCTTCCGGAACATGTTCCGGCGCTTCCAGAACATGTTCCGGTGTCCTTCCGGAACATGTTCCGGTGCTTCCGGAACATGTTCCGGCGCTTCCGGAACATGTTCCGGTCCTTCCGCAACATGTTCCGGCGCTTCCGGAACATGTTCCGGTGCTTCCGGAACATGTTCCGGTCCTTCCGCAACATGTTCCGGCGCTTCCGGAACATGTTCCGGCGCTTCCGGGACATGCTCCGGTCCTTCCGGAACATGTTCCGGAAGGACCAGAACATGTTCCGGTCCTTCCGGAACATGTTCCGGCGCTTCCGGAACATGTTCCGGTCCTTCCGGAACATGTTCCGGTGCTTCCGGAACATGTTCCGGCGCTTCCAGAACATGTTCCGGTGTCCTTCCGGAACATGTTCCGGTGCTTCCGGAACATGTTCCGGCGCTTCCGGAACATGTTCCGGCGCTTCCGGAACATGTTCCGGTCCTTCCGGAACATGTTCCGGTGCTTCCGGAACATGTTCCGGCGATTCCGGAACATGTTCCCGTCCTTCCGGAAAATGTTCCGGTCCTTCCGGAACATGTTCCTGCGCTTCCGGAACATGTTCCGGCGCGTCCGGAACATGTTCCGGCCCTTCCGGAACATGTTCCGGTCCTTCCGGAACATGTTCCGGCGCTTCCGGAACATGTTCCGGTCCTTCCGGAACATGTTCCGGCGCTTCCAGAACATGTTCCGGTGTCCTTCCGGAACATGTTCCGGTGCTTCCGGAACATGTTCCGGCGCTTCCAGAACATGTTCCGGTGTCCTTCCGGAAGATGTTCCGGTCCTTCCGGAACATGTTCCGGCGCTTCCGGAACATGTTCCGGTGCTTCCAGAACATGTTCCGGCGCTTCCAGAACATGTTCCGGTGTCCTTCCGGAACATGTTCAGGCGCTTCCGGAACATGTTCCGGCGCTTCCGGAATATCTTCCGGTGCTTCCGGAACATGTTCCGGTCCTTCCGGAACATGTCCCGGTCCTTCCGGAACATGTTCCGGTCCTTCCGCAACATGTTCCGGTCCTTCCGGAACATGTTCCGGTCCTTCCGGAACATGTTCCGGTGCTTCCGGAACATGTTCCCGTCCTTCCGGAACATGTTCCGGTCCTTCCGGAACATGTTCCGGTGCTTCCGCAACATGTTCCGGTCCTTCCGGAACATGTTCCGGTCCTTCCGGAACATGTTCCGGCGCTTCCGGAACATGTTCCGGCGCTTCCGCAACATGTTCCGGTCCTTCCGGAACATGTTCCGGCGCTTCCGGAACATGTTCCGGCGCTTCCGGAATATGTTCCGGTGCTTCCGGAACATGTTCCGGTGCTTCCGCAACATGTTCCGGTGCTTCCGGAATATCTTCCGGTGCTTCCGGAACATGTTCCGGTGTCCTTCCGGAAGATGTTCCGGTCCTTCCGGAACATGTTCCGGCGCTTCCGGAACATGTTCCGGTGCTTCCAGAACATGTTCCGGCGCTTCCAGAACATGTTCCGGTGTCCTTCCGGAACATGTTCGGGCGCTTCCGGAACATGTTCCGGCGCTTCCGGAATATCTTCCGGTCCTTCCGGAACATGTTCCGGTCCTTCCGGAACATGTTCCGGTCCTTCCGGAACATGTTCCGGTCCTTCCGGAACATGTTCCGGTCCTTCCGGAACATGTTCCGGCGCTTCCGAAACATGTTCCGGCGCTTCCGGAACATGTTCCGGTCCTTCCGGAACATGTTCCGGTCCTTCCGCAACATGTGCCGGCGCTTCCGAAACATGTTCCGGCGCTTCTGGAACATGTTCCGGTGCTTCCGGAACATGTTCCGGTCCTTCCGGAACATGTTCCGGTGCTTCCGGAACATGTTCCGGTCCTTCCGGAACATGTTCCGGTGCTTCCGCAACATGTTCCGGTCCTTCCGGAACATGTTCCGGTCCTTCCGGAACATGTTCCGGCGCTTCCGGAACATGTTCCGGCGCTTCCGCAACATGTTCCGGTCCTTCCGGAACATGTTCCGGTCCTTCCGGAACATGTTCCGGCGCTTCCGGAACATGTTCCGGCGCTTCCGGAACATGTTCCGGTGCTTCCGGAACATGCTCCGGTGCTTCCGCAACATGTTCCGGTGCTTCCGGAATATCTTCCGGTGCTTCCGGAACATGTTCCGGCGCTTCCGGAATATCTTCCGGTGCTTCCGGAACATGTTCCGGTCCTTCCGGAACATGTTCCGGTGCTTCCGGAACATGTTCCGGTCCTTCCGGAACATGTTCCGGCGCTTCCGGAACATGGTCCGGTCCTTCCGGAACATGTTCCGGCGCTTCCGGAACATGTTCCGGCGCTTCAGGAACATGTTCCGGTCCTTCCGGAACATGTTCCGGTCCTTCCGCAACATGTTCCGGCGCTTCCGGAACATGTTCCGGTGCTTCCGGAACATGTTCCGGTGGTTCCGGAACATGTTCCGGCGCGTCCGGAACATGTTCCGGCGCTTCCAGAACATGTTCCGGTGTCCTTCCGGAAGATGTTCCGGTCCTTCCGGAACATGTTCCGGCGCTTCCGGAACATGTTCCGGTGCTTCCGGAACATGTTCCGGCGCTTCCAGAACATGTTCCGGTGTCCTTCCGGAACATGTTCCGGCGCTTCCGGAACATGTTCCGGCGCTTCCGGAATATCTTCCGGTGCTTCCAGAACATGTTCCGGTCCTTCCGCAACATGTTCCGGTCCTTCCGGAACATGTTCCGGTCCTTCCGCAACATGTTCCGGTCCTTCCGGAACATGTTCCGGCACTTCCGAAACATGTTCCGGCGCTTCCGGAACATGTTCCGGTCCTTCCGGAACATGTTCCGGTCCTTCCGCAACATGTGCCGGCGCTTCCAGAACATGTTCCGGTCCTTCCGGAACATGTTCCGGTGCTTCCGGAACATGTTCCGGTCCTTCCGGAACATGTTCCGGCGCTGCCGGAACATGGTCCGGTCCTTCCGGAACATGTTCCGGCGCTTCCGGAACATGTTCCGGCGCTTCAGGAACATGTTCCGGTCCTTCCGGAACATGTTCCGGTCCTTCCGCAACATGTTCCGGCGCTTCCGGAACATGTTCCGGTGCTTCCGGAACATGTTCCGGTGGTTCCGGAACATGTTCCGGCGCGTCCGGAACATGTTCCGGTCCTTCCGGAACATGTTCCGGTCCTTCCGCAACATGTTCCGGCGCTTCCGGAACATGTTCCGGCGCTTCCGGAACATGTTCCGGTGCCTCCGGAACATGTTCCCGTTCTTCCGGAACATGTTCCGGCGCTTCCGGAACATGTTCCAGTCCTTCCGGAACATGATCCGGTCCTTCCGGAACATGTTCCGGTCCTTCCGGAACATGTTCCGGTGCTTCCGGAACATGTTCCGGTCCTTCCGGAACATGTTCCGGTGCTTCCGGAACATGTTCCGGCGCTTCCGGAACATGTTCCGGCGCTTCCGGAACATGTTCCAGTCCTTCCGGAACATGTTCCGGTCCTTCCGGAACATGTTCCGGCGCTTCCGGAACATGTTCCGGTCCTTCCGGAACATGTTCCGGTCCTTCCGAAACATGTTCCGGCGCTTCCGGAACATGTTCCGGCGCTTCCGGAACATGTTCCGGTGCTTCCGGAACATGTTCCGGTGCTTCCGGAACATGTTCCGGCGCTTCCGGAACATGTTCCGGCGCTTCCGGAACATGTTCCGGCGCTTCCGGAACATGTTCCGGCGCTTCCGGAACATGTTCCGGCGCTTCCGGAACATGTTCCGGCGCTTCCGGAACATGTTCCGGTGCTTCCGGAACATGTTCCGGTGCTTCCGGAATATCTTCCGGTGCTTCCGGAACATGTTCCGGCGCTTCCGGAACATGTTCCGGTGCTTCCGGAACATGTTCCGGCGCTTCCGGAACATGTTCCGGTGCTTCCGGAACATGTTCCGGTGCTTCCGGAACATGTTCCGGTCCTTCCGGAATATCTTCCGGTGCTTCCGGAACATGTTCCGGCGCTTCCGGAACATGTTCCGGTGCTTCCGGAACATGTTCCGGTGCTTCCGGAACATGTTCCGGCGCTTCCGGAACATGGTCCGGTCCTTCCGGAACATGTTCCGGCGCTTCCGAAACATGTTCCGGCGCTTCCGGAACATGTTCCGGTCATTCCGGAACATGTTCCGGTCCTTCCGGAACATGTTCCGGCGCTTCCGGAACATGTTCCGGCGCTTCCGGAACATGTTCCGGTGCTTCCGGAACATGTTCCGGTCCTTCCGGAACATGTTCCGGTGCTTCCGCAACATGTTCTGGTCCTTCCGGAACATGTTCCGGTCCTTCCGGAACATGTTCCGGTCCTTCCGGAACATGTTCCGGCGCTTCCGGAACATGTTCCGGTCCTTCCGGAACATGTTCCGGTGCTTCCGGAACATGTTCCGGTGCTTCCGGAACATGTTCCGGCGCTTCCGGAACATCTTCCGGTGCTTCCGGAACATGTTCCGGTGCTTCCGGAACATCTTCCGGTGCTTCCGGAACATGTTCCAGCGCTTCCGGATTATCTTCCGGTGCTTCCGGAACATGTTCCGGTCCTTCCGGAACATGTTCCGGTGCTTCCGGAACATGTTCCGGTCCTTCCGGAACATGTTCCGGGGCTTCCAAAACATGTTCCGGCGCTTCCGGAACATGGTCCGGTCCTTCCGGAACATGTTCCGGCGCTTCCGGAACATGTTCCGGCGCTTCCGGAAGACGTTCCGGTCCTTCCGGAACATGTTCCAGTCCTTCCGCAACATGTTCCGGCGCTTCCGGAACATGTTCCGGTGCTTCCGGAACATGTTCCGGCGCTTCCGGAACATGTTCCGGTGCTTCCGGAACATGTTCCGGTCCTTCCGCAACATGTTCCGGCGCTTCCGGAACATGTTCCGGCGCTTCCGGAACATGTTCCGGTGCTTCCGGAACATGTTCCGGCGCTTCCGGAACATGTTCCGGCGCTTCCGGAACATGTTCCGGTGCTTCCGGAACATGTTCCGGTGCTTCCGGAACATGTTCCGGTGCTTCCGGAACATGTTCCAGTCCTTCCGGAACATGTTCCGGCGCTTCCGGAACATGTTCCGGTCATTCCGGAACATGTTCGGGTCGTTCCGGAACATGTTCCGGCGCGTCCGGAACATGTTCCGGCGCTTCCGGAACATGTTCCGGTGCTTCCGGAACATGTTCCGGTCCTTCCGGAACATGTTCCGGTGCTTCCGGAACATGTTCCGGTGCTTCCGGAACATGTTCCGGCGCTTCCGGAATATCTTCCGGTGCTTCCGGAACATGTTCCGGTCCTTCCGGAACATGTTCCGGTGCTTCCGGAACATGTTCCGGTCCTTCCGGAACATGTTCCGGCGCTTCCGGAACATGTTCCGGCGCTTCCGGAACATGTTCCGGTCCTTCCGGAACATGTTCCGGTCCTTCCGGAACATGTTCCGGTGCTTCCGGAACATGTTCCAGTCCTTCCGGAACATGTTCCGGCGCTCCCGGAACATGTTCCAGTCCTTCCGGAACATGTTCCGGCGCTTCCGGAACATGTTCCGGTGCTTCCGGAACATGTTCCGGTGCTTCCGGAACATGTTCCGGCGCTTCCGGAACATGTTCCGGCGCTTCCGGAACATGTTCCGGCGCTTCCGGAACATGTTCCGGTGCTTCCGGAATATCTTCCGGTGCTTCCGGAACATGTTCCGGCGCTTCCGGAACATGTTCCGGTGCTTCCGGAACATGTTCCGGCGCTTCCGGAACATGTTCCGGTGCTTCCGGAACATGTTCCGGTGCTTCCGGAACATGTTCCGGTCCTTCCGGAATATCTTCCGGTGCTTCCAGAACATGTTCCGGCGCTTCCGGAACATGTTCCGGTGCTTCCGGAACATGTTCCGGTGCTTCCGGAACACGTTCCGGTCCTTCCGGAACATGTTCCGGGGCTTCCGAAACATGTTCCGGCGCTTCCGGAACATGTTCCGGTGCTTCCGGAACATGTTCCGGCGCTTCCGAAACATGTTCCGGCGCTTCCGGAACATGTTCCGGTCATTCCGGAACATGTTCCGGTCCTTCCGGAACATGTTCCGGCGCTTCCGGAACATGTTCCGGCGCTTCCGGAACATGTTCCGGTGCTTCCGCAACATGTTCCGGTGCTTCCGCAACATGTTCTGGTCCTTCCGGAACATGTTCCGGTCCTTCCGGAACATGTTCCGGTCCTTCCGGAACATGTTCCGGCGCTTCCGGAACATGTTCCGGTCCTTCCGGAACATGTTCCGGTGCTTTTGGAACATGTTCCGGTGCTTCCGGAACATGTTCCGGCGCTTCCGGAACATGTTCCGGCGCTTCCGGAACATGTTCCGGTGCTTCCGGAACATGTTCCAGCGCTTCCGGATTATCTTCCGGTGCTTCCGGAACATGTTCCGGTCCTTCCGGAACATGTTCCGGTGCTTCCGGAACATGTTCCGGTCCTTCCGGAACATGTTCCGGGGCTTCCAAAACATGTTCCGGCGCTTCCGGAACATGGTCCGGTCCTTCCGGAACATGTTCCGGCGCTTCCGGAACATGTTCCGGCGCTTCCGGAAGATGTTCCGGTCCTTCCGGAACATGTTCCAGTCCTTCCGCAACATGTTCCGGCGCTTCCGGAACATGTTCCGGTGCTTCCGGAACATGTTCCGGCGCTTCCGGAACATGTTCCGGTGCTTCCGGAACATGTTCCGGTCCTTCCGCAACATGTTCCGGCGCTTCCGGAACATGTTCCGGCGCTTCCGGAACATGTTCCGGTCCTTCCGGAACATGTTCCGGCGCTTCCGGAACATGTTCCGGCGCTTCCGGAACATGTTCCGGTGCTTCCGGAACATGTTCCGGTCCTTCCGGAACATGTTCCGGTGCTTCCGGAACATGTTCCGGTGCTTCCGGAACATGTTCCGGTGCTTCCGGAACATGTTCCAGTCCTTCCGGGACATGTTCCGGCGCATCCGGAACATGTTCCGGTCATTCCGGAACATGTTCCGGTCGTTCCGGAACATGTTCCGGCGCGTCCGGAACATGTTCCGGCGCTTCCGGAACATGTTCCAGTGCTTCCGGAACATGTTCCGGTCCTTCCGGAACATGTTCCGGTGCTTCCGGAACATGTTCCGGTGCTTCCGGAACATATTCCGGCGCTTCCGGAAAATCTTCCGGTGCTTCCGGAACATGTTCCGGTCCTTCCGGAACATGTTCCGGTGCTTCCGGAACATGTTCCGGTCCTTCCGGAACATGTTCCGGCGCTTCCGGAACATGTTCCGGCGCTTCCGGAACATGTTCCGGTCCTTCCGGAACATGTTCCGGTCCTTCCGGAACATGTTCCGGTGCTTCCGGAACATGTTCCAGTCCTTCCGGAACATGTTCCGGCGCTTCCGGAAAATGTTCCAGTCCTTCCGGAACATGTTCCGGTCCTTCCGGAACATGTTCCGGTCGTTCCGGAACATGTTCCGGCGCGTCCGGAACATGTTCCGGCGCTTCCGGAACATGTTCCGGCGCTTCCGGAACATGTTCCGGTGCTTCCGGAACATGTTCCGGTCCTTCCGGAACATGTTCCGGTGCTTCCCGAACATGTTCCGGTGCTTCCGGAACATGTTCCGGCGCTTCCAGAACATGTTCCGGCGCTTCCGGAACATGTTCCGGTGCTTCCGGAACATGTTCCGGTGCTTCCGGAATATCTTCCGGTGCTTCCGGAACATGTTCCGGTGCTTCCGGAATATCTTCCGGTGCTTCCGGAAGGTGTTCCGGTCCTTCCGGAACATGTTCCGGTGCTTCCGGAACATGTTCCGGTCCTTCCGGAACATGTTCCGGGGCTTCCAAAAAATGTTCCGGCGCTTCCGGAACATGGTCCGGTCCTTCCGGAACATGTTCCGGTCCTTCCGCAACATGTTCCGGCGCTTCCGGAACATGTTCTGGTGCTTCCGGAACATGTTCCGGTGCTTCCGGAACATGTTCCGGTGCTTCCGCAACATGTTCCGGCGCTTCCGGAACATGTTCCGGCGCTTCCGGAACATGTTCCGGTCCTTCCGGAACATGTTCCGGCGCTTCCGGAACATGTTCCGGCGCTTCCGGAACATGTTCCGGTGCTTCCGGAACATGTTCCGGCGCTTCCGGAACATGTTCCAGTCCTTCCGGAACATGTTCCGGTCCTTCCGGAACATGTTCCGGTCCTTCCGCAACATGTTCCGGCGCTTCCGGAACATGTTCTGGTGCTTCCGGAACATGTTCCGGTGCTTCCGGAACATGTTCCGGTCCTTCCGAAACATGTTCCGGCGCTTCCGGAACATGTTCCGGCGCGTCCGGAACATGTTCCGGTCCTTCCGGAACATGTTCCGGTGCTTCCGGAACATGTTCCGGCGCTTCCGGAACATGTTCCGGCGCTTCCGGAACATGTTCAGGTGCTTCCGGAACATGTCCCGTTGCTTCCAGAACATGTTCCGGTGCTTCCGGAACATGTTCCGGTCCTTCCGGAACATGTTCCGGTGCTTCCGGAACATGTTCCGGTCCTTCCGGAACATGTTCCGGGGCTTCCAAAACATGTTCCGGCGCTTCCGGAACATGGTCCGGTCCTTCCGGAACATGTTCCGGCGCTTCCGGAACATGTTCCGGCGCTTCCGGAAGATGTTCCGGTCCTTCCGGAACATGTTCCAGTCCTTCCGCAACATGTTCCGGCGCTTCCGGAACATGTTCCGGTGCTTCCGGAACATGTTCCAGTCCTTCCGCAACATGTTCCGGCGCTTCCGGAACATGTTCCGGCGCTTCCGGAACATGTTCCGGTCCTTCCGGAACATATTCCGGCGCTTCCGGAACATGTTCCGGCGCTTCCGGAACATGTTCCGGTGCTTCCGGAACATGTTCCGGTGCTTCCGGAACATGTTCCGGTGCTTCCGGAACATGTTCCGGTGCTTCCGGAACATGTTCCGGTGCTTCCGGAACATGTTCCAGTCCTTCCGGAACATGTTCCGGCGCATCCGGAACATGTTCCGGTCATTCCGGAACATGTTCCGGTCGTTCCGGAACATGTTCCGGCGCGTCCGGAACATGTTCCGGCGCTTCCGGAACATGTTCCGGTGCTTCCGGAACATGTTCCGGTCCTTCCGGAACATGTTCCGGTGCTTCCGGAACATGTTCCGGTGCTTCCGGAACATATTCCGGCGCTTCCGGAATATCTTCCGGTGCTTCCGGAACATGTTCCGGTCCTTCCGGAACATGTTCCGGTGCTTCCGGAACATGTTCCGGTCCTTCCGGAACATGTTCCGGCGCTTCCGGAACATGTTCCGGCGCTTCCGGAACATGTTCCGGTCCTTCCGGAACATGTTCCGGTCCTTCCGGAACATGTTCCGGTGCTTCCGGAACATGTTCCAGTCCTTCCGGAACATGTTCCGGCGCTTCCGGAAAATGTTCCAGTCCTTCCGGAACACGTTCCGGTCCTTCCGGAACATGTTCCGGTCGTTCCGGAACATGTTCCGGCGCGTCCGGAACATGTTCCGGCGCTTCCGGAACATGTTCCGGCGCTTCCGGAACATGTTCCGGTGCTTCCGGAACATGTTCCGGTCCTTCCGGAACATGTTCCGGTGCTTCCCGAACATGTTCCGGTGCTTCCGGAACATGTTCCGGCGCTTCCAGAACATGTTCCGGCGCTTCCGGAACATGTTCCGGTGCTTCCGGAACATGTTCCGGTGCTTCCGGAATATCTTCCGGTGCTTCCGGAACATGTTCCGGTGCTTCCGGAATATCTTCCGGTGCTTCCGGAACATGTTCCGGTCCTTCCGGAACATGTTCCGGTGCTTCCGGAACATGTTCCGGTCCTTCCGGAACATGTTCCGGGGCTTCCAAAACATGTTCCGGCGCTTCCGGAACATGGTCCGGTCCTTCCGGAACATGTTCCGGTCCTTCCGCAACATGTTCCGGCGCTTCCGGAACATGTTCTGGTGCTTCCGGAACATGTTCCGGTGCTTCCGGAACATGTTCCGGTGCTTCCGCAACATGTTCCGGCGCTTCCGGAACATGTTCCGGCGCTTCCGGAACATGTTCCGGTCCTTCCGGAACATGTTCCGGTCCTTCCGGAACATGTTCCGGCGCTTCCGGAACATGTTCCGGCGCTTCCGGAACATGTTCCGGTGCTTCCGGAACATGTTCCGGCGCTTCCGGAACATGTTCCAGTCCTTCCGGAACATGTTCCGGTCCTTCCGGAACATGTTCCGGTCCTTCCGGAACATGTTCGGGCGCTTCCGGAACATGTTCGGGCGCTTCCGCAACATGTTCCGGTCCTTCCGGAACATGTTCCGGTCCTTCCGAAACATGTTCCGGCGCTTCCGGAACATGTTCCGGCGCGTCCGGAACATGTTCCGGTCCTTCCGGAACATGTTCCGGTGCTTCCGGAACATGTTCCGGCGCTTCCGGAACATGTTCCGGCGCTTCCGGAACATGTTCAGGTGCTTCCGGAACATGTCCCGGTGCTTCCAGAACATGTTCCGGTGCTTCCTGAACATGTTCCGGTGCTTCCGGAACATGTTCCGGTCCTTCCGGAACATGTTCCGGTGCTTCCGGAACATGTTCCGGTCCTTCCGGAACATGTTCCGGGGCTTCCAAAACATGTTCCGGCGCTTCCGGAACATGGTCCGGTCCTTCCGGAACATGTTCCGGCGCTTCCGGAACATGTTCCGGCGCTTCCGGAAGATGTTCCGGTCCTTCCGGAACATGTTCCAGTCCTTCCGCAACATGTTCCGGCGCTTCCGGAACATGTTCCGGTGCTTCCGGAACATGTTCCAGTCCTTCCGCAACATGTTCCGGCGCTTCCGGAACATGTTCCGGCGCTTCCGGAACATGTTCCGGTCCTTCCGGAACATATTCCGGCGCTTCCGGAACATGTTCCGGCGCTTCCGGAACATGTTCCGGTGCTTCCGGAACATGTTCCGGTCCTTCCGGAACATGTTCCGGTCCTTCCGGAACATGTTCCGGTGCTTCCGGAACATGTTCCGGTGCTTCCGGAACATGTTCCAGTCCTTCCGGAACATGTTCCGGCGCATCCGGAACATGTTCCGGTCATTCCGGAACATGTTCCGGTCGTTCCGGAACATGTTCCGGCGCGTCCGGAACATGTTCCGGCGCTTCCGGAACATGTTCCGGTGCTTCCGGAACATGTTCCGGTCCTTCCGGAACATGTTCCGGTCCTTCCGGAACATGTTCCGGTGCTTCCGGAACATGTTCCGGTGCTTCCGGAACATATTCCGGCGCTTCCGGAATATCTTCCGGTGCTTCCGGAACATGTTCCGGTCCTTCCGGAACATGTTCCGGTGCTTCCGGAACATGTTCCGGTCCTTCCGGAACATGTTCCGGCGCTTCCGGAACATGTTCCGGCGCTTCCGGAACATGTTCCGGTCCTTCCGGAACATGTTCCGGTCCTTCCGGAACATGTTCCGGTGCTTCCGGAACATGTTCCAGTCCTTCCGGAACATGTTCCGGCGCTTCCGGAAAATGTTCCAGTCCTTCCGGAACACGTTCCGGTCCTTCCGGAACATGTTCCGGTCGTTCCGGAACATGTTCCGGCGCGTCCGGAACATGTTCCGGCGCTTCCGGAACATGTTCCGGCGCTTCCGGAACATGTTCCGGTGCTTCCGGAACATGTTCCGGTCCTTCCGGAACATGTTCCGGTGCTTCCCGAACATGTTCCGGTGCTTCCGGAACATGTTCCGGCGCTTCCAGAACATGTTCCGGCGCTTCCGGAACATGTTCCGGTGCTTCCGGAACATGTTCCGGTGCTTCCGGAATATCTTCCGGTGCTTCCGGAACATGTTCCGGTGCTTCCGGAATATCTTCCGGTGCTTCCGGAACATGTTCCGGTGCTTCCGGAACATGTTCCGGTGCTTCCGGAACATGTTCCGGTCCTTCCGGAACATGTTCCGGGGCTTCCAAAACATGTTCCGGCGCTTCCGGAACATGGTCCGGTCCTTCCGGAACATGGTCCGGTCCTTCCGCAACATGTTCCGGCGCTTCCGGAACATGTTCTGGTGCTTCCGGAACATGTTCCGGTGCTTCCGGAACATGTTCCGGTGCTTCCGCAACATGTTCCGGCGCTTCCGGAACATGTTCCGGCGCTTCCGGAACATGTTCCGGTCCTTCCGGAACATGTTCCGGTCCTTCCGGAACATGTTCCGGCGCTTCCGGAACATGTTCCGGCGCTTCCGGAACATGTTCCGGTGCTTCCGGAACATGTTCCGGCGCTTCCGGAACATGTTCCAGTCCTTCCGGAACATGTTCCGGTCCTTCCGGAACATGTTCCGGTCCTTCCGGAACATGTTCGGGCGCTTCCGGAACATGTTCGGGCCGCTTCCGCAACATGTTCCGGTCCTTCCGGAACATGTTCCGGTCCTTCCGAAACATGTTCCGGCGCTTCCGGAACATGTTCCGGCGCTTCCGGAACATGTTCCGGCGCTTCCGCAACATGTTCCGGTCCTTCCGGAACATGTTCCGGTCCTTCCGAAACATGTTCCGGCGCTTCCGGAACATGTTCCGGCGCTTCCGGAACATGTTCTGGTGCTTCCGGAACATGTTCCGGTGCTTCTGGAACATGTTTCGGCGCTTCCGGAACATGTTCCGGTGCTTCCGGAACATGTTCCGGTGGTTCCGGAACATGTTCCGGCGCGTCCGGAACATGTTCCGGCGCTTCCGGAACATGTTCCGGCGCGTCCGGAACATGTTCCGGTGCTTCCGGAACATGTTCCGGTCCTTCCGGAACATGTTGGGGTCCTTCCGGAACATGTTCCGGCGCTTCCGGAAAATGTTCCGGTCCTTCCGGAACATGTTCCGGTCCTTCCGAAACATGTTCCGGCGCTTCCGGAACATGTTCCGGCGCTTCCGGAACATGTTCTGGTGCTTCCGGAACATGTTCCGGTGCTTCTGGAACATGTTTCGGCGCTTCCGGAACATGTTCCGGTGCTTCCGGAACATGTTCCGGTGGTTCCGGAACATGTTCCGGCGCGTCCGGAACATGTTCCGGCGCTTCCGGAACATGTTCCGGTGCTTCCGGAACATGTTCCGGTCCTTCCGGAACATGTTCCGGTGCTTCCGGAACATGTTCCGGTCCTTCCGGAACATGTTGGGGTCCTTCCGGAACATGTTCCGGCGCTTCCGGAAAATGTTCCAGTCCTTCCGGAACATGTTCCGGCGCTTCCGCAACATGTTCCGGTCCTTCCGGGACATGTTCCGGTCCTTCCGGAACATGTTCGGGCGCTTCCGGAACATGTTCCGGCGCTTCCGCAACATGTTCCGGTGGTTCCGGAACATGTTCCGGCGCGTCCGGAACATGTTCCGGTGCCTCCGGAACATGTTCCGGCGCTTCCGAAACATGTTCCGGCGCTTCTGGAACATGTTTCGGCGCTTCCGGAACATGTTCCGGTGCTTCCAGAATATGTTCCGGTCCTTCCGCAACATGTTCCGGCGCTTCCGGAACATGCTCCGGAAGAACCGGAACATGTTCCGGCGCTTCCGGAACATGTTCCGGTCCTTCCGGAACATGTTCCGGTCCTTCCGGAACATGTTCCGGTGCTTCCGGAACATGTTCCGGTCCTTCCGGAACATGTTGGGGTCCTTCCGGAACATGTTCCGGCGCTTCCGGAAAATGTTCCAGTCCTTCCGGAACATGTTCCGGCGCTTCCGCAACATGTTCCGGTCCTTCCGGGACATGTTCCGGTCCTTCCGGAACATGTTCGGGCGCTTCCGGAACATGTTCCGGCGCTTCCGGAACATGTTCCGGTCCTTCCGGAACATGTTCCGGTCCTTCCGGAACATGTTCCGGTCCTTCCGGAACATGTTCCGGTGCTTCCGGAACATGTTCTGGTGCTTCCGGAACATGTTCAGGTGCTTCCGGAACATGTTCCGGTGCTTCCGGAATATCTTCCGGTGCTTCCGGAACATGTTCTTCCGGAACATGTTCCGGCGCTTCCGGAATATCTTCCGGTGCTTCCGGAACATGTTCCGGTCCTTCCGGAACATGTTCCGGTGCTTCCGGAACATGTTCCGGTCCTTCCAGAATATGTTCCGGTCCTTCCGCAACATGTTCCGGCGCTTCCGGAACATGCTCCGGAAGAACCGGAACATGTTCCGGCGCTTCCGGAACATGTTCCGGTCCTTCCGGAACATGTTCCGGTGCTTCCGGAACATGTTCCGGTCCTTCCGGAACATGTTCCGGCGATTCCGGAACATGTTCCGGTCCTTCCGGAACACGTTCCGGTCCTTCCGGAACATGTTCCGATGCTTCCGGAACATGTTCCGGTCCTTCCGGAACATGTTCCGGCGCTTCCGGAACATGTTCCGGTCCTTCCGGAACATGTTCCGGCGCTTCCGGAAAAAGTTCCGGCGCTTCCGGAACATGTTCCGGTGCTTCCGGAACATGTTCCGGTCCTTCCGGAACATGTTCCGGGGCTTCCGGAACATGTTCCGGGGCTTCCGGAACATGTTCCGGTCCTTCCGCAACATGTTCCGGCGCTTCCGGAACATGTTCCGGTGCTTCCTGAACATGTTCCGGTGGTTCCGGAACATGTTCCGGCGCGTCCGGAACAAGTTCCGGTGGTTCCGGAACATGTTCCGGCGCTTCCGGAACATGTTCCGGCGCTTCCGGAACATGTTCCGGTGCTTCCGGAACATGTTCCGGTGGTTCCGGAACATGTTCCGGCGCGTCCGGAACATGTTCCGGTCCTTCCGGAACATGTTCCGGGGCTTCCGAAACATGTTCCGGCGCTTCCGGAACATGGTCCGGTCCTTCCGGAACATGTTCCGGCGCTTCAGGAACATGTTCCGGCGCTTCCGGAACATGTTCCGGTCCTTCCGGAACATGTTCCGGTCCTTCCGCAACATGTTCCGGCGCTTCCGGAACATGTTCCGGAAGAACCGGAACATGTTCCGGCGCTTCCGGAACATGTTCCGGTCCTTCCGGAACATGTTCCGGTCCTTCCGGAACATGTTCGGATGCTTCCGGAACATGTTCCGGTCCTTCCGGAACATGTTCCGGCGCTTCCGGAAAAAGTTCCGGCGCTTCCGGAACATGTTCCGGTGCTTCCGGAACATGTTCCGGTCCTTCCGCAACATGTTCCGGCGCTTCCGGAACATGTTCCGGTGCTTCCTGAACATGTTCCGGCGCTTCCGGAACATGTTCCGGTGCTTCCGGAACATGTTCCGGTGGTTCCGGAACATGTTCCGGCGCGTCCGGAACATGTTCCGGTCCTTCCGGAACATGTTCCGGGGCTTCCGAAACATGTTCCGGCGCTTCCGGAACATGGTCCGGTCCTTCCGGAACATGTTCCGGCGCTTCAGGAACATGTTCCGGCGCTTCCGGAACATGTTCCGGTCCTTCCGGAACATGTTCCGGTCCTTCCGCAACATGTTCCGGCGCTTCCGGAACATGTCCCGGAAGAACCGGAACATGTTCCGGCGCTTCCGGAACATGTTCCGGTCCTTCCGGAATATGTTCCGGTGCTTCCGGAACATGTTCCGGTCCTTCCGGAACATGTTCCGGCGATTCCGGAACATGTTCCGGTCCTTCCGGAACATGTTCCGGTGCTTCCGGAACATGTTCCGGTCCTTCCGCAACATGTTCCGGTCCTTCCGGAACATGTTCCGGCGCTTCCAGAACATGTTCCGGTCCTTCCGGAACATGTTCCGGCGCTTCCGGAACATGTTCCGATGCTTCCGGAACATGTTCCGGTCCTTCCGGAACATGTTCCGGTGCTTCCGGAACATGTTCCGGTCCTTCCGGAACATGTTCCGGCGCTTCCGGAACATGTTCCGGCGCTTCCGGAACATGATCCGGTGCTTCCGGAACATGTTCCGGTGCTTCCGGAACATGTTCCGGTGCTTCCGGAATATCTTCCGGTGCTTCCGGAACATGTTCCGGCGCTTCCAGAATATCTTCCGGTGCTTCCGGAACATGTTCCGGTCCTTCCGGAACATGTTCCGGTCCTTCCGGAACATGTTCCGCGGCTTCCGAAACATGTTCCGGCGCTTCCGGAACATGTTCCGGGCCTTCCGGAACATGTTCCGGTGCTTGCGGAACATGTTCCGGCGCTTCCGGAACATGTTCCGGTGCTTCCTGAACATGTTCCGGTGGTTCCGGAACATGTTCCGACGCGTCCGGAACATGTTCCGGTGCTTCCGGAACATGTTTCAGGCGCTTCCGGAACATGTTCCGGCGCTTCCGGAACATGTTCCGGTGCTTCCGGAACATGTTCCGGTGGTTCCGGAACGTGTTCTGGCGCGGCCGGAACATGTTCCGGCGCTTCCGGAACATGTTCCGGTCCTTCCGGAACATGTTCCGGTCCTTCCGGAACATGTTCCGGTCCTTCCGGAACATGTTCCGGTCCTTCCAGAACATGTTCCGGCGCTTCCGGAACATGTTCCAGTCCTTCCGGAACATGTTCCGGCGCTTCCGCAACATGTTCCGGTCCTTCCGGAACATGTTCCGGCGCTTCCGGAACATGTTCGGGCGCTTCCGCAACATGTTCCGGTCCTTCCGGAACATGTTCCGGTCCTTCCGAAACATGTTCCGGCGCTTCCGGAACATGTTCCGGCGCTTCCGGAACATGTTCCGGTCCTTCCGGAACATGTTCCGGTGCTTCCGGAACATGTTCCGGTGCTTGCGGAATATCTTCCGGTGCTTCCGGAACATGTTCCGGCGCTTCCGGAATATCTTCCGGTGCTTCCGCAACATGTTCCGGTCCTTCCGGAACATGTTCCGGTGCTTCCAGAACATGTTCCGGTCCTTCCGGAACATGTTCCGGGGCTTCCGAAACATGTTCCGGCGCTTCCGGAACATGGTCCGGTCCTTCCGGAACATGTTCCGGCGCTTCAGGAACATGTTCCGGCGCTTCCGGAACATGTTCCGGTCCTTCCGGAACATGTTCCGGTCCTTCCGCAACATGTTCCGGCGCTTCCGGAACATGTTCCGGTCCTTCCGGAACATGTTCCGGTGCTTCCGGAACATGTTCCGGTCCTTCCGGAACATATTCCGGCGATTCCGGAACATGTTCCGGTCCTTCCGGAACATGTTCCGGTGCTTCCGGAACATGTTCCGGTCCTTCCGCAACATGTTCCGGTCCTTCCGCAACATGTTCCGGTCCTTCCGGAACATGTTCCGGCGCTTCCGAAACATGTTCCGGCGCTTCCAGAACATGTTCCGGTCCTTCCGGAACATGTTCCGGCGCTTCCGGAACATGTTCCGGTGCTTCCGGAATATCTTCCGGTGCTTCCGGAACATATTCCGGCGCTTCCAGAACATGTTCCGGTCCTTCCGGAACATGTTCCGGCGCTTCCGAAACATATTCCGGCGCTTCCGGAACATGTTCCGGTCCTTCCGGAACATGTTCCGGCGCTTCCAGAACATGTGCCGGCACTTCCGGAACATGTTCCGGTCCGTCCGGAACATCCGGTCCTTCCGCAACATGTTCCGGCGCTTCCGGAACATGTTCCGGTCCTTCCGGAACATGTTCCGGTGGTTCCGGAACATGTTCCGGCGCTTCCGGAACATGTTCCTCCGGAACATGTTCCGGTCCTTCCGCAACATGTTCCGGTCCTTCCGGAACATGTTCCGGTGGTTCCGGAACATGTTCCGGCGCTTCCGGAACATGTTCCGGCGCTTCCGGAACATGTTCTGGTCCTTCCGGAACATGTTCCGGCGCTTCCGGAACATGTTCCGGTGGTTGCGGAACATGTTCCGGTGCTTCCTGGACATGTTCCGGCGCTTCCGGAGCATGTTCCGGTGCTTCCGGAACATGTTCTTGTGCTTCCGGAACATGTTCCGGTCCTTCCGGAACATGTTCCGGCGCTTCCGGAACATGTTCCGGTCCTTCCGGAACATGTTCCGGTCCTTCCGGAACATGTTCCGGTGCTTCCTGAACATGTTCCGGTGGTTCCGGAACATGTTCCGGCGCGTCCGGAACATGTTCCGGTGCTTCCGGAACATGTTTCAGGCGCTTCCAGAACATGTTCCGGCGCTTCCGGAACATGTTCCGGTGCTTCCGGAACATGTTCCGGTGGTTCCGGAACATGTTCCGGCGCGGCCGGAACATGTTCCGGCGCTTCCGGAACATGTTCCGGTCCTTCCGGAACATGTTCCGGTCCTTCCGGAACATGTTCCGGTCCTTCCGGAACATGTTCCGGCGCTTCCGGAACAGGTTCCGGTCCTTCCGGAACATGTTCCGGTCCTTCCGGAACATGTTCCGGTGCTTCCGGAACATGTTCCGGTCCTTCCGGAACATGTTCCGGCGCTTCCGGAACATGTTCCAGTCCTTCCGGAACATGTTCCGGCGCTTCCGCAACATGTTCCGGTCCTTCCGGAACATGTTCCGGCGCTTCCGGAACATGTTCGGGCGCTTCCGCAACATGTTCCGGTCCTTCCGGAACATGTTCCGGTCCTTCCGAAACATGTTCCGGCGCTTCCGGAACATGTTCCGGCGCTTCCGGAACATGTTCCGGTCCTTCCGGAACATGTTCCGGTGCTTCCGGAACATGTTCTGGTGCTTCCGGAACATGTTCCGGTGCTTCCGGAACATGTTCCGGTGCTTCCGGAACATGTTCCGGTGCTTGCGGAATATCTTCCGGTGCTTCCGGAACATGTTCCGGCGCTTCCGGAATATCTTCCGGTGCTTCCGCAACATGTTCCGGTGCTTCCGGAACATGTTCCGGTCCTTCCGGAACATGTTCCGGGGCTTCCGAAACATGTTCCGGCGCTTCCGGAACATGGTCCGGTCCTTCCGGAACATGTTCCGGCGCTTCAGGAACATGTTCCGGCGCTTCCGGAACATGTTCCGGTCCTTCCGGAACATGTTCCGGTCCTTCCGCAACATGTTCCGGCGCTTCCGGAACATGTTCCGGAAGAACCGGAACATGTTCCGGCGCTTCCGGAACATGTTCCGGTCCTTCCGGAACATTTTCTGGTGCTTCCGGAACATGTTCCGGTCCTTCCGGAACATATTCCGGCGATTCCGGAACATGTTCCGGTCCTTCCGGAACATGTTCCGGTGCTTCCGGAACATGTTCCGGCGCTTCCAGAACATGTTCCGGTCCTTCCGGAACATGTTCCGGTGCTTCCGGAATATCTTCCGGTGCTTCCGGAACATGTTCCGGCGCTTCCAGAATATCTTCCGGTGCTTCCGGAACATGTTCCGGTCCTTCCGGAACATGTTCCGGTCCTTTCGGAACATGTTCCGGCGCTTCCGAAACATATTCCGGCGCTTCCGGAACATGTTCCGGTCCTTCCGGAACATGTTCCGGCGCTTCCAGAACATGTGCCGGCACTTCCGGAACATGTTCCGGTCCGTCCGGAACATCCGGTCCTTCCGCAACATGTTCCGGCGCTTCCGGAACATGTTCCGGTCCTTCCGGAACATGTTCCGGTGGTTCCGGAACATGTTCCGGCGCTTCCGGAACATGTTCCTCCGGAACATGTTCCGGTCCTTCCGCAACATGTTCCGGTCCTTCCGGAACATGTTCCGGTGGTTCCGGAACATGTTCCGGCGCTTCCGGAACATGTTCCGGCGCTTCCGGGACATGTTCCGGTCCTTCCGGAACATGTTCCGGCGCTTCCGGAACATGTTCCGGTGGTTGCGGAACATGTTCCGGTGCTTCCTGAACATGTTCCGGCGCTTCCGGAACATGTTCCGGTCCTTCCGGAACATGTTCCGGTCCTTCCGGAACATGTTCCGGTGCTTCCGGAACATGTTCCGGGCCTTCCGGAACATGTTCCGGTCCTTCCGCAACATGTTCCGGTGCTTCCTGAACATGTTCCGGTGCTTCCGGAAAAGGTTCCGGTGCTTCCGGAATATCTTCGGGTGCTTCCGGAACATGTTCCGGCGCTTCCGGGATATCTTCCGGTGCTTCCGGAACATGTTCCGGTCCTTCCGGAACATGTTCCGGTGCTTCCGGAACATGTTCCGGCGCTTCGGGAACATGTTCCGGTCCTTCCGGAACATGTTCCGGCGCTTCCGGAACATGTTCAGGCGCTTCCGGAACATGTTCCGGTCCTTCCGGAACATGTTCCGGTCCTTCCGCAACATGTTCCGGCGCTTCCGGAACATGTTCCGGTCCTTCCGGAACATGTTCCGGTCCTTCCGCAACATGTTCCGGCGGTTCCGGAACATGTTCCGGGCCTTCCGGAACATGTTCCGGTCCTTCCGCAACATGTTCCGGTGCTTCCTGAACATGTTCCGGTGCTTCGGGAACATGTTCCGGTCCTTCCGGAACATGTTCCGGCGCTTCCGGAACATGTTCCGGTCCTTCCGGAACATGTTCCGGAAGGACCGGAACATGTTCCGGGGCTTCCGGAACATGTTCCGGCGCTTCCGGAACATGTTCCGGGCCTTCCGGAACATGTTCCGGTCCTTCCGCAACATGTTCCGGTGCTTCCTGAACATGTTCCGGTGCTTCCGGAAAAGGTTCCGGTGCTTCCGGAATATCTTCGGGTGCTTCCGGAACATGTTCCGGCGCTTCCGGGATATCTTCCGGTGCTTCCGGAACATGTTCCGGTCCTTCCGGAACATGTTCCGGTGCTTCCGGAACATGTTCCGGCGCTTCGGGAACATGTTCCGGTCCTTCCGGAACATGTTCCGGCGCTTCCGGAACATGTTCCGGCGCTTCCGGAACATGTTCCGGTCCTTCCGGAACATGTTCCGGTCCTTCCGCAACATGTTCCGGCGCTTCCGGAACATGTTCCGGTCCTTCCGGAACATGTTCCGGTGCTTCCGGAACATGTTCCGGTCCTTCCGGAACATGTTCCGGTCCTTCCGGAACATGTTCCGGTCCTTCCGCAACATGTTCCGGCGCTTCCGGAACATGTTCCGGTCCTTCCGGAACATGTTCCGGTCCTTCCGGAACATGTTCCGGTCCTTCCGGAACATGTTCCGGTGCTTCCGGAACATGTTCCGGTCCTTCCGGAATATCTTCCGGTGCTTCCGGAACATGTTCCGGCGCTTCCGGAATATCTTCCGGTGCTTCCGGAATATGTTCCGGTCCTTCCGGAACATGTTCCGGGGCTTCCGAAACATGTTCCGGCGCTTCCGGAACATGTTCCGGTCCTTCCGGAACATGTTCCGGTCCTTCCGGAACATGTTCCGGTGCTTCCGGAACATGTTCTGGTCCTTCCGGAACATGTTCCGGCGATTCCGGAACATGTTCCTCCGGAACATGTTCCGGTCCTTCCGCAACATGTTCCGGTCCTTCCGGAACATGTTCCGGTGGTTCCGGAACATGTTCCGGCGCTTCCGGAACATGTTCCGGCGCTTCCGGAACATGTTCTGGTCCTTCCGCAACATGTTCCGGTCCTTCCGGAACATGTTCCGGCGCTTCCGGAACATGTTCCGGTGGTTGCGGAACATGTTCCGGTGCTTCCTGAACATGTTCCGGCGCTTCCGGAACATGTTCCGGTCCTTCCGGAACATGTTCCGGTGCTTCCGGAACATGTTCCGGTCCTTCTGGAACATGTTCCGGCGCTTCCGGAACATGTTCCGGTCCTTCCGGAACATGTTCCGGTCCTTCCGGAACATGTTCCGTTGCTTCCGGAAGATGTTCCGGTCCTTCCGCAACATGTTCCGGCGCTTCCGGAACATGTTCCGGTCCTTCCGGAACATGTTCCGGCGCTTCCGGAACATGTTCCGGGCCTTCCGGAACATGTTCCGGTCCTTCCGCAACATGTTCCGGTGCTTCCTGAACATGTTCCGGTGCCTCCGGAAAAGGTTCCGGTGCTTCCGGAATATCTTCGGGTGCTTCCGGAACATGTTCCGGCGCTTCCGGAATATCTTCCGGTGCTTCCGGAACATGTTCCGGTCCTTCCGGAACATGTTCCGGTCCTTCCGGAACATGTTCCGGCGCTTCCGAAACATGTTCCGGCGCTTCCGGAACATGTTCCGGTCCTTCCGGAACATGTTCCGGTCCTTCCGCAACATGTTCCGGCGCTTCCGGAACATGTTCCGGTCCTTCCGGAACATGTTCCGGTGCTTCCGGAATATCTTCCGGTGCTTCCGGAACATGTTCCAGCGCTTCCAGAATTTCTTCCGGTGCTTCCGGAACATGTTCCGGCGCTTCCGGAACATGTTCCGGTGCTTCCGGAACATGTTCCGGTCCTTCCGGAACATGTTCCGGCGCGTCCGGAACATGTTCCGGCGCTTCCGGAACATGTTCCGGTCCTTCCGGAACATGTTCCGGCGCTTCCGGAACATGTTCCGGCGCTTCCGGAACATGTTCCGGCGCTTCCGGAACATGTTCCGGTGCTTCCGGAATATCTTCCGGTGCTTCCGGAACATGTTCCGGCGCTTCCAGAATATCTTCCGGTGCTTCCGGAACATGTTCCGGTCCTTCCGGAACATGTTCCGGGGCTTCCGAAACATGTTCCGGCGCTTCCGGAACATGTTCCGGTCCTTCCGGAACATGTTCCGGCGCTTCCGGAACATGTTCCGGTCCTTCCGGAACATGTTCCGGTGCTTCCGGAACATGTTCCGGTCCTTCCGGAACATGTTCCGGTGCTTCCGGAACATGTTCCGGTCCTTCCGGAACATGTTCCGGCGATTCCGGAACATGTTCCTCCGGAACATGTTCCGGTCCTTCCGCAACATGTTCCGGTCCTTCCGGAACATGTTCCGGTGGTTCCGGAACATGTTCCGGCGCTTCCGGAACATGTTCCGGCGCTTCCGGAACATGTTCCGGTCCTTCCGCAACATGTTCCGGTCCTTCCGGAACATGTTCCGGCGCTTCCGGAGGATGTTCCGGTGGTTGCGGAACATGTTCCGGTGCTTCCTGAACATGTTCCGGCGCTTCCGGAACATGTTCCGGTCCTTCCGGAACATGTTCCGGTGCTTCCGGAACATGTTCCGGTCCTTCTGGAACATGTTCCGGCGCTTCCGGAACATGTTCCGGTCCTTCCGGAACATGTTCCGGTCCTTCCGGAACATGTTCCGTTGCTTCAGGAAGATGTTCCGGGTCTTCCGCAACATGTTCCGGCGCTTCCGGAACATGTTCCGGTCCTTCCGGAACATGTTCGGGCGCTTCCGGAACATGTTCCGGGCCTTCCGGAACATGTTCCGGTCCTTCCGCAACATGTTCCGGTGCTTCCTGAACATGTTCCGGTGCTTCCGGAAAAGGTTCCGGTGCTTCCGGAATATCTTCGGGTGCTTGCGGAACATGTTCCGGCGCTTCAGGAATATCTTCCGGTGCTTCCGGAACATGTTCCGGTCCTTCCGGAACATGTTCCGGTCCTTCCGGAACATGTTCCGGCGCTTCCGAAACATGTTCCGGCGCTTCCGGAACATGTTCCGGTGCTTCCGGAAAAGGTTCCGGTGCTTCCGGAATATCTTCGGGTGCTTGCGGAACATGTTCCGGTGCTTCCGGAATATCTTCCGGTGCTTCCGGAACATGTTCCGGTCCTTCCGCAACATGTTCCGGCGCTTCCGGAACATGTTCCGGTCCTTCCGGAACATGTTCCGGTGCTTCCGGAATATCTTCCGGTGCTTCCGGAACATGTTCCAGCGCTTCCAGAATTTCTTCCGGTGCTTCCGGAACATGTTCCGGTCCTTCCGGAACATGTTCCGGGGCTTCTGAAACATGTTCCGGCGCTTCCGGAACATGTTCCGGGCCTTCCGGAACATGTTCCGGTCCTTCCGCAACATGTTCCGGTGCTTCCGGAACATGTTCCGGTGGTTCCGGAACATGTTCCGGTCCTTCCGGAACATGTTCCGGTGCTTCCGGAACATGTTCCGGTCCTTCCGGAACATGTTCCGGCGATTCCGGAACATTTTCCGGTCCTTCCGGAACATGTTCCGGTGCTTCCGGAACATGTTCCGGTCCTTCCGCAACATGTTCCGGTCCTTCCGGAACATGTCCCGGTCCTTCCGGAACATGTTCCGGCGCTTCCGAAACATGTTCCGGCGCTTCCAGAACATGTTCCGGTCCTTCCGGAACATGTTCCAGTGCTTCCGGAACATGTTCTGGCGCTTCCGGAACATGTTCCGGCGCTTCCAGAACATGTTCCGGTGCTTCCGGAACATGTTCCGGTGCTTCCGGAACATGTTCCGGTCCTTCCGGAACATGTTCCGGCGCTTCCGGAACATGTTCCAGTCCTTCCGGAACATGTTCCGGCGCTTCCGCAACATGTTCCGGTCCTTCCGGAACATGTTCCGGTCCTTCCAGAACATGTTCCGGCGCTTCCGGAACATGTGCGGGCGCTTCCGCAACATGTTCCGGTCCTTCCGGAACATGTTCCGGTCCTTCCGAAACATGTTCCGGCGCTTCCGGAACATGTTGCGGCGCTTCCGGAACATGTTCCGGTCCTTCCGGAACATGTTCCGGTGCTTCCGGAACATGTTCCGGTGCTTCCGGAACATGTTCCGGTGCTTCCGGAATATCTTCCGGTGCTTCCGGAACATGTTCCGGCGCTTCCGGAATATCTTCCGGTGCTTCCGGAACACGTTCCGGTCCTTCCGGAACATGCTCCGGGGCTTCCGAAACATGTTCCGGCGCTTCCGGAACATGGTCCGGTCCTTCCGGAACATGTTCCGGCGCTTCAGGAACATGTTCCGGCGCTTCCGGAACATGTTCCGGTCCTTCCGGAACATGTTCCGGTCCTTCCGCAACATGTTCCGGCGCTTCCGGAACATGTTCCGGTCCTTCCGGAACATGTTCCGGAAGAACCGGAACATGATCCGGCGCTTCCGGAACATGTTCCGGTCCTTCCGGAACATGTTCCGGTGCTTCCGGAACATGTTCCGGTCCTTCCGGAACATGTTCCGGCGATTCCGGAACATGTTCCGGTCCTTCCGGAACATGTTCCGGTGCTTCCGGAACATGTTCCCGTCCTTCCGCAACATGTTCCGGTCCTTCCGGAACATGTTCCGGTCCTTCCGGAACATGTTCCGGCGCTTCCCAAACATGTTCCGGCGCTTCCAGAACATGTTCCGGTCCTTCCGCAACATGTTCCGGTCCTTCCGGAACATGTTCCGGCGCTTCCGGAACATGTTCCTCCGAAATATGTTCCGGTCCTTCCGCAACATGTTCCGGTCCTTCCGGAACATGTTCCGGTCCTTCCTGAACATGTTCCGGTGGTTCCGGAACACGTTCCGGCGCTTCCGGAACATGTTCCGGCCCTTCCGGAACATGTTCCGGTGCTTCCGGAACATGTTCCGGTCCTTCCGGAACACGTTCCGGCGCTTTCGGAACATGTTCCGGTGGTTCCGGAACATGTTCCGGTCCTTCCGGAACATGTTCCGGCGCTTCCGAAACATGTTCCGGTGCTTCCGGAACATGTTCCGGCGCTTCCGGAACATGTTCCGGCGCTTCCGGAACATGTTCCGGTGCTTCCGCAACATGTTCCGGTCCTACATGTTCCAGTGCTTCCGGAACATGATCCGGTGCTTCCGGAACATGTTCCGGTGCTTCCGGAACATGTTCCGGTGCTTCCGCAACATGTTCCGGTCCTTCCGGAACATGTTCAGGTCCTTCCGGAACATGTTGCGGTCCTTCCGGAACATGTTCCGGTGCTTCCGGAACATGTTCCGGCGCTTCCGGAACATGTTCCGGTCCTTCCGGAACATGTTCCGGCGCTTCCGGAACATGTTCCGGCGCTTCCGGAACATGTTCCGGTCCTTCCGGAACATGTTCCGGCGCTTCCGGAACATGTTCCGGTCCTTCCGGAACATGTTCTGGCGATTGCGGAACGTGTTCCGGTGCTTGCGGAACATGTTCCTCCGGAACATGTTCCGGTCCTTCCGGAACATGTTCCGGCGATTGCGGAACATGTTCCGGTGCTTGCGGAACATGTTCTGGCGCTTCCGGAACATGTTCCGGTCCTTCCGGAACATGTTCCGGCGCTTCCGGAACATGTTCCGGCGCTTCCGGAACATGTTCCGGTCCTTCCGGAACATGTTCCGGCGCTTCCCGAACATGTTCCGGTCCTTCCGGAACATGTTCCGGCGATTGCGGAACGTGTTCCGGTGCTTGCGGAACATGTTCCTCCGGAACATGTTCCGGTCCTTCCGGAACATGTTCCGGTCCTTCCGGAACATGTTCCGGCGATTGCGGAACATGTTCCGGTGCTTGCGGAACATGTTCTGGCGCTTCCGGAACATGTTCCGGTCCTTCCGGAACATGCTCCGGTCCTTCCGGAACATGTTCCGGCGCTTCCGGAACATGTTCTGCCGGAACATGTTCCGGCGCTTCCGGAACATGTTCCGGCCCTTCCGGAACATGTTCCCGAACATGTTCCGGCGCTTCCGGAACATGTTCCGGCCCTTCCGGAACATGTTCCAGTGCTTCCGGAACATGTTCCGGTGCTTCCGGAACATGTTCCGGCGCTTCCGGAACATGTTCCGGCGCTTCCGGAACATGTTCCTCCGAAATATGTTCCGGTCCTTCCGCAACATGTTCCGGTCCCTCCGGAACATTTTCCGGTCCTTCCGGAACATGTTCCGGTGGTTCCGGAACATGTTCCGGCCCTTCCGGAACATGTTCCGGTGCTTCCGGAACATGTTCCGGTCCTTCCGGAACATGTTCCGGCGCTTTCGGAACATGTTCCGGTGGTTCCGGAACATGGTCCGGCGCTTCCGGAACATGTTCCGGTCGTTCCGGAACATGTTCCGGCGCTTCCGGAACATGTTCCGGTGCTTGCGGAACATGTTCCGGTCCTTCCGGAACATGTTCCGGCGCTTCCGGAACATGTTCCGGCGCTTCCGGAACAGGTTTCGGTCCTTCCAGAACATGTTCTGGTCCTTCCGGAACATGTTCCGGTGCTTGCGGAACATGTTCCGGTCCTTCCGGAACATGTTCCGGCGCTTCCGGAACATGTTCCGGCGCTTCCGGAACAGGTTTCGGTCCTTCCAGAACATGTTCTGGTCCTTCCGAAACATGTTCCGGTGGTTCCGGAACATGTTCCGGTGGTTCCGGAACATGTTCCGCCGCTTCCGGAACATGTTCCGGTGGTTCCGGAACATGTTCCGGTGCTTCCGGAACATGTTCCGGTCCTTCCGGAACATGTTCCGGTCCTTCCGGAACATGCTCCGGCGCTTCCGGAACATGCTCCGGCGCTTCCGGAACATGTTCCGGCGCTTCCGGAACATGTTCCGGTGCTTCCGGAACATGTTCCGGTGCTTCCGGAACATGTTCCGGCGCTTCCAGAACATGTTCCGGTCCTACATGTTCCGGTGCTTCCGGAACATGTTCCGGTGCTTCCGGAACATGTTCCGGCGCTTCCGGAACATGTTCCGGCGCTTCCGGAACATGTTCCGGTCCTTCCGGAACATGTTCCGGCGCTTCCGGAACATGTTCCGGTCCTTCCGGAACATGTTCCGGCGATTGCGGAACATGTTCCGGTGCTTGCGGAACATGTTCCGGTGATTGCGGAACATGTTCCGGTGCTTGCGGAACATGTTCGGGCGCTTCCGGAACATGTTCCGGTCCTTCCGGAACATGTTCCGGCGCTTCCGGAACATGTTCCGGTCCTTCCGGAACATGTTCCGGTGATTGCGGAACATGTTCCGGTGCTTGCGGAACATGTTCTGGCGCTTCCGGAACATGTTCCGGTCCTTCCGGAACATGTTCCGGCGCTTCCGGAACATGTTCCGGCCCTTCCGGAACATGTTCCGGTGCTTCCGGAACATGTTCCGGCGCTTCCGGAACATGTTCCGGCGCTTCCGGAACATGTTCTGGTCCTTCCGGAACATGTTCCGGTGCTTCCGGAACATGTTCCGGCGCTTCCGGAACATGTTCCGGCGCTTCCGGAACATGTTCCGGTCCTTCCGGAACATGTTCCGGCACTTCCGGAACATGTTCCGGTCCTTCCGGAACATGTTCCGGGGCTTCCGGAACATGTTCTGGGGCTTCCGAAACATGTTCCGGGGCTTCCGGAACATGTTCCGGCGCTTCCGGAACATGTTCCGGTCCTTCCGGAACATGTTCCGGTGCTTCCGGAACATGTTCCGGCGCTTCCGGAATATGTTCCGGCGCTTCCGGAATATGTTCCGGTGCTTGCGGAACATGTTCCGGTGCTTGCCGAACATGTACCGGCGCTTCCGGAACATGTTCCGGTGCTTCCGGAACATGTTCCGGTCCTTCCGGAACATGTTCCGGCGATTCCGGAACATGTTCCGGTGCCTCCGGAACATGTTCCGGTGCTTCCGGAACATGTTCCGGTGCTTCCGGAACATGTTGCGGTCCTTCCGCAACATGTTCCGGTCCTTCCGCAACATGTTCCGGCGCTTCCGGAACATGTTCCGGGGCTTCCGGAACATGTTCCGGGGCTTCCGGAACATGTTCCGGCGCTTCCGGAACATGTTCCGGTCCTTCCGGAACATGTTCCGGTGCTTCCGGAACACGTTCCGGTCCTTCCGGAACATGTTCCGGCGCTTCCGGAATATCTTCCGGTGCTTCCGGAACATGTTCCGGCGCTTCCGGAATATCTTCCGGTGCTTCCGGAACATGTTCCGGTGCTTCCGGAACATGTTCCGGTCCTTCCGGAACATGTTCCGGTCCTTCCGGAACATGTTCCGGTCCTTCCGGAACATGTTCCGGCGCGTCCGAAACATGTTCCGGCGCTTCCGGAACATGTTCCGGTCCTTCCGCAACATGTTCCGGTCCTACCGGAACATGTTCAGGTCCTTCCGGAACATGTTCCGGCGCTTCCGGAACATGTTCCGGTGCTTCCGGAACATGTTCCGGTCCTTCCGGAACATGTTCCGGCGCTTCCGGAACATGTTCTGGCGCTTCCGGAACATGTTCCGGGGCTTCCGGAACATGTTCCGGCGCTCCGGAACACATTCCGGCCCTTCCGGAACATGTTCCGGTGCTTCCGGAACATGTTCCGGCGCTTCCGGAACATGTTCTGGCGCTTCCGGAACATGTTCCGGCGCTTCCGGAACATGTTCCGGCGCTCCGGAACACATTCCGGCCCTTCCGGAACATGTTCCGGTCCTTCCGGAACATGTTCCGGTCCTTCCAGAACATGTTCCGGCGCTTCCGGAACATGTTCCGGTCCTTCCGGAACATGTTCCGGTGCTTCCGGAACATGTTCCGGCGCTTCCAGAACATGTTCCGGCGCTTCCGGAACATGTTCCGGTCCTTCCGCAACATGTTCCGGTCCTACCGGAACATGTTCAGGTCCTTCCGGAACATGTTCCGGCGCTTCCGGAACATGTTCCGGCGCTTCGGGAACATGTTCCGGTCCTTCCGGAACATGTTCCGGAAGCGCCGGAACATGTTCCGGAAGGACCGGAACAGCGCCAAAACATGTTCCGGAAGCGCCGGAACATGTTCCGGAAGGACCGGAACATGTTCCGGAAGCACCGGAACATGTTCCGGTCCTTCCGCAACATGTTCCGGCGCTTCCGGAACATGTTCCGGTCCTTCCCGAACATGTTCCGGCGCTTCCGGAACATGTTCCGGTGCTTCCGGAAAATGTTCAGGCGCTTCCGGAACATGTTTCGGCTCTGTTCCGGTTCTTCCGGAACATGTTCCGGTGCTTCCGGAACATGTTCCGGTCCTTCCGGAACATGTTCCGGCCCTTCCGGAACATGTTCCGGTCCTTCCGGAACATGTTCCGGTCCTTCCGGAACATGTTCCGGCGCTTCCGGAACATGTTCCGGCCCTTCCGGAACATGTTCCGGAACATGTTCCGGTGCTTCCGGAACATGTTCCGGCGCTTCCGGAACATGTTCCGGCGCTTCCGGAACATGTTCCGGTCCTTCCGGAACATGTTCCGGTGCTTCCGGAACATGTTCCGGCGCTTCCGGAACATGTTCCGGCGCTTCCGGAACATGTTCCGGTCCTTCCGGAACATGTTCCGGCACTTCCGGAACATGTTCCGGTCCTTCCGGAACATGTTCCGGGGCTTCCGGAACATGTTCTGGGGCTTCCGAAACATGTTCCGGGGCTTCCGGAACATGTTCCGGGGCTTCCGGAACATGTTCCGGTCCTTCCGGAACATGTTCCGGTGCTTCCGGAACATGTTCCGGCGCTTCCGGAATATGTTCCGGTGCTTGCGGAACATGTTCCGGTGCTTGCCGAACATGTACCGGCGCTTCCGGAACATGTTCCGGTGCTTCCGGAACATGTTCCGGTCCTTCCGGAACATGTTCCGGCGATTCCGGAACATGTTCCGGTCCTTCCGGAACATGTTCCGGTGCTTCCGGAACATGTTCCGGTGCTTCCGGAACATGTTCCGGTCCTTCCGCAACATGTTCCGGTCCTTCCGCAACACGTTCCGGCGCTTCCGGAACATGTTCCGGGGCTTCCGGAACATGTTCCGGGGCTTCCGGAACATGTTCCGGCGCTTCCGGAACATGTTCCGGTCCTTCCGGAACATGTTCCGGTGCTTCCGGAACACGTTCCGGTCCTTCCGGAACATGTTCCGGCGCTTCCGGAATATCTTCCGGTGCTTCCGGAACATGTTCCGGCGCTTCCGGAATATCTTCCGGTGCTTCCGGAACATGTTCCGGTGCTTCCGGAACATGTTCCGGTCCTTCCGCAACATGTTCCGGTCCTTCCGGAACATGTTCCGGTCCTTCCGGAACATGTTCCGGCGCGTCCGAAACATGTTCCGGCGCTTCCGGAACATGTTCCGGTCCTTCCGCAACATGTTCCGGTCTTACCGGAACATGTTCAGGTCCTTCCGGAACATGTTCCGGCGCTTCCGGAACATGTTCCGGTGCTTCCGGAACATGTTCCGGTCCTTCCGGAACATGTTCCGGCGCTTCCGGAACATGTTCTGGCGCTTCCGGAACATGTTCCGGGGCTTCCGGAACATGTTCCGGCGCTCCGGAACACATTCCGGCCCTTCTGGAACATGTTCCGGTCCTTCCGGAACATGTTCCGGTCCTTCCAGAACATGTTCCGGCGCTTCCGGAACATGTTCCGGTCCTTCCGGAACATGTTCCGGTGCTTCCGGAACATGTTCCGGCGCTTCCAGAACATGTTCCGGCGCTTCCGGAACATGTTCCGGTCCTTCCGCAACATGTTCCGGTCCTACCGGAACATGTTCAGGTCCTTCCGGAACATGTTCCGGCGCTTCCGGAACATGTTCCGGCGCTTCGGGAACATGTTCCGGTCCTTCCGGAACATGTTCCGGAAGCGCCGGAACATGTTCCGGAAGGACCGGAACAGCGCCAAAACATGTTCCGGAAGCGCCGGAACATGTTCCGGAAGGACCGGAACATGTTCCGGAAGCACCGGAACATGTTCCGGTCCTTCCGCAACATGTTCCGGCGCTTCCGGAACATGTTCCGGTCCTTCCGGAACATGTTCCGGTCCTTCCCGAACATGTTCCGGCGCTTCCGGAACATGTTCCGGTGCTTCCGGAAAATGTTCAGGCGCTTCCGGAACATGTTTCGGCTCTGTTCCGGTTCTTCCGGAACATGTTCCGGTGCTTCCGGAACATGTTCCGGTCCTTCCGGAACATGTTCCGGCCCTTCCGGAACATGTTCCGGTCCTTCCGGAACATGTTCCGGTCCTTCCGGAACATGTTCCGGCGCTTCCGGAACATGTTCCGGCCCTTCCGGAACATGTTCCGGAACATGTTCCGGTGCTTCCGGAACATGTTCCGGCGCTTCCGGAACATGTTCCGGCGCTTCCGGAACATGTTCCGGTCCTTCCGGAACATGTTCCGGTGCTTCCGGAACATGTTCCGGCGCTTCCGGAACATGTTCCGGCGCTTCCGGAACATGTTCCGGTCCTTCCGGAACATGTTCCGGCACTTCCGGAACATGTTCCGGTCCTTCCGGAACATGTTCCGGGGCTTCCGGAACATGTTCTGGGGCTTCCGAAACATGTTCCGGGGCTTCCGGAACATGTTCCGGGGCTTCCGGAACATGTTCCGGTCCTTCCGGAACATGTTCCGGTGCTTCCGGAACATGTTCCGGCGCTTCCGGAATATGTTCCGGTGCTTGCGGAACATGTTCCGGTGCTTGCCGAACATGTACCGGCGCTTCCGGAACATGTTCCGGTGCTTCCGGAACATGTTCCGGTCCTTCCGGAACATGTTCCGGCGATTCCGGAACATGTTCCGGTGCTTCCGGAACATGTTCCGGTGCTTCCGGAACATGTTCCGGTGCTTCCGGAACATGTTCCGGTCCTTCCGCAACATGTTCCGGTCCTTCCGCAACACGTTCCGGCGCTTCCGGAACATGTTCCGGGGCTTCCGGAACATGTTCCGGGGCTTCCGGAACATGTTCCGGCGCTTCCGGAACATGTTCCGGTCCTTCCGGAACATGTTCCGGTGCTTCCGGAACACGTTCCGGTCCTTCCGGAACATGTTCCGGCGCTTCCGGAATATCTTCCGGTGCTTCCGGAACATGTTCCGGCGCTTCCGGAATATCTTCCGGTGCTTCCGGAACATGTTCCGGTGCTTCCGGAACATGTTCCGGTCCTTCCGCAACATGTTCCGGTCCTTCCGGAACATGTTCCGGTCCTTCCGGAACATGTTCCGGCGCGTCCGAAACATGTTCCGGCGCTTCCGGAACATGTTCCGGTCCTTCCGCAACATGTTCCGGTCTTACCGGAACATGTTCAGGTCCTTCCGGAACATGTTCCGGCGCTTCCGGAACATGTTCCGGTGCTTCCGGAACATGTTCCGGTCCTTCCGGAACATGTTCCGGCGCTTCCGGAACATGTTCTGGCGCTTCCGGAACATGTTCCGGGGCTTCCGGAACATGTTCCGGCGCTCCGGAACACATTCCGGCCCTTCTGGAACATGTTCCGGTGCTTCCGGAACATGTTCCGGCGCTTCCGGAACATGTTCTGGCGCTTCCGGAGCATGTTCCGGCGCTTCCGGAACATGTTCCGGCGCTCCGGAACACATTCCGGCCCTTCCGGAACATGTTCCGGTCCTTCCGGAACATGTTCCGGTCCTTCCAGAACATGTTCCGGCGCTTCCGGAACATGTTCCGGTCCTTCCGGAACATGTTCCGGTGCTTCCGGAACATGTTCCGGCGCTTCCAGAACATGTTCCGGCGCTTCCGGAACATGTTCCGGTCCTTCCGCAACATGTTCCGGTCCTACCGGAACATGTTCAGGTCCTTCCGGAACATGTTCCGGCGCTTCCGGAACATGTTCCGGCGCTTCGGGAACATGTTCCGGCCCTTCCGGAACATGTTCCGGAAGCACCGGAACATGTTCCGGAAGCGCCGGAACATGTTCCGGAAGGACCGGAACAGCGCCAAAACATGTTCCGGAAGCGCCGGAACATGTTCCGGAAGGACCGGAACATGTTCCGGAAGCACCGGAAAATGTTCCGGTCCTTCCGCAACATGTTCCGGCGCTTCCGGAACATGTTCCGGTCCTTCCGGAACATGTTCCGGTCCTTCCCGAACATGTTCCGGCGCTTCCGGAACATGTTCCGGTGCTTCCGGAACATGTTCTGGCGCTTCCGGAACATGTTTCGGCGCTGTTCCGGTTCTTCCGGAACATGTTCCGGTGCTTCCGGAACATGTTCCGGTCCTTCCGGAACATGTTCCGGCCCTTCCGGAACATGTTCTGGCGCTTCCGGAACATGTTCCAGTCCTTCCGGAACATGTTCCGGTCCTTCCGGATCATGTTCCGGTGCTTCCGGAACATGTTCCGGTCCTTCCGGAACATGTTCCGGTCCTTCCGAAACATGTTCCGGTGCTTCCGGAACATGTTCCGGTCCTTACGGAACATGTTCCGGTGCTTCCGGAACATGTTCCGGTCCTTCCGGAACATGTTCCGGCGATTCCGGAACATGTTCCGGAAGCACCGGAACATGTTCCGGCGCTTCCGGAACATGTTCCGGCGCTTCCGGAACATGATCCGGTCCTTCCGGAACATGTTCCGGTGCTTCCGGAACATGTTCCGGTGCTTCCGGAACATGTTCCGGCGATTCCGGAACATGTTCCGGTCCTTCCGGAACATGTTCCGGTCCTTCCGGATCATTTTCCGGTGCTTCCGGAACATGTTCCGGCGCTTCCGGAACATGTTCCGGTCCTTCCGGAACATGTTCCGGTCCTTCCGGAACATGTTCCGGTGCTTCCGGAACATGTTCCGGTCCTTACGGAACATGTTCCGGCGATTCCAGAACATGTTCCGGTCCTTCGGAAACATGTTCCGGTGCTTCCGGAACATGTTCCGGTCCTTCCGCAACATGTTCCGGTCCTTCCGGAACATGTTCCGGTCCTTCCGAAACATGTTCCGGCGCTTCCGAAACATGTTCCGGCGCTTCCAGAACATGTTCCGGTCCTTCCAGAACATGTTCCGGCGCTTCCGGAACATGTTCCGGTCCTTCCGGAACATGTTCCGGTCCTTCCGCAACATGTTCCGGTCCTACCGGAACATGTTCAGGTCCTTCCGGAACATGTTCAGGCGCTTCCAGAACATGTTCCGGTGCTTCCAGAACATGTTCCGGTGCTTCCGGAACATGTTCCGGCGCTTCCGGAACATGTTCTGGCGCTTCCGGAACATGTTCCGGCCCTTCCGGAACATGTTCCGGCGCTTCCGGAACATGTTCCAGTGCTTCCGGAACATGTTCCGGCGCTTCCGGAACATGTTCCGGCGCTCCGGAACACATTCCGGCCCTTCCGGAACATGTTCCGGTCCTTCCGGAACATGTTCCGGTCCTTCCGGAACATGTTCCGGCGCTTCCGGAACATGTTCCGGTCCTTCCGGAACATGTTCCGGTCCTTCCAGAACATGTTCCGGCGCTTCCGGAACATGTTCCGGTCCTTACGGAACATGTTCCGGCGATTCCGGAACATGTTCCGGTCCTTCGGGAACATGTTCCGGTGCTTCCGCAACATGTTCCGGTCCTTCCGCAACATGTTCCGGTCCTTCCGGAACATGTTCCGGTCCTTCCGAAACATGTTCCGCCGCTTCCGAAACATGTTCCGGCGCTTCCGGAACATGTTCTGACGCTTCCAGAACATGTTCCGGTGCTTCCGGAACATGTTCCGGCGCTTCCGAAACATGTTCCGGTCCTTCCGGAACATGTTCCGGTGCTTCCGGAACATGTTCCGGTCCTTACGGAACATGTTCCGGCGATTCCGGAACATGTTCCGGTCCTTCGGGAACATGTTCCGGTGCTTCCGCAACATGTTCCGGTCCTTCCGCAACATGTTCCGGTCCTTCCGGAACATGTTCCGGTCCTTCCGAAACATGTTCCGCCGCTTCCGAAACATGTTCCGGCGCTTCCAGAACATGTTCCGGTCCTTCCGGAACATGTTCCGGCGCTTCCGGAACATGTTCCGGTCCTTCCGGAACATGTTCCGGTCCTTCCGGAACATGTTCCGGCGCTTCCGGAACATGTTCCGATGCTTCCGGAACATGTTCCGGTCCTTCCGGAACATGTTCCGGTCCTTCCGCAACATGTTCCGGCGCTTCCGGAACATGTTCCGGTGCTTCCGGAACATGTTCCGGTGCTTCCGAAACATGTTCCGGTGCTTCCGGAATATCTTCGGGTGCTTCCGGAACATGTTCCGGCGCTTCCGGAATATCTTCCGGTGCTTCCGGAACATGTTCCGGTCCTTCCGGAACATGTTCCGGCGCTTCCGAAACATGTTCCGGCGCTTCCGGAACATGTTCCGGCGCTTCCGGAACATGTTCCGGTCCTTCCGGAACATGTTCCGGTGCTTCCGGAACATGTTCCGGCGCTTCCGGAACATGTTCCGGCGCTTCCGGAACATGTTCCGGTGCTTCCGGAACATGTTCCGGTCCTTAAGGAACATGTTCCGGCGCTTTCGGAACATGTTCCGGTGCTTCCGGAACATGTTCCGGTCCTTAAGGAACATGTTCCGGCGCTTTCGGAACATGTTCCGGTGGTTCCGGAACATGTTCCGGCGCTTCCGGAACATGTTCCGGTGGTTCCGGAACATGTTCCGGTGCTTCCGGAACATGTTCCGGTGCTTCCTGAACATGTTCCGGTCCTTCCAGAACATGTTCCGGCGCTTCCGGAACATGTGCCGGTCCTTCCGGAACATGTTCCGGCGCTTCCGGAACATGTTCCGGCGCTTCCGGAACATGTTCCGGCGCTTCCGGAACATGTTCCGGCGCTTCCGGAACATGTTCCGGTGGTTCCGGAACATGTTCCGGTCCTTCCGGAAAAAGTTCCGGCGCTTCCGGAACATGTTCCGTTCCTTCCGGAACATGTCCCGGTGCTTCCGGAACACGTTCCGGTCCTTCCGGAACATGTTCCGGCGCTTCCGGAACATGTTCCGGTCCTTCCGGAACATGTTCCGGTGCTTCCGGAACATGTTCCGGCGCTTCCAGAACATGTTCCGGTCCTACCGGAACATGTTCAGGTCCTTCCGGAACATGTTCCGGCGCTTCCGGAACATGTTCCGGCGCTTCAGGAACATGTTCCGGTCCTTCCGGAACATGTTCCGGAAGCGCCGGAACATGTTCCGGAAGGACCGGAACAGCGCCGAAACATGTTCCGGAAGCGCCGGAACATGTTCCAGAAGGACCGGAACATGTTCCGGAAGCACCAGAACATGTTCCGGTCCTTCCGCAACATGTTCCGGCGCTTCCGGAACATGTTCCGGTCCTTCCGGAACATGTTCCGGCGCTTCCGGAACATGTTTCGGCGCTGTTCCGGTCCTTCCGGAACATGTTCCGGTGCTTCCGGAACATGTTCCGGTCCTTCCGGAACATGTTCCGGCGCTTCCGGAACATGTTCTGGCGCTTCCGGAACATGTTCCGGTGCTTCCGGAACATGTTCCGGCGCTTCCAGAACATGTTCCGGCGCTTCCGGAACATGTTCCGTTCCTTCCGGAACATGTTCCGGTGCTTCCGGAACATGTTCCGGTCCTTCCAGAACATGTTCCGGCGCTTCCGGAACATGTTTCGGTCCTTCCGGAACATGTTCCGGTGCTTCCGGAACATGTTCCGGCGCTTCCAGAAAATGTTCCGGCGTCCTTCCGGAACATGTTCCGGTGTCCTTCCGGAACATGTTCTGGCGCTTCCGGAACATGTTCCGGCGCTTCCGGAACATGTTCCGGCGCTTCCGGAACATGTTCCGGTCCTTCCGGAACACGTTCCGGCGGTTCCGGAACGTGTTCTGGTCCTTCCGGAACATGTTCCGGCGCTTCTGGAACATGTTCCGGCGCTTCCGGAACATGTTCCGGTCCTTCCGGAACATGTTCCGGTGCTTCCGGAACATGTTCCGGCGCTTCCAGAACATGTTCCGGCGTCCTTCCGGAACATGTTCCGGCGTCCTTCCGGAACATGTTCCGGTGTCCTTCCGGAACATGTTCCAGAAGCGCCGGAACATGTTCCGGTCCTTTACGGAACATGTTCCGGTGCTTCCGGAACATGTTCCGGTCCTTCCGGAACATGTTCCGGCGCTTCCGGAACATGTTCCGGCGCTTCCGGAACATGTTCCGGCGCTTCCGAAACATGTTCCGGTGCTTCCGGAACATGTTCCGGTCCTTCCGCAAAATGTTCCGGTCCTTCCGGAACATGTTCCGGTCCTTCCGGAACATGTTCCGGCGCTTCCGGAACATGTTCCGGTCCTTCCGGAACATGTTCCGGAAGCGCCGGAACATGTTCCGGTCCTTCTGCAACATGTTCCGGCGCTTCCGGAACATGTTCCGGTCCTTCCGGAACATGTTCCGGTCCTTCCGGAACATGTTCCGGCGCTTCCGGAACATGTTCCGGTGCTTCCGGAACATGTTCCGGTCCTTCCGGAACATGTTCCGGTGCTTCCGGAACATGTTCCAGCGCTTCCGGAACATGTTCCGGCGCTTCCGGAACATGTTCCGGTGCTTCCGGAACATGTTCCGGTGCTTCCGGAACATGTTCCAGCGCTTCCGGAACATGTTCCGGTGCTTCCGGAACATGTTCCGGTCCTTCCGGAACATGTTCCGGTCCTTCCGGAACATGTTCCGTTCCTTCCGGAACATGTTCCGGCGCTTCCGGAACATGTTCCGGCGCTTCCGGAACATGTTCCGGTGCTTCCGGAACATGTTCCGGTCCTTCCGGAACATGTTCCGGCACTCCCGGAACATGTTCCGGCGCTGTTCCGGTCCTTCCGGAACATGTTCCGGCGCTTCCGGAACATGTTCCGGTTCTTCCGGAACATGTTCCGGCGCCTCCGGAACATGTTCCGGCGCTTCCGGAACATGTTCCGGTCCTTCCGGAACATGTTCCGGCGCTTCCGGAACATGTTCCGGCGCCTCCGGAACATGTTCCGGTGCTTCCGGAACATGTTCCGGCCCTTCCGGAACATGTTCCGGCGCTTCCGGAACATGTTCCGTTCCTTCCGGAAAATGTTCCGGTGCTTCCGGAACATGTTCCGGCGCTTCCGGAACATGTTCCGGTCCTTCCGGAACATGTTCCGGCCCTTCCAGAACATGTTCCGGCGCTTCCGGAACATGTTCCGGCGCTTCCGGAACATGTTCCGGCCCTTCCGGAACATGTTCCGGCGCTTCCGGAACATGTTCCGGTGCTTCCGGAACATGTTCCGGTGCTTCCGGAACATGTTCCGGTCCTTCCGGAAAATGTTCCGGCGCCTCCGGAACATGTTCCGGTGCTTCCGGAACATGTTCCGGCGCTTCCGGAACATGTTCCGGTCCTTCCAGAACATGTTCCGGCGCTTCCGGAACATGTTCCGGCGCTTCCGGAACATGTTCGCTTCCGGAACATGTTCCGTTCCTTCCGGAACATGTTCCGGTGCTTCCGGAACATGTTCCGGAAGGACCGGAACATGTTCCGGTGCTTCCGGAACATGTTCCGGTCCTTGCGGAACACGTTCCGGCGGTTCCGGAACGTGTTCCGGTCCTTCCGGAACATGTTCCGGCGCTTCTGGAACATGTTCCGGCGCTTCCGGAACATGTTCCGGCGCTTCCGGAAAATGTGCCGTTCCTTCCGGAACATGTTCCGGTGCTTCCGGAACATGTTCCGGTGCTTCCGGAACATGTTCCGGCGGATCCGGAACATGTTCCGGTGCTTCCGGAACATGTTTCGGCGCTGTTCCGGTCCTTCCGGAACATGTTCCGGCGCTTCCGGAACATGTTCTGGCGCTTCCGGAACATGTTCCGGCACTTCCGGAACATGTTCCGGTGCTTCCGAAACATGTTCCGGCGTCCTTCCGGAACATGTTCCGGCGTCCTTCCGGAACATGTTCCGGTCCTTCCGGAACATGTTCCGGCGCTGTTCCGGTCCTTCCGGAACATGTTCCGGCGCTTCCGGAACATGTTCCGGCGCTTCCGGAACATGTTCCGGTGCTTCCGGAACATGTTCCGGTGCTTCCGGAACATGTTCCGGTGCTTCCGGAACATGTTCCGGCGCTTCCGGAACATGTTCCGGCGCTTCCGGAACATGTTCCGGTTCTCCGGAACATGTTCCGGCGCTTCCGGAACATGTTCCGGCGCCTCCGGAACATATTCCGGTGCTTCCGGAACATGTTCCGGCGCTTCCGGAACATGTTCCGTTCCTTCCGGAAAATGTTCCGGTGCTTCTGGAACATGTTCCGGTGCTTCCGGAACATGTTCCGGTCCTTCCGGAACATGTTCCGGCCCTTCCGGAACATGTTCCGGCCCTTCCGGAACATGTTCCGGCCCTTCCGGAACATGTTCCGGCGCTTCCGGAACATGTTCCGGCCCTTCCGGAACATGTTCCGGTCCTTCCGGAACATGTTCCGGTGCTTCCGGAACATGTTCCGGCGCTTCCGGAACATGTTCCGGCGTCCTTCCGGAACATTTTCCGGTGTCCTGCCGGAACATGTTCTGGCGCTTCCGGAACATGTTCCGGCGCTTCCGGAACGTGTTCTGGTCCTTCCGGAACATGTTCCGGCGCTTCTGGAACATGTTCCGGCGCTTCCGGAACATGTTCCGGCGCTTCCGGAACATGTTCCGTTCCTTCCGGAACATGTTCCGGTGCTTCCGGAACATGTTCCGGCGCTTCCAGAACATGTTCCGGCGTCCTTCCGGAACATGTTCCGGCGTCCTTCTGGAACATGTTCCGGTGTCCTTCCGGAACATGTTCTGGCGCTTCCGGAACATGTTCCGGCGCTTCCGGAACATGTTCCGGGGCTTCCGGAACATGTTCCGGTGCTTCCGCAACATGTTCCGGCGCTTCCGAAACATGTTCCGGTGCTTCCGGAACATGTTCCGGTCCTTCCGCAAAATGTTCCGGTCCTTCCGGAACATGTTCCGGTCCTTCCGGAACATGTTCCGGAAGCGCCGGAACATGTTCCGGTCCTTGCGCAACATGTTCCGGCGCTTCCGGAACATGTTCCGGTCCTTCCGGAACATGGTCCGGTCCTTCCGGAACATGTTCCGGAAGCACCGGAACATGTTCCGGAAGCGCCGGAACATGTTCCGGTCCTTCCGGAACATGTTCCGGTCCTTCCGGAAAATGTTCCGGCGCTTCCGGAACATGTTCCGGAAGCGCCGGAACATGTTCCGGAGGCACCGGAACATGTTCCGGTCCTTCCGGAACATGTTCCGGCGCTTCCGGAAGCGCCGGACCGGAACATGTTCCAGTGCTTCCGGAACATGTTCCGGCGCTTCCGGAACATGTTCCGGTCCTTCCGGAACATGTTCCGGTCCTTCCGGAACATGTTCCGGCGCTTCCGGAACATGTTCCGGTCCTTCCGGAACATGTTCCGGTCCTTTCGGAACATGTTCCGGCACTTCCGGAACATGTTCCGGCGCTGTTCCGGTCCTTCCGGAACATGTTCCGGCGCTTCCGGAACATGTTCCGGAAGCACCGGAACATGTTCCGGCGCTTCCGGAACATGTTCCGGTGCTTCCGGAACATGTTCCGGTGCTTCCGGAACATGTTCCGGCGCTTCCGGAACATGTTCCGGCCCTTCCGGAACATGTTCCGGCCCTTCCGGAAGATGTTCCGGTCCTTCGGGAACGTGTTCCGGCGCTTCCGGAACATGTTCCGGTGCTTCCGGAACATGTTCCGGTCCTTCCGGAACATGTTCCGGCGCTTCCGGAACATGTTCCGGTGCTTCCGGAACATGTTCCGGTCCTTCCGGAACATGTTCCGGCCCTTCCGGAAGATGTTCCGGCGCTGTTCCGGTCCTTCCGGAAGATGTTCCGGCGCTTCCGGAACATTTTCTGGGACTTCCGGAACATGTTCCGGTGCTTCCGGAACATGTTCCGGTGCCTCCGGAACATGTTCCGGTCCTTCCGGAACATGTTCCGGTGCTTCCGGAACATGTTCCGGTCCTTCCGGAACATGTTCCGGCCCTTCCGGAAGATGTTCCGGCGCTGTTCCGGTGCTTCCGAAACATGTTCCGGCGCTTCCGGAACATGTTCCGGTGCTTCCGGAACATGTTCCGGTCCTTCCGGAACATGTTCCGGCCCTTCCGGAAGATGTTCCGGCGCTGTTCCGGTCCTTCCGGAACATGTTCCGGCGCTTCCGGAACATGTTCCGGCGCTTCCGGAACATGTTCCGTTCCTTCCGGAACATGTTCCGGTGCTTCCGGAACATGTTCCGGTCCTTCCGGAACATGTTCCGGCGCTTCCGGAACATGTTCCGGTGCTTCCGGAACATGTTCCGGTCCTTCCGGAACATGTTCCGGCCCTTCCGGAAGATGTTCCGGCGCTGTTCCGGTGCTTCCGAAACATGTTCCGGCGCTTCCGGAACATTTTCTGGGACTTCCGGAACATGTTCCGGTCCTTCCGGAACATGTTCCGGTGCTTCCGGAACATGTTCCGGTCCTTCCGGAACATGTTCCGGCGCTTCCGGAACATGTTCCGTTCCTTCCGGAACATGTTCCGGTGCTTCCGGAACATGTTCCGGCGCTTCCAGAACATGTTCCGGCGTCCTTCCGGAAGATGTTGCGGCGTCCTTCCGGAACATGTTCCGGTGTCCTTCCGGAACATGTTCTGGCGCTTCCGGAACATGTTCCGGCGCTTCCGGAACATGTTCCGGGGCTTCCGGAACATGTTCCGGTGCTTCCGCAACATGTTCCGGCGCTTCCGAAACAGGTTCCGGTGCTTCCGGAACATGTTCCGGTCCTTCCGCAAAATGTTCCGGTCCTTCCGGAACATGTTCCGGAAGCGCCGGAACATGTTCCGGTCCTTCCACAACATGTTCGGGCGCTTCCGGAACATGTTCCGGTCCTTCCGGAACATGGTCCGGTCCTTCCGCAACATGTTCCGGCGCTTCCGGAACATGTTCCGGTGCTTCCGGAACATGTTCCGGTCCTTCCGGAACATGTTCCGGTCCTTCCGGAAAATGTTCCGGCGCTTCCGGAACATGTTCCGGAAGCGCCGGAACATGTTCCGGAGGCACCGGAACATGTTCCGGTGGTTCCGGAACATGTTCCGGCGCTTCCGGAACATGTTCCGGAAGCGCCGGACCGGAACATGTTCCAGTGCTTCCGGAACATGTTCCGGCGCTTCCGGAACATGTTCCGGTGCTTCCGGAACATGTTCCGGCGCTTCCGGAACATGTTCCGGTCCTTCCGGAACATGTTCCGGTCCTTCCGGAACATGTTCCGGCGCTTCCGGAACATGTTCCGGTCCTTCCGGAACATGTTCCGGTCCTTCCGGAACATGTTCCGGCACTTCCGGAACATGTTCCGGCGCTGTTCCGGTCCTTCCGGAACATGTTCCGGCGCTTCCGGAACATGTTCCGGCGCTTCCGGAACATGTTCCGGTGCTTCCGGAACATGTTCCGGTGCTTCCGGAACATGTTCCGGTGCTTCCGGAACATGTTCCGGCGCTTCCGGAACATGTTCCGTTCCTTCCGGAACATGTTCCGGCCCTTCCGGAAGATGTTCCGGTCCTTCGGGAACATGTTCCGGCGCTTCCGGAAGATGTTCCGGCGCTGTTCCGGTCCTTCCGGAACATGTTCCGGCGCTTCCGGAACATTTTCCGGTTCTTCCGGAACATGTTCCGGTGCTTCCGGAACATGTTCCGGTGCTTCCGGAACATGTTCCGGTGCTTCCGGAACATGTTCCGGCGCTTCCGGAACATGTTCCGGTCCTTCCGGAACATGTTCCGGCGCTTCCGGAACATGTTCCGGCGCTTCCGGAACATGTTCCGGTCCTTCCGGAACATGTTCCGGCGCTTCCGGAACATGTTCCGGCGCTTCCGGAACATGTTCCGTTCCTTCCGGAACATGTTCCGGTGCTTCCGGAACATGTTCCGGTCCTTCCGGAACATGTTCCGGTCCTTTCGGAACATGTTCCGGCACTTCCGGAACATGTTCCGGCGCTGTTCCGGTCCTTCCGGAACATGTTCCGGCGCTTCCGGAACATGTTCCGGAAGCACCGGAACATGTTCCGGCGCTTCCGGAACATGTTCCGGTGCTTCCGGAACATGTTCCGGTGCTTCCGGAACATGTTCCGGCGCTTCCGGAACATGTTCCGGCCCTTCCGGAACATGTTCCGGCCCTTCCGGAAGATGTTCCGGTCCTTCGGGAACATGTTCCGGCGCTTCCGGAACATGTTCCGGTGCTTCCGGAACATGTTCCGGTCCTTCCGGAACATGTTCCGGCGCTTCCGGAACATGTTCCGGTGCTTCCGGAACATGTTCCGGTCCTTCCGGAACATGTTCCGGCCCTTCCGGAAGATGTTCCGGCGCTGTTCCGGTCCTTCCGGAAGATGTTCCGGCGCTTCCGGAACATTTTCTGGGACTTCCGGAACATGTTCCGGTGCTTCCGGAACATGTTCCGGTGCCTCCGGAACATGTTCCGGTCCTTCCGGAACATGTTCCGGTGCTTCCGGAACATGTTCCGGTCCTTCCGGAACATGTTCCGGCCCTTCCGGAAGATGTTCCGGCGCTGTTCCGGTGCTTCCGAAACATGTTCCGGCGCTTCCGGAACATGTTCCGGTGCTTCCGGAACATGTTCCGGTCCTTCCGGAACATGTTCCGGCCCTTCCGGAAGATGTTCCGGCGCTGTTCCGGTCCTTCCGGAAGATGTTCCGGCGCTTCCGGAACATGTTCCGGCGCTTCCGGAACATGTTCCGTTCCTTCCGGAACATGTTCCGGTGCTTCCGGAACATGTTCCGGTCCTTCCGGAACATGTTCCGGCGCTTCCGGAACATGTTCCGGTGCTTCCGGAACATGTTCCGGTCCTTCCGGAACATGTTCCGGCCCTTCCGGAAGATGTTCCGGCGCTGTTCCGGTGCTTCCGAAACATGTTCCGGCGCTTCCGGAACATTTTCTGGGACTTCCGGAACATGTTCCGGTCCTTCCGGAACATGTTCCGGTGCTTCCGGAACATGTTCCGGTCCTTCCGGAACATGTTCCGGCGCTTCCGGAACATGTTCCGTTCCTTCCGGAACATGTTCCGGTGCTTCCGGAACATGTTCCGGCGCTTCCAGAACATGTTCCGGCGTCCTTCCGGAAGATGTTGCGGCGTCCTTCCGGAACATGTTCCGGTGTCCTTCCGGAACATGTTCTGGCGCTTCCGGAACATGTTCCGGCGCTTCCGGAACATGTTCCGGGGCTTCCGGAACATGTTCCGGTGCTTCCGCAACATGTTCCGGCGCTTCCGAAACAGGTTCCGGTGCTTCCGGAACATGTTCCGGTCCTTCCGCAAAATGTTCCGGTCCTTCCGGAACATGTTCCGGAAGCGCCGGAACATGTTCCGGTCCTTCCACAACATGTTCGGGCGCTTCCGGAACATGTTCCGGTCCTTCCGGAACATGGTCCGGTCCTTCCGCAACATGTTCCGGCGCTTCCGGAACATGTTCCGGTGCTTCCGGAACATGTTCCGGTCCTTCCGGAACATGTTCCGGTCCTTCCGGAAAATGTTCCGGCGCTTCCGGAACATGTTCCGGAAGCGCCGGACCGGAACATGTTCCAGTGCTTCCGGAACATGTTCCGGCGCTTCCGGAACATGTTCCGGTGCTTCCGGAACATGTTCCGGCGCTTCCGGAACATGTTCCGGTCCTTCCGGAACATGTTCCGGTCCTTCCGGAACATGTTCCGGCGCTTCCGGAACATGTTCCGGTCCTTCCGGAACATGTTCCGGTCCTTCCGGAACATGTTCCGGCACTTCCGGAACATGTTCCGGCGCTGTTCCGGTCCTTCCGGAACATGTTCCGGCGCTTCCGGAACATGTTCCGGCGCTTCCGGAACATGTTCCGGTGCTTCCGGAACATGTTCCGGTGCTTCCGGAACATGTTCCGGTGCTTCCGGAACATGTTCCGGCGCTTCCGGAACATGTTCCGTTCCTTCCGGAACATGTTCCGGCCCTTCCGGAAGATGTTCCGGTCCTTCGGGAACATGTTCCGGCGCTTCCGGAAGATGTTCCGGCGCTGTTCCGGTCCTTCCGGAACATGTTCCGGCGCTTCCGGAACATTTTCCGGTTCTTCCGGAACATGTTCCGGTGCTTCCGGAACATGTTCCGGTGCTTCCGGAACATGTTCCGGCGCTTCCGGAACATGTTCCGGTCCTTCCGGAACATGTTCCGGCGCTTCCGGAACATGTTCCGGCGCTTCCGGAACATGTTCCGGTCCTTCCGGAACATGTTCCGGCGCTTCCGGAACATGTTCCGGCGCTTCCGGAACATGTTCCGTTCCTTCCGGAACATGTTCCGGTGCTTCCGGAACATGTTCCGGTCCTTCCGGAACATGTTCCGGCGCTTCCGGAACATGTTCCGGTGCTTCCGGAACATGTTCCGGTCCTTCCGGAACATGTTCCGGCGCTTCCGGAAGATGTTCCGGCGCTGTTCCGGTCCTTCCGAAACATGTTCCGGCGCTTCCGGAACATTTTCTGGGACTTCCGGAACATGTTCCGGTGCTTCCGGAACATGTTCCGGTCCTTCCGGAACATGTTCCGGTCCTTCCGGAACATGTTCCGGCGCTTCCGGAACATGTTCCGGTCCTTCCGGAACATGTTCCGGCGCTTCCGGAACATGTTCCGGCGCTTCCGGAACATGTTCCGTTCCTTCCGGAACATGTTCCGGTGCTTCCAGAACATGTTCCGGTCCTTCCGAAACATGTTCCGGCCCTTCTGGAACATGTTCCGGCCCTTCCGGAACATGTTCCGGTCCTTCCGGAACATGTTCCGGTCCTTCCGGAACATGTTCCGGCGCTTCCGGAACATGTTGCGGTGCTTCCGGAACATGTTCCGGTGCTTCCGGAACATGTTCCGGTCCTTCCGGAACATGTTCCGTTCCTTCCGGAACATGTTCCGGTCCTTCCGGAACATGTTACGGTCCTTCCGGAACATGTTCCGGTCCTTCCGGAACATGTTCCGGCGCTTCCGGAACATGTTCTGTTCCTTCCGGAACATGTTCCGGTGCTTCCGGAACATGTTCCGGTCCTTCCGGAACATGTTCCGGCCCTTCCGGAACATGTTCCGGTCCTTCCGGAACATGTTCCGGTCCTTCCGGAACATGTTCCGGCGCTTCCGGAACATGTTGCGGTGCTTCCGGAACATGTTCCGGTGCTTCCGGAACATGTTCCGGTCCTTCCGGAACATGTTCCGGCGCTTCCGGAACATGTTCCGGTGCTTCCGGAACATGTTCCGGCGCTTCCGGAACATGTTCCGGCGCTGTTCCGGTCCTTCCGGAACATGTTCCGGCGCTTCCGGAACATTTTCCGGGGCTTCCGGAACATGTTCCTGTCCTTCCAGAACATGTTCCGGTGCTTCCGGAACATGTTCCGGTCCTTCCGGAACATGTTCCGGCGCTTCCGGAAAATGTTCCGGTCCTTCCGGAACATGTTCCGGCGCTTCCGGAACATGTTCCGGTGCTTCCGGAACATGTTCCGGTGCTTCCGGAACATGTTCCGGCGGTTCCGAAACATGTTCCGGCGCTTCCGGAACATGTTCCGGCGCTTCCGGAACATGTTCCGGTCCTTCCGGAACATGTTCCGGTCCTTCCGGAACATGTTCCGGCGATTCCGGAACATGTTCCGGTGCTTCCAGAACATGTTCCGGCGCTTCCGGAACATGTTCCGGGGCTTCCGGAACATGTTCCGGGGCTTCCGGAACATGTTCCGGCGCTTCCGGAACATGTTCCGGTCCTTCCAGAACATGTTCCGGCGCTTCCGGAACATGTTCCGGTCCTTCCGGAACATGTTCCGGCGCTTCCGGAATATCTTCCGGTCCTTCCGGAACATGTTCCGGCGCTTCCGGAACATGTTCCGGTGCTTCCGGAACATGTTCCGGTGCTTCCGGAACATGTTCCGGTCCTTCCGGAACATGTTCCGGTGCTTCCGGAACATGTTCCGGTGCTTCCGGAACATGTTCCGGTCCTTCCGGAACATGTTCCGGCGCTTCCGGAACATGTTCCGGTGCTTCCGGAACATGTTCCGGCGCTTCCGGAACATGTTCCGGTCCTTCCGGAACATGTTCCGGTGCTTCCGGAACATGTTCCGGTCCTTCCGGAACATGTTCCGGCGCTTCCGGAACATGTTCCGGTCCTTCCGGAACATGTTCCGGTCCTTCCGGAACATGTTCCGGCGCTTCCGGAACATGTTCCGGTGCTTCCGGAACATGTTCCGGTCCTTCCGGAAAATGTTCCGGCGCTTCCGGAACATGTTCCGGAAGCGCCGGACCGGAACATGTTCCGGTGCTTCCGGAACATGTTCCAGCGCTTCCGGAACATGTTCCGGCGCTTCCGGAACATGTTCCGGTGCTTCCGGAACATGTTCCGGTGCTTCCGGAACATGTTCCAGCGCTTCCGGAACATGTTCCGGTGCTTCCGGAACATGTTCCGGTCCTTCCGGAACATGTTCCGGTCCTTCCGGAACATGTTCCGTTCCTTCCGGAACATGTTCCGGCGCTTCCGGAACATGTTCCGGCGCTTCCGGAACATGTTCCGGTGCTTCCGGAACATGTTCCGGTCCTTCCGGAACATGTTCCGGCACTCCCGGAACATGTTCCGGCGCTGTTCCGGTCCTTCCGGAACATGTTCCGGCGCTTCCGGAACATGTTCCGGTTCTTCCGGAACATGTTCCGGCGCCTCCGGAACATGTTCCGGCGCTTCCGGAACATGTTCCGGTCCTTCCGGAACATGTTCCGGCGCTTCCGGAACATGTTCCGGCGCCTCCGGAACATGTTCCGGTGCTTCCGGAACATGTTCCGGCCCTTCCGGAACATGTTCCGGCGCTTCCGGAACATGTTCCGTTCCTTCCGGAAAATGTTCCGGTGCTTCCGGAACATGTTCCGGCGCTTCCGGAACATGTTCCGGTCCTTCCGGAACATGTTCCGGCCCTTCCAGAACATGTTCCGGCGCTTCCGGAACATGTTCCGGCGCTTCCGGAACATGTTCCGGCCCTTCCGGAACATGTTCCGGCGCTTCCGGAACATGTTCCGGTGCTTCCGGAACATGTTCCGGTGCTTCCGGAACATGTTCCGGTCCTTCCGGAAAATGTTCCGGCGCCTCCGGAACATGTTCCGGTGCTTCCGGAACATGTTCCGGCGCTTCCGGAACATGTTCCGGTCCTTCCAGAACATGTTCCGGCGCTTCCGGAACATGTTCCGGCGCTTCCGGAACATGTTCGCTTCCGGAACATGTTCCGTTCCTTCCGGAACATGTTCCGGTGCTTCCGGAACATGTTCCGGTCCTTGCGGAACACGTTCCGGCGGTTCCGGAACGTGTTCCGGTCCTTCCGGAACATGTTCCGGCGCTTCTGGAACATGTTCCGGCGCTTCCGGAAAATGTGCCGTTCCTTCCGGAACATGTTCCGGTGCTTCCGGAACATGTTCCGGTGCTTCCGGAACATGTTCCGGTGCTTCCGGAACATGTTCCGGCGGTTCCGGAACATGTTCCGGTGCTTCCGGAACATGTTTCGGCGCTGTTCCGGTCCTTCCGGAACATGTTCCGGCGCTTCCGGAACATGTTCTGGCGCTTCCGGAACATGTTCCGGCACTTCCGGAACATGTTCCGGCGTCCTTCCGGAACATGTTCCGGCGTCCTTCCGGAACATGTTCCGGTCCTTCCGGAACATGTTCCGGCGCTGTTCCGGTCCTTCCGGAACATGTTCCGGCGCTTCCGGAACATGTTCCGGCGCTTCCGGAACATGTTCCGGTGCTTCCGGAACATGTTCCGGTGCTTCCGGAACATGTTCCGGTGCTTCCGGAACATGTTCCGGCGCTTCCGGAACATGTTCCGGCCCTTCCGGAACATGTTCCGGTCCTTCCGGAACATGTTCCGGCGCTTCCGGAACATGTTCCGGCGCCTCCGGAACATATTCCGGTGCTTCCGGAACATGTTCCGGCGCTTCCGGAACATGTTCCGTTCCTTCCGGAAAATGTTCCGGTGCTTCTGGAACATGTTCCGGTGCTTCCGGAACATGTTCCGGTCCTTCCGGAACATGTTCCGGCCCTTCCGGAACATGTTCCGGCCCTTCCGGAACATGTTCCGGCGCTTCCGGAACATGTTCCGGCCCTTCCGGAACATGTTCCGGTCCTTCCGGAACATGTTCCGGTGCTTCCGGAACATGTTCCGGCGCTTCCGGAACATGTTCCGGCGTCCTTCCGGAACATTTTCCGGTGTCCTGCCGGAACATGTTCTGGCGCTTCCGGAACATGTTCCGGCGCTTCCGGAACATGTTCCGGCGCTTCCGGAACATGTTCCGGTCCTTCCGGAACATGTTCCGGCGGTTCCGGAACGTGTTCTGGTCCTTCCGGAACATGTTCCGGCGCTTCTGGAACATGTTCCGGCGCTTCCGGAACATGTTCCGGCGCTTCCGGAACATGTTCCGTTCCTTCCGGAACATGTTCCGGTGCTTCCGGAACATGTTCCGGCGCTTCCAGAACATGTTCCGGCGTCCTTCCGGAACATGTTCCGGCGTCCTTCTGGAACATGTTCCGGTGTCCTTCCGGAACATGTTCTGGCGCTTCCGGAACATGTTCCGGCGCTTCCGGAACATGTTCCGGGGCTTCCGGAACATGTTCCGGTGCTTCCGCAACATGTTCCGGCGCTTCCGAAACATGTTCCGGTGCTTCCGGAACATGTTCCGGTCCTTCCGCAAAATGTTCCGGTCCTTCCGGAACATGTTCCGGTCCTTCCGGAACATGTTCCGGAAGCGCCGGAACATGTTCCGGTCCTTGCGCAACATGTTCCGGCGCTTCCGGAACATGTTCCGGTCCTTCCGGAACATGGTCCGGTCCTTCCGGAACATGTTCCGGCGCTTCCGGAACATGTTCCGGTGCTTCCGGAACATGTTCCGGTCCTTCCGGAACATGTTCCGGTCCTTCCGGAAAATGTTCCGGCGCTTCCGGAACATGTTCCGGAAGCGCCGGAACATGTTCCGGAGGCACCGGAACATGTTCCGGTCCTTCCGGAACATGTTCCGGCGCTTCCGGAAGCGCCGGACCGGAACATGTTCCAGTGCTTCCGGAACATGTTCCGGCGCTTCCGGAACATGTTCCGGTCCTTCCGGAACATGTTCCGGTCCTTCCGGAACATGTTCCGGCGCTTCCGGAACATGTTCCGGTCCTTCCGGAACATGTTCCGGTCCTTTCGGAACATGTTCCGGCACTTCCGGAACATGTTCCGGCGCTGTTCCGGTCCTTCCGGAACATGTTCCGGCGCTTCCGGAACATGTTCCGGAAGCACCGGAACATGTTCCGGCGCTTCCGGAACATGTTCCGGTGCTTCCGGAACATGTTCCGGTGCTTCCGGAACATGTTCCGGCGCTTCCGGAACATGTTCCGGCCCTTCCGGAACATGTTCCGGCCCTTCCGGAAGATGTTCCGGTCCTTCGGGAACATGTTCCGGCGCTTCCGGAACATGTTCCGGTGCTTCCGGAACATGTTCCGGTCCTTCCGGAACATGTTCCGGCGCTTCCGGAACATGTTCCGGTGCTTCCGGAACATGTTCCGGTCCTTCCGGAACATGTTCCGGCCCTTCCGGAAGATGTTCCGGCGCTGTTCCGGTCCTTCCGGAAGATGTTCCGGCGCTTCCGGAACATTTTCTGGGACTTCCGGAACATGTTCCGGTGCTTCCGGAACATGTTCCGGTGCCTCCGGAACATGTTCCGGTCCTTCCGGAACATGTTCCGGTGCTTCCGGAACATGTTCCGGTCCTTCCGGAACATGTTCCGGCCCTTCCGGAAGATGTTCCGGCGCTGTTCCGGTGCTTCCGAAACATGTTCCGGCGCTTCCGGAACATGTTCCGGTGCTTCCGGAACATGTTCCGGTCCTTCCGGAACATGTTCCGGCCCTTCCGGAAGATGTTCCGGCGCTGTTCCGGTCCTTCCGGAAGATGTTCCGGCGCTTCCGGAACATGTTCCGGCGCTTCCGGAACATGTTCCGTTCCTTCCGGAACATGTTCCGGTGCTTCCGGAACATGTTCCGGTCCTTCCGGAACATGTTCCGGCGCTTCCGGAACATGTTCCGGTGCTTCCGGAACATGTTCCGGTCCTTCCGGAACATGTTCCGGCCCTTCCGGAAGATGTTCCGGCGCTGTTCCGGTGCTTCCGAAACATGTTCCGGCGCTTCCGGAACATTTTCTGGGACTTCCGGAACATGTTCCGGTCCTTCCGGAACATGTTCCGGTGCTTCCGGAACATGTTCCGGTCCTTCCGGAACATGTTCCGGCGCTTCCGGAACATGTTCCGTTCCTTCCGGAACATGTTCCGGTGCTTCCGGAACATGTTCCGGCGCTTCCAGAACATGTTCCGGCGTCCTTCCGGAAGATGTTGCGGCGTCCTTCCGGAACATGTTCCGGTGTCCTTCCGGAACATGTTCTGGCGCTTCCGGAACATGTTCCGGCGCTTCCGGAACATGTTCCGGGGCTTCCGGAACATGTTCCGGTGCTTCCGCAACATGTTCCGGCGCTTCCGGAACATGTTCCGGTGCTTCCGCAACATGTTCCGGCGCTTCCGAAACATGTTCCGGTGCTTCCGGAACATGTTCCGGTCCTTCCGCAAAATGTTCCGGTCCTTCCGGAACATGTTCCGGTCCTTCCGGAACATGTTCCGGAAGCGCCGGAACATGTTCCGGTCCTTGCGCAACATGTTCCGGCGCTTCCGGAACATGTTCCGGTCCTTCCGGAACATGGTCCGGTCCTTCCGGAACATGTTCCGGCGCTTCCGGAACATGTTCCGGTGCTTCCGGAACATGTTCCGGTCCTTCCGGAACATGTTCCGGTCCTTCCGGAAAATGTTCCGGCGCTTCCGGAACATGTTCCGGAAGCGCCGGAACATGTTCCGGAGGCACCGGAACATGTTCCGGTCCTTCCGGAACATGTTCCGGCGCTTCCGGAAGCGCCGGACCGGAACATGTTCCAGTGCTTCCGGAACATGTTCCGGCGCTTCCGGAACATGTTCCGGTCCTTCCGGAACATGTTCCGGTCCTTCCGGAACATGTTCCGGTCCTTTCGGAACATGTTCCGGCACTTCCGGAACATGTTCCGGCGCTGTTCCGGTCCTTCCGGAACATGTTCCGGCGCTTCCGGAACATGTTCCGGAAGCACCGGAACATGTTCCGGCGCTTCCGGAACATGTTCCGGTGCTTCCGGAACATGTTCCGGTGCTTCCGGAACATGTTCCGGCGCTTCCGGAACATGTTCCGGCCCTTCCGGAACATGTTCCGGCCCTTCCGGAAGATGTTCCGGTCCTTCGGGAACATGTTCCGGCGCTTCCGGAACATGTTCCGGTGCTTCCGGAACATGTTCCGGTCCTTCCGGAACATGTTCCGGCGCTTCCGGAACATGTTCCGGTGCTTCCGGAACATGTTCCGGTCCTTCCGGAACATGTTCCGGCCCTTCCGGAAGATGTTCCGGCGCTGTTCCGGTCCTTCCGGAAGATGTTCCGGCGCTTCCGGAACATTTTCTGGGACTTCCGGAACATGTTCCGGTGCTTCCGGAACATGTTCCGGTGCCTCCGGAACATGTTCCGGTCCTTCCGGAACATGTTGCGGTGCTTCCGGAACATGTTCCGGTCCTTCCGGAACATGTTCCGGCCCTTCCGGAAGATGTTCCGGCGCTGTTCCGGTGCTTCCGAAACATGTTCCGGCGCTTCCGGAACATGTTCCGGTGCTTCCGGAACATGTTCCGGTCCTTCCGGAACATGTTCCGGCCCTTCCGGAAGATGTTCCGGCGCTGTTCCGGTCCTTCCGGAAGATGTTCCGGCGCTTCCGGAACATGTTCCGGCGCTTCCGGAACATGTTCCGTTCCTTCCGGAACATGTTCCGGTGCTTCCGGAACATGTTCCGGTCCTTCCGGAACATGTTCCGGCGCTTCCGGAACATGTTCCGGTGCTTCCGGAACATGTTCCGGTCCTTCCGGAACATGTTCCGGCCCTTCCGGAAGATGTTCCGGCGCTGTTCCGGTGCTTCCGAAACATGTTCCGGCGCTTCCGGAACATTTTCTGGGACTTCCGGAACATGTTACGGTCCTTCCGGAACATGTTCCGGTGCTTCCGGAACATGTTCCGGTCCTTCCGGAACATGTTCCGGCGCTTCCGGAACATGTTCCGTTCCTTCCGGAACATGTTCCGGTGCTTCCGGAACATGTTCCGGCGCTTCCAGAACATGTTCCGGCGTCCTTCCGGAAGATGTTGCGGCGTCCTTCCGGAACATGTTCCGGTGTCCTTCCGGAACATGTTCTGGCGCTTCCGGAACATGTTCCGGCGCTTCCGGAACATGTTCCGGGGCTTCCGGAACATGTTCCGGTGCTTCCGCAACATGTTCCGGCGCTTCCGGAACATGTTCCGGTGCTTCCGGAACATGTTCCGGTGCTTCCGGAACATGTTCCGGAAGCACCGGAACATGTTCCGGCGCTTCCGGAACATGTTCCGGTGCTTCCGGAACATGTTCCGGTGCTTCCGGAACATGTTCCGGCGCTTCCGGAACATGTTCCGGCCCTTCCGGAACATGTTCCGGCCCTTCCGGAAGATGTTCCGGTCCTTCGGGAACATGTTCCGGCGCTTCCGGAACATGTTCCGGTGCTTCCGGAACATGTTCCGGTCCTTCCGGAACATGTTCCGGCGCTTCCGGAACACGTTCCGGTGCTTCCGGAACATGTTCCGGTCCTTCCGGAACATGTTCCGGCCCTTCCGGAAGATGTTCCGGCGCTGTTCCGGTCCTTCCGGAAGATGTTCCGGCGCTTCCGGAACATTTTCTGGGACTTCCGGAACATGTTCCGGTGCTTCCGGAACATGTTCCGGTGCCTCCGGAACATGTTCCGGTCCTTCCGGAACATGTTCCGGTGCTTCCGGAACATGTTCCGGTCCTTCCGGAACATGTTCCGGCCCTTCCGGAAGATGTTCCGGCGCTGTTCCGGTGCTTCCGAAACATGTTCCGGCGCTTCCGGAACATGTTCCGGTGCTTCCGGAACATGTTCCGGTCCTTCCGGAACATGTTCCGGCCCTTCCGGAAGATGTTCCGGCGCTGTTCCGGTCCTTCCGGAAGATGTTCCGGCGCTTCCGGAACATGTTCCGGCGCTTCCGGAACATGTTCCGTTCCTTCCGGAACATGTTCCGGTGCTTCCGGAACATGTTCCGGTCCTTCCGGAACATGTTCCGGCGCTTCCGGAACATGTTCCGGTGCTTCCGGAACATGTTCCGGTCCTTCCGGAACATGTTCCGGCCCTTCCGGAAGATGTTCCGGCGCTGTTCCGGTGCTTCCGAAACATGTTCCGGCGCTTCCGGAACATTTTCTGGGACTTCCGGAACATGTTCCGGTCCTTCCGGAACATGTTCCGGTGCTTCCGGAACATGTTCCGGTCCTTCCGGAACATGTTCCGGCGCTTCCGGAACATGTTCCGTTCCTTCCGGAACATGTTCCGGTGCTTCCGGAACATGTTCCGGCGCTTCCAGAACATGTTCCGGCGTCCTTCCGGAAGATGTTGCGGCGTCCTTCCGGAACATGTTCCGGTGTCCTTCCGGAACATGTTCTGGCGCTTCCGGAACATGTTCCGGCGCTTCCGGAACATGTTCCGGGGCTTCCGGAACATGTTCCGGTGCTTCCGCAACATGTTCCGGCGCTTCCGAAACAGGTTCCGGTGCTTCCGGAACATGTTCCGGTCCTTCCGCAAAATGTTCCGGTCCTTCCGGAACATGTTCCGGAAGCGCCGGAACATGTTCCGGTCCTTCCACAACATGTTCGGGCGCTTCCGGAACATGTTCCGGTCCTTCCGGAACATGGTCCGGTCCTTCCGCAACATGTTCCGGCGCTTCCGGAACATGTTCCGGTGCTTCCGGAACATGTTCCGGTCCTTCCGGAACATGTTCCGGTCCTTCCGGAAAATGTTCCGGCGCTTCCGGAACATGTTCCGGAAGCGCCGGAACATGTTCCGGAGGCACCGGAACATGTTCCGGTGGTTCCGGAACATGTTCCGGCGCTTCCGGAACATGTTCCGGAAGCGCCGGACCGGAACATGTTCCAGTGCTTCCGGAACATGTTCCGGCGCTTCCGGAACATGTTCCGGTGCTTCCGGAACATGTTCCGGCGCTTCCGGAACATGTTCCGGTCCTTCCGGAACATGTTCCGGTCCTTCCGGAACATGTTCCGGCGCTTCCGGAACATGTTCCGGTCCTTCCGGAACATGTTCCGGTCCTTCCGGAACATGTTCCGGCACTTCCGGAACATGTTCCGGCGCTGTTCCGGTCCTTCCGGAACATGTTCCGGCGCTTCCGGAACATGTTCCGGCGCTTCCGGAACATGTTCCGGTGCTTCCGGAACATGTTCCGGTGCTTCCGGAACATGTTCCGGTGCTTCCGGAACATGTTCCGGCGCTTCCGGAACATGTTCCGGTCCTTCCGGAACATGTTCCGGCGCTTCCGGAACATGTTCCGGCGCTTCCGGAACATGTTCCGGTCCTTCCGGAACATGTTCCGGCGCTTCCGGAACATGTTCCGGCGCTTCCGGAACATGTTCCGTTCCTTCCGGAACATGTTCCGGTGCTTCCGGAACATGTTCCGGTCCTTCCGGAACATGTTCCGGCGCTTCCGGAACACGTTCCGGTGCTTCCGGAACATGTTCCGGTCCTTCCGGAACATGTTCCGGCGCTTCCGGAAGATGTTCCGGCGCTGTTACGGTCCTTCCGAAACATGTTCCGGCGCTTCCGGAACATTTTCTGGGACTTCCGGAACATGTTCCGGTGCTTCCGGAACATGTTCCGGTGCTTCCGGAACATGTTCCGGTCCTTCCGGAACATGTTCCGGCGCTTCCGGAACATGTTCCGGTCCTTCCGGAACATGTTCCGGCGCTTCCGGAACATGTTCCGGCGCTTCCGGAACATGTTCCGTTCCTTCCGGAACATGTTCCGGTGCTTCCGGAACATGTTCCGGTCCTTCCGAAACATGTTCCGGCCCTTCTGGAACATGTTCCGGCCCTTCCGGAACATGTTCCGGTCCTTCCGGAACATGTTCCGGTCCTTCCGGAACATGTTCCGGCGCTTCCGGAACATGTTGCGGTGCTTCCGGAACATGTTCCGGTGCTTCCGGAACATGTTCCGGTCCTTCCGGAACATGTTCCGTTCCTTCCGGAACATGTTCCGGTCCTTCCGGAACATGTTACGGTCCTTCCGGAACATGTTCCGGTCCTTCCGGAACATGTTCCGGCGCTTCCGGAACATGTTCTGTTCCTTCCGGAACATGTTCCGGTGCTTCCGGAACATGTTCCGGTCCTTCCGGAACATGTTCCGGTCCTTCCGGAACATGTTCCGGCGCTTCCGGAACATGTTGCGGTGCTTCCGGAACATGTTCCGGTGCTTCCGGAACATGTTCCGGTCCTTCCGGAACATGTTCCGGCGCTTCCGGAACATGTTCCGGTGCTTCCGGAACATGTTCCGGCGCTGTTCCGGTCCTTCCGGAACATGTTCCGGCGCTTCCGGAACATTTTCCGGGGCTTCCGGAACATGTTCCTGTCCTTCCAGAACATGTTCCGGTGCTTCCGGAACATGTTCCGGTCCTTCCGGAACATGTTCCGGCGCTTCCGGAAAATGTTCCGGTCCTTCCGGAACATGTTCCGGCGCTTCCGGAACATGTTCCGGTGCTTCCGGAACATGTTCCGGTGCTTCCGGAACATGTTCCGGCGGTTCCGAAACATGTTCCGGCGCTTCCGGAACATGTTCCGGCGCTTCCGGAACATGTTCCGGTCCTTCCGGAACATGTTCCGGTCCTTCCGGAACATGTTCCGGCGATTCCGGAACATGTTCCGGTGCTTCCAGAACATGTTCCGGCGCTTCCGGAACATGTTCCGGGGCTTCCGGAACATGTTCCGGGGCTTCCGGAACATGTTCCGGCGCTTCCGGAACATGTTCCGGTCCTTCCAGAACATGTTCCGGCGCTTCCGGAACATGTTCCGGTCCTTCCGGAACATGTTCCGGCGCTTCCGGAATATCTTCCGGTCCTTCCGGAACATGTTCCGGCGCTTCCGGAACATGTTCCGGTGCTTCCGGAACATGTTCCGGTGCTTCCGGAACATGTTCCGGTCCTTCCGGAACATGTTCCGGTGCTTCCGGAACATGTTCCGGTGCTTCCGGAACATGTTCCGGTCCTTCCGGAACATGTTCCGGCGCTTCCGGAACATGTTCCGGTGCTTCCGGAACATGTTCCGGCGCTTCCGGAACATGTTCCGGAAGCGCCGGAACATGTTCCGGAAGGACCGGAACATGTTCCAGTCCTTCTGCAACATGTTCCGGCGCTTCCGGAACATGTTCCGGTGCTTCCGGAACATGTTCCGGTCCTTCCGGAACATGTTCCGGTGCTTCCGGAACATGTTCCGGCGCTTCCGGAACATGTTCCGGTGCTTCCGGAACATGTTCCGGCGCTTCCGGAACATGTTCCGGCGCTTCCGGAACATGTTCCGGTGCTTCCGGAACATGTTCCGGTGCTTCCGGAACATGTTCCGGCGGTTCCGAAACATGTTCCGGCGGTTCCGGAACATGTTCGAGCGCTTCCGGAACATGTTCCGGCGCTTCCGGAACATGTTCCGGTCCTTCCGGAACATGTTCCGGTCCTTCCGGAACATGTTCCGGCGCTGTTCCGGTCCTTCCGGAACATGTTCCGGCGCTTCCGGAACGTTTTCCGGTGCTTCCGGAACATGTTCCGGTCCTTCCGGAACATGTTCCGGCGCTTCCGGAACATGTTCCGGTGCTTCCGGAACATGTTCCGGTGCTTCCGGAACATGTTCCGGTCCTTCCGGAACATGTTCCGGCGCTTCCGGAACATGTTCCGGTCCTTCCGGAACATGTTCCGTTGCTTCCGGAACATGTTCCGGTCCTTCCGGAACATGTTCCGGTGCTTCCGGAACATGTTCCGGCGCTTCCGGAACATGTTCCGGTCCTTCCGGAACATGTTCCGGTCCTTCCAGAACATGTTCCGGCGCTTCCGGAACATGTTCCGGCGCTTCCGGAACATGTTCCGGTGCTTCCGGAACATGTTCCGGTGCTTCCGGAACATGTTCCGGTGCTTCCGGAACATGTTCCGGTGCTTCCGGAACATGTTCCGGTGCTTCCGGAACATGTTCCGGCGCTTCCGGAACATGTGCCGGCGCTTGCGGAAGATGTTCCGGTGCTTCCGGAACATGTTCCGGCGCTTCCGGAACATGTTCCGGCGCTTCCGGAACATGTTCCGGTGCTTCCGGAACATGTTCCGGTCCTTCCAGAACATGTTCCGGTCCTTCCGGAACATGTTCCGGTGCTTCCGGAACATGTTCCGGTGCTTCCGGAACATGTTCCGGTCCTTCCGGAACATGTTCCGGCGCTTCCGGAACATGTTCCGGTGCTTCCGGAACATGTTCCGGTGCTTCCGGAACATGTTCCGGTCCTTCCGGAACATGTTCCGGCGCTCCCGGAACATGTTCCGGTCCTTCCGGAACATGTTCCGGTCCTTCCGGAACATGTTCCGGTGCTTCCGGAACATGTTCCGGTGCTTCCGGAACATGTTACGGTCCTTCCGGAACATGTTCCGGTCCTTCCGGAACATGTTCCGGCGCTTCCGGAACATGTTCTGTTCCTTCCGGAACATGTTCCGGTGCTTCCGGAACATGTTCCGGTCCTTCCGGAACATGTTCCGGCCCTTCCGGAACATGTTCCGGTCCTTCCGGAACATGTTCCGGTCCTTCCGGAACATGTTCCGGCGCTTCCGGAACATGTTGCGGTGCTTCCGGAACATGTTCCGGTGCTTCCGGAACATGTTCCGGTCCCTCCGGAACATGTTCCGGCGCTTCCGGAACATGTTCCGGTGCTTCCGGAACATGTTCCGGCGCTTCCGGAACATGTTCCGGCGCTGTTCCGGTCCTTCCGGAACATGTTCCGGCGCTTCCGGAACATTTTCCGGGGCTTCCGGAACATGTTCCTGTCCTTCCAGAACATGTTCCGGTGCTTCCGGAACATGTTCCGGTCCTTCCGGAACATGTTCCGGCGCTTCCGGAAAATGTTCCGGTCCTTCCGGAACATGTTCCGGCGCTTCCGGAACATGTTCCGGTGCTTCCGGAACATGTTCCGGTGCTTCCGGAACATGTTCCGGCGGTTCCGAAACATGTTCCGGCGCTTCCGGAACATGTTCCGGCGCTTCCGGAACATGTTCCGGCGCTTCCGGAACATGTTCCGGTCCTTCCGGAACATGTTCCGGTCCTTCCGGAACATGTTCCGGCGATTCCGGAACATGTTCCGGTGCTTCCAGAACATGTTCCGGCGCTTCCGGAACATGTTCCGGGGCTTCCGGAACATGTTCCGGGGCTTCCGGAACATGTTCCGGCGCTTCCGGAACATGTTCCGGTCCTTCCAGAACATGTTCCGGCGCTTCCGGAACATGTTCCGGTCCTTCCGGAACATGTTCCGGTCCTTCCGGAACATGTTCCGGCGCTTCCGGAACATGTTGCGGTGCTTCCGGAACATGTTCCGGTGCTTCCGGAACATGTTCCGGTCCTTCCGGAACATGTTCCGGCGCTTCCGGAACATGTTCCGGTGCTTCCGGAACATGTTCCGGCGCTTCCGGAACATGTTCCGGCGCTGTTCCGGTCCTTCCGGAACATGTTCCGGCGCTTCCGGAACATTTTCCGGGGCTTCCGGAACATGTTCCTGTCCTTCCAGAACATGTTCCGGTGCTTCCGGAACATGTTCCGGTCCTTCCGGAACATGTTCCGGCGCTTCCGGAAAATGTTCCGGTCCTTCCGGAACATGTTCCGGCGCTTCCGGAACATGTTCCGGTGCTTCCGGAACATGTTCCGGTGCTTCCGGAACATGTTCCGGCGGTTCCGAAACATGTTCCGGCGCTTCCGGAACATGTTCCGGCGCTTCCGGAACATGTTCCGGCGCTTCCGGAACATGTTCCGGTCCTTCCGGAACATGTTCCGGTCCTTCCGGAACATGTTCCGGCGATTCCGGAACATGTTCCGGTGCTTCCAGAACATGTTCCGGCGCTTCCGGAACATGTTCCGGGGCTTCCGGAACATGTTCCGGGGCTTCCGGAACATGTTCCGGCGCTTCCGGAACATGTTCCGGTCCTTCCAGAACATGTTCCGGCGCTTCCGGAACATGTTCCGGTCCTTCCGGAACATGTTCCGGCGCTTCCGGAATATCTTCCGGTCCTTCCGGAACATGTTCCGGCGCTTCCGGAACATGTTCCGGTGCTTCCGGAACATGTTCCGGTGCTTCCGGAACATGTTCCGGTGCTTCCGGAACATGTTCCGGTGCTTCCGGAACATGTTCCGGTGCTTCCGGAACATGTTCCGGTCCTTCCGGAACATGTTCCGGCGCTTCCGGAACATGTTCCGGTGCTTCCGGAACATGTTCCGGCGCTTCCGGAACATGTTCCGGAAGCGCCGGAACATGTTCCAGTCCTTCTGCAACATGTTCCGGCGCTTCCGGAACATGTTCCGGTCCTTCCGGAACATGTTCCGGTGCTTCCGGAACATGTTCCGGTCCTTCCGGAACATGTTCCGGTGCTTCCGGAACATGTTCCGGTGCTTCCGGATCATGTTCCGGCGCTTCCGGAACATGTTCCGGCGCTTCCGGAACATGTTCCGGTGCTTCCGGAACATGTTCCGGTGCTTCCGGAACATGTTCCGGCGGTTCCGAAACATGTTCCGGCGGTTCCGGAACATGTTCCGGCGCTTCCGGAACATGTTCCGGCGCTTCCGGAACATGTTCCGGTCCTTCCGGAACATGTTCCGGCGCTGTTCCGGTCCTTCCGGAACATGTTCCGGCGCTTCCGGAACGTTTTCCGGTGCTTCCGGAACATGTTCCGGTCCTTCCGGAACATGTTCCGGCGCTTCCGGAACATGTTCCGGTGCTTCCGGAACATGTTCCGGTGCTTCCGGAACATGTTCCGGTCCTTCCGGAACATGTTCCGGCGCTTCCGGAACATGTTCCGGTCCTTCCGGAACATGTTCCGTTGCTTCCGGAACATGTTCCGGTCCTTCCGGAACATGTTCCGGTGCTTCCGGAACATGTTCCGGCGCTTCCGGAACATGTTCCGGTCCTTCCGGAACATGTTCCGGTCCTTCCAGAACATGTTCCGGCGCTTCCGGAACATGTTCCGGCGCTTCCGGAACATGTTCCGGTGCTTCCGGAACATGTTCCGGTGCTTCCGGAACATGTTCCGGTGCTTCCGGAACATGTTCCGGTGCTTCCGGAACATGTTCCGGTGCTTCCGGAACATGTTCCGGCGCTTCCGGAACATGTGCCGGCGCTTCCGGAACATGTTCCGGCGCTTCCGGAACATGTTCCGGTGCTTCCGGAACATGTTCCGGTCCTTCCAGAACATGTTCCGGTCCTTCCGGAACATGTTCCGGTGCTTCCGGAACATGTTCCGGTGCTTCCGGAACATGTTCCGGTCCTTCCGGAACATGTTCCGGCGCTTCCGGAACATGTTCCGGTGCTTCCGGAACATGTTCCGGTGCTTCCGGAACATGTTCCGGTCCTTCCGGAACATGTTCCGGCGCTCCCGGAACATGTTCCGGTCCTTCCGGAACATGTTCCGGTCCTTCCGGAACATGTTCCGGTGCTTCCGGAACATGTTCCGGTGCTTCCGGAACATGTTCCGGTCCTTCCGGAACATGTTCCGGCGCTTCCGGAACATGTTCCGGTGCTTCCGGAACATGTTCCGGTGCTTCCGGAACATGTTCCGGTCCTTCCGGAACATGTTCCGGCGCTCCCGGAACATGTTCCGGTCCTTCCGGAACATGTTCCGGAAGCACCGGAACATGTTCCGGTGCTTCCGGAACATGTTCCGGTGCTTCCGGAACATGTTGCGGCGCTTCCGGAACATGTTCCGGTGCTTCCGGAACATGTTCCGGCGGTTCCGGAACATGTTCCGGTGCTTCCGGATCATGTTCCGGCGCTTCCGGAACATGTTCCGGCGCTTCCGGAACATGTTCCGGCGCTTCCGGAACATGTTCCGGCGCTTCCGGAACATGTTCCGGTGCTTCCGGAACATGTTCCGGTGCTTCCGGAACATGTTCCGGTGCTTCCGGAACATGTTCCGGTGCTTCCGGAACATGTTCCGGTCCTTCCGGAACATGTTCCGGTCCTTCCGAAACATGTTCCGGTGCTTCCGGAACATGTTCCGGTGCTTCCGGAACATGTTCCGGCGCTTCCGGAACATGTTCCGGCGCTTCCGGAACATGTTCCGGCGCTTCCGGAACATGTTCCGGCGCTTCCGGAACATGTTCCGGCGCTTCCGGAACATGTTCCGGCGCTTCCGGAACATGTTCCGGTCCTTCCGGAACATGTTCCGGTCCTTCCAGAACATGTTCCGGTGCTTCCGGAACATGTTCCGGTGCTCCCGGAACATGTTCCGGTGCTTCCGGAACATGTTCCGGTGCTTCCGGAACATGTTCCGGTCCTTCCGGAACATGTTCCGGCGCTTCCGAAACATGTTCCGGCGCTTCCGGAACATGTTCCGGTCCTTCCGCAACATGTTCCGGCGCTTCCGGAACATGTTCCGGTGCTTCCGGAACATGTTCCGGTCCTTCCTGAACATGTTCCGGAAGCGCCGGAACATGTTCCAGTCCTTCTGCAACATGTTCCGGCGCTTCCGGAACATGTTCCGGTCCTTCCGGAACATGTTCCGGTCCTTCCGGAACATGTTCCGGCGCTTCCGTAACATGTTCCGGTCCTTCCGGAACATGTTCCGGCGCTTCCGGAACATGTTCCGGTGCTTCCGCAACATGTTCCGGTCCTTCCGGAACATGTTCCGGCGCTTCCGGAACATGTTCCGGTGCTTCCGGAACATGTTCCGGCGCTTCCGGAACATGTTCCGGTCCTTCCGGAACATGTTCCGGCGCTTCCGGAACATGTTCCGGCGCTTCCGGAACATGTTCCGGTGCTTCCGGAACATGTTCCGGCGGTATCGGAACATGTTCCGCTGCTTCCGGAACATGTTCCGGTGCTTCCGGAACATGTTCCGGTCCTTCCGGAACATGTTCCGGTGCTTCCGGAACATGTTCCGGTGCTTCCGGAACATGTTCCGGTCCTTCCGGAACATGTTCCGGTGCTTCCGGAACAAGTTCCGGCGCTTCCGGAACATGTTCCGGTGCTTCCGGAACATGTTCCGGTCCTTCCGGAACATGTTCCGGTCCTTCCGGAACATGTTCCGGTGCTTCCGGAACATGTTCCGGCGCTTCCGGAACATGTTCCGGTCCTTCCGGAACATGTTCCGGGTCCTTCCGGAACATGTTCCGGCGCTTCCGGAACATGTTCCAGTCCTTCTGCAACATGTTCCGGCGCTTCCGGAACATGTTCCGGTCCTTCCGGAACATGTTCCGGTCCTTCCGGAACATGTTCCGGTGCTTCCGAAACATGTTCCGGTCCTTCCGGAACATGTTCCGGCGCTTCCGGAACATGTTCCGGCGCTTCCGGAACATGTTCCGGTGCTTCCGGAACATGTTCCGGCGCTTCCGGAACATGTTCCGGCGCTTCCGGAACATGTTCCGGCGCTTCCGGAACATGTTCCGGTGCTTCCGGAACATGTTCCGGCCCTTCCGGAACATGTTCCGGCGCTTCCGGAACATGTTCCGGCCCTTCCGGAACATGTTCCGGTCCTTCCGGAACATGTTCCGGCGCTTCCAGAACATGTTCCGGTCCTTCCGGAACATGTTCCGGCGCTTCCGGAACATGTTCCGGCGCTTCCGGAACATGTTCCGTTCCTTCCGGAACATGTTCCGGTGCTTCCGAAACATGTTCCGGTCCTTCCGGAACATGTTCCGGTTCTTTCTGGAACATGTTCCATCGCTTCCGGAACACGTTCCGGTCCTTCCGGAACATGTTCCGGTCCTTCCGGAACATCTTCCGGTCCTTCCGGAACATGTTCCGGCGCTTCCGGAATATCTTCCGCTGCTTCCGGAACAAGTTCCGGGCCTTCCGGAACATGTTCCGGTGCTTCCGGAACATGTTCCGGTCCTTCCGGAACATGTTCCGGCCCTTCCGGAACATGTTCCGGTGCTTCCGGAACATGTTCCGGTGCTTGCGGAACATGTTCCGGCGCTTCCAGAACATGTTCCGGTGCTTGCGGAACATGTTCCGGTGCTTGCGGAACATGTTCCCGCGCTTCCGGAACATGTTCCGGTGCTTCCGGAACATGTTCCGGTCCTTCCGGAACATGTTCCGGCGCTTCCGGAACATGTTCCGGCGCTTCCGGAACATGTTCCGGTGCTTCCGGAACATGTTCCGGCGCTTCCGGAACATGTTCCGGCGCTTCCGGAACATGTTCCGGCCCTTCCGGAACATGTTCCGGTTCTTCCGGAACATGTTCCGGTCCTTCCGGAACATGTTCCGGCGCTTCCGGAACATGTTCCGGTCCTTCCGGAACATGTTCCGGCGCTTCCGGAACATGTTCCGTTCCTTCCGGAACATGTTCCGGTGCTTCCGGAACATGTTCCGGCTCTTCCGGAACATGTTCCGGTTCTTTCTGGAACATGTTCCATCGCTTCCGGAACACGCTCCGGTCCTTCCGGAACATGTTCCGGTCCTTCCGGAACATGTTCCGGCGCTTCCGGAACATATTCCGGCGCTTCCGGAACATGTTCCGTTCCTTCCGGAACATGTTCCGGTGCTTCCGGAACATGTTCCGGTCCTTCCGGAACATGTTCCGGTTCTTTCTGGAACATGTTCCATCGCTTCCAGAACATGTTCCGGTCCTTCCGGAACATCTTCCGGTCCTTCCGGAACATGTTCCGGCGCTTCCGGAATATCTTCCGCTGCTTCCGGAACAAGTTCCGGGCCTTCCGGAACATGTTCCGGTGCTTCCGGAACATGTTCCGGTCCTCTGGAACATGTTCCGGTCCTTCCGGAACATGTTCCGGCGCTTCCGAAACATGTTCCGGCGCTTCCGGAACATGTTCCGGTCCTTCCGCAACATGTTCGGGTCCTTCCGGAACATGTTCCGGCGCTTCCGGAACATGTTCCAGTCCTTCCGGAACATGTTCCGGTCCTTCCGGAACATGTTCCGGCGCTTCCGGAACATGTTCCGGTCCTTCCGGAACATGTTCCGGTCCTTCCGGAACATGTTCCGGTCCTTCCGGAACATGTTCCGGAAGGACCGGAACATGTTCCGGAAGCGCCGGAACATGTTCCGGAAGGACCGGAACATGTTCCGTTCCTTCCGGAACATGTTCCGGTGCTTCCGGAACATGTTCCGGTTCTTTCCGGAACATGTTCCATCGCTTCCGGAACATGTTCCGGTCCTTCCGGAACATGTTCCGGCGCTTCCAGAACATATTCCGGCGATTCCGGATCATGTTCCGTTCCTTCCGGAACATGTTCTGGTGCTTCCGGAACATGTTCCGGTCCTTCCGGAACATGTTCCGGTTCTTTCTGGAACATGTTCCATCGCTTCCGGAACATGTTCCGGTCCTTCCGGAACATGTTCCGGCGCTTCCGGAACATGTTCCGGTGCTTCCGGAACATGTTCCGGTCCTTCCGGAACATGTTCCGGCGCTTCCGGAACATGTTGCGGCGCTTCCGGAACATGTTCCGGTCCTTCCGGAACATGTTCCGGTCCTTCCGGAACATGTTCCGGCGCTTCCGGAACATGTTCCGGTCCTTCCAGAACATGGTCCGGCGCTTCCGGAACATGTTCCGGTCCTTCCAGAACATGTTCCGGTCCTTCCGGAACATGTTCCGGTGCTTCCGGAACATGTTCCGGTGCTTCTGGAACATGTTCCGGTCCTTCCGGAACATGTTCCGGCGCTTCCGGGACATGTTCCGGCGCTTGCGGAACATGTTCCGCTGCTTCCGGAACATGTTCCGGTGCTTCCGGAACATGTTCCGGTGCTTCCGGAACATGTTCCGGCGGTTCCGGAACATGTTCCGGTCCTTCCGGAATATGTTCCGGTGCTTCCGGAACATGTTCCGGTCCTTCCGAAACATGTTCCGGCGATTCCGGAACATGTTCCGGTCTTTCCGGAACATGTTCCGGTGCTTCCGGAACATGTTCCGGTCCTTCCGGAACATGTTCCGGTGCTTCCGGAACATGTTCCGGTGCTTCCGGAACATGTTCCGGCGCTTCCGGAACATGTTCCGGTGCTTCCGGAACATGTTCCGGTCCTTCCGGAACATGTTCCGGAACATGTTCCGGTGCTTCCGGAACATGTTCCGGTCCTTCCGGAACATGTTCCGGCGCTTCCGGAACATGTTCCGGTCCTTCCGGAACATGTTCCGGTGATTCCGGAACATGTTCCGGCCCTTCCGGAACATGTTCCGGTCCTTCCGGAACATGTTCCGGCGCTTCCGGAACATGTTCCAGTCCTTCCGGAACATGTTCCGGTCCTTCCGGAACATGTTCCGGCCCTTCCGGAACATGTTCCGGCGCTTCCGGAACATGTTCCGGTCCTTCCGGAACATGTTCCGGCGCTTCCGGAACATGTTGCGGTCCTTCCGGAACATGTTCCGGCGCTTCCGGAACATGTTCCGGTCCTTCCGGAACATGTTCCGGTCCTTCCGGAACATGTTCCGGAAGGACCGGAACATGTTCCGGAAGCGCCGGAACATGTTCCGGAAGGACCGGAACATGTTCCGTTCCTTCCGGAACATGTTCCGGTGCTTCCGGAACATGTTCCGGTTCTTTCCGGAACATGTTCCATCGCTTCCGGAACATGTTCCGGTCCTTCCGGAACATGTTCCGGCGCTTCCAGAACATATTCCGGCGATTCCGGATCATGTTCCGTTCCTTCCGGAACATGTTCTGGTGCTTCCGGAACATGTTCCGGTCCTTCCGGAACATGTTCCGGTTCTTTCTGGAACATGTTCCATCGCTTCCGGAACATGTTCCGGTCCTTCCGGAACATGTTCCGGCGCTTCCGGAACATGTTCCGGTGCTTCCGGAACATGTTCCGGTCCTTCCGGAACATGTTCCGGCGCTTCCGGAACATGTTGCGGCGCTTCCGGAACATGTTCCGGTCCTTCCGGAACATGTTCCGGTCCTTCCGGAACATGTTCCGGCGCTTCCGGAACATGTTCCGGTCCTTCCAGAACATGTTCCGGTCCTTCCGGAACATGTTCCGGTGCTTCCGGAACATGTTCCGGTGCTTCTGGAACATGTTCCGGTCCTTCCGGAACATGTTCCGGCGCTTCCGGAACATGTTCCGGCGCTTGCGGAACATGTTCCGGTGCTTCCGGAACATGTTCCGGTGCTTCCGGAACATGTTCCGGTGCTTCCGGAACATGTTCCGGCGGTTCCGGAACATGTTCCGGTCCTTCCGGAACATGTTCCGGTGCTTCCGGAACATGTTCCGGTCCTTCCGAAACATGTTCCGGCGATTCCGGAACATGTTCCGGTCCTTCCGGAACATGTTCCGGTGCTTCCGGAACATGTTCCGGTCCTTCCGGAACATGTTCCGGTGCTTCCGGAACATGTTCCGGTGCTTCCGGAACATGTTCCGGCGCTTCCGGAACATGTTCCGGTCCTTCCGGAACATGTTCCGGTCCTTCCGGAACATGTTCCGGAACATGTTCCGGTGCTTCCGGAACATGTTCCGGTCCTTCCGGAACATGTTCCGGCGCTTCCGGAACATGTTCCGGTCCTTCCGGAACATGTTCCGGTGATTCCGGAACATGTTCCGGTGATTCCGGAACATGTTCCGGTCCTTCCGGAACATGTTCCGGTGCTTCCGGAACATGTTCCGGCGCTTCCGGAACATGTTCCGGTGCTTCCGAAACATGTTCCGGCGCTTCCGGAACATGATCCGGTCCTTCCGCAACATGTTCCGGTCCTTCCGGAACATGTTCCGGCGCTTCCGGAACATGTTCCGGTCCTTCCGGAACATGTTCCGGAAGCGCCGGAACATGTTCCAGTCCTTCTGCAACATGTTCCGGCGCTTCCGGAACATGTTCCGGTCCTTCCGGAACATGTTCCGGCGCTTCCGTAACATGTTCCGGTCCTTCCGGAACATGTTCCGGCGCTGTTGCGGTCCTTCCGGAACATGTTCCGGCGCTTCCGGAACATGTTCCGGTCCTTCCGGAACATGTTCCGGTGCTTCCGGAACATGTTCCGGTGCTTCCGGAACATGTTCCGGCGCTTCCGGAACATGTTCCGGTGCTTCCGGAACATGTTCCGGTGCTTCCGGAACATTTTCTGGCGGTTCCGGAACATGTTCCGGCGGTTCCGGAACATGTTCCGGTGCTTCCGGAACATGTTCCGGTGCTTCCGGAACATGTTCCGGTCCTTCCGGAACATGTTCCGGGGCTTCCGGAACATGTTCCGGGGCTTCCGGAACATGTTCCGGTCCTTCGGGAACATGTTCCGGTGATTCCGGAACATGTTCCGGTCCTTCCGGAACATGTTCCGGCGTTTCCGGAATATCTTCCGGTCCTTCCGGAACATGTTCCGGCGCTTCCGGAATATCTTCCGGTGCTTCCGGAACAAGTTCCGGGCCTTCCGGAACATGTTCCGGTGCTTCCGGAACATGTTCCGGTCCTTCCGGAACATGTTCCGGTCCTTCCGGAACATGTTCCGGCGCTTCCGAAACATGTTCCGGCGCTTCCGGAACATGTTCCGGTGCTTCCGGAACATGTTCCGGTCCTTCCGGAACATGTTCCGGAAGCGCCGGAACATGTAACAGTCCTTCTGCAACATGTTCCGGCGCTTCCGGAACATGTTCCGGTCCTTCCGGAATATGTTCCGGCGCTTCCGGAACATGTTCCGGTGCTTCCGGAACATGTTCCGGTCCTTCCGGAACATGTTCCGGCGCTTCCGGAACATGTTCCGGTCCTTCCGGAACATGTTCCGGTCCTTCCGGAACATGTTCCGGCGCTTCCGGAACATGTTCCGGTCCTTCCGGAACATGTTCCGGTCCTTCCGGAACATGTTCCGGCGGTTCCGGAACATGTTCCGGTCCTTCCGGAACACGGCGCTTCCGGAACATGTTCCGGTGCTTCCGGAACATGTTCCGGTCCTTCCGGAACATGTTCCGGCGCTTCCGGAACATGTTCCGGTCCTTCCGGAACATGTTCCGGTCCTTCCGGAACATGTTCCGGCGCTTCCGGAACATGTTCCGGTCCTTCCGGAACATGTTCCGGTCCTTCCGGAACATGTTCCGGCGCTTCCGGAACATGTTCCGGCGCTTCCGGAACATGTTCCGGTCCTTCCGGAACATGTTCCGGCGGTTCCGGAACATGTTCCGGTCCTTCCGGAACACGGTGCTTCCGGAACATGTTCCGGTGCTTCCGGAACACGTTCCGGTCCTTCCGGAACATGTTCCGGTCCTTCCGGAACATGTTCCGGCGATTCCGGAACATGTTCCGGTCCTTCCGGAACATGTTCCGGTGCTTCCGGAACACGTTCCGGTCCTTCCGGAACATGTTCCGGTCCTTCCGGAACATGTTCCGGCGATTCCGGAACATGTTCCGGTCCTTCCGGAACATGTTCCGGTGCTTCCGGAACATGTTCCGGTCCTTCCGGAACATGTTCCGGTGCTTCCGGAACATGTTCCGGTCCTTCCGGAACATGTTCCGGTGATTCCGGAACATGTTCCGGTCCTTCCGGAACATGTTCCGGTCCTTCCGGAACATGTTCCGGCGCTTCCGGAACATGTTCCGGCGCTTCCGGAACATGTTCCGGTCCTTCCGGAACATGTTCCGGTCCTTCCGGAACATGTTCCGGTGCTTCCGGAACATGTTCCGGTCCTTCTGCAACATGTTCCGGCGCTTCCGGAACATGTTCCGGTCCTTCCGGAACATGTTCCGGTGCTGCCGAAACATGTTCCGGTGCTTCCGGAACATGTTCCGGCGGTTCCGGAACATGTTCCGGTGCTTCCGGAACATGTTCCGGCGCTTCCGGAACATGTTCCGGCGCTTCCGGAACATGTTCCGGTCCTTCCGGAACATGTTCCGGCGCTTCCGGAACATGTTCCGGCGCTTCCGAAACATGTTCCGGTCCTTCCGGAACATGTTCCGGTCCTTCCGGAACATGTTCCGGTGCTTCCGGAACATGTTCCGGTGCTTCCGGAACATGTTCCGGTGCTTCCGGAACATGTTCCGGTCCTTCCGGAACATGTTCCGGCGCTTCCGGAATATCTTCCGGTCCTTCCAGAACATGTTCCGGCGCTTCCGGAATATCTTCCGGTCCTTCCGGAACAAGTTCCGGGCCTTCCGGAACATGTTCCGGCGCTTCCGGAAAATGTTCCGGTCCTTCCGGAACATGTTCCGGTGCTTCCGGAACATGTTCCGGTCCTTCCGGAACATGTTCCGGCGCTTCCGGAACATGTTCCGGTCCTTCCGGAACATGTTCCGGCGCTTCCAGAACATATTCCGGCGATTCCGGATCATGTTCCGTTCCTTCCGGAACATGTTCTGGTGCTTCCGGAACATGTTCCGGTCCTTCCGGAACATGTTCCGGTTCTTTCTGGAACATGTTCCATCGCTTCCGGAACATGTTCCGGTCCTTCCGGAACATGTTCCGGCGCTTCCGGAACATGTTCCGGTGCTTCCGGAACATGTTCCGGTCCTTCCGGAACATGTTCCGGCGCTTCCGGAACATGTTGCGGCGCTTCCGGAACATGTTCCGGTCCTTCCGGAACATGTTCCGGTCCTTCCGGAACATGTTCCGGCGCTTCCGGAACATGTTCCGGTCCTTCCAGAACATGGTCCGGCGCTTCCGGAACATGTTCCGGTCCTTCCAGAACATGTTCCGGTCCTTCCGGAACATGTTCCGGTGCTTCCGGAACATGTTCCGGTGCTTCTGGAACATGTTCCGGTCCTTCCGGAACATGTTCCGGCGCTTCCGGAACATGTTCCGGCGCTTGCGGAACATGTTCCGGTGCTTCCGGAACATGTTCCGGTGCTTCCGGAACATGTTCCGGTGCTTCCGGAACATGTTCCGGCGGTTCCGGAACATGTTCCGGTCCTTCCGGAACATGTTCCGGTGCTTCCGGAACATGTTCCGGTCCTTCCGAAACATGTTCCGGCGATTCCGGAACATGTTCCGGTCCTTCCGGAACATGTTCCGGTGCTTCCGGAACATGTTCCGGTCCTTCCGGAACATGTTCCGGTGCTTCCGGAACATGTTCCGGTGCTTCCGGAACATGTTCCGGCGCTTCCGGAACATGTTCCGGTCCTTCCGGAACATGTTCCGGTCCTTCCGGAACATGTTCCGGAACATGTTCCGGTGCTTCCGGAACATGTTCCGGTCCTTCCGGAACATGTTCCGGCGCTTCCGGAACATGTTCCGGTCCTTCCGGAACATGTTCCGGTGATTCCGGAACATGTTCCGGTGATTCCGGAACATGTTCCGGTCCTTCCGGAACATGTTCCGGTGCTTCCGGAACATGTTCCGGCGCTTCCGGAACATGTTCCGGTGCTTCCGAAACATGTTCCGGCGCTTCCGGAACATGATCCGGTCCTTCCGCAACATGTTCCGGTCCTTCCGGAACATGTTCCGGCGCTTCCGGAACATGTTCCGGTCCTTCCGGAACATGTTCCGGAAGCGCCGGAACATGTTCCAGTCCTTCTGCAACATGTTCCGGCGCTTCCGGAACATGTTCCGGTCCTTCCGGAACATGTTCCGGCGCTTCCGTAACATGTTCCGGTCCTTCCGGAACATGTTCCGGCGCTGTTGCGGTCCTTCCGGAACATGTTCCGGCGCTTCCGGAACATGTTCCGGTCCTTCCGGAACATGTTCCGGTGCTTCCGGAACATGTTCCGGTGCTTCCGGAACATGTTCCGGCGCTTCCGGAACATGTTCCGGTGCTTCCGGAACATGTTCCGGTGCTTCCGGAACATTTTCTGGCGGTTCCGGAACATGTTCCGGCGGTTCCGGAACATGTTCCGGCGCTTCCGGAACATGTTCCGGTGCTTCCGGAACATGTTCCGGTCCTTCCGGAACATGTTCCGGGGCTTCCGGAACATGTTCCGGGGCTTCCGGAACATGTTCCGGTCCTTCGGGAACATGTTCCGGTGATTCCGGAACATGTTCCGGTCCTTCCGGAACATGTTCCGGCGTTTCCGGAATATCTTCCGGTCCTTCCGGAACATGTTCCGGCGCTTCCGGAATATCTTCCGGTGCTTCCGGAACAAGTTCCGGGCCTTCCGGAACATGTTCCGGTGCTTCCGGAACATGTTCCGGTCCTTCCGGAACATGTTCCAGTCCTTCCGGAACATGTTCCGGCGCTTCCGAAACATGTTCCGGCGCTTCCGGAACATGTTCCGGTGCTTCCGGAACATGTTCCGGTCCTTCCGGAACATGTTCCGGAAGCGCCGGAACATGTAACAGTCCTTCTGCAACATGTTCCGGCGCTTCCGGAACATGTTCCGGTCCTTCCGGAATATGTTCCGGCGCTTCCGGAACATGTTCCGGTGCTTCCGGAACATGTTCCGGTCCTTCCGGAACATGTTCCGGCGCTTCCGGAACATGTTCCGGTCCTTCCGGAACATGTTCCGGTCCTTCCGGAACATGTTCCGGCGCTTCCGGAACATGTTCCGGTCCTTCCGGAACATGTTCCGGCGGTTCCGGAACATGTTCCGGTCCTTCCGGAACACGGCGCTTCCGGAACATGTTCCGGTGCTTCCGGAACATGTTCCGGTCCTTCCGGAACATGTTCCGGCGCTTCCGGAACATGTTCCGGTCCTTCCGGAACATGTTCCGGTCCTTCCGGAACATGTTCCGGCGCTTCCGGAACATGTTCCGGTCCTTCCGGAACATGTTCCGGTCCTTCCGGAACATGTTCCGGCGCTTCCGGAACATGTTCCGGCGCTTCCGGAACATGTTCCGGTCCTTCCGGAACATGTTCCGGCGGTTCCGGAACATGTTCCGGTCCTTCCGGAACACGGTGCTTCCGGAACATGTTCCGGTGCTTCCGGAACACGTTCCGGTCCTTCCGGAACATGTTCCGGTCCTTCCGGAACATGTTCCGGCGATTCCGGAACATGTTCCGGTCCTTCCGGAACATGTTCCGGTGCTTCCGGAACATGTTCCGGTCCTTCCGGAACATGTTCCGGTGCTTCCGGAACATGTTCCGGTCCTTCCGGAACATGTTCCGGTGATTCCGGAACATGTTCCGGTCCTTGTTCCGGTGCTTCCGGAACATGTTCCGGTGCTTCCGGAACATGTTCCGGTCCTTCCGGAACATGTTCCGGTGCTTCCGGAACACGTTCCGGTCCTTCCGGAACATGTTCCGGTCCTTCCGGAACATGTTCCGGCGATTCCGGAACATGTTCCGGTCCTTCCGGAACATGTTCCGGTGCTTCCGGAACATGTTCCGGTCCTTCCGGAACATGTTCCGGTGCTTCCGGAACATGTTCCGGTCCTTCCGGAACATGTTCCGGTGATTCCGGAACATGTTCCGGTCCTTCCGGAACATGTTCCGGTCCTTCCGGAACATGTTCCGGCGCTTCCGGAACATGTTCCGGCGCTTCCGGAACATGTTCCGGTCCTTCCGGAACATGTTCCGGTCCTTCCGGAACATGTTCCGGTGCTTCCGGAACATGTTCCGGTCCTTCTGCAACATGTTCCGGCGCTTCCGGAACATGTTCCGGTCCTTCCGGAACATGTTCCGGCGCTTCCGGAACATGTTCCGGCGCTTCCGGAACATGTTCCGGCGCTTCCGGAACATGTTCCGGTGCTTCCGGAACATGTTCCGGCGCTTCCGGAACATGTTCCGGCGCTTCCGGAACATGTTCCGGTCCTTCCGGAACATGTTCCGGCGCTTCCGGAACATGTTCCGGCGCTTCCGAAACATGTTCCGGTCCTTCCGGAACATGTTCCGGTCCTTCCGGAACATGTTCCGGTGCTTCCGGAACATGTTCCGGTGCTTCCGGAACATGTTCCGGTGCTTCCGGAACATGTTCCGGTCCTTCCGGAACATGTTCCGGCGCTTCCGGAATATCTTCCGGTCCTTCCAGAACATGTTCCGGCGCTTCCGGAATATCTTCCGGTCCTTCCGGAACAAGTTCCGGGCCTTCCGGAACATGTTCCGGCGCTTCCGGAAAATGTTCCGGTCCTTCCGGAACATGTTCCGGTGCTTCCGGAACATGTTCCGGTCCTTCCGGAACATGTTCCGGCGCTTCCGGAACATGTTCCGGTCCTTCCGGAACATGTTCTGGTGCTTCCGGAACATGTTCCGGTCCTTCCGGAACATGTTCCGGCGCTTCCGGAACATGTTCCGGTGCTTCCGGAAAATGTTCCGGTCCTTCCGGAACATGTTCCGGCGGTTCCGGAACATGTTCCGGTTCTTCCGGAACATGTTCCGGTCCTTCCGGAACACGGTGCTTCCGGAACATGTTCCGGTCCTTCCGGAACACGTTCCGGTCCTTCCGGAACATGTTCCGGTCCTTCCGGAACATGTTCCGGTCCTTCCGGAACATGTTCCGGTGCTTCCGGAACATGTTCCGGTGCTTCCGGAACATGTTCCGGTGATTCCGGAACATGTTCCGGTCCTTCCGGAACATGTTCCGGTCCTTCCGGAACATGTTCCGGCGCTTCCGGAACATGTTCCGGTGCTTCCGGAACATGTTCCGGTGCTTCCGGAACATGTTCCGGTGCTTCCGGAACATGTTCCGGTGCTTCCGGAACATGTTCCGGTGCTTCCGGAACACGTTCCGGTCCTTCCGGAACATGTTCCGGTCCTTCCGGAACATGTTCCGGCGATTCCGGAACATGTTCCGGTCCTTCCGGAACATGTTCCGGTGATTCCGGAACATGTTCCGGTCCTTCCGGAACATGTTCCGGTCCTTCCGGAACATGTTCCGGCGCTTCCGGAACATGTTCCGGCGCTTCCGGAACATGTTCCGGTCCTTCCGGAACATGTTCCGGTGCTTCCGGAACATGTTCCGGTGCTTCCGGAACATGTTCCGGTCCTTCTGCAACATGTTCCGGCGCTTCCGGAACATGTTCCGGTCCTTCCGGAACATGTTCCGGTGCTTCCGGAACATGTTCCGGTGCTTCCGGAACATGTTCCGGCGGTTCCGGAACATGTTCCGGTGCTTCCGGAACATGTTCCGGCGCTTCCGGAACATGTTCCGGCGCTTCCGGAACATGTTCCGGTCCTTCCGGAACATGTTCCGGTGCTTCCGGAACATGTTCCGGTCCTTCCGGAACATGTTCCGGCGCTTCCGGAAGATGTTCCGGCGCCTCCGAAACATGTTCCGGTCCTTCCGGAACATGTTCCGGTCCTTCCGGAACATGTTCCGGTGCTTCCGGAACATGTTCCGGTGCTTCCGGAACATGTTCCGGTGCTTCCGGAACATGTTCCGGTCCTTCCGGAACATGTTCCGGCGCTTCCGGAACATCTTCCGGTCCTTCCGGAACATGTTCCGGCGCTTCCGGAATATCTTCCGGTGCTTCCGGAACAAGTTCCGGGCCTTCCGGAACATGTTCCGGCGCTTCCGGAAAATGTTCCGGTCCTTCCGGAACATGTTCCGGTGCTTCCGGAACATGTTCCGGTCCTTCCGGAACATGTTCCGGCGCTTCCGGAACATGTTCCGGTCCTTCCGGAACATGTTCCGGTGCTTCCGGAACATGTTCCGGTCCTTCCGGAACATGTTCCGGCGCTTCCGGAACATGTTCCGGTGCTTCCGGAAAATGTTCCGGTCCTTCCGGAACATGTTCCGGCGCTTCCGGAACATGTTCCGGTGCTTCCGGAACATGTTCCGGTCCTTCCGGAACATGTTCCGGCGCTTCCGAAACATGTTCCGGTCCTTCCGGAACATGTTCCGGTCCTTCCGCAACATGTTCGGGTCCTTCCGGAACATGTTCCGGCGCTTCCGGAACATGTTCCAGTCCTTCTGCAACATGTTCCGGCGCTTCCGAAACATGTTCCGGTCCTTCCGGAACATGTTCCGGCGCTTCCGGAACATGTTCCGGTCCTTCCGGAACATGTTCCGGCGCTTCCGGAACATGTTCCGGTCCTTCCGGAACATGTTCCGGCGCTTCCGGAACATGTTCCGGTGCTTCCGGAACATGTTCCGGTCCTTCCGGAACATGTTCTGGTCCTTCCGGAACATGTTCCGGCGCTTCCGGAACATGTTCCGGCGCTTCCGGAACATGTTCCGGTCCTTCCGGAACATGTTCCGGTCCTTCCGGAACATGTTCCGGCGCTTCCGGAACATGTTCCGGTGCTTCCGGAACATGTTCCGGCGCTTCCGGAACATGTTCCCGCCCTTCCGGAACATGTTCCGGCCCTTCCGGAACATGTTCCGGTCCTTCCGGAACATGTTCCGGTCCTTCCGGAACATGTTCCGGCGCTTCCGGAACATGTTCCGGTCCTTCCGGAACATGTTCCGGCGCTTCCGGAACATGTTCCGGTCCTTCCGGAACATGTTCCGGTCCTTCCGGAACATGTTCCGGTCCTTCCGGAACATGTTCCGGCGCTTCCGGAACATGTTCCGGTCCTTCCGGAACATGTTCCGGTGCTTCCGGAACATGTTCCGGTCCTTCTGCAACATGTTCCGGCGCTTCCGGAACATGTTCCGGTCCTTCCGGAACATGTTCCGGTGCTTCCGGAACATGTTCCGGTGCTTCCGGAACATGTTCCGGCGGTTCCGGAACATGTTCCGGTGCTTCCGGAACATGTTCCGGCGATTCCGGAACATGTTCCGGCGCTTCCGGAACATGTTCCGGTCCTTCCGGAACATGTTCCGGTGCTTCCGGAACATGTTCCGGTCCTTCCCGAACATGTTCCGGCGCTTCCGGAAGATGTTCCGGCGCTTCCGAAACATGTTCCGGTCCTTCCGGAACATGTTCCGGTCCTTCCGGAACATGTTCCGGTGCTTCCGGAACATGTTCCGGTGCTTCCGGAACATGTTCCGGTCCTTCCGGAACATGTTCCGGCGCTTCCGGAACATCTTCCGGTCCTTCCGGAACATGTTCCGGCGCTTCCGGAATATCTTCCGGTGCTTCCGGAACAAGTTCCGGGCCTTCCGGAACATGTTCCGGCGCTTCCGGAAAATGTTCCGGTCCTTCCGGAACATGTTCCGGTGCTTCCGGAACATGTTCCGGTCCTTCCGGAACATGTTCCGGCGCTTCCGGAACATGTTCCGGTCCTTCCGGAACATGTTCCGGTGCTTCCGGAACATGTTCCGGTCCTTCCGGAACATGTTCCGGCGCTTCCGGAACATGTTCCGGTGCTTCCGGAAAATGTTCCGGTCCTTCCGGAACATGTTCCGGCGCTTCCGGAACATGTTCCGGTGCTTCCGGAACATGTTCCGGTCCTTCCGGAACATGTTCCGGCGCTTCCGAAACATGTTCCGGTCCTTCCGGAACATGTTCCGGTCCTTCCGCAACATGTTCGGGTCCTTCCGGAACATGTTCCGGCGCTTCCGGAACATGTTCCAGTCCTTCTGCAACATGTTCCGGCGCTTCCGAAACATGTTCCGGTCCTTCCGGAACATGTTCCGGCGCTTCCGGAACATGTTCCGGTCCTTCCGGAACATGTTCCGGCGCTTCCGGAACATGTTCCGGTCCTTCCGGAACATGTTCCGGCGCTTCCGGAACATGTTCCGGTGCTTCCGGAACATGTTCCGGTCCTTCCGGAACATGTTCTGGTCCTTCCGGAACATGTTCCGGCGCTTCCGGAACATGTTCCGGCGCTTCCGGAACATGTTCCGGTCCTTCCGGAACATGTTCCGGTCCTTCCGGAACATGTTCCGGCGCTTCCGGAACATGTTCCGGCGCTTCCGGAACATGTTCCGGTGCTTCCGGAACATGTTCCGGCGCTTCCGGAACATGTTCCCGCCCTTCCGGAACATGTTCCGGCGCTTCCGGAACATGTTCCGGTCCTTCCGGAACATGTTCCGGTCCTTCCGGAACATGTTCCGGCGCTTCCGGAACATGTTCCGGTCCTTCCGGAACATGTTCCGGCGCTTCCGGAACATGTTCCGGTCCTTCCGGAACATGTTCCGGTCCTTCCGGAACATGTTCCGGTCCTTCCGGAACATGTTCCGGCGCTTCCGGAACATGTTCCGGTCCTTCCGGAACATGTTCCGGCGATTCCGGAACATGTTCCGGCGCTTCCGGAACATGTTCCGTTCCTTCCGGAACATGTTCCGGTGCTTCCGGAACATGTTCCGGTCCTTCCGGAACATGTTCCGGTTCTTTCTGGAACATGTTCCATCGCTTCCGGAACATGTTCCGGCAGGACCGGAACATGTTCCGGAAGGACCCGAACATGTTCCGGAAGCACCGGAACATGTTCCGGTCCTTCCGGAACATGTTCCGGCGCTTCCGGAACATGTTCCGGTCCTTCCGGAACATGTTCCGGCGCTTCCGGAACATGTTCCGGTGCTTCCGGAACATGTTCCGGTCCTTCCGGAACATGTTCCGGTGCTTCCGGAACATGTTCCGGTTCTTTCTGGAACATGTTCCGGCGCTTCCGGAACATGTTCCGGTCCTTCTGGAACATGTTCCGGTCCTTCCGGAACATGTTCCGGCGCTTCCGGAACATGTTCCGGTCCTTCCGGAACATGTTCCGGCGCTTCCGGAACATGTTCCGGTGCTTTCGGAACATGTTCCGGTCCTTCCGGAACATGTTCCGGCGCTTCCGGAACATGTTCCGGTGCTTCCGGAACATGTTCCGGTCCTTCCGGAACATGTTCCGGCGCTTCCGGAACATGTTCCGGTCCTTCCGGAACATGTTCCGGCGCTTCCGGAACATGTTCCGGCGCTTCCGGAACATGTTCCGTTCCTTCCGGAACATGTTCCGGTGCTTCCGGAACATGTTCCGGTCCTTCCGGAACATGTTCCGGTTCTTTCTGGAACATGTTCCATCGCTTCCGGAACATGTTCCGGCAGGACCGGAACATGTTCTGGAAGGACCCGAACATGTTCCGGAAGCACCGGAACATGTTCCGGTCCTTCCGGAACATGTTCCGGCGCTTCCGGAACATGTTCCGGTCCTTCCGGAACATGTTCCGGCGCTTCCGGAACATGTTCCGGTGCTTCCGGAACATGTTCCGGTCCTTCCGCAACATGTTCGGGTCCTTCCGGAACATGTTCCGGCGCTTCCGGAACATGTTCCAGTCCTTCTGCAACATGTTCCGGCGCTTCCGAAACATGTTCCGGTCCTTCCGGAACATGTTCCGGCGCTTCCGGAACATGTTCCGGTCCTTCCGGAACATGTTCCGGCGCTTCCGGAACATGTTCCGGTGCTTCCGGAACATGTTCCGGCGCTTCCGGAACATGTTCCCGCCCTTCCGGAACATGTTCCGGCCCTTCCGGAACATGTTCCGGTCCTTCCGGAACATGTTCCGGTCCTTCCGGAACATGTTCCGGCGCTTCCGGAACATGTTCCGGTCCTTCCGGAACATGTTCCGGCGCTTCCGGAACATGTTCCGGTCCTTCCGGAACATGTTCCGGCGCTTCCGGAACATGTTCCGGTCCTTCCGGAACATGTTCCGGTCCTTCCGGAACATGTTCCGGCGCTTCCGGAACATGTTCCGGCGCTTCCGGAACATGTTCCGGTGCTTCCGGAACATGTTCCGGCGCTTCCGGAACATGTTCCCGCCCTTCCGGAACATGTTCCGGCGCTTCCGGAACATGTTCCGGTCCTTCCGGAACATGTTCCGGTCCTTCCGGAACATGTTCCGGCGCTTCCGGAACATGTTCCGGTCCTTCCGGAACATGTTCCGGTCCTTCCGGAACATGTTCCGGTCCTTCCGGAACATGTTCCGGCGCTTCCGGAACATGTTCCGGTCCTTCCGGAACATGTTCCGGCGCTTCCGGAACATGTTCCGGTCCTTCCGGAACATGTTCCGGTCCTTCCGGAACATGTTCCGGTCCTTCCGGAACATGTTCCGGCGCTTCCGGAACATGTTCCGGTCCTTCCGGAACATGTTCCGGCGATTCCGGAACATGTTCCGGCGCTTCCGGAACATGTTCCGTTCCTTCCGGAACATGTTCCGGTGCTTCCGGAACATGTTCCGGTCCTTCCGGAACATGTTCCGGTTCTTTCTGGAACATGTTCCATCGCTTCCGGAACATGTTCCGGCAGGACCGGAACATGTTCCGGAAGGACCCGAACATGTTCCGGAAGCACCGGAACATGTTCCGGTCCTTCCGGAACATGTTCCGGCGCTTCCGGAACATGTTCCGGTCCTTCCGGAACATGTTCCGGCGCTTCCGGAACATGTTCCGGTGCTTCCGGAACATGTTCCGGTCCTTCCGGAACATGTTCCGGTGCTTCCGGAACATGTTCCGGTTCTTTCTGGAACATGTTCCGGCGCTTCCGGAACATGTTCCGGTCCTTCTGGAACATGTTCCGGTCCTTCCGGAACATGTTCCGGCGCTTCCGGAACATGTTCCGGTCCTTCCGGAACATGTTCCGGCGCTTCCGGAACATGTTCCGGTGCTTTCGGAACATGTTCCGGTCCTTCCGGAACATGTTCCGGCGCTTCCGGAACATGTTCCGGTGCTTCCGGAACATGTTCCGGTCCTTCCGGAACATGTTCCGGCGCTTCCGGAACATGTTCCGGTCCTTCCGGAACATGTTCCGGCGCTTCCGGAACATGTTCCGGCGCTTCCGGAACATGTTCCGTTCCTTCCGGAACATGTTCCGGTGCTTCCGGAACATGTTCCGGTCCTTCCGGAACATGTTCCGGTTCTTTCTGGAACATGTTCCATCGCTTCCGGAACATGTTCCGGCAGGACCGGAACATGTTCTGGAAGGACCCGAACATGTTCCGGAAGCACCGGAACATGTTCCGGTCCTTCCGGAACATGTTCCGGCGCTTCCGGAACATGTTCCGGTCCTTCCGGAACATGTTCCGGCGCTTCCGGAACATGTTCCGGTGCTTCCGGAACATGTTCCGGTCCTTCCGCAACATGTTCGGGTCCTTCCGGAACATGTTCCGGCGCTTCCGGAACATGTTCCAGTCCTTCTGCAACATGTTCCGGCGCTTCCGAAACATGTTCCGGTCCTTCCGGAACATGTTCCGGCGCTTCCGGAACATGTTCCGGTCCTTCCGGAACATGTTCCGGCGCTTCCGGAACATGTTCCGGTGCTTCCGGAACATGTTCCGGCGCTTCCGGAACATGTTCCCGCCCTTCCGGAACATGTTCCGGCCCTTCCGGAACATGTTCCGGTCCTTCCGGAACATGTTCCGGTCCTTCCGGAACATGTTCCGGCGCTTCCGGAACATGTTCCGGTCCTTCCGGAACATGTTCCGGCGCTTCCGGAACATGTTCCGGTCCTTCCGGAACATGTTCCGGCGCTTCCGGAACATGTTCCGGTCCTTCCGGAACATGTTCCGGCGCTTCCGGAACATGTTCCGGCGCTTCCGGAACATGTTCCGTTCCTTCCGGAACATGTTCCGGTGCTTCCGGAACATGTTCCGGTCCTTCCGGAACATGTTCCGGTTCTTTCTGGAACATGTTCCATCGCTTCCGGAACATGTTCCGGCAGGACCGGATGTTCCGGAAGGACCCGAACATGTTCCGGAAGCACCGGAACATGTTCCGGTCCTTCCGGAACATGTTCCGGCGCTTCCGGAACATGTTCCGGTCCTTCCGGAACATGTTCCGGCGCTTCCGGAACATGTTCCGGTGCTTCCGGAACATGTTCCGGTCCTTCCGGAACATGTTCCGGTGCTTCCGGAACATGTTCCGGTTCTTTCTGGAACATGTCCCGGCGCTTCCGGAACATGTTCCGGTCCTTCCGGAACATGTTCCGGTCCTTCCGGAACATGTTCCGGCGCTTCCGGAACATGTTCCGGTCCTTCCGGAACATGTTCCGGCGCTTCCGGAACATGTTCCGGTGCTTTCGGAACATGTTCCGGTCCTTCCGGAACATGTTCCGGCGCTTCCGGAACATGTTCCGGTGCTTCCGGAACATGTTCCGGTCCTTCCGGAACATGTTCCGGCGCTTCCGGAACATGTTCCGGTCCTTCCGGAACATGTTCCGGCGCTTCAGGAACATGTTCCGGCGCTTCCGGAAGATGTTCCGGTCCTTCCGGAACATGTTCCGGTCCTTCCGGAACATGTTCCGGCGCTTCCGGAACATGTTCCGGCGCTTCCGGAACATGTTCCGGTGCTTCCGGAACATGTTCCGGCCCTTCCGGAACATGTTCCCGCCCTTCCGGAACATGTTCCGGCCCTTCCGGAACATGTTCCGGTCCTTCCAGAACATGTTCCGGTCCTTCCGGAACATGTTCCGGCGCTTCCGGAACATGTTCCGGTCCTTCCGGAACATGTTCCGGTCCTTCCGGAACATGTTCCGGTCCTTCCGGAACATGTTCCGGCGCTTCCGGAACATCTTCCGGTCCTTCCGGAACATGTTCCGGCGCTTCCGGAACATGTTCCGGCGCTTCCGGAACATGTTCCGTTCCTTCCGGAACATGTTCCGGTGCTTCCGGAACATGTTCCGGTCCTTCCGGAACATGTTCCGGTTCTTTCTGGAACATGTTCCATCGCTTCCGGAACATGTTCCGGTCCTTCCGGAACATGTTCCGGTCCTTCCGGAACATGTTCCGGCGCTTCCGGAACATATTCCGGCGCTTCCGGAACATGTTCCGTTCCTTCCGGAACATGTTCCGGTGCTTCCGGAACATGTTCGGGTCCTTCCGGAACATGTTCCGGTCCTTCCAGAACATGTTCCGGTCCTTCCGGAACATGTTCCGGCGCTTCCGGAACATGTTCCGGTCCTTCCGGAACATGTTCCGGCGCTTCCGGAACATGTTCCGGTGCTTCCGGAACACGTTCCGGTCCTTCCGGAACATGTTCCGGTGCTTCCGGAACATGTTCCGGTTCTTTCTGGAACATGTTCCATCGCTTCCGGAACATGTTCCGGTCCTTCCGGAACATGTTCCGGTCCTTCCAGAACATGTTCCGGCGCTTCCGGAACATGTTCCGGCGCTTCCGGAACATGTTCCGTTCCTTCCGGAACATGTTCCGGTGCTTCCGGAACATGTTCCGGTGCTTCCGGAACATGTTCCGGTCCTTCCGGAACATGTTCCGGCGCTTCCGGAACATGTTCCGGCGCTTCCGGAACATGTTCCGGCGCTTCCGGAACATGTTCCGTTCCTTCCGGAACATGTTCCGGTCCTTCCGGAACATGTTCCGGTGCTTCCGGAACATGTTCCGGTGCTTCCGGAACATGTTCCGGTGCTTCCGGAACATGTTCCGGTCCTTCCGGAACATGTTCCGGCGCTTCCGGAACATGTTCCGGCGCTTCCGGAACATGTTCCGTTCCTTCCGGAACATGTTCCGGTCCTTCCGGAACATGTTCCGGTGCTTCCGGAACATGTTCCGGTGATTCCGGAACATGTTCCGGTCCTTCCGGAACATGTTCCGGTCCTTCCGGAACATGTTCCGGCGCTTCCGGAACATGTTCCGGCGCTTCCGGAACATGTTCCGGTCCTTCCGGAACATGTTCCGGTGCTTCCGGAACATGTTCCGGTCCTTCTGCAACATGTTCCGGCGCTTCCGGAACATGTTCCGGCGCTTCCGAAACATGTTCCGGTCCTTCCGGAACATGTTCCGGCGCTTCCGGAACATGTTCCGGTCCTTCCGGAACATGTTCCGGCGCTTCCGGAACATGTTCCGGTCCTTCCGGAACATGTTCCGGCGCTTCCGGAACATGTTCCGGTGCTTCCGGAACATGTTCCGGTCCTTCCGGAACATGTTCTGGTCCTTCCGGAACATGTTCCGGCGCTTCCGGAACATGTTCCGGCGCTTCCGGAACATGTTCCGGTCCTTCCGGAACATGTTCCGGTCCTTCCGGAACATGTTCCGGCGCTTCCGGAACATGTTCCGGCGCTTCCGGAACATGTTCCGGTGCTTCCGGAACATGTTCCGGCGCTTCCGGAACATGTTCCCGCCCTTCCGGAACATGTTCCGGCCCTTCCGGAACATGTTCCGGTCCTTCCGGAACATGTTCCGGTCCTTCCAGAACATGTTCCGGCGCTTCCGGAACATGTTCCGGTCCTTCCGGAACATGTTCCGGCGCTTCAGGAACATGTTCCGGTCCTTCCGGAACATGTTCCGGTCCTTCCGGAACATGTTCCGGTCCTTCCGGAACATGTTCCGGCGCTTCCGGAACATGTTCCGGTCCTTCCGGAACATGTTCCGGCGCTTCCGGAACATGTTCCGGCGCTTCCGGAACATGTTCCGTTCCTTCCGGAACATGTTCCGGTGCTTCCGGAACATGTTCCGGTCCTTCCGGAACATGTTCCGGTTCTTTCTGGAACATGTTCCATCGCTTCCGGAACATGTTCCGGCAGGACCGGAACATGTTCCGGAAGGACCCGAACATGTTCCGGAAGCACCGGAACATGTTCCGGTCCTTCCGGAACATGTTCCGGCGCTTCCGGAACATGTTCCGGTCCTTCCGGAACATGTTCCGGCGCTTCCAGAATATGTTCCGGTGCTTCCGGAACATGTTCCGGTCCTTCCGGAACATGTTCCGGTGCTTCCGGAACATGTTCCGGTTCTTTCTGGAACATGTTCCGGCGCTTCCGGAACATGTTCCGGTCCTTCCGGAACATGTTCCGGTCCTTCCGGAACATGTTCCGGCGCTTCCGGAACATGTTCCGGTCCTTCCGGAACATGTTCCGGCGCTTCCGGAACATGTTCCGGTGCTTTCGGAACATGTTCCGGTCCTTCCGGAACATGTTCCGGCGCTTCCGGAACATGTTCCGGTGCTTCCGGAACATGTTCCGGTCCTTCCGGAACATGTTCCGGCGCTTCCGGAACATGTTCCGGTCCTTCCGGAACATGTTCCGGCGCTTCCGGAACATGTTCCGGCGCTTCCGGAACATGTTCCGTTCCTTCCGGAACATGTTCCGGTGCTTCCGGAACATGTTCCGGTCCTTCCGGAACATGTTCCGGTTCTTTCTGGAACATGTTCCATCGCTTCCGGAACATGTTCCGGCAGGACCGGAACATGTTCCGGAAGGACCCGAACATGTTCCGGAAGCACCGGAACATGTTCCGGTCCTTCCGGAACATGTTCCGGCGCTTCCGGAACATGTTCCGGTCCTTCAGGAACATGTTCCGGCGCTTCCGGAACATGTTCCGGTGCTTCCGGAACATGTTCCGGTCCTTCCGCAACATGTTCGGGTCCTTCCGGAACATGTTCCGGCGCTTCCGGAACATGTTCCAGTCCTTCTGCAACATGTTCCGGCGCTTCCGAAACATGTTCCGGTCCTTCCGGAACATGTTCCGGCGCTTCCGGAACATGTTCCGGTCCTTCCGGAACATGTTCCGGCGCTTCCGGAACATGTTCCGGTCCTTCCGGAACATGTTCCGGCGCTTCCGGAACATGTTCCGGTCCTTCCGGAACATGTTCCGGTCCTTCCGGAACATGTTCCGGCGCTTCCGGAACATGTTCCGGCGCTTCCGGAACATGTTCCGGTGCTTCCGGAACATGTTCCGGCGCTTCCGGAACATGTTCCGGCGCTTCCGGAACATGTTCCCGCCCTTCCGGAACATGTTCCGGCCCTTCCGGAACATGTTCCGGTCCTTCCGGAACATGTTCCGGCGCTTCCGGAACATGTTCCGGTCCTTCCAGAACATGTTCCGGCGCTTCCGGAACATGTTCCGGTCCTTCCGGAACATGTTCCGGCGCTTCCGGAACATGTTCCGGTCCTTCCGGAACATGTTCCGGCGCTTCCGGAACATGTTCCGGCGCTTCCGGAACATGTTCCGTTCCTTCCGGAACATGTTCCGGTGCTTCCGGAACATGTTCCGGTCCTTCCGGAACATGTTCCGGTTCTTTCTGGAACATGTTCCATCGCTTCCGGAACATGTTCCGGCAGGACCGGATGTTCCGGAAGGACCCGAACATGTTCCGGAAGCACCGGAACATGTTCCGGTCCTTCCGGAACATGTTCCGGCGCTTCCGGAACATGTTCCGGTCCTTCCGGAACATGTTCCGGCGCTTCCGGAACATGTTCCGGTGCTTCCGGAACATGTTCCGGTCCTTCCGGAACATGTTCCGGTGCTTCCGGAACATGTTCCGGTTCTTTCTGGAACATGTTCCGGCGCTTCCGGAACATGTTCCGGTCCTTCCGGAACATGTTCCGGTCCTTCCGGAACATGTTCCTGCGCTTCCGGAACATGTTCCGGTCCTTCCGGAACATGTTCCGGCGCTTCCGGAACATGTTCCGGTGCTTTCGGAACATGTTCCGGTCCTTCCGGAACATGTTCCGGCGCTTCCGGAACATGTTCCGGTGCTTCCGGAACATGTTCCGGTCCTTCCGGAACATGTTCCGGCGCTTCCGGAACATGTTCCGGTCCTTCCGGAACATGTTCCGGCGCTTCCGGAACATGTTCCGGCGCTTCCGGAAGATGTTCCGGTCCTTCCGGAACATGTTCCGGTCCTTCCGGAACATGTTCCGGCGCTTCCGGAACATGTTCCGGCGCTTCCGGAACATGTTCCGGTGCTTCCGGAACATGTTCCGGCCCTTCCGGAACATGTTCCCGCCCTTCCGGAACATGTTCCGGCCCTTCCGGAACATGTTCCGGTCCTTCCAGAACATGTTCCGGTCCTTCCGGAACATGTTCCGGCGCTTCCGGAACATGTTCCGGTCCTTCCGGAACATGTTCCGGTCCTTCCGGAACATGTTCCGGTCCTTCCGGAACATGTTCCGGCGCTTCCGGAACATGTTCCGGTCCTTCCGGAACATGTTCCGGCGCTTCCGGAACATGTTCCGGCGCTTCCGGAACATGTTCCGTTCCTTCCGGAACATGTTCCGGTGCTTCCGGAACATGTTCCGGTCCTTCCGGAACATGTTCCGGTTCTTTCTGGAACATGTTCCATCGCTTCCGGAACATGTTCCGGTCCTTCCGGAACATGTTCCGGTCCTTCCGGAACATGTTCCGGCGCTTCCGGAACATATTCCGGCGCTTCCGGAACATGTTCCGTTCCTTCCGGAACATGTTCCGGTGCTTCCGGAACATGTTCGGGTCCTTCCGGAACATGTTCCGGTCCTTCCAGAACATGTTCCGGTCCTTCCGGAACATGTTCCGGCGCTTCCGGAACATGTTCCGGTCCTTCCGGAACATGTTCCGGCGCTTCCGGAACATGTTCCGGTGCTTCCGGAACACGTTCCGGTCCTTCCGGAACATGTTCCGGTGCTTCCGGAACATGTTCCGGTTCTTTCTGGAACATGTTCCATCGCTTCCGGAACATGTTCCGGTCCTTCCGGAACATGTTCCGGTCCTTCCAGAACATGTTCCGGCGCTTCCGGAACATGTTCCGGCGCTTCCGGAACATGTTCCGTTCCTTCCGGAACATGTTCCGGTGCTTCCGGAACATGTTCCGGTCCTTCCGGAACATGTTCCGGTCCTTCCGGAACATGTTCCGGCGCTTCCGGAACATGTTCCGGCGCTTCCGGAACATGTTCCGGTCCTTCCGGAACATGTTCCGGCGCTTCCGGAACATGTTCCCGCCCTTCCGGAACATGTTCCGGCCCTTCCGGAACATGTTCCGGTCCTTCCGGAACATGTTCCGGTCCTTCCGGAACATGTTCCGGCGCTTCCGGAACATGTTCCGGTCCTTCCGGAACATGTTCCGGCGCTTCCGGAACATGTTCCGGTCCTTCCGGAACATGTTCCGGTCCTTCCGGAACATGTTCCGGTCCTTCCGGAACATGTTCCGGCGCTTCCGGAACATGTTCCGGTCCTTCCGGAACATGTTCCGGCGCTTCCGGAACATGTTCTGGCGCTTCCGGAACATGTTCCGTTCCTTCCGGAACATGTTCCGGTGCTTCCGGAACATGCTCCGGTCCTTCCGGAACATGTTCCTGTTCTTTCTGGAACATGTTCCATCGCTTCCGGAACATGTTCCGGTCCTTCCGGAACATGTTCCGGTCCTTCCGGAACATGTTCCGGCGCTTCCGGAACATGTTCCGGTCCTTCCGGAACATGTTCCGGCGCTTCCGGAACATGTTCCGGTGCTTCCGCAACATGTTCCGGTCCCATGTTCCGGAAGCTTCCGGAACATGTTCCGGTCCTTCCGGAACATGTTCCGGCGCTTCCGGAACATGTTCCATTCCTTCCGGAACATGTTCCGGTGCTTCCGGAACATGTTCGGGTCCTTCCGGAACATGTTCCGGTCCTTCCGGAACATGTTCCGGTCCTTCCGGAACATGTTCCGGAAGCGCCAGAACATGTTCCGGTGCTTCCGGAACATGTTCCGGTCCTTCCGGAACATGTTCCGGTGCTTCAGGAACATGTTCCGGTCCTTCCGGAACATGTTCCGGCGCTTCCGGAACATGTTCCGGTCCTTCCGGAACATGTTCCGGAAGCGATGGAACATGCTCCAGAAAAAACCGGAACATGTTCCGGTTTCTTTCTGGAACATGTTCCATCGCTTCCGGAACATGTTCCGGTCCTTCCGGAACATGTTCCGGCGCTTCCAGAACATGTTCCGGCGTCCTTCCGGAACATGTTCCGGTGTCCTTCCAGAACATGTTCCGGCGCTTCCGGAACATGTTCCGGCGCATCCGGAACATGTTCCGGTGCTTCCGGAACACGTTCCGGTCCTTCCGCAACATGTTCCGGTCCTTCCGGAACATGTTCCGGCGCTTCCGGAACATGTTCCGGTCCTTCCGGAACATGTTCCGGCGCTTCCGGAACATGTTCCGGTGCTTCCGGAACATGTTCCGGTCCTTCCGGAATATGTTCCGGTCCTTCCGGAACATGTTCCGGCGCTTCCGGAACATGTTCCGGTCCTTCCGGAACATGTTCCGGCGCTTCCGGAACATGTTCCGGTGCTTCCGGAACATGTTCCAGCGCTTCCGGAACATGTTCCGGCGCTTCCGGAACATGTTCCGGTGCTTCCGGAACATGTTCCGGTCCTTCCGGAACATGTTCGGGCGCTTCCGGAACATGTTCCGGCGCTGTTCCGGTCCTTCCGGAACATGTTCCGGCGCTTCCGGAACATGTTCCGGTGCTTCCGGAACATGTTCCGGTGCTTCCGGAAAATGTTCCGGTGCTTCGGGAACATGTCCCGGTCCTTCCGGAACATGTTCCGGCGCTTCCGGAACATGTTCCGGCGCTTCCGGAACATGTTCCGGTCCTTCCGGAACATGTTCCGGCGCTTCCGGAACATGTTCCGGCGCTTCCGGAACAGGTTCCGTTCCTTCCGGAACATCTTCCGGTGCTTCCGGAACATGTTCCGGTGCTTCCGGAATATGTTCCGGCCCTTCCGGAACATGTTCCGGTCCTTCCGGAACATGTTCCGGTCCTTCCGGAACATGTTCCGGCGCTTCCGAAACCTGTTCCGGCGCTTCCGGAACATGTTCCGGTCCTTCCGCAACATGTTCCGGTCCTTCCGGAACATGTTCCGGCGCTTCCGGAACATGTTCCGGTGCTTCCGGAACATGTTCCGGTCCTTCCGCAACATGTTCCGGTCCTTCCGGAACATGTTCCGGTCCTTCCGGAACATGTTCCGGCGCTTCCGGAACATGTTCCGGCGCTTCCGGAACATGTTCCGTTCCTTCCGAAACATCTTCCGGTGCTTCCGGAACATGTTCCGGTGCTTCCGGAACATGTTCCGGCCCTTCCGGAACATGTTCCGGTCCTTCCGGAACATGTTCCGGTCCTTCCGGAACATGTTCCGGCGCTTCCGAAACCTGTTCCGGCGCTTCAGGAACATGTTCCGGTCCTTCCGCAACATGTTCCGGTCCTTCCGGAACATGTTCCGGCGCTTCCGGAACATGTTCCGGTCCTTCCGGAACATGTTCCGGTCCTTCCGGAACATGTTCCGGTGCTTCCGGAACATGTTCCGGTCCTTCCGGAACATGTTCCGGCGCTTCCGGAACATGTTCCGGCGCTTCCGGAACATGTTCCGGCGCTTCCGGAACATGTTCCGGCGCTTCCGGAACATGTTCCGGCGCTTCCGGAACATGTTCCGGTCCTTCCGGAACATGTTCCGGTCCTTCCGGAACATGTTCCGGTCCTTCCGGAACATGTTCCGGCGCTTCCGGAACATGTTCCGGCGCTTCCGGAACATGTTCCGGTGCTTCCGGAACATGTTCCGGCGCTTCCGGAACATGTTCCGGCCCTTCCGGAACATGTTCCGGCCCTTCCGGAACATGTTCCGGTCCTTCCGGAACATGTTCCGGCGCTTCCAGAACATGTTCCGGTCCTTCCGGAACATGTTCTGGCGCTTCCGGAACATGTTCCGGTCCTTCCGGAACTTGCTCCGGTCCTTCCGGAACATGTTCCGGTCCTTCCGGAGCATGTTCCGGCGCTTCCGGAACATGTTCCGGTCCTTCCGGAACATGTTCCGGTCCTTCCGGAACATGTTCCGGTTCTTTCTGGAACATGTTCCATCGCTTCCGGAACATGTTCCGGTCCTTCCGGAACATGTTCCGGCGCTTCCGGAACATGTTCCGGTGCTTCCGGAACATGTTCCGGTGCTTCCGGAACATGTTCCGGCGCTTCCGGAACATGTTCCGGCGCTTCCGGAACATGTTCCGGTGCGTCCGGAACATGTTCCGGTCCTTCCGGAACATGTTCGGGCGCTTCCGGAACATGTTCCGGCGCTGTTCCGGTCCTTCCGGAACATGTTCCGGCGCTGTTCCGGTCCTTCCAGAACATGTTCCGGCGCTTCCGGAACATGTTCCGGCGCTTCCGGACCATGTTCCGGTGCTTCCGGAACATGTTCCGGTGCTTCGGGAACATGTTCCGGCGCTTCCGGAACATGTTCTGGCGCTTGCGGAACATGTTCCGGTCCTTCCGGAACATGTTCCGGCGCTTCCGGAACATGTTCCGTTCCTTCCGAAGCATCTTCCGGTGCTTCCGGAACATGTTCCGGTGCTTCCGGAACATGTTCCGGCCCTTCCGGAACGTGTTCCGGTCCTTCCGGAACATGTTCCGGTCCTTCCGGAAGATGTTCCGGCGCTTCCGGAAGATGTTCCGGCCCTTCCGGAAGATGTTCCGGCGCTTCCCGAACATGTTCCGGTCCTTCCGGAACATGTTCCGGTCCTTCCGGAAGATGTTCCGGCGCTTCCGGAACATGTTCCGGTCCTTCCGGAACATGTTCCGGCGCTTCCGGAACATGTTCCGGTCCTTCCGGAAATTGTTCCGGTCCTTCCAGAACATGTTCCAGTGCTTCCGGAACATGTTCCGGTGCTTCCGGAACATGTTCCGGCGATTCCGGAACATGTTCCGGTCCTTCCAGAACATGTTCCAGTGCTTCCGGAACATGTTCCGGTGCTTCCGGAACATGTTCCGGCGATTCCGGAACATGTTCCGGTGCTTCCGGAACATGTTCCGGTCCTTCCGGAACATGTTCCGGTCCTTCCGGAACATGTTCCGGCGCTTCCGGAAAATGTTCCGGTCCTTCCGGAACATGTTCCGGTCCTTCCGGAACATGTTCCGGTCCTTCCGGAACGTGTTCCGGTCCTTCCGGAACATGTTCCGGCGCTTCCTGAATATCTTCCGGTGCTTCCGGAACATGTTCCGGTCCTTCCGGAACATGTTCCGGCGCTTCCGGAACGTGTTCCGGTCCTTCCGGAACATGTTCCGGCGTTTCCGGAACATGTTCCGGCGCTTCCGGAACATGTTCCGGTGCTTCCGGAACATGTTCCGGTGCTTCCGGAACATGTTCCGGTCCTTCCGGAACGTGTTCCGGTCCTTCCGGAACATGTTCCGGTCCTTCCGGAACATGTTCCGGTGCTTCCGGAACATGTTCCGGCGCTTCCTGAATATCTTCGGGTGCTTCCGGAACATGTTCCGGTCCTTCCGGAACATGTTCCGGCGCTGTTCCGGTCCTTCCGGAACATGTTCTGGTGCTTCCGGAACATGGTCCGGTGCTTCGGGAACATGTTCCGGTCCTTCCGGAACATGTTCCGGCGCTTCCGGAACATGTTCCGGCGCTTCCGGAACATGTTCCGGTCCTTCCGGAACATGTTCCGGTCCTTCCGGAACATGTTCCGGCGCTTCCGGAACATGTTCCGTTCCTTCCGGAACATCTTCCGGTGCTTCCGGAACATGTTCCGGTGCTTCCGGAACATGTTCCGGCCCTTCCGGAACATGTTCCGGTCCTTTCGGAACATGTTCCGGTCCTTCCGGAAGATGTTCCGGCGCTTCCGGAAGATGTTCCGGTCCTTCCGGAAGATGTTCCGGCGCTTCCGGAACATGTTCCGGTCCTTCCGGAACATGTTCCGGTCCTTCCGGAAGATGTTCCGGCGCTTCCGGAACATGTTCCGGTCCTTCCGGAAATTGTTCCGGTCCTTCCAGAACATGTTCCAGTGCTTCCGGAACATGTTCCGGTGCTTCCGGAACATGTTACGGCGATTCCGGAACATGTTCCGGTCCTTCCAGAACATGTTCCAGTGCTTCCGGAACATGTTCCGGTGCTTCCGGAACATGTTCCGGCGATTCCGGAACATGTTCCGGTCCTTCCGGAACATGTTCCGGTCCTTCCGGAACGTGTTCCGGTCCTTCCGGAACATGTTGCGGTGCTTCCGGAACATGTTCCGGCGCTTCCTGAATATCTTCCGGTGCTTCCGGAACATGTTCCGGTCCTTCCGGAACATGTTCCGGTCCTTCCGCAACATGTTCCGGTCCTTCCGGAACATGTTCCAGTCCTTCCGGAACATGTTCCGGTCCTTCCGGAACATGTTCCGGCGCTTCCGGAACATGTTCCGGTGCTTCCTTTTTTTTTTTTTTGACTGACTCCAGAAGTTCAAAGAGTACTCAAGACTGTGCTTGGGAAAGTGGGCGTCTCCAGCATATGATACAGTGGATCCCCGCAAAGCGGGGCACATGGCAAAGACCCAGAGTTCACATGCGTATAACAGAGGGCTCTCTGTTGCGGTAGGCAAAACCGCCACGCCATATGGCATGCCTATAATGCGTAAGATTTAAGGGGGTTAAACATGCTGCATCACGTGTGTGCCATTCCCCACAGGTCTTCAAGAGTGACAAGCTTTCGTCGCTTTGTAGGGGCCATGTCTGGTGGCGGGCGTTGGCCCAGGATGCCGGGTCTTGTGCGGCAGTGGCGTTTAGGTAGAGGGGGCTCCACCCAGTGGGCCGCGCGCTCGGATGCCCACAACTGGCTCATCACCGAAAAGAGTTGGACCCTTCGGTCATGCCGCTGGTAGTGCTGGTCCGCGGAGGTGGTCCACACTCTAGCACGCCGCAGGAGGGTGTGCCAGTGCCGTGATTGCCGCACCAGGTCCTCTAGCATGTCGCGGTATGAAACCATCAGTGAGGCCGCGAGAACGGCACGTTGATGCAGAAACCAAGGCTGGGCCAGATACTGCATTGCCGAAGCTAGGTGTTGCGCCCCTGGGTCCGCGGCAGTGGGACAGAGGCACTGGTCGAGATATTTGACCGCCCATGACCGGGTGTAGTACGATTGCGGCCGGTCCCATGTGCGCGCAGCTCTACGGTGGGACGTCTCTTGAGAGGCGCGGCCATCCTGCCGCTGTGTTCTCTCCCGGGGCCCTGTATACCCTACTTGATTGCGGAGGATAGAGTCCGTGGGGTTCGGTCGTACAGCTCGTGAGCGCAGCTTTGTGTACCATGCCGGCACCGCCGTGGAGGGCGTGGGCGGCACCTGTGGGTCACGGGGGGGCATGGTGAGTTGGCCGCGCAGTTGGCATACGCCATGTAGGGCGTGGTACTGGTGCCAGGCCACACGCTCCCTGAGGTCTACCCGCATTGTTCGGGGGATGTGGTCCCATAGGGACTGTGGTATGCGAAGGCAGGCAACATGGTGTAGGTCTGCCGCTGACGCCCTGTTCCACCATTCCGTCACCGTATCTTGCCATGGTCCCCAGGTGCTAAGCCACATGTTGCGAAATGCGACTTTCCAACGCATGCAGTGGATGAGTCGTTTGTGGACAGTGGTACCGTGGTGGAGGGGACATATGGGGCATTTGGGGTTGGTATGGTCCCACGGCGCGCCCGTCCCATCCCATCGTACCTGACCCCAAAGCCATTTAACCCAGAGCATACGTCGGTCCCCGCGCATCGGCAGCCAGGATACCCAGTGTGCACCGTCGAAAGTGACAACGCGCCTCCGTTGGAGGATCCATTTCCGCGCCGGAGTGGGGGCGGGCCCGCCGCACATTGCAATATCTTCGGGGCGCTGGGGGTCGTAATCCGGCACGGGTAGGCGCGTGGCCATCTTGGCGAGCAGGTCTACTTCCCCATTGCGTCGAATTTGTTCGCGTTCCTGCGCGTTACGGGCCTCCGTCTCAAGGCGGTGGCTGGGGATCCACTCCGCGGCGACGCGTTTGTCCTGCACTTGGTCACACACTTTGTGGCGGATGTCAGCGTCAGAACATTCGTGCGTGGGTCGGCGGTGTGCGCATTTTGTGACGGCCATGTTGTCGATGTATTGAGTGTCACCGTCAGATGCAATGGCCGCGCCGATGGCTGCTCCGTACATTTCAGCCCTGTAGGACTGCTGTGGGCCCGCCACCCGGGCGAGGATGCGAAGAGGCCCTTTTGTTATTGCTGCGCCCGCCGCTTGGTATTCCGAGCCCGCAATCTGAACTGTTTGAAGGCTGCCATCGGAGTATAGGGACGTTCCGGTTGGCGGTTGCTTGTTTGAGTAGCACGCTATGCCCGCGATGTTGACAGGGTGGTATCCCGCAGGTACCGTGCCTGCCGAGGGGTCTTCGTGGTACCGGTGTGGGGCAACGTAGTGGCGCGTGTGGAGGGCATCCCCCACCTGCTCCTTGCGGGCAGACAAGAGGACGCCGTCATCGGAGCTTTCACTGTCGATGAGGTTGGGTCCCCCGGCCGGCCGCGGCGGTAGTGCTATGTGGAGTGCTTCCGGAACATGTTCTGGTCCTTCCGGAACATGTTCCGGCGCTTCCGGAACATGTTCCGGCGCTTCCGGAACATGTTCCGGTCCTTCCGGAACATGTTGCGGTCCTTCCGCAACATGTTCCGGTGCTTCCGGAACATGTTCGGGCGCTTCCGGAACATGTTCCGGCGCTTCCGGAACATGTTCCGGTCCTTCCGGAACATGTTCCGGTGCTTCCGGAACATGTTCCGGCGCTTCCGAAACATGTTCCGACGCTTCCGGAACATGTTCCGGGGCTTCCGGAACATGTTCCGGCGCTTCTGGAACATGTTCCGGTCCTTCCGGAACATGTTCCGGTGCTTCCGGAATATCTTCCGGTGCTTCCGGAACATGTTCCGGCGCTTCCAGAATATCTTCCGGTGCTTCCGGAACATGTTGGTGCTTCCGGAACATGTTCCGGTCCTTCCACAACACGTTCCGGTCCTTCCGGAACATGTTCCGGCGCTTCCGAAACATGTTCCGGTGCTTCCGGAACATGTTCCGGTCCTTCCGCAACATGTTCCGGTCCTTCCGGAACATGTTCCGGCGCTTCGAGAACATGTTCCGGTGCTTCCGGAACACGTTCCGGTCCTGCCGGAACGTGTTCCGGCGCTTCCGGAACATGTTCCGGTCCTTCCGGAACATGTTCCGGTGCTTCCGGAACATGTTCCGGTCCTTCCGGAACATGTTCCGGCCCTTCCGGAACATGTTCGGGTCCTTCCGGAACATGTTCCGGCGCTTCCGGAAGATGTTCCGGCGCTTCCGGAACATGTTCCGGTCCTTCCGGAAGATGTTCCGGCGCTTCCGGAACATGTTCCGGCGCTTCCGGAACTTGTTCCGGTGCTTCCGGAACATGTTCCGGCGCTTCCGGAACATGTTCCGTTCCTTCCGGAACATGTTCCGGTGCTTCCGGAACATGTTCCGGTCCTTCCGGAACATGTTCCGGCCCTTCCGGAACATGTTCGGGTCCTTCCGGAACATATTCCGGCGCTTCCGGAAGATGTTCCGGCGCTTCCAGAACATGTTCCGGTCCTTCCGGAACATGTTCCGGCGCTTCCGCAACATGTTCCGGTCCTTCCGGAACATGTTCCGGTCCTTCCGGAACATGTTCCGGTGCTTCCGGAACATGTTCCGGCGCTTCCGGAACATGTTCCGGTCCTTCCGGCACATCTTCCGGTGCTTCCGGAACATGTTCCGGTGCTTCCGGAACATGTTCCGGCGCTTCCGGAACATGTTCCGGTCCTTCCGGAACATGTTCCGGTCCTTCCGGAACATGTTCCGGTGCTTCCGGAATATCTTCTGGTGCTTCCGGAACATGTTCCGGCGCTTCCGGAACATGTTCCGGTCCTTCCGGAACATGTTCCGGCGCTTCCGGAACATGTTCCGGCGCTGTTCCAGTCCTTCCGGAACATGTTCCGGCGCTTCCGGAACATGTTCCGGCGCTTCCGGAACATGTTCCGGTCATTCCGGAACATGTTCCGGCCCTTCCGGAACATGTTCCGGTCCTTCCGGAACATGTTCTGGTCCTTCCGGAACATGTTTCGGCGCTTCCGGAAGATGTTCTGGCGCTTCCGGAACATGTTCCGGCGCTTCCGAAACATGTTCCGGTCCTTCCGGAACATGTTTCGGTCCTTCCGGAACGTGGTCCGGCGCTTCAGGTACATGTTCCGGTCCTTCCGGAACATGTTCCGGCGCTTCCGGAACATGTTCCGGCGCTTCCGGAACATGTTCCGTTCCTTCCGGAACATGTTCCGGTGCTTCCGGAACATGTTCCGGTCCTTCCGGAACATGTTCCGGTGCTTGCGGAACATGTTCCGGCGCTTCCAGAACATGTTCCGGCGTCCTTCAGGAACATGTTCCGGTGTCCTTCCGGAACACGTTCCGGCGCTTCCGGAACATGTTCCGGTGCTTCCGGAACATGTTCCGGTCCTTCCGGAACATGTTCCGGTCCTTCCGGAACATGTTCCGGCGCTTCCGGAACATGTTCCGGGGCTTCCGGAACATGTTCCGGTCCTTCCGGAACATGTTCCGGTCCTTCCGGAACATATGCCGGCGCTTGTGGAACATGTTCCGGCGCTTCCGGAACATGTTCCGGTGCTTCCGGAACATGTTCCGGTGCTTCCGGAACATGTTCCGGCGCTTCCGGAACATGTTCCGGTCCTTCCGGAACATGTTCCGGTGCTTCCGGAACATGTTCCGGCGCTTCCGGAACATGTTCCGGCGCTTCCGGAACATGTTCCGGTCATTCCGGAACATGTTCCGGCCCTTCCGGAACATGTTCCGGCCCTTCCAGAACATGTTCCCGTCCTTCCGGAACATGTTCCGGTGCTTGCGGAACATGTTCCGGTCCTTCCGGAACATGTTCCGGCGCTTCCGGAACATGTTCCGGCGCTTCCGAAACATGTTCCGGTCCTTCCGGAACATGTTTCGGTCCTTCCGGAACATGGTCCGGCGCTTCTGGAACATGTTCCGGTCCTTCCGGAACATGTTCCGGCGCTTCCGGAACATGTTCCGGCGCTTCCGGAACATGTTCCGTTCCTTCCGGAACATGTTCCGGTGCTTCCGGAACATGTTCCGGTGCTTCCGGAACATGTTCCGGTCCTTCCGGAACATGTTCCGGCGCTTCCGGAACATGTTCCGGTCCTTCCGGAACATGTTCCGGTCCTTCCGGAACATGTTCCGGCGCTTCCGGAACATGTTCCGGTGCTTCCGGAACACGTTCCGGCGCTTCCGGAACATGTTCCGGTCCTTTACGGAACATGTTCCGGCGCTTCCGGAACATGTTCCGGTGCTTCCGGAACATGTTCCGGCGATTCCGGAACATGTTCCGGTCCTTCCGGAACATGTTCCGGCGATTCCGGAACATGTTCCGGTCCTTCCGGAACATGTTCCGGTCCTTCCGGAACATGTTCCGGTCCTTCCGGAACATGTTCCGGTCCTTCCGCAACATGTTCCGGCGCTTCCGGAACATGTTCCGGCGCTTCCGGAACATGTTCCGGTCCTTCCGCAACATGTTCCGGTCCTTCTGGAACATGTTCCGGCGCTTCCGAAACATGTTCCGGTGCTTCCGAAACATGTTCCGGTGCTTCCGGAACATGTTCCGGTCCTTCCGGAACATGTTCCGGTCCTTCCGGAACATGTTCCGGTCCTTCCGGAACATGTTCCGGCGCTTCCGGAAAATGTTCCGGCGCTGTTCCGGTCCTTCCGGAACATGTTCCGGTCCTTCCGGAACATATTCCGGTCCTTCCGGAACATGTTCCGGTGCTTCCGCAACATGTTCCGGTGCTTCCGCAACATGTTCTGGTCCTTCCGGAACATGTTCCGGCGCTTCCGGAACATGTTCCGGCGCTTCCGCAACATGTTCCGGTCCTTCCGGAACATGTTCCGGTCCTTCCGAAACATGTTCCGGCGCTTCCGGAACATGTTCCGGCGCTTCCGGAACATGTTCCGGTGCTTCCGGAATATCTTCCGGTGCTTCCGGAACATGTTCCGGCGCTTCCGCAATATCTTCCGGTGCTTCCGGAACATGTTCCGGTCCTTCCGGAACAATTTCCGGTGCTTCCGGAACATGTTCCGGTCCTTCCGGAACATGTTCCGGGGCTTCCAAAACATGTTCCGGCGCTTCCGGAACATGGTCCGGTCCTTCCAGAACATGTTCCGGTCCTTCCGGAACATGTTCCGGGGCTTCCAAAACATGTTCCGGCGCTTCCGGAACATGGTCCGGTCCTTCCGGAACATGTTCCGGCGCTTCCGGAACATGTTCCGGCGCTTCCGGAACATGTTCCGGTCCTTCCGGAACATGTTCCGGTCCTTCCGCAACATGTTCCGGCGCTTCCGGAACATGTTCCGGCGCTTCCGGAACATGTTCCGGCGCTTCCGGAACATGTTCCGGTGGCTCCGGAACATGTTCCGGCGCGTCCGGAACATGTTCCGGTGCTTCCGGAACATGTTCCGGTCCTTCCGCAACATGTTCCGGCAATTCCGGAACATGTTCCGGCGCTTCCGGAACATGTTCCGGTCCTTCCGGAACATGTTCCGGCGCGTCCGGAACATGTTCCGGTGCTTCCGGAACATGTTCCAGTCCTTCCGGAACATGTTCCGGCGCTTCCGGAACATGTTCCAGTCCTTCCGGAACATGTTCCGGTCCTTCCGGAACATGTTCCGGTCCTTCCGGAACATGTTCCGGCGCTTCCGGAACATGTTCGGGCGCTTCCGCAACATGTTCCGGTCCTTCCGGAACATGTTCCGGTCCTTCCGAAACATGTTCCGGCGCTTCCGGAACATGTTCCGGCCCTTCCGGAACATGTTCCGGTCCTTCCGGAACATGTTCCGGTGCTTCCGGAACATGTTCCGGTGCTTCCGGTCCTTCCGGAACATGTTCCGGTGCTTCCGGAACATGTTCCGGTGCTTCCGGAACATGTTCCGGTGCTTCCGGAACATGTTCCGGTCCTTCCGCAATATGTTCCGGCGCTTCCGGAACATGTTCCGGTGCTTCCGGAACATGTTCCGGTGCTTCCGGAACATGTTCCGGTGCTTCCGGAACATGTTCCGGTCCTTCCGGAACATGTTCCGGTGCTTCCAAAAAATGTTCCGGCGCTTCCGGAACATGGTCTGGTCCTTCCGGAACATGTTCCGGCGCTTCCGGAACATGTTCCGGCGCTTCCGGAACATGTTCCGGTCCTTCCGCAACATGTTCCGGCGCTTCCGGAACATGTTCCGGTGCTTCCAGAACATGTTCCGGCGCTTCTGGAACATGTTCCGGTGGTTCCGGATCATGTTCCGGTGGTTCCGGAACATGTTCCGGCGCGTCCGGAACATGTTCCGGTGCTTCCGGAACATGTTCCGGTCCTTCCGCAACATGTTCCGGCGCTTCCGGAACATGTTCCGGCGCTTCCGGAACATGTTCCGGCGCTTCCAGAACATGTTCCGGTCCCTCCGGAACATGTTCCGGCGCTTCTGGAACATGTTCCGGTGCTTCCGGAACATGTTCCGGTGCTTCCGGAATATCTTCCGATGCTTCCGGAACATGTTCCGGCGCTTCCGCAATATCTTCCGGTGCTTCCGGAACATGTTCCGGCGCTTCCGGAACATGTTCCGGTGCTTCCAAAAAATGTTCCGGCGCTTCCGGAACATGGTCCGGTCCTTCCAGAACATGTTCCGGTCCTTCCGGAACATGTTCCGGGGCTTCCAAAACATGTTCCGGCGCTTCCAGAACATGGTCCGGTCCTTCCGGAACATGTTCCGGCGCTTCCGGAACATGTTCCGGTCCTTCCGCAACATGTTCCGGCGCTTCCGGAACATGTTCCGGCGCTTCCGGAACATGTTCCGGCGCTTCCGGAACATGTTCCGGCGCTTCCAGAACATGTTCCGGTGGTTCCGGAACATGTTCCGGCGCGTCCGGAACATGTTCCGGTGCTTCCGGAACATGTTCCGGTCCTTCCGCAACATGTTCCGGCGCTTCCGGAACATGTTCCGGCGCTTCCGGAACATGTTCCGGCGCTTCCAGAACATGTTCCGGTCCCTCCGGAACATGTTCCGGCGCTTCCGGAACATGTTGCGGTGCTTCCGGAACATGTTCCGGTGCTTCCGGAATATCTTCCGGTGCTTCCGGAACATGTTCCGGCGCTTCCGCAATATCTTCCGGTGCTTCCGGAACATGTTCCGGTCCTTCCGGAACAATTTCCGGTGCTTCCGGAACATGTTCCGGTCCTTCCGGAACATGTTCCGGGGCTTCCAAAACATGTTCCGGCGCTTCCGGAACATGGTCCGGTCCTTCCAGAACATGTTCCGGTCCTTCCGGAACATGTTCCGGGGCTTCCAAAACATGTTCCGGCGCTTCCAGAACATGGTCCGGTCCTTCCGGAACATGTTCCGGCGCTTCCGGAACATGTTCCGGTCCTTCCGCAACATGTTCCGGCGCTTCCGGAACATGTTCCGGCGCTTCCGGAACATGTTCCGGCGCTTCCGGAACATGTTCCGGCGCTTCAAGAACATGTTCCGGCGCTTCCAGAACATGTTCCGGTCCTTCCGGAACATGTTCCGGCGCGTCCGGAACATGTTCCGGTGCTTCCGGAACATGTTCCGGGCCTTCCGCAACATGTTCCGGCGATTCCGGAACATGTTCCGGCGCGTCCGGAACATGTTGCGGTCCTTCCGGAACATGTTCCGGTCCTTCCGCAACATGTTCCGGTCCTTCCGCAACATGTTCCGGCGATTCCGGCACATGTTCCGGCGCTTCCGGAACATGTTCCGGTCCTTCCGGAACATGTTCCGGCGCGTCCGGAACATGTTCCGGTGCTTCCGGAACATGTTCCAGTCCTTCCGGAACATGTTCCGGCGCTTCCGGAACATGTTCCAGTCCTTCCGGAACATGTTCCGGTCCTTTCGGAACATGTTCCAGCGCTTCCGGAACATGTTCCGGTGCTTCCGGAACATGTTCCGGTGCTTCCGGAACATGTTCCGGTGCTTCCGGTCCTTCCGGAATATGTTCCGGTGCTTCCGGAACATGTTCCGGTGCTTCCGGAACATGTTCCGGCGCTTCCGGAACATGTTCCGGCGCTTCCGGAACATGTTCCGGTGCTTCCGGAACATGTTCCGGTGCTTCCGGAATATCTTTCGGTGCTTCCGGAACATGTTCCGGTCCTTCCGCAATATGTTCCGGCGCTTCCGGAACACGTTCCGCTGCTTCCGGAACATGTTCCGGCGCTTCCGGAACATGTTCCGGTGCTTCCGGAACATGTTCCGGTGGTTCCGGAACATGTTCCGGCGCGTCTGGAACATGTCCCGGTCGTTCCGGAACATGTTCCGGCGCGTCCGGAACATGTTCCGGCGCTTCCGGAACATGTTCCGGCGCTTCCGGAATATCTTCCGGGGCTTCCGGAACATGTTCCGGTGCTTCCGGAACATGTTCCGGTGCTTCCGGAACATGTTCCGGTGCTTCCAAAAAATGTTCCGGCGCTTCCGGAACATGGTCCGGTCCTTCCGGAACATGTTCCGGCGCTTCCGGAACATGTTCCGGCGCTTCCGGAACATGTTCCGGTCCTTCCGCAACATGTTCCGGCGCTTCCGGAACATGTTCCGGTGCTTCCGGAACATGTTCCGGCGCGTCCGGAACATGTTCCGGTGCTTCCGGAACATGTTCCGGTCCTTCCGCAACATGTTCCGGCGCTTCCGGAACATGTTCCGGCGCTTCCGGAACATGTTCCGGCGCTTCCGGAACATGTTCCGGTCCTTCCGGAACATGTTCCGGCGCTTCCGGAACATGTTCCGGTGCTTCCGGAACATGTTCCGGTCCTTCCGGAACATGTTCCGGTCCTTCCGGAACATGTTCCGGACGCGCCGGAACATGTTGCGGTGCTTCCGGAACATGTTCCGGTCCTTCCGCAACATGTTCCGGCGATTCCGGAACATGTTCCGGCGCTTCCGGAACATGTTCCGGTCCTTCCGGAACATGTTCCGGTCTTTCCGGAACATGTTCCGGCGCGTCCGGAACATGTTCCGGTGCTTCCGGAACATGTTCCAGTCCTTCCGGAACATGTTCCGGCGCTTCCGGAACATGTTCCAGTCCTTCCGGAACATGTTCCGGTCCTTCCGGAACATGTTCCGGTCCTTCCGGAACATGTTCCGGCGCTTCCGGAACATGTTCGCGCGCTTCCGCAACATGTTTCGGTCCTTCCGGAACATGTTCCGGTCCTTCCGGAACATGTTCCGGCGCTTCCGGAACATGTTCCGGCGCTTCCGGAACATGTTCCGGTCCTTCCGGAACATGTTCCGGTGCTTCCGGAACATGTTCCGGTGCTTCCGGAAGATGTTCCGGCGCTTCCAGAACATGTTCCGGCGCTTCCGGAACATGTTCCGGTGCTTCCGGAACGTGTTCCGGTGCTTCCGGAATATCTTTCGGTGCTTCCGGAACATGTTCCGGCGCTTCCGGAATATCTTCCGGTGCTTCCGGAACATGTTCCGGTCCTTCCGGAACATGTTCCGGTGCTTCCGGAACATGTTCCGGTCCTTCCGGAACATGTTCCGGGGCTTCCGAAACATGTTCCGGCGCTTCCGGAACATGGTCCGGTCCTTCCGGAACATGTTCCGGCGCTTCCGGAACATGTTCCGGCGCTTCCGGAACATGTTCCAGTCCTTCCGGAACATGTTCCGGTCCTTCCGCAATATGTTCCGGCGCTTCCGGAACACGTTCCGGTGCTTCCGGAACATGTTCCGGCGCTTCCGGAACATGTTCCGGTGCTTCCGGAACATGTTCCGGTGGTTCCGGAACATGTTCCGGCGCGTCCGGAACATGTTCCGGCGCTTCCGGAACATGTTCCGGCGCTTCCGGAATATCTTCCGGTGCCTCCGGAACATGTTCCGGTCCTTCCGGAACATCTTCCGGTGCTTCCGGAACATGTTCCGGTCCTGCCGGAACATGTTCCGGTGCTTCCGAAACATGTTCCGGCGCTTCCGGAACATGGTCCGGTCCTTCCGGAACATGTTCCGGTGCTTCCGGAACATGTTCCAGTCCTTCCGGAACATGTTCCGGCGCTTCCGGAAAATGTTCCAGTCCTTCCAGAACATGTTCCGGTCCTTCCGGAACATGTTCGGGCGCTTCGGCAACATATTCCGGTCCTTCCGGAACATGTTCCGGTCCTTCCGAAACATGTTCCGGCGCTTCCGGAACATGTTCCGGCGCTTCCGGAACATGTTCCGGTGCTTCCGGAACATGTTCCGGTGCTTCCGGAACATGTTCCGGTGCTTCCGGAATATCTTTCGGTGCTTCCGGAACATGTTCCGGCGCTTCCGGAATATCTTCCGGTGCTTCCGGAACATGTTCCGGTCCTTCCGGAACATGTTCCGGTGCTTCCGGAACATGTTCCGGTCCTTCCGGAAAATGTTCCGGGGCTTCCGAAACATGTTCCGGCGCTTCCGGGACATGGTCCGGTCCTTCCGGAACATGTTCCGGCGCTTCCGGAACATGTTCCGGCGCTTCCGGAACATGTTCCGGTCCTTCCGGAACATGTTCCGGTCCTTCCGCAATATGTTCCGGCGCTTCCGGAACATGTTCCGGTGCTTCCGGAACATGTTCCGGTGGTTCCGGAACATGTTCCTGCGCGTCCGGAACATGTTCCGGTCGTTCCGGAACATTATCCCGCGCGTCCGGAACATGTTCCGGCGCTTCCGGAACATGTTCCGGCGCTTCCGAAACATGTTCCCGTCCTTCCAGAACATGTTCCGGCGCTTCCGGAACATGTTCTGGTGCTTCCGGAACATGTTCCGGTCCTTCCGGAAAATGTTCCGGTCCTTCCGGAACATGTTCCGGTGCTTCCTGAACATGTTCCGGTGCTTCCTGAACATGTTCCGGTGGTTCCGGAACATGTTCCGGTGCCTGCGGAACATGTTCCGGTCCTTCCGGAACATCTTCCGGTGCTTCCGGAACATGTTCCGGTCCTTCCGGAACATGTTCCGGTGCTTCCAAAACATGTTCCGGCGCTTCCGGAACACGGTCCGGTCCTTCCGGAACATGTTCCGGCGCTTCCGGAACATGTTCCGGCGCTTCCGGAACATGTTCCGGTGCTTCCGGAACATGTTCCGGTGGTTCCGGAACATGTTCCGGTGCTTCCGGAACATGTTCCGGTGGTTCCGGAACATGTTCCGGCGCTTGCGGAACATGTTCCGGTCGTTCCGGAACATGTTCCGGCGCTTCCGGAATATCTTCCGGTGCCTGCGGAACATGTTCCGGTCCTTCCGGAACATCTTCCGGTGCTTCCGGAACATGTTCCAGTCCTTCCGGAACATGTTCCGGCGCTTCCGGAACACGGTCCGGTCCTTCCGGAACATGATCAGGCGCTTCCGGAACATGTTCCGGCGCTTCCGGAACATGTTCCGGTGCTTCCGGAACATGTTCCGGTGCTTCCGGAACATGTTCCGGCGCTTCCGGAACATGTTCCGGCGCTTCCGGAACATGTTCCGGTGCTTCCGGAACATGTTCCGGTGCTTCCGGAACATGTTCCAGTCCTTCCGGAACATGTTCCGGCGCTTCCGGAAAGTGTTCCAGTCCTTCCGGAACATGTTCCGGTCCTTCCGCAACATGTTCCGGCGCTTCCGGAACAAGTTCCGGCGCTTCCGGAACATGTTCCGGCGCTTCCGGAACATGTTCCGGTCCTTCCGGGACATGTTCCGGTCCTTCCAGAACATGTTCCGGCGCTTCCGGAACATGTTCCGGTGCTTCCGGAACATGTTCCGGTGGTTCCGGAACATGTTCCGGCGCGTCAGGAACATGTTCCGGTGCTTCCGGAACATGTTCCGGTCCTTCCGCAACATGTTCCGGCGCTTCCGGAACATGTTCCGGCGCTTCCGGAACATGTTCCGGTCCTTCCGGAACATGTTCCGGTGCTTCCGGAACATGTTCCGGTCCTTCCGGAACATGTTCCAGTCCTTCCGGAACATGTTCCGGCGCTTCCGGAACATGTTCCGGTCCTTCCGGAACATGTTCGGGCGCTTCCGCAACATGTTCCGGTCCTTCCGGAACATGTTCCGGTCCTTCCGAAACATGTTCCGGCGCTTCCGGAACATGTTCCGGCGCTTCCGGAACATGTTCCGGTCCTTCCGGAACATGTTCCGGTGCTTCCGGAACATGTTCCGGTGCTTCCGGAACATGTTCCGGCGCTTCCGGAACATGTTCCGGTCCTTCCGGAACATGTTCGGGCGCTTCCGCAACATGTTCCGGTGCTTCCGGAACATGTTCCGGTGCTTCCGGAACATGTTCCGGTGCTTCCGGAACATGTTCCGGCGGTTCCGGAACATGTTCCGGCGCTTCCGGAACATGGTCCGGTCCTTCCGGAACATGGTCCGGCGCTTCCGGAACATGTTCCGGCGCTTCCGGAACATGTTCCGGTGCTTCCGGAACATGTTCCGGTGCTTCCGGAACATGTTCCGGTGCTTCCGGAACATGTTCCGGCGCTTCCGGAACATGTTCCGGCGCTTCCGGAACATGGTCCGGTCCTTCCGGAACATGTTCCGGCGCTTCCGGAACATGTTGCGGCGCTTCCGGAACATGTTCCGGTCGTTCCGGAACATGTTCCGGCGCGTCCGGAACATGTTCCGGCGCTTCCGGAACATGTTCCGGCGCTTCCGGAACATGTTCCGGTCCTTCCAGAACATGTTCCGGCGCTTCCGGAACATGTTCCGGTGCTTCCGGAACATGTTCCGGTCCTTCCGGAAAATGTTCCGGTCCTTCCGGAACATGTTCCGGTGCTTCCAGAACATGTTCCGGTGCTTCCTGAACATGTTCCGGTGGTTCCGGAACATGTTACGGCGCTTCCGGAACATGTTCCGGTCGTTCCGGAACATGTTCCGGCGCTTCCGGAATATCTTCCGGCGCCTCCGGAACATGTTCCGGTCCTTCCGGAACATCTTCCGGTGCTTCGGGAACATGTTCCGGTCCTTCCGGAACATGTTCCGGTGCTTCCAAAACATGTTCCGGCGCTTCCGGAACATGGTCCGGTCCTTCCGGAACATGTTCCGGCGCTTCCGGAACATGTTCCGGCGCTTCCGGAACATGTTCCGGTGCTTCCGGAACATGTTCCGGTGCTTCCTGAACATGTTCCGGTGGTTCTGGAACATGTTCCGGCGCTTCCGGAACATGTTCCGGTCGTTCCGGAACATGTTCCGGCGCTTCCGGAATATCTTCTGGTGCCTCCGGAACATGTTCCGGTCCTTCCGGAACATCTTCCGGTGCTTCCGGAACATGTTCCGGTCCTTCCGGAACATGTTCCGGAGCTTCCAAAACATGTTCCGGCGCTTCCGGAACATGGTCCGGTCCTTCCGGAACATGTTCCGGCGCTTCCCGAACATGTTCCGGCGCTTCCCGAACATGTTCCGGTGCTTCCGGAACATGTTCCCGTGCTTCCAGAACATGTTCCGGTGCTTCCGGAACATGTTCCGGCGCTTCCGGAACATGTTCCGGTGCTTCCGGAACATGTTCCGGCGCGTCCGGAACATGTTCCGGCGCTTCCGGAACATGTTCCGGTGCTTCCGGAACATGTTCCGGTCCTTCCGCAACATGTTCCGGCGCTTCCGGAACATGTTCCGGCGCTTCCAGAACATGTTCCGGTCCTTCCGGAACATGTTCCGGCGCTTCCGGAACATGTTCCGGCGCTTCCGGAACATGTTCCGGTGCTTCCGGAACATGTTCCGGTGCTTCCGGAACATGTTCCGGTCCTTCCGGAACATGTTCCGGTGCTTCCGGAACATGTTCCAGTCCTTCCGGAACATGTTCCGGCGATTCCGGAACATGTTCCAGTCCTTCCGGAACATGTTCCGGTCCTTCCGGAACATGTTCGGGCGCTTCCGCAACATGTTCCGGTCCTTCCGGAACATGTTCCGGTCCTTCCGGAACATTTTCCGGCGCTTCCGGAACATGTTCCGGTGCTTCCGGAACATGTTCGGGCGCTTCCGGAACATGTTCCGGCGCTTCCGGAACATGTTCCGGCGCTTCCGGAACATGTTCCGGTGCTTCCGGAACATGTTCCGGTGCTTCCGGAACATGTTCCGGTGCTTCCGGAATATCTTTCGGTGCTTCCGGAACATGTTCCGGCGCTTCCGGAATATCTTCCGGTGCTTCCGGAACATGTTCCGGGGCTTCCGAAACATGTTCCGGCGCTTCCGGAACATGGTCCGGTCCTTCCGGAACATGTTCCGGCGCTTCCGGAACATGTTCCGGCGCTTCCGGAACATGTTCCGGTCCTTCCGGAACATGTTCCGGTCCTTCCGCAATATGTTCCGGCGCTTCCGGAACATGTTCCGGTGCTTCCAGAACATGTTCCGGTGGTTCCGGAACATGTTCCGGCGCGTCCGGAACATGTTCCGGCGCTTCCGGAACATGTTCCGGCGCTTCCGGAACATGTTCCGGCGCTTCCGGAACATGTTCCGGCGCTTCCGGAACATGTTCCGGTCCTTCCGGAAAATGTTCCGGGGCTTCCGAAACATGTTCCGGCGCTTCCGGAACATGGTCCGGTCCTTCCGGAACATGTTCCGGCGCTTCCGGAACATGTTCCGGCGCTTCCGGAACATGTTCCGGTCCTTCCGGAACATGTTCCGGTCGTTCCGCAATATGTTCCGGCGCTTCCGGAACATGTTCCGGTGCTTCCAGAACATGTTCCGGTGGTTCCGGAACATGTTCCGGCGCGTCCGGAACATGTTCCGGTCGTTCCGGAACATGTTCCGGCGCGTCCGGAACATGTTCCGGCGCTTCCGGAACATGTTCCGGCGCTTCCGGAACATGTTCCGGCGCTTCCGGAACATGTTCCGGTGCTTCCGGAACATGTTCCGGTCCTTCCGGAACATGTTCCGGTCCTTCCGGAACATGTTCCGGTGCTTCCAGAACATGTTCCGGTGCTTCCTGAACATGATCCGGTGGTTCCGGAACATGTTCCGGCGCTTCCGGAACATGTTCCGGTCCTTCCGGAACATGTTCCGGTGCTTCCGGAACATGTTCCGGTCCTTCCGGAACATGTTCCGGCGCTTCCAGAACATGTTCCAGTCCTTCCGGAACATTGTTCCGGCGCTTCCGCAACATGTTCCGGTCCTTCCAGAACATGTTCCGGTCCTTCCGGAACATGTTCCGGCGCTTCCGGAACATGTTCCGGTCCTTCCGGAAAATGTTCCGGGGCTTCCGAAACATGTTCCGGCGCTTCCGGAACATGGTCCGGTCCTTCCGGAACATGTTCCGGCGCTTCCGGAACATGTTCCGGCGCTTCCGGAATATCTTCCGGTGCTTCCGGAACATGTTCCGGTCCTTCCGGAACATGTTCCGGTGCTTCCGGAACATGTTCCGGTCCTTCCGGAAAATGTTCCGGGGCTTCCGAAACATGTTCCGGCGCTTCCGGAACATGGTCCGGTCCTTCCGGAACATGTTCCGGCGCTTCCAGAACATGTTCCGGCGCTTCCGGAACATGTTCCGGTCCTTCCGGAACATGTTCCGGTCCTTCCGCAATATGTTCCGGCGCTTCCGGAACATGTTCCGGTGCTTCCGGAACATGTTCCGGCGCTTCCGGAACATGTTCCGGTGCTTCCAGAACATGTTCCGGTGGTTCCGGAACATGTTCCGGTCGTTCCGGAACATGTTCCGGCGCGTCCGGAACATGTTCCGGCGCTTCCGGAACATGTTCCGGTCCTTCCGAAACATGTTCCGGCGCTTCCGGAACATGTTCCGGCGCTTCCGGAACATGTTCCGGCGCTTCCGGAACATGTTCCGGTCCTTCCGGAACATGTTCCGGTGCTTCCGGAATATCTTCCGGTGCTTCCGGAACATGTTCCGGCGCTTCCAGAATATCTTCCGGTGCTTCCGGAACATGTTCCGGTGCTTCCGGAACATGTTCCGGGGCTTCCGAAACATGTTCCGGCGCTTCCGGAACATGTTCCGAGCCTTCCGGAACATGTTCCGGTCCTTCCGCAACATGTTCCGGCGCTTCCGGAACATGTTCCGGTGCTTCCTGAACATGTTCCGGTGGTTCCGGAACATGTTCCGGTGCTTCCGGAACATGTTCCGGTGCTTCCGGAACATGTTCCGGCGCGTCCGGAACATGTTCCGGCGCTTCCGGAACATGTTCCAGTCCTTCCGGAACATGTTCCGGCGCTTCCGCAACATGTTCCGGTCCTTCCGGAACATGTTCCGGTCCTTCCGGAACATGTTCCGGCGCTTCCGGAACATGTTCGGGCGCTTCCGCAACATGTTCCGGTCCTTCCGGAACATGTTACGGTCCTTCCGGAACATGTTCCGGTGCTTCCGGAACATGTTCCGGTGGTTCCGGAACATGTTGCGGTCCTTCCGGAACATGTTCCGGTGCTTCCGGAATATCTTCCGGTGCTTCCGGAACATGTTCCGGTCCTTCCGGAACATGTTCCGGTGCTTCCGGAATATCTTCCGGTCCTTCCGGAACATGTTCCGGTCCTTCCGGAACATGTTCCGATGCTTCCGGAACATGTTCCGGTCCTTCCGGAACATGTTCCGGGGCTTCCGAAACATGTTCCGGCGCTTCCGGAACATGGTCCGGTCCTTCCGGAACATGTTCCGGCGCTTCAGGAACATGTTCCGGCGCTTCCGGAACATGTTCCGGTCCTTCCGGAACATGTTCCGGTCCTTCCGCAACATGTTCCGGCGCTTCCGGAACATGATCCGGAAGAACCGGAACATGTTCCGGCGCTTCCGGAACATGTTCCGGTCCTTCCGGAAAATGTGCCGGCGCTTCCGGAACATGTTCCGGTGTTTCCGGAACATGTTCCGGTGCTTCCGGAACATGTTCCGGTGCTTCCGGAACATGTTCCGGTCCTTCCGGAATATCTTCCGGTGCTTCCGGAACATGTTCTGGTGCTTCCGGAATATCTTCCGGCGCTTCCGCAACATGTTCCGGTCCTTCCGGAACATGTTCCGGTCCTTCCGGAACATGTTCCGGCGCTTCCGGAACATGTTCGGGCGCTTCCGCAACATGTTCTGGTCCTTCCGGAACATGTTACGGTCCTTCCGGAACATGTTCCGGTGCTTCCGGAACATGTTCCGGTGCTTCCGGAACATGTTGCGGTCCTTCCGGAACATGTTCCGGTGCTTCCGGAATATCTTCCGGTGCTTCCGGAACATGTTCCGGTCCTTCCGGAACATGTTCCGGTGCTTCCGGAATATCTTCCGGTCCTTCCGGAACATGTTCCGGTCCTTCCGGAACATGTTCCGGTGCTTCCGGAACATGTTCCGGTCCTTCCGGAACATGTTCCGGGGCTTCCGAAACATGTTCCGGCGCTTCCGGAACATGGTCCGGTCCTTCTGGAACATGTTCCGGCGCTTCAGGAACATGTTCCGGCGCTTCCGGAACATGTTCCGGTCCTTCCGGAACATGTTCCGGTCCTTCCGCAACATGTTCCGGCGCTTCCGGAACATGTTCCGGAAGAACCGGAACATGTTCCGGCGCTTCCGGAACATGTTCCGGTCCTTCCGGAAAATGTGCCGGCGCTTCCGGAACATGTTCCGGTGTTTCCGGAACATGTTCCGGTGCTTCCGGAACATGTTCCGGTGCTTCCGGAACATGTTCCGGTCCTTCCGGAATATCTTCCGGTGCTTCCGGAACATGTTCCGGTGCTTCCGGAATATCTTCCGGTCCTTCCGGAACATGTTCCGGTCCTTCCGGAACATGTTCCGGGGCTTCTGAAACATGTTCCGGCGCTTCCGGAACATGGTCCGGTCCTTCCGGAACATGTTCCGGCGCTTCAGGAACATGTTCCGGCGCTTCCGGAACATGTTCCGGTCCTTCCGGAACATGTTCCGGTCCTTCCGCAACATGTTCCGGCGCTTCCGGAACATGTTCAGGAAGAACCGGAACATGTTCCGGCGCTTCCGGAACATGTTCCGGTCCTTCCGGAAAATGTTCCGGCGATTCCGGAACATGTTCCGGTCCTTCCGGAACATGTTCCGGTGCTTCCGGAACATGTTCCGGTCCTTCCGCGACATGTTCCGGCGCTTCCGGAACATGTTCCGGTCCTTCCGGAACATGTTCCGGTGCTTCCGGAATATCTTCCGGTGCTTCCGGAACATGTTCCGGCGCTTCCAGAATATCCTCGGGTGCTTCCGGAACATGTTCCGGTGCTTCCGGAATATCTTCCGGTGCTTCCGGAACATGTTCCGGCGCTTCCAGAATATCCTCGGGTGCTTCCGGAACATGTTCCGGTCCTTCCGGAACATGTTCCGGTGCTTCCGGAACATGTTCCGGTCCTTCCGGAACATGTTCCGGCGCTTCCGAAACATATTCCGGCGCTTCCGGAACATGTTCCGGTCCTTCCGGAACATGTTCCGGCGCTTCCGAAACATGTTCCGGCGCTTCCGGAACATGGTCCGGTCCTTCCGGAACATGTTCCGGCGCTTCAGGAACATGTTCCGGCGCTTCCGGAACATGTTCCGGTCCTTCCGGAACATGTTCCGGTCCTTCCGCAACATGTTCCGGCGCTTCCGGAACATGTTCTGGAAGAACCGGAACATGTTCCGGCGCTTCCGGAACATGTTCCGGTCCTTGCGGAAAATGTTTCGGCGATTCCGGAACATGTTCCGGTCCTTCCGGAACATGTTCCGGCGCTTCCGGAACATGTTCCGGCGCTTCCGAAACATGTTCCGGCGCTTCCAGAACATGTTCCGGTCCTTCCAGAACATGTTCCGGCGCTTCCGGAACATGTTCCGGCGCTTCCGGAACATGTTCCGGTCCTTCCGGAACATGTTCCGGTCCTTCCGGAACATGTTCCGGTGCTTCCGGAATATCTTCCGGTGCTTCCGGAACATGTTCCGGCGCTTCCAGAATATCTTCCGGTGCTTCCGGAACATGTTCCGGTGCTTCCGGAACATGTTCCGGGGCTTCCGAAACATGTTCCGGCGCTTCCGGAACATGTTCCGAGCCTTCCGGAACATGTTCCGGTCCTTCCGCAACATGTTCCGGCGCTTCCGGAACATGTTCCGGTGCTTCCTGAACATGTTCCGGTGGTTCCGGAACATGTTCCGGTCCTTCCGGAACATGTTCCGGTCCTTCCGGAACATGTTCCGGCGCTTCCGGAACATGTTCGGGCGCTTCCGCAACATGTTCCGGTCCTTCCGGAACATGTTCCGGTCCTTCCGGAACATGTTCCGGCGCTTCCGGAACATGTTCGGGCGCTTCCGCAACATGTTCCGGTCCTTCCGGAACATGTTACGGTCCTTCCGGAACATGTTCCGGTGCTTCCGGAACATGTTCCGGTGCTTCCAGAACATGTTGCGGTCCTTCCGGAACATGTTCCGGTGCTTCCGGAATATCTTCCGGTGCTTCCGGAACATGTTCCGGTCCTTCCGGAACATGTTCCGGTGCTTCCGGAATATCTTCCGGTCCTTCCGGAACATGTTCCCGTCCTTCCGGAACATGTTCCGGTGCTTCCGGAACATGTTCCGGTCCTTCCGGAACATGTTCCGGGGCTTCCGAAACATGTTCCGGCGCTTCCGGAACATGGTCCGGTCCTTCCGGAACATGTTCCGGCGCTTCAGGAACATGTTCCGGCGCTTCCGGAACATGTTCCGGTCCTTCCGGAACATGTTCCGGTCCTTCCGCAACATGTTCCGGTCCTTCCGGAAAATGTGCCGGCGCTTCCGGAACATGTTCCGGTGTTTCCGGAACATGTTCCGGTGCTTCCGGAACATGTTCCGGTGCTTCCGGAACATGTTCCGGTCCTTCCGGAATATCTTCCGGTGCTTCCGGAACATGTTCCGGTGCTTCCGGAACATGTTCCGGTGCTTCCAGAACATGTTCCGGTCCTTCCGGAACATGTTCCGGGGCTTCCGAAACATGTTCCGGCGCTTCCGGAACATGGTCCGGTCCTTCCGGAACATGTTCCGGCGCTTCAGGAACATGTTCCGGCGCTTCCGGAACATGTTCCGGTCCTTCCGGAACATGTTCCGGTCCTTCCGCAACATGTTCCGGCGCTTCCGGAACATGTTCAGGAAGAACCGGAACATGTTCCGGCGCTTCCGGAACATGTTCCGGTCCTTCCGGCACATGTTCCGGTGCTTCCGGAATATCTTCCGGTGCTTCCGGAACATGTTCCGGCGCTTCCAGAATATCCTCGGGTGCTTCCGGAACATGTTCCGGTGCTTCCGGAATATCTTCCGGTGCTTCCGGAACATGTTCCGGCGCTTCCAGAATATCCTCGGGTGCTTCCGGAACATGTTCCGGTCCTTCCGGAACATGTTCCGGTGCTTCCGGAACATGTTCCGGTCCTTCCGGAACATGTTCCGGCGCTTCCGAAACATATTCCGGCGCTTCCGGAACATGTTCCGGTCCTTCCGGAACATGTTCCGGGGCTTCCGAAACATGTTCCGGCGCTTCCGGAACATGGTCCGGTCCTTCCGGAACATGTTCCGGCGCTTCAGGAACATGTTCCGGCGCTTCAGGAACATGTTCCGGTCCTTCCGGAACATGTTCCGGTCCTTCCGCAACATGTTCCGGCGCTTCCGGAACATGTTCCAGAAGAACCGGAACATGTTCCGGCGCTTCCGGAACATGTTCCGGTCCTTCCGGAAAATGTTCCGGCGATTCCGGAACATGTTCCGGTCCTTCCGGAACATGTTCCGGCGCTTCCGGAACATGTTCCGGTCCTTCCGGAACATGTTCCGGCGCTTCCGAAACATGTTCCGGCGCTTCCAGAACATGTTCCGGTCCTTCCGGAACATGTTCCGGCGCTTCCGGAACATGTTCCGGCGCTTCCGGAACATGTTCCGGCGCTTCCGGAACGTGTTCCGGTGCTTCCGGAATATCTTCCGGTGCTTCCGGAACATGTTCCGGCGCTTCCAGAATATCCTCGGGTGCTTCCGGAACATGTTCCGGTCCTTCCGGAACATGTTCCGGTGCTTCCGGAACATGTTCTGGTCCTTCCGAAACATGTTCCGGCGCTTCCGAAACATATTCCGGCGCTTCCGGAACATGTTCCGGTCCTTCCGGAACATGTTCCGGTGCTTCCGGAAGATGTTCGGGCGCTTCCGGAACATGTTCCGGCGCTTCCGGAACATGTTCCGGTGCTTCCGGAACATGTTCCGGTCCTTCCGGAAGATGTTCCGGCGCTTCCGGAACATGTTCCGGCGCTTCCGGAACATGTTCCGGTCCTTCCGGAACATGTTCCGGTCCTTCCGGAACATGTTCCGGTGCTTCCGGAACATGTTCCGGCGATTCCGGAACATGTTACGGTCCTTCCGGAACATGTTCCGGTCCTTCCGGAACATGTTCCGGTGCTTCCGGAACATGTTTCGGTCCTTCCGGAACATGTTCCGGCGCTTCCGAAAACATGTTCCGGTCCTTCCGGAACATGTTCCGGTCCTTCCGGAACATGTTCCGGCGCTTCCGGAACATGTTCCGATGCTTCCGGAACATGTTCCGGTCCTTCCGGAACATGTTCCGGTCCTTCCGCAACATGTTCCGGCGCTTCCGGAACATGTTCCGGTCCTTCCGGAACATGTTCCGGCGCTTCCGGAACATGTTCCGGTCCTTCCGCAACATGTTCCGGTGCTTCCGGAACATGTTCCGGCGTTTCCGGAACATGCTCCGGCGCTTCCCGAACATGTTCCGGCGCTTCCGGAACATGTTCCGGTGCTTCCGGAACATGTTCCGGTCCTTCCGGAACATGTTCCGGTCCTTCCAGAACATGTTCCGGTCCTTCCGGAACATGTTCCGGTCCTTCCGGAACATGTTCCGGCGCTTCCGGAACATGTTCCAGTCCTTCCGGAACATGTTCCGGTCCTTCCGGAACATGTTCCGTTGCTTCCGGAAGATGTTCGGGCGCTTCCGGAACATGTTCCGGCGATCCCGGAACATGTTCCGGTCCTTCCGGAACATGTTCCGGTCCTTCCGGATCATGTTCCGGTGCTTCCGGAACATGTTCCGGCGCTTCCGGAACATGTTCCGGTCCTTCCGGAACATGTTCCGGTCCTTCCGGAACATGTTCCGGTCCTTCCGGAACATGTTCCGGCGCTTCCGGAACATGTTCCGGTCCTTCCGGAACATGTTCCGGTGCTTCCGTAACATGTTCCGGTCCTTCCGGAACATGTTCCGGTGCTTCCGGAATATCTTCGGGTGCTTCCGGAACATGTTCCGGCGCTTCCGGAATATCTTCCGGTGCTTCCGGAACATGTTCCGGTCCTTCCGGAACATGTTCCGGTGCTTCCGGAACATGTTCCGGTCCTTCCGGAACATGTTCCGGCGCTTCCGAAACATGTTCCGGCGCTTCCTGAACATGTTCCGGTCCTTCCGGAACATGTTCCGGCGCTTCCGGAACATGTTCCGGTCCTTCCGGAACATGTTCCGGTCCTTCCGCAACATGTTCCGGCGCTTCCTGAACATGTTCCGGTGCTTCCGGAACATGTTCCGGTGCTTCCGGAACATGTTCCGGCGCTTCCGGAACATGTTCCGGCGCTTCCGGAACATGTTCCTCCGAAATATGTTCCGGTCCTTCCGCAACATGTTCCGGAAGGACCGGAACATGTTCCGGTGGTTCCGGAACATGTTCCGATGCTTCCTGAACATGTTCCGGCGCTTCCGGAACATGTTCCGGTCCTTCCGGAACATGTTCCGGGGCTTCCGGAACATGTTCCGGTTCTTCCGGAACATGTTCCGGCGCTTCCGGAACATGTTCCGGTGCTTGCGGAACATGTTCCGGTCCTTCCGGAACATGTTCCGGCGCTTCCGGAACATGTTCCGGTCCTTCCGGAACATGTTCTGGTCCTTCCGAAAGATGTTCCGGTGGTTCCGGAACATGTTCCGGTGGTTCCGGAACATGTTCCGCCGCTTCCGGAACATGTTCCGGTCCTACATGTTCCAGTCCTTCCGGAACATGTTCCGGTGCTTCCGGAACATGTTCCGGTCCTTCCGGAACATGTTCCGGCGCTTCCGGAACATGTTCCGGTCCTTCCGGAACATGTTCCGGCGTTTCTGGAACATGCTCCGGCGCTTCCCGAACATGTTCCGGCGCTTCCGGAACATGTTCCGGTCCTTCCGGAACATGTTCCGGTCCTTCCGGAACATGCTCCGGCGCTTCCGGAACATGCTCCGGCGCTTCCGGAACATGTTCCGGCGCTTCCGGAACATGTTCCGGTGCTTCCGGAACATGTTCCGGTGCTTCCGGAACATGTTCCGGTGCTTCCGGAACATGTTCCGGCGCTTCCGGAACATGTTCCGGCGCTTTCAGAACATGTTCCGGTCCTACATGTTCCGGTGCTTCCGGAACATGTTCCGGTGCTTCCGGAACATGTTCCGGTCCTTCCGCAACATGATCCGGTCCTTCCGGAACATGTTCCGGTCCTTCCGGAACATGTTCCGGCGCTTCCGCAACATGTTCCGGCGCTTCCGGAACATGTTCCGGTCCTTCCGGAACATGTTCCGGTCCTTCCGGAACATGTTCCGGCGATTGCGGAACATGTTCCGGTGCTTGCGGAACATGTTCCTCCGGAACATGTTCCGGTCCTTCCGGAACATGTTCCGGTCCTTCCGGAACATGTTCCGGCGCTTCCGGAACATGTTCCGGTCCTTCCGGAACATGTTCCGGTCCTTCCGGAACATGTTCCGGCGCTTCCGGAACATGTTCCGGCCCTTCCGGAACATGTTCCGGAACATGTTCCGGTGCTTCCGGAACATGTTCCGGTGCTTCCGGGACATGTTCCGGTGCTTCCGGAACATGTTCCGGTGCTTCCGGAACATGTTGCGGTGCTTCCCGAACATGTTCCGGCGCTTCCGGAACATGTTCCGGTCCTTCCGGAACATGTTCCGGTCCTTCCCGAACATGTTCCGGCGCTTCCGGAACATGTTCCGGTCCTTCCGGAACATGTTCCGGTGCTTCCGGAACATGTTCCGGTCCTTCCGGAAGATGTTCCGGCACTTCCGGAACATGTTCCGGTCCTTCTGGAACATGTTCCGGCGCTTCCGGAACATGTTCCGGGGCTTCCGGAAAATGTTCCGGCGCTTCCAGAACATGTTCCGGTCCTTCCGGAACATGTTCCGGTGCTTCCGGAACATGTTCCGGCGCCGCTTGCGGAACATGTTCCGGTGCTTGCGGAACATGTTCCGGTGCTTGCGGAACATGTACCTGCGCTTCCGGAACATGTTCCGGTGCTTCCGGAACATGTTCCGGTCATTCCGGAACATGTTCCGGTGCTTCCGGAACATGTTCCGGTCCTTCCGGAACATGTTCCGGCGATTCCGGAATATGTTCCGGTGGTTCCGGAACATGTTCGGGTGCTTCCGGAACATGTTCCGGTCCTTCCGCAACATGTTCCGGTCCTTCCGCAACATGTTCCGGTCCTTCCGGAACATGTTCCGGCGCTTCCGGAACATGTTCCGGCGCTTCCGGAACATGTTCCGGCGCTTCCGGAACGTGTTCCGGTCCTTCCGGAACATGTTCCGGTCCTTTCGGAACACGTTCCGGTCCTTCCGGAACATGTTCCGGTCCTTCCGGAACATGTTCCGGCGCTTCCGAAACATGTTCCGGCGCTTCCGGAACATGTTCCGGTCCTTCCGGAACATGTTCCGGCGCTTCCGGAACATGTTCCGGTCCTTCCGGAACATGTTCCGGTCCTTCCGCAACATGTTCCGGTGCTTCCTGAACATGTTCCGGTGCTTCCGGAACATGTTCCGGTGCTTCCGGAACATGTTCCGGCGCTTCCGGAACATGTTCCGGCGCTTCCGGAACATGTTCCTCCGAAATATGTTCCGGTCCTTCCGCAACATGTCCCGGTGGTTCCGGAACATGTTCCGGTCCTTCCGGAACATGTTCCGGTGGTTCCGGAACATGTTCCGGCGCTTCCGGAACATGTTCCGGCCCTTTCGGAACATGTTCCGGTGGTTCCGGAACATGTTCCGATGCTTCCTGAACATGTTCCGGCGCTTCCGGAACATGTTCCGGTCCTTCCGGAACATGTTCCGGCGCTTCCGGAACATGTTCCGGTGCTTGCGGAACATGTTCCGGTCCTTCCGGAACATGTTCCGGCGCTTCCGAAACATGTTCCGGCGCTTCCGGAACATGTTCCGGTCCTTCCGGAACATGTTCCGGCGCTTCCGGAACATGTTCCGGTCCTTCCGGAACATGTTCCGGTCCTTCCGCAACATGTTCCGGCGCTTCCTGAACATGTTCCGGTGCTTCCGGAACATGTTCCGGTGCTTCCAGAACATGTTCCGGCGCTTCCGGAACATGTTCCGGCGCTTCCGGAACATGTTCCTCCGAAATATGTTCCGGTCCTTCCGCAACATGTTCCGGTGGTTCCGGAACATGTTCCGGTCCTTCCGGAACATGTTCCGGTGGTTCCGGAACATGTTCCGGCGCTTCCGGAACATGTTCCGGCCCTTCCGGAACATGTTCCGGTGCTTCCGGAACATGTTCCGGTCCTTCCGGAACATGTTCCGGCGCTTTCGGAACATGTTCCGGTGGTTCCGGAACATGTTCCGATGCTTCCTGAACATGTTCCGGCGCTTCCGGAACATGTTCCGGTCCATCCGGAACATGTTCCGGGGCTTCCGGAACATGTTCCGGTTCTTCCGGAACATGTTCCGGCGCTTCCGGAACATGTTCCGGTGCTTGCGGAACATGTTCCGGTCCTTCCGGAACATGTTCCGCCGCTTCCGGAACATGTTCCGGTCCTTCCGGAACATGTTCCGGCGCTTCCGGAACATGTTCCGGTCCTTCCGGAACATGTTCCGGTCCTTCCGGAACATGTTCCGGCGTTTCCGGAACATGCTCCGGCGCTTCCCGAACATGTTCCGGCGCTTCCGGAACATGTTCCGGTCCTTCCGGAACATGTTCCGGTCCTTCCGGAACATGCTCCGGCGCTTCCGGAACATGCTCCGGCGCTTCCGGAACATGTTCCGGCGCTTCCGGAACATGTTCCGGTGCTTCCGGAACATGTTCCGGTGCTTCCGGAACATGTTCCGGTGCTTCCGGAACATGTTCCGGCGCTTCCGGAACATGTTCCGGCGCTTCCAGAACATGTTCCGGTCCTACATGTTCCGGTGCTTCCGGAACATGTTCCGGTGCTTCCGGAACATGTTCCGGTCCTTCCGCAACATGTTCCGGTCCTTCCGGAACATGTTGCGGTCCTTCCGGAACATGTTCCGGTGCTTCCGGAAGATGTTCCGGCGCTTCCGGAACATGTTCCGGTCCTTCCGGAACATGTTCCGGTCCTTCCCGAACATGTTCCGGCGCTTCCGGAACATGTTCCGGTCCTTCCGGAACATGTTCCGGTGCTTCCGGAACATGTTCCGGTCCTTCCGGAAGATGTTCCGGCACTTCCGGAACATGTTCCGGTCCTTCTGGAACATGTTCCGGCGCTTCCGGAACATGTTCCGGGGCTTCCGGAAAATGTTCCGGCGCTTCCAGAACATGTTCCGGTCCTTCCGGAACATGTTCCGGTGCTTCCGGAACATGTTCCGGCGCCGCTTGCGGAACATGTTCCGGTGCTTGCGGAACATGTTCCGGTGCTTGCGGAACATGTACCTGCGCTTCCGGAACATGTTCCGGTGCTTCCGGAACATGTTCCGGTCATTCCGGAACATGTTCCGGTGCTTCCGGAACATGTTCCGGTCCTTCCGGAACATGTTCCGGCGATTCCGGAATATGTTCCGGTGGTTCCGGAACATGTTCCGGTGCTTCCGGAACATGTTCCGGTCCTTCCGCAACATGTTCCGGTCCTTCCGCAACATGTTCCGGTCCTTCCGGAACATGTTCCGGCGCTTCCGGAACATGTTCCGGCGCTTCCGGAACATGTTCCGGCGCTTCCGGAACGTGTTCCGGTCCTTCCGGAACATGTTCCGGTCCTTTCGGAACACGTTCCGGTCCTTCCGGAACATGTTCCGGTCCTTCCGGAACATGTTCCGGCGCTTCCGAAACATGTTCCGGCGCTTCCGGAACATGTTCCGGTCCTTCCGGAACATGTTCCGGCGCTTCCGGAACATGTTCCGGTCCTTCCGGAACATGTTCCGGTCCTTCCGCAACATGTTCCGGTGCTTCCTGAACATGTTCCGGTGCTTCCGGAACATGTTCCGGTGCTTCCGGAACATGTTCCGGCGCTTCCGGAACATGTTCCGGCGCTTCCGGAACATGTTCCTCCGAAATATGTTCCGGTCCTTCCGCAACATGTCCCGGTGGTTCCGGAACATGTTCCGGTCCTTCCGGAACATGTTCCGGTGGTTCCGGAACATGTTCCGGCGCTTCCGGAACATGTTCCGGCCCTTCCGGAACATGTTCCGGTGCTTCCGGAACATGTTCCGGTCCTTCCGGAACATGTTCCGGCGCTTTCGGAACATGTTCCGGTGGTTCCGGAACATGTTCCGATGCTTCCTGAACATGTTCCGGCGCTTCCGGAACATGTTCCGGTCCTTCCGGAACATGTTCCGGCGCTTCCGGAACATGTTCCGGTGCTTGCGGAACATGTTCCGGTCCTTCCGGAACATGTTCCGGTCCTTCCGGAACATGTTCCGGCGCTTCCGGAACATGTTCCGGTCCTTCCGGAACATGTTCCGGCGCTTCCGGAACATGTTCCGGTCCTTCCGGAACATGTTCCGGTCCTTCCGCAACATGTTCCGGCGCTTCCTGAACATGTTCCGGTGCTTCCGGAACATGTTCCGGTGCTTCCAGAACATGTTCCGGCGCTTCCGGAACATGTTCCGGCGCTTCCGGAACATGTTCCTCCGAAATATGTTCCGGTCCTTCCGCAACATGTTCCGGTGGTTCCGGAACATGTTCCGGTCCTTCCGGAACATGTTCCGGTGGTTCCGGAACATGTTCCGGCGCTTCCGGAACATGTTCCGGCCCTTCCGGAACATGTTCCGGTGCTTCCGGAACATGTTCCGGTCCTTCCGGAACATGTTCCGGCGCTTTCGGAACATGTTCCGGTGGTTCCGGAACATGTTCCGATGCTTCCTGAACATGTTCCGGCGCTTCCGGAACATGTTCCGGTCCATCCGGAACATGTTCCGGGGCTTCCGGAACATGTTCCGGTTCTTCCGGAACATGTTCCGGCGCTTCCGGAACATGTTCCGGTGCTTGCGGAACATGTTCCGGTCCTTCCGGAACATGTTCCGCCGCTTCCGGAACATGTTCCGGCGCTTCCGGAACATGTTCCGGTCCTTCCGGAACATGTTCCGGTCCTTCCGGAACATGTTCCGGCGTTTCCGGAACATGCTCCGGCGCTTCCCGAACATGTTCCGGCGCTTCCGGAACATGTTCCGGTCCTTCCGGAACATGTTCCGGTCCTTCCGGAACATGCTCCGGCGCTTCCGGAACATGCTCCGGCGCTTCCGGAACATGTTCCGGCGCTTCCGGAACATGTTCCGGTGCTTCCGGAACATGTTCCGGTGCTTCCGGAACATGTTCCGGTGCTTCCGGAACATGTTCCGGTGCTTCCGGAACATGTTCCGGCGCTTCCGGAACATGTTCCGGCGCTTCCAGAACATGTTCCGGTCCTACATGTTCCGGTGCTTCCGGAACATGTTCCGGTCCTTCCGCAACATGTTCCGGTCCTTCCGGAACATGTTGCGGTCCTTCCGGAACATGTTCCGGTGCTTCCGGAAGATGTTCCGGCGCTTCCGGAACATGTTCCGGTCCTTCCGGAACATGTCCCCGCGCTTCCGGAACATGTTCCGGCGCTTCCGCAACATGTTCCGGCGCTTCCGGAACATGTTCCGGCGCTTCCGGAACATGTTCCGGTCCTTCCGGAACATGTTCCGGCGATTGCGGAACATGTTCCGGTGCTTGCGGAACATGTTCCTCCGGAACATGTTCCGGTCCTTCCGGAACATGTTCCGGTCCTTCCGGAACATGTTCCGGCGCTTCCGGAACATGTTCCGGTCCTTCCGGAACATGTTCCGGCGCTTCCGGAACATGTTCCGGCCCTTCCGGAACATGTTCCGGCGCTTCCGGAACATGTTCCGGCGCTTCCGGAACATGTTCCGGTCCTTCCGGAACATGTTCCGGCGATTGCGGAACATGTTCCGGTGCTTGCGGAACATGTTCCGGTCCTTCCGGAACATGTTCCGGTCCTTCCGGAACATGTTCCGGCGCTTCCGGAACATGTTCCGGTCCTTCCGGAACATGTTCCGGCGCTTCCGGAACATGTTCCGGCCCTTCCGGAACATGTTCCGGTGCTTCCGGAACATGTTCCGGTCCTTCCGGAACATGTTCCGGCGCTTTCGGAACATGTTCCGGTGGTTCCGGAACATGTTCCGATGCTTCCTGAACATGTTCCGGCGCTTCCGGAACATGTTCCGGTCCTTCCGGAACATGTTCCGGCGCTTCCGGAACATGTTCCGGTCCTTCCGGAACATGTTCCGGTCCTTCCGCAACATGTTCCGGCGCTTCCTGAACATGTTCCGGTGCTTCCGGAACATGTTCCGGTGCTTCCAGAACATGTTCCGGCGCTTCCGGAACATGTTCCGGCGCTTCCGGAACATGTTCCTCCGAAATATGTTCCGGTCCTTCCGCAACATGTTCCGGTGGTTCCGGAACATGTTCCGGTCCTTCCGGAACATGTTCCGGTGGTTCCGGAACATGTTCCGGCGCTTCCGGAACATGTTCCGGCCCTTCCGGAACATGTTCCGGTGCTTCCGGAACATGTTCCGGTCCTTCCGGAACATGTTCCGGCGCTTTCGGAACATGTTCCGGTGGTTCCGGAACATGTTCCGATGCTTCCTGAACATGTTCCGGCGCTTCCGGAACATGTTCCGGTCCATCCGGAACATGTTCCGGGGCTTCCGGAACATGTTCCGGTTCTTCCGGAACATGTTCCGGCGCTTCCGGAACATGTTCCGGTGCTTGCGGAACATGTTCCGGTCCTTCCGGAACATGTTCCGGCGCTTCCGGAACATGTTCCGGTCCTTCCGGAACATGTTCCGGCGCTTCCGGAACATGTTCCGGTCCTTCCGGAACATGTTCCGGTCCTTCCGGAACATGTTCCGGCGTTTCCGGAACATGCTCCGGCGCTTCCCGAACATGTTCCGGCGCTTCCGGAACATGTTCCGGTCCTTCCGGAACATGTTCCGGTCCTTCCGGAACATGCTCCGGCGCTTCCGGAACATGCTCCGGCGCTTCCGGAACATGTTCCGGCGCTTCCGGAACATGTTCCGGTGCTTCCGGAACATGTTCCGGTGCTTCCGGAACATGTTCCGGTGCTTCCGTAACATGTTCCGGCGCTTCCGGAACATGTTCCGGCGCTTCCAGAACATGTTCCGGTCCTACATGTTCCGGTGCTTCCGGAACATGTTCCGGTCCTTCCGCAACATGTTCCGGTCCTTCCGGAACATGTTGCGGTCCTTCCGGAACATGTTCCGGTGCTTCCGGAAGATGTTCCGGCGCTTCCGGAACATGTTCCGGTCCTTCCGGAACATGTCCCGGCGCTTCCGGAACATGTTCCGGCGCTTCCGCAACATGTTCCGGCGCTTCCGGAACATGTTCCGGCGCTTCCGGAACATGTTCCGGTCCTTCCGGAACATGTTCCGGCGATTGCGGAACATGTTCCGGTGCTTGCGGAACATGTTCCTCCGGAACATGTTCCGGTCCTTCCGGAACATGTTCCGGCGCTTCCGGAACATGTTCCGGTCCTTCCAGAACATGTTCCGGCGCTTCCGGAACATGTTCCGGCCCTTCCGGAACATGTTCCGGTGCTTCCGGAACATGTTCCGGTCCTTCCGGAACATGTTCCGGCGCTTTCGGAACATGTTCCGGTGGTTCCGGAACATGTTCCGATGCTTCCTGAACATGTTCCGGCGCTTCCGGAACATGTTCCGGTCCTTCCGGAACATGTTCCGGCGCTTCCGGAACATGTTCCGGTCCTTCCGGAACATGTTCCGGTCCTTCCGCAACATGTTCCGGCGCTTCCTGAACATGTTCCGGTGCTTCCGGAACATGTTCCGGTGCTTCCAGAACATGTTCCGGCGCTTCCGGAACATGTTCCGGCGCTTCCGGAACATGTTCCTCCGAAATATGTTCCGGTCCTTCCGCAACATGTTCCGGTGGTTCCGGAACATGTTCCGGTCCTTCCGGAACATGTTCCGGTGGTTCCGGAACATGTTCCGGCGCTTCCGGAACATGTTCCGGCCCTTCCGGAACATGTTCCGGTGCTTCCGGAACATGTTCCGGTCCTTCCGGAACATGTTCCGGCGCTTTCGGAACATGTTCCGGTGGTTCCGGAACATGTTCCGATGCTTCCTGAACATGTTCCGGCGCTTCCGGAACATGTTCCGGTCCATCCGGAACATGTTCCGGGGCTTCCGGAACATGTTCCGGTTCTTCCGGAACATGTTCCGGCGCTTCCGGAACATGTTCCGGTGCTTGCGGAACATGTTCCGGTCCTTCCGGAACATGTTCCGCCGCTTCCGGAATATGTTCCGGTCCTTCCGGAACATGTTCCGGCGCTTCCGGAACATGTTCCGGTCCTTCCGGAACATGTTCCGGTCCTTCCGGAACATGTTCCGGCGTTTCCGGAACATGCTCCGGCGCTTCCCGAACATGTTCCGGCGCTTCCGGAACATGTTCCGGTCCTTCCGGAACATGTTCCGGTCCTTCCGGAACATGCTCCGGCGCTTCCGGAACATGCTCCGGCGCTTCCGGAACATGTTCCGGCGCTTCCGGAACATGTTCCGGTGCTTCCGGAACATGTTCCGGTGCTTCCGGAACATGTTCCGGTGCTTCCGGAACATGTTCCGGCGCTTCCGGAACATGTTCCGGCGCTTCCAGAACATGTTCCGGTCCTACATGTTCCGGTGCTTCCGGAACATGTTCCGGTGCTTCCGGAACATGTTCCGGTCCTTCCGCAACATGTTCCGGTCCTTCCGGAACATGTTGCGGTCCTTCCGGAACATGTTCCGGTGCTTCCGGAAGATGTTCCGGCGCTTCCGGAACATGTTCCGGTCCTTCCGGAACATGTCCCGGCGCTTCCGGAACATGTTCCGGCGCTTCCGCAACATGTTCCGGCGCTTCCGGAACATGTTCCGGCGCTTCCGGAACATGTTCCGGTCCTTCCGGAACATGTTCCGGCGATTGCGGAACATGTTCCGGTGCTTGCGGAACATGTTCCTCCGGAACATGTTCCGGTCCTTCCGGAACATGTTCCGGTCCTTCCGGAACATGTTCCGGCGCTTCTGGAACATGTTCCGGTCCTTCCGGAACATGTTCCGGCGCTTCCGGAACATGTTCCGGTGGTTCCGGAACATGTTCCGATGCTTCCTGAACATGTTCCGGTGCTTCCGGAACATGTTCCGGTGCTTGCGGAACATGTTCCGGTCCTTCCGGAACATGTTCCGGCGCTTCCGAAACATGTTCCGGCGCTTCCGGAACATGTTCCGGTCCTTCCGGAACATGTTCCGGCGCTTCCGGAACATGTTCCGGTCCTTCCGGAACATGTTCCGGTCCTTCCGCAACATGTTCCGGCGGTTCCTGAACATGTTCCGGTGCTTCCGGAACATGTTCCGGTGCTTCCAGAACATGTTCCGGCGCTTCCGGAACATGTTCCGGCGCTTCCGGAACATGTTCCTCCGAAATATGTTCCGGTCCTTCCGCAACATGTTCCGGTGGTTCCGGAACATGTTCCGGTCCTTCCGGAACATGTTCCGGTGGTTCCGGAACATGTTCCGGCGCTTCCGGAACATGTTCCGGCCCTTCCGGAACATGTTCCGGTGCTTCCGGAACATGTTCCGGTCCTTCCGGAACATGTTCCGGCGCTTTCGGAACATGTTCCGGTGGTTCCGGAACATGTTCCGATGCTTCCTGAACATGTTCCGGCGCTTCCGGAACATGTTCCGGTCCTTCCGGAACATGTTCCGGTCCTTCCGGAACATGTTCCGGCGCTTCCGGAACATGTTCCGGTCCTTCCGGAACATGTTCCGGCGCTTCCGGAACATGTTCCGGTCCTTCCGGAACATGTTCCGGTCCTTCCGGAACATGTTCCGGCGTTTCCGGAACATGCCCCGGCGCTTCCCGAACATGTTCCGGCGCTTCCGGAACATGTTCCGGTCCTTCCGGAACATGTTCCGGTCCTTCCGGAACATGCTCCGGCGCTTCCGGAACATGTTCCGGCGCTTCCGGAACATGTTCCGGTGCTTCCGAAACATGTTCCGGTGCTTCCGGAACATGTTCCGGTGCTTCCGGAACATGTTCCGGCGCTTCCGGAACATGTTCCGGCGCTTCCAGAACATGTTCCGGTCCTACATGTTCCGGTGCTTCCGGAACATGTTCCGGTGCTTCCGGAACATGTTCCGGTCCTTCCGCAACATGTTCCGGTCCTTCCGGAACATGTTGCGGTCCTTCCGGAACATGTTCCGGTGCTTCCGGAAGATGTTCCGGCGCTTGCGGAACATGTTCCGGTCCTTCCGGAACATGTCCCGGCGCTTCCGGAACATGTTCCGGCGCTTCCGCAACATGTTCCGGCGCTTCCGGAACATGTTCCGGCGCTTCCGGAACATGTTCCGGAAGCGCCGGAACATGTTCCAGTCCTTCCGGAACATGTTCCGGTGCTTCCGGAACATGTTCCGGTCCTTCCGGAACATGTTCCGGCGCTTCCGGAACATGTTCCGGTCCTTCCGGAACATGTTCCGGCGTTTCCGGAACATGCTCCGGCGCTTCCCGAACATGTTCCGGCGCTTCCGGAACATGTTCCGGTCCTTCCGGAACATGTTCCGGTCCTTCCGGAACATGCTCCGGCGCTTCCGGAACATGCTCCGGCGCTTCCGGAACATGTTCCGGCGCTTCCGGAACATGTTCCGGTGCTTCCGGAACATGTTCCGGTGCTTCCGGAACATGTTCCGGTGCTTCCGGAACATGTTCCGGCGCTTCCGGAACATGTTCCGGCGCTTCCGGAACATGTTCCGGCGCTTCCAGAACATGTTCCGGTCCTACATGTTCCGGTGCTTCCGGAACATGTTCCGGTGCTTCCGGAACATGTTCCGGTCCTTCCGCAACATGTTCCGGTCCTTCCGGAACATGTTGCGGTCCTTCCGGAACATGTTCCGGTGCTTCCGGCAGATGTTCCGGCGCTTCCGGAACATGTTCCGGTCCTTCCGGAACATGTCCCGGCGCTTCCGGAACATGTTCCGGCGCTTCCGCAACATGTTCCGGCGCTTCCGGAACATGTTCCGGCGCTTCCGGAACATGTTCCGGTCCTTCCGGAACATGTTCCGGCGCTTCTGGAACATGTTCCGGTCCTTCCGGAACATGTTCCGGCGCTTCCGGAACATGTTCCGGCCCTTCCGGAACATGTTCCGGTGCTTCCGGAACATGTTCCGGTCCTTCCGGAACATGTTCCGGCGCTTTCGGAACATGTTCCGGTGGTTCCGGAACATGTTCCGATGCTTCCTGAACATGTTCCGGCGCTTCCGGAACATGTTCCGGTCCTTCCGGAACATGTTCCGGCGCTTCCGGAACATGTTCCGGTGCTTGCGGAACATGTTCCGGTCCTTCCGGAACATGTTCCGGCGCTTCCGAAACATGTTCCGGCGCTTCCGGAACATGTTCCGGTCCTTCCGGAACATGTTCCGGCGCTTCCGGAACATGTTCCGGTCCTTCCGGAACATGTTCCGGTCCTTCCGCAACATGTTCCGGCGGTTCCTGAACATGTTCCGGTGCTTCCGGAACATGTTCCGGTGCTTCCAGAACATGTTCCGGCGCTTCCGGAACATGTTCCGGCGCTTCCGGAACATGTTCCTCCGAAATATGTTCCGGTCCTTCCGCAACATGTTCCGGTGGTTCCGGAACATGTTCCGGTCCTTCCGGAACATGTTCCGGTGGTTCCGGAACATGTTCCGGCGCTTCCGGAACATGTTCCGGCCCTTCCGGAACATGTTCCGGTGCTTCCGGAACATGTTCCGGTCCTTCCGGAACATGTTCCGGCGCTTTCGGAACATGTTCCGGTGGTTCCGGAACATGTTCCGATGCTTCCTGAACATGTTCCGGCGCTTCCGGAACATGTTCCGGTCCTTCCGGAACATGTTCCGGTCCTTCCGGAACATGTTCCGGCGCTTCCGGAACATGTTCCGGTCCTTCCGGAACATGTTCCGGCGCTTCCGGAACATGTTCCGGTCCTTCCGGAACATGTTCCGGTCCTTCCGGAACATGTTCCGGCGTTTCCGGAACATGCTCCGGCGCTTCCCGAACATGTTCCGGCGCTTCCGGAACATGTTCCGGTCCTTCCGGAACATGTTCCGGTCCTTCCGGAACATGCTCCGGCGCTTCCGGAAAATGTTCCGGCGCTTCCGGAACATGTTCCGGTGCTTCCGAAACATGTTCCGGTGCTTCCGGAACATGTTCCGGTGCTTCCGGAACATGTTCCGGCGCTTCCGGAACATGTTCCGGCGCTTCCAGAACATGTTCCGGTCCTACATGTTCCGGTGCTTCCGGAACATGTTCCGGTGCTTCCGGAACATGTTCCGGTCCTTCCGCAACATGTTCCGGTCCTTCCGGAACATGTTGCGGTCCTTCCGGAACATGTTCCGGTGCTTCCGGAAGATGTTCCGGCGCTTGCGGAACATGTTCCGGTCCTTCCGGAACATGTCCCGGCGCTTCCGGAACATGTTCCGGCGCTTCCGCAACATGTTCCGGCGCTTCCGGAACATGTTCCGGCGCTTCCGGAACATGTTCCGGAAGCGCCGGAACATGTTCCAGTCCTTCCGGAACATGTTCCGGTGCTTCCGGAACATGTTCCGGTCCTTCCGGAACATGTTCCGGCGCTTCCGGAACATGTTCCGGTCCTTCCGGAACATGTTCCGGCGTTTCCGGAACATGCTCCGGCGCTTCCCGAACATGTTCCGGCGCTTCCGGAACATGTTCCGGTCCTTCCGGAACATGTTCCGGTCCTTCCGGAACATGCTCCGGCGCTTCCGGAACATGCTCCGGCGCTTCCGGAACATGTTCCGGCGCTTCCGGAACATGTTCCGGTGCTTCCGGAACATGTTCCGGTGCTTCCGGAACATGTTCCGGTGCTTCCGGAACATGTTCCGGCGCTTCCGGAACATGTTCCGGCGCTTCCGGAACATGTTCCGGTCCTACATGTTCCGGTGCTTCCGGAACATGTTCCGGTGCTTCCGGAACATGTTCCGGTCCTTCCGCAACATGTTCCGGTCCTTCCGGAACATGTTGCGGTCCTTCCGGAACATGTTCCGGTGCTTCCGGCAGATGTTCCGGCGCTTCCGGAACATGTTCCGGTCCTTCCGGAACATGTCCCGGCGCTTCCGGAACATGTTCCGGCGCTTCCGCAACATGTTCCGGCGCTTCCGGAACATGTTCCGGCGCTTCCGGAACATGTTCCGGTCCTTCCGGAACATGTTCCGGCGATTGCGGAACATGTTCCGGTGCTTGCGGAACATGTTCCTCCGGAACATGTTCCGGTCCTTCCGGAACATGTTCCGGTCCTTCCGGAACATGTTCCGGTCCTTCCGGAACATGTTCCGGCGCTTCCGGAACACGTTCCGGCCCTTCCGGAACATGTTCCGGAACATGTTCCGGTGCTTCCGGAACATGTTCCGGTGCTTCCGGGACATGTTCCGGTGCGTCCGGAACATGTTCCGGTGCTTCCGGAACATGTTGTGGTGCTTCCCGAACATGTTCCGGCGCTTCCGGAACATGTTCCGGTCCTTCCGGAACATGTTCCGGTCCTTCCCGAACATGTTCCGGCGCTTCCGGAACATGTTCCCGTCCTTCCGGAACATGTTCCGGTGCTTCCGGAACATGTTCCGGTCCTTCCGGAAGATGTTCCGGCACTTCCGGAACATGTTCCGGTCCTTCCGGAACATGTTCCGGCGCTTCCGGAACATGTTCCGGGGCTTCCGGAAAATGTTCCGGCGCTTCCAGAACATGTTCCGGTCCTTCCGGAACATGTTCCGGTGCTTCCGGAACATGTTCCGGCGCTTGCGGAACATGTTCCGGTGCTTGCGGAACATGTTCCGGTGCTTGCGGAACATGTTCCGGTGCTTGCGGAACATGTACCGGCGCTTCCGGAACATGTTCCGGTGCTTCCGGAACATGTTCCGGTCATTCCGGAACATGTTCCGGTGCTTCCGGAACATGTTCCGGTCCTTCCGGAACATGTTCCGGCGATTCCGGAACATGTTCCGGCGCTTCCGGAACATGTTCCGGTCCTTCCGGAACATGTTCCGGCGATTCCGGAACATGTTCCGGCGCTTCCGGAACATGTTCCCGTCCTTCCGGAACATGTTCCGGTGCTTCCTGAACATGTTCCGGTGCTTCCGGAACATGTTCCGGTGCTTCCGGAACATGTTCCGGTCCTTCCGCAACATGTTCCGGTCCTTCCGCAACATGTTCCGGTCCTTCCGGAACATGTTCCGGCGCTTCCGGAACATGTTCCGGTCCTTCCGGAACATGTTCCGGTGCTTCCGGAACACGTTCCGGTCCTTCCGGAACATGTTCCGGCGCTTCCGGAATATCTTCCGGTGCTTCCGGAACATGTTCCGGCGCTTCCGGAATATCTTCCGGTGCTTCCGGAACATGTTCCGGTCATTCCGGAACACGTTCCGGTCCTTCCGGAACATGTTCCGGCGCTTCCGGAATATCTTCCGGTGCTTCCGGAACATGTTCCGGTCCTTCCGGAACATGTTCCGGTGCTTCCGGAACATGTTCCGGTCCTTCCGCAACATGTTCCGGTCCTTCCGGAACATGTTCCGGTCCTTCCGGAACATGTTCCGGCGCTTCCGAAACATGTTCCGGCGCTTCCGGAACATGTTCCGGTCCTTCCGCAACATGTTCCGGTCCTACCGGAACATGTTCAGGTCCTTCCGGAACATGTTCCGGCGCTTCCGGAACATTTTCCGGCGCTTCGGGAACATGTTCCCGTCCTTCCGGAACATGTTCCGGTCCTTCCGGAACATGTTCCGGAAGCACCGGAACATGTTCCGGAAGGACTGGAACAGCGCCGAAACATGTTCCGGAAGCGCCGGAACCTGTTCCGGAAGGACCGGAACATGTTCCGGTCCTTCCGGAACATGTTCCGGAAGCACCGGAACATGTTCCGGAAGGACTGGAACAGCGCCGAAACATGTTCCGGAAGCGCCGGAACCTGTTCCGGAAGGACCGGAACATGTTCCGGAAGCACCGGAACATGTTCCGGTCCTTCCGCAACATGTTCCGGCGCTTCCGGAACATGTTCCGGTCCTTCCGGAACATGTTCCGGCGCTTCCGGAACATGTTTCGGCGCTGTTCCGGTCCTTCCGGAACACGTTCCGGTGCTTCCGGAACATGTTCCGGTCCTTCCGGAACATGTTCCGGCGCTTCCGGAACATGTTCTGGCGCTTCCGGAACATGTTCCGGTCCTTCCGGAACATGTTCCGGCGCTTCCGGAACATGTTCCGGTGCTTCCGGAACATGTTCCGGCGCTTCCGGAACATATTGCGGTCCTTCCGGAACATGTTCCGGTCCTTCCGGAACATGTTCCGGCGCTTCCGGAACATGTTTCGGCGCTGTTCCGGTCCTTCCGGAACATGTTCCGGCGCTTCCGGAACATTTTCCGGCGCTTCCGGAACATGTTCCGGTCCTTCCGGAACATGTTCCGGTCCTTCCGGAACATGTTCCGGCGCTTCCGGAACATGTTCCGGTGCTTCCGGAACATGCTCCGGCCCTTCCGGAACATGTTCCGGTGCTTCCGGAACATGTTCCGGCGGTTCCGGAACATGTTCCGGTGCTTCCGGAACATGTTCCGGCGCTTCCGGAACATGTTCCGGCGCTTCCGGAACATGTTCCGGTGCTTCCGGAACATGTTCCGGTGCTTCCGGAACATGTTCCGGCGCACCCGGAACATGTTCCGGCCCTTCCGGAACATGTTCCGGTTCTTCCGGAACATGTTCCGGCGCTTCCAGAACATGTTCCGGTGTCCTTCCGGAACATGTTCCGGTGCTTCCGGAACATGTTCCGGCGCTTCCGGAACATGTTCCGGTGCTTCCGGAACATGTTCCGGTGCTTCCGGAACATGTTCCGGCGGTTCCGGAACATGTTCCGGTGCTTCCGGAACATGTTCCGGCGCTTCCGGAACATGTTCCGGCCTTTCCGGAACATGTTCCGGTGCTTCCGGAACATGTTCCGGCGCTTCCGGAACATGTTCCGGTGCTTCCGGAACATGTTCCGGTGCTTCCGGAACATGTTCCGGTCCGTCCGGAACATGTTCCGGTGCTTCCGGAATATCTTCCGGTCCTTCCGGAACATGTTCCGGCGCTTCCGGAATATCTTCCGGTGCTTCCGGAACATGTTCCGGTCCTTCCGGAACATGTTCCGGTCCTTCCGGAACATGTTCCGGCGCTTCCGAAACATGTTCCGGTGGTTCCGGAACATGTTCCTGCCCTTCCGGAACACGTTCCGGTCCTTCCGGAACATGTTCCGGCGCTTCCGGAACATGTTCCGGTGCTTCCGGAACATGTTCCGGCCCTTCCGGAACATGTTCCGGCGCTACCGGAACATGTTCCGGCCCTTCCGGAACATGTTCCGGTCCTTCCGGAACATGTTCCGGCGCTTCCGGAACATGTTCCGGTCCTTTCGGAACATGTTCCGGCGCTTCCAGAAAATGTTCCGGTGTCCTTCCGGAACATGTTCCGGTGCTTCCGGAACATGTTCCGGCGCTTCCGGAACATGTTCCGGTCCTTCCGGAACATGTTCCGGTCCTTCCGGAACATGTTCCGGCGCTTCCGGAACATGTTCCGGTCCTTCCGGAACATGTTCCGGTGCTTCCGGAACATGTTCCGGCGCTTCCGGAACATGTTCCGGCGCTCCCGGAACATTTTCCGGTGCTTCCGGAACATGTTCCGGTGCTTCCGGAACATGTTTCGGTGCTTCCGGAACATGTTCCGGCGGTTCCGGAACATGTTCCGGTGCTTCCGGAACATGTTCCAGTGCTTCCGGAACATGTTCCGGTGCTTCCGGAACATGTTCCGGTCCTTACGGAACATGTTCCGGCGATTCCGGAACATGTTCCGGTGGTTCCGGAACATGTTCCGGTGGTTCCGGAACATGTTCCAGTCCTTCCGGAACATGTTCTGGTGCTTCCGGAACATGTTCCGGCGCTTCCGGAACATGTTCCGGTCCTTCCGGAACATGTTCCGGCGCTTCCGGAACATGTTCCGGGGCTTCCGGAACATGTTTTGGGGCTTCCGGAACATGTTCCGGCGCTTCCGGCACATGTTCCGGTCCTTCCGGAACATGTTCCGGTGCTTCCGGAACATGTTCCGGTCCGTCCGGAACATGTTCCGGCGCTTCCGGAATATCTTCCGGTCCTTCCGGAACATGTTCCGGCGCTTCCGGAATATCTTCCGGTGCTTCCGGAACATGTTCCGGGCCTTCCGGAACATGTTCCAGTGCTTCCGGAACATGTTCCGGTCCTTCCGGAACATGTTCCGGTTGTTCCGGAACATGTTCCGGCGCTTCCGAAACATGTTCCGGCGCTTCCGGAACATGTTCCGGTCCTTCCGCAACATGTTCCAGTCCTTCCGGAACATGTTCCGGAAGCGCCGGAACATGTTCCAGTCCTTCTCCAACATGTTCCGGCGCTTCCGGAACATGTTCCGGTGCTTCCGGAACATGTTCCGGTCCTTCCGGAACATGTTCCGGTCCTTCCGGAACATGTTCCGGCGCTTCCGGAACATGTTCCGGTCCTTCCGGAACATGTTCCGGCGCTTCCGGAACATGTTCCGGTGCTTCCGGAAGATGTTCCGGTCCTTCCGGAACATGTTCCGGCGCTTCCGGAACATGTTCCAGCGCTGTTCCGGTCCTTCCGGAACATGTTCCGGCGCTTCCGAAACATGTTCCGGTACTTCCGGATCATGTTCCGGTGCTTTCGGGAACATGTTCCGGTCCTTCCGGAACATGTTCCGGCGCTTCCGGAACATGTTCCGGTCCTTCCGGAACATGTTCCGGTCCTTCCGGAACATGTTCCGGCGCTTCCGGAACATGTTCCGGCGCTTCCGGAACATGTTCCGTTCCTTCCGGAACATGTTCCGGTGCTTCCGGAACATGATCCGGCCCTTCCGGAACATGTTCCGGTCCTTCCGGAACATGTTCCGGTCCATCCGGAACATGTTCCGGCGCTGTTCCGGTCCTTCCGGAACATGTTCCGGTGCTTCCAAAACATTTTCCGGGGCTTCCGGAACATGTTCCGGTCCTTCCGGAACATGTTCCGGCCCTTCCGGAACAGGTTCCGGCGCTTCCGGAACATGTTCCGGCGCTTCCGGAACATGTTCCGGTCCTTCCGGAACATGTCCCGGCGCTTCCGGAACATGTTCCGGTGCTTCCGGAACATGTTCCGGTGCTTCCGGAACATGTTCCGGCGGTTCCGGAACATGTTCCGGTGCTTCCGGAACATGTTCCAGTGCTTCCGGAACATGTTCCGGTGCTTCCGGAACATGTTCTGGTCCTTACGGAACATGTTCCGGCGATTCCGGAACATGTTCCGGTGGTTCCGGAACATGTTCCAGTCCTTCCGGAACATGTTCTGGTGCTTCCGGAACATGTTCCGGCCCTTCCGGAACAGGTTCCGGCGCTTCCGGAACATGTTCCGGCGCTTCCGGAACATGTTCCGGTCCTTCCGGAACATGTCCCGGCGCTTCCGGAACATGTTCCGGTGCTTCCGGAACATGTTCCGGTGCTTCCGGAACATGTTCCGGCGGTTCCGGAACATGTTCCGGTGCTTCCGGAACATGTTCCAGTGCTTCCGGAACATGTTCCGGTGCTTCCGGAACATGTTCCGGTCCTTACGGAACATGTTCCGGCGATTCCGGAACATGTTCCGGTGGTTCCGGAACATGTTCCAGTCCTTCCGGAACATGTTCTGGTGCTTCCGGAACATTTTCCGGGGCTTCCGGAACATGTTCCGGTCCTTCCGGAACATGTTCCGGTCCTTCCGGAACATGTTCCGGCGCTTCCGGAACATGTTCCGGGGCTTCCGGAACATGTTTTGGGGCTTCCGGAACATGTTCCGGCGCTTCCGGCACATGTTCCGGTCCTTCCGGAACATGTTCCGGTGCTTCCGGAACATGTTCCGGTCCGTCCGGAACATGTTCCGGCGCTTCCGGAATATCTTCCGGTCCTTCCGGAACATGTTCCGGCGCTTCCGGAATATCTTCCGGTGCTTCCGGAACATGTTCCGGGCCTTCCGGAACATGTTCCGGTGCTTCCGGAACATGTTCCGGTCCTTCCGGAACATGTTCCGGTTGTTCCGGAACATGTTCCGGCGCTTCCGAAACATGTTCCGGCGCTTCCGGAACATGTTCCGGTGCTTCCGGAACATGTTCCGGTCCTTCCGCAACATGTTCCAGTCCTTCCGGAACATGTTCCGGAAGCGCCGGAACATGTTCCAGTCCTTCTCCAACATGTTCCGGCGCTTCCGGAACATGTTCCGGTGCTTCCGGAACATGTTCCGGTCCTTCCGGAACATGTTCCGGTCCTTCCGGAACATGTTCCGGCGCTTCCGGAACATGTTCCGGTCCTTCCGGAACATGTTCCGGCGCTTCCGGAACATGTTCCGGTGCTTCCGGAAGATGTTCCGGTCCTTGCGGAACATGTTCCGGCGCTTCCGGAACATGTTCCAGCGCTGTTCCGGTCCTTCCGGAACATGTTCCGGCGCTTCCGAAACATGTTCCGGTGCTTCCGGATCATGTTCCGGTGCTTCCGGAACATGTTCCGGTCCTTCCGGAACATGTTCCGGCACTTCCGGAACATGTTCCGGTCCTTCCGGAACATGTTCCGGTCCTTCCGGAACATGTTCCGGCGCTTCCGGAACATGTTCCGGCGCTTCCGGAACATGTTCCGTTCCTTCCGGAACATGTTCCGGTGCTTCCGGAACATGATCCGGCCCTTCCGGAACATGTTCCGGTCCTTCCGGAACATGTTCCGGTCCATCCGGAACATGTTCCGGCGCTGTTCCGGTCCTTCCGGAACATGTTCCGGTGCTTCCGGAACATTTTCCGGGGCTTCCGGAACATGTTCCGGTCCTTCCGGAACATGTTCCGGCCCTTCCGGAACAGGTTCCGGCGCTTCCGGAACATGTTCCGGCGCTTCCGGAACATGTTCCGGTCCTTCCGGAACATGTCCCGGCGCTTCCGGAACATGTTCCGGTCCTTCCGGAACATGTTCCGGCGCTTCCAGAACATGTTCCGGTGTCCTTCCGGAACATGTTCCGGTGCTTCCGGAAAATGTTCCGGCGCTTCCGAAACATGTTCCGGTCCTTCCGGAACATGTTCCGGCGCTTCCGGAACATGTTCCGGTGCTTCCGGAACATGTTCCGGTGCTTCCGGAACATGTTCCGGTACTTCCGGAACATGTTCCGGCGCTTCCGGAACATGTTCCGGTGCTTCCGGAACATGTTCCGGCGGTTCCGGAACATGTTCCGGTGCTTCCGGAACATGTTCCGGCGCTTCCGGAACATGTTCCGGGGCTTCCGGAACATGTTTTGGGGCTTCCGGAACATGTTCCGGCGCTTCCGGCACATGTTCCGGTCCTTCCGGAACATGTTCCGGTGCTTCCGGAACATGTTCCGGTCCGTCCGGAACATGTTCCGGCGCTTCCGGAATATCTTCCGGTCCTTCCGGAACATCTTCCGGCGCTTCCGGAATATCTTCCGGTGCTTCCGGAACATATTCCGGGCCTTCCGGAACATGTTCCGGTGCTTCCGGAACATGTTCCGGTCCTTCCGTAACATGTTCCGGTTCTTCCGGAACATGTTCCGGCGCTTCCGAAACATGTTCCGGCGCTTCCGGAACATGTTCCGGTCCTTCCGCAACATGTTCCGGTCCTTCCGGAACATGTTCCGGCGCTTCCGGAACATGTTCCGGTGCTTCCGGAACATGTTCCGGTCCTTCCGGAACATGTTCCAGTCCTTCTCCAACATGTTCCGGCGCTTCCGGAACATGTTCCGGTCCTTCCGGAACATGTTCCGGTGCTTCCGGAACATGTTCCGGCGCTTCCGGAACATGTTCCGGTGCTTCCGGAACATGTTCCGGCGCTTCCGGAACATGTTCCGGTGCTTCCGGAACATGTTCCGGCGCTTCCAGAACATGTTCCGGTCCTTCCGGAACATGTTCCGGCGCTTCCGGAACATGTTCCGGTGCTTCCGGAACATGTTCCGGTCCTTCCGGAACATGTTCCGGTGCTTCCGGAACATGTTCCGGTGCTTCCGGAACATGTTCCGGCGCTTCCGGAACATGTTCCGGAAGCGCCGGAACATGTTCCGGTGCTTCCAGAAGATGTTCCGGTCCTTCCGGAACATGTGCGGGCGCTTCCGGAACATGTTCCAGCGCTGTTCCGGTCCTTCCGGAACATGTTCCGGCGCTTCCGAAACATGTTCCGGTCCTTCCGGAACATGTTCCGGTCCTTCCGGAACATGTTCCGGCGCTTCCGGAACATGTTCCGGTCCTTCCGGAACATGTTCCGGCGCTTCCGGAACATGTTCCGGTGCTTCCGGAAGATGTTCCGGCGCTTCCGGAACATGTTCCGGTGCTTCCGGAAGATGTTCCGGTCCTTGCGGAACATGTTCCGGCGCTTCCGGAACATGTTCCAGCGCTGTTCCGGTCCTTCCGGAACATGTTCCGGCGCTTCCGAAACATGTTCCGGTGCTTCCGGATCATGTTCCGGTGCTTCCGGAACATGTTCCGGTCCTTCCGGAACATGTTCCGGCACTTCCGGAACATGTTCCGGTCCTTCCGGAACATGTTCCGGTCCTTCCGGAAGATGTTCCGGCGCTTCCAGAACATGTTCCGGCGCTTCCGGAACATGTTCCGTTCCTTCCGGAACATGTTCCGGTGCTTCCGGAACATGATCCGGCCCTTCCGGAACATGTTCCGGTCCTTCCGGAACATGTTCCGGTCCATCCGGAACATGTTCCGGCGCTGTTCCGGTCCTTCCGGAACATGTTCCGGTGCTTCCGGAACATTTTCCGGGGCTTCCGGAACATGTTCCGGTCCTTCCAGAACATGTTCCGGCCCTTCCGGAACAGGTTCCGGCGCTTCCGGAACATGTTCCGGCGCTTCCGGAACATGTTCCGGTCCTTCCGGAACATGTCCCGGCGCTTCCGGAACATGTTCCGGTCCTTCCGGAACATGTTCCGGCGCTTCCAGAACATGTTCCGGTGTCCTTCCGGAACATGTTCCGGTGCTTCCGGAAAATGTTCCGGCGCTTCCGAAACATGTTCCGGTCCTTCCGGAACATGTTCCGGCGCTTCCGGAACATGTTCCGGTGCTTCCGGAACATGTTCCGGTGCTTCCGGAACATGTTCCGGTCCTTCCGGAACATGTTCCGGTGCTTCCGGAACATGTTCCGGTGCTTCCGGAACATGTTCCGGCGGTTCCGGAACATGTTCCGGAAGCGCCGGAACATGTTCCGGTGCTTCCGGAAGATGTTCCGGTCCTTCCGGAACATGTGCGGGCGCTTCCGGAACATGTTCCAGCGCTGTTCCGGTCCTTCCGGAACATGTTCCGGCGCTTCCGAAACATGTTCCGGTGCTTCCGGATCATGTTCCGGTGCTTCCGGAACATGTTCCGGTCCTTCCGGAACATGTTCCGGCGCTTCCGGAACATGTTCCGGTCCTTCCGGAACATGTTCCGGTCCTTCCGGAACATGTTCCGGCGCTTCCGGAACATGTTCCGGCGCTTCCGGAACATGTTCCGTTCCTTCCGGAACATGTTCCGGTGCTTCCGGAACATGTTCCGGCCCTTCCGGAACATGTTCCGGTCCTTCCGGAACATGTTCCGGTCCTTCCGGAACATGTTCCGGCGCTGTTCCGGTCCTTCCGGAACATGTTCCGGTGCTTCCGGAACATTTTCCGGGGCTTCCGGAACATGTTCCGGTCCTTCCGGAACATGTTCCGGTCCTTCCGGAACATGTTCCGGCGCTTCCGGAACATGTTCCGGTGCTTCCGGAACATGTTCCGGCGCTTCCGGAACATGTTCCGGTCCTTCCGAAACATGTTCCGGCGCTTCCGGAACATGTTCCGGTGCTTCCGGAACATGTTCCGGTCCTTCCGGAACATGTTCCGGTGCTTCCAGAACATGTTCCGGTGCTTCCGGAACATGTTCCGGCGCTTCCGGAACATGTTCCGGAAGCGCCGGAACATGTTCCGGTGCTTCCGGAAGATGTTCCGGTCCTTCCGGAACATGTTCGGGCGCTTCCGGAACATGTTCCAGCGCTGTTCCGGTCCTTCCGGAACATGTTCCGGCGCTTCCGAAACATGTTCCGGTGCTTCCGGATCATGTTCCGGTGCTTCCGGAACATGTTCCGGTCCTTCCGGAACATGTTCCGGCGCTTCCGGAACATGTTCCGGTCCTTCCGGAACATGTTCCGGTCCTTCCGGAACATGTTCCGGCGCTTCCGGAACATGTTCCGGCGCTTCCGGAACATGTTCCGTTCCTTCCGGAACATGTTCCGGTGCTTCCGGAACATGTTCCGGTCCATCCGGAACATGTTCCGGCGCTGTTCCGGTCCTTCCGGAACATGTTCCGGTGCTTCCGGAACATTTTCCGGGGCTTCCGGAACATGTTCCGGTCCTTCCGGAACATGTTCCGGCCCTTCCGGAACAGGTTCCGGCGCTTCCGGAACATGTTCCGGCCCTTCCGGAAAATGTTCCGGCCCTTCCGGAACATGTTCCGGTCCTTCCGGAACATGTCCCGGCGCTTCCGGAACATGTTCCGGTCCTTCCGGAACATGTTCCGGCGCTTCCAGAACATGTTCCGGTGTCCTTCCGGAACATGTTCCGGTGCTTCCGGAAAATGTTCCGGCGCTTCCAAAACATGTTCCGGTCCTTCCGGAACATGTTCCGGTCCTTCCGGAACATGTTCCGGCACTTCCGGAACATGTTCCGGCGCTTCCGGAACATGTTCCGGTCCTTCCGGAACATGTTCCGGTGCTTCCGGAACATGTTCCGGTGCTTCCGGAACATGTTCCGTTCCTTCCGGAACATGTTCCGGTGCTTCCGGAACATGTTCCGGCGCTTCCGGAACATGTTCCGGCGCTTCCGGAACATGTTCCGGTGCTTCCGGAACATGTTACGGTGCTTCCGGAACATGTTCCGGTGCTTCCGAAACATGTTCCGGTCCTTCCGGAACATGTTCCGGTGCTTCCGGAACATGTTCCGGTGCTTCCGGAACATGTTCCGGCGCTTCCGGAACATGTTCCGGTGCTTCCAGAACATGTTCCGGCGGTTCCGGAACATGTTCCGGTGCTTCCGGAACATGTTCCGGCGCTTCCGGAACATGTTCCGGCGCTTCCGGAACATGTTCCGGAAGGACCGAAACATGTTCCGGTCCTTCCGGAACATGTTCCGGTCCTTCCGGAACATGTTCCGGTGCTTCCGGAACGTGTTCCGGTGCTTCCGGAACATGTTCCGGTCCTTCCGGAACATGTTCCGGCGATTCCGGAACATGTTCCGGTGCTTCCGGAACATGTTCCGGTGCTTCCGGAACATGTTCCGGCGCTTCCGGAACATGTTCCGGCGTCCTTCCGGAACATGTTCCGGTGTCCTTCCAGAACATGTTCCGGCGCTTCCGGAACATGTTCCGGCGCTTCCGGAACATGTTCCGGCGCATCCGGAACATGTTCCGGTGCTTCCGGAACATGTTCCAGTCCTTCCGGAACATGTTCCGGCGCTTCCGGAACATGTTCCGGTCCTTTACGAAACATGTTCCGGTGCTTCCGGAACATGTTCCAATGCTTCCAGAACATGTTCCGGTGCTTCCGGAACATGTTCCGGTCCTTCCGGAACATGTTCCGGCGCTTCCGGAACATGTTGGAGAAGGACTGGAACATGTTCCGGCGCTTCCGGAACATGTTCCGGTGCTTCCGGAACATGTTCCGGCGCTTCCGGAACATGTTCCGGTGCTTCCGGAACATGTTCCGGCGCTTCCAGAACATGTTCCGGTCCTTCCGGAACATGTTCCGGCGCTTCCGGAACATGTTCCGGTGCTTCCGGAACATGTTCCGGCGCTTCCGGAACATGTTCCGGTCCTTCCGGAACATGTTCCGGTGCTTCCGGAACATGTTCCGGCCCTTCCGGAACATGTTCCGGTCCTTCCGGAACATGTTCCGGCGCTGTTCCGGTCCTTCCGGAACATGTTCCGGTGCTTCCGGAACATTTCCGGGGCTTCCGGAACATGTTCCGGTTCTTCCGGAACATGTTCCGGTCCTTCCGGAACATGTTCCGGTCCTTCCGGAACATGTTCCGGTGCTTCCAGAACATGTTCCGGTGCTTCCGGAACATGTTCCGGCGCTTCCGGAACATGTTCCGGAAGCGCCGGAACATGTTCCGGTGCTTCCGGAAGATGTTCCGGTCCTTCCGGAACATGTTCGGGCGCTTCCGGAACATGTTCCAGCGCTGTTCCGGTCCTTCCGGAACATGTTCCGGCGCTTCCGAAACATGTTCCGGTGCTTCCGGATCATGTTCCGGTGCTTCCGGAACATGTTCCGGTCCTTCCGGAACATGTTCCGGCGCTTCCGGAACATGTTCCGGTCCTTCCGGAACATGGTCCGGTCCTTCCGGAACATGTTCCGGCGCTTCCGGAACATGTTCCGGCGCTTCCGGAACATGTTCCGTTCCTTCCGGAACATGTTCCGGTGCTTCCGGAACATGTTCCGGCCCTTCCGGAACATGTTCCGGTCCTTCCGGAACATGTTCCGGTCCATCCGGAACATGTTCCGGCGCTGTTCCGGTCCTTCCGGAACATGTTCCGGTGCTTCCGGAACATTTTCCGGGGCTTCCGGAACATGTTCCGGTCCTTCCGGAACATGTTCCGGCCCTTCCGGAACAGGTTCCGGCGCTTCCGGAACATGTTCCGGCCCTTCCGGAAAATGTTCCGGCCCTTCCGGAACATGTTCCGGTCCTTCCGGAACATGTCCCGGCGCTTCCGGAACATGTTCCGGTCCTTCCGGAACATGTTCCGGCGCTTCCAGAACATGTTCCGGTGTCCTTCCGGAACATGTTCCGGTGCTTCCGGAAAATGTTCCGGTCCTTCCGGAACATGTTCCGGTCCTTCCGGAACACGTTCCGGTGCTTCCGGAACGTGTTCCGGTGCTTCCGGAACATGTTCCGGTGCTTCCGGAACATGTTCCGGCGATTCCGGAACATGTTCCGGTGCTTCCGGAACATGTTCCGGTGCTTCCGGAACATGTTCCGGCGCTTCCAGAACATGTTCCGGCGTCCTTCCGGAACATGTTCCGGTGTCCTTCCAGAACATGTTCCGGCGCTTCCGGAACATGTTCCGGCGCTTCCGGAACATGTTCCGGCGCATCCGGAACATGTTCCGGTGCTTCCGGAACATGTTCCAGTCCTTCCGGAACATGTTCCGGCGCTTCCGGAACATGTTCCGGTCCTTTACGAAACATGTTCCGGTGCTTCCGGAACATGTTCCAATGCTTCCAGAACATGTTCCGGTGCTTCCGGAACATGTTCCGGTCCTTCCGGAACATGTTCCGGCGCTTCCGGAACATGTTCCGGTCCTTCCGCAACATGTTCCGGTCCTTCCGGAACATGTTCCGGTCCTTCCGGAACATCTTCCGGCGCTTCCGAAACATGTTCCGGTGCTTCCGGAACATGTCCCGGTCCTTCCGCAACATGTTCCGGCGCTTCCGGAACATGTTCCGGTCCTTTACGAAACATGTTCCGGTGCTTCCGGAACATGTTCCAATGCTTCCAGAACATGTTCCGGTGCTTCCGGAACATGTTCCGGTCCTTCCGGAACATGTTCCGGCGCTTCCGGAACATGTTCCGGTCCTTCCGCAACATGTTCCGGTCCTTCCGGAACACGTTCCGGTCCTTCCGGAACATGTTCCGGCGCTTCCGGAACATGTTCCGGTCCTTCCGGAACATGTTCCGGCGATTCCGGAACATGTACCGGTCCTTCTGGAACATGTTCCGGTGCTTCCGGAACATGTTCCGGTGCTTCCGGAACATGTTCCAGTCCTTCCGGAACATGTTCCGGTCCTTCCGGAACATGTTCCGGAAGCACCGGAACATGTTCCGGCTTCCGGAACACGTTCCGGCGCTTCCGGAACATGTTCCGGTGCTTCCGGAACATGTTCCGGCGCTTCCGGAACATGTTCCGTTCCTTCCGGAACATCTTCCGGTGCTTCCGGAACATGTTCCGGTGCTTCCGGAACATGTTCCGGCCCTTCCGGAACATGTTCCGGCGCTTCCGGAAGATGTTCCGGTCCTTCCGGAAGATGTTCCGGCGCTTCCGGAACATGTTCCGGCGCTTCCGGAACATGTTCCGGTCCTTCCGGAACATGTTCCGGTGCTTCCGGAACATGTTCCGGTCCTTCCGGAACATGTTCCGGCGCTTCCGGAACATGTTCCGGTCCTTCCGGAACATGTTCCGGCGCTTCCGGAACATGTTCCGGTCCTTCCGGAAATTGTTCCGGTCCTTCCAGAACATGTTCCAGTGCTTCCGGCAAATGTTCCGGTGCTTCCGGAACATGTTCCGGCGATTCCGGAACACGTTCCGGTCCTTCCGGAACATGTTCCGGTCCTTCCGGAACATGTTCCGGTCCTTCCGGAACATGTTCCGGCGCTTCCGGAACATGTTCCGGAAGCGCCGGAACATGTTCCGGTGCTTCCGGAATATGTTCGGGTCCTTCCGGAACATGTTCCGGAAGCGCCGGAACATGTTCCGGAAGGACCGGAACATGTGCCGGTCCTTCCGGAACATGTTCTGGCGCTTCCGGAACATGTTCCAGTCCTTCCGGAACATGTTCCGGTCCTTCCGGAACATGTTCCGGCGCTTCCGGAACATGTTCCGGTCCTTCCGGAACATGTTCCGGGCCTTCCGCAACATGTTCCGGTGCTTCCGGAACATGTTCCGGTGCTTCCGGAACATGTTCCGGTGCTTCCGGAACATGTTCCGGTGCTTCCGGAACATGTTCCGGCGCTTCCGGAACATGTTCCGGCCCTTCCGGAACATGTTCCGGCCCTTCCGGAACATGTTCCGGCCCTTCCGGAACATGTTCCGGCGCTTCCGGAACATGTTCCGGTCCTTCCGGAACATGTTCCATCGCTTCTGGAACATGTTCCGGTCCTTCCGGAACATGTTCCGGCGCTTCCGGAACATGTTCCGGTCCTTCCGGAACATGTTCCGGCGCTTCCAGAACATGTTCCGGCGTCCTTCCGGAACATGTTCCGGTGTCCTTCCAGAACATGTTCCGGCGCTTACGGAACATGTTCCGGCGCTTCCGGAACATGTTTCGGCGCATCCGGAACATGTTCCGGTGCTTCCGGAACATGTTCCAGTCATTCCGGAACATGTTCCGGCGCTTCCGGAACATGTTCCGGTCCTTTACGAAACATGTTCCGGTGCTTCCGGAACATGTTCCAATGCTTCCAGAACATGTTCCGGTGCTTCCGGAACATGTTCCGGTCCTTCCGCAACATGTTCCGGTCCTTCCGGAACATCTTCCGGCGCTTCCGAAACATGTTCCGGTGCTTCCGGAACATGTTCCGGTCCTTCCGCAACATGTTCCGGCGCTTCCGGAACATGTTCCGGTCCTTCCGGAACATGTTCCGGTCCTTCCGGAACATGTTCCGGCGCTTCCGGAACATGTTCCGGTCCTTCCGGAACATGTTCCGGCGCTTCCGGAACATGTTCCGGTCCTTCCGGAACATGTTCCGGTCCTTCCGGAACATGTTCCGGCGCTTCCGGAACATGTTCCGGTCCTTCCGGAAATTGTTCCGGTCCTTCCAGAACATGTTCCAGTGCTTCCGGCACATGTTCCGGTGCTTCCGGAACATGTTCCGGCGATTCCGGAACATGTTCCGGTCCTTCCGGAACATGTTCCGGTCCTTCCGGAACATGTTCCGGCGCTTCCGGAACATGTTCCGGCGCTTCCGGAACATGTTCCGGTGCTTCCGGAATATGTTCCGGTCCTTCCGGAACATGTTCCGGAAGCGCCGGAACATGTTCCGGAAGGACCGGAACATGTGCCGGTCCTTCCGGAACATGTTCTGGCGCTTCCGGAACATGTTCCAGTCCTTCCGGAACATGTTCCGGTCCTTCCGGAACATGTTCCGGCGCTTCCGGAACATGTTCCAGTCCTTCCGGAACATGTTCCGGCGCTTCCGCAACATGTTCCGGTCCTTCCGGAACATGTTCCGGTCCTTCCGAAACATGTTCCGGCGCTTCCGGAACATGTTCCGGTCCTTCCGGAACATGTTCCGGTCCTACCGGAACATATTCCGGCGCTTCCGGAACATGTTCCGGTCCTTCCGGAACATGTTCCGGCGCTTCCGGAACATGTTCCGGTGCTTCCGGAACATGTTCCGGCGCTTCCGGAACATGTTCCGGTGCTTCCGGAACATGTTCCAGCGCTTCCGGAACATGTTCCGGCGCTTCCGGAACATGTTCCGGTGCTTCCGGAACATGTTCCGGTCCTTCCGGAACATGTTCGGGCGCTTCCGGAACATGTTCCGGCGCTGTTCCGGTCCTTCCGGAACATGTTCCGGCGCTTCCGGAACATGTTCCGGCGCTTCCGGAACACGTTCCGGCGCTTCCGGAACATGTTCCGGTGCTTCCGGAACATGTTCCGGCGCTTCCGGAACATGTTCCGTTCCTTCCGGAACATCTTCCGGTGCTTCCGGAACATGTTCCGGTGCTTCCGGAACATGTTCCGGCCCTTCCGGAACATGTTCCGGCGCTTCCGGAAGATGTTCCGGTCCTTCCGGAAGATGTTCCGGCGCTTCCGGAACATGTTCCGGTCCTTCTGGAACATGTTCCGGTCCTTCCGGAAGATGTTCCGGCGCTTCCGGAACATGTTCCGGTCCTTCCGGAACATGTTCCGGCGCTTCCGGAACATGTTCCGGTCCTTCCGGAACATGTTCCGGCGCTTCCGGAACATGTTCCGGTCCTTCCGGAAATTGTTCCGGTCCTTCCAGAACATGTTCCAGTGCTTCCGGCACATGTTCCGGTGCTTCCGGAACATGTTCCGGCGATTCCGGAACATGTTCCGGTCCTTCCGGAACATGTTCCGGTCCTTCCGGAACATGTTCCGGTCCTTCCGGAACATGTTCCGGCGCTTCCGGAACATGTTCCGGCGCTTCCGGAACATGTTCCGGCGCTTCGGAACATGTTCCGGCGCTTCCGGAACATGTTCCGGTGCTTCCGGAATATGTTCCGGTCCTTCCGGAACATGTTCCGGAAGCGCCGGAACATGTTCCGGAAGGACCGGAACATGTGCCGGTCCTTCCGGAACATGTTCTGGCGCTTCCGGAACATGTTCCAGTCCTTCCGGAACATGTTCCGGTCCTTCCGGAACATGTTCCGGCGCTTCCGGAACATGTTCCGGTCCTTCCGGAACATGTTCCGGCGCTTCCGGAACATGTTCCAGTCCTTCCGGAACATGTTCCGGCGCTTCCGCAACATGTTCCGGTCCTTCCGGAACATGTTCCGGTCCTTCCGAAACATGTTCCGGCGCTTCCGGAACATGTTCCGGTCCTTCCGGAACATGTTCCGGTCCTACCGGAACATATTCCGGCGCTTCCGGAACATGTTCCGGCGCTTCCGGAGCATGTTCCGGTGCTTCCAGAACATGTTCCGGCGCTTCCGGAAGGTGTTCCGGTCCTTCCGGAACATGTTCCGGCCCTTCCGGAACATGTTCGGGTCCTTCCGGAACATGTTCCGGCGCTTCCGGAAGATGTTCCGGCGCTTCCGGAAGATGTGCCGGTCCTTCCGGAACATGTTCCGGCGCTTCCAGAACATGTTCCGGTCCTTCCGGAAGATGTTCCGGTCCTTCCGGAAGATGTTCCGGCGCTTCCGGAAGATGTTCCGGCGCTTCCGGAACATGTTCCGGTGCTTCCGGAACATGTTCCGGAAGCGCCGGAACATGTTCCGGTCCTTGCGGAACATGTTCCGGTGCTTCCGGAACATGTTCCGGTGCTTCCGGAACATGTTCCGGTCCTTCCGGAAGGTGTTCCGGCGCTTCCGGAACATGTTCCGGTGCTTCCGGAACATGTTCCGGTCCTTCCAGAACATGTTCCGGCGCTTCCGGAACATGTTCCGGCGCTTCCGGAACATGTTCGGGTGCTTCCGGAACATGTTCCGGTCCTTCCGGAACATGTTCCGGCGCTTCCGGAACATGTTCCGGTCCTTCCGGAAGATGTTCCGGTCCTTCCGGAAGATGTTCCGGCGCTTCCGGAAGATGTTCCGGCGCTTCCGGAACATGTTCCGGTGCTTCCGGAACATGTTCCGGAAGCGCCGGAACATGTTCCGGTCCTTGCGGAACATGTTCCGGTGCTTCCGGAACATGTTCCGGTGCTTCCGGAACATGTTCCGGTCCTTCCGGAACATGTTCCGGCGCTTCCGGAACATGTTCCGGTGCTTCCGGAACATGTTCCGGTCCTTCCGGAACATGTTCCGGCGCTTCCGGAACATGTTCCGGTCCTTCCGGAACATGTTCCGGCGCTTCCGGAACATGTTCCGGTCCTTCCGGAAATTGTTCCGGTCCTTCCAGAACATGTTCCAGTGCTTCCGGCACATGTTCCGGTGCTTCCGGAACATGTTCCGGCGATTCCGGAACATGTTCCGGTCCTTCCGGAACATGTTCCGGTCCTTCCGGAACATGTTCCGGCGCTTCCGGAACATGTTCCGGTGCTTCCGGAATATGTTCCGGTCCTTCCGGAACATGTTCCGGAAGCGCCGGAACATGTTCCGGAAGGACCGGAACATGTGCCGGTCCTTCCGGAACATGTTCTGGCGCTTCCGGAACATGTTCCAGTCCTTCCGGAACATGTTCCGGTCCTTCCGGAACATGTTCCGGCGCTTCCGGAACATGTTCCGGTCCTTCCGGAACATGTTCCGGCGCTTCCGGAACATGTTCCAGTCCTTCCGGAACATGTTCCGGCGCTTCCGCAACATGTTCCGGTCCTTCCGGAACATGTTCCGGTCCTTCCGAAACATGTTCCGGCGCTTCCGGAACATGTTCCGGTCCTTCCGGAACATGTTCCGGTCCTACCGGAACATATTCCGGCGCTTCCGGAACATGTTCCGGCGCTTCCGGAGCATGTTCCGGTGCTTCCAGCATGTTCCGGTGCTTCCGGAACATGTTCCGGCGCTTCCGGAACGTGTTCCGGTCCTTCCGGAACATGTTCCGGCCCTTCCGGAACATGTTCGGGTCCTTCCGGAACATGTTCCGGCGCTTCCGGAAGATGTTCCGGCGCTTCCGGAAGATGTTCCGGTCCTTCCGGAACATGTTCCGGCGCTTCCAGAACATGTTCCGGTCCTTCCGGAAGATGTTCCGGTCCTTCCGGAAGATGTTCCGGCGCTTCCGGAAGATGTTCCGGCGCTTCCGGAACATGTTCCGGTGCTTCCGGAACATGTTCCGGAAGCGCCGGAACATGTTCCGGTCCTTGCGGAACATGTTCCGGTGCTTCCGGAACATGTTCCGGTGCTTCCGGAACATGTTCCGGTCCTTCCGGAACATGTTCCGGCGCTTCCGGAACATGTTCCGGTGCTTCCGGAACATGTTCCGGTCCTTCCAGAACATGTTCCGGCGCTTCCGGAACATGTTCCGGCGCTTCCGGAACATGTTCGGGTGCTTCCGGAACATGTTCCGGTCCTTCCGGAACATGTTCCGGCGCTTCCGGAACATTTTCCAGTCCTTCCGGAACATGTTCCGGCGCTTCCGCAACATGTTCCGGTCCTCTCGGAACATGTTCCGGTCCTTCCGGAACATGTTCCGGCGCTTCCGGAACATGTTCCGGAAGGACCGGAACATGTTCCGGCGCTTCCGGAACATGTTCCAGTCCTTCCGGAACATGTTCCGGCGCTTCCGCAACATGTTCCGGTCCTTCCGGAACATGTTCCGGTCCTTCCGAAACATGTTCCGGTAGGACCGGAACATGTTCCGGTCCTTCCGGAACATATTCCGGCGATTCCGGAACATGTTCCGGCGCTTCCGGAACATGTTCCGGTGCTTCCGGAACATGTTCCGGCGCTTCCGGAACATGTTCCGGTGCTTCCGGAACATGTTCCGGTCCTTCCGGAACATGTTCCGGCGCTTCCGGAATATCTTCCGGTGCTTCCGGAACATGTTCCGGTCCTTCCGGAACATGTTCCGGTGCTTCCGGAACATGTTGCGGTCCTTCCGGAACATGTTCCGGTGCTTCCGGAACATGTTCCGGTGCTTCCGGAAGATGTTCGGGTCCTTCCGGAACATGTTCCGGCCCTTCCGGAACATGTTCGGGTCCTTCCGGAACATGTTCCGGCGCTTCCGGAAGATGTTCCGGCGCTTCCGGAAGATGTTCCGGTCCTTCCGGAACATGTTCCGGAAGCGCCGGAACATCTTCCGGAAGCGCCGGAACATCTTCCGGAAGGACCGGAACAGGTTCCGGAAGGACCGGAACATGTTCCGGCGCTTCCGGAACATGTTCCGGTGCTTCCGGAACATGTTCCGGTCCTTCCAGAACATGTTCCGGAAGCGCCGGAACATCTTCCGGAAGCGCCGGAACATGTTCCGGAAGGACCGGAACATATTCCGGAAGCGCCGGAACATGTTCCGGAAGCACCGGAACATGTTCCGGAAGCGCCGGAACATGTTGCGGAAGGACCGGAACATGTTCTGGAAGGACCGGAACATGTTCCGGAAGCGCCGGAACATGTTCCGGAAGGACCGGAACATGTTCCGGAAGGACCGGAACATGTTCCGGAAGGACCGGAACATGTTTCGGAAGCGCCGGAACATGTTCCGGAAGGACCGGAACATGTTCCGGAAGGACCGGAACATGTTGCGGAAGCGCCGGAACATGTTCCGGAAGGACTGGAACATGTTCCGGAAGCGCCAGAACATGTTCCGGAAGGACCGGAACATGTTCCGGAAGCACCGGAACATGTTCCGGAAGGACCTGAACATGTTCCTGAAGGACCGGAACATGTTGCGGAAGCGCCGGAACATGTTCCGGAAGCACCGGAAGATATTCCGGAAGCACCGGAACATGTTCCGGAAGGACCGGAACATGTTCCGGAAGGACCGGAACATGTTCCGGAAGGACCGGAACATGTTCCGGAAGCACCGGAACATGTTCCGGAAGCGCCGGAACATGTTGCGGAAGGACCGGAACATGTTCTGGAAGGACCGGAACATGTTCCGGAAGCGCCGGAACATGTTCCGGAAGGACCGGAACATGTTCCGGAAGGACCGGAACATGTTCCGGAAGCGCCGGAACATGTTCCGGAAGGACCGGAACATGTTCCGGAAGGACCGGAACATGTTCAGGAAGCGCCGGAACATGTTCCGGAAGCGCCGGAACATGTTCCGAAAGGACCGGAACATGTTCCGGAAGCGCTGGAACATGTTCCGGAAGGACCGGAACATGTTCCGGAAGCGCCGGAACATGTTCCGAAAGGACCGGAACATATTCCGGAAGCGCCGGAACATGTTCCGGAAGCGCCGGAACATGTTCCGAAAGGACCGGAACATGTTTCGGAAGCACTGGAACATGTTCCGGAAGCGCCGGAACATGTTCCGGAAGCGCCGGAACATGTTCCGAAAGGACCGGAACATGTTCCGGAAGCGCCGGAACATGTTCCGGAAGGACCGGAACATGTTCCGGAAGCGCCGGAACATCTTCCGGAAGCGCCGGAACATGTTCCGGAAGGACCGGAACATGTTCCGGAAGGGCCGGAACATGTTCCGGAAGGACCGGAACATGTTCCGGAAGCACCGGAACAGGTTCCGGAAGTTCCAGAACATGTTCCGGAAGGAGCGGAACATGTTCCGGAAGCACCGGAACATGTTCCGGAAGCACCGGAACATGTTCCGGAAGCGCCGGAACATGTTCCGGAAGGACCGGAACATGTTCCGGAAGCGCCGGAACATGTTCCGGAAGCGCCGGAACATGTTCCGGACGCGCCGGAAAATGTTCCGGAACCACCGGAACATGTTCTGGAAGCACCGGAACATGTTCCGGAAGCGCCGGAACATGTTCCGGAAGCGCCGGAACATGTTCCGGAAGCACCGGAACATGTTCCGGAAGCGCCGGAACATGTTGCGGAAGGACCGGAACATGTTCTGGAAGGACCGGAACATGTTCCGGAAGCGCCGGAACATGTTCCGGAAGCGCTGGAACATGTTCCGGAAGGACCGGAACATGCTCCGGAAGGACCGGAACATGTTCCGGAAGCGCCGGAACATGTTGCGGAAGGACCGGAACATGTTCTGGAAGGACCGGAACATGTTCCGGAAGCGCCGGAACATGTTCCGGAAGGATAGGAACATGTTCTGGAAGGACCGGAACATGTTCCGGAAGGACGGGAACATGTTTCGGAAGCGCCGGAACATGTTCCGGAAGGACCGGAACATGTTCCGGAAGGACCGGAACATGTTGCGGAAGCGCCGGAACATGTTCCGGAAGGACTGGAACATGTTCCGGAAGCGCCGGAACATGTTCCGGAAGGACCGGAACATGTTCCGGAAGCGCCGGAACATGTTCCGGAAGGACCGGAACATGTTGCGGAAGGACTGGAACATGTTCCGGAAGCGCCGGAACATGTTCCGGAAGGACTGGAACATGTTCCAGAAGCGCCGGAACATGTTCCGGAAGGACCGGAACATGTTCCGGAAGCACCGGAACATGTTCCGGAAGGACCGGAACATGTTCCGGAAGCGCCGGAACATGTTCCGGAAGCGCCGGAACATGTTCCGGAAGCACCGGAACATGTTCCGGAAGCGGCGGAACATGTTGCGGAAGGACCGGAACATGTTCTGGAAGGACCGGAACATGTTCCGGAAGCGCCGGAACATGTTCCGGAAGGACCGGAACATGTTCCGGAAGGACCGGAACATGTTCCGGAAGGACCGGAACATGTTTCGGAAGCGCCGGAACATGTTCCGGAAGGACCGGAACATGTTCCGGAAGGACCGGAACATGTTGCGGAAGCGCCGGAACATGTTCCGGAAGGACTGGAACATGTTCCGGAAGCGCCGGAACATGTTCCAGAAGGACCGGAACATGTTCCGGAAGCACCGGAACATGTTCCGGAAGGACCTGAACATGTTCCTGAAGGACCGGAACATGTTGCGGAAGCGCCGGAACATAGTCCGGAAGCACCGGAAGATATTCCGGAAGCACCGGAACATGTTCCGGAAGCACCGGAACATGTTCCGGAAGGACCGGAACATGTTCCGGAAGGACCGGAACATGTTCCGGAAGCACCGGAACATGTTCCGGAAGCGCCGGAACATGTTGCGGAAGGACCGGAACATGTTCTGGAAGGACCGGAACATGTTCCGGAAGCGCCGGAACATGTTCCGGAAGGACCGGAACATGTTCCGGAAGGACCGGAACATGTTCCGGAAGCGCCGGAACATGTTCCGGAAGGACCGGAACATGTTCCGGAAGGACCGGAACATGTTCCGGAAGGACCGGAACATGTTCCGGAAGGACCGGAACATGTTCCGGAAGGACCGGAACATGTTCCGGAAGGACCGGAACATGTTCCGTGAGGACCGGAACATGTTCCGGAAGGACTGGAACATGTTCCGGAAGCGCCGGAACATGTTGCGGAAGGACCGGAACATGTTCCGGAAGCACCGGAACATGTTCCGGAAGGACCGGAACATGTTCCGGAAGGACCGGAACATGTTGCGGAAGCGCCGGAACATGTTCCGGAAGGACTGGAACATGTTCCGGAAGCGCCGGAACATGTTCCGGAAGGACCGGAACATGTTCCGGAAGCGCCGGAACATGTTCCGGAACGACCGGAACATGTTCCGGAAGGACCGGAACATGTTGCGGAAGCGCCGGAACATGTTCCGGAAGGACTGGAAAATGTTCCGGAAGCGCCGGAACATGTTCCGGAAGCACCGGAACATGTTCCGGAAGCACCGGAACATGTTCCGGAAGCGCCGGAACATGTTCCGGAAGGACTGGAACATGTTCCGGAAGCACCGGAACACGTTCCGGAAGCACCGGAACACGTTCCGGAAGCACCGGAACATGTTCCGGAAGCACCGGAACATGTTCCGGAAGCGCCGGAACATGTTCCGGAAGCGCCGGAACATGTTCCGGAAGGACCGGAACATGTTCCAGGCCTTCCGGAACATGTTCCGGCGCTTCCGCAACACGTTCCGGTCCTTCCGGAACATGTTCCGGTCCTTCCGGAACATGTTCCGGTCCTTCCAGAACATGTTCCGGTCCTTCCGCAACATGTTCCGGCGCTTCCGGAACATGTTCCGGTCCTTCCGGAGCATGTTCCGGTCCTTCCGGAACATGTTCCAGCGCTTCCGGAACATGTTCCGGCGCTTCCGGAACATGTTCCGGTCCTTCCAGAACATGTTCCGGTCCTTCCGCAACATGTTCCGGCGCTTCCGGAACATGTTCCGGTGCTTCCGGAACATGTTCCGGCGCTTCCGGAACATGTTCCGGCGCTTCCGGAACATGTTCCGGTGCTTCCAGAACATGTTCCGGCGCGTCCGGAACATGTTCCGGCGCTTCCGGAACATGTTCCGGCGCTTCCGGAACATGTTCCGGTCCTTCCGGAACATGTTCCGGCGCTTCCGGAACATGTTCCGGTGCTTCCGGAACATGTTCCGGTGCTGCCGGAACATGTTCCGGTCCTTCCGGAACATGTTCCGGCCCTTCCGGAACATGTTCCGGTCCTTCCGGAACATGTTCCGGCGCTTCCGGAAGATGTTCCGGCGCTTCCGGAACATGTTCCGGTCCTTCCGGAACATGTTCCGGCGCTTCCGGAACATGTTCCGGTCCTTTCGGAACATGTTCCGGCGCTTCCGGAACATGTTCCGGCGCTTCCGGAACATGTTCCAGTGCTTCCGAAACATGTTCCGGTCCTTTCGGAACATGTTCCGGCGCTTCCGGAACATGTTCCGGCGCTTCCGGAATATGTTCCGGTCCTTTCGGAACATGTTCCGGCGCTTCCGGAACATGTTCCGGTCCTTCCGGAACATGTTGCAGCGCTTCCGGAACATGTTCCGGTCCTTTCGGAACATGTTCCGGCGCTTCCGGAACATGTTCCGGCGCTTCCTGAACATGTTCCGGCGCTTCCGGAACATGTTCCGGCGCTTCCGGAACATGTTCCGGTCCTTCCGGAACATGTTCCGGCGCTTCCGGAACATGTTCCGGTCCTTCCGGAACATGTTCCGGTCCTTCCGCAATATGTTCCGGCGCTTCCGGAACACAGTCCGGTGCTTCCGGAACATGTTCCGGCGCTTCCGGAACATGTTCCGGTGCTTCCCGAACATGTTCCGGTGGTTCCGGAACATGTTCCGGCGCGTCCGGAACATGTTCCGGTCGTTCCGGAACATGTTCCGGCGCGTCTGGAACATGTTCCGGCGCTTCCGGAACATGTTCCGGCGCTTCCGGAATATCTTCCAGTGCCTCCGGAACATGTTCCGGCGCTTCCGGAACATGTTCCGGTGCTTCCGGAACATGTTCCGGTGATTCCGGAACATGTTCCGGTGCTTCCGGAACATGTTCCGGTCCTTCCGGAACATGTTCCGGCGCTTCCGGAACATGTTCCGGCGCTTCCGGAACATGTTCCGGTGCTTCCGGAACATGTTCCGGTGATTCCGGAACATGTTCCGGTGCTTCCGGAACATGTTCCGGTCCTTCCGGAACATGTTCCGGCGCTTCCGGAACATGTTCCGGTGCTTCCGGAACATGTTCCGGCGCTTCCGGAACATGTTCCGGTGCTTCCGGAACATGTTCCGGTGGTTCCGGAACATGTTCCGGCGCGTCCGGAACATGTTCCGGTGCTTCCGGAACATGTTCCGGTCCTTCCACAACATGTTCCGGCGCTTCCGGAACATGTTCCGGCGCTTCCGGAACATGTTCCGGCGCTTCCAGAACATGTTCCGGTCCTTCCGGAACATGTTCCGGCGCTTCCGGAACATGTTCCGGCGCTTCCGGAACATGTTCCGGTGCTTCCGGAACATGTTCCGGTCCTTCCGGAGCATGTTCCGGTCCTTCCGGAACATGTTCCGGCGCGTCCGGAACATGTTCCGGTGCTTCCGGAACATGTTCCGGTCCTTCCGCAACATGTTCCGGCGATTCCGGAACATGTTCCGGCGCTTCCGGAACATGTTCCGGTCCTTCCGGAACATGTTCCGGCGCGTCCGGAACATGTTCCGGCGATTCCGGAACATGTTCCAGTCCTTCCGGAACATGTTCCGGTCCTTCCGGAACAGGTTCCGGTCCTTCCGGAACGTGTTCCGGTCCTTCCGAAACATGTTCCGGCGCTTCCGGAACATGTTCCGGTCCTTCCAGAAAAAGTTCCGGTGTTCCGGTGCTTCCGGAACATGTTCCGGTCCTTCCGCAACATGTTCCGGCGCTTCCGGAACATGTTCCGGCGCTTCCGGAACATGTTCCGGCGCTTCCAGAACATGTTCCGGTCCTTCCGGAACATGTTCCGGCGCTTCCGGAACATGTTCCGGCGCTTCCGGAACATGTTCCGGTGCTTCCGGAACATGTTCCGGTCCTTCCGGAACATGTTCCGGTCCTTCCGGAACATGTTCCGGCGCGTCCGGAACATGTTCCGGTGCTTCCGGAACATGTTCCGGTCCTTCCGCAACATGTTCCGGCGATTCCGGAACATGTTCCGGCGCTTCCGGAACATGTTCCGGTCCTTCCGGAACATGATCCGGCGCGTCCGGAACATGTTCCGGCGATTCCGGAACATGTTCCAGTCCTTCCGGAACATGTTCCGGTCCTTCCGGAACAGGTTCCGGTCCTTCCGGAACATGTTCCGGTCCTTCCGAAACATGTTCCGGCGCTTCCGGAACATGTTCCGGTGCTTCCGGAACATGTTCCGGTGCTTCCGGAACATGTTCCGGTGCTTCCGGAACATGTTCCGGCGCTTCCGGAACATGTTCCGGCGCTTCCGGAACATGTTCCGGCGCTTCCGGAACATGTTCCGGCGCTTCCAGAACATGTTCCGGTCCTTCCGGAACATGTTCCGGCGCTTCCGGAACATGTTCCGGCGCTTCCGGAACATGTTCCGGCGCGTCCGGAACATGTTCCGGTGCTTCCGGAACATGTTCCGGTCCTTCCGTAACATGTTCCGGCGATTCCGGAACATGTTCCGGTCCTTCCGGAACATGTTCCGGCGCGTCCGGAACATGTTCCGGTGCTTCCGGAACATGTTCCAGTCCTTCCGGAACATGTTCCGGCGCTTCCGGAACATGTTCCAGTCCTTCCGGAACATGTTCCGGTCCTTCCGGAACAGGTTCCGGTCCTTCCGGAACATGTTCCGGCGCTTCCGGAACATGTTCCGGCGCTTCCGGAACATGTTCCGGTCCTTCCGGAACATGTTCCGGTGCTTCCGGAACATGTTCCGGTGCTTCCGGAACATGTTCCGGCGCTTCCGGAACATGTTCCGGTGCTTCCGGAACGTGTTCCGGTGCTTCCGAAACATGTTCCGGTGCTTCCGGAACATGTTCCGGTGGTTCCGGAACATGTTCCGGCGCGTCCGGAACATGTTCCGGTCGTTCCGGAACATGTTCCGGCGCGTCCGGAACATGTTCCGGCGCTTCCGGAATATCTTCCGGTGCCTCCGGAACGTGTTCCGGCGCTTCCGTAATATCTTCCGGTGCTTCCGGAACATGTTCCGGTCCTTCCGGAACATGTTCCGGTGCTTCCGGAACATGTTCCGGTGCTTCCGGAACATGTTCCGGTGCTTCCGGAACATGTTCCAGTCCTTCCGGAACATGTTCCGGCGCTTCCGGAACATGTTCCGGTGCTTCCGGAACATGTTCCGGCGCTTCCGGAACATGTTCCGGTGCTTCCGGAACATGTTCCGGTGGTTCCGGAACATGTTCCGGCGCGTCCGGAACATGTTCCGGTGCTTCCGGAACATGTTCCGGTCCTTCCGCAACATGTTCCGGCGCTTCCGGAATATGTTCCGGCGCTTCCGGAACATGTTCCGGCGCTTCCAGAACATGTTCCGGTCCTTCCGGAACATGTTCCGGCGCTTCCGGAACATGTTCCGGTGCTTCCGGAACATGTTCCGGTCCTTCCGGAACATGTTCCGGTCCTTCCGGAACATGTTCCGGCGCGTCCGGAACATGTTCCGGTCCTTCCGGAACATGTTCCGGTCCTTCCGGAACAGGTTCCGGTCCTTCCGGAACATGTTCCGGCGCTTCCGGAACATGTTCCGGCGCTTCCGGAACATGTTCCGGCGCTTCCAGAACATGTTCCGGTCCTTCCGGAACATGTTCCGGCGCTTCCGGAACATGTTCCGGCGCTTCCGGAACATGTTCCGGTGCTTCCGGAACATGTTCCGGTCCTTCCGGAACATGTTCCGGCGCGTCCGGAACATGTACCGGTGCTTCCGGAACATGTTCCGGTCCTTCCGCAACATGTTCCGGCGATTCCGGAACATGTTCCGGTCCTTCCGGAACATGTTCCGGCGCTTCCGGAACATGTTCCAGTCCTTCCGGAACATGTTCCGGTCCTTCCGGAACAGGTTCCGGTCCTTCCGGAACATGTTCCGGCGCTTCCGGAACATGTTCGCGCGCTTCCGCAATATGTTTCGGTCCTTCGGGAACATGTTCCGGTCCTTCCGAAACATGTTCCGGCGCTTCCGGAACATGTTCCGGCGCTTCCGGAACATGTTCCGGTGCTTCCGGAACATGTTCCGGTGCTTCCGGAACATGTTCCGGTGCTTCCGGAACATGTTCCGGCGCTTCCGGAACACGTTCCGGTGCTTCCGGAACGTGTTCCGGTGCTTCCGGAACGTGTTCCGGTGCTTCCGGAACATGTTCCGGTGGTTCCGGAACATGTTCCGGCGCGTCCGGAACATGTTCCGGCGCTTCCGGAATATCTTCCGGTGCCTCCGGAACGTGTTCCGGCGCTTCCGTAATATCTTCCGGTGCTTCCGGAACATGTTCCGGTGCTTCCGGAACATGTTCCGGTGCTTCCGGAACATGTTCCGGTGCTTCCGGAACATGTTCCGGTGCTTCCGGAACATGTTCCAGTCCTTCCGGAACATGTTCCGGCGCTTCCGGAACATGTTCCGGTGCTTCCGGAACATGTTCCAGTCCTTCCGGAACATGTTCCGGCGCTTCCGGAACATGTTCCGGTGGCTTCCGGAACATGTTCCGGTGCTTCCGGAACATGTTCCGGCGCTTCCGGAACATGTTCCGGTGCTTCCGGAACATGTTCCGGCGCTTCCGGAACATGTTCCGGCGCTTCCGGAACATGTTCCGGCGCTTCCAGAACATGTTCCGGTCCTTCCGGAACATGTTCCGGCGCTTCCGGAACATGTTCCGGCGCTTCCGGAACATGTTCCGGTGCTTCCGGAACATGTTCCGGTCCTTCCGGAACATGTTCCGGCGCGTCCGGAATATGTTCCGGTGCTTCCGGAACATGTTCCGGTCCTTCCGCAACATGTTCCGGCGATTCCGGAACATGTTCCGGCGCTTCCGGAACATGTTCCGGTCCTTCCGGAACATGTTCCGGCGCGTCCGGAACATGTTCCGGCGATTCCAGAACATGTTCCAGTCCTTCCGGAACATGTTCCGGTCCTTCCGGAACAGGTTCCGGTCCTTCCGGAACATGTTCCGGTCCTTCCGAAACATGTTCCGGCGCTTCCGGAACATGTTCCGGTCCTTCCGGAACATGTTCCGGTGCTTCCGGAACATGTTCCGGCGCTTCCGGAACATGTTCCGGTGCTTCCGGAACGTGTTCCGGTGCTTCCGGAACGTGTTCCGGTGCTTCCGAAACATGTTCCGGTGGTTCCGGAACATGTTCCGGCGCGTCCGGAACATGTTCCGGTCGTTCCGGAACATGTTCCGGCGCGCCCGGAACATGTTCCGGCGCGTCCGGAACATGTTCTGGCGCTTCCGGAATATCTTCCGGTGCCTCCGGAACATGTTCCGGCGCTTCCGGAATATCTTCCGGCGCTTCCGGAACATGTTCCGGTGCTTCCGGAACATGTTCCGGTCCTTCCGGAACATGTTCCGGTGCTTCCGGAACATGTTCCGGCGCTTCCGGAACATGTTCCGGCGCTTCCGGAACATGTTCCGGTCCTGCCGCAACATGTTCCGGCGCTTCCGGAACATGTTCCGGTGCTTCCGGAACATGTTCCGGTGCTTCCGGAACATGTTCCGGTGGTTCCGGAACATGTTCCGGTGGTTCCGGAACATGTTCCCGTCCTTCCGCAACATGTTCCGGCGCTTCCGGAACATGTTCCGGCGCTTCCGGAACATGTTCCGGCGCTTCCAGAACATGTTCCGGTCCTTCCGGAACATGTTCCGGCGCTTCCGGAACATGTTCCGGCGCTTCCGGAACATGTTCCGGTGCTGCCGGAACATGTTCCGGTCCTTCCGGAACATGTTCCGGCGCGTCCGGAACATGTTCCGGTGCTTCCGGAACATGTTCCGGTCCTTCCGCAACATGTTCCGGCGATTCCGGAACATGCTCCGGTCCTTCCGGAACATGTTCCGGCGCGTCCGGAACATGTTCCGGTGCTTCCGGAACATGTTCCAGTCCTTCCGGAACATGTTCCGGCGCTTCCGGAACATGTTCCAGTCCTTCCGGAACATGTTCCGGTCCTTCCGGAACAGGTTCCGGTCCTTCCGGAACATGTTCCGGCGCTTCCGGAACATGTTCGCGCGCTTCCGCAATATGTTTCGGTCCTTCGGGAACATGTTCCGGTCCTTCCGAAACATGTTCCGGCGCTTCCGGAACATGTTCCGGCGCTTCCGGAACATGTTCCGGTCCTTCCGGAACATGTTCCGGTGCTTCCGGAACATGTTCCGGTGCTTCCGGAACATGTTCCGGCGCTTCCGGAACATGTTCCGGTGCTTCCGGAACATGTTCCGGTGCTTCCGGAACATGTTCCGGTGCTTCCGGAACATGTTCCGGCGCGTCCGGAACATGTTCCGGTCGTTCCGGAACATGTTCCGGCGCGTCCGGAACATGTTCCGGCGCTTCCGGAATATCTTCCGGTGCCTCCGGAACGTGTTCCGGCGCTTCCGTAATATCTTCCGGTGCTTCCGGAACATGTTCCGGTCCTTCCGGAACATGTTCCGGTGCTTCCAAAACATGTTCCGGCGCTTCCGGAACATGGTCCGGTCCTTCCGGAACATGTTCCGGCGCTTCCGGAACATGTTCCCGTCCTTCCGCAACATGTTCCGGCGCTTCCGGAACATGTTCCGGTGCTTCCGGAACATGTTCCGGCGCTTCCGGAACATGTTCCGGTCCTTCCGGAACATGTTCCGGTGGTTCCGGAACATGTTCCAGCGCGTCCGGAACATGTTCCGGTGCTTCCGGAACATGTTCCAGTCCTTCCGGAACATGATCCGGCGCTTCCGGAACATGTTCCGGTGGCTTCCGGAACATGTTCCGGTGCTTCCGGAACATGTTCCGGCGCTTCCGGAACATGTTCCGGTGCTTCCGGAACATGTTCCGGCGCTTCCGGAACATGTTCCGGCGCTTCCGGAACATGTTCCGGCGCTTCCGGAACATGTTCCGGTGCTTCCGGAACATGTTCCGGTGCTTCCGGAATATCTTTCGGTGCTTCCGGAACATGTTCCGGCGCTTCCGGAATATCTTCCGGTGCTTCCGGAACATGTTCCGGTCCTTCCGGAACATGTTCCGGTGCTTCCGGAACATGTTCCAGCGCGTCCGGAATATCTTCCGGTGCTTCCGGAACATGTTCCGGTCCTTCCGGAACATGTTCCGGTGCTTCCGGAAAATGTTCCGGGGCTTCCGAAACATGTTCCGGCGCTTCCGGAACATGGTCCGGTCCTTCCGAAACATGTTCCGGCGCTTCCGGAACATGTTCCGGCGCTTCCGGAACATGTTCCGGTGCTTCCGGAACATGTTCCGGTCCTTCCGCAATATGTTCCGGCGCTTCCGGAACATGTTCCGGTGGTTCCGGAACATGTTCCGGCGCGTCCGGAACATGTTCCGGCGCTTCCGGAACATGTTCCGGCGCTTCCGGAACATGTTCCGGTCCTTCCGGAACATTGTCCGGCGCTTCCGGAACATGTTCCGGTCCTTCCGGAAAATGTTCCGGTCCTTGCGGAACATGTTCCGGTGCTTCCAGAACATGTTCCGGTGCTTCCTGAACATGTTCCGGTGGTTCCGGAACATGCTCCGGCGCTTCCGGAACATGTTCCGGTGGTTCCGGAACATGTTCCGGTCCTTCCGGAACATGTTCCGGTCCTTCCGGAACATGTTCCGGTCCTTCCGGAACATTTTCCGGCGCTTCCGGAACATGTTCCGGCGCTTCCGGAACATGTTCCGGTGCTTCCGGAACATGTTCCGGTCCTTCCGGAAAATGTTCCGGTCCTTCCGGAACATGTTCCGGTGCTTCCGGAACATGTTCCAGTCCTTCCGGAACATGTTCCGGCGCTTCCGCAACATGTTCCCGTCCTTCCGGAACATGTTCCGGTCCTTCCGGAACTTGTTCCGGCGCTTCCGGAACATGTTCCGGTGCTGCCGGAACATGTTCCGGTCCTTCCGGAACATGTTCCGGCGCGTCCGGAACATGTTCCGGTGCTTCCGGAACATGTTCCGGTCCTTCCGCAACATGTTCCGGCGATTCCGGAACATGCTCCGGTCCTTCCGGAACATGTTCCGGCGCGTCCGGAACATGTTCCGGTGCTTCCGGAACATGTTCCAGTCCTTCCGGAACATGTTCCGGCGCTTCCGGAACATGTTCCAGTCCTTCCGGAACATGTTCCGGTCCTTCCGGAACAGGTTCCGGTCCTTCCGGAACATGTTCCGGCGCTTCCGGAACATGTTCGCGCGCTTCCGCAATATGTTTCGGTCCTTCGGGAACATGTTCCGGTCCTTCCGAAACATGTTCCGGCGCTTCCGGAACATGTTCCGGCGCTTCCGGAACATGTTCCGGTCCTTCCGGAACATGTTCCGGTGCTTCCGGAACATGTTCCGGTCCTTCCGGAACATGTTCCGGCGCTTCCGGAACATGTTCCGGTGCTTCCGGAACATGTTCCGGTGCTTCCGGAACATGTTCCGGTGCTTCCGGAACATGTTCCGGCGCGTCCGGAACATGTTCCGGTCGTTCCGGAACATGTTCCGGCGCGTCCGGAACATGTTCCGGCGCTTCCGGAATATCTTCCGGTGCCTCCGGAACGTGTTCCGGCGCTTCCGTAATATCTTCCGGTGCTTCCGGAACATGTTCCGGTCCTTCCGGAACATGTTCCGGTGCTTCCAAAACATGTTCCGGCGCTTCCGGAACATGGTCCGGTCCTTCCGGAACATGTTCCGGCGCTTCCGGAACATGTTCCCGTCCTTCCGCAACATGTTCCGGCGCTTCCGGAACATGTTCCGGTGCTTCCGGAACATGTTCCGGCGCTTCCGGAACATGTTCCGGTCCTTCCGGAACATGTTCCGGTGGTTCCGGAACATGTTCCAGCGCGTCCGGAACATGTTCCGGTGCTTCCGGAACATGTTCCAGTCCTTCCGGAACATGATCCGGCGCTTCCGGAACATGTTCCGGTGGCTTCCGGAACATGTTCCGGTGCTTCCGGAACATGTTCCGGCGCTTCCGGAACATGTTCCGGTGCTTCCGGAACATGTTCCGGTGGTTCCGGAACATGTTCCGGCGCGTCCGGAACATGTTCCGGTGCTTCCGGAACATGTTCCGGTGCTTCCGGAACATGTTCCGGCGCTTCCGGAACATGTTCCGGCGCTTCCGGAACATGTTCCGGCGCTTCCAGAACATGTTCCGGTCCTTCCGGAACATGTTCCGGCGCTTCCGGAACATGTTCCGGTGCTTCCGGAACATGTTCCGGTCCTTCCGGAACATGTTCCGGCGCGTCCGGAACATGTTCCGGTGCTTCCGGAACATGTTCCGGTCCTTCCGCAACATGTTCCGGCGATTCCGGAACATGTTCCGGCGCTTCCGGAACATGTTCCGGTCCTTCCGGAACATGTTCCGGCGCGTCCGGAACATGTTCCGGCGATTCCGGAACATGTTCCAGTCCTTCCGGAACATGTTCCGGTCCTTCCGGAACAGGTTCCGGTCCTTCCGGAACATGTTCCGGTCCTTCCGAAACATGTTCCGGCGCTTCCGGAACATGTTCCGGTCCTTCCGGAACATGTTCCGGTGCTTCCGGAACATGTTCCGGTGCTTCCGGAACATGTTCCGGCGCTTCCGGAACATGTTCCGGTGCTTCCGGAACGTGTTCCGGTGCTTCCGGAACGTGTTCCGGTGCTTCCGAAACATGTTCCGGTGGTTCCGGAACATGTTCCGGCGCGTCCGGAACATGTTCCGGTCGTTCCGGAACATGTTCCGGCGCGTCCGGAACATGTTCCGGCGCGTCCGGAACATGTTCTGGCGCTTCCGGAATATCTTCCGGTGCCTCCGGAACATGTTCCGGCGCTTCCGGAATATCTTCCGGCGCTTCCGGAACATGTTCCGGTCCTTCCGGAACATGTTCCGGTGCTTCCGGAACATGTTCCGGTGCTTCCGGAACATGTTCCGGTGGTTCCGGAACATGTTCCGGTGGTTCCGGAACATGTTCCCGTCCTTCCGCAACATGTTCCGGCGCTTCCGGAACATGTTCCGGCGCTTCCGGAACATGTTCCGGCGCTTCCAGAACATGTTCCGGTCCTTCCGGAACATGTTCCGGCGCTTCCGGAACATGTTCCGGCGCTTCCGGAACATGTTCCGGTGCTTCCGGAACATGTTCCGGTCCTTCCGGAACATGTTCCGGCGCGTCCGGAACATGTTCCGGTGCTTCCGGAACATGTTCCGGTCCTTCCGCAACATGTTCCGGCGATTCCGGAACATGCTCCGGTCCTTCCGGAACATGTTCCGGCGCGTCCGGAACATGTTCCGGTGCTTCCGGAACATGTTCCGGTGCTTCCGGAACATGTTCCGGCGCTTCCGGAACATGTTCCAGTCCTTCCGGAACATGTTCCGGTCCTTCCGGAACAGGTTCCGGTCCTTCCGGAACATGTTCCGGCGCTTCCGGAACATGTTCGCGCGCTTCCGCAATATGTTTCGGTCCTTCGGGAACATGTTCCGGTCCTTCCGAAACATGTTCCGGCGCTTCCGGAACATGTTCCGGCGCTTCCGGAACATGTTCCGGTCCTTCCGGAACATGTTCCGGTGCTTCCGGAACATGTTCCGGTGGTTCCGGAACATGTTCCGGTGCTTCCGGAACATGTTCCGGTGGTTCCGGAACATGTTCCGGCGCGTCCGGAACATGTTCCGGTCGTTCCGGAACATGTTCCGGCGCGTCCGGAACATGTTCCGGCGCTTCCGGAACATGTTCCGGTCCTTCCGGAACGTGTTCCGGCGCTTCCGGAACATGTTCCGGTGCTTCCGGAACATGTTCCGGTCCTTCCGGAACATGTTCCGGTGCTTCCAAAACATGTTCCGGCGCTTCCGGAACATGGTCCGGTCCTTCCGGAACATGTTCCGGCGCTTCCGGAACATGTTCCCGTCCTTCCGCAACATGTTCCGGCGCTTCCGGAACATGTTCCGGTGCTTCCGGAACATGTTCCGGCGCTTCCGGAACATGTTCCGGTCCTTCCGGAACATGTTCCGGTGGTTCCGGAACATGTTCCAGCGCGTCCGGAACATGTTCCAGTGCTTCCGGAACATGTTCCGGTCCTTCCGGAACAGGTTCCGGTCCTTCCGGAACATGTTCCGGTCCTTCCGAAACATGTTCCGGCGCTTCCGGAACATGTTCCGGTCCTTCCGGAACATGTTCCGGTGCTTCCGGAACATGTTCCGGTGCTTCCGGAACATGTTCCGGCGCTTCCGGAACATGTTCCGGCGCTTCCGGAACATGTTCCGGTGCTTCCGGAACGTGTTCCGGTGCTTCCGGAACGTGTTCCGGTGCTTCCGGAACATGTTCCGGTGGTTCCGGAACATGTTCCGGCGCGTCCGGAACATGTTCCGGTCGTTCCGGAACATGTTCCGGCGCGTCCGGAACATGTTCCGGCGCTTCCGGAATATCTTCCGGTGCCTCCGGAACATGTTCCGGCGCTTCCGGAATATCTTCCGGCGCTTCCGGAACATGTTCCGGTGCTTCAGGAACATGTTCCGGTCCTTCCGGAACATGTTCCGGTGCTTCCAAAACATGTTCCGGCGCTTCCGGAACATGTTCCGGCGCTTCCGGAACATGTTCCGGTCCTGCCGCAACATGTTCCGGCGCTTCCGGAACATGTTCCGGTGCTTCCGGAACATGTTCCGGCGCTTCCGGAACATGTTCCGGTGCTTCCGGAACATGTTCCGGTGGTTCCGGAACATGTTCCCGTCCTTCCGCAACATGTTCCGGCGCTTCCGGAACATGTACCGGCGCTTCCGGAACATGTTCCGGCGCTTCCAGAACATGTTCCGGTCCTTCCGGAACATGTTCCGGCGCTTCCGGAACATGTTCCGGCGCTTCCGGAACATGTTCCGGTGCTTCCGGAACATGTTCCGGTCCTTCCGGAACATGTTCCGGTGCTTCCAAAACATGTTCCGGCGCTTCCGGAACATGGTCCGGTCCTTCCGGAACATGTTCCGGCGCTTCCGGAACATGTTCCGGTCCTTCCGGAACATGTTCCGGTCCTTCCGGAACATGTTCCGGTGGTTCCGGAACATGTTCCGGTGGTTCCGGAACATGTTCCAGCGCGTCCGGAACATGTTCCGGTCCTTCCGCAACATGTTCCGGCGCTGCCGGAACATGTTCCGGCGCTTCCGGAACATGTTCCGGTCCTTCCGGAACATGTTCCGGTCCTTCCGGAACATGTTCCGGTGGTTCCGGAACATGTTCCAGCGCGTCCGGAACATGTTCCGGTGCTTCCGGAACATGTTCCGGTCCTTCCGCAACATGTTCCGGCGCTTCCGGAACATGTTCCGGCGCTTCCGGAACATGTTCCGGTGCTTCCGGAACATGTTCCGGTGCTTCCAGAACATGTTCCGGTGCTTCCGGAACATGTTCCGGTGCTTCCGGAACATGTTCCGGTGCTTCCGGAACATGTTCCAGTCCTTCCGGAACATGTTCCGGCGCTTCCGGAACATGTTCCAGTCCTTCCGGAACATGTTCCGGTCCTTCCGGAACATGTTCGGGCGCTTCCGTAACATGTTCCGGTCCTTCCGGAACATGTTCCGGTCCTTCCGAAACATGTTCCGGCGCTTCCGGAACATGTTCCGGCGCTTCCGGAACATGTTCCGGTCCTTCCGGAACATGTTCCGGTGCTTCCGGAACATGTTCCGGTGCTTCCGGAACATGTTCCGGCGCTTCCGGAACATGTTCCGGCGCTTCCGGAACATGTTCCGGCGCTTCCGGAACATGTTCCGGTGCTTCCGGAACATGTTCCGGTGCTTCCGGAATATCTTTCGGTGCTTCCGGAACATGTTCCGGCGCTTCCGGAATATCTTCCGGTGCTTCCGGAACATGTTCCGGTCCTTCCGGAACATGTTCCGGTGCTTCCGGAAGATGTTCCGGTCCTTCCGGAAAATGTTCCGGGGCTTCCGAAACATGTTCCGGCGCTTCCGGAACATGGTCCGGTCCTTCCGAAACATGTTCCGGCGCTTCCGGAACATGTTCCGGCGCTTCCGGAACATGTTCCGGTGCTTCCGGAACATGTTCCGGTCCTTCCGCAATATGTTCCGGCGCTTCCGGAACATGTTCCGGTGGTTCCGGAACATGTTCCGGCGCGTCCGGAACATGTTCCGGCGCTTCCGGAACGTGTTCCGGCGCTTCCGGAACATGTTCCGGTCCTTCCGGAACATTGTCCGGCGCTTCCGGAACATGTTCCGGTCCTTCCGGAAAATGTTCCGGTCCTTGCGGAACATGTTCCGGTGCTTCCAGAACATGTTCCGGTGCTTCCTGAACATGTTCCGGTGGTTCCGGAACATGCTCCGGCGCTTCCGGAACATGTTCCGGTGGTTCCGGAACATGTTCCGGTCCTTCCGGAACATGTTCCGGTCCTTCCGGAACATGTTCCGGTCCTTCCGGAACATTTTCCGGCGCTTCCGGAACATGTTCCGGCGCTTCCGGAACATGTTCCGGTGCTTCCGGAACATGTTCCGGTCCTTCCGGAACATGTTCCAGTCCTTCCGGAACATGTTCCGGCGCTTCCGCAACATGTTCCCGTCCTTCCGGAACATGTTCCGGTCCTTCCGGAACTTGTTCCGGCGCTTCTGGAACATGTTCCGGAAGCACCGCAACATGTTCCGGTCCTTCCGGAACATGTTCCGGTCCTTCCGAAACATGTTCCGGCGCTTCCGGAACATGTTCCGGTCCTTCCGGAATATCTTCCGGTGCTTCCGGAACATGTTCCGGCGCTTCCGGAATATCTTCCGGTGCTTCTGGAACATGTTCCGGTCCTTCCGGAACATGTTCCGGCGCTTCCGGAACATGTTCCGGTCCTTCCGGAAAATGTTCCGGTCCTTGCGGAACATGTTCCGGTGCTTCCAGAACATGTTCCGGTGCTTCCTGAACATGTTCCGGTGGTTCCGGAACATGCTCCGGCGCTTCCGGAACATGTTCCGGTCCTTCCGGAACATGTTCCGGTCCTTCCGGAACATGTTCCGGGCCTTCCGGAACATGTTCCGGTCCTTCCGGAACATTTTCCGGCGCTTCCGGAACATGTTCCGGCGCTTCCGGAACATGTTCCGGTGCTTCCGGAACATGTTCCGGTCCTTCCGGAAAATGTTCCGGTCCTTCCGGAACATGTTCCGGTGCTTCCAGAACATGTTCCGGTCCTTCCGGAACATGTTCCGGCGCTTCCGGAACATGTTCCAGTCCTTCCGGAACATGTTCCGGCGCTTCCGCAACATGTTCCGGTCCTTCCGGAACATGTTCCGGTCCTTCCGGAACATGTTCCGGCGCTTCCGGAACATGTTCGGGCGCTTCCGCAACATGTTCCGGAAGGACCGGAATATCTTCCGGTGCTTCCGGAACATGTTCCGGTCCTTCCGGAACATGTTCCGGTGCTTCCGGAACATGTTCCGGTCCTTCCGGAACATGTTCCGGGGCTTCCGAAACATGTTTCGGCGCTTCCGGAACATGGTCCGGTCCTTCCGGAACATGTTCCGGCGCTTCAGGAACATGTTCCAGCGCTTCCGGAACATGTTCCGGGCCTTCCGGAACATGTTCCGGTCCTTCCGCAACATGTTCCGGCGCTTCCGGAACATGTTCCGGTCCTTCCGGAACATGTTCCGGTCCTTCCAAAACATGTTCCGGTCCTTCCGCAACATGTTCCGGTCCTTCCGGAACATGTTCCGGGGCTTCCGAAACATGATCCGGCGCTTCCAGAACATGTTCCGGTCCTTCCGGAACATGTTCCTGCGCTTCCGGAACATGTTCCGGCGCTTCCGGAACATGTTCCGATGCTTCCAGAACATGTTCCGGTGCTTCCGGAATATCTTCCGGTGCTTCCGGAACATGTTCCGGCGCTTCCAGAATATCTTCCGGTGCTTCCGGAACATGTTCCGGTCCTTCCGGAACATGTTCCGGGGCTTCCTGAACATGTTCCGGTGGTTCCGGAACATGTTCCGGCGCGTCCGGAACATGTTCCGGCGCTTCCGGAACATGTTCCGGCGTGTCCGGAACATGTTCCGGCGCTTCCGGAAGATGTTCCGGCGCTTCCGGAACATGTTCCGGTCCTTCCGGAACATGTTCCGGACCTTCCGGAACATGTTCCGGACTTTCCCGAACATGTTCGGGTCCTTCCGTAACATGTTCCGGCGCTCCCGGAACATGTTCGGGCGCTTCCGCAACATGTTCCGGTCCTTCCGGAACATGTTCCGGTCCTTCCGGAACATGTTCCGGCGCTTCCGGAACATGTTCCGGCGCTTCCGGAACATGTTCCGGTCCTTCCGGAACATGTTCCGGTGCTTCCGGAACATGTTCCGGTGCTTCCGGAACATGTTCCGGTCCTTCCGGAACATGTTCCGGTCCTTCCGAAACATGTTCCGGCGCTTCCGGAACATGTTCCGGCGCTTCCGGAACATGTTCCGGTCCTTCCGGAACATGTTCCGGTGCTTCCGGAACATGTTCCGGTGCTTCCGGAATATCTTCCGGTGCTTCCGGAACATGTTCCGGCGCTTCTGGAATATCTTCCGGTCCTTCCGGAACATGTTCCGGTCCTTCCGGAACATGTTCCGGTGCTTCCGGAACATGTTCCGGTCCTTCCGGAACATGTTCCGGGGCTTCCGAAACATGTTCCGGCGCTTCCGGAACATGGTCCGGTCCTTCCGGAACATGTTCCGGCGCTTCAGGAACATGTTCCGGCGCTTCCGGAACATGATCCGGTCCTTCCGGAACATGTTCCGGCGCTTCCGGAACATGTTCCGGTCCTTCCGGAACATGTTCCGGTCCTTCCGCAACATGTTCCGGCGCTTCCGGAACATGTTCCGGAGGAACCGGAACATGTTCCGGCGCTCCGGAACATGTTCCGGTCCTTCCGGAAAATGTTCCGGCGATTCCGGAACATGTTCCGGTCCTTCCGAAACATGTTCCGGTCCTTCCGGAACATGTTCCGGTGCTTCCGGAACATGTTCCGGTCCTTACGGAACATGTTCCGGTCCTTCCGAAACATGTTCCGGTCCTTCCGAAACATGTTCCGGCGCTTCCGAAACATGTTCCGGCGCTTCCAGAACATGTTCCGGTCCTTCCGGAACATGTTCCGGTGCCTCCGGAACATGTTCCGGTCCTTCCGGAACATGTTCCGGGGCTTCCGAAACATGTTCCGGCGCTTCCGGAACATGGTCCGGTCCTTCCGGAACATGTTCCGGCGCTTCCGGAACATTTTCCGGTCCTTCCGGAACATGTTCCGGTCCTTCCGGAACATGTTCCGGTCCTTCCGGAACATGTTCCGGTCCTTCCGGAACATGTTCCGGGGCTTCCGAAACATGTTCCGGCGCTTCCGGAACATGGTCCGGTTCTTCCGGAACATGTTCCGGCGCTTCCGGAACATGTTCCGGTCCTTCCGGAACATGTTCCGGTCCTTCCGCAACATGTTCCGGCGCTTCCGGAACATGTTCCGGAGGAACCGGAACATGTTCCGGCGCTTCCGGAACATGTTCCGGTGCTTCCGGAAAATGTTCCGGCGATTCCGGAACATGTTCCGGTCCTTCCGGAACCTGTTCCGGTGCTTCCGGAACATGTTCCGGTCCTTCCGCAACATGTTCCGGTCCTTCCGGAACATGTTCCGGCGCTTCCGGAACATGTTCCGGCGCTTCCGAAACATGTTCCGGCGCTTCCAGAACATGTTCCGGTCCTTCCGGAACATGTTCCGGCGCTTCCGGAACATGTTCCGGCGCTTCCGGAACATGTTCCGGTGCTTCCGGAACATGTTCCGGTCCTTCCGGAACATGTTCCGGTGCTTCCGGAATATCTTCCGGTGCTTCCGGAACATGTTCCGGCGCTTCCAGAATATCTTCGGGTGCTTCCGGAACATGTTCCGGTCCTTCCGGAACATGTTCCGGTGCTTCCGGAACATGTTCCGGTCCTTCCGGAACATGTTCCGGCGCTTCCGAAACATATTCCGGCGCTTCCGGAACATGTTCCGGTCCTTCCGGAACATGTTCCGGCGCTTCCAGAACATGTTCCGGCGCTTCCGGAACATGTTCCGGTCCTTCCGGAACATCCGGTCCTTCCGCAACATGTTCCGGCGCTTCCGGAACATGTTCCGGTGCTTCCGGAACATGTTCCGGTGCTTCCGGAACATGTTCCCGCGCTTCCGGAACATGTTCCTCCGGAACATGTTCCGGTCCTTCTGCAACATGTTCCGGTCCTTCCGGAACATGTTCCGGTGGTTCCGGAACATGTTCCGGCGCTTCCGGAACATGTTCCGGCGCTTCCGGAACATGTTCCGGTGCTTCCGGAACATGTTCCGGTCCTTCCGGAACATGTTCCGGCGTTTCCGGAACATGTTCCGGTGGTTCCGGAAAATGTTCCGGCGCTTCCGGAACATGTTCCGGCGCTTCCGGAAAATGTTCCGGTGGTTGCGGAACATGTTCCGGTGCTTCCTGAACATGTCCCGGCGCTTCCGGAACATGTTCCGGTCCTTCCAGAACATGTTCCGGTGCTTCCGGAACATGTTCCGGTCCTTCCGAAACATGTTCCGGCGCTTCCGGAACATGTTCCGGTCCTTCCGGAACATGTTCCGGTCCTTCCGGAACATGTTCCGTTGCTTCCGGAACATGTTCGGGCGCTTCCGGAACATGTTCCGGTGCTTCCGGATCATGTTCCGGTCCTTCCGGAACATGTTCCGGCGCTTCCGGATCATGTTCCGGTGCTTCCGGAACATGTTCCGGCGCTTCCGGAACATGTTCCGGTCCTTCCGGAACATGTTCCGGTGCTTCCGGAACATGTTCCGGTCCTTACGGAACATGTTCCGGTCCTTCCGGAACATGTTCCGGTCCTTCCGGAACATGTTCCGGTGCTTCCGGAACATGTTCCGGTCCTTCCGGAACATGTTCCGGCGCTTCCGAAACATGTGCCGGTCCTTCCGGAACATGTTCCGGTCCTTCCGGAACATGTTCCGGTCCTTCCGGAACATGTTCCGGCGCTTCCGGAACATGTTCCGATGCTTCCGGAACATGTTCCGGTCCTTCCGGAACATGTTCCGGTCCTTCCGCAACATGTTCCGGCGCTTCCGGAATATCTTCGGGTGCTTCCGGAACATGTTCCGGCGCTTCCGGAATATCTTCGGGTGCTTCCGGAACATGTTCCGGCGCTTCCGGGATATCTTCCGGTGCTTCCGGAACATGTTCCGGTCCTTCCGGAACATGTTCCGGTGCTTCCGGAACATGTTCCGGTCCTTCCGGAACATGTTCCGGTGCTTCCGGAATATCTTCGGGTGCTTCCGGAACATGTTGCGGCGCTTCCGGAATATCTTCCGGTGCTTCCGGAACATGTTCCGGTCCTTCCGGAACATGTTCCGGTGCTTCCGGAACATGTTCCGGTCCTTCCGGAACATGTTCCGGCGCTTCCGAAACATGTTCCGGCGCTTCCGGAACATGTTCCGGTCCTTCCGGAACATGTTCCGGCGCTTCCGGAACATGTTCCGGCGCTTCCGGAACATGTTCCTCCGAAATATGTTCCGGTCCTTCCGGAACATGTTCCGGTCCTTCCGGGACATGTTCCGGTCCTTCCGGAACATGTTCCGGTGGTTCCGGAACATGTTCCGGCGCTTCCGGAACATGTTCCGGCCCTTCCGGAACATGTTCCGGTGCTTCCGGAACATGTTCCGGTCCTTCCGGAACATGTTCTTGCGCTTTCGGAACATGTTCCGGTGCTTCCTGAACATGTTCCGGCGCTTCCGGAACATGTTCCGGTCCTTCCGGAACATGCTCTGGGGCTTCCGGAACATGTTCTGGTTCTTCCGGAACATGTTCCGGCGCTTCCGGAACATGTTCCGGTGCATGCGGAACATGTTCTGGTCCTTCCGAAAGATGTTCCGGTGGTTCCGGAACATGTTCCGGTGGTTCCGGAACATGTTCCGCCGCTTCCGGAACATGTTCCGGAAGCGCCGGAACATGTTCCAGTCCTTCCGGAACATGTTCCGGTGCTTCCGGAACATGTTCCGGTCCTTCCGGAACATGTTCCGGTCCTTCCGGAACATGTTCCGGTCCTTCCGGAACATGCTCCGGCGCTTCCGGAACATGCTCCGGCGCTTCCGGAACATGCTCCGGCGCTTCCGGAACATGTTCCGGCGCTTCCGGAACATGTTCCGGTGCTTCCGGAACATGTTCCGGTGCTTCCAGAACATGTTCCGGCGCTTCCAGAACATGTTCCGGTCCTTCCGGAACATGTTCCGGTCCTTCCGGAACATGCTCCGGCGCTTCCGGAACATGCTCCGGCGCTTCCGGAACATGTTCCGGCGCTTCCGGAACATGTTCCGGTGCTTCCGGAACATGTTCCGGTGCTTCCGGAACATGTTCCGGTGCTTCCGGAACATATTCCGGTGCTTCCAGAACATGTTCCGGCGCTTCCGGAACATGTTCCGGCGCTTCCGGAACATGTTCCGGTGCTTCCAGAACATGTTCCGGCGCTTCCGGAACATGTTCCGGCGCTTCCGGAACATGTTCCGGCGCTTCCGGAACATGTTCCGGTCCTACATGTTCCGGTGCTTCCGGAACATGTTCCGGCGCTTCCGGAACATGTTCCGGTGCTTCCGCAACATGTTCCGGTCCTTCCGGAACATGTTCCGGTCCTTCCGGAACATGTTCCGGTGCTTCCGGAACATGTTCCGGTGCTTCCGGTACATGTTCCGGCGCTTCCGGAACATGTTCCGGTCCTTCCGGAACATGTCCCGGCGCTTCCGAAACATGTTCCGGCGCTTCCGGAACATGTTCCGGCGCTTCCGGAACATGTTCCGGCGCTTCCGGAACATGTTCCGGTCCTTCCGGAACATGTTCCGGCGCTTCCGGAACATGTTCCGGTCCTTCCGGAACATGTTCCGGCGATTGCGGAACAAGTTCCGGTGCTTGCGGAACATGTTCCTCCGGAACATGTTCCGGTCCTTCCGGAACATGTTCCGGTCCTTCCGGAACATGTTCCGGTGCTTCCGGAATATCTTCGGGTGCTTCCGGAACATGTTGCGGCGCTTCCGGAATATCTTCCGGTGCTTCCGGAACATGTTCCGGTCCTTCCGGAACATGTTCCGGTGCTTCCGGAACATGTTCCGGTCCTTCCGGAACATGTTCCGGCGCTTCCGAAACATGTTCCGGCGCTTCCGGAACATGTTCCGGTCCTTCCGGAACATGTTCCGGCGCTTCCGGAACATGTTCCGGCGCTTCCGGAACATGTTCCTCCGAAATATGTTCCGGTCCTTCCGTAACATGTTCCGGTCCTTCCGGAACATGTTCCGGTCCTTCCGGAACATGTTCCGGTGGTTCCGGAACATGTTCCGGCGCTTCCGGAACATGTTCCGGCCCTTCCGGAACATGTTCCGGTGCTTCCGGAACATGTTCCGGTCCTTCCGGAACATGTTCTTGCGCTTTCGGAACATGTTCCGGTGGTTCCGGAACATGTTCCGGTGCTTCCTGAACATGTTCCGGCGCTTCCGGAACATGTTCCGGTCCTTCCGGAACATGCTCTGGGGCTTCCGGAACATGTTCCGGTTCTTCCGGAACATGTTCCGGCGCTTCCGGAACATGTTCCGGTGCATGCGGAACATGTTCTGGTCCTTCCGAAAGATGTTCCGGTGGTTCCGGAACATGTTCCGGTGGTTCCGGAACATGTTCCGCCGCTTCCGAAACATGTTCCGGAAGCGCCGGAACATGTTCCAGTCCTTCCGGAACATGTTCCGGTGCTTCCGGAACATGTTCCGGTCCTTCCGGAACATGTTCCGGTCCTTCCGGAACATGTTCCGGTCCTTCCGGAACATGCTCCGGCGCTTCCGGAACATGCTCCGGCGCTTCCGGAACATGCTCCGGCGCTTCCGGAACATGTTCCGGCGCTTCCGGAACATGTTCCGGTGCTTCCGGAACATGTTCCGGTGCTTCCGGAACATGTTCCGGCGCTTCCGGAACATGTTCCGGTCCTTCCGGAACATGTTCCGGTCCTTCCGGAACATGCTCCGGCGCTTCCGGAACATGCTCCGGCGCTTCCGGAACATGTTCCGGCGCTTCCGGAACATGGTCCGGTGCTTCCGGAACATGTTCCGGTGCTTCCGGAACATGTTCCGGTGCTTCCGGAACATATTCCGGTGCTTCCAGAACATGTTCCGGCGCTTCCGGAACATGTTCCGGCGCTTCCGGAACATGTTCCGGTCCTACATGTTCCGGTGCTTCCGGAACATGTTCCGGCGCTTCCGGAACATGTTCCGGTGCTTCCGCAACATGTTCCGGTCCTTCCGGAACATGTTCCGGTCCTTCCGGAACATGTTGCGGTCCTTCCGGAACATGTTCCGGTGCTTCCGGTACATGTTCCGGCGCTTCCGGAACATGTTCCGGTCCTTCCGGAACATGTCCCGGCGCTTCCGAAACATGTTCCGGCGCTTCCGGAACATGTTCCGGCGCTTCCGGAACATGTTCCGGCGCTTCCGGAACATGTTCCGGTCCTTCCGGAACATGTTCCGGCGCTTCCGGAACATGTTCCGGTCCTTCCGGAACATGTTCCGGCGATTGCGGAACATGTTCCGGTGCTTGCGGAACATGTTCCTCCGGAACATGTTCCGGTCCTTCCGGAACATGTTCCGGTCCTTCCGGAACATGTTCTGGCGCTTCCGGAACATGTTCCGGTCCTTCCGGAACATGTTCCGGTGCTTCCGGGACATGTTCCGGTGCTTCCGGAACATGTTCCGGTCCTTCCGGAACATGTTCCGGCGCTTCCGAAACATGTTCCGGCGCTTCCGGAACATGTTCCGGTCCTTCCGGAACATGTTCCGGCGCTTCCGGAACATGTTCCGGCGCTTCCGGAACATGTTCCTCCGAAATATGTTCCGGTCCTTCCGTAACATGTTCCGGTCCTTCCGGAACATGTTCCGGTCCTTCCGGAACATGTTCCGGTGGTTCCGGAACATGTTCCGGCGCTTCCGGAACATGTTCCGGCCCTTCCGGAACATGTTCCGGTGCTTCCGGAACATGTTCCGGTCCTTCCGGAACATGTTCTTGCGCTTTCGGAACATGTTCCGGTGGTTCCGGAACATGTTCCGGTGCTTCCTGAACATGTTCCGGCGCTTCCGGAACATGTTCCGGTCCTTCCGGAACATGCTCTGGGGCTTCCGGAACATGTTCCGGTTCTTCCGGAACATGTTCCGGCGCTTCCGGAACATGTTCCGGTGCATGCGGAACATGTTCTGGTCCTTCCGAAAGATGTTCCGGTGGTTCCGGAACATGTTCCGGTGGTTCCGGAACATGTTCCGCCGCTTCCGAAACATGTTCCGGAAGCGCCGGAACATGTTCCAGTCCTTCCGGAACATGTTCCGGTGCTTCCGGAACATGTTCCGGTCCTTCCGGAACATGTTCCGGTCCTTCCGGAACATGTTCCGGTCCTTCCGGAACATGCTCCGGCGCTTCCGGAACATGCTCCGGCGCTTCCGGAACATGCTCCGGCGCTTCCGGAACATGTTCCGGCGCTTCCGGAACATGTTCCGGTGCTTCCGGAACATGTTCCGGTGCTTCCGGAACATGTTCCGGCGCTTCCGGAACATGTTCCGGTCCTTCCGGAACATGTTCCGGTCCTTCCGGAACATGCTCCGGCGCTTCCGGAACATGCTCCGGCGCTTCCGGAACATGTTCCGGCGCTTCCGGAACATGGTCCGGTGCTTCCGGAACATGTTCCGGTGCTTCCGGAACATGTTCCGGTGCTTCCGGAACATATTCCGGTGCTTCCAGAACATGTTCCGGCGCTTCCGGAACATGTTCCGGCGCTTCCGGAACATGTTCCGGTCCTACATGTTCCGGTGCTTCCGGAACATGTTCCGGCGCTTCCGGAACATGTTCCGGTGCTTCCGCAACATGTTCCGGTCCTTCCGGAACATGTTCCGGTCCTTCCGGAACATGTTGCGGTCCTTCCGGAACATGTTCCGGTGCTTCCGGTACATGTTCCGGCGCTTCCGGAACATGTTCCGGTCCTTCCGGAACATGTCCCGGCGCTTCCGAAACATGTTCCGGCGCTTCCGGAACATGTTCCGGCGCTTCCGGAACATGTTCCGGCGCTTCCGGAACATGTTCCGGTCCTTCCGGAACATGTTCCGGCGCTTCCGGAACATGTTCCGGTCCTTCCGGAACATGTTCCGGCGATTGCGGAACATGTTCCGGTGCTTGCGGAACATGTTCCTCCGGAACATGTTCCGGTCCTTCCGGAACATGTTCCGGTCCTTCCGGAACATGTTCTGGCGCTTCCGGAACATGTTCCGGTCCTTCCGGAACATGTTCCGGTGCTTCCGGGACATGTTCCGGTGCTTCCGGAACATGTTCCGGCGCTTCCGGAACATGTTCCGGCGCTTCCGGAACATGTTCCGGTGCTTCCGGAACATGTTCCGGTGCTTCCGGAACATGTTCCGGCGCTTCCGGAACATGTTCCGGTCCTTCCGGAACATGTTCCGGTCCTTCCGGAACATGTTCCGGTCCTTCCCGAACATATTCCGGCGCTTCCGGAACATGTTCCGGTCCTTCCGGAACATGTTCCGGTGCTTCCGGAACATGTTCCGGTCCTTCCGGAACATGTTCAGGCACTTCCGGAACATGTTCCGGTCCTTCCGGAACATGTTCCGGCGCTTCCGGAACATGTTCCGGGGCTTCCGGAACATGTTCCGGCGCTTCCGGAACATGTTCCGGTCCTTCCGGAACATGTTCCGGTGCGTCTGGAACATGTTCCGGCGCTTGCGGAACATGTTCCGGTGCTTGCGGAACATGTTCCGGTGCTTGCGGAACATGTACCGGCGCTTCCGGAACATGTTCCGGTGCTTCCGGAACATGTTCCGGTCATTCCGGAACATGTTCCGGTGGTTCCGGAACATGTTCCGGTGCTTCCGGAACATGTTCCGGCGATTCCAGAACATGTTCCGGTGGTCCCGGAACATGTTCCGGTGCTTCCGCAACATGTTCCGGTCCTTCCGCAACATGTTCCGGTCCTTCCGCAACATGTTCTGGTCCTTCCGGAACATGTTCCGGCGCTTCCGGAACATGTTCCGGCGCTTCCGGAACATGTTCCGGGGCTTCCGGAACATGTTCCGGCGCTTCCGGAACATGTTCCGGTCCTTCCGGAACATGTTCCGGTCCTTCCGGAACATGTTCTGGCGCTTCCGGAACATGTTCCGGTCCTTCCGGAACATGTTCCGGTGCTTCCGGGACATGTTCCGGTGCTTCCGGAACATGTTCCGGCGCTTCCGGAACATGTTCCGGCGCTTCCGGAACATGTTCCGGTGCTTCCGGAACATGTTCCGGTGCTTCCGGAACATGTTCCGGCGCTTCCGGAACATGTTCCGGTCCTTCCGGAACATGTTCCGGTCCTTCCGGAACATGTTCCGGTCCTTCCCGAACATATTCCGGCGCTTCCGGAACATGTTCCGGTCCTTCCGGAACATGTTCCGGTGCTTCCGGAACATGTTCCGGTCCTTCCGGAACATGTTCCGGCACTTCCGGAACATGTTCCGGTCCTTCCGGAACATGTTCCGGCGCTTCCGGAACATGTTCCGGGGCTGCCGGAACATGTTCCGGCGCTTCCGGAACATGTTCCGGTCGTTCCGGAACATGTTCCGGTGCTTCTGGAACATGTTCCGGCGCTTGCGGAACATGTTCCGGTGCTTGCAGAACATGTTCCGGTGCTTGCGGAACATGTACCGGCGCTTCCGGAACATGTTCCGGTGCTTCCGGAACATGTTCCGGTCATTCCGGAACATGTTCCGGTGGTTCCGGAACATGTTCCGGTGCTTCCGGAACATGTTCCGGCGATTCCAGAACATGTTCCGGTGGTCCCGGAACATGTTCCGGTGCTTCCGCAACATGTTCCGGTCCTTCCGCAACATGTTCCGGTCCTTCCGCAACATGTTCCGGTCCTTCCGGAACATGTTCCGGCGCTTCCGGAACATGTTCCGGCGCTTCCGGAACATGTTCCGGGGCTTCCGGAACATGTTCCGGCGCTTCCGGAACACGTTCCGGTCCTTCCGGAACATGTTCCGGCGCTTCCGGAATATCTTCCGGTGCTTCCGGAACATGTTCCGGCGCTTCCGGAATATCTTCCGGTGCTTCCGGAACATGTTCCGGTCCTTCCGCAACATGTTCCGGTCCTTCCGGAACATGTTCCGGTCCTTCCGGAACATGTTCCGGCGCTTCCGAAACATCTTCCGGCGCTTCCGGAACATGTTCCGGTCCTTCCGCAACATGTTCCGGTCCTACCGGAACATGTTCAGGTCCTACCGGAACATGTTCAGGTCCTTCCGAAACATGTTCCGGCGCTTCCGGAACATGTTCCGGCGCTTCGGGAACATGTTCCGGTCCTTCCGGAACATGTTCCGGAAGCACCGGAACACGTTCCGGAAGGACCGGAACAGCGCCGAAACATGTTCCGGAAGCGCCGGAACATGTTCCGGAAAGACCGGAACATGTTCCGGAAGCACCAGAACATGTTCCGGTCCTTCCGCAACATGTTCCGGCGCTTCCGGAACATGTTCCGGTCCTTCCGGAACATGTTCCGGTCCTTCCGGAACATGTTCCGGCGCTTCCGGAACATGTTCCGGCGCTTCCGGAACATGTTTCGGCGCTGTTCCGGTCCTTCCGGAACATGTTCCGGTGCTTCCGGAACATGTTCCGGTCCTTCCGGAACATGTTCCGGCGCTTCCGGAACATGTTCCGGCTCTTCCGGAACATGTTCCGGTGCTTCCGGAACATGTTCCGGCGCTTCCGGAACATGTTCCGGCGCTTCCGGAACACGTTCCGGCCGTTCCGGAACGTGTTCCGGTCCTTCCGGAACATGTTCCGGTCCTTCCGGAACATGTTCCGGCGCTTCCGGAACATGTTCCGGTCCTTCCGGAACATGTTCCGGTCCTTCCGGAACATGCTCCGGCGCTTCCGGAACATGCTCCGGCGCTTCCGGAACATGTTCCGGCGCTTCCGGAACATGTTCCGGTGCTTCCGGAACATGTTCCGGTGCTTCCGGAACATGTTCCGGTGCTTCCGGAACATATTCCGGTGCTTCCAGAACATGTTCCGGCGCTTCCGGAACATGTTCCGGCGCTTCCGGAACATGTTCCGGCGCTTCCGGAACATGTTCCGGTCCTACATGTTCCGGTGCTTCCGGAACATGTTCCGGCGCTTCCGGAACATGTTCCGGTGCTTCCGCAACATGTTCCGGTCCTTCCGGAACATGTTCCGGTCCTTCCGGAACATGTTGCGGTCCTTCCGGAACATGTTCCGGTGCTTCCGGTACATGTTCCGGCGCTTCCGGAACATGTTCCGGTCCTTCCGGAACATGTCCCGGCGCTTCCGAAACATGTTCCGGCGCTTCCGGAACATGTTCCGGCGCTTCCGGAACATGTTCCGGCGCTTCCGGAACATGTTCCGGTCCTTCCGGAACATGTTCCGGCGCTTCCGGAACATGTTCCGGTCCTTCCGGAACATGTTCCGGCGATTGCGGAACATGTTCCGGTGCTTGCGGAACATGTTCCTCCGGAACATGTTCCGGTCCTTCCGGAACATGTTCCGGTCCTTCCGGAACATGTTCTGGCGCTTCCGGAACATGTTCCGGTCCTTCCGGAACATGTTCCGGTGCTTCCGGGACATGTTCCGGTGCTTCCGGAACATGTTCCGGCGCTTCCGGAACATGTTCCGGCGCTTCCGGAACATGTTCCGGTGCTTCCGGAACATGTTCCGGTGCTTCCGGAACATGTTCCGGCGCTTCCGGAACATGTTCCGGTCCTTCCGGAACATGTTCCGGCGCTTCCGGAACATGTTCCGGTCCTTCCGGAACATGTTCCGGTGCTTCCGGAACATGTTCCGGTCCTTCCGGAACATGTTCCGGCACTTCCGGAACATGTTCCGGTCCTTCCGGAACATGTTCCGGCGCTTCCGGAACATGTTCCGGGGCTTCCGGAACATGTTCCGGCGCTTCCGGAACATGTTCCGGTCCTTCCGGAACATGTTCCGGTCATTCCGGAACATGTTCCGGTGGTTCCGGAACATGTTCCGGTGCTTCCGGAACATGTTCCGGCGATTCCAGAACATGTTCCGGTGGTCCCGGAACATGTTCCGGTGCTTCCGCAACATGTTCCGGTCCTTCCGCAACATGTTCCGGTCCTTCCGCAACATGTTCCGGTCCTTCCGGAACATGTTCCGGCGCTTCCGGAACATGTTCCGGCGCTTCCGGAACATGTTCCGGGGCTTCCGGAACATGTTCCGGCGCTTCCGGAACATGTTCCGGTCCTTCCGGAACATGTTCCGGTGCTTCCGGAACACGTTCCGGTCCTTCCGGAACATGTTCCGGCGCTTCCGGAATATCTTCCGGTGCTTCCGGAACATGTTCCGGCGCTTCCGGAATATCTTCCGGTGCTTCCGGAACATGTTCCGGTCCTTCCGCAACATGTTCCGGTCCTTCCGGAACATGTTCCGGTCCTTCCGGAACATGTTCCGGCGCTTCCGAAACATCTTCCGGCGCTTCCGGAACATGTTCCGGTCCTTCCGCAACATGTTCCGGTCCTACCGGAACATGTTCAGGTCCTACCGGAACATGTTCAGGTCCTTCCGGAACATGTTCCGGCGCTTCCGGAACATGTTCCGGCGCTTCGGGAACATGTTCCGGTCCTTCCGGAACATGTTCCGGAAGCACCGGAACACGTTCCGGAAGGACCGGAACAGCGCCGAAACATGTTCCGGAAGCGCCGGAACATGTTCCGGAAAGACCGGAACATGTTCCGGAAGCACCAGAACATGTTCCGGTCCTTCCGCAACATGTTCCGGCGCTTCCGGAACATGTTCCGGTCCTTCCGGAACATGTTCCGGTCCTTCCGGAACATGTTCCGGCGCTTCCGGAACATGTTCCGGCGCTTCCGGAACATGTTTCGGCGCTGTTCCGGTCCTTCCGGAACATGTTCCGGTGCTTCCGGAACATGTTCCGGTCCTTCCGGAACATGTTCCGGCGCTTCCGGAACATGTTCTGGCTCTTCCGGAACATGTTCCGGTGCTTCCGGAACATGTTCCGGCGCTTCCGGAACATGTTCCGGCGCTTCCGGAACACGTTCCGGCCGTTCCGGAACGTGTTCCGGTCCTTCCGGAACATGTTCCGGTCCTTCCGGAACATGTTTCGGTCCTTCCGGAACATGTTCCGGCGCTTCCGGAACATGTTCCGGTCCTTCCGGAACATGTTCCGGCGCTTCCTGAACATGTTCCGGCGCTTCCGGAACATGTTCCGGTCCTTCCGGAACATGTTCCGGCGCTTCCGGAACATGTTCTGGCGCTTCCGGAACATGTTCCGGTCCTTCCGGAACATGTTCCGGTGCTTCCGGAACATGTCCCGGTCCTTCCGGAACATGTTCCGGCGCTTCGGGAACATGTTCCGGTCCTTCCGGAACATGTTCCGGTCCTTCCGGAACATGTTCCGGCGCTTCCGGAACATGTTCCCGTCCTTCCGGAACATGTTCCGGAGCTTCCGGAACATGTTCCGGCGCTGTTCCGGTCCTTCCGGAACATGTTCCGGTCCTTCCGGAACATGTTCCGGAGCTTCCGGAACATGTTATGGTTCTTCCAGAACATGTTCCGGCGCTTCCGGAACATGTTCCGGTCCTTCCGGAACATGTTCCGGCGCTTCCGGAACATGTTCCGGCGCTTCCGGAACATGTTCCGGTCCTTCCGGAACATGTTCCGGTCCTTCCGGAACATGTTCCGGCGCTTCCGGAACATGTTCCGTTGCTTCCGGAACATGTTCCGGTGCTTCTGGAACATGTTCCGGCCCTTCCGGAACATGATCCGGCGCTTCCGGAACATGTTCCGGCGCTTCCGGAACATGTTCCGGCCCTTCCGGAACATGTTCCGGTCCTTCCGGAACATGTTCCGGTGCTTCCGGAACATGTTCCGGTGCTTCCGGAACATGTTCCGGTGCTTCCGGAACATGTTCCGGTGCTTCCGGAACATGTTCCGGTGCTTCCGGAACATGTTCCGGTCCTTCCGGAACATGTTCCGGCGATTCCGGAATATCTTCCGGTCCTTCCGGAACATGTTCCGGTGCTTCCGGAACATGTTCCGGTCCTTCCGGAACATGTTCCGGTGCTTCCGGAACATGTTCCGGCGCTTCCGGAACATGTTCCGGTCCTTCCGGAACCTGTTCCGGCGCTTCCGGAACATGTTCCGGGGCTTCCGGAACATGTTCCGGGGCTTCCGGAACATGTTCCGGCGCTTCCGGAACATGTTCCGGTCCTTCCGGAACATGTTCCGGTCCTTCCGGCACATGTTCCGGTTCTTCCGGAACATGTTCCGGCGCTTCCGAAACATGTTCCGGCGCTTCCGGAACATGTTCCGGTGCTTCCGGAACATGTTCCGGTCCTTCCGGAACATGTTCCGGAAGCGCCAGAACATGTTCCAGTCCTTCTGCAACATGTTCCGGCGCTTCCGGAACATGTTCCGGTCCTTCCGGAACATGTTCCGGTCCTTCCGGAACATGTTCCGGCGCTTCCGGAACATGTTCCGGCGCCTCCGGAACATGTTCCGGTGCTTGCGGAACATGTTCCGGTCCTTCCGGAACATGTTCCGGTGCTTCCGGAACATGTTCCAGCGCTTCGGGAACATGTTCCGGTCCTTCCGGAACATGTTCCGGTCCTTCCGGAACATGTTCCGGCGCTTCCGGAACATGTTCCGGTCCTTCCGGAACATGTTCCGGCGCTTCCGGAACATGTTCCGGTGCTTCCGGAACATGTTCCGGTCCTTCCGGAACATGTTCCGGCGCGTCCGGAACATGTTCCGGCGCTGTTCCGGTCCTTCCGGAACATGTGCCGGTGGTTCCGGAACATGTTCCGGCGCTTCCGGAACATGTTCCGGTGCTTCCGGATCATGTTCCGGTGCTTCCGGAACATGTTCCGGTGCTTCCGGAACATGTTCCGGCGCTTCCGGAACATGTTCCGGTCCTTCCGGAACATGTTCCGGTCCTTCCGGAACATGTTCCGGCGCTTCCGGAACATGTTCCGGCGCTTCCGGAACATGTTCCGTTCCTTCCGGACAATGTTCCGGTGCTTGCGGAACATGTTCCGGCGCTTCCGGAACATGTTCCGGTCCTTCCGGAACATGTTCCGGCCCTTCCGGAACATGTTCCGGCCCTTCCGGAACATGTTCCGGTCCTTCCGGAACATGTTCCGGTCCTTCCGGAACATGTTCCGGCGCTTCCAGAACGTGTTGCGGTGCTTCCGGAACGTGTTCCGGTCCTTCCGGAACATGTTCCGGCGCTTCCGGAACATGTTCCGGCGCTTCCGGAACATGTTCCGGTGCTTCCGGAAAATGTTCCGGTCCTTCCGGAACATGTTCCGGCGCTTCCAGAACATGTTCCGGCGCTGTTCCAGTCCTTCCGGAACATGTTCCGGCGCTTGCGGAACATTTTCCGGGGCTTCCGGAACATGTTCCGGTCCTTCCGGAACATGTTCCGGCGCTTCCGGAACATGTTCCGGCGCTTCCGGAACATGTTCCGGTCCTTCCGGAACATGTTCCGGTCCTTCCGGAACATGTTCCGGCGCTTCCGGAACATGTTCCGGCGCTTCCGGAACATGTTCCGTTCCTTCCGGAACATGTTCCTGTGCTTCCGGAACATGTTCCGGTCCTTCCGGAACATGTTCCGGTCCTTCCGGAACATGTTCCGGCGCTTCCAGAACATGTTCCGGTGTCCTTCCGGAACATGTTCCGGTGCTTACGGAAAATGTTCCGGCGCTTCCGGAACATGTTCCGGTCCTTCCGGAACATGTTCCGGCGCTTCCGGAACATGTTCCGGCGCTTCCGGAACATGTTCCGGTCCTTCCGGAACATGTTCCGGTCCTTCCGGAACATGTTCCGGTCCTTCCGGAACATGTTCCGGTGCTTCCGGAACATGTTCCGGTGCTTCCGGAACATGTTCCGGCGCTTCCGGAACATGTTCCGGCGCTTCCGGAACATGTTCCGGCGCTTCCGGAACATGTTCCGGTGCTTCCGGAACATGTTCCGGTCCTTCCGGAACATGTTCCGGCGCTTCCGGAACATGTTCCGGCGCTGTTCCGGTCCTTCCAGAACATGTTCCGGCGCTTCCGGAACATGTTCCGGCGCTTCCGGAACATGTTCCGGTGCTTCCGGGACATATTCCGGTGCTTCCGGAACATGTTCCGGTCCTTCCGGAACATGTTCCGGCGCTTCCGGAACATGTTCCGGTCCTTCCGGAACATGTTCCGGTCCTTCCGGAACATGTTCCGGCGCTTCCGGAACATGTTCCGGCGCTTCCGGAACATGTTCTGGTGCTTCCGGAACATGTTCCGGCGCTTCCGGAACATGTTCCGGCCCTTCCGGAACATGTTCCGGTCCTTCCGGAACATGTTCCGGTCCTTCCGGAACATGTTCTGGCGCTTCCGGAACATGTTCCGGTCCTTCCGGAACATGTTCCGGCGCTTCCGGAACATGTTCCGGTCCTTCCGGAACATGTTCCGGTCCTTCCGGAACATGTTCCATCGCTTCCGGAACATGTTCCGGTCCTTCCGGAACATGTTCCGGCGCTTCCAGAACATGTTCCGGCGTCCTTCCGGAACATGTTCCGGCGCTTCCGGAACATGCTCCGGCGCTTCCGGAACATGTTCCGTTCCTTCCGGAACATGTTCCGGTGCTTCCGGAACATGTTCCGGTCCTTCCGGAACATGTTCCATCGCTTCCGGAACATGTTCCGGTCCTTCCGGAACATGTTCCGGTGCTTCCGGAACATGTTCCACCGCTTCCGAAGCATGTTCCGGTCCTTTCGGAACATGTTCCGGCGCTTCCAGAACATGTTCCGGCGCTTCCGGAACATGTTCCGGCGCTTCCGGAACATGTTCCGGCGCATCCGGAACATGTTCCGGTGCTTCCGGAACATGTTCCAGTCCTTCCGGAACATGTTCCGGCGGTTCCGGAACATGTTCCGGTCCTTTACGGAACATGTTCCGGTGCTTCCGGAACATGTTCCAATGCTTCCGGAACATGTTCCGGTCCTTCCGGAACATGTTCCGGTGCTTCCGGAACATGTTCCGGTCCTTCCGGAACATGTTCCGGCGCTTCCGGAACATGTTCCGGTCCTTCCGCAACTTGTTCCGGTCCTTCCGGAACATGTTCCGGTCCTTCCGGAACATGTTCCAGCGCTTCCGAAACATGTTCCGGTGCTTCCGGAACATGTTCCGGTCCTTCCGCAACATGTTCCGGCGCTTCCGGAACATGTTCCGGTCCTTCCGGAACATGTTCCGGTCCTTCCAGAACATGTTCCGGCGCTTCCGGAACATGTTCCGGTCTTTCCGGAACATGTTCTGGCGCTTCCGGAACATGTTCCGGTGCTTCCGGAACATGTTCCGGTCCTTCCGGAACATGTTCCGGCGCTTCCGGAACATGTTCCGGTCCTTCCAGAACATGTTCCGGCGCTTCCGGAACATGTTCCGGTGCTTCCTGAACATGTTCCAGCGCTTCCGGAACATGTTCCGGCGCTTCCGGAACATGTTCCGGTGCTTCCGGAACATGTTCCGGTCCTTCCGGAACATGTTCGGGCGCTGCCGGAACATGTTCCGGCGCTGTTCCGGTCCTTCGTGAACATGTTCCGGCGCTTCCGGAACATGTTCCGGTGCTTCCGGAACATGTTCCGGTGCTTCCGGGACATGTTCCGGTCCTTCCGGAACATGTTCCGGCGCTTCCGGAACATGTTCCGGTCCTTCCGGAACATGTTCCGGCGCTTCCGGAACATGTTCCGTTCCTTCCGGAACATCTTCCGGTGCTTCCGGAACATGTTCCGGTGCTTCCGGAACATGTTCCGGCCCTTCCGAACATGTTCCGGCGCTTCCGGAGGATGTTCCGGTCCTTCCGGAAGATGTTCCGGCGCTTCCGGAACATGTTCCGGTCCTTCTGGAACATGTTCCGGTCCTTCCGGAACATGTTCCGGCGCTTCCGGAACATGTTCCGGTCCTTGCGGAACATGTTCCGGTCCTTCCGGAACATGTTCCGGCGCTTCCGGAACATGTTCCGGTCCTTCCGGAACATGTTCCGGCGCTTCCGGAACATGTTCCGGTCCTTCCGGAAATTGTTCCGGTCCTTCCAGAACATGTTCCAGTGCCTCCGGCACATGTTCCGGTGCTTCCGGAACATGTTCCGGCGCTTCCGGAACATGTTCCGGTCCTTCCGGAACATGTTCCGGTCCTTCCGGAACATGTTCCGGTCCTTCCGGAACATGTTCCGGTCCTTCCGGAACATGTTCCGGCGCTTCCGGAACATGTTCCGGTGCTTCCGGAACATGTTCCGGTCCTTCCGGAACATGTTCCGGAGGTTCCGGAACATGTTCCGGCGCTTCCTGAATATCTTCCGGTGCTTCCGGAACATGTTCCGGTCCTTCCGGAACATGTTCCGGTCCTTCCGGAACATGTTCTGGTCCTTCCCCAACATGTTCCGGTCCTTCCGGAACATGTTCCGGTGCTTCCGCAACATGTTCCGGCGCTTCCGGAAGATGTTCCGGTCCTTCCGGAAGATGTTCCGGCGCTTCCGGAACATGTTCCGGTCCTTCCGGAACATGTTCCGGCGCTTCCGGAACATGTTCCGGTGCTTGCGGAACATGCTCCGGTCCTTCCGGAACATGTTCCGGTCCTTCCGGAACATGTTCCGGCGCTTCCGGAACATGTTCCGGTCCTTCCGGAACATGTTCCGGTGCTTCCGGAACATGTTCCGGTGGTTCCGGAACATGTTCCGGCGTTTCCGGAACATGTTCCGGTCCTTCCGGAAGATGTTCCGGTCCTTCCGAAACATGTTCCGGCGCTTCCGGAACATGTTCCGGTCCTTCCGGAACATGTTCCGGCGCTTCCGGAACATGTTCCGGCGCTTCCGGAACATGTTCCGGTCCTTCCGGAACATGTTCCGGTCCTTCCGCAACATGTTCCGGCGCTTCCGGAACATGTTCCGGTGCTTCCGGAACATGTTGCGGCGCTTCCGGAACATGTTCCGGCGCTTCCGGAACATGTTCCGGTCCTTCCGGAACATGTTCCGGTGCTTCCGCAACATGTTCCCGTGCTTCCGGAACATGTTCCGGCGCTTCCGAAACATGTTCCGGCGCTTGCGGAACATGTTCCGGTCCTTCCGGAACATGTTCCAGCGCTTCCGGAACATGTTCCGGTCCTTCCGGAACATGTTCTGGCGCTTCCGGAACATGTTCCGGCGCTTCCGGAACATGTTCCCATCCTTCCGGAACATGTTCCGATCCTTCCGGAACATGTTCCGGTGCTTCCGCAACATGTTCCGGTGCTTCCGGAACATGTTCCGGCGCTTCCGAAACATGTTCCGGCGCTTGCGGAACATGTTCCGGTCCTTCCGGAACATGTTCCGGCGCTTCCGGAACATGTTCCGGTCCTTCCGGAACATGTTCCGGCGCTTCCGGAACATTTTCCGGGGCTTCCGGAACATGTTCCGGCGATTCTGGAACATGTTCCGGTCCTTCCGGAACATGTTCCGGTGCTTCCGGAATATCTTCCGGTGCTTCCGGAACATGTTCCGGCGCTTCCGGAATATCTTCCGGTGCTTCCGGAACATGTTGGTGCTTCCGGAACATGTTCCGGTCCTTCCGCAACATGTTCCGGTCCTTCCGGAACATGTTCCGGCGCTTCCGAAACATGTTCCGGTGCTTCCGGAACATGTTCCGGTCCTTCCGCAAAATGTTCCGGTCCTTCCGGAACATGTTCCGGTCCTTCCGGAACATGTTCCGGCGCTTCGAGAACATGTTCCGGTGCTTCCGGAACATGTTCCGGTCCTGCCGGAACATGTTCCGGTCCTTCCGGAACATGTTCCGTTCCTTCCGGAACATGTTCCGGTGCTTCCGGAACATGTTCCGGTCCTTCCGGAACATGTTCCGGCCCTTCCGGAACATGTTCGGGTCCTTCCGGAACATGTTCCGGCGCTTCCGGAAGATGTTCCGGCGCTTCCGGAACATGTTCCGGTCCTTCCGGAACATGTTCCGGCGCTTCCAGAACATGTTCCGGTCCTTCCGGAACATGTTCCGGTCCTTCCGGAACATGTTCCGGTCCTTCCGGAACATGTTCCGGTGCTTCCGGAACATGTTCCGGTCCTTCCGGAACATGTTCCGGCGCTTCCGGAACATGTTCCGGCGCTTCCGGAACATGTCCCGGTGCTTCCGGAACATGTTCCGGTCCTTCCGGAACATGTTCCGGAAGCGCCGGAACATGTTCCGGAAGGACCGGAACATGTGCCGGTCCTTCCGGAACATGTTCCGGCGCTTCCGGAACATGTTCCAGTCCTTCCGGAACATGTTCCGGCGCTTCCGCAACATGTTCCGGTCCTTCCGGAACATGTTCCGGTCCTTCCGGAACATGTTCCGGCGCTTCCGGAACATGTTCCGGTCCTTCCGGAACATGTTCCAGTCCTTCCGGAACATGTTCCGGCGCTTCCGAAAAATGTTCCGGTCCTTCCGGAACATGTTCCGGTCCTGGCGAAACATGTTCCGGCGCTTCCGGAACATGTTCCGGTCCTTCCGGAACATGTTCCGGTCCTTCCGGAACATATTCCGGCGCTTCCGGAACATGTTCCGGCGCTTCCGGAACATGTTCCGGTGCTTCCGGAACATGTTCCGGCGCTTCCGGAACATGTTCCGTTCCTTCCGGAACATGTTCCGGTGCTTCCGGAACATGTTCCGGTCCTTCCGGAACATGTTCCGGTCCTTCCGGAACATGTTCCGGCCCTTCCGGAACATGTTCGGGTCCTTCCGGAACATGTTCCGGCGCTTCCGGAAGATGTTCCGGCGCTTCCGGAAGATGTTCCGGTCCTTCCGGAACATGTTCCCGCGCTTCCAGAACATGTTCCGGTCCTTCCGGAACATGTTCCGGTCCTTCCGGAACATGTTCCGGTGCTTCCGGAACATGTTCCGGTCCTTCCGGAACATGTTCCGGCGCTTCCGGAACATGTTCCGGTGCTTCCGGAACATGTTCCGGTCCTTCCAGAACATGTTCCGGCGCTTCCGGAACATGTTCCGGCGCTTCCGGAACATGTTCCGGTGCTTCCGGAACATGTTCCGGTCCTTCCGGAACAGGTTCCGGCGCTTCCGGAACATTTTCCAGTCCTTCCGGAACATGTTCCGGCGCTTCCGCAACATGTTCCGGTCCTTCCGGAACATGTTCCGGTCCTTCCGGAACATGTTCCGGCGCTTCCGGAACATGTTCCGGTCCTTCCGGAACATGTTCCGGCGCTTCCGGAACATGTTCCAGTCCTTCCGGAACATGTTCCGGCGCTTCAGCAACATGTTCCGGTCCTTCCGGAACATGTTCCGGTCCTTCCGAAACATGTTCCGGAAGGACCGGAACATGTGCCGGTCCTTCCGGAACATGTTCCGGTCCTTCCGGAACATATTCCGGCGCTTCCGGAACATGTTCCGGCGCTTCCGGAACATGTTCCGGTGCTTCCGGAAGATGTTCCGGCGCTTCCGGAAGATGTTCCGGTCCTTCCGGAACATGTTCCGGTGCTTCCGGAACATGTTCCGGTCCTTCCGGAACATGTTCCGGTCCTTCCGGAACATGTTCCGGCGCTTCCGGAACATGTTCCAGTCCTTCCGGAACATGTTCCGGCGCTTCCGCAACATGTTCCGGTCCTTCCGGAACATGTTCCGGTGCTTCCGGAACATGTTCCGGTGCTTCCGGAACATGTTCCGGTCCTTCCGGAACATGTTCCGGTGCTTCCGGAATATCTTCTGGTGCTTCCGGAACATGTTCCGGCGCTTCCGGAACATGTTCCAGTCCTTCAGGAACATGTTCAGGTCCTTCCGGAACATGTTCCGGTGCTTCCGGAACATGTTCCGGTGCTTCCGGAACATGTTCCGGTGCTTCCGGAACATGTTCCGGTCCTTCCGGAACATGTTCCGGCGCTTCCGCAACATGTTCCGGTCCTTCCGGAACATGTTCCGGTCCTTCCGGAACATGCTCCGGCGCTTCCAGAACATGTTCCGGTCCTTCCAGAACATGTTCCGGTGCTTCCGGAACATGTTCCGGTCCTTCCGGAACATGTTCCGGCGCTTCCGGAATATCTTCCGGTGCTTCCGGAACATGTTCCGGTCCTTCCGGAACATGTTCCAGTGCTTCCGGAACATGTTCCGGTCCTTCCGGAACATGTTCCGGCGCTTCCGGAACATGTTCCGGTCCTTCCGGAACATGTTCCGGCGCTTCCGGAACATGTTCCGGTCCTTCCGGAACATGTTCCGGTCCTTCCGGAACATGTTCCGGTCCTTCCGGAACATGTTCCGGTGCTTCCGGAATATCTTCCGGTGCTTCCGGAACATGTTCCGGCGCTTCCTGAATATCTTCCGGTGCTTCAGGAACATGTTCCGGTCCTTCCGGAACATGTTCCGGTCCTTCCGGAACATGTTCCAGCGCTTCCGGAACATGTTCCGGCGCTTCCGGAACATGTTCCGGTCCTTCCAGAACATGTTCCAGTCCTTCCGCAACATGTTCCGGCGCTTCCGGAACATGTTCCGGTGCTTCCGGAACATGTTCCGGCGCTTCCGGAACATGTTCCGGCGCTTCCGGAACACGTTCCGGTGCTTCCAGAACATGTTCCGGTGGTTCCGGAACATGTTCCGGCGCTTCCGGAACATGTTCCGGCGCTTCCGGAACATGTTCCGGTGCTTCCAAAACATGTTCCGGTGCTTCCGAAACATGTTCCGGCGCTTCCGGAACATGTTCCGGGGCTTCCGGAACATGTTCCGGCGCTTCCGGAACATGTTCCGGTCCTTCCGCAACATGTTCCGGTCCTTCCGGAACATGTTCCGGTCCTTCCGGAACATGTTCCGGAAGCGCCGGAACATGTTCCGGTGCTTCCGGAACATGTTCCGGTGCTTCCGGAACATGTTCCGGCCCTTCCGGAACATGTTCCGGTCCTTCCGGAACATGTTCCGGAAGCGCCGGAACATGTTCCGGTCCTTCCGGAACATGTTCCGGCGCTTCCGGAACATGTTCCGGTCCTTTCGGAACATGTTCCGGCGCTTCCGGAACATGTTCCGGTCCTTCCGGAACATGTTCCGGCGCTTCCTGAACATGTTCCGGCGCTTCCGGAACATGTTCCGGCGCTTCCGGAACATGTTCCGGTGCTTCCGGAACATGTTCCGGTGGTTCCGGAACATGTTCCGGTCCTTCCGGAACATGTTCCGGCGCTTCGGGAACATGTTCCGGTCCTTTCGGAACATGTTCTGGCGCTTCCGGAACATGTTCCGGCGCTTCCGGAACATGTTCCGGCGCTTCCGGAACATGTTCCGGTCCTTCCGGAACATGTTCCGGTCCTTCCGGAACATGTTCCGGTGCTTCCGCAACATGTTCCGGTGCTTCCGGAACATGTTCCGGTCCTTCCGGAACATGTTCCGGCGCTTCCGGAATATCTTCCGGTGCTTCCGGAACATGTTCCGGTCCTTCCGGAACATGTTCCGGCGCTTCCGGAACATGTTCCGGTCCTTCCGGAACATGTTCCGGCGCTTCCGGAACATGTTCCGGCGCTTCCGGAACATGTTCCGGTCCTTCCAGAACATGTTCCGGTCCTTCCGCAACATGTTCCGGCGCTTCCGGAACATGTTCCGGTGCTTCCGGAACATGTTCCGGCGGTTCCGGAACATGTTCCGGTCCTTCCGGAACATGTTCCGGTCCTTCCGGAACATGTTCCGGTGCTTCGGGAATATCTTCCGGTGCTTCCGGAACATGTTCCGGCGCTTCCTGAATATCTTCCGGTGCTTCCGGAACATGTTCCGGTCCTTCCGGAACATGTTCCGGTCCTTCCGGAACATGTTCCAGCGCTTCCGGAACATGTTCCGGCGCTTCCGGAACATGTTCCGGTCCTTCCAGAACATGTTCCAGTCCTTCCGCAACATGTTCCGGCGCTTCCGGAACATGTTCCGGTGCTTCCGGAACATGTTCCGGCGCTTCCGGAACATGTTCCGGCGCTTCCGGAACATGTTCCGGTGCTTCCGGAACATGTTCCGGTGGTTCCGGAACATGTTCCGGCGCTTCCGGAACATGTTCCGGTCCTTCCGGAACATGTTCCGGCGCTTCCGGAACATGTTCCGGTGCTTCCGGAACATGTTCCGGTGCTTCCGGAACATGTTCCGGTGCTTCCGAAACATGTTCCAGCGCTTCCGGAACATGTTCCAGTGCTTCCGAAACATGTTCCGGCGCTTCCGGAACATGTTCCGGGGCTTCCGGAACATGTTCCGGCGCTTCCGGAACATGTTCCGGTCCTTCCGCAACATGTTCCGGTCCTTCCGGAACATGTTCCGGTCCTTCCGGAACATGTTCCGGAAGCGCCGGAACATGTTCCGGTGCTTCCGGAACATGTTCCGGCCCTTCCGGGACATGTTCCGGTCCTTCCGGAACATGTTCCGGCGCTTCTCGAACATGTTCCGGTCCTTTCGGAACATGTTCCGGCGCTTCCGGAACATGTTCCGGCGCTTCCGGAACATGTTCCGGCGCTTCCGGAACATGTTCCGGTGCTTCCGAAACATGTTCCGGAAGGAACGGAACATGTTCCGGTCCTTCCGGAACATGTTCCGGCGCTTCCGGAACATGTTCCGGTCCTTCCGGAACATGTTCCGGTCCTTCCGGAACATGTTCCGGCGCTTCCGGAACATGTTCCGGTCCTTTCGGAACATGTTCCGGCGCTTCCGGAACATGTTCCGGTCCTTTCGGAACATGTTCCGGCGCTTCCTGAACATGTTCCGGCGCTTCCGGAACATGTTCCGGCGCTTCCGGAACATGTTCCGGTGCTTCCGAAACATGTTCCGGTGGTTCCGGAACATGTTCCGGTCCTTCCGGAACATGTTCCGGTCCTTCCGGAACATGTTCCGGCGCTTCCGGAACATGTTCCGGTCCTTTCGGAACATGTTCTGGCGCTTCCGGAACATGTTCCGGCGCTTCCGGAACATGTTCCGGTCCTTCCGGAACATGTTCCGGTCCTTCCGGAACATGTTCCGGCGATTCCGGAACATGTTCCGGCGATTCCGGAACATGTTCGGGTCCTTCCGGAACATGTTCCGGCGCTTCCGGAACATGTTCCGGCGCTTCCGGAACATGTTCCGGTCCTTCCGGAACATGTTCCGGTCCTTCCGCAACATGTTCCGGCGCTTCCGGAACATGTTCCGGTGCTTCCGGAACATGTTCCGGCGGTTCCGGAACATGTTCCGGTCCTTCCGGAACATGTTCCGGTCCTTCCGGAACATGTTCCGGTGCTTCGGGAATATCTTCCGGTGCTTCCGGAACATGTTCCGGCGCTTCCTGAATATCTTCCGGTGCTTCCGGAACATGTTCCGGTCCTTCCGGAACATGTTCCGGTCCTTCCGGAACATGTTCCAGCGCTTCCGGAACATGTTCCGGCGCTTCCGGAACATGTTCCGGTCCTTCCAGAACATGTTCCAGTCCTTCCGCAACATGTTCCGGCGCTTCCGGAACATGTTCCGGCGCTTCCGGAACATGTTCCGGTGCTTCCGAAACATGTTCCGGTGGTTCCGGAACATGTTCCGGTCCTTCCGGAACATGTTCCGGTCCTTCCGGAACATGTTCCGGCGCTTCCGGAACATGTTCCGGTCCTTTCGGAACATGTTCTGGCGCTTCCGGAACATGTTCCGGCGCTTCCGGAACATGTTCCGGTCCTTCCGGAACATGTTCCGGTCCTTCCGGAACATGTTCCGGCGATTCCGGAACATGTTCCGGCGATTCCGGAACATGTTCCGGTCCTTCCGGAACATGTTCCGGCGCTTCCGGAACATGTTCCGGCGCTTCCGGAACATGTTCCGGTCCTTCCGGAACATGTTCCGGTCCTTCCGCACCATGTTCCGGTCCTTCCGCAACATGTTCCGGTCCTTCCGGAACATGTTCCGGTCCTTCCGCAACATGTTCCGGTCCTTCCGGAACATGTTCCGGCGCTTCCGAAACATGTTCCGGCGCTTCCGGAACATGTTCAGGTCCTTCCGGAACATGTTCCGGTGCTTCCGGAACATGTTCCGGCGCTTCCGGAACATGTTCCGGTGCTTCCGGAACATGTTCCGGTCCTTCCGGAACATGTTCCGGCGCTTCCGAAACATGTTCCGGCGCTTCCGGAACATGTTCCGGTCCTTCCGGAACATGTTCCGGCGCTTCCGGAACATGTTCCGGCGCTTCCGGAACATGATCCGGTCCTTCCGGAACATGTTCCGGTGCTTCCGGAACATGTTCCGATGCTTCCGGAAGATGTTCCGGTCCTTCCGGAACATGTTCCGGTCCTTTCGGAACATGTTCCGGTCCTTCCGGAACATGTTCCGGCGCTTCCGGAACATGTTCCGGTCCTTTCGGAACATGTTCCGGCGCTTCCTGAACATGTTCCGGCGCTTCCGGAACATGTTCCGGCGCTTCCGGAACATGTTCCGGCGCTTCCGGAACATGTTCCGGTGCTTCCGAAACATGTTCCGGTGGTTCCGGAACATGTTCCGGTGGTTCCGGAACATGTTCCGGTCCTTCCGGAACATGTTCCGGCGCTTCCGGAACATGTTCCGGTCCTTTCGGAACGTGTTCCGGCGCTTCCGGAACATGTTCCAGCGCTTCCGGAACATGTTCCGGCGCTTCCGGAACATGTTCCGGTCCTTCCGGAACATGTTCCGGTGCTTCCGGAACAGGTTCCGCCGATTCCGGAACATGTTCCGGTCCTTCCGGAACATGTTCCGGTCCTTCCGGAACATGTTCCGGTCCTTCCGGAACATGTTCCGGCGCTTCCGGAACATGTTCCGGTCCTTCCGCAACATGTTCCGGTCCTTCCGGAACATGTTCCGGTCCTTCCGGAACATGTTCCGGCGCTTCCGGAACATGTTCCGGTCCTTCCGGAACATGTTCCGGCGCTTCCGAAACATGTTCCGGCGCTTCCGGAACATGTTCCGGTCCTTCCAGAACATGTTCCGGTGCTTCCGGAACATGTTCCGGCGATTCCGGAACATGTTCCGGTCCTTCCGGAACATGTTCTGGTCCTTCCGGAACATGTTCCGGCGCTTCCGGAACATGTTCCGGTCCTTCCGCAACATGTTCCGGTGCTTCCGGAACATGTTCCGGCGATTCCGGAACATGTTCCGGTCCTTCCGGAACATGTTCCGGCGCTTCCGAAACATGTTCCGGCGCTTCCGGAACATGTTCCGGTCCTTCCGGAACATGTTCCGGCGCTTCCGGAACATGTTCCGGCGCTTCCGGAACATGTTCCGGTCCTTCCGGAACATGTTCCGGTCCTTCCGCAACATGTTCCGGCGCTTCCGGAAAGTGTTCCGGTCCTTCCGGAACATGTTCCGGTCCTTCCGGAACATGTTCCGGTCCTTCCGGAACATGTTCCGGCGCTTCCGGAACATGTTCCGGCGCTTCCGGAACATGTTCCGGTCCTTCCGGAACATGTCCCGGTGCTTCCGGAACATGTTCCGGCGCTTCCGGAACATGTTCCGGCGCTTCCGGAACATGTTCCGGTCCTTCCGGAACATGTCCCGGTGCTTCCGGAACATGTTCCGGCGCTTCCGGAACATGTTCCGGCGCTTCCGGAACATGTTCCGGTCCTTCCGCAACATGTTCCGGCGCTTCCAGAACATGTTCCGGTCCTTCCGGAACATGTTCCGGTCCTTCCGGAACATGTTCCGGCGCTTCCGGAACATGATCCGGTCCTTCCGGAACATGTTCCGGTGCTTCCGGAACATGTTCCGATGCTTCCGGAAGATGTTCCGGTCCTTCCGGAACATGTTCCGGCGCTTCCGGAACATGTTCCGGCGCTTCCGGAACATGTTCCGGTGCTTCCGAAACATGTTCCGGTGGTTCCGGAACATGTTCCGGAAGGACCGGAACATGTTCCGGTCCTTTCGGAACATGTTCCGGCGCTTCCGGAACATGTTCCGGCGATTCCGGAACATGTTCCGGTCCTTCCGGAACATGTTCCGGCGCTTCCGGAACATGTTCCGGCGATTCCGGAACATGTTCCGGTCCTTCCGGAACATGTTCCGATCCTTCCGGAACATGTTCCGGCGCTTCCGGAACATGTTCCGGTCCTTCCGCAACATGTTCCGGTGCTTCCGGAACATGTTCCGGTCCTTCCGGAACATGTTCCGGCGATTCCGGAACATGTTCCGGTCCTTCCGGAACATGTTCCGGCGCTTCCGAAACATGTTCCGGCGCTTCCGGAACATGTTCCGGTCCTTCCGGAACATGTTCCGGCGCTTCCGGAACATGTTCCGGCGCTTCCGGAACATGTTCCGGTCCTTCGGGAACATGTTCCGGTCCTTCCGCAACATGTTCCGGCGCTTCCGGAACATGTTCCGGTCCTTCCGGAACATGTTCCGGTCCTTCCGGAACATGTTCCGGTCCTTCCGGAACATGTTCCGGTCCTTCCGGAACATGTTCCGGTCCTTCCGGAACATGTTCCGGCGCTTCCGGAACATGTTCCGGCGCTTCCGGAACATGTTCCGGTCCTTCCGGAACATGTCCCGGTGCTTCCGGAACATGTTCCGGCGCTTCCGGAACATGTTCCGGCGCTTCCGGAACATGTTCCGGTCCTTCCGCAACATGTTCCGGCGCTTCCAGAACATGTTCCGGTCCTTCCGGAACATGTTCCGGTCCTTCCGGAACATGTTGCGGTCCGTCCGGAACATGTTCCGGTCCTTCCGGAACATGTTCCGGTGCTTCCGGAACATGTTCCGGTGCTTCCGGAACATGTTCCGGCGCTTCCGGAACATGTTCCGGCGCTTCTGGAACATGTTCCGGCGCTTGCGGAACATGTTCCGGTCCTTCCGGAACATGTTCCGGTGCTTGCGGAACATGTTCCGGCGCTTCCAGAACATGTTCCGGTCCTACATGTTCCGGTGCTTCCGGAACATGTTCCGGTCCTTCCGCAACATGTTCCGGTCCTTCCGGAACATGTTGCGGTCCTTCCGGACCATGTTCCGGTGCTTCCGGAACATGTTCCGGTCCTTCCGGAACATGTTCCGGTGCTTCCGGAACATTTTCCGGTGCTTCCGGAACATGTTCCGGTGGTTCCGGAACATGTTCCGGCGCTTCCGCAACATGTTCCGGTGCTTCCGGAACATGTTCCGGTGCTTCCGGAACATGTTCCGGTGCTTCCGGAACATGTTCCGGTGCTTCCGGAACATGTTCCGGCGCTTCCGGAACATGTTCCGGTGCTTCCGGAACATGTTCCGGTGCTTCCGGAACATGTTCCGGTGCTTCCGGAACATGTTCCGGCGCTTCCGGAACATGTTCCGGCGCTTCCGGAACATGTTCCGGTCCTTCCGGAAGATGTTCCGGTGCTTCCGGAACATGTTCCGGTGCTTTCGGAACATGTTCCGGTCCTTCCGGAACATGTTCCGGCGCTTCCGGACCATGTTCCGGCGCTTGTGGAACATGTTCCGGTCCTTCCGGAACATGTTCCGGCGCTTCCGGAACATGTTCCGGTGGTTCCGGAACATGTTCCGGTGCTTGCGGAACATGTTCCGGCGCTTCCGGAACATGTTCCGGCGCTTGAAGAACATGTTCCGGTGCTTCCGGAACATGTTCCGGTCCTACATGTTCCGGTCCTTCCGGAGCATGTTCCGGTCCTTCCAAAACATGTTCAGGTGCTTCCGCAACATGTTCCGGTCCTTCCGGAACATGTTCCGGTCCTTCCGGAACATGTTCCGGTCCTTCCGGAACATGTTCCGGCGCTTCCGGAACATGTTCCGGTGCTTCCGGAACATGTTCCGGTCCTTGCAGAACATGTTCCGGTCTTTCCGGAACATGTTCCGGTCCTTCCGGAACATGTTCCGGCGCTTGCGGAACATGTTCCGGCGCTTGCGGAACATGTTCCGGCGCTTCCGGAACATGTTCCGGTGCTTCCAGAACATGTTCCGGTCCTTCTGTGACATGTTCCGGCGCTTCCGGAACATGTTCCGGCGCTTCCGGAACATGTTCCGGCGCTTGCGGAACATGTTCCGGCGCTTCCGGAACATGTTCCGGCGCTTCCAGAACATGTTCCGGCGTTTCCGGAACATGTTCCGGTCCTTCCGGAACATGTTCCGGTCCTTCCGGAACATGTTCCGGTGCTTCCGGTACATGTTCCGGTCCTTCCGGAACATGTTCCGGCGGTTCCGGAACATGTTCCGGCGGTTCCGGAACATGTTCCGGTCCTTCCGGAACATGTTCCGGCGCTTCCGGAACATGTTCCGGCGCTTCCGGAACATGTTCCGGCGCTTCCGGAACATGTTCCGGTGCTTCCCGAACATGTTCCGGCGCTTCCGGAACATGTTCCGGTCCTTCCGGAAGATGTTCCGGTCCTTCCGGAACATGTTCCGGTCCTTCCGGAACATGTTCCGGTGCTTCCGGAACATGTTCCGGTCCTTCCAGAACATGTTCCGGTCCTTCCGGAACATGTTCCGGTCCTTCCGGAACATGTTCCGGTCCCACCGGAACATGTTCCGGCGCTTCCGGAACATGTTCCGGTGCTTCCGGAACATGTTCCGGTCCTTCCGGAACATGTTCCGGTCCTTCCGGAACATGTTCCGGCGCTTCCGGAACATGTTCCGGCGCTTGCGGAACATGTTCCGGCGCTTCCGGAACATGTTCCGGTCCTTCCGGAACATGTTCCGGTCCTTCCGGAACATGTTCCGGCGCTTCCAGAACATGTTCCGGTCCCACCGGAACATGTTCCGGCGCTTCCGGAACATGTTCCGGTCCTTCCGGAACATGTTCCGGTGCTTCCGGAACATGTTCCGGTCCTTCCAGAACATGTTCCGGTCTTTCCGGAACATGTTCCGGTCCTTCCGGAACATGTTCCGGCGCTTCCGGAACATGTTCCGGTCCCACCGGAACATGTTCCGGCGCTTCCGGAACATGTTCCGGTGCTTCCGGAACATGTTCCGGTGCTTCCGTGACATGTTCCGGCGCTTCCGGAACATGTTCCGGCGCTTCCGGAACATGTTCCGGCGCTTGCGGAACATGTTCCGGCGCTTGCGGAACATGTTCCGGCGCTTCCGGAACATGTTCCGGCGCTTCCGGAACATGTTCCGGTCCTTCCGGAACATGTTCCGGTCCTTCCGGAACATGTTCCGGTGCTTCCGGTACATGTTCCGGTGCTTCCGGAACATGTTCCGGTGCTTCCGGAACATGTTCCGGTCCCTCCGGAACATGTTCCGGTGCTTCCCGAACATGTTCCGGCGCTTCCGGAACATGTTCCGGTCCTTCCGGAAGATGTTCCGGTCCTTCCGGAACATGTTCCGGTCCTTCCGGAACATGTTCCGGCGCTTCCGGAACATGTTCCGGTCATTCCGGAACATGATCCGGTCCTTCCGGAACATGATCCGGTCCTTCCGGAACATGTTCCGGCGCTTCCGGAACATGTTCCGGCGCTTCCGGAACATGTTCCGGTGCTTCCGGAACATGTTCCGGCGCTTCCGGAACATGTTCCGGCGCTTCCGGAACATGTTCCGGTCCTTCCGGAACATGTTCCGGCGCGTCCGGAACATGTTCCGGTCCTTCCGGAACATGTTCCGGTGCTTCCGGAACATGTTCCGGTCCTTCCGGAACATGTTCCAGTGCTTCCGGAACATGTTCCGGCGCTTCCGGAACATGTTCCGGTCCTACATGTTCTGGTCCTTCCGGAACATGTTCCGGTCCTTCCGGAACATGTTCAGGTGCTTCCGCAACATGTTCCGGTCCTTCCTGAACATGTTCCGGTCCTTCCGGAACATGTTCCGGCGCTTCTGGAACATGTTGCGGTCCTTCCGGAACATGTTCCGGTGCTTCCGGAAAATGTTCCGGCGCTTCCGGAACATGTTCCGGTCGTACATGTTCCGGTCCTTCCGGAACATGTTCCGGTCCTTACGGAACATGTTCCGGTCCTTCCGCAACATGTTCCGGCGCTTCCGGAACATGTTCCGGTGCTTCCGGAACATGTTCCGGTGCTTCCGGAACATGTTCTGGTCCTTCCGGAACATGTTCCGGTCCTTCCGGAACATGTTCAGGTGCTTCCGCAACATGTTCCGGTCCTTCCTGAACATGTTCCGGTCCTTCCGGAACATGTTCCGGTCCTTCCGGAACATGTTCCGGCGCTTCCGGAACATGTTGCGGTCCTTCCGGAACATGTTCCGGCGCTTCCGGAACATGTTCCGGTCCTTGCGGAACATGTTCCGGCGCTTCCGGAACATGTTCCGGTCCTTCCGGAACATGTTCCGGTCCTTCCGAAACATGTTCCGGCGCTTCCGGAACATGTTCCGGCGCTTCCGGAACATGTTCCGGTCCTTCCGGAACATGTTCCGGTGCTTCCGGAACATGTTCCGGCGCTTCCGGAACATGTTCCGGCGCTTCCGGAACATGTTCCGGTCCTTCTGGAACATGTTCCGGTGCTTCCGGACCATGTTCCGGCGCTTCCGGAACATATTCCGGTCCTTCCGGAACATGTTCCGGCGCTTCCGGAACATGTTCCGGTCCTTCCGGAACATGTTCCGGTCCTTCCTGAACATGTTCCGGTCCTTCCGGAACATGATCCGGTGCTTCCGGAACATGTTCCGGCGCTTCCGGAACATGTTCCGGTCCTTCCGGAACATGTTCCGGTCCTTCCGGAACATGTTCCGGTGGTTCCGGAACATGTTACGGTGCTTGCGGAACATGTTCCGGTCCTTCCGGAACATGTTCCGGTCCTTCCGGAACATTGTCCGGCGCTTCCGGAACATGTTCCGGCGCTTCCGGAACGTGTTCCGGCGCTTCCGGAACGTGGTCCGGCGCTTCCGGAACATGTTCCGGCGCTTCCGGAACATGTTCCGGCGCTTCCGGAACATGTTCCGGTCCTTCCGGAACATGTTCCGGCGCTTCCGGAACATGTTCCGGTGTTTCCGGAACATGTTCCGGCGTTTCCGGAACATGTTCCGGCGCTTGCGGAACATGTTACGGTCCTTCCGGAACATGGTCCGGCGCTTCCGGAACATGTTCCGGCGCTTCCGGAACATGTTCCTGTCCTTCCGCAACATGTTCCGGCGCTTCCGGAACATGTTCCGGCGCTTCCGGAATATGATCCGGCGCTTCCGGAACATGTTCCGGTCCTTCCGGAACATGTTCCGGTCCTTCCGAAACATGTTCCGGCGCTTCCGGAACATGTTCTGGTGCTTCCGGAACATGTTCCGGTCCTTCCGGGACATGTTCAGGTCCTTCCGCAACATGTTCCGGCGCTTCCGGAACATGTTCCGGCGCTTCCGGAATATGATCCGGCGCTTCCGGAACATGTTCCGGTGCTTCCTGAACATGTTCCGGCGCTTCCGGAACATGTTCCGGTCCTTCCGGAACATGTTCCGGCGCTTCCGGAACATGTTCCGGGGCTTCCGAAACATGTTCTGGTCCTTCCGAAACATGTTCCGGCGCTTCCGGAACATGTTCTGGTGCTTCCGGAACATGTTCCGGTGCTTCCGGAACATGTTCCGGTCCTTCCGTGACATGTTCCGGCGCTTCCGGAACATGTTCCGGCGCTTGCGGAACATGTTCCGGCGCTTCCGCAACATGTTCCGGTCCTTCCGGAAAATGTTCCGGTGCTTCCGGAACATGTTCCGGTGCTTCCGGAACATGTTCCGGTCCTTCGGGAACATGTTCGGGCGCTTCCGGAACATGTTCCGGTCTTTCCGGAAAATGTTCCGGTCCTTCCGGAAGATGTTCCATTCCTTCCGGAACATGTTCCGGTCCTTCCGGAACATGTTCCGGCGCTTCCGGAACATGTTCCGGTCATTCCGGAACATGTTCCGGAAGCACCGGAACATGTTCCGGTGCTTCCGGAACATGGCTTCCGGAACATGTTCCGGTCCTTCCGGAACATGTTCCGGCGCTTCCGGAACATGTTCCGGCGCTTCCGGAACATGTTCCGGTCCTTCCGGAACATGTTCCGGTGCTTCCGGAACATGTTCCGGCGCTTCCGGAACATGTTCCGGTCCTTCTGGAACATGTTCCGGTGCTTCCGGACCATGTTCCGGCGCTTCCGGAACATGTTCCGGTCCTTCCGGAACATGTTCCGGTCCTTCCGGAACATGTTCCGGCGCTTCCGGAACATGTTCCGGTCCTTCCGGAACATGTTCCGGTCCTTCCTGAACATGTTCCGGTCCTTCCAGAACATGATCCGGTGCTTCCGGAACATGTTCCGGCGCTTCCGGAACATGTTCCGGTCCTTCCGGAACATGTTCCGGCGCTTCCGGAACATGTTACGGTGCTTGCGGAACATGTTCCGGTCCTTCCGGAACATGTTCCGGTCCTTCCGGAACATTGTCCGGCGCTTCCGGAACATGTTCCGGCGCTTCCGGCACGTGTTCCGGCGCTTCCGGAACGTGGTCCGGCGCTTCCGGAACATGTTCCGGCGCTTCCGGAAAATGTTCCGGTGCTTCCGGAACATGTTCCGGTCTTTCCGGAACATGTTCCGGCGCTTCCGGAACATGTTACGGTGCTTGCGGAACATGTTCCGGTCCTTCCGGAACATGTTCCGGCGCTTCCGGAACATGTTCCGGCGCTTCCGGAACATGTTCCTGTCCTTCCGCAACATGTTCCGGCGCTTCCGGAACATGTTCCGGCGCTTCCAGAATATGATCCGGCGCTTCCGGAACATGTTCCGGTGCTTCCTGAACATGTTCCGGCGCTTCCAAAACATGTTCCGGTCCTTCCGGAACATGTTCCGGTCCTTCCGGAACATGTTCCGGCGCTTCCGGAACATGTTCCGGGGCTTCCAGAACATGTTCCGGTCCTTGCGAAACATGTTCCGGCGCTTCCGGAACATGTTCCGGCGCTTCCGGAACATGTTCCGGTGCTTCCGGAACATGTTCCGGTGCTTCCAGAAACATGTTCCGGTCCTTCCGGAACATGTTCCGGCGCTTCCGGAACATGTTCCGGTGCTTCCGGAACATGTTCCGGTGCTTCCGGAACATGTTCCGGTCCTTCCGGAACATGTTCCGGCGCTTCCGGATTATGTTCTGGTGCTTCCGGAACATGTTCCGGTGCTTCCGGAACATGTTCCGGTGCTTCCGGAACATGTTCCGGTGCTTCCGGAACATGTTCCGGTCCTTCCGGAACATGTTCCGGCGCTTCCGGAACATGTTACGGTGCTTGCGGAACATGTTCCGGTCCTTCCGGAACATGTTCCGGCGCTTCCGGAACATGTTCCGGTGCTTCCGGAACATGTTCCGGTGCTTCCGGAACATGTTCCGGTCCTTCCGGAACACGTTCCGGCGCTTCCGGAACATGTTACGGTGCTTGCGGAACATGTTCCGGTCCTTCCGGAACATGTTCCGGTCCTTCCGGAACATGTTCCGGCGCTTCCGGAACATGTTCCGGGGCTTCCAGAACATGTTCCGGTCCTTGCGAACCATGTTCCGGCGCTTCCGGAACATGTTCCGGTGCTTCCGGAACATGTTCCGGTGCTTCCGGAACATGTTCCGGTGCTTCCGGAACATGTTCCGGTCCTTCCGGAACATGTTCCGGCGCTTCCGGAACATGTTCTGGTGCTTCCGGAACATGTTCCGGTGCTTCCGGAACATGTTCCGGTGCTTCCGGAACATGTTCCGGTCCTTCCGGAACATGTTCCGGCGCTTCCGGAACATGTTACGGTGCTTGCGGAACATGTTCCGGTCCTTCCGGAACATGTTCCGGCGCTTCCGGAACATGTTCCGGCGCTTCCGGAACGTGTTCCGGCGCTTCCGGAACATGTTCTGGTGCTTCCGGAACATGTTCCGGTGCTTCCGGAACATGTTCCGGTGCTTCCGGAACATGTTCCGGTCCTTCCGGAACAAGTTCCGGCGCTTCCGGAACATGTTCCGGCGCTTCCGGAACGTGTTCCGGCGCTTCCGCAACATGTTCCGGCGCTTCCGGAACATGTTCCTGTCCTTCCGGAACATGTTCCGGCGCTTCGGGAACATGGTCCGGTCCTTCCGGAACATGTTCCGGTCCTTGCGGAACATGTTCGGGTCCTTCCGAAACATGTTCCGGCGCTTCCGGAACATGTTCCGGCGCTTCCGGAACATGTTCCGGTGCTTCCGGAACATGTTCCGGAAAGACCGGAACATGTTCCCGTGCTTCCGAAACACGTTCCGGTGCTTCCGGAACATGTTCCGGCGCTTCCGGAACATGTTCCGGTGCTTCTGGAACATGTTCCGGAAGGACCGGAACATGTTCCGGTCCTTCCGGAACATGTTCCGGTGCTTCCGGAACATGTTCCGGAAGGACCGGAACATGTTCCGGCGCTTCCGGAACATGTTCCGGTCATTCCGGAACATGTTCCGGTCCTTCCGGAACATGTTCCGGTCCTTCCGGAACATGTTCCGGCGCTTCCAGAACATGATCCGGCGCTTCCGGAACATGTTCCGGCGCTTCCGGAACATGTTCCGGTGCTTCCGGAACATGGCTTCCGGAACATGTTCCGGCGCTTCCGGAACATATTCCGGTCCTTCCGGAACATGTTCCGGTCCTTCCGGAACATGTTCCGGCCCTTCCGGAACATGTTTCGGCGCTTCCGGAACATGTTCCGGTCCTTCCGGAACATGTTCCGGCGCTTCCGGAACATGTTCCGGCGCTTCCCGAACATGTTCCGGCGCTTCCGGAACATGTTCCGGTGCTTCCGGAACATGTTCCGGTCCTTCCGGAACATGTTCCGGCGCTTCCGGAACATGTTACGGTGCTTGCGGAACATGTTCCGGTCCTTCCGGAAGTTGTTCCGGCGCTTCCAGAACATGTTCCGGCGCTTCCGGAACATGTTCCGGTCCTTCCGCAACATATTCCGGCGCTTCCGGAACATGTTCCGGCGCTTCCGGAACATGTTCCGGCGCTTCCTGAACATGTTCCGGCGCTTCCGGAACATGTTCCGGCGCTTCCGGAACATTTTCCGGTCCTTCCGGAACATGTTCCGGCGCTTCCGGAACATGTTCCGGTGCTTCCGGAACATGTTCCGGTGCTTCCGGAACATGTTCCGGTCCTTCCGGAACATGTTCCGGCGCTTCCGGAACATGTTACGGTGCTTGCGGAACATGTTCCGGTCCTTCCGGAACATGTTCCGGCGCTTCCAAAACATGTTCCGGTCCTTCCGGAACATGTTCCGGTCCTTCCGGAACATGTTCCGGCGCTTCCGGAACATGTTCCGGGGCTTCCAGAACATGTTCCGGTCCTTGCGAAACATGTTCCGGCGCTTCCGGAACATGTTCCGGCGCTTCCGGAACATGTTCCGGTGCTTCCGGAACATGTTCCGGTGCTTCCAGAAACATGTTCCGGTCCTTCCGGAACATGTTCCGGCGCTTCCGGAACATGTTCCGGTGCTTCCGGAACATGTTCCGGTGCTTCCGGAACATGTTCCGGTCCTTCCGGAACATGTTCCGGCGCTTCCGGATTATGTTCTGGTGCTTCCGGAACATGTTCCGGTGCTTCCGGAACATGTTCCGGTGCTTCCGGAACATGTTCCGGTGCTTCCGGAACATGTTCCGGTGCTTCCGGAACATGTTCCGGCGCTTCCGGAACATGTTACGGTGCTTGCGGAACATGTTCCGGTCCTTCCGGAACATGTTCCGGCGCTTCCGGAACATGTTCCGGTGCTTCCGGAACATGTTCCGGTGCTTCCGGAACATGTTCCGGTCCTTCCGGAACACGTTCCGGCGCTTCCGGAACATGTTACGGTGCTTGCGGAACATGTTCCGGTCCTTCCGGAACATGTTCCGGTCCTTCCGGAACATGTTCCGGCGCTTCCGGAACATGTTCCGGGGCTTCCAGAACATGTTCCGGTCCTTGCGAACCATGTTCCGGCGCTTCCGGAACATGTTCCGGTGCTTCCGGAACATGTTCCGGTGCTTCCGGAACATGTTCCGGTGCTTCCGGAACATGTTCCGGTCCTTCCGGAACATGTTCCGGCGCTTCCGGAACATGTTCTGGTGCTTCCGGAACATGTTCCGGTGCTTCCGGAACATGTTCCGGTCCTTCCGGAACATGTTCCGGCGCTTCCGGAACATGTTACGGTGCTTGCGGAACATGTTCCGGTCCTTCCGGAACATGTTCCGGCGCTTCCGGAACATGTTCCCGTGCTTCCGGAACATGTTCCGGTGCTTCCGGAACATGTTCCGGTCCTTCCGGAACAAGTTCCGGCGCTTCCGGAACATGTTCAGGCGCTTCCGGAACGTGTTCCGGCGCTTCCGCAACATGTTCCGGCGCTTCCGGAACATGTTCCTGTCCTTCCGGAACATGTTCCGGCGCTTCGGGAACATGGTCCGGTCCTTCCGGAACATGTTCCGGTCCTTGCGGAACATGTTCGGGTCCTTCCGAAACATGTTCCGGCGCTTCCGGAACATGTTCCGGCGCTTCCGGAACATGTTCCGGTGCTTCCGGAACATGTTCCGGAAAGACCGGAACATGTTCCCGTGCTTCCGAAACACGTTCCGGTGCTTCCGGAACATGTTCCGGCGCTTCCGGAACATGTTCCGGTGCTTCTGGAACATGTTCCGGAAGGACCGGAACATGTTCCGGTCCTTCCGGAACATGTTCCGGTGCTTCCGGAACATGTTCCGGTCCTTCCGGAACATGCTCCGGCGCTTCCGGAACATGTTCCGGTCATTCCGGAACATGTTCCGGTCCTTCCGGAACATGTTCCGTTCCTTCCGGAACATGTTCCGGTCCTTCCGGAACATGTTCTGGCGCTTCCGGAACATGTTCCGGTCATTCCGGAACATGTTCCGGTCCTTCCGGAACATGTTCCGGTCCTTCCGGAACATGTTCCGGCGCTTCCAGAACATGATCCGGCGCTTCCGGAACATGTTCCGGCGCTTCCGGAACATGTTCCGGTGCTTCCGGAACATGGCTTCCGGAACATGTTCCGGCGCTTCCGGAACATATTCCGGTCCTTCCGGAACATGTTCCGGTCCTTCCGGAACATGTTCCGGCCCTTCCGGAACATGTTTCGGCGCTTCCGGAACATGTTCCGGTCCTTCCGGAACATGTTCCGGCGCTTCCGGAACATGTTCCGGCGCTTCCCGAACATGTTCCGGCGCTTCCGGAACATGTTCCGGTGCTTCCGGAACATGTTCCGGTCCTTCCGGAACATGTTCCGGCGCTTCCGGAACATGTTACGGTGCTTGCGGAACATGTTCCGGTCCTTCCGGAAGTTGTTCCGGCGCTTCCAGAACATGTTCCGGCGCTTCCGGAACATGTTCCGGTCCTTCCGCAACATATTCCGGCGCTTCCGGAACATGTTCCGGCGCTTCCGGAACATGTTCCGGCGCTTCCTGAACATGTTCCGGCGCTTCCGGAACATGTTCCGGCGCTTCCGGAACATTTTCCGGTCCTTCCGGAACATGTTCCGGCGCTTCCGGAACATGTTCCGGTGCTTCCGGAACATGTTCCGGTGCTTCCGGAACATGTTCCGGTCCTTCCGGAACATGTTCCGGCGCTTCCGGAACATGTTACGGTGCTTGCGGAACATGTTCCGGTCCTTCCGGAACATGTTCCGGCGCTTCCGGAACATGTTCCGGCGCTTCCGGAAAATGTTCCGGTGCTTCCGGAACATGTTCCGGCGCTTCCGGAACATGTTCCGGCGATTCCGGAACATGTTCCGGCGCTTCCGGAACATGTTCCGGCGCTTCCGGAACATGTTCCGGTCCTTCCGGAACATGTTCCGGCGCTTCCGGAACATGTTCCGGCGCTTCCGGAACATGTTCCTGTCCTTCCGGAACATGTTCCGGCGCTTCCGGAACATGTTCCGGTCCTTCCGGAACATGTTCCGGTCCTTGCGGAACATGTTCCGGTCCTTCCGGAACATGTTCCGGCGCTTCCGGAACATGTTCCGGCGCTTCCGGAACATGTTCCGGTGCTTCCGGAACATGTTCCGGCGCTTCCGAAACATGTTCCGGTGCTTCCGGAACATGTTCCCGCGCTTCCGGAACCTGTTCCGGTGCTTCCGGAACATGTTCCGGTCCTTCCGGAACATGTTCCGGTGGTTCCGGAACATGTTCCGGTCCTTCCGGAACATTGTCCGGCGCTTCCGGAACATGTTCCGGCGCTTCCGGAACGTGTTCCGGCGCTTCCGGAACATGTTCCGGTCCTTCCGGAACATGTTCCGGCGCTTCCGGAACATGTTCCGGTGCTTCCGGAACATGTTCCGGCGCTTCCGGAACCTGTTCCGGTGCTTCCGGAACATGTTCCGGTCCTTCCGGAACATGTTCCGGTCCTTGCAGAACATGTTCCGGTCCTTCCGGAACATGTTCCGGCGCTTCCGGAACATGTTCCGGTGCTTCCGGAACATGTTCCGGAATGACCGGAACATGTTCCGGTGGTTCCGGAACATGTTCCGGTCCTTCCGGAACATTGTCCGGCGCTTCCGGAACATGTTCCGGCGCTTCCGGAACATGTTCCGGTCCTTCCGGAACATGTTCCGGTGCTTCCAGAACATTGTCCGGCGCTTCCGGAACATGTTCCGGCGCTTCCGGAACATGTTCCGGCGCTTCCGGAACATGTTCCGGTGCTTCCGGAACATGTTCCGGTGCTTCCGGAACATGTTCCGGTGCTTCCGGAACATGTTGCGGTGCTTCCGGAACATGTTCCGGTGCTTCCGGAACATGTTCCGGTCCTTCCGGAACATGTTACGGTCCTTCCGGAACATGTTCCGGTCCTTCCGGAACATGTTCCGGCGCTTCCGGAATATGATCCGGCGCTTCCGGAACATGTTCCGGTGCTTCCTGAACATGTTCCAGCGCTATCGGAACATGTTCCGGTGCTTCCGGAACATGTTCCGGCGCTTCCGGAACATGTTCCGGCGCTTCCGGAACATGTTCCTGTCCTTCCGGAACATGTTCCGGCGCTTCCGGAACATGTTCCGGCGCTTCCGGAACATGTTCCGGTCCTTCCGGAACATGTTCCGGTGCTTCCGGAACATGTTCCGGCGCTTCCGGAACGTGTTCCGGCGCTTCCGGAACATGTTCCGGTGCTTCCGGAACATGTTCCGGTGCTTCCGGAACATGTTCCGGTCCTTCCGGAACATGTTCCGGCGCTTCCGGAATATGATCCGGCGCTTCCGGAACATGTTCCGGTGCTTCCTGAACATGTTCCGGCGCTTCCGGAACATGTTCCGGTCCTTCCGGAACATGTTCCGGCGCTTCCGGAACATGTTCCGGCGCTTCCGGAACATGTTCCTGTCCTTCCGGAACATGTTCCGGCGCTTCTTGAACATGTTCCGGTCCTTCCGGAACATGTTCCGGTCCTTGCGGAACATGTTCCGGTCCTTCCGGAACATGTTCCGGCGCTTCCGGAACATGTTCCGGCGCTTCCGGAACATGTTCCGGTGCTTCCGGAACATGTTCCGGTCCTTCCGGAACATGTTCCGGTGCTTCCGGAACATGTTCCGGTCCTTCCGGAACATGTTCCCGTCCTTCCGGAACATGTTCCGGTGCTTCCGGAACATGTTCCGGCGCTTCTGGAACATGTTCCGGCGCTTCCGGAACATGTTCCGGTGCTTCCGGAACATGTTCCGGTGCTTCCAGAACATGTTCCGGTCCTTCCGGAACATGTTCCGGCGCTTCCGGAACATGTTCCGGCGCTTCCCGAACATGTTCCGGTCCTTCCGGAACATGTTCCGGTCCTTCCGGAACATTGTCCGGCGCTTCCAGAACATGTCCCGGCGCTTCCGGAACGTGTTCCGGCGCTTCCGGAACGTGTTCCGGCGCTTCCGGAACATGTTCCGGCGCTTCCGCAACATGTTCCGGCGCTTCCGGAACATGTTCCGGTGCTTCTGAAACATGTTCCGATCCTTCAGGAACATGTTCCGGTCCTTCCGGAACATGTTCCGGTCCTTGCGGAACATGTTCCGGTCCTTCCGGAACATGTTCCGTAGCTTCCGGAACATGTTCCGGCGCTTCCGGAACATGTTCCGGTGCTTCCGGAACATGTTCCGGAAAGACCGGAACATGTTCCGGTGATTCCGGAACATCTTCCGGTCCTTCCGGAACATGTTCCGGTCCTTCCGGAACATGTTCCGGTGCTTCCGGAACATGTTCCCGTCCTTCCGGAACATTTTCGGTCCTTCCGGAACATGTTCCGGCGCTTCTGGAACATGTTCCGGTCCTTCCGGAACATGTTCCCGTGCTTCCGGAACATGTTCCGGTGCTTCCGGAACATGTTCCGGCACTTCCGGAACATGTTCCGGTGCTTCCGGAACATGTTCCGGCGCTTCCGGAACATGTTCCGGTCCTCCCGGAACATGTTCCGGTCCTTCCGGAACATGTTCCGGCGCTTCCGGAACATGTTCCGGCGCTTCCGGAACATGTTCCTGTCCTTCCGGAACATGTTCCGGCGCTTCCGGAACATGTTCCAGTCCTTCCGGAACATGTTCCGGTCCTTGCGGAACATGTTCCGGTCCTTCCGGAACATGTTCCGGCGCTTCCGGAACATGTTCCGGCGCTTCCGGAACATGTTCCGGTGCTTCCGGAACATGTTCCGGCGCTTCCGGAACCTGTTCCGGTGCTTCCGGAACATGTTCCGGTCCTTCCGGTACATGTTCCGGTGGTTCCGGAACATGTTCCGGTCCTTCCGGAACATTGTCCGGCGCTTCCGGAACATGTTCCGGCGCTTCCGGAACGTGTTCCGGCGCTTCCGGAACATGTTCCGGTCCTTCCGGAACATGTTCCGGCGCTTCCGGAACATGTTCCGGTGCTTCCGGAACATGTTCCGGTCCTTGCAGAACATGTTCCGGTCCTTCCGGAACATGTTCCGGCGCTTCCGGAACATGTTCCGGTGCTTCCGGAACATGTTCCGGAATGACCGGAACATGTTGCGGTGGTTCCGGAACATGTTCCGGTCCTTCCGGAACATTGTCCGGCGCTTCCGGAACATGTTCCGGCGCTTCCGGAACATGTTCCGGGCCTTCCGGAACATGTTCCGGTGCTTCCAGAACATTGTCCGGCGCTTCCGGAAGATGTTCCGGCGCTTCCGGAACATGTTCCGGCGCTTCCGGAACATGTTCCGGTGCTTCCGGAACATGTTCCGGTGCTTCCGGAACATGTTCCGGTCCTTCCGGAACATGTTACGGTCCTTCCGGAACATGTTCCGGTCCTTCCGGAACATGTTCCGGCGCTTCCGGAATATGATCCGGCGCTTCCGGAACATGTTCCGGTGCTTCCTGAACATGTTCCAGCGCTTCCGGAACATGTTCCGGTGCTTCCGGAACATGTTCCGGCGCTTCCGGAACATGTTCCGGCGCTTCGGGAACATGTTCCTGTCCTTCCGGAACATGTTCCGGCGCTTCCGGAACATGTTCCGGCGCTTCCGGAACATGTTCCGGTCCTTCCGGAACATGTTCCGGTGCTCCCGGAACATGTTCCGGTGCTTCCGGAACATGTTCCGGCGCTTCCGGAACATGTTCCCGTGCTTCCGGAACATGTTCCGGAAGCACCGGAACATGTTCAGGTCCTTCCGGAACATGTTCCGGTCCTTCCGGAACATTGTCCGGCGCTTCCGGAACATGTTCCGGCGCTTCCGGAACGTGTTCCGGCGCTTCCGGAACATGTTCGCTTGCGGAACATGTTCCGGCGCTTCCGGAACATGTTCCGGTGCTTCCGGAACATGTTCCGGTGCTTCCGGAACATGTTCCGGTCCTTCCGGAACATGTTCCGGCGCTTCCGGAATATGATCCGGCGCTTCCGGAACATGTTCCGGTGCTTCCTGAACATGTTCCGGCGCTTCCGGAACATGTTCCGGTGCTTCCGGAACATGTTCCGGCGCTTCCGGAACATGTTCCGGCGCTTTCGGAACATGTTCCTGTCCTTCCGGAACATGTTCCGGCGCTTCTTGAACATGTTCCGGTCCTTCCGGAACATGTTCCGGTCCTTGCGGAACATGTTCCGGTCCTTGCGGAACATGTTCCGGCGCTTCCGGAACATGTTCCGGCGCTTCTGGAACATGTTCCGGTGCTTCCGGAACATGTTCCGGTCCTTCCGGAACATGTTCCGGCGCTTCCGGAACGTGTTCCGGCGCTTCCCGAACATGTTCCGGTCCTTCCGGAACATGTTCCGGTCCTTCCGGAACATGTTCCGGCGCTTCCCGAACATGTTCCGGTCCTTCCGGAACATGTTCCCGTCCTTCCGGAACATGTTCCGGTGCTTCCGGAACATGTTCCGGCGCTTCTGGAACATGTTCCGGCGCTTCCGGAACATGTTCCGGTGCTTCCGGAACATGTTCCGGTGCTTCCGGAACATGTTCCGGTCCTTCCGGAACATGTTCCGGCGCTTCCAGAACATGTTCCGGCGCTTCTCGAACATGTTCCGGTCCTTCCGGAACATGTTCCGGTCCTTCCGGAACATTGTCCGGCGCTTCCGGAACATGTCCCGGCGCTTCCGGAACGTGTTCCGGCGCTTCCGGAACGTGTTCCGGCGCTTCCGGAACATGTTCCGGCGCTTCCGCAACATGTTCCGGCGCTTCCGGAACATGTTCCGGTGCTTCCGGAACATGTTCCGATCCTTCAGGAACATGTTCCGGTCCTTCCGGAACATGTTCCGGTCCTTGCGGAACATGTTCCGGTCCTTCCGGAACATGTTCCGTAGCTTCCGGAACATGTTCCGGCGCTTCCGGAACATGTTCGGGTGCTTCCGGAACATCTTCCGGTCCTTCCGGAACATGTTCCGGTCCTTCCGGAACATGTTCCGGTGCTTCCGGAACATGTTCCCGTCCTTCCGGAACATGTTCCGGTCCTTCCGGAACATGTTCCGGCGCTTCTGGAACATGTTCCGGTCCTTCCGGAACATGTTCCCGTGCTTCCGGAACATGTTCCGGTGCTTCCGGAACATGTTCCGGTCCTTCCGGAACATGTTCCGGCGCTTCTGGAACATGTTCCGGCGCTTCCGGAACATGTTCCGGCGCTTCCGGAACATGTTCCGGTCCTTCCGGAACATTGTCCGGCGCTTCCGGAACATGTTCCGGCGCTTCCGGAACATGTTCCGGCGCTTCCGGAACGTGTTCCGGCGCTTCCGCAACATGTTCCGGCGCTTCCGGAACATGTTCCGGCGCTTCCGGAACATGTTCCGGCGCTTCCGGAATATGATCCGGCGCTTCCGGAAGGTGTTCCGGTGCTTCCTGAACATGTTCCGGCGCTTCTGGAACATGTTCCGGTGCTTCCGGAACATGTTCCGGTCCTTCCGGAACATGTTCCGGCGCTTCTGGAACATGTTCCGGCGCTTCCGGAACATGTTCCGGCGCTTCCGGAACATGTTCCGGTCCTTCCGGAACATTGTCCGGCGCTTCCGGAACATGTTCCGGCGCTTCCGGAACATGTTCCGGCGCTTCCGGAACGTGTTCCGGCGCTTCCGCAACATGTTCCGGCGCTTCCGGAACATGTTCCGGCGCTTCCGGAACATGTTCCGGCGCTTCCGGAATATGATCCGGCGCTTCCGGAAGGTGTTCCGGTGCTTCCTGAACATGTTCCGGCGCTTCTGGAACATGTTCCGGTGCTTCCGGAACATGTTCCGGTCCTTCCGGAAAATGTTCCGGCGCTTCCGGAACATGTTCCGGCGCTTCCGGAACATGTTCCGGTGCTTCCGGAACATGTTCCGGTGCTTCCGAAACATGTTCCGGTGCTTCCGGAACATGTTCCGGTGCTTCCGCTTCCGGAACATGTTCCGGTGCTTCCGGAACATGTTCCGGCGCTTCCGGAACATGTTCCGGTGGTTCCGGAACATGTTCCGGTGGTTCCGGAACATGTTCCGGTGGTTCCGGAACATGTTCCGGTCCTTCCAGAACAGGTTCCGGTCCTTCCAGAACAGGTTCCGGTGCTTCCGGAACATGTTCCGGTCCTTCCGGAACATGTTCCGGCGCTTCCGGAACATGTTCCGGTCCTTCCGGAACATGTTCCCGTGCTTCCGGAACATGTTCCGGTCCTTCCAGAACATGTTCCGGCGCTTCCGGAACATGTTCCGGAACTTCCGGAAATTGTTCCGGTGGTTCCGGAACATGGTCCGGTGGTTCCGGAACATGTTCCGGTGGTTCCGGAACATGTTCCGGTCCTTCCAGAACATGTTCCGGTCCTTCCGGAACATGTTCCGGCGCTTCTGGAACATGTTCCGGCGCTTCCGGAACATGTTCCGCCGCTTCCGGAACATGTTCCGCCGCTTCCGGAACATGTTCCGGTGCTTCCGGAACATGTTCCGGTCCTTCCGGAACATGTTCCGGCGCTTCCGGAACATGTTCCGGTGCTTCCGGAACATGTTCCGGCGCTTCTGGAACATGTTCCGGTGCTTCCGGAACATGTTCCGGTCCTTCCGGAAAATGTTCCGGCGCTTCCGGAATATGATCCGGCGCTTCCGGAAGATGTTCCGGTGCTTCCTGAACATGTTCCGGCGCTTCTGGAACATGTTCCGGTGCTTCCGGAACATGTTCCGGTCCTTCCGGAAAATGTTCCGGCGCTTCCGGAACATGTTCCGGCGCTTCCGGAACATGTTCCGGCGCTTCCGGAACATGTTACGGTGCTTGCGGAACATGTTCCGGTCCTTCCGGAACATGTTCCGGCGCTTCCGGAACATGTTCCGGTGCTTCCGGAACATGTTCCGGCGCTTCCGGAACATGTTCCGGCGCTTCCGGAACATGTTCCGGTCCTTCCGGAAAAAGTTCCGGCGCTTCCGGAACATGTTCCGGCGCTTCCGGCGCTTCCGGAACATGTTCCGGCGCTTCCGGAACATGTTCCTGTCCTTCCAGAACATGTTCCGGCGCTTCCGGAACATGTTCCGGCGCTTCCGGAACATGTTCCGGTGCTTCCGGAACATGTTCCGGTGTTTCCGGAACATGTTCCGGTGGTTCCGGAACATGTTCCGGTCCTTCCGGAACAGGTTCCGGTGCTTCCGGAACATGTTCCGGTCCTTCCGGAACATGTTCCGGCGCTTCCGGAACATGTTCCGGTCCTTCCGGAACATGTTCCCGTGCTTCCGGAACATGTTCCGGCGCTTCCAGAACATGTTCCGGAACTTCCGGAAATTGTTCCGGTGGTTCCGGAACATGTTCCGGTCCTTCCAGAACATGTTCCGGTCCTTCCAGAACATGTTCCGGCGCTTCTGGAACATGTTCCGGCGCTTCCGGAACATGTTCCGCCGCTTCCGGAACATGTTCCGGTGCTTCCGGAACATGTTCCGGTCCTTCGGGAACATGTTCCGGCGCTTCCGGAAAATGTTCCGGTCCTTCTGGAACATGTTCCGGTCCTTCCAGAACATGTTCCGGCGCTTCCGGAACATGTTCCGGTGCTTCCGGAATATCTTCCGGTGGCTCCGGAACATGTTCCGGTGCTCCCGGAACATGTTCCGGCGCTTCCGGAACATGTTCCGGTCCTTCCGGAACATGTTCCCGTGCTTCCGGAACATGTTCCGGTGCTTCCGGAACATGTTCCGGTCCTTCCGGAACATGTTCCGGCGCTTCTGGAACATGTTCCGGCGCTTCCGGAACATGTTCCGGTGCTTCCGGAACATGTTCCGGTCCTTCCGGAACATGTTCCGGCGCTTCCGGAACATGTTCCGGTCCTTCCGGAACATTGTCCGGCGCTTCCGCAACATGTTCCGGCGCTTCCGGAACATGTTCCGGCGCTTCCGGAACATGTTCCGGCGCTTCCGGAATATGATCAGGCGCTTCCGGAAGATGTTCCGGTGCTTCCTGAACATGTTCCGGCGCTTCTGGAACATGTTCCGGTGCTTCCGGAACATGTTCCGGTCCTTCCGGAAAATGTTCCGGCGCTTCCGGAACATGTTCCGGCGCTTCCGGAACATGTTCCGGTCCTTCCAGAACATGTTCCGGCGCTTCCGGAACATGTTCCGGTGCTTCCGGAACATGTTCCGGCGCTTCTGGAACATGTTCCGGTGCTTCCGGAACATGTTCCGGTCCTTCCGGAAAATGTTCCGGCGCTTCCGGAATATGATCCGGCGCTTCCGGAAGATGTTCCGGTGCTTCCTGAACATGTTCCGGCGCTTCTGGAACATGTTCCGGTGCTTCCGGAACATGTTCCGGTCCTTCCGGAAAATGTTCCGGCGCTTCCGGAACATGTTCCGGCGCTTCCGGAACATGTTCCGGCGCTTCCGGAACATGTTACGGTGCTTGCGGAACATGTTCCGGTCCTTCCGGAACATGTTCCGGCGCTTCCGGAACATGTTCCGGTGCTTCCGGAACATGTTCCGGCGCTTCCGGAACATGTTCCGGCGCTTCCGGAACATGTTCCGGTCCTTCCGGAAAAAGTTCCGGCGCTTCCGGAACATGTTCCGGCGCTTCCGGCGCTTCCGGAACATGTTCCGGCGCTTCCGGAACATGTTCCTGTCCTTCCAGAACATGTTCCGGCGCTTCCGGAACATGTTCCGGCGCTTCCGGAACATGTTCCGGTGCTTCCGGAACATGTTCCGGTGTTTCCGGAACATGTTCCGGTGGTTCCGGAACATGTTCCGGTCCTTCCGGAACAGGTTCCGGTGCTTCCGGAACATGTTCCGGTCCTTCCGGAACATGTTCCGGCGCTTCCGGAACATGTTCCGGTCCTTCCGGAACATGTTCCCGTGCTTCCGGAACATGTTCCGGCGCTTCCAGAACATGTTCCGGAACTTCCGGAAATTGTTCCGGTGGTTCCGGAACATGTTCCGGTCCTTCCAGAACATGTCCCGGTCCTTCCAGAACATGTTCCGGCGCTTCTGGAACATGTTCCGGCGCTTCCGGAACATGTTCCGCCGCTTCCGGAACATGTTCCGGTGCTTCCGGAACATGTTCCGGTCCTTCGGGAACATGTTCCGGCGCTTCCGGAAAATGTTCCGGTCCTTCCGGAACATGTTCCGGTCCTTCCAGAACATGTTCCGGCGCTTCCGGAACATGTTCCGGTGCTTCCGGAATATCTTCCGGTGGCTCCGGAACATGTTCCGGTGCTCCCGGAACATGTTCCGGCGCTTCCGGAACATGTTCCGGTCCTTCCGGAACATGTTCCCGTGCTTCCGGAACATGTTCCGGTGCTTCCGGAACATGTTCCGGTCCTTCCGGAACATGTTCCGGCGCTTCTGGAACATGTTCCGGCGCTTCCGGAACATGTTCCGGTGCTTCCGGAACATGTTCCGGTCCTTCCGGAACATGTTCCGGCGCTTCCGGAACATGTTCCGGTCCTTCCGGAACATTGTCCGGCGCTTCCGCAACATGTTCCGGCGCTTCCGGAACATGTTCCGGCGCTTCCGGAACATGTTCCGGCGCTTCCGGAATATGATCAGGCGCTTCCGGAAGATGTTCCGGTGCTTCCTGAACATGTTCCGGCGCTTCTGGAACATGTTCCGGTGCTTCCGGAACATGTTCCGGTCCTTCCGGAAAATGTTCCGGCGCTTCCGGAACATGTTCCGGCGCTTCCGGAACATGTTCCGGTCCTTCCAGAACATGTTCCGGCGCTTCCGGAACATGTTCCGGTGCTTCCGGAACATGTTCTGGTCCTTCCGGAACATGTTCCGGTCCTTCCGGAACATGTTCCGGCGCTTCCGGAACATGTTACGGTGCTTGCGGAACATGTTCCGGTCCTTCCGGAACATGTTCCGGCGCTTCCGGAACATGTTCCGGCGCTTCCGGAACATGTTCCGGTCCTTCCGAAAAAAGTTCCGGCGCTTCCGGAACATGTTCCGGCGCTTCCGGCGCTTCCGGAACATGTTCCGGCGCTTCCGGAACATGTTCCGGTCCTTCCGGAAAAAGTTCCGGCGCTTCCAGAACATGTTCCGGCGCTTCCCGAACGTGTTCCGGCGCTTCCGGAACGTGTTCCGGCGCTTCCGGAACATGTTCCGGCGCCTCCGGAACATGTTCCTGTCCTTCCGGAACATGTTCCAGCGCTTCCGGAACATGTTCCCGTGCTTCCGGAACATGTTCCGGTCCTTCCGGAACATGTTCCGGCGCTTCCGCAACATGTTCCGGTCCTTCCGGAACATGTTCCCGTGCTTCCGGAACATGTTCCGGTCCTTCCGGAACATGTTCCGGCGCTTCTGGAACATGTTCCGGTGGTTCCGGAACATGTTCCGGTGCTTCCGAAACATGTTCCGGTGGTTCCGGAACATGTTCCGGTCCTTCCGGAACATGTTCCGGTCCTTCCGGAACATGTTCCGGCGCTTCCGGAACATGTTCCGGCGCTTCCGGAACATGTTCCGGTCCTTCCGGAACATGTTCCGGTGCTTCCGGAACATGTTTCGGTGCTTCCGGAACATGTTCCGGTGCTTCCGGAATATCTTCCGGTGGTTCCGGAACATGTTCCGGTGCTCCCGGAACATGTTCCGGCGCTTGCGGAACATGTTCCGGTCCTTCCGAAACATGTTCCGGTCCTTCCGGAACATGTTCCGGTCCTTCCGGAACATGTTCCGGCGCTTCCGGAACATGTTCCGGTCCATCCAGAAACATGTTCCGGCGCTTGTGGAACAGTTCCGGTGCTCCCGGAACATGTTCCGGCGCTTGCGGAACATGTTCCGGTCCTTCCGAAACATGTTCCGGTCCTTCCGGAACATGTTCCGGTCCTTCCGGAACATGTTCCGGCGCTTCCGGAACATGTTCCGGTCCATCCAGAAACATGTTCCGGCGCTTGTGGAACATGTTCCGGCGCTTCCGGAACATGTTCCGGCGCTTCCGGAACATGTTCCGGTCCTTCCGGAACATGTTCCGGTCCTTCCGGAACATGTTCCGGCGCTTCCGGAACATGTTCCGGTCCTTCCGGAACATGTTCCGGCGCTTCCGGAGCATGTTCCGGTCCTTCCGGAACATGTTCCGGTCCTTGCGGAACATGTTCCGGTCCTTCCGGAACATGTTCCGGTCCTTCCGGAACATGTTCCCGTGCTTCCGGAACATGTTCCCGTGCTTCCGGAACATGTTCCGGTGGTTCCGGAACATGTTCCGGCGCTTCCGGAACGTGTTCCGGCGCTTCCGCAACATGTTCCGGCGCTTCCGGAACATGTTCCGGCGCTTCCGGAACATGTTCCGGCGCTTCCGGAATATGATCCGGCGCTTCCGGAAGATGTTCCGGTGCTTCCTGAACATGTTCCGGCGCTTCCGGAACATGTTCCGGTGCTTCCGGAACATGTTCCGGTCCTTCCGGAAAATGTTCCGGCGCTTCCGGAACATGTTCCGGCGCTTCCGGAACATGTTCCGGTCCTTCAAGAACATGTTCCGGCGCTTCCGGAACATGTTCCGGTCCTTCCGGAACATGTTCCGGCGCTTCCGGAACATGTTCCGGTCCATCCGGAACATGTTCCGGCGCTTGTGGAACATGTTCCGGCGCTTCCGGAACATGTTCCGGCGCTTCCGGAACATGTTCCGGTCCTTCCGGAACATGTTCCGGTCCTTCCGGAACATGTTCCGGCGCTTCCGGAACATGTTCCGGTCCTTCCGGAACATGTTCCGGCGCTTCCGGAACATGTTCCGGTCCTTCCGGAACATGTTCCGGTCCTTGCGGAACATGTTCCGGTCCTTCCGGAACATGTTCCGGTCCTTCCGGAACATGTTCCCGTGCTTCCGGAACATGTTCCCGTGCTTCCGGAACATGTTCCGGTGGTTCCGGAACATGTTCCGGCGCTTCCGGAACGTGTTCCGGCGCTTCCGCAACATGTTCCGGCGCTTCCGGAACATGTTCCGGCGCTTCCGGAACATGTTCCGGCGCTTCCGGAATATGATCCGGCGCTTCCGGAAGATGTTCCGGTGCTTCCTGAACATGTTCCGGCGCTTCTGGAACATGTTCCGGTGCTTCCGGAACATGTTCCGGTCCTTCCGGAAAATGTTCCGGCGCTTCCGGAACATGTTCCGGCGCTTCCGGAACATGTTCCGGTCCTTCAAGAACATGTTCCGGCGCTTCCGGAACATGTTCCGGTGCTTCCGGAACATGTTCCGGTGCTTCCGGAACATGTTCCGGCGCTTCCGGAACATGTTCCGGTCCTTCCGGAAAAAGTTCCGGCGCTTCCAGAACATGTTCCGGCGCTTCCGGCGCTTCCGGAACATGCTCCGGCGCTTCCGGAACATGTTCCGGTCCTTCCGGAAAAAGTTCCGGCGCTTCCGGAACATGTTCTGGCGCTTCCGGAACGTGTTCCGGCGCTTCCGGAACATGTTCCGGCGCTTCCGGAACATGTTCCGGCGCTTCCGGAACATGTTCCTGTCCTTCCGGAACATGTTCCGGTGCTTCCGGAACATGTTCCGGTCCTTCCGGAACATGTTCCGGCGCTTCCGGAACATGTTACGGTGCTTGCGGAACATGTTCCGGTCCTTCCGGAACATGTTCCGGCGCTTCCGGAACATGTTCCGGTGCTTCCGGAACATGTTCCGGTGCTTCCGGAACATGTTCCGGTGCTTCCGGAACATGTTCCGGCGCTTCCGGAACATGTTACGGTGCTTGCGGAACATGTTCCGGTCCTTCCGGAACATGTTCCGGCGCTTCCGGAACATGTTCCGACGCTTCCGGAACATGTTCCGGTCCTTCCGGAACATGTTCCGGCGCTTCCGGAACATGTTCCGGTCCTTCCGGAACATGTTCTGGTCCTTCCGGAACAAGTTCCGGCGCTTCCGGAACATGTTCCGGCGCTTCCGGAACGTGTTCCGGCGCTTCCGCAACATGTTCCGGCGCTTCCGGAACATGTTCCTGTCCATCCGGAACATGTTCCGGCGCTTCCGGAACATGGTCCGGTCCTTCCGGAACATGTTCCGGTCCTTGCGGAACATGTTCGGGTCCTTCCGGAACATGTTCCGGAAAGACCGGAACATGTTCCCGTGCTTCCGAAACACGTTCCGGCGCTTCCGGAACATGTTCCGTTCCTTCCGGAACATGTTCCGGTCCTTCCGGAACATGTTCCGGCGCTTCCGGAACATGTTCCGGTCATTCCGGAACATGTTCCGGTCCTTCCGGAACATGTTCCGGCGCTTCCGGAACATGTTCCGGCGCTTCCAGAACATGATCCGGCGCTTCCGGAACATGTTCCGGTCCTTCCGGAACATGGCTTCCGGAACATGTTCCGGCGCTTCCGGAACATGTTCCGGCGCTTCCGGAACATTTTCCGGTCCTTCCGGAACATGTTCCGGTCCTTCCGGAACATGTTCCGGCCCTTCCGGAACATGTTCCGGCGCTTCCGGAACATGTTCCGGTCCTTCCGGAACATGTTCCGGCGCTTCCGGAACATGTTCCGGCGCTTCCCGAACATGTTCCGGCGCTTCCGGAACATGTTCCGGTGCTTCCGGAACATGTTCCGGTCCTTCCGGAACATGTTCCGGCGCTTCCGGAACATGTTACGGTGCTTGCGGAACATGTTCCGGTCCTTCCGGAACATGTTCCGGCGCTTCCGGAACATGTTCCGGCGCTTCCGGAACATATTCCGGTCCTTCCGCAACATGTTCCGGCGCTTCCGGAACATGTTCCGGCGCTTCCGGAATATGATCCGGCGCTTCCGGAACATGTTCCGGTGCTTCCTGAACATGTTCCGGCGCTTCCGGAACATGTTCCGGCGCTTCCGGAACATTTTCCGGTGCTTCCGGAATATGTTCCGGCGCTTCCGGAACATGTTCCGGTGCTTCCGGAACATGTTCCGGTCCTTCCGGAACATGTTCCGGCGCTTCCGGAACATGTTACGGTGCTTGCGGAACATGTTCCGGTCCTTCCGGAACATGTTCCGGCGCTTCCAGAACATGTTCCGGCGCTTCCGGAACCTGTTCCGGTGCTTCCGGAACATGTTCCGGCGCTTCCGGAACATGTTCCGGTCCTTCCGGAACATGTTCCGGCGCTTCCGGAACATGTTCCGGTGCTTTCGGAACATGTTCCGGCGCTTCCGGAACCTGTTCCGGTGCTTCCGGAACATGTTCCGGTCCTTGCAGAACATGTTCCGGTCCTTCCGGAACATGTTCCGGCGCTTCCGGAACATGTTCCGGTGGTTCCGGAACATGTTCCGGAATGACCGGAACATGTTCCGGTGTTTCCGGAACATGTTCCGGTCCTTCCGGAACATTGTCCGGCGCTTCCGGAACATGTTCCGGCGCTTCCGGAAAATGTTCCGGTCCTTCCGGAACATGTTCCGGTGCTTCCAGAACATTGTCCGGCGCTTCCGGAACATGTTCCGGCGCTTCCGGAACATGTTCCGGTGCTTCCGGAACATGTTCCGGTGCTTCCGGAACATGTTCCGGTGCTTCCGGAACATGTTCCGGTTCTTCCGGAACATGTTCCGGTCCTTCCGTAACAGGTTCCGGTGCTTCCGGAGCATGTTCCGGTCCTTCCGGAACATGTTCCGGCGCTTCCGGAACATGTTCCTGTCCTTCCGGAACATGTTCCGGCGCTTCCGGAACATGTTCCGGTGCTTCCGGAACATGTTCCGGTGCTTCCGGAACATGTTCCGGTGCTTCCGGAACATGTTCCGGTCCTTCCGGAACATGTTCCGGTCCTTCCGGAACAGGTTCCGGTGCTTCCGGAGCATGTTCCGGTCCTTCCGGAACATGTTCCGGCGCTTCCGGAACATGTTCCGGTCCTTCCGGAACATGTTCCCGTGCTTCCGGAACATGTTCCGGTCCTTCCGGAACATGTTCCGGCGCTTCTGGAACATGTTCCGGTGGTTCCGGAACATGTTCCGGTGGTTCCGGAACATGTTCCGGTCCTTCCAGAACATGTTCCGGTCCTTCCGGAACATGTTCCAGCGCTTCTGGAACATGTTCCGGCGCTTCCGGAACATGTTCCGCCGCTTCCGGAACATGTTCCGGTGCTTCCAGAACATGTTCCGGTCCTTCCGGAACATGTTTCGGCGCTTCCGGAACATGTTCCGGTGCTTCCGGAACATGTTCCGGTCCTTCCGGAACATGTTCCGGCGCTTCCGGAACATGTTGCGGCGCTTCTGGAAAATGTTCCGGTCCTTCCGGAACATGTTCCGGTCCTTCCGGAACATGTTCCGGTGCTTCCGGAACATGTTCCAGTGCTTCCGGAAGATCTTCCGGTGGTTCCGGAACATGTTCCGGTCCTTCCGGAACATGTTCCGGCGCTTCCGGAACATGTTCCGGTCCTTCCGGAACATGTTCCGGTCCTTCCGGAACATGTTCCGGTCCTTCCGGAACATGTTCCGGTCCTTCCGGAACATGTTCCGGTCCTTCCGGAACATGTTCCGGCGCTTCCGGAACATGTTCCGGTCCTTCCGGAACATGTTCCCGTGCTTCCGGAACATGTTCCGGTGCTTCCGGAACATGTTCCGGTCCTTCCGGAACATGTTCCGGCGCTTCTGGAACATGTTCCGGCGCTTCCGGAACATTTTCCGGTGCTTCCGGAACATGTTCCGGTCCTTCCGGAACATGTTCCGGCGCTTCCGGAACATGTTCCGGCGGTTCCGGAACATGTTCCGGTCCTTCCGGAACATTGTCCGGCGCTTCCGGAACATGTTCCGGCGCTTCCGGAACGTGTTCCGGCGCTTCCGCAACATGTTCCGGCGCTTCCGGAACATGTTCCGGCGCTTCCGGAATATGATCAGGCGCTTCCGGAAGATGTTCCGGTGCTTCCTGAACATGTTCCGGCGCTTCTGGAACATGTTCCGGTGCTTCCGGAACATGTTCCGGTCCTTCCGCAAAATGTTCCGGCGCTTCCGGAACATGTTCCGGTACTTCCAGAACATGTTCCGGCGCTTCCGGAACATGTTCCGGCGCTTCCGGCACATGTTCCGGTCCTTCCGGAAAATTGTCCTGTGCTTCCGGAACACGTTCCGGCGCTTCCGGAACGTGTTCCGGCGCTTCCGCAACATGTTCCGGCGCTTCCGGAACATGTTCCGGTACTTCCAGAACATGTTCCGGCGCTTCCGGAACATGTTCCGGCGCTTCCGGCACATGTTCCGGTCCTTCCGGAAAATTGTCCTGTGCTTCCGGAACACGTTCCGGCGCTTCCGGAACGTGTTCCGGCGCTTCCGCAACATGTTCCGGCGCTTCCGGAACATGTTCCGGCGCTTCCGGAACGTGTTCCGGCGCTTCCGGAACATGTTCCGGCGCTTCCGGAATATGATCAGGCGCTTCCGGAAGATGTTCCGGTGCTTCCTGAACATGTTCCGGCGCTTCTGGAACATGTTCCGGTGCTTCCGGAACATGTTCCGGTCCTTCCGGAAAATGTTCCGGCGCTTCCGGAACATGTTCCGGCGCTTCCGGAACATGTTCCGGTCCTTCCGGAACATGTTCCGGTCCTTCCGGAACATGTTCCGGTCCTTCCGGAACATGTTCCGGCGCTTCCGGAACATGTTCCGGTCCTTCCGGAACATGTTCCCGTGCTTCCGGAACATGTTCCGGTGCTTCCGGAACATGTTCCGGTCCTTCCGGAACATGTTCCGGCGCTTCTGGAACATGTTCCGGCGCTTCCGGAACATTTTCCGGTGCTTCCGGAACATGTTCCGGTCCTTCCGGAACATGTTCCGGCGCTTCCGGAACATGTTCCGGCGGTTCCGGAACATGTTCCGGTCCTTCCGGAACATTGTCCGGCGCTTCCGGAACATGTTCCGGCGCTTCCGGAACGTGTTCCGGCGCTTCCGCAACATGTTCCGGCGCTTCCGGAACATGTTCCGGCGCTTCCGGAATATGATCAGGCGCTTCCGGAAGATGTTCCGGTGCTTCCTGAACATGTTCCGGCGCTTCTGGAACATGTTCCGGTGCTTCCGGAACATGTTCCGGTCCTTCCGCAAAATGTTCCGGCGCTTCCGGAACATGTTCCGGTACTTCCAGAACATGTTCCGGCGCTTCCGGAACATGTTCCGGCGCTTCCGGCACATGTTCCGGTCCTTCCGGAAAATTGTCCTGTGCTTCCGGAACACGTTCCGGCGCTTCCGGAACGTGTTCCGGCGCTTCCGCAACATGTTCCGGCGCTTCCGGAACATGTTCCGGCGCTTCCGGAACGTGTTCCGGCGCTTCCGGAACATGTTCCGGCGCTTCCGGAATATGATCAGGCGCTTCCGGAAGATGTTCCGGTGCTTCCTGAACATGTTCCGGCGCTTCTGGAACATGTTCCGGTGCTTCCGGAACATGTTCCGGTCCTTCCGGAAAATGTTCCGGCGCTTCCGGAACATGTTCCGGCGCTTCCGGAACATGTTCCGGTCCTTCCAGAACATGTTCCGGCGCTTCCGGAACATGTTCCGGTGCTTCCGGAACATGTTCCGGTGCTTCTCCGGAAATTCTGGGTCAAACTGGGGTACCCCCGGTGGCATACCCAGGTTTGGCTGGAATGGCCCTGGGCTGGGCTGGCCAGAACTGATTTTGCCCAGGCGCGCGCGCGGAGCGGCGCGCAAAAAAATTTCCGTTTTGACCGGGAATCGATTTGGGTGGAATCGGCATGCTGCAAAACGTAGGGAAAGATGGGTTTGAAATTCTGGGTCAAACTGGGGTACCCCCGGTGACATACCCAGATTTGGCTGGAATGGCCCTAGGCTGGGCTGGCCAGAACTGATTTTGCCCAGGCGCGCGCGCGGCGAGGCGCGCAAAAAAGTTTCCGTTTTGACCGGGAATCGATTTGGGTGGAATCGGCATGCTGAAAAACGTAGGGAAAGATGGGTTTGAAATTCTGGGTGAAACTGGGGTACCCCCGGTGACATACCCAGGTTTGGCTGGAATGGCCCTGGGCTGGGCTGGCCAGAACTGATTTTGCCCAGGCGCGCGCGCGGCGCGGCGCGCAAAAAAGTTTCCGTTTTGACCGGAAATTGATTTGGGTGGAATCGGCATGCTGCAAAACGTAGGGAAAGATGGGTTTGAAATTCTGGGTCAAACTGGGGTACCCCCGGTGACATACCCAGATTTGGCTGGAATGGCCCTAGGCTGGGCTGGCCAGAACTGATTTTGCCCAGGCGCGCGCGCGGCGAGGCGCGCAAAAAAGTTTCCGTTTTGACCGGGAATCGATTTGGGTGGAATCGGCATGCTGAAAAACGTAGGGAAAGATGGGTTTGAAATTCTGGGTCAAACTGGGGTACCCCCGGTGACATACCCAGGTTTGGCTGGAATGGCCCTGGGCTGGGCTGGCCAGAACTGATTTTGCCCAGGCGCGCGCGCGGCGCGGCGCGCAAAAAAGTTTCCGTTTTGACCGGAAATTGATTTGGGTGGAATCGGCATGCTGCAAAACGTAGGGAAAGATGGGTTTGAAATTCTGGGTCAAACTGGGGTACCCCCGGTGACATACCCAGATTTGGCTGGAATGGCCCTAGGCTGGGCTGGCCAGAACTGATTTTGCCCAGGCGCGCGCGCGGCGCGGCGCGCAAGAAAGTTTCCGTTTTGACCGGGAATCGATTTGGGTGGAATCGGCATGCTGAAAAACGTAGGGAAAGATGGGTTTGAAATTCTGGGTCAAACTGGGGTACCCCCGGTGACATACCCAGATTTGGCTGGAATGGCCCTAGGCTGGGCTGGCCAGAACTGATTTTGCCCAGGCGCGCGCGCGGCGCGGCGCGCAAAAAAGTTTCCGTTTTGACCGGAAATTGATTTGGGTGGAATCGGCATGCTGCAAAACGTAGGGAAAGATGGGTTTGAAATTCTGGGTCAAACTGGGGTACCCCCGGTGACATACCCAGATTTGGCTGGAATGGCCCTAGGCTGGGCTGGCCAGAACTGATTTTGCCCAGGCGCGCGCGCGGCGCGGCGCGCAAGAAAGTTTCCGTTTTGACCGGGAATCGATTTGGGTGGAATCGGCATGCTGAAAAACGTAGGGAAAGATGGGTTTGAAATTCTGGGTCAAACTGGGGTACCCCCGGTGACATACCCAGATTTGGCTGGAATGGCCCTAGGCTGGGCTGGCCAGAACTGATTTTGCCCAGGCGCGCGCGCGGCGCGGCGCGCAAAAAAGTTTCCGTTTTGACCGGAAATTGATTTGGGTGGAATCGGCATGCTGCAAAACGTAGGGAAAGATGGGTTTGAAATTCTGGGTCAAACTGGGGTACCCCCGGTGACATACCCAGATTTGGCTGGAATGGCCCTAGGCTGGGCTGGCCAGAGCTGATTTTGCCCAGGCGCGCGCGCGGCGCGGCGCGCAAGAAAGTTTCCGTTTTGACCGGGAATCGATTTGGGTGGAATCGGCATGCTGAAAAACGTAGGGAAAGATGGGTTTGAAATTCTGGGTCAAACTGGGGTACCCCCGGTGACATACCCAGATTTGGCTGGAATGGCCCTGGGCTGGGCTGGCCAGAACTGATTTTGCCCAGGCGCGCGCGCGGCGCGGCGCGCAAGAAAGTTTCCGTTTTGACCGGGAATCGATTTGGGTGGAATCGGCATGCTGAAAAACGTAGGGAAAGATGGGTTTGAAATTCTGGGTCAAACTGGGGTACCCCCGGTGACATACCCAGATTTGGCTGGAATGGCCCTAGGCTGGGCTGGCCAGAACTGATTTTGCCCAGGCGCGCGCGCGGCGCGGCGCGCAAAAAAGTTTCCGTTTTGACCGGAAATTGATTTGGGTGGAATCGGCATGCTGCAAAACGTAGGGAAAGATGGGTTTGAAATTCTGGGTCAAACTGGGGTACCCCCGGTGACATACCCAGATTTGGCTGGAATGGCCCTAGGCTGGGCTGGCCAGAACTGATTTTGCCCAGGCGCGCGCGCGGCGCGGCGCGCAAGAAAGTTTCCGTTTTGACCGGGAATCGATTTGGGTGGAATCGGCATGCTGAAAAACGTAGGGAAAGATGGGTTTGAAATTCTGGGTCAAACTGGGGTACCCCCGGTGACATACCCAGATTTGGCTGGAATGGCCCTGGGCTGGGCTGGCCAGAACTGATTTTGCCCAGGCGCGCGCGCGGCGCGGCGCGCAAAAAAATTCCGTTTTGACCGGGAATCGATTTGGGTGGAATCGGCATGCTGCAAAACGTAGGGAAAGATGGGTTTGAAATTCTGGGTCAAACTGGGGTACCCCCGGTGACATACCCAGATTTGGCTGGAATGGCCCTAGGCTGGGCTGGCCAGAACTGATTTTGCCCAGGCGCGCGCGCGGCGAGGCGCGCAAAAAAGTTTCCGTTTTGACCGGGAATCGATTTGGGTGGAATCGGCATGCTGAAAAACGTAGGGAAAGATGGGTTTGAAATTCTGGGTCAAACTGGGGTACCCCCGGTGACATACCCAGGTTTGGCTGGAATGGCCCTGGGCTGGGCTGGCCAGAACTGATTTTGCCCAGGCGCGCGCGCGGCGCGGCGCGCAAAAAAGTTTCCGTTTTGACCGGAAATTGATTTGGGTGGAATCGGCATGCTGCAAAACGTAGGGAAAGATGGGTTTGAAATTCTGGGTCAAACTGGGGTACCCCCGGTGACATACCCAGATTTGGCTGGAATGGCCCTAGGCTGGGCTGGCCAGAACTGATTTTGCCCAGGCGCGCGCGCGGCGCGGCGCGCAAGAAAGTTTCCGTTTTGACCGGGAATCGATTTGGGTGGAATCGGCATGCTGAAAAACGTAGGGAAAGATGGGTTTGAAATTCTGGGTCAAACTGGGGTACCCCCGGTGACATACCCAGATTTGGCTGGAATGGCCCTAGGCTGGGCTGGCCAGAACTGATTTTGCCCAGGCGCGCGCGCGGCGAGGCGCGCAAAAAAGTTTCCGTTTTCACCGGGAATCGATTTGGGTGGAATCGGCATGCCGAAAAACGTAGGGAAAGATGGGTTTGAAATTCTGGGTCAAACTGGGGTACCCCCGGTGACATACCCAGATTTGGCTGGAATGTCCCTAGGCTGGGCTGGCCAGAACTGATTTTGCCCAGGCGCGCGCGCGGCGCGGCGCGCAAAAAAGTTTCCGTTTTGACCGGGAATCGATTTGGGTGGAATCGGCATGCTGAAAAACGTAGGGAAAGATGGGTTTGAAATTCTGGGTCAAACTGGGGTACCCCCGGTGACATACCCAGATTTGGCTGGAATGGCCCTGGGCTGGGCTGGCCAGAACTGATTTTGCCCAGGCGCGCGCGCGGCGCGGCGCGCAAAAAAGTTTCCGTTTTGACCGGGAATCGATTTGGGTGGAATCGGCATGCTGCAAAACGTAGGGAAAGATGGGTTTGAAATTCTGGGTCAAACTGGGGTACCCCCGGTGACATACCCAGATTTGGCTGGAATGGCCCTAGGCTGGGCTGGCCAGAACTGATTTTGCCCAGGCGCGCGCGCGGCGCGGCACGCAAAAAAGTTTCCGTTTTGACCGGGAATCGATTTGGGTGGAATCGGCATGCTGAAAAACGTAGGGAAAGATGGGTTTGAAATTCTGGGTCAAACTGGGGTACCCCCGGTGACATACCCAGGTTTGGCTGGAATGGCCCTGGGCTGGGCTGGCCAGAACTGATTTTGCCCAGGCGCGCGCGCGGCGCGGCGCGCAAAAAAGTTTCCGTTTTGACCGGGAATCGATTTGGGTGGAATCGGCATGCTGAAAAACGTAGGGAAAGATGGGTTTGAAATTCTGGGTCAAACTGGGGTACCCCCGGTGACATACCCAGATTTGGCTGGAATGGCCCTAGGCTGGGCTGGCCAGAACTGATTTTGCCCAGGCGCGCGCGCGGCGCGGCGCGCAAAAAAGTTTCCGTTTTGACCGGGAATCGATTTGGGTGGAATCGGCATGCCGAAAAACGTAGGGAAAGATGGGTTTGAAATTCTGGGTCAAACTGGGGTACCCCCGGTGACATACCCAGATTTGGCTGGAATGTCCCTAGGCTGGGCTGGCCAGAACTGATTTTGCCCAGGCGCGCGCGCGGCGCGGCGCGCAAAAAAGTTTCCGTTTTGACCGGGAATCGATTTGGGTGGAATCGGCATGCTGAAAAGCGTAGGGAAAGATGGGTTTGCAATTCTGGGTCAAACTGGGGTACCCCCGGTGACATACCCAGATTTGGCTGGAATGGCCCTAGGCTGGGCTGGCCAGAACTGATTTTGCCCAGGCGCGCGCGCGGCGCGGCGCGCAAAAAAGTTTCTGTTTTGACCGGGAATCGATTTGGGTGGAATCGGCATGCTGAAAACCGTAGGGAAAGATGGGTTTGAAATTCTGGGTCCAACTGGGGTACCCCGGGTGACATACCCAGATTTGGCTGGAATGGCCCTAGGCTGGGCTGGCCAGAACTGATTTTGCCCAGGCGCGCGCGCGGCGCGGCGCGCAAGAAAGTTTCCGTTTTGACCGGGAATCGATTTGGGTGGAATCGGCATGCTGGAAAACGTAGGGACAGATGGGTTTGAAATTCTGGGTCAAACTGGGGTACCCCCGGTGACATACCCAGATTTGGCTGGAATGGCCCTAGGCTGGGCTGGCCAGAACTGATTTTGCCCAGGCGCGCGCGCGGCGCGGCGCGCAAAAAAGTTTCCGTTTTGACCAGGGATCGATTTGGGTGGAATCGGCATGCTGCAAAACGTAGGGAAAGATGGGTTTGAAATTCTGGGTCAAACTGGGGTACCCCCGGTGACATACCCAGATTTGGCTGGAATGGCCCTGGGCTGGGCTGGCCAGAACTGATTTTGCCCAGGCGCGCGCGCGGCGCGGCGCGCAAAAAAGTTTCCGTTTTGACCGGGAATCGATTTGGGTGGAATCGGCATGCTGAAAAACGTAGGGAAAGATGGGTTTGAAATTCGGGGTCAAACTGGGGTACCCCCGGTGACATACCCAGATTTGGCTGGAATGGCCCTGGGCTGGGCTGGCCAGAACTGATTTTGCCCAGGCGCGCGCGCGCGGCGAGGCGCGCAAAAAAGTTTCCGTTTTGACCGGGAATCGATTTGGGTGGAATCGGCATGCTGAAAAACGTAGGGAAAGATGGGTTTGAAATTCTGGGTCAAACTGGGGTACCCCCGGTGACATACCCAGATTTGGCTGGAATGGCCCTAGGCTGGGCTGGCCAGAACTGATTTTGCCCAGGCGCGCGCGCGGCGCGGCGCGCAAAAAATTTTCCGTTTTGACCGGGAATCGATTTGGGTGGAATCGGCATGCTGAAAAACGTAGGGAAAGATGGGTTTGAAATTCTGGATCAAACTGGGGTACCCCCGGTGACATACCCAGGTTTGGCTGGAATGGCCCTGGGCTGGGCTGGCCAGAACTGATTTTGCCCAGGCGCGCGCGCGGCGCGGCGCGCAAAAAAGTTTCCGTTTTGACCGGGAATCGATTTGGGTGGAATCGGCATGCTGAAAAACGTAGGGAAAGATGGGTTTGAAATTCTGGGTCAAACTGGGGTACCCCCGGTGACATACCCAGATTTGGCTGGAATGGCCCTAGGCTGGGCTGGCCAGAACTGATTTTGCCCAGGCGCGCGTGCGGCGCGGCGCGCAAAAAAGTTTCCGTTTTGACCGGGAATCGATTTGGGTGGAATCGGCATGCTGAAAAACGTAGGAGAAGATGGGTTTGAAATTCTGGGTCAAACTGGGGTACCCCCGGTGACATACCCAGATTTGGCTGGAATGGCCCTGGGCTGGGCTGGCCAGAACTGATTTTGCCCAGGCGCGCGCGCGGCGCGGCGCGCAAAAAAGTTTCCGTTTTGACCGGGAATCGATTCGGGTGGAATCGGCATGCTGCAAAACGTAGGGAAAGATGGGTTTGAAATTCTGGGTCAAACTGGGGTACCCCCGGTGACATACCCAGATTTGGCTGGAATGGCCCTAGGCTGGGCTGGCCAGAACTGATTTTGCCCAGGCGCGCGCGCGGCGCGGCGCGCAAAAAAGTTTCCGTTTTGACCGGGAATCGATTTGGGTGGAATCGGCATGCTGAAAAATGTAGGGAAAGATGGGTTTGAAATTCTGGGTCAAACTGGGGTACTCGGTGACATACCCAGGTTTGGCTGGAATGGCCCTGGGCTGGGCTGGCCAGAACTGATTTTGCCCAGGCGCGCTCGCGGCGCGGCGCGCAAAAAAGTTTCCGTTTTGACCGGGAATCGATTTGGGTGGAATCGGCATGCTGAAAAATGTAGGGAAAGATGGGTTTGAAATTCTGGGTCAAACTGGGGTACTCGGTGACATACCCAGGTTTGGCTGGAATGGCCCTGGGCTGGGCTGGCCAGAACTGATTTTGCCCAGGCGCGCGCCCGGCGCGGCGCGTCAAAAAGTTTCCGTTTTGACCGGGAATCGATTTGGGTGGAATCGGCATGCTGAAAAACGTAGGGAAAGATGGGTTTGAAATTCTGGGTCAAACTGGGGTACCCCCGGTGACATACCCAGATTTGGCTGGAATGGCCCTAGGCTGGGCTGGCCAGAACTGATTTTGCCCAGGGGCGCGCGCGGCGCGGCGCGCAAAAAAGTTTCCGTTTTGACCGGGAATCGATTTGGGTGGAATCGGCATGCTGAAAACCGTAGGGAAAGATGGGTTTGAAATTCTGGGTCCAACTGGGGTACCCCCGGTGACATACCCAGATTTGGCTGGAATGGCCCTAGGCTGGGCTGGCCAGAACTGATTTTGCCCAGGCGCGCGCGCGGCGCGGTGCGCAAGAAAGTTTCCGTTTTGACCGGGAATCGATTTGGGTGGAATCGGCATGCTGGAAAACGTAGGGACAGATGGGTTTGAAATTCTGGGTCAAACTGGGGTACCCCCGGTGACATACCCAGATTTGGCTGGAATGGCCCTAGGCTGGGCTGGCCAGAACTGATTTTGCCCAGGCGCGCGCGCGGCGCGGCGCGCAAAAAAGTTTCCGTTTTGACCAGGAATCGATTTGGGTGGAATCGGCATGCTGCAAAACGTAGGGAAAGATGGGTTTGAAATTCTGGGTCAAACTGGGGTACCCCCGGTGACATACCCAGATTTGGCTGGAATGGCCCTGGGCTGGGCTGGCCAGAACTGATTTTGCCCAGGCGCGCGCGCGGCGCGGCGCGCAAAAAAGTTTCCGTTTTGACCGGGAATCGATTTGGGTGGAATCGGCATGCTGAAAAACGTAGGGAAAGATGGGTTTGAAATTCGGGGTCAAACTGGGGTACCCCCGGTGACATACCCAGATTTGGCTGGAATGGCCCTGGGCTGGGCTGGCCAGAACTGATTTTGCCCAGGCGCGCGCGCGCGGCGCGGCGCGCAAAAAAGTTTCCGTTTTGACCGGGAATCGATTTGGGTGGAATCGGCATGCTGAAAAACGTAGGGAAAGATGGGTTTGAAATTCTGGGTCAAACTGGGGTACCCCCGGTGACATACCCAGATTTGGCTGGAATGGCCCTAGGCTGGGCTGGCCAGAACTGATTTTGCCCAGGCGCGCGCGCGGCGCGGCGCGCAAAAAATTTTCCGTTTTGACCGGGAATCGATTTGGGTGGAATCGGCATGCTGAAAAACGTAGGGAAAGATGGGTTTGAAATTCTGGGTCAAACTGGGGTACCCCCGGTGACATACCCAGGTTTGGCTGGAATGGCCCTGGGCTGGGCTGGCCAGAACTGATTTTGCCCAGGCGCGCGCGCGGCGCGGCGCGCAAAAAAGTTTCCGTTTTGACCGGGAATCGATTTGGGTGGAATCGGCATGCTGAAAAACGTAGGGAAAGATGGGTTTGAAATTCTGGGTCAAACTGGGGTACCCCCGGTGACATACCCAGATTTGGCTGGAATGGCCCTAGGCTGGGCTGGCCAGAACTGATTTTGCCCAGGCGCGCGCGCGGCGCGGCGCGCAAAAAAGTTTCCGTTTTGACCGGGAATCGATTCGGGTGGAATCGGCATGCTGAAAAACGTAGGAGAAGATGGGTTTGAAATTCTGGGTCAAACTGGGGTACCCCCGGTGACATACCCAGATTTGGCTGGAATGGCCCTGGGCTGGGCTGGCCAGAACTGATTTTGCCCAGGCGCGCGCGCGGCGCGGCGCGCAAAAAAGTTTCCGTTTTGACCGGGAATCGATTTGGGTGGAATCGGCATGCTGCAAAACGTAGGGAAAGATGGGTTTGAAATTCGGGGTCAAACTGGGGTACCCCCGGTGACATACCCAGATTTGGCTGGAACGGCCCTAGGCTGGGCTGGCCAGAACTGATTTTGCCCAGGCGCGCGCGCGGCGCGGCGCGCAAAAAAGTTTCCGTTTTGACCGGGAATCGATTTGGGAGGAATCGGCATGCTGAAAAATGTAGGGAAAGATGGGTTTGAAATTCTGGGTCAAACTGGGGTACTCGGTGACATACCCAGGTTTGGCTGGAATGGCCCTGGGCTGGGCTGGCCAGAACCGATTTTGCCCAGGCGCGCTCGCGGCGCGGCGCGCAAAAAAGTTTCCGTTTTGACCGGGAATCGATTTGGGTGGAATCGGCATGCTGAAAAATGTAGGGAAAGATGGGTTTGAAATTCTGGGTCAAACTGGGGTACTCGATGACATACCCAGGTTTGGCTGGAATGGCCCTGGGCTGGGCTGGCCAGAACTGATTTTGCCCAGGCGCGCGCCCGGCGCGGCGCGTCAAAAAGTTTCCGTTTTGACCGGGAATCGATTTGGGTGGAGTCGGCATGCTGAAAAACGTAGGGAAAGATGGGTTTGAAATTCTGGGTCAAACTGGGGTACCCCCGGTGACATACCCAGATTTGGCTGGAATGGCCCTAGGCTGGGCTGGCCAGAACTGATTTTGCCCAGGGGCGCGCGCGGCGCGGCGCGCAAAAAAGTTTCCGTTTTGACCGGGAATCGATTTGGGTGGAATCGGCATGCTGAAAAACGTAGGGAAAGATGGGTTTGAAATTCTGGGTCAAACTGGGGTACCCCCGGTGACATACCCAGGTTTGGCTGGAATGGCCCTGGGCTGGGCTGGCCAGAACTGATTTTGCCCAGGCGCGCGCGCGGCGCGGCGCGCAAGAAAGTTTCCGTTTTGACCGGGAATCGATTTGGGTGGAATCGGCATGCTGCAAAACGTAGGGAAAGATGGGTTTGAAATTCTGGGTCAAACTGGGGTACCCCCGGTGACATACCCAGATTTGGCTGGAATGGCCCTAGGCTGGGCTGGCCAGAACTGATTTTGCCCAGGCGCGCGCGCGGCGCGGCGCGCAAAAAAGTTTCCGTTTTGACCGGGAATCGATTTGGGTGGAATCGGCATGCTGAAAAACGTAGGGAAAGATGGGTTTGAAATTCTGGGTCAAACTGGGGTACCCCCGGTGACATACCCAGATTTGGCTGGAATGGCCCTGGGCTGGGCTGGCCAGAACTGATTTTGCCCAGGCGCGCGCGCGGCGCGGCGCGCAAAAAAGTTTCCGTTTTGACCGGGAATCGATTTGGGTGGAATCGGCATGCTGAAAAACGTAGGGAAAGATGGGTTTGAAATTCGGGGTCAAACTGGGGTACCCCCGGTGACATACCCAGATTTGGCTGGAACGGCCCTAGGTTGGGCTGGCCAGAACTGATTTTGCCCAGGCGCGCGCGCGGCGCGGCGCGCAAAAAAGTTTCCGTTTTGACCGGGAATCGATTTGGGTGGAATCGGCATGCTGAAAAACGTAGGGAAAGATGGGTTTGAAATTCTGGGTCAAACTGGGGTACCCCCGGTGACATACCCAGATTTGGCTGGAATGGCCCTAGGCTGGGCTGGCCAGAACTGATTTTGCCCAGGCGCGCGCGCGGCGCGGCGCGCAAAAAAGTTTCCGTTTTGACCGGGAATCGATTTGGGTGGAATCGGCATGCTGAAAAACGTAGGGAAAGATGGGTTTGAAATTCTGGGTCAAACTGGGGTACCCCCGGTGACATACCCAGGTTTGGCGGGAATGGCCCTGGGCTGGGCTGGCCAGAACTGATTTTGCCCAGGCGCGCGCGCGGCGCGGCGCGCAAAAAAGTTTCCGTTTTGACCGGGAATCGATTTGGGTGGAATCGGCATGCTGCAAAACGTAGGGAAAGATGGGTTTGAAATTCTGGGTCAAACTGGGGTACCCCCGGTGACATACCCAGATTTGGCTGGAATGGCCCTAGGCTGGGCTGGCCAGAACTGATTTTGCCCAGGCGCGCGCGCGGCGCGGCGCGCAAAAAAGTTTCCGTTTTGCGGGAATCGATTTGGGTGGAATCGGCATGCTGAAAAACGTAGGGAAAGATGGGTTTCAAATTCTGGGTCAAACTGGGGTACCCCCGGTGACATACCCAGATTTGGCTGGAATGGCCCTGGGCTGGGCTGGCCAGAACTGATTTTGCCCAGGCGCGCGCGCGCGGCGCGGCGCGCAAAAAAGTTTCCGTTTTGACCGGGAATCGATTTGGGTGGAATCGGCATGCTGAAAAACGTAGGGAAAGATGGGTTTGAAATTCGGGGTCAAACTGGGGTACCCCCGGTGACATACCCAGATTTGGCTGGAACGGCCCTAGGTTGGGCTGGCCAGAACTGATTTTGCCCAGGCGCGCGCGCGGCGCGGCGCGCAAAAAAGTTTCCGTTTTGACCGGGAATCGATTTGGGTGGAATCGGCATGCTGAAAAACGTAGGGAAAGATGGGTTTGAAATTCTGGGTCAAACTGGGGTACCCCCGGTGACATACCCAGATTTGGCTGGAATGGCCCTAGGCTGGGCTGGCCAGAACTGATTTTGCCCAGGCGCGCGCGCGGCGCGGCGCGCAAAAAAGTTTCCGTTTTGACCGGGAATCGATTTGGGTGGAATCGGCATGCTGAAAAACGTAGGGAAAGATGGGTTTGAAATTCTGGGTCAAACTGGGGTACCCCCGGTGACAAACCCAGGTTTGGCTGGAATGGCCCTGGGCTGGGCTGGCCAGAACTGATTTTGCCCAGGCGCGCGCGCGGCGCGGCGCGCAAAAAAGTTTCCGTTTTGACCGGGAATCGATTTGGGTGGAATCGGCATGCTGCAAAACGTAGGGAAAGATGGGTTTGAAATTCTGGGTCAAACTGGGGTACCCCCGGTGACATACCCAGATTTGGCTGGAATGGCCCTAGGCTGGGCTGGCCAGAACTGATTTTGCCCAGGCGCGCGTGCGGCGCGGCGCGCAAAAAAGTTTCCGTTTTGACCGGGAATCGATTTGGGTGGAATCGGCATGCTGAAAAGCGTAGGAGAAGATGGGTTTGAAATTCTGGGTCAAACTGGGGTACCCCCGGTGACATACCCAGATTTGGCTGGAATGGCCCTGGGCTGGGCTGGCCAGAACTGATTTTGCCCAGGCGCGCGCGCGGCGCGGCGCGCAAAAAAGTTTCCGTTTTGACCGGGAATCGATTTGGGTGGAATCGGCATGCTGAAAAACGTAGGGAAAGATGGGTTCGAAATTCTGGGTCAAACTGCGGTACTCGGTGACATACCCAGGTTTGGCTGGAATGGCCCTGGGCTGGGCTGGCCAGAACTGATTTTGCCCAGGCGCGCGCGCGGCGCGGCGCGCAAAAAAGTTTCCGTTTTGACCGGGAATCGATTTGGGTGGAATCGGCATGCTGAAAAACGTAGGGAAAGATGGGTTTGAAATTCTGGGTCAAACTGGGGTACCCCCGGTGGCATACCCAGATTTGGCTGGAATGGCCCTAGGCTGGGCTGGCCAGAACTGATTTTGCCCAGGCGCGCGCGCGGCGCGGCGCGCAAAAAAGTTTCCGTTTTGACCGGGAATCGATTTGGGTGGAATCGGCATGCTGAAAAACGTAGGGAAAGATGGGTTTGAAATTCTGGGTCAAACTGGGGTACCCCCGGTGACATACCCAGGTTTGGCGGGAATGGCCCTGGGCTGGGCTGGCCAGAACTGATTTTGCCCAGGCGCGCGCGCGGCGCGGCGCGCAAAAAAGTTTCCGTTTTGACCGGGAATCGATTTGGGTGGAATCGGCATGCTGCAAAACGTAGGGAAAGATGGGTTTGAAATTCTGGGTCAAACTGGGGTACCCCCGGTGACATACCCAGATTTGGCTGGAATGGCCCTAGGCTGGGCTGGCCAGAACTGATTTTGCCCAGGCGCGCGCGCGGCGCGGCGCGCAAAAAAGTTTCCGTTTTGACCGGGAATCGATTTGGGTGGAATCGGCATGCTGAAAAACGTAGGGAAAGATGGGTTTGAAATTCTGGGTCAAACTGGGGTACCCCCGGTGACATACCCAGGTTTGGCGGGAATGGCCCTAGGCTGGGCTGGCCAGAACTGATTTTGCCCAGGCGCGCGCGCGGCGCGGCGCGCAAAAAAGTTTCCGTTTTGCGGGAATCGATTTGGGTGGAATCGGCATGCTGAAAAACGTAGGGAAAGATGGGTTTGAAATTCTGGGTCAAACTGGGGTACCCCCGGTGACATACCCAGATTTGGCTGGAATGGCCCTAGGCTGGGCTGGCCAGAACTGATTTTGCCCAGGCGCGCGCGCGCGGCGCGGCGCGCAAAAAGTTTCCGTTTTGACCGGGAATCGATTTGGGTGGAATCGGCATGCTGAAAAACGTAGGGAAAGATGGGTTTGAAATTCGGGGTCAAACTGGGGTACCCCCGGTGACATACCCAGATTTGGCTGGAACGGCCCTAGGTTGGGCTGGCCAGAACTGATTTTGCCCAGGCGCGCGCGCGGCGCGGCGCGCAAAAAAGTTTCCGTTTTGACCGGGAATCCATTTGGGTGGAATCGGCATGCTGAAAAACGTAGGGAAAGATGGGTTTGAAATTCTGGGTCAAACTGGGGTACCCCCGGTGACATACCCAGATTTGGCTGGAATGGCCCTAGGCTGGGCTGGCCAGAACTGATTTTGCCCAGGCGCGCGCGCGGCGCGGCGCGCAAAAAAGTTTCCGTTTTGACCGGGAATCGATTTGGGTGGAATCGGCATGCTGAAAAACGTAGGGAAAGATGGGTTTGAAATTCTGGGTCAAACTGGGGTACCCCCGGTGACATACCCAGGTTTGGCTGGAATGGCCCTGGGCTGGGCTGGCCAGAACTGATTTTGCCCAGGCGCGCGCGCGGCGCAGCGCGCAAAAAAGTTTCCGTTTTGACCGGGAATCGATTTGGGTGGAATCGGCATGCTGCAAAACGTAGGGAAAGATGGGTTTGAAATTCTGGGTCAAACTGGGGTACCCCCGGTGACATACCCAGATTTGGCTGGAATGGCCCTAGGCTGGGCTGGCCAGAACTGATTTTGCCCAGGCGCGCGTGCGGCGCGGCGCGCAAAAAAGTTTCCGTTTTGACCGGGAATCGATTTGGGTGGAATCGGCATGCTGAAAAACGTAGGAGAAGATGGGTTTGAAATTCTGGGTCAAACTGGGGCCTCCCGGTGACATACCCAGATTTGGCTGGAATGGCCCTGGGCTGGGCTGGCCAGAACTGATTTTGCCCAGGCGCGCGCGCGGCGCGGCGCGCAAAAAAGTTTCCGTTTTGACCGGGAATCGATTTGGGTGGAATCGGCATGCTGAAAAACGTAGGGAAAGATGGGTTCGAAATTCTGGGTCAAACTGCGGTACTCGGTGACATACCCAGGTTTGGCTGGAATGGCCCTGGGCTGGGCTGGCCAGAACTGATTTTGCCCAGGCGCGCGCGCGGCGCGGCGCGCAAAAAAGTTTCCGTTTTGACCGGGAATCGATTTGGGTGGAATCGGCATGCTGCAAAACGTAGGGAAAGATGGGTTTGAAATTCTGGGTCAAACTGGGGTACCCCCGGTGACATACCCAGATTTGGCTGGAATGGCCCTAGGCTGGGCTGGCCAGAACTGATTTTGCCCAGGCGCGCGTGCGGCGCGGCGCGCAAAAAAGTTTCCGTTTTGACCGGGAATCGATTTGGGTGGAATCGGCATGCTGAAAAACGTAGGAGAAGATGGGTTTGAAATTCTGGGTCAAACTGGGGTACCCCCGGTGACATACCCAGATTTGGCTGGAATGGCCCTGGGCTGGGCTGGCCAGAACTGATTTTGCCCAGGCGCGCGCGCGGCGCGGCGCGCAAAAAAGTTTCCGTTTTGACCGGGAATCGATTTGGGTGGAATCGGCATGCTGAAAAACGTAGGGAAAGATGGGTTCGAAATTCTGGGTCAAACTGCGGTACTCGGTGACATACCCAGGTTTGGCTGGAATGGCCCTGGGCTGGGCTGGCCAGAACTGATTTTGCCCAGGCGCGCGCGCGGCGCGGCGCGCAAAAAAGTTTCCGTTTTGACCGGGAATCGATTTGGGTGGAATCGGCATGCTGAAAAACGTAGGGAAAGATGGGTTTGAAATTCTGGGTCAAACTGGGGTACCCCCGGTGACATACCCAGGTTTGGCGGGAATGGCCCTGAGCTGGGCTGGCCAGAACTGATTTTGCCCAGGCGCGCGCGCGGCGCGGCGCGCAAAAAAGTTTCCGTTTTGACCGGGAATCGATTTGGGTGGAATCGGCATGCTGCAAAACGTAGGGAAAGATGGGTTTGAAATTCTGGGTCAAACTGGGGTACCCCCGGTGACATACCCAGATTTGGCTGGAATGGCCCTAGGCTGGGCTGGCCAGAACTGATTTTGCCCAGGCGCGCGCGCGGCGCGGCGCGCAAAAAAGTTTCCGTTTTGACCGGGAATCGATTTGGGTGGAATCGGCATGCTGAAAAACGTAGGGAAAGATGGGTTTGAAATTCTGGGTCAAACTGGGGTACCCCCGGTGACATACCCAGATTTGGCTGGAATGGCCCTGGGCTGGGCTGGCCAGAACTGATTTTGCCCAGGCGCGCGCGCGCGGCGCGGCGCGCAAAAAAGTTTCCGTTTTGACCGGGAATCGATTTGGGTGGAATCGGCATGCTGAAAAACGTAGGGAAAGATGGGTTTGAAATTCGGGGTCAAACTGGGGTACCCCCGGTGACATACCCAGATTTGGCTGGAACGGCCCTAGGTTGGGCTGGCCAGAACTGATTTTGCCCAGGCGCGCGCGCGGCGCGGCGCGCAAAAAAGTTTCCGTTTTGACCGGGAATCGATTTGGGTGGAATCGGCATGCTGAAAAACGTAGGGAAAGATGGGTTTGAAATTCTGGGTCAAACTGGGGTACCCCCGGTGACATACCCAGGTTTGGCTGGAATGGCCCTGGGCTGGGCTGGCCAGAACTGATTTTGCCCAGGCGCGCGCGCGGCGCGGCGCGCAAAAAAGTTTCCGTTTTGACCGGGAATCGATTTGGGTGGAATCGGCATGCTGCAAAACGTAGGGAAAGATGGGTTTGAAATTCTGGGTCAAACTGGGGTACCCCCGGTGACATACCCAGATTTGGCTGGAATGGCCCTAGGCTGGGCTGGCCAGAACTGATTTTGCCCAGGCGCGCGCGCGGCGCGGCGCGCAAAAAAGTTTCCGTTTTGACCGGGAATCGATTTGGGTGGAATCGGCATGCTGAAAAACGTAGGAGAAGATGGGTTTGAAATTCTGGGTCAAACTGGGGTACCCCCGGTGACATACCCAGATTTGGCTGGAATGGCCCTGGGCTGGGCTGGCCAGAACTGATTTTGCCCAGGCGCGCGCGCGGCGCGGCGCGCAAAAAAGTTTCCGTTTTGACCGGGAATCGATTTGGGTGGAATCGGCATGCTGAAAAACGTAGGGAAAGATGGGTTCGAAATTCTGGGTCAAACTGCGGTACTCGGTGACATACCCAGGTTTGGCTGGAATGGCCCTGGGCTGGGCTGGCCAGAACTGATTTTGCCCAGGCGCGCGCGCGGCGCGGCGCGCAAAAAAGTTTCCGTTTTGACCGGGAATCGATTTGGGTGGAATCGGCATGCTGAAAAACGTAGGGAAAGATGGGTTTGAAATTCTGGGTCAAACTGGGGTACCCCCGGTGACATACCCAGATTTGGCTGGAATGGCCCTAGGCTGGGCTGGCCAGAACTGATTTTGCCCAGGCGCGCTCGCGGCGCGGCGCTCAAAAAAGTTTCCGTTTTGACCGGGAATCGATTTGGGTGGAATCGGCATGCTGAAAAATGTAGGGAAAGATGGGTTTGAAATTCTGGGTCAAACTGGGGTACTCGGTGACATACCCAGGTTTGGCTGGAATGGCCCTGGGCTGGGCTGGCCAGAACTGATTTTGCCCAGGCGCGCGCGCGGCGCGGCGCGCAAAAAAGTTTCCGTTTTGACCGTGAATCGATTTGGGTGGAATCGGCATGCTGAAAAACGTAGGGAAAGATGGGTTTGAAATTCTGGGTCAAACTGGGGTACCCCCGGTGACATACCCAGATTTGGCTGGAATGGCCCTAGGCTGGGCTGGCCAGAACTGATTTTGCCCAGGCGCGCGCGCGGCGCGGCGCGCAAAAAAGTTTCCGTTCTGACCGGGAATCGATTTGGGTGGAATCGGCATGCTGAAAAACGTAGGAGAAGATGGGTTTGAAATTCTGGGTCAAACTGGGGTACCCCCGGTGACATACCCAGATTTGGCTGGAATGGCCCTGGGCTGGGCTGGCCAGAACTGATTTTGCCCAGGCGCGCGCGCGGCGCGGCGCGCAAAAAAGTTTCCGTTTTGACCGGGAATCGATTTGGGTGGAATCGGCATGCTGAAAAACGTAGGGAAAGATGGGTTCGAAATTCTGGGTCAAACTGCGGTACTCGGTGACATACCCAGGTTTGGCTGGAATGGCCCTGGGCTGGGCTGGCCAGAACTGATTTTGCCCAGGCGCGCGCGCGGCGCGGCGCGCAAAAAAGTTTCCGTTTTGACCGGGAATCGATTTGGGTGGAATCGGCATGCTGAAAAACGTAGGGAAAGATGGGTTTGAAATTCTGGGTCAAACTGGGGTACCCCCGGTGACATACCCAGATTTGGCTGGAATGGCCCTAGGCTGGGCTGGCCAGAACTGATTTTGCCCAGGCGCGCTCGCGGCGCGGCGCGCAAAAAAGTTTCCGTTTTGACCGGGAATCGATTTGGGTGGAATCGGCATGCTGAAAAATGTAGGGAAAGATGGGTTTGAAATTCTGGGTCAAACTGCGGTACTCGGTGACATACCCAGGTTTGGCTGGAATGGCCCTGGGCTGGGCTGGCCAGAACTGATTTTGCCCAGGCGCGCGCGCGGCGCGGCGCGCAAAAAAGTTTCCGTTCTGACCGGGAATCGATTTGGGTGGAATCGGCATGCTGAAAAACGTAGGGAAAGATGGGTTTGAAATTCTGGGTCAAACTGGGGTACCCCCGGTGACATACCCAGGTTTGGCTGGAATGGCCCTGGGCTGGGCTGGCCAGAACTGATTTTGCCCAGGCGCGCGCGCGGCGCGGCGCGCAAAAAAGTTTCCGTTTTGACCGGGAATCGATTTGGGTGGAATCGGCATGCTGAAAAACGTAGGGAAAGATGGCTTTGAAATTCTGGGTCACACTGGGGTACCCCCGGTGACATACCCAGATTTGGCTGGAATGGCCCTAGGCTGGGCTGGCCAGAACTGATTTTGCCCAGGCGCCCGCGCGGCGCGGCGCGCAAAAAAGTTTCCGTTTTGACCGGGAATCGATTTGGGTGGAATCGGCATGCTGAAAAACGTAGGGAAAGATGGGTTTGAAATTCTGGGTCAAACTGGGGTACCCCCGGTGACATACCAAGATTTGGCTGAAATGGCCTTAGGCTGGGCTGGCCAGAACTGATTTTGCCCAGGCGCGCGCGCGGCGCGGCGCGCAAAAAAGTTTCCGTTTTGACCGGGAATCGATTTGGGTGGAATCGGCATGCTGAAAAACGTAGGGAAAGATGGGTTTGAAATTCTGGGTCAAACTGGGGTACCCCCGGTGACATACCCAGATTTGGCTGGAATGGCCCTAGGCTGGGCTGGCCAGAACTGATTTTGCCCAGGCGCGCGTGCGGCGCGGCGCGCAAAAAAGTTTCCGTTTTGACCGGGAATCGATTTGGGTGGAATCGGCATGCTGAAAAACGTAGGGAAAGATGGGTTTGAAATTCTGGGTCAAACTGGGGTACCCCCGGTGACATACCCAGGTTTGGCTGGAATGGCCCTGGGCTGGGCTGGCCAGAACTGATTTTGCCCAGGCGCGCGCGCGGCGCGGCGCGCAAAAAAGTTTCCGTTTTGACCGGGAATCGATTTGGGTGGAATCGGCATGCTGAAAAACATAGGGAAAGATGGGTTTGAAATTCTGGGTCAAACTGGGGTACCCCCGGTGACATACCCAGATTTGGCTGGAATGGCCCTAGGCTGGGCTGGCCAGAACTGATTTTGCCCAGGCGCGCGCGCGGCGCGGCGCGGCGCGCAGAAAAGTTTCCGTTTTGACCGGGAATCGATTTGGGTGGAATCGGCATGCTGAAAAACGCAGGGAAACATGGGTTTGAAATTCTGGGTCAAACTGGGGTACCCCCGGTGACATACCCAGATTTGGCTGGAATGGCCCTGGGCTGGGCTGGCCAGAACTGATCTTGCCCAGGCGCGCGCGCGGCGCGGCGCGCAAAAAAGTTTCCGTTTTGACCGGAAATTGATTTGGGTGGAATCGGCATGCTGCAAAACGTAGGGAAAGGTGGGTTTGAAATTCTGGGTCAAACTGGGGTACCCCCGGTGACATACCGAGATTTGGCTGGAATGGCCCTAGGCTGGGCTGGCCAGAACTGATTTTGCCCAGGCGCGCGCGCGGCGCGGCGCGCAAAAAAGTTTCTGTTTTGACCGGGAATCGATTTGGGTGGAATCGGCATGCTGCAAAACGTAGGGAAAGATGGGTTTGAAATTCTGGGTCAAACTGGGGTACCCCCGGTGACATACCCAGATTTGGCTGGAATGGCCCTAGGCTGGGCTCGCCAGAACTGATTTTGCCCAGGCGCGCGCGCAGCGCGGCGCGCAAAAAAGTTTCCGTTTTGACCGGGAATCGATTTGGGTGGAATCGGCATGCTGAAAAACGTAGGGAAAGATGGGTTTGAAATTCTGGGTCAAACTGGGGTACCCCCGGTGACATACCCAGATTTGGCTGGAATGGCCCTAGGCTGGGCTGGCCAGAACTGATTTTGCCCAAGGCGCGCGCGGCGCGGCACGCAAAAAAGTTTCCGTTTTGACCGGGAATCGATTTGGGTGGAATCGGCATGCTGAAAAGCGTAGGGAAAGATGGGTTTGAAATTCTGGGTCAAACTGGGGTACCCCCGGTGACATACCCAGATTTGGGTGGAATGGCCCTGGGCTGGGCTGGCCAGAACTGATTTTGCCCAGGCGCGCGCGCGGCGCGGCGCGCAAAAAAGTTTCCGTTTTGACCGGGAATCGATTTGGGTGGAATCGGCATGCTGAAAAACGTAGGGAAAGATGGGTTTGAAATTCTGGGTCAAACTGGGGTACCCCCGGTAACATACCCAGATTTGGCTGGAATGGCCCTAGGCTGGGCTGGCCAGAACTGATTTTGCCCAGGCGCGCGCGCGGCGCGGCGCGCAAAAAAGTTTCCGTTTTGACCGGGAATTGATTTGGGTGGAATCGGCATGCTGAAAAACGTAGGGAAAGATGGGTTTGAAATTCGGGGTCAAACTGGGGTACCTCCGGTGACATACCCAGATTTGGCTGGAATGGCCCTAGGCTGGGCTCGCCAGAACTGATTTTGCCCAGGCGCGCGCGCGGCGCGGCGCGCAAAAAAGTTTCCGTTTTGACCGGGAATCGATTTGGGTGGAATCGGCATGCTGAAAAACGTAGGGAAAGATGGGTTTGAAATTCTGGGTCAAACTGGGGTACCCCCGGTGACATACCCAGATTTGGCTGGAATGGCCCTAGGCTGGGCTGGCCAGAACTGATTTTGCCCAGGCGCGCGCGCGGCGCGGCGCGCAAAAAAGTTTCCGTTTTGACCGTGAATCGATTTGGGTGGAATCGGCATGCTGAAAAACGTAGGGAAAGATGGGTTTGAAATTCTGGGTCAAACTGGGGTACCCCCGGTGACATACCCAGATTTGGCTGGAATGGCCCTAGGCTGGGCTGGCCAGAACTGATTTTGCCCAGGCGCGCGCGCGGCGCGGCGCGCAAAAAAGTTTCTGTTTTGACCGGGAATCGATTTGGGTGGAATCGGCATGCTGAAAAACGTAGGGAAAGATGGGTTTGAAATTCTGGGTCAAACTGGGGTACCCCCGGTGACATACCCAGATTTGGCTGGAATGGCCCTAGGCTGGGCTGGCCAGAACTGATTTTGCCCAGGCGCGCGCACGGCGCGGCGCGCAAAAAAGTTTCCGTTTTGACCGGGAATCGATTTGGGTGGAATCGGCATGCTGAAAAACGTAGGGAAAAATGGGTTTGAAATTCTGGGTCAAACTGGGGTACCCCCGGTGACATACCCAGATTTGGCTGGAATGGCCCTAGGCTGGGCTGGCCAGAACTGATTTTGCCCAGGCGCGCGCGCGGCGCGGCGCGCAAAAAAGTTTCCGTTTTGACCGGGAATCGATTTGGGTGGAATCGGCATGCTGAAAAACGTAGGGAAAGATGGGTTTGAAATTCTGGGTCAAACTGGGGTACCCCCGGTGACATACCCAGGTTTGGCTGGAATGGCCCTGGGCTGGGCTGGCCAGAACTGATTTTGCCCAGGCGCGCGCGCGGCGCGGCGCGCAAAAAAGTTTCCGTTTTGACCGGGAATCGATTTGGGTGGAATCGGCATGCTGAAAAACGTAGGGAAAGATGGGTTCGAAATTCTGGGTCAAACTGGGGTACCCCCGGTGACATACCCAGATTTGGCTGGAATGGCCCTAGGCTGGGCTGGCCAGAACTGATTTTGCCCAGGCTCGCGCGCGGCGCGGCGCGCAAAAAAGTTTCCGTTTTGACCGGGAATCGATTTGGGTGGAATCGGCATGCTGAAAAACGTAGGAGAAGATGGGTTTGAAATTCTGGGTCAAACTGGGGTACCCCCGGTGACATACCCAGATTTGGCTGGAATGGCCCTGGGCTGGGCTGGCCAGAACTGATTTTGCCCAGGCGCGCGCGCGGCGCGGCGCGCAAAAAAGTTTCCGTTTTGACCGGGAATCGATTTGGGTGGAATCGGCATGCTGCAAAACGTAGGGAAAGGTGGGTTTGAAATTCTGGGTCAAACTGGGGTACCCCCGGTGACATACCCAGATTTGGCTGGAATGGCCCTAGGCTGGGCTGGCCAGAACTGATTTTGCCCAGGCGCGCGCGCGGCACGGCGCGCAAAAAAGTTTCCGTTTTGACCGGGAATCGATTTGGGTGGAATCGGCATGCTGAAAAACGTAGGGAAAGATGGGTTTGAAATTCGGGGTCAAATTGGGGTACCCCCGGTGACATACCCAGATTTGGCTGGAATGGCCCTAGGCTGGGCTGGCCAGAACTGATTTTGCCCAGGCGCGCGCGCGGCGCGGCGCGCAAAAAAGTTTCCGTTTTGACCGGGAATCGATTTGGGTGGAATCGGCATGCTGAAAAACGTAGGGAAAGATGGGTTTGAAATTCTGGGTCAAACTGGGGTACCCCCGGTGACATACCCAGGTTTGGCTGGAATGGCCCTGGGCTGGGCTGGCCAGAACTGATTTTGCCCAGGCGCGCGCGCGGCGCGGCGCGCAAAAAAGTTTCCGTTTTGACCGGGAATCGATTGGGGTGGAATCGGCATGCTGAAAAACATAGGGAAAGATGGGTTTGAAATTCTGGGTCAAACTGGGGTACCCCCGGTGACATACCCAGATTTGGCTGGAATGGCCCTAGGCTGGGCTGGCCAGAACTGATTTTGCCCAGGCGCGCGCGCGGCGCGGCGCGCAAAAAAGTTTCTGTTTTGACAGGGAATCGATTTGGGTGGAATCGGCATGCTGAAAAACGTAGGAGAAGATGGGTTTGAAATTCTGGGTCAAACTGGGGTACCCCCGGTGACATACCCAGATTTGGCTGGAATGGCCCTGGGCTGGGCTGGCCAGAACTGATTTTGCCCAGGCGCGCGCGCGGCGCGGCGCGCAAAAAAGTTTCCGTTTTGACCGGGAATCGATTTGGGTGGAATCGGCATGCTGCAAAACGTAGGGAAAGGTGGGTTTGAAATTCTGGGTCAAACTGGGGTACCCCCGGTGACATACCCAGATTTGGCTGGAATGGCCCTAGGCTGGGCTGGCCAGAACTGATTTTGCCCAGGCGCGCGCGCGGCACGGCGCGCAAAAAAGTTTCCGTTTTGACCGGGAATCGATTTGGGTGGAATCGGCATGCTGAAAAACGTAGGGAAAGATGGGTTTGAAATTCGGGGTCAAATTGGGGTACCCCCGGTGACATACCCAGATTTGGCTGGAATGGCCCTAGGCTGGGCTGGCCAGAACTGATTTTGCCCAGGCGCGCGCGCGGCGCGGCGCGCAAAAAAGTTTCCGTTTTGACCGGGAATCGATTTGGGTGGAATCGGCATGCTGAAAAACGTAGGGAAAGATGGGTTTGAAATTCTGGGTCAAACTGGGGTACCCCCGGTGACATACCCAGGTTTGGCTGGAATGGCCCTGGGCTGGGCTGGCCAGAACTGATTTTGCCCAGGCGCGCGCGCGGCGCGGCGCGCAAAAAAGTTTCCGTTTTGACCGGGAATCGATTGGGGTGGAATCGGCATGCTGAAAAACATAGGGAAAGATGGGTTTGAAATTCTGGGTCAAACTGGGGTACCCCCGGTGACATACCCAGATTTGGCTGGAATGGCCCTAGGCTGGGCTGGCCAGAACTGATTTTGCCCAGGCGCGCGCGCGGCGCGGCGCGCAAAAAAGTTTCTGTTTTGACAGGGAATCGATTTGGGTGGAATCGGCATGCTGAAAAACGTAGGGAAAGATGGGTTTGAAATTCTGGGTCAAACTGGGGTACCCCCGGTGACATACCCAGATTTGGCTGGAATGGCCCTGGGCTGGGCTGGCCAGAACTGATTTTGCCCAGGCGCGCGCGCGGCGCGGCGCGCAAAAAAGTTTCCGTTTTGACCGGGAATCGATTTGGGTGGAATCGGCATGCTGAAAAACGTAGGGAAAGATGGGTTTGAAATTCTGGGTCAAACTGGGGTACCCCCGGTGACATACCCAGATTTGGCTGGAATGGCCCTGGGCTGGGCTGGCCAGAACTGATTTTGCCCAGGCGCGCGCGCGGCGCGGCGCGCAAAAAAGTTTCCGTTTTGACCGGGAATCGATTTGGGTGGAATCGGCATGCTGAAAAACGTAGGAGAAGATGGGTTTGAAATTCTGGGTCAAACTGGGGTACCCCCGGTGACATTACCAGATTTGGCTGGAATGGCCCTGGGCTGGGCTGGCCAGAACTGATTTTGCCCAGGCGCGCGCGCGGCGCGGCGCGCAAAAAAGTTTCCGTTTTGACCGGGAATCGATTCGGGTGGAATCGGCATGCTGCAAAACGTAGGGAAAGGTGGGTTTGAAATTCTGGGTCAAACTGGGGTACCCCCGGTGACATACCCAGATTTGGCTGGAATGGCCCTGGGCTGGGCTGGCCAGAACTGATTTTGCCCAGGCGCGCGCGCGGCGCGGCGCGCAAAAAAGTTTCCGTTTTGACCGGGAATCGATTTGGGTGGAATCGGCATGCTGAAAAACGTAGGGAAAGATGGGTTTGAAATTCGGGGTCAAACTGGGGTACCCCCGGTGACATACCCAGATTTGGCTGGAATGGCCCTAGGCTGGGCTGGCCAGAACTGATTTTGCCCAGGCGCGCGCGCGGCCCGGCGCGCAAAAAAGTTTCCGTTTTGACCGGGAATCGATTTGGGTGGAATCGGCATGCTGAAAAACGTAGGGAAAGATGGGTTTGAAATTCTGGGTCAAACTGGGGTACCCCCGGTGACATACCCAGATTTGGCTGGAATGGCCCTGGGCTGGGCTGGCCAGAACTGATTTTGCCCAGGCGCGCGCGCGGCGCGGCGCGCAAAAAAGTTTCCGTTTTGACCGGGAATCGATTTGGGTGGAATCGGCATGCTGCAAAACATAGGGAAAGATGGGTTTGAAATTCTGGGTCAAACTGGGGTACCCCCGGTGACATACCCAGATTTGGCTGGAATGGCCCTAGGCTGGGCTGGCCAGAACTGATTTTGCCCAGGCGCGCGCGCGGCGCGGCGCGCAAAAAAGTTTCCGTTTTGACCGGGAATCGATTTGGGTGGAATCGGCATGCTGCAAAACGTAGGGAAAGGTGGGTTTGAAATTCTGGGTCAAACTGGGGTACCCCCGGTGACATACCCAGATTTGGCTGGAATGGCCCTGGGCTGGGCTGGCCAGAACTGATTTTGCCCAGGCGCGCGCGCGGCGCGGCGCGCAAAAAAGTTTCTGTTTTGACCGGTAATTGATTTGGGTGGAATCGGCATGCTGCAAAACGTAGGGAAAGGTGGGTTTGAAATTCTGGGTCAAAGTGGGGTACCCCCGGTGACATACCCAGATTTGGCTGGAATGGCCCTAGGCTGGGCTGGCCAGAACTGATTTTGCCCAGGCGCGCGCGCGGCGCGGCGCGCAAAAAAGTTTCCGTTTTGACCGGGAATCGATTTGGGTGGAATCGGCATGCTGAAAAACGTAGGGAAAGATGGGTTTGAAATTCTGGGTCAAACTGGGGTACCCCCGGTGACATACCCAGATTTGGCTGGAATGGCCCTAGGCTGGGCTGGCCAGAACTGATTTTGCCCAGGCGCGCGCGCGGCGCGGCGCGCAAAAAAGTTTCCGTTTTGACCGGGAATCGATTTGGGTGGAATCGGCATGCTGAAAAACGTAGGGAAAGATGGGTTTGAAATTCTGGGTCAAACTGGGGTACCCCCGGTGACATACCCAGGTTTGGCTGGAATGGCCCTGGGCTGGGCTGGCCAGAACTGATTTTGCCCAGGCGCGCGCGCGGCGCGGCGCGCAAAAAGGTTTCCGTTTTGACCGGGAATCGATTCGGGTGGAATCGGCATGCTGCAAAACATAGGGAAAGATGGGTTTGAAATTCTGGGTCAAACTGGGGTACCCCCGGTGACATACCCAGATTTGGCTGGAATGGCCCTGGGCTGGGCTGGCCAGAACTGATTTTGCCCAGGCGCGCGCGCGGCGCGGCGCGCAAAAAAGTTTCCGTTTTGACCGGGAATCGATTTGGGTGGAATCGGCATGCTGAAAAACGTAGGGAAAGATGGGTTTGAAATTCGGGGTCAAACTGGGGTACCCCCGGTGACATACCCAGATTTGGCTGGAATGGCCCTAGGCTGGGCTGGCCAGAACTGATTTTGCCCAGGCGCGCGCGCGGCCCGGCGCGCAAAAAAGTTTCCGTTTTGACCGGGAATCGATTTGGGTGGAATCGGCATGCTGAAAAACGTAGGGAAAGATGGGTTTGAAATTCTGGGTCAAACTGGGGTACCCCCGGTGACATACCCAGATTTGGCTGGAATGGCCCTGGGCTGGGCTGGCCAGAACTGATTTTGCCCAGGCGCGCGCGCGGCGCGGCGCGCAAAAAAGTTTCCGTTTTGACCGGGAATCGATTTGGGTGGAATCGGCATGCTGCAAAACATAGGGAAAGATGGGTTTGAAATTCTGGGTCAAACTGGGGTACCCCCGGTGACATACCCAGATTTGGCTGGAATGGCCCTAGGCTGGGCTGGCCAGAACTGATTTTGCCCAGGCGCGCGCGCGGCGCGGCGCGCAAAAAAGTTTCCGTTTTGACCGGGAATCGATTTGGGTGGAATCGGCATGCTGCAAAACGTAGGGAAAGGTGGGTTTGAAATTCTGGGTCAAACTGGGGTACCCCCGGTGACATACCCAGATTTGGCTGGAATGGCCCTGGGCTGGGCTGGCCAGAACTGATTTTGCCCAGGCGCGCGCGCGGCGCGGCGCGCAAAAAAGTTTCTGTTTTGACCGGTAATTGATTTGGGTGGAATCGGCATGCTGCAAAACGTAGGGAAAGGTGGGTTTGAAATTCTGGGTCAAAGTGGGGTACCCCCGGTGACATACCCAGATTTGGCTGGAATGGCCCTAGGCTGGGCTGGCCAGAACTGATTTTGCCCAGGCGCGCGCGCGGCGCGGCGCGCAAAAAAGTTTCCGTTTTGACCGGGAATCGATTTGGGTGGAATCGGCATGCTGAAAAACGTAGGGAAAGATGGGTTTGAAATTCTGGGTCAAACTGGGGTACCCCCGGTGACATACCCAGATTTGGCTGGAATGGCCCTAGGCTGGGCTGGCCAGAACTGATTTTGCCCAGGCGCGCGCGCGGCGCGGCGCGCAAAAAAGTTTCCGTTTTGACCGGGAATCGATTTGGGTGGAATCGGCATGCTGAAAAACGTAGGGAAAGATGGGTTTGAAATTCTGGGTCAAACTGGGGTACCCCCGGTGACATACCCAGGTTTGGCTGGAATGGCCCTGGGCTGGGCTGGCCAGAACTGATTTTGCCCAGGCGCGCGCGCGGCGCGGCGCGCAAAAAAGTTTCCGTTTTGACCGGGAATCGATTTGGGTGGAATCGGCATGCTGCAAAACATAGGGAAAGATGGGTTTGAAATTCTGGGTCAAACTGGGGTACCCCCGGTGACATACCCAGATTTGGCTGGAATGGCCCTAGGCTGGGCTGGCCAGAACTGATTTTGCCCAGGCGCGCGCGCGGCGCGGCGCGCAAAAAAGTTTCCGTTTTGACCGGGAATCGATTTGGGTGGAATCGGCATGCTGAAAAACGTAGGGAAAGATGGGTTTGAAATTCTGGGTCAAACTGGGGTACCCCCGGTGACATACCCAGATTTGGCTGGAATGGCCCTGGGCTGGGCTGGCCAGAACTGATTTTGCCCAGGCGCGCCCCCGGCGCGGCGAGCAAAAAAGTTTCCGTTTTGACCGGTAATCAATTTGGGTGGAATCGGCATGCTGCAAAACGTAGGGAAAGGTGGGTTTGAAATTCTGGGTCAAAGTGGGGTACCCCCGGTGACATACCCAGATTTGGCTGGAATGGCCCTAGGCTGGGCTGGCCAGAACTGATTTTGCCCAGGCGCGCGCGCGGCGCGGCGCGCAAAAAAGTTTCCGTTTTGACCGGGAATCGATTTGGGTGGAATCGGCATGCTGAAAAACGTAGGGAAAGATGGGTTTGAAATTCGGGGTCAAACTGGGGTACCCCCGGTGACATACCCAGGTTTGGCTGGAATGGCCCTAGGCTGGGCTGGCCAGAACTGATTTTGCCCAGGCGCGCGCGCGGCGCGGCGCGCAAAAAAGTTTCCGTTTTGACCGGGAATCGATTTGGGTGGAATCGGCATGCTGCAAAACGTAGGGAAAGATGGGTTTGAAATTCTGGGTCAAACTGGGGTACCCCCGGTGACATACCCAGATTTGGCTGGAATGGCCCTGGGCTGGGCTGGCCAGAACTGATTTTGCCCAGGCGCGCGCGCAGCGCGGCGCGCAAAAAAGTTTCCGTTTTGACCGGGAATCGATTTGGGTGGAATCGGCATGCTGAAAAACGTAGGAAAAGATGGGTTTAAAATTCTGGGTCAAACTGGGGTACCCCCGGTGACATACCCAGATTTGGCTGGAATGGCCCTAGGCTGGGCTGGCCAGAACTGATTTTGCCCAAGGCGCGCGCGGCGCGGCACGCAAAAAAGTTTCCGTTTTGACCGGGAATCGATTTGGGTGGAATCGGCATGCTGAAAAACGTAGGGAAAGATGGGTTTGAAATTCTGGGTCAAACTGGGGTACCCCCGGTGACATACCCAGATTTGGCTGGAATGGCCCTGGGCTGGGCTGGCCAGAACTGATTTTGCCCAGGCGTGCGCGCGGCGCGGCGCGCAAAAAAGTTTCCGTTTTGACCGGAAATTGATTTGGGTGGAATCGGCATGCTGCAAAACGTAGGGAAAGGTGGGTTTGAAATTCTGGGTCAAACTGGGGTACCCCCGGTGACATACCCAGATTTGGCGGGAATGGCCCTAGGCTGGGCTGGCCAGAACTGATTTTGCCCAGGCGCGCGCGCGGCGCGGCGCGCAAAAAAGTTTCCGTTTTGACCGGGAATCGATTTGGGTGGAATCGGCATGCTGAAAAACGTAGGGAAAGATGGGTTTGAAATTCGGGGTCAAACTGGGGTACCCCCGGTGACATACCCAGATTTGGCTGGAATGGCCCTAGGCTGGGCTGGCCAGAACTGATTTTGCCCAGGCGCGCGCGCGGCGCGGCGCGCAAAAAAGTTTCCGTTTTGACCGGGAATCGATTTGGGTGGAATCGGCATGCTGCAAAACGTAGGGAAAGATGGGTTTGAAATTCTGGGTCAAACTGGGGTACCCCCGGTGACATACCCAGATTTGGCTGGAATGGCCCTAGGCTGGGCTGGCCAGAACTGATTTTGCCCAGGCGCGCGCGCAGCGCGGCGCGCAAAAAAGTTTCCGTTTTGACCGGGAATCAATTTGGGTGGAATCGGCATGCTGCAAAACGTAGGGAAAGATGGGTTTGAAATTCTGGGTCAAACTGGGGTACCCCCGGTGACATACCCAGATTTGGCTGGAATGGCCCTAGGCTGGGCTGGCCAGAACTGATTTTGCCCAAGGCGCGCGCGGCGCGGCACGCAAAAAAGTTTCCGTTTTGACCGGGAATCGATTTGGGTGGAATCGGCATGCTGAAAAACGTAGGGAAAGATGGCTTTGAAATTCTGGGTCAAACTGGGGTACCCCCGGTGACATACCCAGGTTTGGCTGGAATGGCCCTGGGCTGGGCTGGCCAGAACTGATTTTGCCCAGGCGCGCGCGCGGCGCGGCGCGCAAAAAAGTTTCCGTTTTGACCGGGAATCGATTTGGGTGGAATCGGCATGCTGAAAAACGTAGGGAAAGATGGGTTTGAAATTCTGGGTCAAACTGGGGTACCCCCGGTAACATACCCAGATTTGGCTGGAATGGCCCTAGGCTGGGCTGGCCAGAACTGATTTTGCCCAGGCGCGCGCGCGGCGCGGCGCGCAAAAAAGTTTCCGTTTTGACCGGGAATCGATTTGGGTGGAATCGGCATGCTGAAAAACGTAGGGAAAGATGGGTTTGAAATTCTGGGTCAAACTGGGGTACCCCCGGTGACATACCCAGGTTTGGCTGGAATGGCCCTGGGCTGGGCTGGCCAGAACTGATTTTGCCCAGGCGCGCGCGCGGCGCGGCGCGCAAAAAAGTTTCCGTTTTGACCGGGAATCGATTTGGGTGGAATCGGCATGCTGCAAAACGTAGGGAAAGATGGGTTTGAAATTCTGGGTCAAACTGGGGTACCCCCGGTGACATACCCAGATTTGGCTGGAATGGCCCTGGGCTGGGCTGGCCAGAACTGATTTTGCCCAGGCGTGCGCGCGGCGCGGCGCGCATAAAAGTTTCCGTTTTGACCGGAAATTGATTTGGGTGGAATCGGCATGCTGCAAAACGTAGGGAAAGGTGGGTTTGAAATTCTGGGTCAAACTGGGGTACCCCCGGTGACATACCCAGATTTGGCGGGAATGGCCCTAGGCTGGGCTGGCCAGAACTGATTTTGCCCAGGCGCGCGCGCGGCGCGGCGCGCAAAAAAGTTTCCGTTTTGACCGGGAATCGATTTGGGTGGAATCGGCATGCTGAAAAACGTAGGGAAAGATGGGTTTGAAATTCGGGGTCAAACTGGGGTACCCCCGGTGACATACCCAGATTTGGCTGGAATGGCCCTAGGCTGGGCTGGCCAGAACTGATTTTGCCCAGGCGCGCGCGCGGCGCGGCGCGCAAAAAAGTTTCCGTTTTGACCGGGAATCGATTTGGGTGGAATCGGCATGCTGCAAAACGTAGGGAAAGATGGGTTTGAAATTCTGGGTCAAACTGGGGTACCCCCGGTGACATACCCAGATTTGGCTGGAATGGCCCTAGGCTGGGCTGGCCAGAACTGATTTTGCCCAGGCGCGCGCGCAGCGCGGCGCGCAAAAAAGTTTCCGTTTTGACCGGGAATCAATTTGGGTGGAATCGGCATGCTGCAAAACGTAGGGAAAGATGGGTTTGAAATTCTGGGTCAAACTGGGGTACCCCCGGTGACATACCCAGATTTGGCTGGAATGGCCCTAGGCTGGGCTGGCCAGAACTGATTTTGCCCAAGGCGCGCGCGGCGCGGCACGCAAAAAAGTTTCCGTTTTGACCGGGAATCGATTTGGGTGGAATCGGCATGCTGAAAAACGTAGGGAAAGATGGCTTTGAAATTCTGGGTCAAACTGGGGTACCCCCGGTGACATACCCAGGTTTGGCTGGAATGGCCCTGGGCTGGGCTGGCCAGAACTGATTTTGCCCAGGCGCGCGCGCGGCGCGGCGCGCAAAAAAGTTTCCGTTTTGACCGGGAATCGATTTGGGTGGAATCGGCATGCTGAAAAACGTAGGGAAAGATGGGTTTGAAATTCTGGGTCAAACTGGGGTACCCCCGGTAACATACCCAGATTTGGCTGGAATGGCCCTAGGCTGGGCTGGCCAGAACTGATTTTGCCCAGGCGCGCGCGCGGCGCGGCGCGCAAAAAAGTTTCCGTTTTGACCGGGAATCGATTTGGGTGGAATCGGCATGCTGAAAAACGTAGGGAAAGATGGGTTTGAAATTCTGGGTCAAACTGGGGTACCCCCGGTGACATACCCAGGTTTGGCTGGAATGGCCCTGGGCTGGGCTGGCCAGAACTGATTTTGCCCAGGCGCGCGCGCGGCGCGGCGCGCAAAAAAGTTTCCGTTTTGACCGGGAATCGATTTGGGTGGAATCGGCATGCTGCAAAACGTAGGGAAAGATGGGTTTGAAATTCTGGGTCAAACTGGGGTACCCCCGGTGACATACCCAGATTTGGCTGGAATGGCCCTGGGCTGGGCTGGCCAGAACTGATTTTGCCCAGGCGCGCGCGCGGCGCGGCGCGCAAAAAAGTTTCCGTTTTGACCGGGAATCGATTTGGGTGGAATCGGCATGCTGAAAAACGTAGGGAAAGATGGGTTTGAAATTCTGGGTCAAACTGGGGTACCCCCGGTGACATACCCAGATTTGGCTGGAATGGCCCTAGGCTGGGCTGGCCAGAACTGATTTTGCCCAGGCGCGCGCGCGGCGCGGCGCGCAAAAAAGTTTCCGTTTTGACCGGGAATCGATTTGGGTGGAATCGGCATGCTGAAAAACGTAGGAGAAGATGGGTTTGAAATTCTGGGTCAAACTGGGGTACCCCCGGTGACATACCCAGATTTGGCTGGAATGGCCCTGGGCTGGGCTGGCCAGAACTGATTTTGCCCAGGCGCGCGCGCGGCGCGGCGCGCAAAAAAGTTTCCGTTTTGACCGGGAATCGATTTGGGTGGAATCGGCATGCTGAAAAACGTAGGAGAAGATGGGTTTGAAATTCTGGGTCAAACTGGGGTACCCCCGGTGACATACCCAGGTTTGGCTGGAATGGCCCTGGGCTGGGCTGGCCAGAACTGATTTTGCCCAGGCGCGCGCGCGGCGCGGCGCGCAAAAAAGTTTCCGTTTTGACCGGGAATCGATTTGGGTGGAATCGGCATGCTGAAAAACGTAGGGAAAGATGGGTTTGAAATTCGGGGTCAAACTGGGGTACCCCCGGTGACATACCCAGATTTGGCTGGAATGGCCCTAGGCTGGGCTGGCCAGAACTGATTTTGCCCAGGCGCGCGCGCGGCGCGGCGCGCAAAAAAGTTTCCGTTTTGACCGGGAATCGATTTGGGTGGAATCGGCATGCTGAAAAACGTAGGGAAAGATGGGTTTGAAATTCTGGGTCAAACTGGGGTACCCCCGGTGACATACCCAGATTTGGCTGGAATGGCCCTAGGCTGGGCTGGCCAGAACTGATTTTGCCCAGGCGCGCGCGCGGCGCGGCGCGCAAAAAAGTTTCCGTTTTGACCGGGAATCGATTTGGGTGGAATCGGCATGCTGAAAAACGTAGGGAAAGATGGGTTTGAAATTCTGGGTCAAACTGGGGTACCCCCGGTAACATACCCAGATTTGGCTGGAATGGCCCTAGGCTGGGCTGGCCAGAACTGATTTTGCCCAGGCGCGCGCGCGGCGCGGCGCGCAAAAAAGTTTCCGTTTTGACCGGGAATCGATTTGGGTGGAATCGGCATGCTGAAAAACGTAGGGAAAGATGGGTTTGAAATTCTGGGTCAAACTGGGGTACCCCCGGTGACATACCCAGGTTTGGCTGGAATGGCCCTGGGCTGGGCTGGCCAGAACTGATTTTGCCCAGGCGCGCGCGCGGCGCGGCGCGCAAAAAAGTTTCCGTTTTGACCGCAAATCGATTTGGGTGGAATCGGCATGCTGAAAAACGTAGGGAAAGATGGGTTTGAAATTCTGGGTCAAACTGGGGTACCCCCGGTGACATACCCAGATTTGGCTGGAATGGCCCTGGGCTGGGCTGGCCAGAACTGATTTTGCCCAGGCGCGCGCGCGGCGCGGCGCGCAAAAAAGTTTCCGTTTTGACCGGGAATCGATTTGGGTGGAATCGGCATGCTGAAAAACGTAGGGAAAGATGGGTTTGAAATTCTGGGTCAAACTGGGGTATCCCCGGTGACATACCCAGATTTGGCTGGAATGGCCCTAGGCTGGGCTGGCCAGAACTGATTTTGCCCAGGCGCGCGCGCGGCGCGGCGCGCAAAAAAGTTTCCGTTTTGACCGGGAATCGATTTGGGTGGAATCGGCATGCTGAAAAACGTAGGAGAAGATGGGTTTGAAATTCTGGGTCAAACTGGGGTACCCCCGGTGACATACCCAGATTTGGCTGGAATGGCCCTGGGCTGGGCTGGCCAGAACTGATTTTGCCCAGGCGCGCGCGCGGCGCGGCGCGCAAAAAAGTTTCCGTTTTGACCGGGAATCGATTTGGGTGGAATCGGCATGCTGCAAAATGTAGGGAAAGGTGGGTTTGAAATTCTGGGTCAAACTGGGGTACCCCCGGTGACATACCCAGATTTGGCTGGAATGGCCCTGGGCTGGGCTGGCCAGAACTGATTTTGCCCAGGCGCGCGCGCGGCGCGGCGCGCAAAAAAGTTTCCGTTTTGACCGGGAATCGATTTGCATGGAATCGGCATGCTGAAAAACGTAGGGAAAGATGGGTTTGAAATTCGGGGTCAAACTGGGGTACCCCCGGTGACATACCCAGATTTGGCTGGAATGGCCCTAGGCTGGGCTGGCCAGAACTGATTTTGCCCAGGCGCGCGCGCGGCGCGGCGCGCAAAAAAGTTTCCGTTTTGACCGGGAATCGATTTGGGTGGAATCGGCATGCTGAAAAACGTAGGGAAAGATGGGTTTGAAATTCTGGGTCAAACTGGGGTACCCCCGGTGACATACCCAGATTTGGCTGGAATGGCCCTAGGCTGGGCTGGCCAGAACTGATTTTGCCCAGGCGCGCGCGCGGCGCGGCGCGCAAAAAAGTTTCCGTTTTGATCGGGAATCGATTTGGGTGGAATCGGCATGCTGAAAAACGTAGGGAAAGATGGGTTTGAAATTCTGGGTCAAACTGGGGTACCCCCGGTGACATACCCAGGTTTGGCTGGAATGGCCCTGGGCTGGGCTGGCCAGAACTGATTTTGCCCACGCGCGCGCGCGGCGCGGCGCGCAAAAAAGTTTCTGTTTTGACCGGCAATCGATTTGGGTGGAATCGGCATGCTGAAAAACGTAGGGAAAGATGGGTTTGAAATTCTGGGTCAAACTGGGGTACCCCCGGTGACATACCCAGATTTGGCTGGAATGGCCCTAGGCTGGGCTGGCCAGAACTGATTTTGCCCAGGCGCGCGCGCGGCGCGGCGCGCAAAAAAGTTTCCGTTTTGACCGGGAATCGATTTGGGTGGAATCGGCATGCTGAAAAACGTAGGGAAAGATGGGTTTGAAATTCTGGGTCAAACTGGGGTACCCCCGGTGACATACCCAGGTTTGGCTGGAATGGCCCTGGGCTGGGCTGGCCAGAACTGATTTTGCCCAGGCGCGCGCGCGGCGCGGCGCGCAAAAAAGTTTCCGTTTTGACCGGGAATCGATTTGGGTGGAATCGGCATGCTGAAAAACGTAGGGAAAGATGGGTTTGAAATTCTGGGTCAAACTGGGGTACCCCCGGTAACATACCCAGATTTGGCTGGAATGGCCCTAGGCTGGGCTGGCCAGAACTGATTTTGCCCAGGCGCGCGCGCGGCGCGGCGCGCAAAAAAGTTTCCGTTTTGACCGGGAATCGATTTGGGTGGAATCGGCATGCTGAAAAACGTAGGGAAAGATGGGTTTGAAATTCTGGGTCAAACTGGGGTACCCCCGGTGACATACCCAGGTTTGGCTGGAATGGCCCTGGGCTGGGCTGGCCAGAACTGATTTTGCCCAGGCGCGCGCGCGGCGCGGCGCGCAAAAAAGTTTCCGTTTTGACCGGGAATCGATTTGGGTGGAATCGGCATGCTGAAAAACGTAGGGAAAGATGGGTTTGAAATTCTGGGTCAAACTGGGGTACCCCCGGTGACATACCCAGATTTGGCTGGAATGGCCCTGGGCTGGGCTGGCCAGAACTGATTTTGCCCAGGCGCGCGCGCGGCGCGGCGCGCAAAAAAGTTTCCGTTTTGACCGGGAATCGATTTGGGTGGAATCGGCATGCTGAAAAACGTAGGGAAAGATGGGTTTGAAATTATGGGTCAAACTGGGGTACCCCCGGTGACATACCCAGATTTGGCTGGAATGGCCCTAGGCTGGGCTGGCCAGAACTGATTTTGCCCAGGCGCGCGCGCGGCGCGGCGCGCAAAAAAGTTTCCGTTTTGACCGGGAATCGATTTGGGTAGAATCGGCATGCTGCAAAACGTAGGGAAAGATGGGTTTGAAATTCTGGGTCAAACTGGGGTACCCCCGGTGACATACCCAGATTTGGCTGGAATGGCCCTGGGCTGGGCTGGCCAGAACTGATTTTGCCCAGGCGCGCGCGCGGCGCGGCGCGCAAAAAAGTTTCCGTTTTGACCGGGAATCGATTTGGGTGGAATCGGCATGCTGCAAAACGTAGGGAAAGGTGGGTTTGAAATTCGGGGTCAAACTGGGGTACCCCCGGTGACATACCCAGATTTGGCTGGAATGGCCCTGGGCTGGGCTCGCCAGAACTGATTTTGCCCAGGCGCGCGCGCGGCGCGGCGCGCAAAAAAGTTCCCGTTTTGACCGGGAATCGATTTGGGTGGAATCGGCATGCTGAAAAACGTAGGGAAAGATGGGTTTGAAATTCGGGGTCAAACTGGGGTACCCCCGGTGACATACCCAGATTTGGCTGGAATGGCCCTAGGCTGGGCTGGCCAGAACTGATTTTGCCCAGGCGCGCGCGCGGCGCGGCGCGCAAAAAAGTTTCCGTTTTGACCGGGAATCGATTTGGGTGGAATCGGCATGCTGCAAAACGTAGGGAAAGGTGGGTTTGAAATTCTGGGTCAAACTGGGGTACCCCCGGTGACATACCCAGATTTGGCTGGAATGGCCCTGGGCTGGGCTGGCCAGAACTGATTTTGCCCAGGCGCGCGCGCGGCGCGGCGCGCAAAAAAGTTTCCGTTTTGACCGGGAATCGATTTGGGTGGAATCGGCATGCTGCAAAACGTAGGGAAAGGTGGGTTTCAAATTCTGGGTCAAACTGGGGTACCCCCGGTGACATACCCAGATTTGGCTGGAATGGCCCTGGGCTGGGCTCGCCAGAACTGATTTTGCCCAGGCGCGCGCGCGGCGCGGCGCGCAAAAAAGTTTCCGTTTTGACCGGGAATCGATTTGGGTGGAATCGGCATGCTGAAAAACGTAGGGAAAGATGGGTTTGAAATTCGGGGTCAAACTGGGGTACCCCCGGTGACATACTCAGATTTGGCTGGAATGGCCCTAGGCTGGGCTGGCCAGAACTGATTTTGCCCAGGCGCGCGCGCGGCGCGGCGCGCAAAAAAGTTTCCGTTTTGACCGGGAATCGATTTGGGTGGAATCGGCATGCTGAAAAACGTAGGGAAAGATGGGTTTGAAATTCTGGGTCAAACTGGGGTACCCCCGGTGACATACCCAGATTTGGCTGGAATGGCCCTGGGCTGGGCTGGCCAGAACTGATTTTGCCCAGGCGCGCGCGCGGCGCGGCGCGCAAAAAAGTTTCCGTTTTGACCGGGAATCGATTTGGGTGGAATCGGCATGCTGCAAAACGTAGGGAAAGATGGGTTTGAAATTCTGGGTCAAACTGGGGTACCCCCGGTGACATACCCAGATTTGGCTGGAATGGCCCTAGGCTGGGCTGGCCAGAAGGGATTTTGCCCAGGCGCGCGCGCGGCGCGGCGCGCAAAAAAGTTTCCGTTTTGACCGGGAATCGATTTGGGTGGAATCGGCATGCTGAAAAACGTAGGAGAAGATGGGTTTGAAATTCTGGGTCAAACTGGGGTACCCCCGGTGACATACCCAGATTTGGCTGGAATGGCCCTGGGCTGGGCTGGCCAGAACTGATTTTGCCCAGGCGCGCGCGCGGCGCGGCGCGCAAAAAAGTTTCCGTTTTGACCGGGAATCGATTTGGGTGGAATCGGCATGCTGCAAAACGTAGGGAAAGGTGGGTTTGAAATTCTGGGTCAAACTGGGGTACCCCCGGTGACATACCCAGATTTGGCTGGAATGGCCCTGGGCTGGGCTCGCCAGAACTGATTTTGCCCAGGCGCGCGCGCCGCGCGGCGCGCAAAAAAGTTTCCGTTTTGACCGGGAATCGATTTGGGTGGAATCGGCATGCTGAAAAACGTAGGGAAAGATGGGTTTGAAATTCGGGGTCAAACTGGGGTACCCCCGGTGACATACCCAGATTTGGCTGGAATGGCCCTAGGCTGGGCTGGCCAGAACTGATTTTGCCCAGGCGCGCGCGCGGCGCGGCGCGCAAAAAAGTTTCCGTTTTGACCGGGAATCGATTTGGGTGGAATCGGCATGCTGAAAAACGTAGGGAAAGATGGGTTTGAAATTCTGGGTCAAACTGGGGTACCCCCGGTGACATACCCAGATTTGGCTGGAATGGCCCTGGGCTGGGCTGGCCAGAACTGATTTTGCCCAGGCGCGCGCGCGGCGCGGCGCGCAAAAAAGTTTCCGTTTTGACCGGGAATCGATTTGGGTGGAATCGGCATGCTGCAAAACGTGGGGAAAGATGGGTTTGAAATTCTGGGTCAAACTGGGGTACCCCCGGTGACATACCCAGATTTGGCTGGAATGGCCCTAGGCTGGGCTGGCCAGAAGGGATTTTGCCCAGGCGCGCGCGCGGCGCGGCGCGCAAAAAAGTTTCCGTTTTGACCGGGAATCGATTTGGGTGGAATCGGCATGCTGAAAAACGTAGGAGAAGATGGGTTTGAAATTCTGGGTCAAACTGGGGTACCCCCGGTGACATACCCAGATTTGGCTGGAATGGCCCTGGGCTGGGCTGGCCAGAACTGATTTTGCCCAGGCGCGCGCGCGGCGCGGCGCGCAAAAAAGTTTCCGTTTTGACCGGGAATCGATTTGGGTGGAATCGGCATGCTGCAAAACGTAGGGAAAGGTGGGTTTGAAATTCTGGGTCAAACTGGGGTACCCCCGGTGACATACCCAGATTTGGCTGGAATGGCCCTGGGCTGGGCTCGCCAGAACTGATTTTGCCCAGGCGCGCGCGCCGCGCGGCGCGCAAAAAAGTTTCCGTTTTGACCGGGAATCGATTTGGGTGGAATCGGCATGCTGAAAAACATAGGGAAAGATGGGTTTGAAATTCGGGGTCAAACTGGGGTACCCCCGGTGACATACCCAGATTTGGCTGGAATGGCCCTAGGCTGGGCTGGCCAGAACTGATTTTGCCCAGGCGCGCGCGCGGCGCGGCGCGCAAAAAAGTTTCCGTTTTGACCGGGAATCGATTTGGGTGGAATCGGCATGCTGAAAAACGTAGGGAAAGATGGGTTTGAAATTCGGGGTCAAACTGGGGTACCCCCGGTGACATACCCAGATTTGGCTGGAATGGCCCTAGGCTGGGCTGGCCAGAACTGATTTTGCCGAGGCGCGCGCGCGGCGCGCGCGCGGCGCGGCGCGCAAAAAAGTTTCCGCTTTGACCGGGAATTGATTTGGGTGGAATCGGCATGCTGAAAAACGTAGGGAAAGATGGGTTTGAAATTCTGGGTCAGACTGGGGTACCCCCGGTGACATACCCAGGTTTGGCTGGAATGGCCCTGGGCTGGGCTGGCCAGAACTGATTTTGCCCAGGCGCGCGCGCGGCGCGGCGCGCAAAAAAGTTTCCGTTTTGACCGGGAATCGATTTGGGTGGAATCGGCATGCTGAAAAACGTAGGAGAAGATGGGTTTGAAATTCTGGGTCAAACTGGGGTACCCCCGGTGACATACCCAGATTTGGCTGGAATGGCCCTAGGCTGGGCTGGCCAGAACTGATTTTGCCCAGGCGCGCGCGCGGCGCGGCGCGCAAAAAAGTTTCCGTTTTGACCGGGAATCGATTTGGGCGGAATCGGCATGCTGAAAAACGTAGGGAAAGATGGGTTTGAAATTCTGGGTCGAACTGGGGTACCCCCGGTGACATACCCAGGTTTGGCTGGAATGGCCCTGGGCTGGGCTGGCCAGAACTGATTTTGCCCAGGCGCGCGCGCGGCGCGCCGCGCAAAAAAGTTTCCGTTTTGACCGGGAATCGATTTGGGTGGAATCGGCATGCTGCAAAACGTAGGGAAAGGTGGGTTTGAAATTCTGGGTCAAACTGGGGTACCCCCGGTGACATACCCAGGTTTGGCAGGAATGGCCCTGGGCTGGGCTGGCCAGAACTGATTTTGCCCAGGCGCGCGCGCGGCGCGGCGCGCAAAAAAGTTTCCGTTTTGACCGGGAATCGATTTGGGTGGAATCGGCATGCTGAAAAACGTAGGGAAAGATGGGTTTGAAATTCTGGGTCAAACTGGGGTACCCCCGGTGACATACCCAGATTTGGCTGGAATGGCCCTAGGCTGGGCTGGCCAGAACTGATTTTGCCCAGGCGCGCGCGCGGCGCGGCGCGCAAAAAAGTTTCCGTTTTGACCGGGAATCGATTTGGGTGGAATCGGCATGCTGCAAAACGTAGGGAAAGGTGGGTTTGAAATTCTGGGTCAAACTGGGGTACCCCCGGTGACATACCCAGATTTGGCTGGAATGGCCCTAGGCTGGGCTGGCCAGAACTGATTTTGCCCAGGCGCGCGCGCGGCGCGGCGCGGAAAAAAGTTTCCGTTTTGACCGGGAATCGATTTGGGTGGAATCGGCATGCTGAAAACCGTAGGGAAAGATGGGTTTGAAATTCTGGGTCAAACTGGGGTACCCCCGGTGACATACCCAGATTTGGCTGGAATGGCCCTAGGCTGGGCTGGCCAGAACTGATTTTGCCCAAGGCGCGCGCGGCGCGGCGCGCAAAAAAGTTTCCGTTTTGACCGGGAATCGATTTGGGTGGAATCGGCATGCTGAAAAACGTAGGGAAAGATGGGTTTGAAATTCTGGGTCAAACTGGGGTATCCCCGGTGACATACCCAGATTTGGCTGGAATGGCCCTGGGCTGGGCTGGCCAGAACTGATTTTGCCCAGGCGCGCGCGCGGCGCGGCGCGCAAAAAAGTTTCCGTTTTGACCGGGAATCGATTTGGGTGGAATCGGCATGCTGAAAAACGTAGGGAAAGATGGGTTTGAAATTCTGGGTCAAACTGGGGTACCCCCGGTGACATACCCAGATTTGGCTGGAATGGCCCTGGGCTGGGCTGGCCAGAACTGATTTTGCCCAGGCGCGCGCTGCGCGGCGCGCAAAAAAGTTTCCGTTTTGACCGGGAATCGATTTGGGTGGAATCGGCATGCTGCAAAACGTAGGGAAAGGTGGGTTTGAAATTCTGGGTCAAACTGGGGTACCCCCGGTGACATACCCAGATTTGGCTGGAATGGCCCTAGGCTGGGGGGGCCAGAACTGATTTTGCCCAGGCGCGCGCGCGGCGCGCCGCGCAAAAAAGTTTCCGTTTTGACCGGGAATCGATTTGGGTGGAATCGGCATGCTGAAAAACGTAGGGAAAGGTGGGTTTGAAATTCTGGGTCAAACTGGGGTACCCCCGGTGACATACCCAGATTTGGCTGGAATGGCCCTAGGCTGGGCTGGCCAGAACTGCTTTTGCCCAGGCGCGCGCGCGGCGCGGCGCGCAAAAAAGTTTCCGTTTTGACCGGGAATCGATTTGGGTGGAATCGGCATGCTGCAAAACGTAGGGAAAGGTGGGTTTGAAATTCTGGGTCAAACTGGGGTACCCCCGGTGACATACCCAGGTTTGGCTGGAATGGCCCTGGGCTGGGCTGGCCAGAACTGATTTTGCCCAGGCGCGCGCGCGGCGCGGCGCGCAAAAAAGTTTCCGTTTTGACCGGGAATCGATTTGGGTGGAATCGGCATGCTGAAAAACGTAGGGAAAGATGGGTTTGAAATTCTGGGTCAAACTGGGGTACCCCCGGTGACATACCCAGATTTGGCTGGAATGGCCCTAGGCTGGGCTGGCCAGAACTGATTTTGCCCAGGCGCGCGCGCGGCGCGGCGCGCAAAAAAGTTTCCGTTTTGACCGGGAATCGATTTGGGTGGAATCGGCATGCTGCAAAACGTAGGGAAAGGTGGGTTTGAAATTCTGGGTCAAACTGGGGTACCCCCGGTGACATACCCAGATTTGGCTGGAATGGCCCTAGGCTGGGGGGGCCAGAACTGATTTTGCCCAGGCGCGCGCGCGGCGCGGCGCGCAAAAAAGTTTCCGTTTTGACCGGGAATCGATTTGGGTGGAATCGGCATGCTGCAAAACGTAGGGAAAGGTGGGTTTGAAATTCTGGGTCAAACTGGGGTAACCCCGGTGACATACCCAGGTTTGGCTGGAATGGCCCTGGGCTGGGCTGGCCAGAACTGATTTTGCCCAGGCGCGCGCGCGGCGCGGCGCGCAAAAAAGTTTCCGTTTTGACCGGGAATCGATTTGGGTGGAATCGGCATGCTGAAAAACGTAGGGAAAGATGGGTTTGAAATTCTGGGTCAAACTGGGGTACCCCCGGTGACATACCCAGATTTGGCTGGAATGGCCCTGGGCTGGGCTGGCCAGAACTGATTTTGCCCAGGCGCGCGCGCGGCGCGGCGCGGAAAAAAGTTTCCGTTTTGACCGGGAATCGATTTGGGTGGAATCGGCATGCTGCAAAACGTAGGGAAAGGTGGGTTTGAAATTCTGGGTCAAACTGGGGTACCCCCGGTGACATACCCAGATTTGGCTGGAATGGCCCTAGGCTGGGCTGGCCAGAACTGATTTTGCCCAGGCGCGCGCGCGGCGCGGCGCGCAAAAAAGTTTCCGTTTTGACCGGGAATCGATTTGGGTGGAATCGGCATGCTGAAAACCGTAGGGAAAGATGGGTCAAACTGGGGTACCCCCGGTGACATACCCAGATTTGGCTGGAATGGCCCTAGGCTGGGCTGGCCAGAACTGATTTTGCCCAAGGCGCGCGCGGCGCGGCGCGCAAAAAAGTTTCCGTTTTGACCGGGAATCCATTTGGGTGGAATCGGCATGCTGAAAAACGTAGGGAAAGATGGGTTTGAAATTCTGGGTCAAACTGGGGTATCCCCGGTGACATACCCAGATTTGGCTGGAATGGCCCTGGGCTGGGCTGGCCAGAACTGATTTTGCCCAGGCGCGCGCGCGGCGCGGCGCGCAAAAAAGTTTCCGTTTTGACCGGGAATCGATTTGGGTGGAATCGGCATGCTGAAAACCGTAGGGAAAGATGGGTTTGAAATTCTGGGTCAAACTGGGGTACCCCCGGTGACATACCCAGATTTGGCTGGACTGGCCCTAGGCTGGGCTGGCCAGAACTGATTTTGCCCAAGGCGCGCGCGGCGCGGCGCGCAAAAAAGTTTCCGTTTTGACCGGGAATCCATTTGGGTGGAATCGGCATGCTGAAAAACGTAGGGAAAGATGGGTTTGAAATTCTGGGTCAAACTGGGGTATCCCCGGTGACATACCCAGATTTGGCTGGAATGGCCCTGGGCTGGGCTGGCCAGAACTGATTTTGCCCAGGCGCGCGCGCGGCGCGGCGCGCAAAAAAGTTTCCGTTTTGACCGGGAATCGATTTGGGTGGAATCGGCATGCTGAAAAACGTAGGGAAAGATGGGTTTGAAATTCTGGGTCAAACTGGGGTACCCCCGGTGACATATCCAGATTTGGCTGGAATGGCCCTGGGCTGGGCTGGCCAGAACTGATTTTGCCCAGGCGCGCGCTGCGCGGCGCGCAAAAAAGTTTCCGTTTTGACCGGGAATCGATTTGGGTGGAATCGGCATGCTGCAAAACGTAGGGAAAGGTGGGTTTGAAATTCTGGGTCAAACTGGGGTACCCCCGGTGACATACCCAGATTTGGCTGGAATGGCCCTAGGCTGGGCTGGCCAGAACTGATTTTGCCCAGGCGCGCGCGCGGCGCGCCGCGCAAAAAAGTTTCCGTTTTGACCGGGAATCGATTTGGGTGGAATCGGCATGCTGAAAAACGTAGGGAAAGGTGGGTTTGAAATTCTGGGTCAAACTGGGGTACCCCCGGTGACATACCCAGATTTGGCTGGAATGGCCCTAGGCTGGGGGGGCCAGAACTGATTTTGCCCAGGCGCGCGCGCGGCGCGGCGCGCAAAAAAGTTTCCGTTTTGACCGGGAATCGATTTGGGTGGAATCGGCATGCTGCAAAACGTAGGGAAAGATGGGTTTGAAATTCTGGGTCAAACTGGGGTACCCCCGGTGACATACCCAGATTTGGCTGGAATGGCCCTAGGCTGGGCTGGCCAGAACTGATTTTGCCCAGGCGCGCGCGCGGCGCGGCGCGCAAAAAAGTTTCCGTTTTGACCGGGAATCGATTTGGGTGGAATCGGCATGCTGCAAAACGTAGGGAAAGGTGGGTTTGAAATTCTGGGTCAAACTGGGGTACCCCCGGTGACATACCCAGATTTGGCTGGAATGGCCCTAGGCTGGGCTGGCCAGAACTGATTTTGCCCAGGCGCGCGCGCGGCGCGGCGCGCAAAAAAGTTTCCGTTTTGACCGGGAATTGATTTGGGTGGAATCGGCATGCTGAAAAACGTAGGGAAAGATGGGTTTGAAATTCGGGGTCAAACTGGGGTACCCCCGGTGACATACCCAGATTTGGCTGGAATGGCCCTAGGCTGGGCTGGCCAGAACTGATTTTGCCCAGGCGCGCGCGCGGCGCGGCGCGCAAAAAAGTTTCCATTTTGACCGGGAATCGATTTGGGTGGAATCGGCATGCTGCAAAACGTAGGGAAAGATGGGTTTGAAATTCTGGGTCAAACTGGGGTACCCCCGGTGACATACCCAGATTTGGCTGGAATGGCCCTAGGCTGGGCTGGCCAGAACTGATTTTGCCCAGGCGCGCGCGCGGCGCGGCGCGCAAAAAAGTTTCCGTTTTCACCGGGAATCGATTTGGGTGGAATCGGCATGCTGAAAAACGTAGGGAAAGATGGGTTTGAAATTCTGGGTCAAACTGGGGTACCCCCGGTGACATACCCAGATTTGGCTGGAATGGCCCTAGGCTGGGCTGGCCAGAACTGATTTTGCCCAAGGCGCGCGCGGCGCGGCACGCAAAAAAGTTTCCGTTTTGACCGGGAATCGATTTGGGTGGAATCGGCATGCTGAAAAACGTAGGGAAAGATGGGTTTGAAATTCTGCGTCAAACTGGGGTACCCCCGGTGACATACCCAGGTTTGGCTGGAATGGCCCTAGGCTGGGCTGGCCAGAACTGATTTTGCCCAGGCGCGCGCGCGGCGCGGCGCGCAAAAAAGTTTCCGTTTTGACCGGGAATCGATTTGGGTGGAATCGGCATGCTGCAAAACGTAGGGAAAGGTGGGTTTGAAATTCTGGGTCAAACTGGGGTACCCCCGGTGACATACCCAGATTTGGCTGGAATGGCCCTAGGCTGGGCTGGCCAGAACTGATTTTGCCCAGGCGCGCGCGCGGCGCGGCGCGCAAAAAAGTTTCCGTTTTGACCGGGAATCGATTTGGGTGGAATCGGCATGCTGCAAAACGTAGGGAAAGGTGGGTTTGAAATTCTGGGTCAAACTGGGGTACCCCCGGTGACATACCCAGGTTTGGCTGGAATGGCCCTAGGCTGGGCTGGCCAGAACTGATTTTGCCCAGGCGCGCGCGCGGCGCGGCGCGCAAAAAAGTTTCCGTTTTCACCGGGAATCGATTTGGGTGGAATCGGCATGCTGAAAAACGTAGGGAAAGATGGGTTTGAAATTCTGGGTCAAACTGGGGTACCCCCGGTGACATACCCAGATTTGGCTGGAATGGCCCTAGGCTGGGCTGGCCAGAACTGATTTTGCCCAAGGCGCGCGCGGCGCGGCACGCAAAAAAGTTTCCGTTTTGACCGGGAATCGATTTGGGTGGAATCGGCATGCTGAAAAACGTAGGGAAAGATGGGTTTGAAATTCTGCGTCAAACTGGGGTACCCCCGGTGACATACCCAGATTTGGCTGGAATGGCCCTAGGCTGGGCTGGCCAGAACTGATTTTGCCCAGGCGCGCGCGCGGCGCGGCACGCAAAAAAGTTTCCGTTTTGACCGGGAATCGATTTGGGTGGAATCGGCATGCTGAAAAACGTAGGGAAAGATGGGTTTGAAATTCTGCGTCAAACTGGGGTACCCCCGGTGACATACCCAGGTTTGGCTGGAATGGCCCTAGGCTGGGCTGGCCAGAACTGATTTTGCCCAGGCGCGCGCGCGGCGCGGCACGCAAAAAAGTTTCCGTTTTGACCGGGAATCGATTTGGGTGGAATCGGCATGCTGAAAAACGTAGGGAAAGATGGGTTTGAAATTCGGGGTCAAACTGGGGTATCCCCGGTGACATACCCAGATTTGGCTGGAATGGCCCTAGGCTGGGCTGGCCAGAACTGATTTTGCCCAGGCGCGCGCGCGGTGCGGCGCGCAAAAAAGTTTCCGTTTTGACCGGGAATCGATTTGGGTGGAATCGGCATGCTGAAATACGTAGGGAAAGATGGGTTTGAAATTCTGGGTCAAACTGGGGTACCCCCGGTGACATACCCAGATTTGGCTGGAATGGCCCTGGGCTGGGCTGGCCAGAACTGATTTTGCCCAGGCGCGCGCTGCGCGGCGCGCAAAAAAGTTTCCGTTTTGACCGGGAATCGATTTGGGTGGAATCGGCATGCTGCAAAACGTAGGGAAAGGTGGGTTTGAAATTCTGGGTCAAACTGGGGTACCCCCGGTGACATACCCAGATTTGGCTGGAATGGCCCTAGGCTGGGCTGGCCAGAACTGATTTTGCCCAGGCGCGCGCGCGGCGCGGCGCGCAAAAAAGTTTCCGTTTTGACCGGGAATCGATTTGGGTGGAATCGGCATGCTGAAAAACGTAGGGAAAGATGGGTTTGAAATTCGGGGTCAAACTGGGGTACCCCCGGTGACATACCCAGATTTGGCTGGAATGGCCCTAGGCTGGGCTGGCCAGAACTGATTTTGCCCAGGCGCGCGCGCGGCGCGGCGCGCAAAAAAGTTTCCGTTTTGACCGGGAATCAATTTGGGTGGAATCGGCATGCTGAAAAACGTAGGGAAAGATGGGTTTGAAATTCTGGGTCAAACTGGGGTACCCCCGGTGACATACCCAGATTTGGCTGGAATGGCCCTAGGCTGGGCTGGCCAGAACTGATTTTGCCCAAGGCGCGCGCGGCGCGGCACGCAAAAAAGTTTCCGTTTTGACCGGGAATCGATTTGGGTGGAATCGGCATGCTGAAAAACGTAGGGAAAGATGGGTTTGAAATTCGGGGTCAAACTGGGGTACCCCCGGTGACATACCCAGATTTGGCTGGAATGGCCCTAGGCTGGGCTGGCCAGAACTGATTTTGCCCAAGGCGCGCGCGGCGCGGCACGCAAAAAAGTTTCCGTTTTGACCGGGAATCGATTTGGGTGGAATCGGCATGCTGAAAAACGTAGGGAAAGATGGGTTTGAAATTCGGGGTCAAACTGGGGTACCCCCGGTGACATACCCAGATTTGGCTGGAATGGCCCTAGGCTGGGCTGGCCAGAACTGATTTTGCCCAGGCGCGCGCGCGGCGCGGCGCGCAAAAAAGTTTCCGTTTTGACCGGGAATCGATTTGGGTGGAATCGGCATGCTGAAAAACGTAGGGAAAGATGGGTTTGAAATTCTGGGTCAAACTGGGGTACCCCCGGTGACATACCCAGATTTGGCTGGTATGGCCCTAGGCTGGGCTGGCCAGAACTGATTTTGCCCAGGCGCGCGCGCGGCGCGGCGCGCAAAAAAGTTTCCGTTTTGACCGGGAATCGATTTGGGTGGAATCGGCATGCTGAAAAACGTAGGGAAAGATGGGTTTGAAATTCTGGGTCAAACTGGGGTACCCCCGGTGACATACCCAGATTTGGCTGGAATGGCCCTAGGCTGGGCTGGCCAGAACTGATTTTGCCCAAGGCGCGCGCGGCGCGGCACGCAAAAAAGTTTCCGTTTTGACCGGGAATCGATTTGGGTGGAATCGGCATTTTGAAAAACGTAGGGAAAGATGGGTTTGAAATTCTGCGTCAAACTGGGGTACCCCCGGTGACATACCCAGGTTTGGCTGGAATAGCCCTAGGCTGGGCTGGCCAGAACTGATTTTGCCCAGGCGCGCGCGCGGCGCGGCGCGCAAAAAAGTTTCCGTTTTGACCGGGAATCGATTTGGGTGGAATCGGCATGCTGAAAAACGTAGGGAAAGATGGGTTTGAAATTCTGGGTCAAACTGGGGTATCCCCGGTGACATACCCAGATTTGGCTGGAATGGCCCTAGGCTGGGCTGGCCAGAACTGATTTTGCCCAGGGGCGCGCGCGGCGCGGCGCGCAAAAAAGTTTCCGTTTTGACCGGGAATCGATTTGGGTGGAATCGGCATGCTGAAAAACGTAGGGAAAGATGGGTTTGAAATTCTGGGTCAAACTGGGGTACCCCCGGTGACATACCCAGATTTGGCTGGAATGGCCCTGGGCTGGGCTGGCCAGAACTGATTTTGCCCAGGCGCGCGCTGCGCGGCGCGCAAAAAAGTTTCCGTTTTGACCGGGAATCGATTTGCGTGGAATCGGCATGCTGCAAAACGTAGGGAAAGGTGGGTTTGAAATTCTGGGTCAAACTGGGGTACCCCCGGTGACATACCCAGATTTGGCTGGAATGGCCCTAGGCTGGGCTGGCCAGAACTGATTTTGCCCAGGCGCGCGCGCGGCGCGGCGCGCAAAAAAGTTTCCGTTTTGACCGGGAATCGATTTGGGTGGAATCGGCATGCTGAAAAACGTAGGGAAAGATGGGTTTGAAATTCGGGGTCAAACTGGGGTACCCCCGGTGACATACCCAGATTTGGCTGGAATGGCCCTAGGCTGGGCTGGCCAGAACTGATTTTGCCAAGGCGCGCGCGCGGCGCGGCGCGCAAAAAAGTTTCCGTTTTGACCGGGAATCCATTTGGGTGGAATCGGCATGCTGCAAAACGTAGGGAAAGATGGGTTTGAAATTCTGGGTCAAACTGGGGTACCCCCGGTGACATACCCAGATTTGGCTGGAATGGCCCTAGGCTGGGCTGGCCAGAACTGATTTTGCCCAGGCGCGCGCGCGGCGCGGCGCGCAAAAAAGTTTCCGTTTTGACCGGGAATCGATTTGGGTGGAATCGGCATGCTGCAAAACGTAGGGAAAGATGGGTTTGAAATTCTGGGTCAAACTGGGGTACCCCCGGTGACATACCCAGATTTGGCTGGAATGGCCCTAGGCTGGGCTGGCCAGAACTGATTTTGCCCAGGCGCGCGCGCGGCGCGGCGCGCAAAAAAGTTTCCGTTTTGACCGGGAATCGATTTGGGTGGAATCGGCATGCTGCAAAACGTAGGGAAAGATGGGTTTGAAATTCTGGGTCAAACTGGGGTACCCCCGGTGACATACCCAGATTTGGCTGGAATGGCCCTAGGCTGGGCTGGCCAGAACTGATTTTGCGCTGGCGCGCGCGCGGCGCGGCGCGCAAAAAAGTTTCCGTTTTGACCGGGAATCGATTTGGGTGGAATCGGCATGCTGAAAAACGTAGGGAAAGATGGGTTTGAAATTCGGGGTCAAACTGGGGTACCCCCGGTGACATACCCAGATTTGGCTGGAATGGCCCTAGGCTGGGCTGGCCAGAACTGATTTTGCCCAAGGCGCGCGCGGCGCGGCACGCAAAAAAGTTTCCGTTTTGACCGGGAATCGATTTGGGTGGAATCGGCATGCTGAAAAATGTAGGGAAAGATGGGTTTGAAATTCTGCGTCAAACTGGGGTACCCCCGGTGACATACCCAGGTTTGGCTGGAATGGCCCTAGGCTGGGCTGGCCAGAACTGATTTTGCCCAGGCGCGCGCGCGGCGCGGCGCGCAAAAAAGTTTCCGTTTTGACCGGGAATCGATTTGGGTGGAATCGGCATGCTGAAAAACGTAGGGAAAGATGGGTTTGAAATTCTGGGTCAAACTGGGGTACCCCCGGTGACATACCCAGATTTGGCTGGAATGGCCCTGGGCTGGGCTGGCCAGAACTGATTTTGCCCAGGCGCGCGCTGCGCGGCACGCAAAAAAGTTTCCGTTTTGACCGGGAATCGATTTGGGTGGAATCGGCATGCTGCAAAACGTAGGGAAAGGTGGGTTTGAAATTCTGGGTCAAACTGGGGTACCCCCGGTGACATACCCAGATTTGGCTGGAATGGCCCTAGGCTGGGCTGGCCAGAACTGATTTTGCCCAGGCGCGCGCGCGGCGCGCCGCGCAAAAAAGTTTCCGTTTTGACCGGGAATCGATTTGGGTGGAATCGGCATGCTGAAAAACGTAGGGAAAGATGGGTTTGAAATTCGGGGTCAAACTGGGGTACCCCCGGTGACATACCCAGATTTGGCTGGAATGGCCCTAGGCTGGGCTGGCCAGAACTGATTTTGCCCAGGCGCGCGCGCGGCGCGCCGCGCAAAAAAGTTTCCGTTTTGACCGGGAATCGATTTGGGTGGAATCGGCATGCTGAAAAACGTAGGGAAAGATGGGTTTGAAATTCGGGGTCAAACTGGGGTACCCCCGGTGACATACCCAGATTTGGCTGGAATGGCCCTAGGCTGGGCTGGCCAGAACTGATTTTGCCCAGGCGCGTGCGCGGCGCGGCGCGCAAAAAAGTTTCCGTTTTGACCGGGAATCGATTTGGGTGGAATCGGCATGCTGAAAAACGTAGGGAAAGATGGGTTTGAAATTCTGGGTCAAACTGGGGTACCCCCGGTGACATACCCAGATTTGGCTGGAATGGCCCTGGGCTGGGCTGGCCAGAACTGATTTTGCCCAGGCGCGCGCGCGGCGCGGCGCGCAAAAAAGTTTCCGTTTTCACCGGGAATCGATTTGGGTGGAATCGGCATGCTGAAAAACGTAGGGAAAGATGGGTTTGAAATTCTGCGTCAAACTGGGGTACCCCCGGTGACATACCCAGATTTGGCTGGAATGGCCCTAGGCTGGGCTGGATTTTGCCCAGGCGCGCGCGCGGCGCGGCGCGCAATCAAGTTTCCATTTTGACCGGGAATCGATTTGGGTGGAATCGGCATGCTGAAAAACGTAGGGAAAGATGGGTTTGAAATTCTGGGTCAAACTGGGGTACCCCCGGTGACATACCCAGATTTGGCTGGAATGGCCCTAGGCTGGGCTGGCCAGAACTGATTTTGCGCTGGCGCGCGCGCGGCGCGGCACGCAAAAAAGTTTCCGTTTTGACCGGGAATCGATTTGGGTGGAATCGGCATGCTGAAAAACGTAGGGAAAGATGGGTTTGAAATTCTGGGTCAAACTGGGGTACCCCCGGTGACATACCCAGGTTTGGCTGGAATGGCCCTAGGCTGGGCTGGCCAGAACTGATTTTGCCCAGGCGCGCGCGCGGCGCGGCGCGCAAAAAAGTTTCCGTTTTGATCGGGAATCGATTTGGGTGGAATCGGCATGCTGAAAAACGTAGGGAAAGATGGGTTTGAAATTCTGGGTCAAACTGGGGTACCCCCGGTGACATACCCAGATTTGGCTGGAATGGCCCTAGGCTGGGCTGGATTTTGCCCAGGCGCGCGCGCGGCGCGGCGCGCAATAAAGTTTCCATTTTGACCGGGAATCGATTTGGGTGGAATCGGCATGCTGAAAAACGTAGGGAAAGATGGGTTTGAAATTCTGCGTCAAACTGGGATACCCCCGGTGACATACCCAGGTTTGGCTGGAATGGCCCTAGGCTGGGCTGGCCAGAACTGATTTTGCCCAGGCGCGCGCGCGGCGCGGCGTGCAAAAAAGTTTCCGTTTTGACCGGGAATCGATTTGGGTGGAATCGGCATGCTGAAAAACGTAGGGAAAGATGGGTTTGAAATTCTGGGTCAAACTGGGGTACCCCCGGTGACATACCCAGATTTGGCTGGAATGGCCCTAGGCTGGGCTGGCCAGAACTGATTTTGCCCAAGGCGCGCGCGGCGCGGCACGCAAAAAAGTTTCCGTTTTGACCGGGAATCGATTTGGGTGGAATCGGCATGCTGAAAAACGTAGGGAAAGATGGGTTTGAAATTCTGCGTCAAACTGGGGTACCCCCGGTGACATACCCAGGTTTGGCTGGAATGGCCCTAGGCTGGGCTGGCCAGAACTGATTTTGCCCAGGCGCGCGCGCGGCGCGGCGCGCAAAAAAGTTTCCGTTTTGATCGGGAATCGATTTGGGTGGAATCGGCATGCTGAAAAACGTAGGGAAAGATGGGTTTGAAATTCTGGGTCAAACTGGGGTACCCCCGGTGACATACCCAGATTTGGCTGGAATGGCCCTGGGCTGGGCTGGCCAGAACTGATTTTGCCCAGGCGCGCGCTGCGCGGCGCGCAAAAAAGTTTCCGTTTTGACCGGGAATCGATTTGGGTGGAATCGGCATGCTGCAAAACGTAGGGAAAGGTGGGTCTGAAATTCTGGGTCAAACTGGGGTACCCCCGGTGACATACCCAGATTTGGCTGGAATGGCCCTAGGCTGGGCTGGCCAGAACTGATTTTGCCCAGGCGCGCGCGCGGCGCGCCGCGCAAAAAAGTTTCCGTTTTGACCGGGAATCGATTTGGGTGGAATCGGCATGCTGAAAAACGTAGGGAAAGATGGGTTTGAAATTCGGGGTCAAACTGGGGTACCCCCGGTGACATACCCAGATTTGGCTGGAATGGCCCTAGGCTGGGCTGGCCAGAACTGATTTTGCCCAGGCGCGCGCGCGGCGCGGCGCGCAAAAAAGTTTCCGTTTTGACCGGGAATCGATTTGGGTGGAATCGGCATGCTGCAAAACGTAGGGAAAGATGGGTTTGAAATTCTGGGTCAAACTGGGGTACCCCCGGTGACATACCCAGATTTGGCTGGAATGGCCCTAGGCTGGGCTGGCCAGAACTGATTTTGCCCAGGCGCGCGCGCGGCGCGGCGCGCAAAAAAGTTTCCGTTTTGACCGGGAATCGATTTGGGTGGAATCGGCATGCTGAAAAACGTAGGGAAAGATGGGTTTGAAATTCTGGGTCAAACTGGGGTACCCCCGGTGACATACCCAGATTTGGCTGGAATGGCCCTAGGCTGGGCTGGCCAGAACTGATTTTGCCCAGGCGCGCGCGCGGCGCGGCGCGCAAAAAAGTTTGCATTTTGACCGGGAATCGATTTGGGTGGAATCGGCATGCTGATAAACGTAGGGAAAGATGGGTTTGAAATTCTGGGTCAAACTGGGGTACCCCCGGTGACATACCCAGGTTTGGCTGGAATGGCCCTGGGCTGGGCTGGCCAGAACTGATTTTGCCCAGGCGCGCGCGCGGCGCGGCGCGCAAAAAAGTTTCCGTTTTGACCGGGAATCGATTTGGGTGGAATCGGCATGCTGAAAAACGTAGGGAAAGATGGGTTTGAAATTCTGGGTCAAACTGGGGTACCCCCGGTGACATACCCAGATTTGGCTGGAATGGCCCTGGGCTGGGCTGGCCAGAACTGATTTTGCCCAGGCGCGCGCGCGGCGCGGCGCGCAAAAAAGTTTCCGTTTTCACCGGGAATCGATTTGGGTGGAATCGGCATGCTGAAAAACGTAGGGAAAGAGGGGTTTGAAATTCTGGGTCAAACTGGGGTACCCCCGGTGACATACCCAGATTTGGCTGGAATGGCCCTAGGCTGGGCTGGATTTTGCCCAGGCGCGCGCGCGGCGCGGCGCGCAATAAAGTTTCCGTTTTGAGCGGGAATCGATTTGGGTGGAATCGGCATGCTGAAAAACGTAGGGAAAGATGGGTTTGAAATTCTGGGTCAAACTGGGGTACCCCCGGTGACATACCCAGATTTGGCTGGAATGGCCCTAGGCTGGGCTGGCCAGAACTGATTTTGCCCAGGCGCGCGCGCGGCGCGGCGCGCAAAAAAGTTTCCGTTTTGACCGGGAATCGATTTGGGTGGAATCGGCATGCTGAAAAACGTAGGGAAAGATGGGTTTGAAATTCTGGGTCAAACTGGGGTACCCCCGGTGACATACCCAGATTTGGCTGGAATGGCCCTGGGCTGGGCTGGCCAGAACTGATTTTGCCCAGGCGCGCGCGCGGCGCGGCGCGCAAAAAAGTTTCCGTTTTGACCGGGAATCGATTTGGGTGGAATCGGCATGCTGCAAAACGTAGGGAAAGATGGGTTTGAAATTCTGGGTCAAACTGGGGTACCCCCGGTGACATACCCAGATTTGGCTGGAATGGCCCTAGGCTGGGCTGGCCAGAACTGATTTTGCCCAGGCGCGCGCGCGGCGCGGCGCGCAAAAAAGTTTCCGTTTTGACCGGGAATCGATTTGGGTGGAATCGGCATGCTGAAAAACGTAGGGAAAGATGGGTTCGAAATTCTGGGTCAAACTGGGGTACCCCCGGTGACATACCCGAATTTGGCTGGAATGGCCCTAGGCTGGGCTGGCCAGAACTGATTTTGCCCAGGCGCGCGCGCGGCGCGGCGCGCAAAAAAGTTTCCGTTTTGACCGGGAATCGATTTGGGTGGAATCGGCATGCTGAAAAACATAGGGAAAGATGGGTTTGAAATTCTGGGTCAAACTGGGGTACCCCCGTTGACATACCCAGGTTTGGCTGGAATGGCCCTGGGCTGGGCTGGCCAGAACTGATTTTGCCCAGGCGCGCGCGCGGCGCGGCGCGCAAAAAAGTTTCCGTTTTGACCGGGAATCGATTTGGGTGGAATCGGCATGCTGAAAAACGTAGGGAAAGATGGGTTTGAAATTCTGGGTCAAACTGGGGTACCCCCGGTGACATACCCAGATTTGGCTGGAATGGCCCTAGGCTGGGCTGGCCAGAACTGATTTTGCCCAGGCGCGCGCGCGGCGCGGCGCGCAAAAAAGTTTCCGTTTTGACCGGGAATCGATTTGGGTGGAATCGGCATGCTGAAAAACGTAGGGAAAGATGGGTTTGAAATTCTGGGTCAAACTGGGGTACCCCCGGTGACATACCCAGGTTTGGCTGGAATGGCCCTGGGCTGGGCTGGCCAGAACTGATTTTGCCCAGGCGCGCGCGCGGCGCGGCGCGCAAAAAAGTTTCCGTTTTGACCGGGAATCGATTTGGGTGGAATCGGCATGCTGAAAAACGTAGGGAAAGATGGGTTTGAAATTCTGGGTGAAAACTGGGGTACCCCCGGTGACATACCCAGATTTGGCTGGAATGGCCCTGGGCTGGGCTGGCCAGAACTGATTTTGCCCAGGCGCGCGCGCGGCGCGGCGCGCAAAAAAGTTTCCGTTTTGACCGGGAATCGATTTGGGTGGAATCGGCATGCTGAAAAACGTAGGGAAAGATGGGTTTGAAATTCTGGGTCAAACTGGGGTACCCCCGGTGACATACCCAGATTTGGCTGGAATGGCCCTAGGCTGGGCTGGCCAGAACTGATTTTGCCCAGGCGCGCGCGCGGCGCGGCGCGCAAAAAAGTTTCCGTTTTGACCGGGAATCGATTTGGGTGGAATCGGCATGCTGAAAAACGTAGGGAAAGATGGGTTTGAAATTCTGGGTCAAACTGGGGTACCCCCAGTGACATACCCAGGTTTGGCTGGAATGGCCCTGGGCTGGGCTGGCCAGAACTGATTTTGCCCAGGCGCGCGCGCGGCGCGGCGCGCAAAAAAGTTTCCGTTTTGACCGGGAATCGATTTGGGTGGAATCGGCATGCTGAAAAACGTAGGGAAAGATGGGTTTGAAATTCTGGGTCAAACTGGGGTACCCCGGGTGACATACCCAGATTTGGCTGGAATGGCCCTAGGCTGGGCTGGCCAGAACTGATTTTGCCCAGGCGCGCGCGCGGCGCGGCGCGCAAAAAAGTTTCCGTTTTGACCGGGAATCGATTTGGGTGGAATCGGCATGCTGAAAAACGTAGGGAAAGATGGGTTTGAAATTCTGGGTCAAACTGGGGTACCCCCGGTGACATACCCAGATTTGGCTGGAATGGCCCTAGGCTGGGCTGGCCAGAACTGATTTTGCCCAGGCGCGCGCGCGGCGCGGCACGCAAAAAAGTTTCCGTTTTGACCGGGAATCGATTTGGGTGGAATCGGCATGCTGAAAAACGTAGGGAAAGATGGGTTTGAAATTCTGGGTCAAACTGGGGTACCCCCGGTGACATACCCAGGTTTGGCTGGAATGGCCCTGGGCTGGGCTGGCCAGAACTGATTTTGCCCAGGCGCGCGCGCGGCGCGGCGCGCAAAAAAGTTTCCGTTTTGACCGGGAATCGATTTGGGTGGAATCGGCATGCTGAAAAACGTAGGGAAAGATGGGTTTGAAATTCTGGGTGAAAACTGGGGTACCCCCGGTGACATACCCAGATTTGGCTGGAATGGCCCTAGGCTGGGCTGGCCAGAACTGATTTTGCCCAGGCGCGCGCGCGGCGCGGCGCGCAAAAAAGTTTCCGTTTTGACCGGGAATCGATTCGGGTGGAATCGGCATGCTGAAAAACGTAGGGAAAGATGGGTTTGAAATTCTGGGTCAAACTGGGGTACCCCCGGTGACATACCCAGATTTGGCTGGAATGGCCCTAGGCTGGGCTGGCCAGAACTGATTTTGCCCAGGCGCGCGCGCGGCGCGGCGCGCAAAAAAGTTTCCGTTTTGACCGGGAATCGATTTGGGTGGAATCGGCATGCTGAAAAACGTAGGAGAACATGGGTTTGAAATTCTGGGTCAAACTGGGGTACCCCCGGTGACATACCCAGATTTGGCTGGAATGGCCCTGGGCTGGGCTGGCCAGAACTGATTTTGCCCAGGCGCGCGCGCGGCGCGGCGCGCAAAAAAGTTTCCGTTTTGACCGGGAATCGATTTGGTTGGAATCGGCATGCTGAAAAACGTAGGGAAAGATGGGTTTGAAATTCTGGGTCAAACTGGGGTACCCCCGGTGACATACCCAGATTTGGCTGGAATGGCCCTAGGCTGGGCTGGCCAGAACTGATTTTGCCCAGGCGCGCGCGCGGCGCGGCGCGCAAAAAAGTTTCCGTTTTGACCGGGAATCGATTTGGGTGGAATCGGCATGCTGAAAAACGTAGGGAAAGATGGGTTTGAAATTCTGGGTCAAACTGGGGTACCCCCGGTGACATACCCAGATTTGGCTGGAATGGCCCTAGGCTGGGCTGGCCAGAATTGATTTTGCCCAGACGCGCGCGCGGCGCGGCGCGCAAAAAAGTTTCCGTTTTGACCGGGAATCGATTTGGGTGGAATCGGCATGCTGAAAAACGTAGGGAAAGATGGGTTTGAAATTCTGGGTCAAACTGGGGTAACCCCGGTGACATACCCAGGTTTGGCTGGAATGGCCCTGCGCTGGGCTGGCCAGAACTGATTTTGCCCAGGCGCGCGCGCGGCGCGGCGCGCAAAAAAGTTTCCGTTTTGACCGGGAATCGATTTGGGTGGAATCGGCATGCTGAAAAACGTAGGGAAAGATGGGTTTGAAATTCTGGGTGAAAACTGGGGTACCCCCGGTGACATACCCAGATTTGGCTGGAATGGCCCTAGGCTGGGGGGGCCAGAACTGATTTTGCCCAGGCGCGCGCGCGGCGCGGCGCGCAAAAAAGTTTCCGTTTTGACCGGGAATCAATTTGGGTGGAATCGGCATGCTGAAAAAACGTAGGAGAAGATGGGTTTGAAATTCTGGGTCAAACTGGGGTACCCCCGGTGACATACCCAGATTTGGCTGGAATGGCCCTAGGCTGGGCTGGCCAGAACTGATTTTGGCCAGGCGCGCGCGCGGCGCGGCGCGCAAAAAAGTTTCCGTTTTGACCGGGAATCGATTTGGGTGGAATCGGCATGCTGAAAAACGTAGGGAAAGATGGGTTTGAAATTCTGGGTCAAACTGGTGTACCCCCGGTGACATACCCAGGTTTGGCTGGAATGGCCCTGGGCTGGGCTGGCCAGAACTGATTTTGCCCAGGCGCGCGCGCGGCGCGGCGCGCAAAAAAGTTTCCGTTTTGACCGGGAATCGATTTGGGTGGAATCGGCATGCTGAAAAACGTAGGGAAAGATGGGTTTGAAATTCTGGGTGAAAACTGGGGTACCCCCGGTGACATACCCAGATTTGGCTGGAATGGCCCTAGGCTGGGCTGGCCAGAACAGATTTTGCCCAGGCGCGCGCGCGGCGCGGCGCGCAAAAAAGTTTCGGTTTTGACCGGGAATCGATTTGGGTGGAATCGGCATGCTGAAAAACGTAGGAGAAGATGGGTTTGAAATTCTGGGTCAAACTGGGGTACCCCCGGTGACATAACCAGATTTGGCTGGAATGGCCCTAGGCTGGGCTGGCCAGAACTGATTTTGCCCAGGCGCGCGCGCGGCGCGGCGCGCAAAAAAGTTTCCGTTTTGACCGGGAATCGATTTGGGCGGAATCGGCATGCTGAAAAACGTAGGGAAAGATGGGTTTGAAATTCTGGGTGAAAACTGGGGTACCCCCGGTGACATACCCAGATTTGGCTGGAATGGCCCTAGGCTGGGCTGGCCAGAACTGATTTTGCCCAGGCGCGCGCGCGGCGCGGCGCGCAAAAAAGTTTCCGTTTTGACCGGGAATCGATTTGGGTGGAATCGGCATGCTGCAAAACGTAGGGAAAGATGGGTTTGAAATTCTGGGTCAAACTGGGGTACCCCCGGTGACATACCCAGATTTGGCTGGAATGGCCCTAGGCTGGGCTGGCCAGAACTGATTTTGCCCAGGCGCGCGCGCGGCGCGGCGCGCAAAAAAGTTTCCGTTTTGACCGGGAATCGATTTGGGTGGAATCGGCATGCTGAAAAACGTAGGGAAAGATGGGTTTGAAATTCTGGGTCAAACTGGGGTACCCCCGGTGACATACCCAGGTTTGGCTGGAATGGCCCTGGGCTGGGCTGGCCAGAACTGATTTTGCCCAGGCGCGCGCGCGGCGCGGCGCGGCGCGCAAAAAAGTTTCCGTTTTGACCGGGAATCGATTTGGGTGGAATCGGCATGCTGAAAAACGTAGGGAAAGATGGGTTTGAAATTCTGCGTCAAACTGGGGTACCCCCGGTGACATACCCAGGTTAGGCTGGAATGGCCCTGGGCTGGGCTGGCCAGAACTGATTTTGCCCAGGCGCGCGCGCGGCGCGGCGCGCAAAAAAGTTTCCGTTTTGACCGGGAATCGATTTGGGTGGAATCGGCATGCTGAAAAACGTAGGGAAAGATGGGTTTGAAATTCTGGGTCAAACTGGGGTACCCCCGGTGACATACCCAGATTTGGCTGGAATGGCCCTAGGCTGGGCTGGCCAGAACTGATTTTGCCCAGGCGCGCGCGCGGCACGGCGCGCAATAAAGTTTCCGTTTTGACCCGGAATCGATTTGGGTGGAATCGGCATGCTGAAAAACGTAGGGAAAGATGGGTTTGAAATTCTGGGTCAAACTGGGGTACCCCCGGTGACATACCCAGATTTGGCTGGAATGGCCCTAGGCTGGGCTGGCCAGAACTGATTTTGCCCAGGCGCGCGCGCAGCGCGGCGCGCGAAAAAGTTTCCGTTTTGTCCGGGAATCGATTTGGGTGGAATCGGCATGCTGAAAAACGTAGGGAAAGATGGGTTTGAAATTCTGGGTCAAACTGGGGTACCCCTGGTGACATACCCAGATTTGGCTGGAATGGCCCTAGGCTGGGCTGGCCAGAACTGATTTTGCCCAGGCGCGCGCGCGGCGCGGCGCTCAAAAAAGTTTCCATTTTGACCGGGAATCGATTTGGGTGGAATCGGCATGCTGAAAAACGTAGGGACAGATGGGTTCGAAATTCTGGGTCAAACTGGGGTACCCCCGGTGACATACCCAGATTTGGCTGGAATGGCCCTAGGCTGGGCTGGCCAGAACTGATTTTGCCCAGGCGCGCGCGCGGCGCAGAGCGCAAAAAAGTTTCCGTTTTGACCGGGAATCGATTTGGGTCGAATCGGCATGCTGAAAAACGTAGGGAAAGATGGGTTTGAAATTCTGGGTCAAACTGGGGTACCCCCGGTGACATACCCAGATTTGGCTGGAATGGCCCTGGGCTGGGCTCGCCAGAACTGATTTTGCCCAGGCGCACGCGCGGCGCGGCGCGCAAAAAAGTTTCCGTTTTGACCGGGAATCTATTTGGGTGGAATCGGCATGCTGAAAAACGTAGGGAAAGATGGGTTTGAAATTCTGGGTCAAACTGGGGTACCCCCGGTGACATACCCAGATTTGGCTGGAATGGCCCTAGGCTGGGCTGGCCAGAACTGATTTTGCCCAGGCGCGCGCGCGGCGCGGCGCGCAAAAAAGTTTCCGTTTTGACCGGGAATCGATTTGGGTGGAATCGGCATGCTGAAAAACGTAGGGAAAGATGGGTTTGAAATTCTGGGTCAAACTGGGGTACCCCCGGTGACATACCCAGATTTGGCTGGAATGGCCGTGGGCTGGGCTGGCCAGAACTGATTTTGCCCAGGCGCGCGCGCGGCGCGGCGCGCGAAAAAGTTTCCGTTTTGACCGGGAATCGATTTGGGTGGAATCGGCATGCTGAAAAACGTAGGGAAAGATGGGTTTGAAATTCTGGGTCAAACTGGGGTACCCCTGGTGACATACCCAGATTTGGCTGGAATGGCCCTAGGCTGGGCTGGCCAGAACTGATTTTGCCCAGGCGCGCGCGCGGCGCGGCGCGCAAAAAAGTTTCCGTTTTGAACGGGAATCGATTTGGGTGGAATCGGCATGCTGAAAAACGTAGGGACAGATGGGTTCGAAATTCTGGGTCAAACTGGGGTACCCCCCGTGACATACCCAGATTTGGCTGGAATGGCCCTAGGCTGGGCTGGCCAGAACTGATTTTGCCCAGGCGCGCGCGCGGCGCAGAGCGCAAAAAAGTTTCGGTTTTGACCGGGAATCGATTTGGGTGGAATCGGCATGCTGAAAAACGTAGGGAAAGATGGGTTTGAAATTCTGGGTCAAACTGGGGTACCCCCGGTGACATACCCAGGTTTGGCTGGAATGGCCCTAGGCTGGGCTGGCCAGAACTGATTTTGCCCAGGCGCGCGCGCGGCGCGGCGCGCAAAAAAGTTTCCGTTTTGACCGGGAATCGATTTGGGTGGAATCGGCATGCTGCAAAACGTAGGGAAAGATGGGTTTGAAATTCTGGGTCAAACTGGGGTACCCCCGGTGACATACCCAGATTTGGCTGGAATGGCCCTAGGCTGGGCTGGCCAGAACTGATTTTGCCCAGGCGCGCGCGCGGCGCGGCGCGCAAAAAAGTTTCCGTTTTGACCGGGAATCGATTTGGGTGGAATCGGCATGCTGAAAAACGTAGGGAAAGATGGGTTTGAAATTCTGGGTCAAACTGGGGTACCCCCGGTGACATACCCAGATTTGGCTGGAATGGCCCTAGGCTGGGCTGGCCAGAACTGATTTTGCCCAGGCGCGTGCGCGGCGCGGCGCGCAAAAAAGTTTCCGTTTTGACCGGGAATCGATTTGGGTGGAATCGGCATGCTGAAAAACGTAGGGAAAGATGGGTTTGAAATTCTGGGTGAAAACTGGGGTACCCCCGGTGACATACCCAGGTTTGGCTGGAATGGCCCTGGGCTGGGCTGGCCAGAACTGATTTTGCCCAGGCGCGCGCGCGGCGCGGCGCGCAAAAAAGTTTCCGTTTTGACCGGGAATCGATTTGGGTGGAATCGGCATGCTGAAAAACGTAGGGAAAGATGGGTTTGAAATTCTGGGTGAAAACTGGGGTACCCCCGGTGACATACCCAGATTTGGCTGGAATGGCCCTAGGCTGGGCTGGCCAGAACAGATTTTGCCCAGGCGCGCGCGCGGCGCGGCGCGCAAAAAAGTTTCGGTTTTGACCGGGAATCGATTTGGGTGGAATCGGCATGCTGAAAAACGTAGGAGAAGATGGGTTTGAAATTCTGGGTCAAACTGGGGTACCCCCGGTGACATACCCAGATTTGGCTGGAATGGCCCTGGGCTGGGCTGGCCAGAACTGATTTTGCCCAGGCGCGCGCGCGGCGCGGCGCGCAAAAAAGTTTCCGTTTTGACCGGGAATCGATTTGGGCGGAATCGGCATGCTGAAAAACGTAGAGAAAGATGGGTTTGAAATTCTGGGTGAAAACTGGGGTACCCCCGGTGACATACCCAGATTTGGCTGGAATGGCCCTAGGCTGGGCTGGCCAGAACTGATTTTGCCCAGGCGCGCGCGCGGCGCGGCGCGCAAAAAAGTTTCCGTTTTGACCGGGAATCGATTTGGGTGGAATCGGCATGCTGCAAAACGTAGGGAAAGATGGGTTTGAAATTCTGGGTCAAACTGGGGTACCCCCGGTGACATACCCAGATTTGGCTGGAATGGCCCTAGGCTGGGCTGGCCAGAACTGATTTTGCCCAGGCGCGCGCGCGGCGCGGCGCGCAAAAAAGTTTCCGTTTTGACCGGGAATCGATTTGGGTGGAATCGGCATGCTGAAAAACGTAGGGAAAGATGGGTTTGAAATTCTGGGTCAAACTGGGGTACCCCCGGTGACATACCCAGGTTTGGCTGGAATGGCCCTGGGCTGGGCTGGCCAGAACTGATTTTGCCCAGGCGCGCGCGCGGCGCGGCGCGGCGCGCAAAAAAGTTTCCGTTTTGACCGGGAATCGATTTGGGTGGAATCGGCATGCTGAAAAACGTAGGGAAAGATGGGTTTGAAATTCTGCGTCAAACTGGGGTACCCCCGGTGACATACCCAGGTTAGGCTGGAATGGCCCTGGGCTGGGCTGGCCAGAACTGATTTTGCCCAGGCGCGCGCGCGGCGCGGCGCGCAAAAAAGTTTCCGTTTTGACCGGGAATCGATTTGGGTGGAATCGGCATGCTGAAAAACGTAGGGAAAGATGGGTTTGAAATTCTGGGTCAAACTGGGGTACCCCCGGTGACATACCCAGATTTGGCTGGAATGGCCCTAGGCTGGGCTGGCCAGAACTGATTTTGCCCAGGCGCGCGCGCGGCACGGCGCGCAATAAAGTTTCCGTTTTGACCCGGAATCGATTTGGGTGGAATCGGCATGCTGAAAAACGTAGGGAAAGATGGGTTTGAAATTCTGGGTCAAACTGGGGTACCCCCGGTGACATACCCAGATTTGGCTGGAATGGCCCTAGGCTGGGCTGGCCAGAACTGATTTTGCCCAGGCGCGCGCGCAGCGCGGCGCGCGAAAAAGTTTCCGTTTTGTCCGGGAATCGATTTGGGTGGAATCGGCATGCTGAAAAACGTAGGGAAAGATGGGTTTGAAATTCTGGGTCAAACTGGGGTACCCCTGGTGACATACCCAGATTTGGCTGGAATGGCCCTAGGCTGGGCTGGCCAGAACTGATTTTGCCCAGGCGCGCGCGCGGCGCGGCGCTCAAAAAAGTTTCCATTTTGACCGGGAATCGATTTGGGTGGAATCGGCATGCTGAAAAACGTAGGGACAGATGGGTTCGAAATTCTGGGTCAAACTGGGGTACCCCCGGTGACATACCCAGATTTGGCTGGAATGGCCCTAGGCTGGGCTGGCCAGAACTGATTTTGCCCAGGCGCGCGCGCGGCGCAGAGCGCAAAAAAGTTTCCGTTTTGACCGGGAATCGATTTGGGTCGAATCGGCATGCTGAAAAACGTAGGGAAAGATGGGTTTGAAATTCTGGGTCAAACTGGGGTACCCCCGGTGACATACCCAGATTTGGCTGGAATGGCCCTGGGCTGGGCTCGCCAGAACTGATTTTGCCCAGGCGCACGCGCGGCGCGGCGCGCAAAAAAGTTTCCGTTTTGACCGGGAATCTATTTGGGTGGAATCGGCATGCTGAAAAACGTAGGGAAAGATGGGTTTGAAATTCTGGGTCAAACTGGGGTACCCCCGGTGACATACCCAGATTTGGCTGGAATGGCCCTAGGCTGGGCTGGCCAGAACTGATTTTGCCCAGGCGCGCGCGCGGCGCGGCGCGCAAAAAAGTTTCCGTTTTGACCGGGAATCGATTTGGGTGGAATCGGCATGCTGAAAAACGTAGGGAAAGATGGGTTTGAAATTCTGGGTCAAACTGGGGTACCCCCGGTGACATACCCAGATTTGGCTGGAATGGCCGTGGGCTGGCCTGGCCAGAACTGATTTTGCCCAGGCGCGCGCGCGGCGCGGCGCGCGAAAAAGTTTCCGTTTTGACCGGGAATCGATTTGGGTGGAATCGGCATGCTGAAAAACGTAGGGAAAGATGGGTTTGAAATTCTGGGTCAAACTGGGGTACCCCTGGTGACATACCCAGATTTGGCTGGAATGGCCCTAGGCTGGGCTGGCCAGAACTGATTTTGCCCAGGCGCGCGCGCGGCGCGGCGCGCAAAAAAGTTTCCGTTTTGAACGGGAATCGATTTGGGTGGAATCGGCATGCTGAAAAACGTAGGGACAGATGGGTTCGAAATTCTGGGTCAAACTGGGGTACCCCCCGTGACATACCCAGATTTGGCTGGAATGGCCCTAGGCTGGGCTGGCCAGAACTGATTTTGCCCAGGCGCGCGCGCGGCGCAGAGCGCAAAAAAGTTTCGGTTTTGACCGGGAATCGATTTGGGTGGAATCGGCATGCTGAAAAACGTAGGGAAAGATGGGTTTGAAATTCTGGGTCAAACTGGGGTACCCCCGGTGACATACCCAGGTTTGGCTGGAATGGCCCTGGGCTGGGCTCGCCAGAACTGATTTTGCCCAGGCGCGCGCGCGGCGCGGCGCGCAAAAAAGTTTCCGTTTTGACCGGGAATCGATTTGGGTGGAATTGGCATGCTGAAAAACGTAGGGAAAGATGGGTTTGAAATTCTGGGTCAAACTGGGGTACCCCCGGTGACATACCCAGATTTGGCTGGAATGGCCCTAGGCTGGGCTGGCCAGAACTGATTTTGCCCAGGCGCGCGCGCGGCGCGGCGCGCAAAAAAGTTTCCGTTTTGACCGGGAATCGATTTGGGTGGAATCGGCATGCTGCAAAACGTAGGGAAAGATGGGTTTGAAATTCTGGGTCAAACTGGGGTACCCCCGGTGACATACCCAGATTTGGCTGGAATGGCCCTAGGCTGGGCTGGCCAGAACTGATTTTGCCCAGGCGCGCGCGCGGCGCGGCGCGCAAAAAAGTTTCCGTTTTGACCGGGAATCGATTTGGGTGGAATCGGCATGCTGAAAAACGTAGGGAAAGATGGGTTTGAAATTCTGGGTCAAACTGGGGTACCCCCGGTGACATACCCAGATTTGGCTGGAATGGCCCTAGGCTGGGCTGGCCAGAACTGATTTTGCCCAGGCGCGTGCGCGGCGCGGCGCGCAAAAAAGTTTCCGTTTTGACCGGGAATCGATTTGGGTGGAATCGGCATGCTGAAAAACGTAGGGAAAGATGGGTTTGAAATTCTGGGTCAAACTGGGGTACCCCCGGTGACATACCCAGGTTTGGCTGGAATGCCCCTGGGCTGGGCTGGCCAGAACTGATTTTGCCCAGGCGCGCGCGCGGCGCGGCGCGCAAAAAAGTTTCCGTTTTGACCGGGAAGAGATTTGGGTGGAATCGGCATGCTAAAAAACGTAGGGAAAGATGGGTTTGAAATTCTGGGTCAAACTGGGGTACCCCCGGTGACATACCCAGATTTGGCTGGAATGGCCCTAGGCTGGGCTGGCCAGAACTGATTTTGCCCAGGCGCGCGCGCGGCGCGGCGCGCAAAAAAGTTTCCGTTTTGACCGGGAATCGATTTGGGTGGAATCGGCATGCTGAAAAACGTAGGGAAAGATGGGTTTGAAATTCTGGGTCAAACTGGGGCCTCCCGGTGACATACCCAGATTTGGCTGGAATGGCCCTGGGCTGGGCTGGCCGGAACTGATTTTGCCCAGGCGCGCGCGCGGCGCGGCGCGCAAAAAAGTTTCCGTTTTGACCGGGAATCGATTTGGGTGGAATCGGCATGCTGAAAAACGTAGGGAAAGATGGGTTTGAAATTCTGGGTCAAACTGGGGTACCCCCGGTGACATACCCAGATTTGGCTGGAATGGCCCTGGGCTGGGCTGGCCAGAACTGATTTTGCAAAGGCGCGCGCGCGGCGCGGCGCGCAAAAAAGTTTCCGTTTTGACCGGGAATCGATTTGGTTGGAATCGGCATGCTGAAAAACGTAGGGAAAGATGGGTTTGAAATTCTGGGTCAAACTGGGGTACCCCCGGTGACATACCCAGATTTGGCTGGAATGGCCCTAGGCTGGGCTGGCCAGAACTGATTTTGCCCAGGCGCGTGCGCGGCGCGGCGCGCAAAAAAGTTTCCGTTTTGACCGGGAATCGAGTTGGGTGGAATCGGCATGCTGAAAAACGTAGGGAAAGATGGGTTTGAAATTCTGGGTCAAACTGGGGTACCCCCGGTGACATACCCAGATTTGGCTGGAATGGCCCTAGGCTGGGCTGGCCAGAACTGATTTTGCCCAGGCGCGCGCGCGGCGCGGCGCGCAAAAAAGTTTCCGTTTTGACCGGGAATCGATTTGGGTGGAATCGGCATGCTGAAAAACGTAGGGAAAGATGGGTTTGAAATTCTGGGTCAAACTGGAGTACCCCCGGTGGCATACCCAGGTTTGGCTGGAATGGCCCTAGGCTGGGCTGGCCAGAACTGATTTTGCCCAGGCGCGTGCGCGGCGCGGCGCGCAAAAAAGTTTCCGTTTTGACCGGGAATCGATTTGGGTGGAATCGGCATGCTGAAAAACGTAGGGAAAGATGGGTTTGAAATTCTGGGTCAAACTGGGGTACCCCCGGTGACATACCCAGGTTTGGCTGGAATGGCCCTGGGCTGGGCTGGCCAGAACTGATTTTGCCCAGGCGCGCGCGCGGCGCGGCGCGCAAAAAAGTTTCCGTTTTGACCGGGAATCAATTTGGGTGGAATCGGCATGCTGAAAAACGTAGGGAAAGATGGGTTTGAAATTCTGGGTCAAACTGGGGTACCCCTGGTGACATACCCAGATTTGGCTGGAATGGCCCTAGGCTGGGCTGGCCAGAACTGATTTTGCCCAGGCGCGCGCGCGGCGCGGCGCGCAAAAAAGTTTCCGTTTTGACCGGGAATCGATTTGGGTGGAATCGGCATGCTGAAAAACGTAGGGAAAGATGGGTTTGAAATTCTGGGTCAAAATGGGGCCTCCCGGTGACATACCCAGATTTGGCTGGAATGGCCCTGGGCTGGGCTGGCCAGAACTGATTTTGCCCAGGCGCGCGCGCGGCGCGGCGCGCAAAAAAGTTTCCGTTTTGACCGGGAATCGATTTGGGTGGAATCGGCATGCTGAAAAACGTAGGGAAAGATGGGTTCGAAATTCTGGGTCAAACTGGGGTACCCCCGGTGACATACCCAGATTTGGCTGGAATGGCCCTAGGCTGGGCTGGCCAGAACTGATTTTGCCCAGGCGCGCGCGCGGCGCGGCGCGCAAAAAAGTTTCCGTTTTGACCGGGAATCGATTTGGGTGGAATCGGCATGCTGAAAAACGTAGGGAAAGATGGGTTCGAAATTCTGGGTCAAACTGGGGTACCCCTGGTGACATACCCAGATTTGGCTGGAATGGCCCTAGGCTGGGCTGGCCAGAACTGATTTTGCCCAGGCGCGCGCGCGGCGCGGCGCGCAAAAAAGTTTCCGTTTTGACCGGGAATCGATTTGGGTGGAATCGGCATGCTGCAAAACGTAGGGAAAGACGGGTTCGAAATTCTGGGTCAAACTGGGGTACCCCCGGTGACATACCCAGATTTGGCTGGAATGGCCCTAGGCTGGGCTGGCCAGAACTGATTTTGCCCAGGCGCGCGCGCGGCGCGGCGCGCAAAAAAGTTTCCGTTTTGACCGGGAATCGATTTGGGTCGAATCGGCATGCTGAAAAACGTAGGGAAAGATGGGTTTGAAATTCTGGGTCACACTGGGGTACCCCCGGTGACATACCCAGGTTTGGCTGGAATGGCCCTGGGCTGGGCTGGCCAGAACTGATTTTGCCCAGGCGCGCGCGCGGCGCGGCGCGCAAAAAAGTTTCCGTTTTGACCGGGAATCGATTTGGGTGGAATCGGCATGCTGAAAAACGTAGGGAAAGATGGGTTTGAAATTCTGGATCAAACTGGGGTACCCCCGGTGACATACCCAGATTTGGCTGGACTGGCCCTAGGCTGGGCTGGCCAGAACTGATTTTGCCCAGGCGCGCGCGCGGCGCGGCGCGCAAAAAAGTTTCCGTTTTGACCGGGAATCGATTTGGGTGGAATCGGCATGCTGAAAAACGTAGGGAAAGATGGGTTTGAAATTGTGGGTCAAACTGGGGTACCCCTGGTGACATACCCAGATTTGGCTGGAATGGCCCTAGGCTGGGCTGGCCAGAACTGATTTTGCCCAGGCGCGCGCGCGGCGCGGCGCGCAAAAAAGTTTCCATTTTGACCGGGAATCGATTTGGGTGGAATCGGCATGCTGAAAAACGTAGGGAAAGATGGGTTCGAAATTCTGGGTCAAACTGGGGTACCCCCGGTGACATACCCAGATTTGGCTGGAATGGCCCTAGGCTGGGCTGGCCAGAACTGATTTTGCCCAGGCGCGCGCGCGGCGCGGCGCGCAAAAAAGTTTCCGTTTTGACCGGGAATCGATTTGGGTCGAATCGGCATGCTGAAAAACGTAGGGAAAGATGGGTTTGAAATTCTGGGTCAAACTGGGGTACCCCCGGTGATATACCCAGATTTGGCTGGAATGGCCCTAGGCTGGGCTGGCCAGAACTGATTTTGCCCAGGCGCGCGCGCGGCGCGGCGCGCAAAAAAGTTTCCATTTTGACCGGGAATCGATTTGGGTGGAAACGGCATGCTGAAAAACGTAGGGAAAGATGGGTTCGAAATTCTGGGTCAAACTGGGGTACCCCCGGTGACATACCCAGATTTGGCTGGAATGGCCCTAGGCTGGGCTGGCCAGAACTGATTTTGCCCAGGCGCGCGCGCGGCGCGGCGCGCAAAAAAGTTTCCGTTTTGACCGGGAATCGATTTGGGTCGAATCGGCATGCTGAAAAACGTAGGGAAAGATGGGTTTGAAATTCTGGGTCAAACTGGGGTACCCCCGGTGACATACCCAGATTTGGCTGGAATGGCCCTAGGCTGGGCTGGCCAGAACTGATTTTGCCCAGGCGCGCGCGCGGCGCGGCGCGGAAAAAAGTTTCCGTTTTGACCGGGAATCGATTTGGGTGGAATCGGCATGCTGAAAAACGTAGGAGAAGATGGGTTTGAAATTCTGGGTCAAACTGGGGTACCCCCGGTGACATACCCAGGTTTGGCTGGAATGGCCCTGGGCTGGGCTGGCCAGAACTGATTTTGCCCAGGCGCGCGCGCGGCGCGGCGCGCAAAAAAGTTTCCGTTTTGACCGGGAATGGATTTGGGTGGAATCGGCATGCTGAAAAACGTAGGGAAAGATGGGTTTGAAATTCTGGGTCAAACTGGGGCCTCCCGGTGACATACCCAGATTTGGCTGGAATGGCCCTGGGCTGGGCTGGCCAGAACTGATTTTGCCCAGGCACGCGCGCGGCGCGGCGCGCAAAAAAGTTTCCGTTTTGACCGGGAATCGATTTGGGTGGAATCGGCATGCTGAAAAACGTAGGAAAAGATGGGTTTGAAATTCTGGGTCAAACTGGGGTACCCCCGGTGACATACCCAGATTTGGCTGGAATGGCCGTGGGCTGGGCTGGCCAGAACTGATTTTGCCCAGGCGCGCGCGCGGCGCGGCGCGCAAAAAGGTTTCCGTTTTGACCGGGAATCGATTTGGGTGGAATCGGCATGCTGATAAACGTAGGGAAAGATGGGTTTGAAATTCTGGGTCAAACTGGGGTACCCCTGGTGACATACCCAGATTTGGCTGGAATGGCCCTAGGCTGGGCTGGCCAGAACTGATTTTGCCCAGGCGCGCGCGCGGCGCGGCGCGCAAAAAAGTTTCCATTTTGACCGGGAATCGATTTGGGTGGAATCGGCATGCTGAAAAACGTAGGAGCAGATGGGTTTGAAATTCTGGGTCAAACTGGGGTACCCCCGGTGACATACCCAGGTTTGGCTGGAATGGCCCTGGGCTGGGCTGGCCAGAACTGATTTTGCCCAGGCGCGCGCGCGGCGCGGCGCGCAAAAAAGTTTCCGTTTTGACCGGGAATCGATTTGGGTGGAATCGGCATGCTGAAAAACGTAGGGAAAGATGGGTTTGAAATTCTGGGTCAAACTGGGGCCTCCCGGTGACATACCCAGATTTGGCTGGAATGGCCCTGGGCTGGGCTGGCCAGAACTGATTTTGCCCAGGCACGCGCGCGGCGCGGCGCGCAAAAAAGTTTCCGTTTCGACCGGGAATCGATTTGGGTGGAATCGGCATGCTGAAAAACGTAGGGAAAGATGGGTTTGAAATTCTGGGTCAAACTGGGGTACCCCCGGTGACATACCCAGATTTGGCTGGAATGGCCGTGGGCTGGGCTGGCCAGAACTGATTTTGCCCAGGCGCGCGCGCGGCGCGGCGCGCAAAAAGGTTTCCGTTTTGACCGGGAATCGATTTGGGTGGAATCGGCATGCTGATAAACGTAGGGAAAGATGGGTTTGAAATTCTGGGTCAAACTGGGGTACCCCTGGTGACATACCCAGATTTGGCTGGAATGGCCCTAGGCTGGGCTGGCCAGAACTGATTTTGCCCAGGCGCGCGCGCGGCGCGGCGCGCAAAAAAGTTTCCATTTTGACCGGGAATCGAATTGGGTGGAATCGGCATGCTGAAAAACGTAGGAGCAGATGGGTTTGAAATTCTGGGTCAAACTGGGGTACCCCCGGTGACATACCCAGGTTTGGCTGGAATGGCCCTGGGCTGGGCTGGCCAGAACTGATTTTGCCCAGGCGCGCGCGCGGCGCGGCGCGCAAAAAAGTTTCCGTTTTGACCGGGAATCGATTTGGGTGGAATCGGCATGCTGAAAAACGTAGGGAAAGATGGGTTTGAAATTCTGGGTCAAACTGGGGCCTCCCGGTGACATACCCAGATTTGGCTGGAATGGCCCTGGGCTGGGCTGGCCAGAACTGATTTTGCCCAGGCACGCGCGCGGCGCGGCGCGCAAAAAAGTTTCCGTTTCGACCGGGAATCGATTTGGGTGGAATCGGCATGCTGAAAAACGTAGGGAAAGATGGGTTTGAAATTCTGGGTCAAACTGGGGTACCCCCGGTGACATACCCAGATTTGGCTGGAATGGCCGTGGGCTGGGCTGGCCAGAACTGATTTTGCCCAGGCGCGCGCGCGGCGCGGCGCGCAAAAAAGTTTCCGTTTTGACCGGGAATCGATATGGGTGGAATCGGCATGCTGATAAACGTAGGGAAAGATGGGTTTGAAATTCTGGGTCAAACTGGGGTACCCCTGGTGACATACCCAGATTTGGCTGGAATGGCCCTAGGCTGGGCTGGCCAGAACTGATTTTGCCCAGGCGCGCGCGCGGCGCGGCGCGCAAAAAAGTTTCCATTTTGACCGGGAATCGATTTGGGTGGAATCGGCATGCTGAAAAACGTAGGGAAAGATGGGTTCGAAATTCTGGGTCAAACTGGGGTACCCCCGGTGACATACCCAGATTTGGCTGGAATGGCCCTAGGCTGGGCTGGCCAGAACTGATTTTGCCCAGGCGCGCGCGCGGCGCGGCGCGCAAAAAAGTTTCCGTTTTGACCGGGAATCGATTTGGGTGGAATCGGCATGCTGAAAAACGTAGGGAAAGATGGGTTTGAAATTCTGGGTCAAACTGGGGTACCCCCGGTGACATACCCAGGTTTGGCTGGAATGGCCCTGGGCTGGGCTGGCCAGAACTGATTTTGCCCAGGCGCGCGCGCGGCGCGGCGCGCAAAAAAGTTTCCGTTTTGACCGGGAATCGATTTGGGTGGAATCGGCATGCTGAAAAACGTAGGGAAAGATGGGTTTGAAATTCTGGGTCAAACTGGGGCCTCCCGGTGACATACCCAGATTTGGCTGGAATGGCCCTAGGCTGGGCTGGCCAGAACTGATTTTGCGCAGGCGCGCGCGCGGCGCGGCGCGCAAAAAAGTTTCCGTTCTGACCGGGAATCGATTTGGGTGGAATCGGCATGCTGAAAAACGTAGGGAAAGATGGGTTCGAAATTCTGGGTCAAATTGGGGTACCCCCGGTGACATACCCAGATTTGGCTGGAATGGCCGTGGGCTGGGCTGGCCAGAACTGATTTTGCCCAGGCGCGCGCGCGGCGCGGCGCGCGAAAAAGTTTCCGTTTTGACCGGGAATCGATTCGGGTGGAATCGGCATGCTGAAAAACGTAGGGAAAGATGGGTTTGAAATTCTGGGTCAAACTGGGGTACCCCTGGTGACATACCCAGATTTGGCTGGAATGGCCCTAGGCTGGGCTGGCCAGAACTGATTTTGCCCAGGCGCGCGCGCGGCGCGGCACGCAAAAAAGTTTCCATCTTGACAGGGAATCGATTTGGGTGGAATCGGCTTGCTGAAAAACGTAGGGAAAGATGGGTTCGAAATTCTGGGTCAAACTGGGGTACCCCCGGTGACATACCCAGATTTGGCTGGAATGGCCCTAGGCTGGGCTGGCCAGAACTGATTTTGCCCAGGCGCGCGCGCGGCGCGGCGCGCAAAAAAGTTTCCGTTTTGACCGAAAATCGATTTGGGTGGAATCGGCATGCTGAAAAACGTAGGGAAAGATGGGTTTGAAATTCTGGGTCAAACTGGGGTACCCCCGGTGACATACCCAGATTTGGCTGGAATGGCCCTGGGCTGGGCTGGCCAGAACTGATTTTGCCCAGGCGCGCGCGCGGCGCGGCGCGCAAAAAAGTTTCCGTTTTGACCGGGAATCGATTTGGGTGGAATCGGCATGCTGAAAAACGGGGGGAAAGATGGGTTTGAAATTCTGGGTCAAACTGGGGTACCCCCGGTGACATACCCAGATTTGGCTGGAATGGCCCTAGGCTGGGCTGGCCAGAACTGATTTTGCCCAGGCGCGCGCGCGGCGCGGCGCGCAAAAAAGTTTCCGTTTTGACTGGGAATCGATTTTGGTGGAATCGGCATGCTGAAAAACGTAGGGAAAGATGGGTTTGAAATTCTGGGTCAAACTGGGGTACCCCCGGTGACATACCCAGATTTGGCTGGAATGGCCCTAGGCTGGGCTGGCCAGAACTGATTTTGCCCAGGCGCGCGCGCGGCGCAGCGCGCAAAAAAGTTTCCGTTTTGACCGGGAATCGATTTGGGTGGAATCGGCATGCTGAAAAACGTAGGGAAAGATGGGTTTGAAATTCTGGGTCAAACTGGGGTACCCCCGGTGACATACCCAGGTTTGGCTGGAATGGCCCTGGGCTGGGCTGGCCAGAACTGATTTTGCCCAGGCGCGCGCGCGGCGCGGCGCGCAAAAAAGTTTCCGTTTTGACCGGGAATCGATTTGGGTGGAATCGGCATGCTGAAAAACGTAGGGAAAGACGGGTTTGAAATTCTGGGTCAAACTGGGGTACCCCCGGTGACATACCCAGGTTTGGCTGGAATGGCCCTGGGCTGGGCTGGCCAGAACTGATTTTGCCCAGGCGCGCGCGCGGCGCGGCGCGCAAAAAAGTTTCCGTTTTGACCGGGAATCGATTTGGGTGGAATCGGCATGCTGAAAAACGTAGGGAAAGACGGGTTTGAAATTCCGGGTCAAACTGGGGTACCCCCGGTGACATACCCAGATTTGGCTGGAATGGCCCTAGGCTGGGCTGGCCAGAACTGATTTTGCCCAGGCGCGCGCGCGGCGCGGCGCGCAAAAAAGTTTCCGTTTTGACCGGCAATCGATTTGGTTGGAATCGGCATGCTGAAAAACGTAGGGAAAGATGGGTTTGAAATTCTGGGTCAAACTGGGGTACCCCCGGTGACATACCCAGGTTTGGCTGGAATGGCCCTGGGCTGGGCTGGCCAGAACTGATTTTGCCCAGGCGCGCGCGCGGCGCGGCGCGCAAAAAAGTTTCCGTTTTGACTGGGAATCGATTTGGGTGGAATCGGCATGCTGAAAAACGGGGGGAAAGGTGGGTTTGAAATTCTGGGTCAAACTGGGGTACCCCCGGTGACATACCCAGATTTGGCTGGAATGGCCCTAGGCTGGGCTGGCCAGAACTGATTTTGCCCAGGCGCGCGCGCGGCGCGGCGCGCAAAAAAGTTTCCGTTGTGACTGGGAATCGATTTGGGTGGAATCGGCATGCTGAAAAACGTAGGGAAAGATGGGTTTGAAATTCTGGGTCAAACTGGGGTACCCCCGGTGACATACCCAGATTTGGCTGGAATGGCCCTAGGCTGGGCTGGCCAGAACTGATTTTGCCCAGGCGCGCGCGCGGCGCGGCGCGCAAAAAAGTTTCCATTTTGACCGGGAATCGATTTGGGTGGAATCGGCATGCTGAAAAACGTAGGGAAAGATGGGTTTGAAATTCTGGGTCAAACTGGGGTACCCCCGGTGACATACCCAGGTTTGGCTGGAATGGCCCTGGGCTGGGCTGGCCAGAACTGATTTTGCCCAGGCGCGCGCGCGGCGCGGCGCGCAAAAAAGTTTCCGTGCTGACCGGGAATCGATTTGGGTGGAATCGGCATGCTGAAAAACGTAGGGAAAGACGGGTTCGAAATTCTGGGTCAAACTGGGGTACCCCCGGTGACATACCCAGATTTGGCTGGAATGGCCCTAGGCTGGGCTGGCCAGAACTGATTTTGCCCAGGCGCGCGCGCGGCGCGGCGCGCAAAAAAGTTTCCATTTTGACCGGGAATCGATTTGGTTGGAATCGGCATGCTGAAAAACGTAGGGAAAGATGGGTTTGAAATTCTGGGTCAAACTGGGGTACCCCCGGTGACATACCCAGGTTTGGCTGGAATGGCCCTGGGCTGGGCTGGCCAGAACTGATTTTGCCCAGGCGCGCGCGCGGCGCGGCGCGCAAAAAAGTTTCCGTTTTGACTGGGAATCGATTTTGGTGGAATCGGCTTGCTGAAAAACGTAGGGAAAGATGGGTTCGAAATTCTGGGTCAAACTGGGGTACCCCCGGTGACATACCCAGATTTGGCTGGAATGGCCCTAGGCTGGGCTGGCCAGAACTGATTTTGCCCAGGCGCGCGCGCGGCGCGGCGCGCAAAAAAGTTTCCGTTTTGACCGGGAATCGATTTGGGTGGAATCGGCATGCTGAAAAACGTAGGGAAAGATGGGTTTGAAATTCTGGGTCAAACTGGGGTACCCCCGGTGACATACCCAGATTTGGCTGGAATGGCCCTAGGCTGGGCTGGCCAGAACTGATTTTGCCCAGGCGCGCGCGCGGCGCGGCGCGCAAAAAAGTTTCCATTTTGACCGGGAATCGATTTGGGTGGAATTGGCATGCTGAAAAACGTAGGGAAAGATGGGTTCGAAATTCTGGGTCAAACTGGGGTACCCCCGGTGACATACCCAGATTTGGCTGGAATGGCCCTAGGCTGGGCTGGCCAGAACTGATTTTGCCCAGGCGCGCGCGCGGCGCGGCGCGCAAAAAAGTTTCCGTTTTGACCGGGAATCGATTTGGGTCGAATCGGCATGCTGAAAAACGTAGGGAAAGATGGGTTTGAAATTCTGGGTCAAACTGGGGTACCCCCGGTGACATACCCAGGTTTGGCTGGAATGGCCCTGGGCTGGGCTGGCCAGAACTGATTTTGCCCAGGCGCGCGCGCGGCGCGGCGCGCAAAAAAGTTTCCGTTTTGACCGGGAATCGATTTGGGTGGAATCGGCATGCTGAAAAACGTAGGGAAAGATGGGTTTGAAATTCTGGGTCAAACTGGGGTACCCCCGGTGACATACCCAGATTTGGCTGGAATGGCCCTAGGCTGGGCTGGCCAGAACTGATTTTGCCCAGGCGCGCGCGCGGCGCGGCGCGCAAAAAAGTTTCCGTTTTGACTGGGAATCGATTTTGGTGGAATCGGCTTGCTGAAAAACGTAGGGAAAGATGGGGTCGAAATTCTGGGTCAAACTGGGGTACCCCCGGTGACATACCCAGATTTGGCTGGAATGGCCCTAGGCTGGGCTGGCCAGAACTGATTTTGCCCAGGCGCGCGCGCGGCGCGGCGCGCAAAAAAGTTTCCGTTTTGACCGGGAATCGATTTGGGTCGAATCGGCATGCTGAAAAACGTAGGGAAAGATGGGTTTGAAATTCTGGGTCAAACTGGGGTACCCCCGGTGACATACCCAGGTTTGGCTGGAATGGCCCTGGGCTGGGCTGGCCAGAACTGATTTTGCCCAGGCGCGCGCGCGGCGCGGCGCGCAAAAAAAGTTTCCCTTTTGACCGGGAATCGATTTGGGTGGAATCGGCATGCTGAAAAACGTAGGGAAAGATGGGTTTGAAATTCTGGGTCAAACTGGGGTACCCCCGGTGGCATACCCAGGTTTGGCTGGAATGGCCCTGGGCTGGGCTGGCCAGAACTGATTTTGCCCAGGCGCGCGCGCGGCGCGGCGCGCAAAAAAGTTTCCGTTTTGACCGGGAATCGATTTGGGTGGAATCGGCATGCTGAAAAACGTAGGGAAAGATGGGTTTGAAATTCTGGGTCAAACTGGGGTACCCCCGGTGACATACCCAGATTTGGCTGGAATGGCCCTAGGCTGGGCTGGCCAGAACTGATTTTGCCCAGGCGCGCGCGCGGCGCGGCGCGCAAAAAAGTTTCCGTTTTGACCGGGAATCGATTTGGGTGGAATCGGCATGCTGAAAAACGTAGGGAAAGATGGGTTCGAAATTCTGGGTCAAACTGGGGTACCCCCGGTGACATACCCAGATTTGGCTGGAATGGCCCTAGGCTGGGCTGGCCAGAACTGATTTTGCCCAGGCGCGCGCGCGGCGCGGCGCGTAAAAACGTTTCCGTTTTGACCGGGAATTGATTTGGGTGGAATCGGCATGCTGAAAAACGTAGGGAAAGATGGGTTTGAAATTCTGGGTCAAACTGGGGTACCCCCGGTGATATACCCAGATTTGGCTGGAATGGCCCTAGGCTGGGCTGGCCAGAACTGATTTTGCCCAGGCGCGCGCGCGGCGCGGCGCGCAAAAAAGTTTCCATTTTGACCGGGAATCGATTTGGGTGGAATCGGCATGCTGAAAAACGTAGGGAAAGATGGGTTCGAAATTCTGGGTCAAACTGGGGTACCCCCGGTGACATACCCAGATTTGGCTGGAATGGCCCTAGGCTGGGCTGGCCAGAACTGATTTTGCCCAGGCGCGCGCGCGGCGCGGCGCGCAAAAAAGTTTCCGTTTTGACCGGGAATCGATTTGGGTCGAATCGGCATGCTGAAAAACGTAGGGAAAGATGGGTTTGAAATTCTGGGTCAAACTGGGGTACCCCCGGTGACATACCCAGGTTTGGCTGGAATGGCCCTGGGCTGGGCTGGCCAGAACTGATTTTGCCCAGGCGCGCGCGCGGCGCGGCGCGCAAAAAAGTTTCCGTTTTGACCGGGAATCGATTTGGGTGGAATCGGCATGCTGAAAAACGTAGGGAAAGATGGGTTTGAAATTCTGGGTCAAACTGGGGTACCCCCGGTGACATACCCAGGTTTGGCTGGAATGGCCCTAGGCTGGGCTGGCCAGAACTGACTTTGCCCAGGCGCGCGCGCGGCGCGCCGCGCAAAAAAGTTTCCGTTTTGACTGGGAATCGATTTTGGTGGAATCGGCATGCTGAAAAACGTAGGGAAAGATGGGTTTGAAATTCTGGGTCAAACTGGGGTACCCCCGGTGACATACCCAGATTTGGCTGGAATGGCCCTGGGCTGGGCTGGCCAGAACTGATTTTGCCCAGGCGCGCGGGCGGCGCGGCGCGCAAAAAAGTTTCCGTTTTGACCGGGAATCGATTTGGGTGGAATCGGCATGCTGAAAAACGTAGGGAAAGATGGGTTTGAAATTCTGGGTCAAACTGGGGTACCCCCGGTGACATACCCAGATTTGGCTGGAATGGCCCTAGGCTGGGCTGGCCAGAACTGATTTTGCCCAGGCGCGCGCGCGGCGCGGCGCGCAAAAAAGTTTCCGTTTTGACCGGGAATCGATTTGGGTGGAATCGGCATGCTGAAAAACGTAGGGAAAGATGGGTTTGAAATTCTGGGTCAAACTGGGGTACCCCCGGTGACATACCCAGATTTGGCTGGAATGGCCCTAGGCTGGGCTGGCCAGAACTGATTTTGCCCAGGCGCGCGCGCGGCGCGGCGCGTAAAAACGTTTCTGTTTTGACCGGGAATTGATTTGGGTGGAATCGGCATGCTGAAAAACGTAGGGAAAGATGGGTTTGAAATTCTGGGTCAAACTGGGGTACCCCCGGTGACATACCCAGATTTGGCTGGAATGGCCCTAGGCTGGGCTGGCCAGAACTGATTTTGCCCAGGCGCGCGCGCGGCGCGGCGCGCAAAAAAGTTTCCATTTTGACCGGGAATCGATTTGGGTGGAATCGGCATGCTGAAAAACGTAGGGAAAGATGGGTTCGAAATTCTGGGTCAAACTGGGGTACCCCCGGTGACATACCCAGATTTGGCTGGAATGGCCCTAGGCTGGGCTGGCCAGAACTGATTTTGCCCAGGCGCGCGCGCGGCGCGGCGCGCAAAAAAGTTTCCGTTTTGACCGGGAATCGATTTGGGTCGAATCGGCATGCTGAAAAACGTAGGGAAAGATGGGTTTGAAATTCTGGGTCAAACTGGGGTACCCCCGGTGACATACCCAGGTTTGGCTGGAATGGCCCTGGGCTGGGCTGGCCAGAACTGATTTTGCCCAGGCGCGCGCGCGGCGCGGCGCGCAAAAAAGTTTCCGTTTTGACCGGGAATCGATTTGGATGGAATCGGCATGCTGAAAAACGTAGGGAAAGATGGGTTTGAAATTCTGGGTCAAACTGGGGTACCCCCGGTGACATACCCAGGTTTGGCTGGAATGGCCCTAGGCTGGGCTGGCCAGAACTGACTTTGCCCAGGCGCGCGCGCGGCGCGCCGCGCAAAAAAGTTTCCGTTTTGACTGGGAATCGATTTTGGTGGAATCGGCATGCTGAGAAAAGTAGGGAAAGATGGGTTTGAAATTCTGGGTCAAACTGGGGCACCCCCGGTGACATACCCAGATTTGGCTGGAATGGCCCTGGGCTGGGCTGGCCAGAACTGATTTTGCCCAGGCGCGCGGGCGGCGCGGCGCGCAAAAAAGTTTCCGTTTTGACCGGGAATCGATTTGGGTCGAATCGGCATGCTGAAAAACGTAGGGAAAGATGGGTTTGAAATTCTGGGTCAAACTGGGGTACCCCCGGTGACATACCCAGGTTTGGCTGGAATGGCCCTGGGCTGGGCTGGCCAGAACTGATTTTGCCCAGGCGCGCGCGCGGCGCGGCGCGCAAAAAAGTTTCCGTTTTGACCGGGAATCGATTTGGGTGGAATCGGCATGCTGAAAAACGTAGGGAAAGATGGGTTTGAAATTCTGGGTCAAACTGGGGTACCCCCGGTGACATACCCAGATTTGGCTGGAATGGCCCTAGGCTGGGCTGGCCAGAACTGATTTTGCCCAGGCGCGCGCGCGGCGCGGCGCGCAAAAAAGTTTCCGTTTTGACTGGGAATCGATTTGGGTGGAATCGGCATGCTGAAAAACGTAGGGAAAGATGGGTTTGAAATTCTGGGTCAAACTGGGGTACCCCCGGTGACATACCCAGATTTGGCTGGAATGGCCCTAGGCTGGGCTGGCCAGAACTGATTTTGCCCAGGCGCGCGCGCGGCGCGGCGCGCAAAAAAGTTTCCGTTTTGACCGGGAATCGATTTGGGTGGAATCGGCATGCTGAAAAACGTAGGGAAAGATGGGTTTGAAATTCTGGGTCAAACTGGGGTACCCCCGGTGACATACCCAGGTTTGGCTGGAATGGCCCTGGGCTGGGCTGGCCAGAACTGATTTTGCCCAGGCGCGCGCGCGGCGCGGCGCGCAAAAAAGTTTCCGTTTTGACCGGGAATCGATTTGGGTGGAATCGGCATGCTGAAAAACGTAGGGTAAGATGGGTTTGAAATTCTGGGTCAAACTGGGGTACCCCCGGTGACATACCCAGATTTGGCTGGAATGGCCCTAGGCTGGGCTGGCCAGAACTGATTTTGCCCAGGCGCGCGCGCGGCGCGGCGCGCAAAAAAGTTTCCGTTTTGACCGGGAATCGATTTGGGTGGAATCGGCATGCTGAAAAATGTAGGGAAAGATGGGTTTGAAAGTCTGGGTCAAACTGGGGTACCCCCGGTGACATACCCAGATTTGGCTGGAATGGCCCTAGGCTGGGCTGGCCAGAACTGATTTTGCCCAGGCGCGCGCGCGGCGCGGCGCGTAAAAACGTTTCCGTTTTGACCGGGAATCGATTTGGGTGGAATCGGCATGCTGAAAAACGTAGGGAAAGATGGGTTTGAAATTCTGGGTCAAACTGGGGTACCCCCGGTGACATACCCAGGTTTGGCTGGAATGGCCCTGGGCTGGGCTGGCCAGAACTGATTTTGCCCAGGCGCGCGCGCGGCGCGGCGCGCAAAAAAGTTTCCGTTTTGACCGGGAATCGATTTGGGTGGAATCGGCATGCTGAAAAACGTAGGAGAAGATGGGTTTGAAATTCTGGGTCAAACTGGGGTACCCCCGGTGACATACCCAGATTTGGCTGGAATGGCCGTGGGCTGGGCTGGCCAGAACTGATTTTGCCCAGGCGTGCGCGCGGCGCGGCGCGCGAAAAAGTGTCCATTTTGACCGGGAAACGATTTGGGTGGAATCGGCATGCTGAAAAACGTAGGGAAAGATGGGTTCGAAATTCTGGGTCAAACTGGGGTACCCCCGGTGACATACCCAGATTTGGCTGGAATGGCCCTAGGCTGGGCTGGCCAGAACTGATTTTGCCCAGGCGCGCGCGCGGCGCGGCGCGCAAAAAAGTTTCCGTTTTGACCGGGAATCGATTTGGGTCGGATCGGCATGCTGAAAAACGTAGGGAAAGATGGGTTTGAAATTCTGGGTCAAACTGGGGTACCCCCGGTGACATACCCAGGTTTGACTGGAATGGCCCTGGGCTGGGCTGGCCAGAACTGATTTTGCCCAGGCGCGCGCGCGGCGCGGCGCGCAAAAAAGTTTCCGTTTTGACCGGGAATCGATTTGGGTGGAATCGGCATGCTGAAAAACGTAGGGAAAGATGGGTTTGAAATTCTGGGTCAAACTGGGGTACCCCCGGTGATATACCCAGATTTGGCTGGAATGGCCCTAGGCTGGGCTGGCCAGAACTGATTTTGCCCGGGCGCGCGCGCGGCGCGGCGCGCAAAAAAGTTTCCGTTTGGACCGGGAATCGATTTGGGTGGAATCGGCATGCTGAAAAACGTAGGGAAAGATGGGTTTGAAATTCTGGGTCAAACTGGGGTACCCCCGGTGACATACCCAGATTTGGCTGGAATGGCCCTAGGCTGGGCTGGCCAGAACTGATTTTGCCCAGGCGCGCGCGCGGCGCGGCGCGCAAAAAAGTTTCCGTTTTGACCGGGAATCGATTTGGGTGGAATCAGCATGCTGAAAAACGTAGGGAAAGATGGGTTTGAAATTCTGGGTCAAACTGGGGTACCCCCGGTGACATACCCAGATTTGGCTGGAATGGCCCTAGGCTGGGCTGGCCAGAACTGATTTTGCCCAGGCGCGCGCGCGGCGCGGCGCGCAAAAAATTTCCGTTTTGACCGGGAATCGATTTGGGTGGAATCGGCATGCTGAAAAACGGAGGGAAAGATGGGTTTCAAATTCTGGGTCAAACTGGGGTACCCCCGGTGACATACCCAGATTTGGCTGGAATGGCCCTAGGCTGGGCTGGCCAGAACTGATTTTGCCCAGGCGCGCGCGCGGCGCGGCGCGCAAAAAAGTTTCCGTTTTGACCAGGAATCGATTTGGGTGGAATCGGCATGCTGAAAAACGTAGGGAAAGATGGGTTTGAAATTCTGGGTGAAAACTGGGGTACCCCCGGTGACATACCCAGATTTGGCTGGTATGGCCCTAGGCTGGGCTGGCCAGAACTGATTTTGCCCAGGCGCGCGCGCGGCGCGGCGCGCAAAAAAGTTTCCGTTTTGACCGGGAAGAGATTTGGGTGGAATCAGCATGCTGAAAAACGTAGGGAAAGATGGGTTTGAAATTCTGGGTCAAACTGGGGTACCCCCGGTGACATACCCAGATTTGGCTGGAATGGCCCTAGGCTGGGCTGGCCAGAACTGATTTTGCCCAGGCGCGCGCGCGGCGCGGCGCGCAAAAAAGTTTCCGTTTTGACCGGGAATCGATTTGGGTGGAATCGGCATGCTGAAAAACGTAGGGAAAGATGGGTTTGAAATTCTGGGTCAAACTGGGGTACCCCCGGTGACATACCCAGGTTTGGCTGGAATGGCCCTGGGCTGGGCTGGCCAGAACAGATTTTGCCCAGGCGCGCGCGCGGCGCGGCGCGCAAAAAAGTTTCCGTTTTGACCGGGAATCGATTTGGGTGGAATCGGCATGCTGAAAAACGTAGGGAAAGATGGGTTTGAAATTCTGGGTCAAACTGGGGTACCCCCGGTGATATACCCAGATTTGGCTGGAATGGCCCTAGGCTGGGCTGGCCAGAACTGATTTTGCCCAGGCGCGCGCGCGGCGCGGCGCGCAAAAAAGTTTCCGTTTTGACCGGGAATCGATTTGGGTGGAATCGGCATGCTGAAAAACGTAGGGAAAGATGGGTTTGAAATTCTGGGTCAAACTGGGGTACCCCCGGTGACATACCCAGATTTGGCTGGAATGGCCCTAGGCTGGGCTGGCCAGAACTGATTTTGCCCAGGCGCGCGCGCGGCGCGGCGCGCAAAAAAGTTTCCGTTTTGACCGGGAATCGATTTGGGTGGAATCAGCATGTTGAAAAACGTAGGGAAAGATGGGTTTGAAATTCTGGGTCAAACTGGGGTACCCCCGGTGACATACCCAGATTTGGCTGGAATGGCCCTAGGCTGGGCTGGCCAGAACTGATTTTGCCCAGGCGCGCGCGCGGCGCGGCGCGCAAAAAATTTCCGTTTTGACCGGGAATCGATTTGGGTGGAATCGGCATGCTGAAAAACGGAGGGAAAGATGGGTTTCAAATTCTGGGTCAAACTGGGGTACCCCCGGTGACATACCCAGATTTGGCTGGAATGGCCCTAGGCTGGGCTGGCCAGAACTGATTTTGCCCAGGCGCGCGCGCGGCGCGGCGCGCAAAAAAGTTTCCGTTTTGACCAGGAATCGATTTGGGTGGAATCGGCATGCTGAAAAACGTAGGGAAAGATGGGTTTGAAATTCTGGGTGAAAACTGGGGTACCCCCGGTGACATACCCAGATTTGGCTGGAATGGCCCTAGGCTGGGCTGGCCAGAACTGATTTTGCCCAGGCGCGCGCGCGGCGCGGCGCGCAAAAAAGTTTCCGTTTTGACCGGGAAGAGATTTGGGTGGAATCAGCATGCTGAAAAACGTAGGGAAAGATGGGTTTGAAATTCTGGGTCAAACTGGGGTACCCCCGGTGACATACCCAGATTTGGCTGGAATGGCCCTAGGCTGGGCTGGCCAGAACTGATTTTGCCCAGGCGCGCGCGCGGCGCGGCGCGCAAAAAAGTTTCCGTTTTGACCGGGAATCAATTTGGGTGGAATCGGCATGCTGAAAAACGTAGGGAAAGATGGGTTTGAAATTCTTGGTCAAACTGGGGTACCCCCGGTGACATACCCAGATTTGGCTGGAATGGCCCTAGGCTGGGCTGGCCAGAACTGATTTTGCCCAGGCGCGCGCGCGGCGCGGCGCGCAAAAAAGTTTCCGTTTTGACCGGGAATCGATTTGGGTGGAATCGGCATGCTGAAAAACGTAGGGAAAGATGGGTTTGAAATTCTGGGTCAAACTGGGGTACCCCCGGTGACATACCCAGATTTGGCTGGAATGGCCCTGGGCTGGGCTGGCCAGAACTGATTTTGCCCAGGCGCGCGCGCGGCGCGGCGCGCAAAAAAGTTTCCGTTTTGACCGGGAATCGATTTGGGTGGAATCGGCATGCTGAAAAACGTAGGGAAAGATGGGTTTGAAATTCTGGGTCAAACTGGGGTACCCCCGGTGACATACCCAGATTTGGCTGGAATGGCCCTAGGCTGGGCTGGCCAGAACTGATTTTGCCCAGGCGCGCGCGCGGCGCGGCGCGCAAAAAAGTTTCCGTTTTGACCGGGAATCGATTTGGGTGGAATCGGCATGCTGAAAAACGTAGGGAAAGATGGGTTTGAAAGTCTGGGTCAAACTGGGGTACCCCCGGTGACATACCCAGATTTGGCTGGAATGGCCCTAGGCTGGGCTGGCCAGAACTGATTTTGCCCAGGCGCGCGCGCGGCGCGGCGCGTAAAAACGTTTCCGTTTTGACCGGGAATCGATTTGGGTGGAATCGGCATGCTGAAAAACGTAGGGAAAGATGGGTTTGAAATTCTGGGTCAAACTGGGGTACCCCCGGTGACATACCCAGGTTTGGCTGGAATGGCCCTAGGCTGGGCTGGCCAGAACTGATTTTGCCCAGGCGCGCGCGCGGCGCGGCGCGCAAAAAAGTTTCCGTTTTGACCGGGAATCGATTTGGGTGGAATCGGCATGCTGAAAAACGTAGGAGAAGATGGGTTTGAAATTCTGGGTCAAACTGGGGTACCCCCGGTGACATACCCAGATTTGGCTGGAATGGCCGTGGGCTGGGCTGGCCAGAACTGATTTTGCCCAGGCGTGCGCGCGGCGCGGCGCGCGAAAAAGTGTCCATTTTGACCGGGAAACGATTTGGGTGGAATCGGCATGCTGAAAAACGTAGGGAAAGATGGGTTCGAAATTCTGGGTCAAACTGGGGTACCCCCGGTGACATACCCAGGTTTGGCTGGAATGGCCCTAGGCTGGGCTGGCCAGAACTGATTTTGCCCAGGCGCGCGCGCGGCGCGGCGCGCAAAAAAGTTTCCGTTTTGACCGGGAATCGATTTGGGTGGAATCGGCATGCTGAAAAACGTAGGGAAAGATGGGTTTGAAATTCTGGGTCAAACTGGGGTACCCCCGGTGACATACCCAGGTTTGGCTGGAATGGCCCTGGGCTGGGCTGGCCAGAACTGATTTTGCCCAGGCGCGCGCGCGGCGCGGCGCGCAAAAAAGTTTCCGTTTTGACCGGGAATCGATTTGGGTCGAATCGGCATGCTGAAAAACGTAGGGAAAGATGGGTTTGAAATTCTGGGTCAAACTGGGGTACCCCCGGTGACATACCCAGGTTTGGCTGGAATGGCCCTGGGCTGGGCTGGCCAGAACTGATTTTGCCCAGGCGCGCGCGCGGCGCGGCGCGCAAAAAAGTTTCCGTTTTGACCGGGAATCGATTTGGGTGGAATCGGCATGCTGAAAAACATAGGGACAGATGGGTTTGAAATTCTGGGTCAAACTGGGGTACCCCCGGTGACATACCCAGATTTGGCTGGAATGGCCCTAGGCTGGGCTGGCCAGAACTGATTTTGCCCAGGCGCGCGCGCGGCGCGGCGCGCAAAAAAGTTTCCGTTTTGACCGGGAATCGATTTGGGTGGAATCGGCATGCTGAAAAACGTAGGGAAAGATGGGTTTGAAATTCTGGGTCAAACTGGGGTACCCCCGGTGACACACCCAGATTTGGCTGGAATGGCCCTAGGCTGGGCTGGCCAGAACTGATTTTGCCCAGGCGCGCGCGCGGCGCGGCGCGCAAAAAAGTTTCCGTTTTGACCGGGAATCGATTTGGGTGGAATCAGCATGCTGAAAAACGTAGGGAAAGATGGGTTTGAAATTCTGGGTCAAACTGGGGTACCCCCGGTGACATACCCAGATTTGGCTGGAATGGCCCTGGGCTGGGGGGGCCAGAACTGATTTTGCCCAGGCGCGCGCGCGGCGCGGCGCGCAAAAAATTTCCGTTTTGACCGGGAATCGATTTGGGTGGAATCGGCATGCTGAAAAACGGAGGGAAAGATGGGTTTGAAATTCTGGGTCAAACTGGGGTACCCCCGGTGACATACCCAGATTTGGCTGGAATGGCCCTAGGCTGGGCTGGCCAGAACTGATTTTGCCCAGGCGCGCGCGCGGCGCGGCGCGCAAAAAAGTTTCCGTTTTGACCGGGAATCGATTTGGGTGGAATCGGCATGCTGAAAAACGTAGGGAAAGATGGGTTTGAAATTCTGGGTGAAAACTGGGGTACCCCCGGTGACATACCCAGATTTGGCTGGAATGGCCCTAGGCTGGGCTGGCCAGAACTGATTTTGCCCAGGCGCGCGCGCGGCGCGGCGCGCAAAAAAGTTTCCGTTTTGACCGGGAAGAGATTTGGGTGGAATCGGCATGCTGAAAAACGTAGGGAAAGATGGGTTTGAAATTCTGGGTCAAACTGGGGTACCCCCGGTGACATACCCAGATTTGGCTGGAATGGCCCTGGGCTGGGCTGGCCAGAACTGATTTTGCCCAGGCGCGCGCGCGGCGCGGCGCGCAAAAAAGTTTCCGTTTTGACCGGGAATCGATTTGGGTGGAATCGGCATGCTGAAAAACGTAGGGAAAGATGGGTTTGAAATTCTGGGTCAAACTGGGGTACCCCCGGTGACATACCCAGGTTTGGCTGGAATGGCCCTGGGCTGGGCTGGCCAGAACTGATTTTGCCCAGGCGCGCGCGCGGCGCGGCGCGCAAAAAAGTTTCCGTTTTGACCGGGAATCGATTTGGGTGGAATCGGCATGCTGAAAAACGTAGGGAAAGATGGGTTTGAAATTCTGGGTCAAACTGGGGTACCCCCGGTGACATACCCAGATTTGGCTGGAATGGCCCTGGGCTGGGCTGGCCACAACTGATTTTGCCCAGGCGCGCGCGCGGCGCGGCGCGCAAAAAAGTTTCCGTTTTGACCGGGAATCGATTTGGGTGGAATCGGCATGCTGAAAAACGTAGGGAAAGATGGGTTTGAAATTCTGGGTCAAACTGGGGTACCCCCGGTGACATACCCAGGTTTGGCTGGAATGGCCCTGGGCTGGGCTGGCCAGAACTGATTTTGCCCAGGCGCGCGCGCGGCGCGGCGCGCAAAAAAGTTTCCGTTTTGACCGGGAATCGATTTGGGTGGAATCGGCATGCTGAAAAACGTAGGGAAAGATGGGTTTGAAATTCTGGGTCAAACTGGGGTACCCCCGGTGACATACCCAGATTTGGCTGGAATGGCCCTAGGCTGGGCTGGCCAGAACTGATTTTGCCCAGGCGCGCGCGCGGCGCGGCGCGCAAAAAAGTTTCCGTTTTGACCGGGAATCGATTTGGGTGGAATCGGCATGCTGAAAAACGTAGGAGAAGATGGGTTTGAAATTCTGGGTCAAACCGGGGTACCCCCGGTGACATACCCAGATTTGGCTGGAATGGCCCTAGGCTGGGCTGGCCAGAACTGATTTTGCCCAGGCGCGCGCGCGGCGCGGCGCGCAAAAAAGTTTCCGTTTTGACCGGGAATCGATTTGGGTGGAATCGGCATGCTGAAAAACGTAGGGAAAGATGGGTTTGAAATTCTGGGTCAAACTGGGGTACCCCCGGTGACATACCCAGGTTTGGCTGGAATGGCCCTGGGCTGGGCTGGCCAGAACTGATTTTGCCCAGGCGCGCGCGCGGCGCGGCGCGCAAAAAAGTTTCCGTTTTGACCGGGAATCGATTTGGGTGGAATCGGCATGCTGAAAAACGTAGGGAAAGATGGGTTTGAAATTCTGGGTCAAACTGGGGTACCCCCGGTGACATACCCAGATTTGGCTGGAATGGCCCTGGGCTGGGCTGGCCAGAACTGATTTTGCCCAGGCGCGCGCGCGGCGCGGCGCGCAAAAAAGTTTCCGTTTTGACCGGGAATCGATTTGGGTGGAATCGGCATGCTGAAAAACGTAGGGAAAGATGGGTTTGAAATTCTGGGTCAAACTGGGGTACCCCCGGTGACATACCCAGATTTGGCTGGAATGGCCCTGGGCTGGGCTGGCCACAACTGATTTTGCCCAGGCGCGCGCGCGGCGCGGCGCGCAAAAAAGTTTCCGTTTTGACCGGGAATCGATTTGGGTGGAATCGGCATGCTGAAAAACGTAGGGAAAGATGGGTTTGAAATTCTGGGTCAAACTGGGGTACCCCCGGTGACATACCCAGATTTGGCTGGTATGGCCCTAGGCTGGGCTGGCCAGAACTGATTTTGCCCAGGCGCGCGCGCGGCGCGGCGCGCAAAAGAGTTTCCGTTTTGACCGGGAATCGATTTGGGTGGAATCGGCATGCTGAAAAACGTAGGGAAAGATGGGTTTGAAATTCTGGGTCAAACTGGGGTACCCCCGGTGACATACCCAGGTTTGGCTGGAATGGCCCTGGGCTGGGCTGGCCAGAACTGATTTTGCCCAGGCGCGCGCGCGGCGCGGCGCGCAAAAGAGTTTCCGTTTTGACCGGGAATCGATTTGGGTGGAATCGGCATGCTGAAAAACGTAGGGAAAGATGGGTTTGAAATTCTGGGTCAAACTGGGGTACCCACGGTGGCATACCCAGGTTTGGCTGGAATGGCCCTAGGCCGGGGTGGCCAGAACTGATTTTGCCCAGGCGCGCGCGCGGCGCGGCGCGCAAAAAAGTTTCCGTTTTGACCGGGAATCCATTTGGGTGGAATCGGCATGCTGAAAAACGTAGTGAAAGATGGGTTTGAAATTCTGGGTCAAACTGGGGTACCCCCGGTGACATACCCAGATTTGGCTGGAATGGCCCTAGGCTGGGCTGGCCAGAACTGATTTTGCCCAGGCGCGCGCGCGGCGCGGCGCGCAAAAAAGTTTCCGTTGTGACCGGGAATCGATTTGGGTGGAATCGGCATGCTGAAAAACGTAGGGAAAGATGGGTTTGAAATTCTGGGTCAAACTGGGGTACCCCCGGTGACATACCCAGATTTGGCTGGAATGGCCCTAGGCTGGGCTGGCCAGAACTGATTTTGCCCAGGCGCGCGCGCGGCGCGGCGCGCAAAAAAATTTCCGTTTTGACCGGGAATCGATTTGGGTGGAATCGGCATGCTGAAAAACGTAGGGAAAGATGGGTTTGAAATTCTGGGTCAAACTGGGGTACCCCCGGTGAAATACCCAGATTTGGCTGGAATGGCCGTGGGCTGGGCTGGCCAGAACTGATTTTGCCCAGGCGCGCGCGCGGCGCGGCGCGCGAAAAAGTCTCCGTTTTGACCGGGAATCGATTTGGGTGGAATCGGCATGCTGAAAAACGTAGGGAAAGATGGGTTTGAAATTCTGGGTCAAACTGGGGTACCCCTGGTGACATACCCAGATTTGGCTGGAATGGCCCTAGGCTGGGCTGGCCAGAACTGATTTTGCCCAGGCGCGCGCGCGGCGCGGCGCGCAAAAAAGTTTCCGTTTTGACCTGGAATCGATTTGGGTGGAATCGGCATGCTGAAAAACGTAGTGAAAGATGGGTTCAAAATTCTGGGTCAAACTGGGGTACCCCCGGTGACATACCCAGGTTTGGCTGGAATGGCCCTGGGCTGGGCTGGCCAGAACTGATTTTGCCCAGGCGCGCGCGCGGCGCGGCACGCAAAAAAGTTTCCGTTTTGACCGGGAATCGATTTGGGTGGAATCGGCATGCTGAAAAACGTAGGGAAAGATGGGTTTGAAATTCTGGGTCAAACTGGGGTACCCCCGGTGACATACCCAGATTTGGCTGGAATGGCCCTAGGCTGGGCTGGCCAGAACTGATTTTGCCCAGGCGCGCGCGCGGCGCGGCGCGCAAAAAAGTTTCCGTTTTGACCGGGAATCGATTTGGGTGGAATCGGCATGCTGAAAAACGTAGGGAAAGATGGGTTTGAAATTCTGGGTCAAACTGGGGTACCCCCGGTGACATACCCAGATTTGGCTGGAATGGCCCTAGGCTGGGCTGGCCAGAACTGATTTTGCCCAGGCGCACGCGCGGCGCGGCGCGCAAAAAAGTTTCCATTTTGACCGGGAATCGATTTGGGTGGAATCGGCATGCTGAAAAACGTAGGGAAAGATGGGTTTGAAATTCTGGGTCAAACTGGGGTACCCCCGGTGACATACCCAGATTTGGCTGGAATGGCCCTGGGCTGGGCTGGCCAGAACTGATTTTGCCCAGGCGCGCGCGCGGCGCAGCGCGCAAAAAAGTTTCTGTTTTGACCGGGAATCGATTTGGGTGGAATCGGCATGCTGAAAAACGTAGGGAAAGATGGGTTTGAAATTCTGGGTCAAACTGGGGTACCCCCGGTGACATACCCAGATTTGGCTGGAATGGCCCTAGGCTGGGCTGGCCAGAACTGATTTTGCCCAGGCGCGCGCGCGGCGCGGGGCGCGAAAAAGTTTCCGTTTTGACCGGGAATCGATTTGGGTGGAATCGGCATGCTGAAAAACATAGGGAAAGATGGGTTCGAAATTCTGGGTCAAACTGGGGTACCCCCGGTGACATACCCAGATTTGGCTGGAATGGCCCTAGAATGGGCTGGCCAGAACTGATTTTGCCCAGGCGCGCGCGCGGCGCGGCGCGCAAAAAAGTTTCCGTTTTGACCGGGAATCGATTTGGGTGGAATCGGCATGCTGAAAAACGTACGGAAAGATGGGTTTGAAATTCTGGGTCAAACTGGGGTACCCCCGGTGACATACCCAGGTTTGGCTGGAATGGCCCTGGGCTGGGCTGGCCAGAACTGATTTTGCCCAGGCGCGCGCGCAAAAAAGTTTCAGTTTTGACCGGGAATCGATTTGGGTGGAATCGGCATGCTGAAAAACGTAGGGAAAGATGGGTTTGAAATTCTGGGTCAAACTGGGGTACCCCCGGTGACATACCCAGATTTGGCTGGAATGGCCCTAGGCTGGGCTGGCCAGAACTGATTTTGCCCAGGCGCGCGCGCGGCGCGGCGCGCAAAAAAATTTCCGTTTTGACCGGGAATCGATTTGGGTGGAATCGGCATGCTGAAAAACGTAGGGAAAGATGGGTTTGAAATTCTGGGTCAAACTGGGGTACCCCCGGTGAAATACCCAGATTTGGCTGGAATGGCCGTGGGCTGGGCTGGCCAGAACTGATTTTGCCCAGGCGCGCGCGCGGCGCGGCGCGCGAAAAAGTTTCCGTTTTGACCGGGAATCGATTTGGGTGGAATCGGCATGCTGAAAAACGTAGGGAAAGATGGGTTTGAAATTCTGGGTCAAACTGGGGTACCCCTGGTGACATACCCAGATTTGGCTGGAATGGCCCTAGGCTGGGCTGGCCAGAACTGATTTTGCCCAGGCGCGCGCGCGGCGCGGCGCGCAAAAAAGTTTCCGTTTTGACCGGGAATCAATTTGGGTGGAATCGGCATGCTGAAAAACGTAGTGAAAGATGGGTTCAAAATTCTGGGTCAAACTGGGGTACCCCCGGTGACATACCCAGGTTTGGCTGGAATGGCCCTGGGCTGGGCTGGCGAGAACTGATTTTGCCCAGGCGCGCGCGCGGCGCGGCACGCAAAAAAGTTTCCGTTTTGACCGGGAATCGATTTGGGTGGAATCGGCATGCTGAAAAACGTAGGGAAAGATGGGTTTGAAATTCTGGGTCAAACTGGGGTACCCCCGGTGACATACCCAGATTTGGCTGGAATGGCCCTAGGCTGGGCTGGCCAGAACTGATTTTGCCCAGGCGCGCGCGCGGCGCGGCGCGCAAAAAAGTTTCCGTTTTGACCGGGAATCGATTTGGGTGGAATCGGCATGCTGAAAAACGTAGGGAAAGATGGGTTTGAAATTCTGGGTCAAACTGGGGTACCCCCGGTGACATACCCAGATTTGGCTGGAATGGCCCTAGGCTGGGCTGGCCAGAACTGATTTTGCCCAGGCGCGCGCGCGGCGCGGCGCGCAAAAAAGTTTCCATTTTGACCGGGAATCGATTTGGGTGGAATCGGCATGCTGAAAAACGTAGGGAAAGATGGGTTTGAAATTCTGGGTCAAACTGGGGTACCCCCGGTGACATACCCAGATTTGGCTGGAATGGCCCTGGGCTGGGCTGGCCAGAACTGATTTTGCCCAGGCGCGCGCGCGGCGCAGCGCGCAAAAAAGTTTCTGTTTTGACCGGGAATCGATTTGGGTGGAATCGGCATGCTGAAAAACGTAGGGAAAGATGGGTTTGAAATTCTGGGTCAAACTGGGGTACCCCCGGTGACATACCCAGATTTGGCTGGAATGGCCCTGGGCTGGGCTGGCCAGAACTGATTTTGCCCAGGCGCGCGCGCGGCGCGGCGCGCAAAAAAGTTTCCGTTTTGACCGGGAATCGATTTGGGTGGAATCGGCATGCTGAAAAACGTAGGGAAAGATGGGTTTGAAATTCTGGGTCAAACTGGGGTACCCCCGGTGACATACCCAGATTTGGCTGGAATGGCCCTAGGCTGGGCTGGCCAGAACTGATTTTGCCCAGGCGCGCGCGCGGCGCGGGGCACGAAAAAGTTTCCGTTTTGACCGGGAATCGATTTGGGTGGAATCGGCATGCTGAAAAACATAGGGAAAGATGGGTTCGAAATTCTGGGTCAAACTGGGGTACCCCCGGTGACATACCCAGATTTGGCTGGAATGGCCCTAGAATGGGCTGGCCAGAACTGATTTTGCCCAGGCGCGCGCGCGGCGCGGCGCGCAAAAAAGTTTCCGTTTTGACCGGGAATCGATTTGGGTGGAATCGGCATGCTGAAAAACGTAGGGAAAGATGGGTTTGAAATTCTGGGTCAAACTGGGGTACCCCCGGTGACATACCCAGGTTTGGCTGGAATGGCCCTGGGCTGGGCTGGCCAGAACTGATTTTGCCCAGGCGCGCGCGCAAAAAAGTTTCAGTTTTGACCGGGAATCGATTTGGGTGGAATCGGCATGCTGAAAAACGTAGGGAAAGATGGGTTTGAAATTCTGGGTCAAACTGGGGTACCCCCGGTGACATACCCAGATTTGGCTGGAATGGCCCTAGGCTGGGCTGGCCAGAACTGATTTTGCCCAGGCGCGCGCGCGGCGCGGCGCGCAAAAAAGTTTCCGTTTTGACCGGGAATCGATTTGGGTGGAATCGGCATGCTGAAAAACGTAGGGAAAGATGGGTTTGAAATTCTGGGTCAAACTGGGGTACCCCCGGTGACATACCCAGATTTGGCTGGAATGGCCCTAGGCTGGGCATGGCCAGAACTGATTTTGCCCAGGCGCGCGCGCGGCGCGGCGCGCAAAAAAGTTTCCGTTTTGACCGGGAATGGATTTGGGTGGAATCGGCATGCTGAAAAACGTAGGGAAAGATGGGTTTGAAATTCTGGGTCAAACTGGGGTACCCCCGGTGACATACCCAGGTTTGGCTGGAATGGCCCTGGGCTGGGCTGGCCAGAACTGATTTTGCCCAGGCGCGCGCGCGGCGCGGCAGGCAAAAAAGTTTCCGTTTTGACCGGGAATCGATTTGGGTGGAATCGGCATGCTGAAAAACATAGGGAAAGATGGGTTTGAAATTGTGGGTCAAACTGGGGTACCCCCGGTGACATACCCAGATTTGGCTGGAATGGCCCTAGGCTGGGCTGGCCAGAACTGATTTTGCCCAGGCGCGCGCGCGGCGCGGGGCGCGAAAAAGTTTCCGTTTTGACCGGGAATCGATTTGGGTGGAATCGGCATGCTGAAAAACATAGGGAAAGATGGGTTCGAAATTCTGGGTCAAACTGGGGTACCCCCGGTGACATACCCAGATTTGGCTGGAATGGCCCTAGAATGGGCTGGCCAGAACTGATTTTGCCCAGGCGCGCGCGCGGCGCGGCGCGCAAAAAAGTTTCCGTTTTGACCGGGAATCGATTTGGGTGGAATCGGCATGCTGAAAAACGTAGGGAAAGATGGGTTTGAAATTCTGGGTCAAACTGGGGTACCCCCGGTGACATACCCAGGTTTGGCTGGAATGGCCCTGGGCTGGGCTGGCCAGAACTGATTTTGCCCAGGCGCGCGCGCAAAAAAGTTTCAGTTTTGACCGGGAATCGATTTGGGTGGAATCGGCATGCTGAAAAACGTAGGGAAAGATGGGTTTGAAATTCTGGGTCAAACTGGGGTACCCCCGGTGACATACCCAGATTTGGCTGGAATGGCCCTAGGCTGGGCTGGCCAGAACTGATTTTGCCCAGGCGCGCGCGCGGCGCGGCGCGCAAAAAAGTTTCCGTTTTGACCGGGAATCGATTTGGGTGGAATCGGCATGCTGAAAAACGTAGGGAAAGATGGGTTTGAAATTCTGGGTCAAACTGGGGTACCCCCGGTGACATACCCAGATTTGGCTGGAATGGCCCTAGGCTGGGCTGGCTAGAACTGATTTTGCCCAGGCGCGCGCGCGGCGCGGCGCGCAAAAAAGTTTCCGTTTTGACCGGGAATCGATTTGGGTGGAATCGGCATGCTGAAAAACGTAGGGAAAGATGGGTTTGAAATTCTGGGTCAAACTGGGGTACCCCCGGTGACATACCCAGATTTGGCTGGAATGGCCCTAGGCTGGGCATGGCCAGAACTGATTTTGCCCAGGCGCGCGCGCGGCGCGGCACGCAAAAAAGTTTCCGTTTTGACCGGGAATCGATTTGGGTGGAATCGGCATGCTGAAAAACGTAGGGAAAGATGGGTTTGAAATTCTGGGTCAAACTGGGGTACCCCCGGTGACATACCCAGATTTGGCTGGAATGGCCCTAGGCTGGGCGGGCCAGAACTGATTTTGCCCAGGCGCGCGCGCGGCGCGGCGCGCAAAAAAGTTTCCGTTTTGACCGGGAATCGATTTGGGTGGAATCGGCATGCTGAAAAACGTAGGGAAAGATGGGTTTGAAACTCTGGGTCAAACTGGGGTACCCCCGGTGACATACCCAGATTTGGCTGGAATGGCCCTGGGCTGGGCTGGCCAGAACTGATTTTGCCCAGGCGCGCGCGCGGCGCGGCGCGCAAAAAAGTTTCCGTTTTGACCGGGAATCGATTTGGGTGGAATCGGCATGCTGCAAAACGTAGGGAAAGATGGGTTTGAAATTCTGGGTCAAACTGGGGTACCCCCGGTGACATACCCAGATTTGGCTGGAATGGCCCTAGGCTGGGCTGGCCAGAACTGATTTTGCCCAGGCGCGCGCGCGGCGCGGCGCGCAAAAAAGTTTCCGTTTTGACCGGGATTCGATTTGGGTGGAATCGGCATGCTGAAAAACGTAGGGAAAGATGGGTTTGAAATTCTGGGTCAAACTGGGGTACCCCCAGTGACATACCCAGATTTGGCTGGAATGGCCCTAGGCTGGGCTGGCCAGAACTGATTTTGCCCAGGCGCGCGCGCGGCGCGGCGCGCAAAAAAGTTTCTGTTTTGACCGGGAATCGATTTGGGTGGAATCGGCATGCTGAAAAACGTAGGGAAAGATGGGTTTGAAATTCTGGGTCAAACTGGGGTACCCCCGGTGACATACCCAGATTTGGCTGGAATGGCCCTGGGCTGGGCTGGCCAGAACTGATTTTGCCCAGGCGCGCGCGCGGCGCGGCGCGCAAAAAAGTTTCCGTCCTGACCGGGAATCGATTTGGGTGGAATCGGCATGCTGAAAAACGTAGGGAAAGATGGGTTTGAAATTCTGGGTCAAACTGGGGTACCCCCGGTGACATACCCAGATTTGGCTGGAATGGCCCTAGGCTGGGCTGGCCAGAACTGGTTTTGCCCAGGCGCGCGCGCGGCGCGGCGCGCAAAAAAGTTTCCGTTTTGACCGGGAATCGATTTGGGTGGAATCGGCATGCTGAAAAACGTAGGGAAAGATGGGTTTGAAATTCTGGGTCAAACTGGGGTACCCCCGGTGACATACCCAGGTTTGGCTGGAATGGCCCTGGGCTGGGCTGGCCAGAACTGATTTTGCCCAGGCGCGCGCGCGGCGCGGCGCGCAAAAAAGTTTCCGTTTTGACCGGGATTCGATTTGGGTGGAATCGGCATGCTGAAAAACGTAGGGAAAGATGGGTTTGAAATTCTGGGTCAAACTGGGGTACCCCCAGTGACATACCCAGATTTGGCTGGAATGGCCCTAGGCTGGGCTGGCCAGAACTGATTTTGCCCAGGCGCGCGCGCGGCGCGGCGCGCAAAAAAGTTTCTGTTTTGACCGGGAATCGATTTGGGTGGAATCGGCATGCTGAAAAACGTAGGGAAAGATGGGTTTGAAATTCTGGGTCAAACTGGGGTACCCCCGGTGACATACCCAGATTTGGCTGGAATGGCCCTGGGCTGGGCTGGCCAGAACTGATTTTGCCCAGGCGCGCGCGCGGCGCGGCGCGCAAAAAAGTTTCCGTCCTGACCGGGAATCGATTTGGGTGGAATCGGCATGCTGAAAAACGTAGGGAAAGATGGGTTTGAAATTCTGGGTCAAACTGGGGTACCCCCGGTGACATACCCAGATTTGGCTGGAATGGCCCTAGGCTGGGCTGGCCAGAACTGGTTTTGCCCAGGCGCGCGCGCGGCGCGGCGCGCAAAAAAGTTTCCGTTTTGACCGGGAATCGATTTGGGTGGAATCGGCATGCTGAAAAACGTAGGGAAAGATGGGTTTGAAATTCTGGGTCAAACTGGGGTACCCCCGGTGACATACCCAGGTTTGGCTGGAATGGCCCTGGGCTGGGCTGGCCAGAACTGATTTTGCCCAGGCGCGCGCGCGGCGCGGCGCGCAAAAAAGTTTCCGTTTTGACCTGGAATCGATTTGGGTGGAATCGGCATGCTGAAAAACGTAGGGAAAGATGGGTTTGAAATTCTGGGTCAAACTGGGGTACCCCCGGTGACAAACCCAGGTTTGGCTGGAATGGCCCTGGGCTGGGCTGGCCAGAACTGATTTTGCCCAGGCGCACGCGCGGCGCGGCGCGCAAAAAAGTTTCCGTTTTGATCGGGAATCGATTTGGGTGGAATCGGCATGCTGAAAAACGTAGGGAAAGATGGGTTTGAAATTCTGGGTCAAACTGGGGTACCCCCGGTGACAAACCCAGGTTTGGCTGGAATGGCCCTAGGCTGGGCTGGCCAGAACTGATTTTGCCCAGGCGCGCGCGCGGCGCGGCGCGCAAAAAAGTTTCCGTTTTGACCGGGAATCGATTTGGGTGGAATCGGCATGCTGAAAAACGTAGGGAAAGATGGGTTTGAAACTCTGGGTCAAACTGGGGTACCCCCGGTGACATACCCAGATTTGGCTGGAATGGCCCTGGGCTGGGCTGGCCAGAACTGATTTTGCCCAGGCGCGCGCGCGGCGCGGCGCGCAAAAAAGTTTCCGTTTTGACCGGGAATCGATTTGGGTGGAATCGGCATGCTAAAAAACGTAGGGAAAGATGGGTTTGAAATTCTGGGTCAAACTGGGGTACCCCCAGTGACATACCCAGATTTGGCTGGAATGGCCCTAGGCTGGGCTGGCCAGAACTGATTTTGCCCAGGCGCGCGCGCGGCGCGGCGCGCAAAAAAGTTTCCGTTTTGACCGGGAATCGATTTGGGTGGAATCGGCATGCTGAAAAACGTAGGGAAAGATGGGTTTGAAATTCTGGGTCAAACTGGGGTACCCCCGGTGACATACCCAGGTTTGGCTGAAATGGCCTTAGGCTGGGCTGGCTAGAACTGATTTTGCCCAGGCGCGCGCGCGGCGCGGCGCGCAAAAAAGTTTCCGTTTTGACCGGGAATCGATTTGGGTGGAATCGGCATGCTGCAAAACGTAGGGAAAGATGGGTTTGAAATTCTGGGTCAAACTGGGGTACCCCCGGTGACATACCCAGATTTGGCTGGAAAGGCCCTGGGCTGGGCTGGCCAGAACTGATTTTGCCCAGGCGCGCGCGCGGCGCGGCGCGCAAAAAAGTTTCCGTTTTGACCGGGAATCGATTTGGGTGGAATCGGCATGCTGAAAAACGTAGGGAAAGATGGGTTTGAAATTCTGGGTCAAACTGGGGTACCCCCGGTGACATACCCAGGTTTGGCTGGAATGGCCCTGGGCTGGGCTGGCCAGAACTGATTTTGCCCAGGCACGCGCGCGGCGCGGCGCGCAAAAAAGTTTCCGTTTTGACCGGGAATCGATTTGGGTGGAATCGGCATGCTGAAAAACGTAGGGAAAGATGGGTTTGAAATTCTGGGTCAAACTGGGGTACCCCCGGTGACATACCCAGGTTTGGCTGGAATGGCCCTGCGCTGGGCTGGCCAGAACTGATTTTGCCCAGGCGCGCGCGCGGCGCGGCGCGCAAAAAGTTTCCGTTTTGACCGGGAATCGATTTGGGTGGAATCGGCATGCTGCAAAACGTAGGGAAAGATGGGTTTGAAATTCTGGGTCAAACTGGGGTACCCCCGGTGACATACCCAGATTTGGCTGGAATGGCCCTAGGCTGGGCTGGCCAGAACTGATTTTGCCCAGGCGCGCGCGCGGCGCGGCGCGCAAAAAAGTTTCCGTTTTGACCGGGAATCGATTTGGGTGGAATCGGCATGCTGAAAAACGTAGGGAAAGATCGGTTTGAAATTCTGGGTCAAACTGGGGTACCCCCGGTGACGTACCCAGATTTGGCTGGAATGGCCCTAGGCTGGGCTGGCCAGAACTGATTTTGCCCAGGCGCGCGCGCGGCGCGGCGCGCAAAAAAGTTTCCGTTTTGACCGGGAATCGATTTGGGTGGAATCGGCATGCTGAAAAACGTAGGGAAAGATGGGTTTGAAATTCTGGGTCAAACTGGGGTACCCCCGGTGACATACCCAGATTTGGCTGGAATGGCCCTGGGCTGGGCTGGCCAGAACTGATTTTGCCCAGGCGCGCGCGCGGCGCGGCGCGCAAAAAAGTTTCCGTTTTGACCGGGAATCGATTTGGGTGGAATCGGCATGCTGAAAAACGTAGGGAAAGATGGGTTTGAAATTCTGGGTCAAACTGGGGTACCCCCGGTGACATACCCAGATTTGGCTGGAATGGCCCTAGGCTGGGCTGGCCAGAACTGATTTTGCCCAGGCGCGCGCGCGGCGCGGCGCGCAAAAAAGTTTCCGTTTTGACCGGGAATCGATTTGGGTGGAATCGGCATGCTGAAAAACGTAGGGAAAGATGGGTTTGAAACTCTGGGTCAAACTGGGGTACCCCCGGTGACATACCCAGATTTGGCTGGAATGGCCCTGGGCTGGGCTGGCCAGAACTGATTTTGCCCAGGCGCGCGCGCGGCGCGGCGCGCAAAAAAGTTTCCGTTTTGACCGGGAATCGATTTGGGTGGAATCGGCATGCTGAAAAACGTAGGGAAAGATGGGTTTGAAGTTCTGGGTCAAACTGGGGTACCCCCGGTGACATACCAAGATTTGGCTGAAATGGCCTTAGGCTGGGCTGGCCAGAACTGATTTTGCCCAGGCGCGCGCGCGGCGCGGCGCGCAAAAAAGTTTCTGTCTTGACCGGGAATCGATTTGGGTGGAATCGGCATGCTGCAAAACGTAGGGAAAGATGGGTTTGAAATTCTGGGTCAAACTGGGGTACCCCCGGTGACATACCCAGATTTGGCTGGAATGGCCCTAGGCTGGGCTGGCCAGAACTGATTTTGCCCAGGCGCGCGCGCGGCGCGGCGCGCAAAAAAGTTTCCGTTTTGACCGGGAATCGATTTGGGTGGAATCGGCATGCTGAAAAACGTAGGGAAAGATGGGTTTGAAATTCTGGGTCAAACTGGGGTACCCCCGGTGACATACCCAGATTTGGCTGGAATGGCCCTAGGCTGGGCTGGCCAGAACTGATTTTGCCCAGGCGCGCGCGCGGCGCGGCGCGCAAAAAAGTTTCCCTTTTGACCGGGAATCGATTTGGGTGGAATCGGCATGCTGAAAAACGTAGGAGAAGATGGGTTTGAAATTCTGGGTCAAACTGGGGCCTCCCGGTGACATACCCAGATTTGGCTGGAATGGCCCTAGGCTGGGCTGGCCAGAACTGATTTTGCCCAGGCGCGCGCGCGGCGCGGCGCGCAAAAAAGTTTCCGTTTTGACCGGGAATCGATTTGGGTGGAATCGGCATGCTGAAAAACGTAGGGAAAGATGGGTTTGAAATTCTGGGTCAAACTGGGGCCTCCCGGTGACATACCCAGATTTGGCTGGAATGGCCCTGGGCTGGGCTGGCCAGAACTGATTTTGCCCAGGCACGCGCGCGGCGCGGCGCGCAAAAAAGTTTCCATTTTGACCGGGAATCGATTTGGGTGGAATCGGCATGCTGAAAAACGTAGGGAAAGATGGGTTTGAAATTCTGGGTCAAACTGGGGTACCCCCGGTGACATACCCAGATTTGGCTGGAATGGCCCTAGGCTGGGCTGGCCAGAACTGATTTTGCCCAGGCGCGCGCGCGGCGCGGCGCGCAAAAAAGTTTCCGTTTTGACCGGGAATCGATTTGGGTGGAATCGGCATGCTGAAAAACGTAGGGAAAGATGGGTTTGAAATTCTGGGTCAAACTGGGGTACCCCCGGTGACATACCCAGATTTGGCTGGAATGGCCCTAGGCTGGGCTGGCCAGAACTGATTTTGCCCAGGCGCGCGCGCGGCGCGGCGCGCAAAAAAGTTTCCGTTTTGACCGGGAATCGATTTGGGTGGAATCGGCATGCTGAAAAACGTAGGGAAAGATGGGTTTGAAATTCTGGGTCAAACTGGGGTACCCCCGGTGACATACCCAGATTTGGCTGGAATGGCCCTAGGCTGGGCTGGCCAGAACTGATTTTGCCCAGGCGCGCGCGCGGCGCGGCGCGCAAAAAAGTTTCCGTTTTGACCGGGAATCGATTTGGGTGGAATCGGCATGCTGAAAAACGTAGGGAAAGATGGGTTTGAAATTCTGGGTCAAATTGGGGTACCCCCGGTGACATACCCAGATTTGGCTGGAATGGCCCTAGGCTGGGCTGGCCAGAACTGATTTTGCCCAGGCGCGCGCGCGGCGCGGCGCGCAAAAAAGTTTCCGTTTTGACCGGGAATCGATTTGGGTGGAATCGGCATGCTGAAAAACGTAGGGAAAGATGGGTTTGAAATTCTGGGTCAAACTGGGGTACCCCCGGTGACATACCCAGATTTGGCTGGAATGGCCCTAGGCTGGGCTGGCCAGAACTGATTTTGCCCAGGCGCGCGCGCGGCGCGGCGCGCAAAAAAGTTTCCGTCTTGACCGGGAATCGATTTGGGTGGAATCGGCATGCTGAAAAACGTAGGGAAAGATGGGTTTGAAATTCTGGGTCAAACTGGGGTACCCCCGGTGACATACCCAGATTTGGCTGGAATGGCCCTAGGCTGGGCTGGCCAGAACTGATTTTGCCCAGGCGCGCGCGCGGCGCGGCGCGCAAAAAAAGTTTCCGTTTTGACCGAGAATCGATTTGGGTGGAATCGGCATGCTGAAAAACGTAGGGAAAGATGGGTTTGAAATTCTGGGTCAAACTGGGGTACCCCCGGTGACATACCCAGGTTTGGCTGGAATGGCCCTGGGCTGGGCTGGCCAGAACTGATTTTGCCCAGGCGCGCGCGCGGCGCGGCGCGCAAAAAAGTTTCCGTTTTGACCGGGAATCGATTTGGGTGGAATCGGCATGCTGAAAAACGTAGGGAAAGATGGGTTTGATATTCTGGGTCAAACTGGGGTACCCCCGGTGACATACCCAGATTTGGCTGGAATGGCCCTAGGCTGGGCTGACCAGAACTGATTTTGCCCAGGCGCGCGCGCGGCGCGGCGCGCAAAAAAGTTTCCGTTTTGACCGGGAATCGATTTGGGTGGAATCGGCATGCTGAAAAACGTAGGGAAAGATGGGTTTGAAATTCTGGGTCAAACTGGGGTACCCCCGGTGACATACCCAGATTTGGCTGGAATGGCCCTAGGCTGGGCTGGCCAGAACTGATTTTGCCCAGGCGCGCGCGCGGCGCGGCGCGCAAAAAAGTTTCCGTTTTGACCGGGAATCGATTTGGGTGGAATCGGCATGCTGAAAAACGTAGGGAAAGATGGGTTTGAAATTCTGGGTCAAACTGGGGTACCCCCGGTGACATACCCAGGTTTGGCTGGAATGGCCCTAGGCTGGGCTGGCCAGAACTGATTTTGCCCAGGCGCGCGCGCGGCGCGGCGCGCAAAAAAGTTTCCGTTTTGACCGGGAATCGATTTGGGTGGAATCGGCATGCTGAAAAACGTAGGGAAAGATGGGTTTGAAATTCTGGGTCAAACTGGGGTACCCCCGGTGACATACCCAGATTTGGATGAAATGGCCTTAGGCTGGGCTGGCCAGAACTGATTTTGCCCAGGCGCGCGCGCGGCGCGGCGCGCAAAAAAGTTTCCGTTTTGACCGGGAATCGATTTGGGTGGAATCGGCATGCTGCAAAACGTAGGGAAAGATGGGTTTGAAATTCTGGGTCAAACTGGGGTACCCCCGGTGACATACCCAGATTTGGCTGGAATGGCCCTAGGCTGGGCTGGCCAGAACTGATTTTGCCCAGGCGCGCGCGCGGCGCGGCGCGCAAAAAAGTTTCCGTTTTGACCGGGAATCGATTTGGGTGGAATCGGCATGCTGAAAAACGTAGGGAAAGATGGGTTTGAAATTCTGGGTCAAACTGGGGTACCCCCGGTGACATACCCAGGTTTGGCTGGAATGGCCCTGGGCTGGGCTGGCCAGAACTGATTTTGCCCAGGCGCGCGCGCGGCGCGGCGCGCAAAAAAGTTTCCGTTTTGACCGGGAATCGATTTGGGTGGAATCGGCATGCTGAAAAACGTAGGGAAAGATGGGTTTGATATTCTGGGTCGAACTGGGGTACCCCCGGTGACATACCCAGATTTCGCTGGAATGGCCCTAGGCTGGGCTGACCAGAACTGATTTTGCCCAGGCGCGCGCGCGGCGCGGCGCGCAAAAAAGTTTCCGTTTTGACGGGGAATCGATTTGGGTGGAATCGGCATGCTGAAAAACGTAGGGAAAGATGGGTTTGAAATTCTGGGTCAAACTGGGGTACCCCCGGTGACATACCCAGGTTTGGCTGGAATGGCCCTAGGCTGGGCTGGCCAGAACTGATTTTGCCCAGGCGCGCGCGCGGCGCGGCGCGCAAAAAAGTTTCCGTTTTGACCGGGAATCGATTTGGGTGGAATCGGCATGCTGAAAAACGTAGGGAAAGATGGGTTTGAAATTCTGGGTCAAACTGGGGTACCCCCGGTGACATACCCAGGTTTGGCTGGAATGGCCCTAGGCTGGGCTGGCCAGAACTGATTTTGCCCAGGCGCGCGCGCGGCGCGGCGCGCAAAAAAGTTTCCGTTTTGTCCGGGAATCGATTTGGGTGGAATCGGCATGCTGATAAATGTAGGGAAAGATGGGTTTGAAATTCTGGGTCAAACTGGGGTACCCCCGGTGACATACCCAGATTTGGCTGGAATGGCCCTAGGCTGGGCTGGCCAGAACTGATTTTGCCCAGGCGCGCGCGCGGCGCGGCGCGCAAAAAAGTTTCCGTTTTGACCGGGAATCGATTTGGGTGGAATCGGCATGCTGAAAAACGTAGGGAAAGATGGGTTTGAAATTCTGGGTCAAACTGGGGTACCCCCGGTGACATACCCAGATTTGGCTGGAATGGCCCTAGGCTGGGCTGGCCAGAACTGATTTTGCCCAGGCGCGCGCGCGGCGCGGCGCGCAAAAAAGTTTCCGTTTTGACCGGGAATCGATTTGGGTGGAATCGGCATGCTGAAAAACGTAGGGAAAGATGGGTTTGAAATTCTGGGTCAAACTGGGGTACCCCCGGTGACATACCCAGATTTGGCTGGAATGGCCCTAGGCTGGGCTGGCCAGAACTGATTTTGCCCAGGCGCGCGCGCGGCGCGGCGCGCAAAAAAGTTTCCGTTTTGACCGGGAATCGATTTGGGTGGAATCGGCATGCTGAAAAACGTAGGGAAAGATGGGTTTGAAATTCTGGGTCGAACTGGGGTACCCCCGGTGACATACCCAGATTTGGCTGGAATGGCCCTAGGCTGGGCTGGCCAGAACTGATTTTGCCCAGGCGCGCGCGCGGCGCGGCGCGCAAAAAAGTTTCCGTTTTGACCGGGAATCGATTTGGGTGGAATTGGCATGCTGAAAAACGTAGGGAAAGATGGGTTTGAAATTCTGGGTCAAACTGGGGTACCCCCGGTGACATACCCAGGTTTGGCTGGAATGGCCCTGCGCTGGGCTGGCCAGAACTGATTTTGCCCAGGCGCGCGCGCGGCGCGGCGCGCAAAAAAGTTTCCGTTTTGACCGGGAATCGATTTGGGTGGAATCGGCATGCTGAAAAACGTAGGGAAAGATGGGTTTGAAATTCTGGGTCAAACTGGGGTACCCCCGGTGACATACCAAGATTTGGATGAAATGGCCTTAGGCTGGGCTGGCCAGAACTGATTTTGCCCAGGCGCGCGCGCGGCGCGGCGCGCAAAAAAGTTTCCGTTTTCACCGGGAATCGATTTGGGTGGAATTGGCATGCTGCAAAACGTAGGGAAAGATGGGTTTGAAATTCTGGGTCAAACTGGGGTACCCCCGGTGACATACCCAGGTTTGGCTGGAATGGCCCCGGGCTGGGCTGGCCAGAACTGATTTTGCCCAGGCGCGCGCGCGGCGCGGCGCGCAAAAAAGTTTCCGTTTTGACCGGGAATCGATTTGGGTGGAATCGGCATGCTGAAAAACGTAGGGAAAGATGGGTTTGATATTCTGGGTCAAACTGGGGTACCCCCGGTGACATACCCAGATTTGGCTGGAATGGCCCTAGGCTGGGCTGGCCAGAACTGATTTTGCCCAGGCGCGCGCGCGGCACGGCGCGCAAAAAAGTTTCCGTTTTGACCGGGAATCGATTTGGGTGGAATCGGCATGCTGAAAAACGTAGGGAAAGATGGGTTTGAAATTCTGGGTCAAACTGGGGTACCCCCGGTGACATACCCAGATTTGGCTGGAATGGCCCTAGGCTGGGCTGGCCAGAACTGATTTTGCCCAGGCGCGCGCGCGGCGCGGCGCGCAAAAAAGTTTCCGTTTTGACCGGGAATCGATTTGGGTGGAATCGGCATGCTGAAAAACGTAGGGAAAGATGGGTTTGAAATTCTGGGTCGAACTGGGGTACCCCCGGTGACATACCCAGATTTGGCTGGAATGGCCCTAGGCTGGGCTGGCCAGAACTGATTTTGCCCAGGCGCGCGCGCGGCGCGGCGCGCAAAAAAGTTTCCGTTTTGACCGGGAATCGATTTGGGTGGAATCGGCATGCTGAAAAACGTAGGGAAAGATGGGTTTGAAATTCTGGGTCAAACTGGGGTACCCCCGGTGACATACCCAGGTTTGGCTGGAATGGCCCTGCGCTGGGCTGGCCAGAACTGATTTTGCCCAGGCGCGCGCGCGGCGCGGCGCGCAAAAAAGTTTCCGTTTTGACCGGGAATCGATTTGGGTGGAATCGGCATGCTGAAAAACGTAGGGAAAGATGGGTTTGAAATTCTGGGTCAAACTGGGGTACCCCCGGTGACATACCAAGATTTGGATGAAATGGCCTTAGGCTGGGCTGGCCAGAACTGATTTTGCCCAGGCGCGCGCGCGGCGCGGCGCGCAAAAAAGTTTCCGTTTTGACCGGGAATCGATTTGGGTGGAATCGGCATGCTGCAAAACGTAGGGAAAGATGGGTTTGAAATTCTGGGTCAAACTGGGGTACCCCCGGTGACATACCCAGGTTTGGCTGGAATGGCCCCGGGCTGGGCTGGCCAGAACTGATTTTGCCCAGGCGCGCGCGCGGCGCGGCGCGCAAAAAAGTTTCCGTTTTGACCGGGAATCGATTTGGGTGGAATCGGCATGCTGAAAAACGTAGGGAAAGATGAGTTTGATATTCTGGGTCAAACTGGGGTACCCCCGGTGACATACCCAGATTTGGCTGGAATGGCCCTAGGCTGGGCTGACCAGAACTGATTTTGCCCAGGCGCGCGCGCGGCGCGGCGCGCAAAAAAGTTTCCGTTTTGACCGGGAATCGATTTGGGTGGAATCGGCATGCTGAAAAACGTAGGGAAAGATGGGTTTGAAATTCTGGGTCAAACTGGGGTACCCCCGGTGACATACCCAGATTTGGCTGGAATGGCCCTAGGCTGGGCTGGCCTGAACTGATTTTGCCCAGGCGCGCGCGCGGCGCGGCGCGCAAAAAAGTTTCCGTTTTGACCGGGAATCGATTTGGGTGGAATCGGCATGCTGAAAAACGTAGGGAAAGATGGGTTTGAAATTCTGGGTCAAACTGGGGTACCCCCGGTGACATACCCAGATTTGGCTGGAATGGCTCTAGGCTGGGCTGGCCAGAACTGATTTTGCCCAGGCGCGCGCGCGGCGCGGCGCGCAAAAAAGTTTCCGTTTTGACCGGGAATCGATTTGGGTGGAATCGGCATGCTGAAAAACGTAGGGAAAGATGGGTTTGAAATTCTGGGTCAAACTGGGGTACCCCCGGTGACATACCCAGGTTTGGCTGGAATGGCCCTGCCCTGGGCTGGCCAGAACTGATTTTGCCCAGGCGCGCGCGCGGCGCGGCGCGCAAAAAAGTTTCCGTTTTGACCGGGAATCGATTTGGGTGGAATCGGCATGCTGAAAAACGTAGGGAAAGATGGGTTTGAAATTCTGGGTCAAACTGGGGTACCCCCGGTGACATACCCAGATTTGGCTGGAATGGCCCTAGGCTGGGCTGGCCAGAACTGATTTTGCCCAGGCGCGCGCGCGGCGCGGCGCGCAAAAAAGTTTCCGTTTTGACCGGGAATCGATTTGGGTGGAATCGGCATGCTGCAAAACGTAGGGAAAGATGGGTTTGAAATTCTGGGTCAAACTGGGGTACCCCCGGTGACATACCCAGATTTGGCTGGAATGGCCCTAGGCTGGGCTGGCCAGAACTGATTTTGCTCAGGCGCGCGCGCGGCGCGGCGCGCAAAAAAGTTTCCGTTTTGACCGGGAATCGATTTGGGTGGAATCGGCATGCTGAAAAACGTAGGGAAAGATGGGTTTGAAATTCTGGGTCAAACTGGGGTACCCCCGGTGACATACCCAGGTTTGGCTGGAATGGCCCTGGGCTGGGCTGGCCAGAACTGATTTTGCCCAGGCGCGCGCGCGGCGCGGCGCGCAAAAAAGTTTCCGTTTTGACCGGGAATCGATTTGGGTGGAATCGGCATGCTGAAAAACGTAGGGAAAGATGGGTTTGAAATTCTGGGTCAAACTGGGGTACCCCCGGTGACATACCCAGATTTGGCTGGAATGGCCCTAGGCTGGGCTGACGAGAACTGATTTTGCCCAGGCGCGCGCGCGGCGCGGCGCGCAAAAAAGTTTCCGTTTTGACCGGGAATCGATTTGGGTGGAATCGGCATGCTGAAAAACGTAGGGAAAGATGGGTTTGAAATTCTGGGTCAAACTGGGGTACCCCCGGTGACATACCCAGATTTGGCTGGAATGGCCCTAGGCTGGGCTGGCCAGAATTGATTTTGCCCAGGCGCGCGCGCGGCGCGGCGCGCAAAAAAGTTTCCGTTTTGACCGGGAATCGATTTGGGTGGAATCGGCATGCTGAAAAACGTAGGGAAAGATGGGTTTGAAATTCTGGGTCAAACTGGGGTACCCCCGGTGACATACCCAGATTTGGCTGGAATGGCCCTAGGCTGGGCTGGCCAGAACTGATTTTGCCCAGGCGCGCGCGCGGCGCGGCGCGCAAAAAAGTTTCCGTTTTGACCGGGAATCGATTTGGGTGGAATCGGCATGCTGAAAAACGTAGGGAAAGATGGGTTTGAAATTCTGGGTCGAACTGGGGTACCCCCGGTGACATACCCAGATTTGGCTGGAATGGCCCTAGGCTGGGCTGGCCAGAACTGATTTTGCCCAGGCGCGCGCGCGGCGCGGCGCGCAAAAAAGTTTCCGTTTTGACCGGGAATCGATTTGGGTGGAATCGGCATGCTGAAAAACGTAGGGAAAGATGGGTTTGAAATTCTGGGTCAAACTGGGGTACCCCCGGTGACATACCCAGGTTTGGCTGGAATGGCCCTGCGCTGGGCTGGCCAGAACTGATTTTGCCCAGGCGCGCGCGCGGCGCGGCGCGCAAAAAAGTTTCCGTTTTGACCGGGAATCGATTTGGGTGGAATCGGCATGCTGAAAAACGTAGGGAAAGATGGGTTTGAAATTCTGGGTCAAACTGGGGTACCCCCGGTGACATACCAAGATTTGGATGAAATGGCCTTAGGCTGGGCTGGCCAGAACTGATTTTGCCCAGGCGCGCGCGCGGCGCGGCGCGCAAAAAAGTTTCCGTTTTGACCGGGAATCGATTTGGGTGGAATCGGCATGCTGCAAAACGTAGGGAAAGATGGGTTTGAAATTCTGGGTCAAACTGGGGTACCCCCGGTGACATACCCAGGTTTGGCTGGAATGGCCCCGGGCTGGGCTGGCCAGAACTGATTTTGCCCAGGCGCGCGCGCGGCGCGGCGCGCAAAAAAGTTTCCGTTTTGACCGGGAATCGATTTGGGTGGAATCGGCATGCTGAAAAACGTAGGGAAAGATGAGTTTGATATTCTGGGTCAAACTGGGGTACCCCCGGTGACATACCCAGATTTGGCTGGAATGGCCCTAGGCTGGGCTGACCAGAACTGATTTTGCCCAGGCGCGCGCGCGGCGCGGCGCGCAAAAAAGTTTCCGTTTTGACCGGGAATCGATTTGGGTGGAATCGGCATGCTGAAAAACGTAGGGAAAGATGGGTTTGAAATTCTGGGTCAAACTGGGGTACCCCCGGTGACATACCCAGATTTGGCTGGAATGGCCCTAGGCTGGGCTGGCCTGAACTGATTTTGCCCAGGCGCGCGCGCGGCGCGGCGCGCAAAAAAGTTTCCGTTTTGACCGGGAATCGATTTGGGTGGAATCGGCATGCTGAAAAACGTAGGGAAAGATGGGTTTGAAATTCTGGGTCAAACTGGGGTACCCCCGGTGACATACCCAGATTTGGCTGGAATGGCTCTAGGCTGGGCTGGCCAGAACTGATTTTGCCCAGGCGCGCGCGCGGCGCGGCGCGCAAAAAAGTTTCCGTTTTGACCGGGAATCGATTTGGGTGGAATCGGCATGCTGAAAAACGTAGGGAAAGATGGGTTTGAAATTCTGGGTCAAACTGGGGTACCCCCGGTGACATACCCAGGTTTGGCTGGAATGGCCCTGCCCTGGGCTGGCCAGAACTGATTTTGCCCAGGCGCGCGCGCGGCGCGGCGCGCAAAAAAGTTTCCGTTTTGACCGGGAATCGATTTGGGTGGAATCGGCATGCTGAAAAACGTAGGGAAAGATGGGTTTGAAATTCTGGGTCAAACTGGGGTACCCCCGGTGACATACCCAGATTTGGCTGGAATGGCCCTAGGCTGGGCTGGCCAGAACTGATTTTGCCCAGGCGCGCGCGCGGCGCGGCGCGCAAAAAAGTTTCTGTTTTGACCGGGAATCGATTTGGGTGGAATCGGCATGCTGCAAAACGTAGGGAAAGATGGGTTTGAAATTCTGGGTCAAACTGGGGTACCCCCGGTGACATACCCAGATTTGGCTGGAATGGCCCTAGGCTGGGCTGGCCAGAACTGATTTTGCCCAGGCGCGCGCGCGGCGCGGCGCGCAAAAAAGTTTCCGTTTTGACCGGGAATCGATTTGGGTGGAATCGGCATGCTGAAAAACGTAGGGAAAGATGGGTTTGAAATTCTGGGTCAAACTGGGGTACCCCCGGTGACATACCCAGGTTTGGCTGGAATGGCCCTGGGCTGGGCTGGCCAGAACTGATTTTGCCCAGGCGCGCGCGCGGCGCGGCGCGCAAAAAAGTTTCCGTTTTGACCGGGAATCGATTTGGGTGGAATCGGCATGCTGAAAAACGTAGGGAAAGATGGGTTTGAAATTCTGGGTCAAACTGGGGTACCCCCGGTGACATACCCAGATTTGGCTGGAATGGCCCTAGGCTGGGCTGACGAGAACTGATTTTGCCCAGGCGCGCGCGCGGCGCGGCGCGCAAAAAAGTTTCCGTTTTGACCGGGAATCGATTTGGGTGGAATCGGCATGCTGAAAAACGTAGGGAAAGATGGGTTTGAAATTCTGGGTCAAACTGGGGTACCCCCGGTGACATACCCAGATTTGGCTGGAATGGCCCTAGGCTGGGCTGGCCAGAACTGATTTTGCCCAGGCGCGCGCGCGGCGCGGCGCGCAAAAAAGTTTCCGTTTTGACCGGGAATCGATTTGGGTGGAATCGGCATGCTGAAAAACGTAGGGAAAGATGGGTTTGAAATTCTGGGTCAAACTGGGGTACCCCCGGTGACATACCCAGGTTTGGCTGGAATGGCCCCGGGCTGGGCTGGCCAGAACTGATTTTGCCCAGGCGCGCGCGCGGCGCGGCGCGCAAAAAAGTTTCCGTTTTGACCGGGAATCGATTTGGGTGGAATCGGCATGCTGAAAAACGTAGGGAAAGATGGGTTTGAAATTCTGGGTCAAACTGGGGTACCCCCGGTGACATACCCAGGTTTGGCTGGAATGGCCCTGCGCTGGGCTGGCCAGAACTGATTTTGCCCAGGCGCGCGCGCGGCGCGGCGCGCAAAAAAGTTTCCGTTTTGACCGGGAATCGATTTGGGTGGAATCGGCATGCTGAAAAACGTAGGGAAAGATGGGTTTGAAATTCTGGGTCAAACTGGGGTACCCCCGGTGACATACCCAGATTTGGCTGGAATGGCCCTAGGCTGGGCTGGCCAGAACTGATTTTGCCCAGGCGCGCGCGCGGCGCGGCGCGCAAAAAAGTTTCCGTTTTGACCGGGAATCGATTTGGGTGGAATCGGCATGCTGAAAAACGTAGGGAAAGATGGGTTTGAAACTCTGGGTCAAACTGGGGTACCCCCGGTGACATACCCAGATTTGGCTGGAATGGCCCTGGGCTGGGCTGGCCAGAACTGATTTTGCCCAGGCGCGCGCGCGGCGCGGCGCGCAAAAAAGTTTCCGTTTTGACCGGGAATCGATTTGGGTGGAATCGGCATGCTGCAAAACGTAGGGAAAGATGGGTTTGAAATTCTGGGTCAAACTGGGGTACCCCCGGTGACATACCCAGATTTGGCTGGAATGGCCCTAGGCTGGGCTGGCCAGAACTGATTTTGCCCAGGCGCGCGCGCGGCGCGGCGCGCAAAAAAGTTTCCGTTTTGACCGGGAATCAATTTGGGTGGAATCGGCATGCTGAAAAACGTAGGGAAAGATGGGTTTGAAATTCTGGGTCAAACTGGGGTACCCCCGGTGACATACCCAGGTTTGGCTGGAATGGCCCTGGGCTGGGCTGGCCAGAACTGATTTTGCCCAGGCGCGCGCGCGGCACGGCGCGCAAAAAAGTTTCCGTTTTGACCGGGAATCGATTTGGGTGGAATCGGCATGCTGAAAAACGCAGGGAAAGATGGGTTTGAAATTCTGGGTCAAACTGGGGTACCCCCGGTGACATACCCAGATTTGGCTGGAATGGCCCTAGGCTGGGCTGGCCAGAATTGATTTTGCCCAGGCGCGCGCGCGGCTCGGCGCGCAAAAAAGTTTCCGTTTTGACCGGGAATCAATTTGGGTGGAATCGGCATGCTGAAAAACGTAGGGAAAGATGGGTTTGAAATTCTGGGTCAAACTGGGGTACCCCCGGTGACATACCCAGATTTGGCTGGAATGGCCCTAGGCTGGGCTGGCCAGAATTGATTTTGCCCAGGCGCGCGCGCGGCGCGGCGCGCAAAAAAGTTTCCGTTTTGACCGGGAATCGATTTGGGTGGAATCGGCATGCTGAAAAACGTAGGGAAAGATGGGTTTGAAATTCTGGGTCAAACTGGGGTACCCCCGGTGACATACCAAGATTTGGCTGAAATGGCCTTAGGCTGGGCTGGCCAGAACTGCTTTTGCCCAGGCGCGCGCGCGGCGCGGCGCGCAAAAAAGTTTCCGTTTTGACCGGGAATCGATTTGGGTGGAATCGGCATGCTGCAAAACGTAGGGAAAGATGGGTTTGAAATTCTGGGTCAAACTGGGGTACCCCCGGTGACATACCCAGATTTGGCTGGAATGGCCCTAGGCTGGGCTGGCCAGAACTGATTTTGCCCAGGCGCGCGCGCGGCGCGGCGCGCAAAAAAGTTTCCGTTTTGACCGGGAATCGATTTGGGTGGAATCGGCATGCTGAAAACCGTAGGGAAAGATGGGTTTGAAATTCTGGGTCAAACTGGGGTACCCCCGGTGACATACCCAGGTTTGGCTGGAATGGCCCTGGGCTGGGCTGGCCAGAACTGATTTTGCCCAGGCGCGCGCGCGGCGCGGCGCGCAAAAAAGTTTCCGTTTTGACCGGGAATCGATTTGGGTGGAATCGGCATGCTGAAAAACGTGGGGAAAGATGGGTTTGAAATTCTGGGTCAAACTGGGGTACCCCCGGTGACATACCCAGATTTGGCTGGAATGGCCCTAGGCTGGGCTGGCCAGAACTGATTTTGCCCAGGCGCGCGCGCGGCGCGGCGCGCAAAAAAGTTTCCGTTTTGACCGGGAATCGATTTGGGTGGAATCGGCATGCTGAAAAACGTAGGGAAAGATGGGTTTGAAATTCTGGGTCAAACTGGGGTACCCCCGGTGACATACCCAGGTTTGGCTGGAATGGCCCCGGGCTGGGCTGGCCAGAACTGATTTTGCCCAGGCGCGCGCGCGGCGCGGCGCGCAAAAAAGTTTCCGTTTTGACCGGGAATCGATTTGGGTGGAATCGGCATGCTGAAAAACGTAGGGAAAGATGGGTTTGAAATTCTGGGTCAAACTGGGGTACCCCCGGTGACATACCCAGGTTTGGCTGGAATGGCCCTGCGCTGGGCTGGCCAGAACTGATTTTGCCCAGGCGCGCGCGCGGCGCGGCGCGCAAAAAAGTTTCCGTTTTGACCGGGAATCGATTTGGGTGGAATCGGCATGCTGAAAAACGTAGGGAAAGATGGGTTTGAAATTCTGGGTCAAACTGGGGTACCCCCGGTGACATACCCAGATTTGGCTGGAATGGCCCTAGGCTGGGCTGGCCAGAACTGATTTTGCCCAGGCGCGCGCGCGGCGCGGCGCGCAAAAAAGTTTCCGTTTTGACCGGGAATCGATTTGGGTGGAATCGGCATGCTGAAAAACGTAGGGAAAGATGGGTTTGAAACTCTGGGTCAAACTGGGGTACCCCCGGTGACATACCCAGATTTGGCTGGAATGGCCCTGGGCTGGGCTGGCCAGAACTGATTTTGCCCAGGCGCGCGCGCGGCGCGGCGCGCAAAAAAGTTTCCGTTTTGACCGGGAATCGATTTGGGTGGAATCGGCATGCTGCAAAACGTAGGGAAAGATGGGTTTGAAATTCTGGGTCAAACTGGGGTACCCCCGGTGACATACCCAGATTTGGCTGGAATGGCCCTAGGCTGGGCTGGCCAGAACTGATTTTGCCCAGGCGCGCGCGCGGCGCGGCGCGCAAAAAAGTTTCCGTTTTGACCGGGAATCAATTTGGGTGGAATCGGCATGCTGAAAAACGTAGGGAAAGATGGGTTTGAAATTCTGGGTCAAACTGGGGTACCCCCGGTGACATACCCAGGTTTGGCTGGAATGGCCCTGGGCTGGGCTGGCCAGAACTGATTTTGCCCAGGCGCGCGCGCGGCACGGCGCGCAAAAAAGTTTCCGTTTTGACCGGGAATCGATTTGGGTGGAATCGGCATGCTGAAAAACGCAGGGAAAGATGGGTTTGAAATTCTGGGTCAAACTGGGGTACCCCCGGTGACATACCCAGGTTTGGCTGGAATGGCCCTGGGCTGGGCTGGCCAGAACTGATTTTGCCCAGGCGCGCGCGCGGCGCGGCGCGCAAAAAAGTTTCCGTTTTGACCGGGAATCGATTTGGGTGGAATCGGCATGCTGAAAAACGTAGGGAAAGATGGGTTTGAAATTCTGGGTCAAACTGGGGTACCCCCGGTGACATACCCAGATTTGGCTGGAATGGCCCTAGGCTGGGCTGGCCAGAATTGATTTTGCCCAGGCGCGCGCGCGGCTCGGCGCGCAAAAAAGTTTCCGTTTTGACCGGGAATCAATTCGGGTGGAATCGGCATGCTGAAAAACGTAGGGAAAGATGGGTTTGAAATTCTGGGTCAAACTGGGGTACCCCCGGTGACATACCCAGATTTGGCTGGAATGGCCCTAGGCTGGGCTGGCCAGAATTGATTTTGCCCAGGCGCGCGCGCGGCGCGGCGCGCAAAAAAGTTTCCGTTTTGACCGGGAATCGATTTGGGTGGAATCGGCATGCTGAAAAACGTAGGGAAAGATGGGTTTGAAATTCTGGGTCAAACTGGGGTACCCCCGGTGACATACCAAGATTTGGCTGAAATGGCCTTAGGCTGGGCTGGCCAGAACTGCTTTTGCCCAGGCGCGCGCGCGGCGCGGCGCGCAAAAAAGTTTCCGTTTTGACCGGGAATCGATTTGGGTGGAATCGGCATGCTGCAAAACGTAGGGAAAGATGGGTTTGAAATTCTGGGTCAAACTGGGGTACCCCCGGTGACATACCCAGATTTGGCTGGAATGGCCCTAGGCTGGGCTGGCCAGAACTGATTTTGCCCAGGCGCGCGCGCGGCGCGGCGCGCAAAAAAGTTTCCGTTTTGACCGGGAATCGATTTGGGTGGAATCGGCATGCTGAAAAACGTAGGGAAAGATGGGTTTGAAATTCTGGGTCAAACTGGGGTACCCCCGGTGACATACCCAGGTTTGGCTGGAATGGCCCTGGGCTGGGCTGGCCAGAACTGATTTTGCCCAGGCGCGCGCGCGGCGCGGCGCGCAAAAAAGTTTCCGTTTTGACCGGCAATCGATTTGGGTGGAATCGGCATGCTGAAAAACGTGGGGAAAGATGGGTTTGAAATTCTGGGTCAAACTGGGGTACCCCCGCTGACATACCCAGATTTGGCTGGAATGGCCCTAGGCTGGGCTGGCCAGAACTGATTTTGCCCAGGCGCGCGCGCGGCGAGGCGCGCAAAAAAGTTTCCGTTTTGACCGGGAATCGATTTGGGTGGAATCGGCATGCTGAAAAACGTAGGGAAAGATGGGTTTGAAATTCTGGGTCAAACTGGGGTACCCCCGGTGACATACCCAGATTTGGCTGGAATGGCCCTAGGCTGGGCTGGCCAGAACTGATTTTGCCCAGGCGCGCGCGCGGCGAGGCGCGCAAAAAAGTTTCCGTTTTGACCGGGAATCGATTTGGGTGGAATCGGCATGCTGAAAAACGTAGGGAAAGATGGGTTTGAAATTCTGGGTCAAACTGGGGTACCCCCGGTGACATACCCAGATTTGGCTGGAATGGCCCTAGGCTGGGCTGGCCAGAACTGATTTTGCCCAGGCGCGCGCGCGGCGCGGCGCGCAAAAAAGTTTCCGTTTTGACCGGGAATCCATTTGGGTGGAATCGGCATGCTGAAAAACGTAGGGAAAGATGGGTTTGAAATTCTGGGTCAAACCGGGGTACCCCCGGTGACATACCCAGATTTGGCTGGAATGGCCCTGGGCTGGGCTGGCCAGAACTGATTTTGCCCAGGCGCGCGCGCGGCGCGGCGCGCAAAAAAGTTTCCGTTTTGACCGGGAATCGATTTGGGTGGAATCGGCATGCTGCAAAACGTAGGGAAAGATGGGTTTGAAATTCTGGGTCAAACTGGGGTACCCCCGGTGACATACCCAGATTTGGCTGGAATGGCCCTAGGCTGGGCTGGCCAGAACTGATTTTGCCCAGGCGCGCGCGCGGCGCGGCGCGCAAAAAAGTTTCAGTTTTGACCGGGAATCGATTTGGGTGGAATCGGCATGCTGAAAAACGTAGGGAAAGATGGGTTTGAAATTCTGGGTCAAACTGGGGTACCCCCGGTGACATACCCAGATTTGGCTGGAATGGCCCTAGGCTGGGCTGGTCAGAACTGATTTTGCCCAGGCGCGCGCGCGGCGCGGCGCGCAAAAAAGTTTCCGTTTTGACCGGGAATCGATTTGGGTGGAATCGGCATGCTGAAAAACGTAGGGAAAGATGGGTTTGAAATTCTGGGTCAAACTGGGGTACCCCCGGTGACATACCCAGGTTTGGCTGGAATGGCCCTGGGCTGGGCTGGCCAGAACTGATTTTGCCCAGGCGCGCGCGCGGCGCGGCGCGCACAAAAGTTTCCGTTTTGACCGGGAATCGATTTGGGTGGAATCGGCATGCTGCAAAACGTAGGGAAAGATGGGTTTGAAATTCTGGGTCAAACTGGGGTACCCCCGGTGACATACCCAGGTTTGGCTGGAATGGCCCTGGGCTGGGCTGGCCAGAACTGATTTTGCCCAGGCGCGCGCGCGGCGCGGCGCGCAAAAAAGTTTCAGTTTTGACCGGGAGTCGATTTGGGTGGAATCGGCATGCTGAAAAACGTAGGGAAAGATGGGTTTGAAATTCTGGGTCAAACTGGGGTACCCCCGGTGACATACCCAGATTTGGCTGGAATGGCCCTAGGCTGGGCTGGCCAGAACTGATTTTGCCCAGGCGCGCGCGCGGCGCGGCGCGCAAAAAAGTTTCCGTTTTGACCGGGAATCGATTTGGGTGGAATCGGCATGCTGAAAAACGTGGGGAAAGATGGGTTTGAAATTCTGGGTCAAACTGGGGTACCCCCGGTGACATACCCAGATTTGGCTGGAATGGCCCTAGGCTGGGCTGGCCAGAACTGATTTTGCCCAGGCGCGCGCGCGGCGAGGCGAGCAAAAAAGTTTCCGTTTTGACCGGGAATCGATTTGGGTGGAATCGGCATGCTGAAAAACGTAGGGAAAGATGGGTTTGAAATTCTGGGTCAAACTGGGGTACCCCCGGTGACATACCCAGATTTGGCTGGAATGGCCCTAGGCTGGGCTGGCCAGAACTGATTTTGCCCAGGCGCGCGCGCGGCGAGGCGCGCAAAAAAGTTTCCGTTTTGACCGGGAATCGATTTGGGTGGAATCGGCATGCTGAAAAACGTAGGGAAAGATGGGTTTGAAATTCTGGGTCAAACTGGGGTACCCCCGGTGACATACCCAGATTTGGCTGGAATGGCCCTAGGCTGGGCTGGCCAGAACTGATTTTGCCCAGGCGCGCGCGCGGCGCGGCGCGCAAAAAAGTTTCCGTTTTGACCGGGAATCCATTTGGGTGGAATCGGCATGCTGAAAAACGTAGGGAAAGATGGGTTTGAAATTCTGGGTCAAACCGGGGTACCCCCGGTGACATACCCAGATTTGGCTGGAATGGCCCTGGGCTGGGCTGGCCAGAACTGATTTTGCCCAGGCGCGCGCGCGGCGCGGCGCGCAAAAAAGTTTCCGTTTTGACCGGGAATCGATTTGGGTGGAATCGGCATGCTGAAAAACGTAGGGAAAGATGGGTTTGAAATTCTGGGTCAAACTGGGGTACCCCTGGTGACATACCCAGATTTGGCTGGAATGGCCCTAGGCTGGGCTGGCCAGAACTGATTTTGCCCAGGCGCGCGCGCGGCGCGGCGCGCAAAAAAGTTTCCGTTTTGACCGGGTATCGATTTGGGTGGAATCGGCATGCTGAAAAGCGTAGGGAAAGATGGGTTTGAAACTCTGGGTCAAACTGGGGTACCCCCGGTGACATACCCAGATTTGGCTGGAATGGCCCTAGGCTGGGCTGGCCAGAACTGATTTTGCCCAGGCGCGCGCGCGGCGCGGCGCGCAAAAAAGTTTCCGTTTTGACCGGGAATCGATTTGGGTGGAATCGGCATGCTGAAAAACGTAGGGAAAGATGGGTTTGAAATTCTGGGTCAAACTGGGGTACCCCCGGTGACATACCCAGGTTTGGCTGGAATGGCCCTAGGCTGGGCTGGCCAGAACTGATTTTGCCCAGGCGCGCGCGCGGCGCGGCGCGCAAAAAAGTTTCCGTTTTGACCGGGAATCGATTTTGGGTGGAATCGGCATGCTGAAAAACGTAGGGAAAGATGGTTTTGAAACTCTGGGTCAAACTGGGGTACCCCCGGTGACATACCCAGATTTGGCTGGAATGGCCCTGGGCTGGGCTGGCCAGAACTGATTTTGCCCAGGCGCGCGCGCGGCGCGGCGCGCAAAAAAGTTTCCGTTTTGACCGGGAATCGATTTGGGTGGAATCGGCATGCTGAAAAATGTAGGTAAAGATGGGTTTGAAATTCTGGGTCAAACTGGGGTACCCCCGGTGACATACCAAGATTTGGCTGAAATGGCCTTAGGCTGGGCTGGCCAGAACTGATTTTGCCCAGGCGCGCGCGCGGCGCGGCGCGCAAAAAAGTTTCCGTTTTGACCGGGAATCGATTGGGGTGGAATCGGCATGCTGAAAAACGTAGGGAAAGATGGGTTTGAAATTCTGGGTCAAACTGGGGTACCCCCGGTGACATACCCAGATTTGGCTGGAATGGCCCTAGGCTGGGCTGGCCCGAACTGATTTTGCCCAGGCGCGCGCGCGGCGCGGCGCGCAAAAAAGTTTCCGTTTTGACCGGGAATCGATTTGGGTGGAATCGGCATGCTGAAAAACGTAGGGAAAGATGGGTTTGAAATTCTGGGTCATACTGGGGTACCCCCGGTGACATACCCAGATTTGGCTGGAATGGCCCTAGGCTGGGCTGGCCAGAAATGATTTTGCCCAGGCGCGCGCGCGGCGCGGCGCGCAAAAAAGTTTCCGTTTTGACCGGGAATCGATTGGGGTGGAATCGGCATGCTGAAAAACGTAGGGAAAGATGGGTTTGAAATTCTGGGTCAAACTGGGGTACCCCCGGTGACATACCCAGATTTGGCTGGAATGGCCCTAGGCTGGGCTGGCCAGAACTGATTTTGCCCAGGCGCGCGCGCGGCGCGGCGCGCAAAAAAGTTTCCGTTTCGACCGGGAATCGATTTGGGTGGAATCGGCATGCTGCAAAACGTAGGGAAAGATGGGTTTGAAATTCTGGGTCAAACTGGGGTACCCCCGGTGACATACCCAGATTTGGCTGGAATGGCCCTAGGCTGGGCTGGCCAGAACTGATTTTGCCCAGGCGCGCGCGCGGCGCGGCGCGCAAAAAAGTTTCCGTTTTGACCGGGAATCGATTTGGGTGGAATCGGCATGCTGAAAAACGTAGGGAAAGATGGGTTTGAAATTCTGGGTCATACTGGGGTACCCCCGGTGACATACCCAGATTTGGCTGGAATGGCCCTGGGCTGGGCTGGCCAGAACTGATTTTGCCCAGGCGCGCGCGCGGCGCGGCGCGCAAAAAAGTTTCCGTTTTGACCGGGAATCGATTTGGGTGGAATCGGCATGCTGAAAAACGTAGGGAAAGATGGGTTTGAAATTCTGGGTCAAACTGGGGTACCCCCGGTGAAATACCCAGATTTGGCTGGAATGGCCCTAGGCTGGGCTGGCCAGAACTGATTTTGCCCAGGCGCGCGCGCGGCGCGGCGCGCAAAAAAGTTTCCGTTTTGACCGGGAATCGATTTGGGTGGAATCGGCATGCTGAAAAACGTAGGGAAAGATGGGTTTGAAATTCTGGGTCAAACTGGGGTACCTCCGGTGACATACCCAGATTTGGCTGGAATGGCCCTGGGCTGGGCTGGCCAGAACTGATTTTGCCCAGGCGCGCGCGCGGCGCGGCGCGCAAAAAAGTTCCCGTTTTGACCGGGAATCGATTTGGGTGGAATCGGCATGCTGAAAAACGTAGGGAAAGATGGGTTTGAAATTCTGGGTCAAACTGGGGTACCTCCGGTGACATACCCAGATTTGGCTGGAATGGCCCTGGGCTGGGCTGGCCAGAACTGATTTTGCCCAGGCGCGCGCGCGGCGCGGCGCGCAAAAAAGTTCCCGTTTTGACCGGGAATCGATTTGGGTGGAATCGGCATGCTGCAAAACGTAGGGAAAGATGGGTTTGAAATTCTGGGTCAAACTGGGGTACCCCCGGTGACATACCCAGATTTGGCTGGAATGGCCCTAGGCTGGGCTGGCCAGAACTGATTTTGCCCAGGCGCGCGCGCGGCGCGGCGCGCAAAAAAGTTCCCGTTTTGACCGGGAATCGATTTGGGTGGAATCGGCATGCTGCAAAACGTAGGGAAAGATGGGTTTGAAATTCTGGGTCAAACTGGGGTACCCCCGGTGACATACCCAGATTTGGCTGGAATGGCCCTGGGCTGGGCTGGCCAGAACTGATTTTGCCCAGGCGCGCGCGCGGCGCGGCGCGCAAAAAAGTTCCCGTTTTGACCGGGAATCGATTTGGGTGGAATCGGCATGCTGCAAAACGTAGGGAAAGATGGGTTTGAAATTCTGGGTCAAACTGGGGTACCCCCGGTGACATACCCAGATTTGGCTGGAATGGCCCTAGGCTGGGCTGGCCAGAACTGATTTTGCCCAGGCGCGCGCGCGGCGCGGCGCGCAAAAAAGTTTCCGTTTTGACCGGGAATCGATTTGGGTGGAATCGGCATGCTGAAAAACGTAGGGAAAGATGGGTTTGAAATTCTGGGTCAAACTGGGGTACCCCCGGTGACATACCCAGGTTTGGCTGGAATGGCCCTAGGCTGGGCTGGCCAGAACTGATTTTGCCCAGGCGCGCGCGCGGCGCGGCGCGCAAAAAAGTTTCCGTTTTGACCGGGAATCGATTTTGGGTGGAATCGGCATGCTGAAAAACGTAGGGAAAGATGGTTTTGAAACTCTGGGTCAAACTGGGGTACCCCCGGTGACATACCCAGATTTGGCTGGAATGGCCCTGGGCTGGGCTGGCCAGAACTGATTTTGCCCAGGCGCGCGCGCGGCGCGGCGCGCAAAAAAGTTTCCGTTTTGACCGGGAATCGATTTGGGTGGAATCGGCATGCTGAAAAATGTAGGTAAAGATGGGTTTGAAATTCTGGGTCAAACTGGGGTACCCCCGGTGACATACCAAGATTTGGCTGAAATGGCCTTGGGCTGGGCTGGCCAGAACTGATTTTGCCCAGGCGCGCGCGCGGCGCGGCGCGCAAAAAAGTTTCCGTTTTGACCGGGAATCGATTGGGGTGGAATCGGCATGCTGAAAAACGTAGGGAAAGATGGGTTTGAAATTCTGGGTCAAACTGGGGTACCCCCGGTGACATACCCAGATTTGGCTGGAATGGCCCTAGGCTGGGCTGGCCAGAACTGATTTTGCCCAGGCGCGCGCGCGGCGCGGCGCGCAAAAAAGTTTCCGTTTTGACCGGGAATCGATTTGGGTGGAATCGGCATGCTGAAAAACGTAGGGAAAGATGGGTTTGAAATTCTGGGTCATACTGGGGTACCCCCGGTGACATACCCAGATTTGGCTGGAATGGCCCTAGGCTGGGCTGGCCAGAAATGATTTTGCCCAGGCGCGCGCGCGGCGCGGCGCGCAAAAAAGTTTCCGTTTTGACCGGGAATCGATTGGGGTGGAATCGGCATGCTGAAAAACGTAGGGAAAGATGGGTTTGAAATTCTGGGTCAAACTGGGGTACCCCCGGTGACATACCCAGATTTGGCTGGAATGGCCCTAGGCTGGGCTGGCCAGAACTGATTTTGCCCAGGCGCGCGCGCGGCGCGGCGCGCAAAAAAGTTTCCGTTTTGACCGGGAATCGATTTGGGTGGAATCGGCATGCTGCAAAACGTAGGGAAAGATGGGTTTGAAATTCTGGGTCAAACTGGGGTACCCCCGGTGACATACCCAGATTTGGCTGGAATGGCCCTAGGCTGGGCTGGCCAGAACTGATTTTGCCCAGGCGCGCGCGCGGCGCGGCGCGCAAAAAAGTTTCCGTTTTGACCGGGAATCGATTTGGGTGGAATCGGCATGCTGAAAAACGTAGGGAAAGATGGGTTTGAAATTCTGGGTCATACTGGGGTACCCCCGGTGACATACCCAGATTTGGCTGGAATGGCCCTGGGCTGGGCTGGCCAGAACTGATTTTGCCCAGGCGCGCGCGCGGCGCGGCGCGCAAAAAAGTTTCCGTTTTGACCGGGAATCGATTTGGGTGGAATCGGCATGCTGAAAAACGTAGGGAAAGATGGGTTTGAAATTCTGGGTCAAACTGGGGTACCCCCGGTGAAATACCCAGATTTGGCTGGAATGGCCCTAGGCTGGGCTGGCCAGAACTGATTTTGCCCAGGCGCGCGCGCGGCGCGGCGCGCAAAAAAGTTTCCGTTTTGACCGGGAATCGATTTGGGTGGAATCGGCATGCTGAAAAACGTAGGGAAAGATGGGTTTGAAATTCTGGGTCAAACTGGGGTACCTCCGGTGACATACCCAGATTTGGCTGGAATGGCCCTGGGCTGGGCTGGCCAGAACTGATTTTGCCCAGGCGCGCGCGCGGCGCGGCGCGCAAAAAAGTTCCCGTTTTGACCGGGAATCGATTTGGGTGGAATCGGCATGCTGAAAAACGTAGGGAAAGATGGGTTTGAAATTCTGGGTCAAACTGGGGTACCTCCGGTGACATACCCAGATTTGGCTGGAATGGCCCTGGGCTGGGCTGGCCAGAACTGATTTTGCCCAGGCGCGCGCGCGGCGCGGCGCGCAAAAAAGTTCCCGTTTTGACCGGGAATCGATTTGGGTGGAATCGGCATGCTGCAAAACGTAGGGAAAGATGGGTTTGAAATTCTGGGTCAAACTGGGGTACCCCCGGTGACATACCCAGATTTGGCTGGAATGGCCCTAGGCTGGGCTGGCCAGAACTGATTTTGCCCAGGCGCGCGCGCGGCGCGGCGCGCAAAAAAGTTCCCGTTTTGACCGGGAATCGATTTGGGTGGAATCGGCATGCTGCAAAACGTAGGGAAAGATGGGTTTGAAATTCTGGGTCAAACTGGGGTACCCCCGGTGACATACCCAGATTTGGCTGGAATGGCCCTGGGCTGGGCTGGCCAGAACTGATTTTGCCCAGGCGCGCGCGCGGCGCGGCGCGCAAAAAAGTTTCCGTTTTGACCGGATATCGATTTGGGTGGAATCGGCATGCTGAAAAACGTAGGGAAAGATGGGTTTGAAATTCTGGGTCAAACTGGGGTACCCCCGGTGACATACCCCGATTTGGCTGGAATGGCCCTAGGCTGGGCTGGCCAGAACTGATTTTGCCCAGGCGCGCGCGCGGCGCGGCGCGCAAAAAAGTTTCCGTTTTGACCGGGAATCGATTTGGGTGGAATCGGCATGCTGAAAAACGTAGGGAAAGATGGGTTTGAAATTCTGGGTCAAACTGGGGTACCCCCGGTGACATACCCAGATTTGGCTGGAATGGCCCTAGGCTGGGCTGGCCAGAACTGATTTTGCCCAGGCGCGCGCGCGGCGCGGCGCGCAAAAAAGTTTCCGTTTTGACCGGGAATCGATTTGGGTGGAATGGCATGCTGAAAAACGTAGGGAAAGATGTTTTTGAAATTCTGGGTCAAACTGGGGTACCCCCGGTGACATACCCAGATTTGGCTGGAATGGCCCTAGGCTGGGCTGGCCAGAACTGATTTTGCCCAGGCGCGCGCGCGGCGCGGCGCGCAAAAAAGTTTCCGTTTTGACCGGGAATCGATTCGGGTGGAATCGGCATGCTGAAAAACGTAGGGAAAGATGGGTTTGAAATTCTGGGTCAAACTGGGGTACCCCCGGTGACATACCCAGATTTGGCTGGAATGGCCCTAGGCTGGGCTGGCCAGAACTGATTTTGCCCAGGCGCGCGCGCGGCGCGGCGCGCAAAAAAGTTTCCGTTTTGACCGGGAATCGATTTGGGTGGAATCGGCATGCTGAAAAACGTAGGGAAAGATGGGTTTGAAATTCTGGGTCAAACTGGGGTACCCCCGGTGACATACCCCGATTTGGCTGGAATGGCCCTAGGCTGGGCTGGCCAGAACTGATTTTGCCCAGGCGCGCGCGCGGCGCGGCGCGCAAAAAAGTTTCCGTTTTGACCGGGAATCGATTTGGGTGGAATCGGCATGCTGAAAAACGTAGGGAAAGATGGGTTTGAAATTCTGGGTCAAACTGGGGTACCCCCGGTGACATACCCAGATTTGGCTGGAATGGCCCTAGGCTGGGCTGGCCAGAACTGATTTTGCCCAGGCGCGCGCGCGGCGCGGCGCGCAAAAAAGTTTCCGTTTTGACCGGGAATCGATTTGGGTGGAATCGGCATGCTGAAAAACGTAGGGAAAGATGGGTTTGAAATTCCGGGTCAAACTGGGGTACCCCCGGTGACATACCCAGATTTGGCTGGAATGGCCCTAGGCTGGGCTGGCCAGAACTGATTTTGCCCAGGCGCGCGCGCGGCGCGGCGCGCAAAAAAGTTTCCGCTTTGACCGGGAATCGATTTGGGTGGAATCGGCATGCTGAAAAACGTAGGGAAAGATGGGTTTGAAATTCTGGGTCAAACTGGGGTACCCCCGGTGACATACCCAGATTTGGCTGGAATGGCCCTAGGCTGGGCTGGCCAGAACTGATTTTGCCCAGGCGCGCGCGCGGCGCGGCGCGCAAAAAAGTTTCCGTTTTGACCGGGAATCGATTTGGGTGGAATCGGCATGCTGAAAAACGTAGGGAAAGATGGGTTTGAAATTCTGGGTCAAACTGGGGTACCCCCGGTGACATACCCAGATTTGGCTGGAATGTCCCTGGGCTGGGCTGGCCAGAACTGATTTTGCCCAGGCGCGCGCGCGGCGCGGCGCGCAAAAAAGTTTCCGTTTTGACCGGGAATCGATTTGGGTGGAATCGGCATGCTGAAAAACGTAGGGAAAGATGGGTTTGAAATTCTGGGTCAAACTGGGGTACCCCCGGTGACATACCCAGATTTGGCTGGAATGGCCCTAGGCTGGGCTGGCCAGAACTGATTTTGCCCAGGCGCGCGCGCGGCGCGGCGCGCAAAAAAGTTTCCGTTTTGACCGGGAATCGATTTGGGTGGAATCGGCATGCTGAAAAACGTAGGGAAAGATGGGTTTGAAATTCTGGGTCAAACTGGGGTACCCCCGGTGACATACCCCGATTTGGCTGGAATGGCCCTAGGCTGGGCTGGCCAGAACTGATTTTGCCCAGGCGCGCGCGCGGCGCGGCGCGCAAAAAAGTTTCCGTTTTGACCGGGAATCAATTTGGGTGGAATCGGCATGCTGAAAAACGTAGGGAAAGATGGGTTTGAAATTCTGGGTCAAACTGGGGTACCCCCGGTGACATACCCAGATTTGGCTGGAATGGCCCTAGGCTGGGCTGGCCAGAACTGATTTTGCCCAGGCGCGCGCGCGGCGCGGCGCGCAAAAAAGTTTCCGTTTTGACCGGGAATCGATTTGGGTGGAATCGGCATGCTGAAAAACGTAGGGAAAGATGGGTTTGAAATTCTGGGTCAAACTGGGGTACCCCCGGTGACATACCCAGATTTGGCTGGAATGGCCCTAGGCTGGGCTGGCCAGAACTGATTTTGCCCAGGCGCGCGCGCGGCGCGGGGCGCAAAAAAGTTTCCGTTTTGACCGGGAATCGATTTGGGTGGAATCGGCATGCTGAAAAACGTAGGGAAAGATGGGTTTGAAATTCTGGGTCAAACTGGGGTACCCCCGGTGACATACCCAGATTTGGCTGGAATGTCCCTGGGCTGGGCTGGCCAGAACTGATTTTGCCCAGGCGCGCGCGCGGCGCGACGCGCAAAAAAGTTTCCGTTTTGACCGGGAATCGATTTGGGTGGAATCGGCATGCTGAAAAACGTAGGGAAAGATGGGTTTGAAATTCTGGGTCAAACTGGGGTACCCCCGGTGACATACCCAGATTTGGCTGGAATGTCCCTGGGCTGGGCTGGCCAGAACTGATTTTGCCCAGGCGCGCGCGCGGCGCGGCGCGCAAAAAAGTTTCCGTTTTGACCGGGAATCAATTTGGGTGGAATCGGCATGCTGAAAAACGTAGGGAAAGATGGGTTTGAAATTCTGGGTCAAACTGGGGTACCCCCGGTGACATACCCAGATTTGGCTGGAATGGCCCTAGGCTGGGCTGGCCAGAACTGATTTTGCCCAGGCGCGCGCGCGGCGCGGCGCGCAAAAAAGTTTCCGTTTTGACCGGGAATCGATTTGGGTGGAATCGGCATGCTGAAAAACGTAGGGAAAGATGGGTTTGAAATTCCGGGTCAAACTGGGGTACCCCCGGTGACATACCCAGATTTGGCTGGAATGGCCCTAGGCTGGGCTGGCCAGAACTGATTTTGCCCAGGCGCGCGCGCGGCGCGGCGCGCAAAAAAGTTTCCGTTTTGACCGGGAATCGATTTGGGTGGAATCGGCATGCTGAAAAACGTAGGGAAAGATGGGTTTGAAATTCTGGGTCAAACTGGGGTACCCCCGGTGACATACCCAGATTTGGCTGGAATGGCCCTAGGCTGGGCTGGCCAGAACTGATTTTGCCCAGGCGCGCGCGCGGCGCGGCGCGCAAAAAAGTTTCCGTTTTGACCGGGAATCGATTTGGGTGGAATCGGCATGCTGAAAAACGTAGGGAAAGATGGGTTTGAAATTCTGGGTCAAACTGGGGTACCCCCGGTGACATACCCAGATTTGGCTGGAATGTCCCTGGGCTGGGCTGGCCAGAACTGATTTTGCCCAGGCGCGCGCGCGGCGCGGCGCGCAAAAAAGTTTCCGTTTTGACCGGGAATCGATTTGGGTGGAATCGGCATGCTGAAAAACGTAGGGAAAGATGGGTTTGAAATTCTGGGTCAAACTGGGGTACCCCCGGTGACATACCCAGATTTGGCTGGAATGTCCCTGGGCTGGGCTGGCCAGAACTGATTTTGCCCAGGCGCGCGCGCGGCGCGGCGCGCAAAAAAGTTTCCGTTTTGACCGGGAATCGATTTGGGTGGAATCGGCATGCTGAAAAACGTAGGGAAAGATGGGTTTGAAATTCTGGGTCAAACTGGGGTACCCCCGGTGACATACCCAGATTTGGCTGGAATGTCCCTGGGCTGGGCTGGCCAGAACTGATTTTGCCCAGGCGCGCGCGCGGCGCGGCGCGCAAAAAAGTTTCCGTTTTGACCGGGAATCGATTTGGGTGGAATCGGCATGCTGAAAAACGTAGGGAAAGATGGGTTTGAAATTCTGGGTCAAACTGGGGTACCCCCGGTGACATACCCCGATTTGGCTGGAATGGCCCTAGGCTGGGCTGGCCAGAACTGATTTTGCCCAGGCGCGCGCGCGGCGCGGCGCGCAAAAAAGTTTCCGTTTTGACCGGGAATCAATTTGGGTGGAATCGGCATGCTGAAAAACGTAGGGAAAGATGGGTTTGAAATTCTGGGTCAAACTGGGGTACCCCCGGTGACATACCCAGATTTGGCTGGAATGGCCCTAGGCTGGGCTGGCCAGAACTGATTTTGCCCAGGCGCGCGCGCGGCGCGGCGCGCAAAAAAGTTTCCGTTTTGACCGGGAATCGATTTGGGTGGAATCGGCATGCTGAAAAACGTAGGGAAAGATGGGTTTGAAATTCCGGGTCAAACTGGGGTACCCCCGGTGACATACCCAGATTTGGCTGGAATGGCCCTAGGCTGGGCTGGCCAGAACTGATTTTGCCCAGGCGCGCGCGCGGCGCGGCGCGCAAAAAAGTTTCCGTTTTGACCGGGAATCGATTTGGGTGGAATCGGCATGCTGAAAAACGTAGGGAAAGATGGGTTTGAAATTCTGGGTCAAACTGGGGTACCCCCGGTGACATACCCAGATTTGGCTGGAATGTCCCTGGGCTGGGCTGGCCAGAACTGATTTTGCCCAGGCGCGCGCGCGGCGCGGCGCGCAAAAAAGTTTCCGTTTTGACCGGGAATCGATTTGGGTGGAATCGGCATGCTGAAAAACGTAGGGAAAGATGGGTTTGAAATTCTGGGTCAAACTGGGGTACCCCCGGTGACATACCCAGATTTGGCTGGAATGTCCCTGGGCTGGGCTGGCCAGAACTGATTTTGCCCAGGCGCGCGCGCGGCGCGGCGCGCAAAAAAGTTTCCGTTTTGACCGGGAATCGATTTGGGTGGAATCGGCATGCTGAAAAACGTAGGGAAAGATGGGTTTGAAATTCTGGGTCAAACTGGGGTACCCCCGGTGACATACCCAGATTTGGCTGGAATGGCCCTAGGCTGGGCTGGCCAGAACTGATTTTGCCCAGGCGCGCGCGCGGCGCGGCGCGCAAAAAAGTTTCCGTTTTGACCGGGAATCGATTTGGGTGGAATCGGCATGCTGAAAAACGTAGGGAAAGATGGGTTTGAAATTCTGGGTCAAACTGGGGTACCCCCGGTGACATACCCCGATTTGGCTGGAATGGCCCTAGGCTGGGCTGGCCAGAACTGATTTTGCCCAGGCGCGCGCGCGGCGCGGCGCGCAAAAAAGTTTCCGTTTTGACCGGGAATCGATTTGGGTGGAATCGGCATGCTGAAAAACGTAGGGAAAGATGGGTTTGAAATTCTGGGTCAAACTGGGGTACCCCCGGTGACATACCCAGATTTGGCTGGAATGGCCCTAGGCTGGGCTGGCCAGAACTGATTTTGCCCAGGCGCGCGCGCGGCGCGGCGCGCAAAAAAGTTTCCGTTTTGACCGGGAATCGATTTGGGTGGAATCGGCATGCTGAAAAACGTAGGGAAAGATGGGTTTGAAATTCCGGGTCAAACTGGGGTACCCCCGGTGACATACCCAGATTTGGCTGGAATGGCCCTAGGCTGGGCTGGCCAGAACTGATTTTGCCCAGGCGCGCGCGCGGCGCGGCGCGCAAAAAAGTTTCCGTTTTGACCGGGAATCGATTTGGGTGGAATCGGCATGCTGAGAAAAGTAGGGAAAGATGGGTTTGAAATTCTGGGTCAAACTGGGGTACCCCCGGTGACATACCCAGATTTGGCTGGAATGGCCCTAGGCTGGGCTGGCCAGAACTGATTTTGCCCAGGCGCGCGCGCGGCGCGGCGCGCAAAAAAGTTTCCGTTTTGACCGGGAATCGATTTGGGTGGAATCGGCATGCTGAAAAACGTAGGGAAAGATGGGTTTGAAATTCTGGGTCAAACTGGGGTACCCCCGGTGACATACCCAGATTTGGCTGGAATGTCCCTAGGCTGGGCTGGCCAGAACTGATTTTGCCCAGGCGCGCGCGCGGCGCGGCGCGCAAAAAACTTTCCGTTTTGACCGGGAATCGATTTGGGTGGAATCGGCATGCTGAAAAACGTAGGGAAAGATGGGTTTGAAATTCTGGGTCAAACTGGGGTACCCCCGGTGACATACCCAGATTTGGCTGGAATGGCCCTAGGCTGGGCTGGCCAGAACTGATTTTGCCCAGGCGCGCGCGCGGCGCGGCGCGCAAAAAAGTTTCCGTTTTGACCGGGAATCGATTTGGGTGGAATCGGCATGCTGAAAAACGTAGGGAAAGATGGGTTTGAAATTCTGGGTCAAACTGGGGTACCCCCGGTGACATACCCAGATTTGGCTGGAATGGCCCTAGGCTGGGCTGGCCAGAACTGATTTTGCCCAGGCGCGCGCGCGGCGCGGCGCGCAAAAAAGTTTCCGTTTTGACCGGGAATCGATTTGGGTGGAATCGGCATGCTGAAAAACGTAGGGAAAGATGGGTTTGAAATTCTGGGTCAAACTGGGGTACCCCCGGTGACATACCCAGATTTGGCTGGAATGGCCCTAGGCTGGGCTGGCCAGAACTGATTTTGCCCAGGCGCGCGCGGGGCGCGGCGCGCAAAAAAGTTTCCGTTTTGACCGGGAATCGATTTGGGTGGAATCGGCATGCTGAAAAACGTAGGGAAAGATGGGTTTGAAATTCTGGGTCAAACTGGGGTACCCCCGGTGACATACCCAGATTTGGCTGGAATGGCCCTAGGCTGGGCTGGCCAGAACTGATTTTGCCCAGGCGCGCGCGCGGCGCGGCGCGCAAAAAAGTTTCCGTTTTGACCGGGAATCGATTTGGGTGGAATCGGCATGCCGAAAAACGTAGGGAAAGATGGGTTTGAAATTCTGGGTCAAACTGGGGTACCCCCGGTGACATACCCAGATTTGGCTGGAATGTCCCTAGGCTGGGCTGGCCAGAACTGATTTTGCCCAGGCGCGCGCGCGGCGCGGCGCGCAAAAAAGTTTCCGTTTTGACCGGGAATCGATTTGGGTGGAATCGGCATGCTGATAAACGTAGGGAAAGATGGGTTTGAAATTCTGGGTCAAACTGGGGTACCCCCGGTGACATACCCAGATTTGGCTGGAATGGCCCTAGGCTGGGCTGGCCAGAACTGATTTTGCCCAGGCGCGCGCGCGGCGCGGCGCGCAAAAAAGTTTCCGTTTTGACCGGGAATCGATTTGGGTGGAATCGGCATGCTGAAAAACGTAGGGAAAGATGGGTTTGAAATTCTGGGTCAAACTGGGGTACCCCCGGTGACATACCCAGATTTGGCTGGAATGGCCCTAGGCTGGGCTGGCCAGAACTGATTTTGCCCAGGCGCGCGCGCGGCGCGGCGCGCAAAAAAGTTTCCGTTTTGACCGGGAATCGATTTGGGTGGAATCGGCATGCTGAAAAACGTAGGGAAAGATGGGTTTGAAACTCTGGGTCAAACTGGGGTACCCCCGGTGACATACCCAGATTTGGCTGGAATGGCCCTGGGCTGGGCTGGCCAGAACTGATTTTGCCCAGGCGCGCGCGCGGCGCGGCGCGCAAAAAAGTTTCCGTTTTGACCGGGAATCGATTTGGGTGGAATCGGCATGCTGAAAAACGTAGGGAAAGATGGGTTTGAAATTCTGGGTCAAACTGGGGTACCCCCGGTGACATACCCAGATTTGGCTGGAATGGCCCTAGGCTGGGCTGGCCAGAACTGATTTTGCCCAGGCGCGCGCGCGGCGCGGCGCGCAAAAAAGTTTCCGTTTTGACCGGGAATCGATTTGGGTGGAATCGGCATGCTGAAAAACGTAGGGAAAGATGGGTTTGAAATTCTGGGTCAAACTGGGGTACCCCCGGTGACATACCCAGATTTGGCTGGAATGGCCCTGGGCTGGGCTGGCCAGAACTGATTTTGCCCAGGCGCGCGCGCGGCGCGGCGCGCAAAAAAGTTTCCGTTTTGACCGGGAATCGATTTGGGTGGAATCGGCATGCTGAAAAACGTAGGGAAAGATGGGTTTGAAATTCTGGGTCAAACTGGGGTACCCCCGGTGACATACCCAGATTTGGCTGGAATGGCCCTAGGCTGGGCTGGCCAGAATTGATTTTGCCCAGGCGCGCGCGCGGCGCGGCGCGCAAAAAAGTTTCCGTTTTGACCGGGAATCGATTTGGGTGGAATCGGCATGCTGAAAAACGTAGGGAAAGATGGGTTTGAAATTCTGGGTCAAACTGGGGTACCCCCGGTGACATACCCAGATTTGGCTGGAATGGCCCTAGGCTGGGCTGGCCAGAACTGATTTTGCCCAGGCGCGCGCGCGGCGCGGCGCGCAAAAAAGTTTCCGTTTTGACCGGGAATCGATTTGGGTGGAATCGGCATGCTGAAAAACGTAGGGAAAGATGGGTTTGAAACTCTGGGTCAAACTGGGGTACCCCCGGTGACATACCCAGATTTGGCTGGAATGGCCCTGGGCTGGGCTGGCCAGAACTGATTTTGCCCAGGCGCGCGCGCGGCGCGGCGCGCAAAAAAGTTTCCGTTTTGACCGGGAATCGATTTGGGTGGAATCGGCATGCTGAAAAACGTAGGGAAAGATGGGTTTGAAATTCTGGGTCAAACTGGGGTACCCCCGGTGACATACCCAGATTTGGCTGAAATGGCCTTAGGCTGGGCTGGCCAGAACTGATTTTGCCCAGGCGCGCGCGCGGCGCGGCGCGCAAAAAAGGTTCCGTTTTGACCGGGAATTGATTTGGATGGAAGCGGCATGCTGCAAAACGTAGGGAAAGATGGGTTTGAAATTCTGGGTCAAACTGGGGTACCCCCGGTGACATACCCAGATTTGGCTGGAACGGCCCTAGGCTGGGCTGGCCAGAACTGATTTTGCCCAGGCGCGCGCGCGGCGCGGCGCGCAAAAAAGTTTCCGTTTTGACCGGGAATCGATTTGGGTGGAACCGGCATGCTGAAAAACGTAGGGAAAGATGGGTTTGAAATTCTGGGTCAAACTGGGGTACCCCCGGTGACATACCCAGATTTGGCTGGAATGGCCCTAGGCTGGGCTGGCCAGAACTGATTTTGCCCAGGCGCGCGCGCGGCGCGGCGCGCAAAAAAGTTTCCGTTTTGACCGGGAATCCATTTGGGTGGAATCGGCATGCTGAAAAACGTAGGGAAAGATGGATTTGAAATTCTGGGTCAAACTGGGGTACCCCCGGTGACATACCCAGATTTGGCTGGAATGGCCCTGGGCTGGGCTGGCCAGAACTGATTTTGCCCAGGCGCGCGCGCGGCGCGGCGCGCAAAAAAGTTTCCGTTTTGACCGGGAATCGATTTGGGTGGAATCGGCATGCTGAAAAACGTAGGGAAAGATGGGTTTGAAATTCTGGGTCAAACTGGGGTACCCCCGGTGACATACCCAGATTTGGCTGAAATGGCCTTAGGCTGGGCTGGCCAGAACTGATTTTGCCCAGGCGCGCGCGCGGCGCGGCGCGCAAAAAAGGTTCCGTTTTGACCGGGAATTGATTTGGATGGAAGCGGCATGCTGCAAAACGTAGGGAAAGATGGGTTTGAAATTCTGGGTCAAACTGGGGTACCCCCGGTGACATACCCAGATTTGGCTGGAACGGCCCTAGGCTGGGCTGGCCAGAACTGATTTTGCCCAGGCGCGCGCGCGGCGCGGCGCGCAAAAAATTTTCCGTTTTGACCGGGAATCGATTTGGGTGGAACCGGCATGCTGAAAAACGTAGGGAAAGATGGGTTTGAAATTCTGGGTCAAACTGGGGTACCCCCGGTGACATACCCAGATTTGGCTGGAATGGCCCTAGGCTGGGCTGGCCAGAACTGATTTTGCCCAGGCGCGCGCGCGGCGCGGCGCGCAAAAAAGTTTCCGTTTTGACCGGGAATCCATTTGGGTGGAATCGGCATGCTGAAAAACGTAGGGAAAGATGGGTTTGAAATTCTGGGTCAAATTGGGGTACCCCCGGTGACATACCCAGATTTGGCTGGAATGGCCCTAGGCTGGGCTGGCCAGAACTGATTTTGCCCAGGCGCGCGCGGGGCGCGGCGCGCAAAAAAGTTTCCGTTTTGACCAGGAATCGATTTGGGTGGAATCGGCATGCTGAAAAACGTAGGGAAAGATGGGTTTGAAATTCTGGGTCAAACTGGGGTACCCCCGGTGACATACCCAGATTTGGCTGGAATGGCCCTAGGCTGGGCTGGCCAGAACTGATTTTGCCCAGGCGCGCGCGCGGCGCGGCGCGCAAAAAAGTTTCCGTTTTGACCGGGAATCGATTTGGGTGGAATCGGCATGCTGAAAAACGTAGGGAAAGATGGGTTTGAAATTCTGGGTCAAACTGGGGTACCCCCGGTGACATACCCAGATTTGGCTGGAATGGCCCTGGGCTGGGCTGGCCAGAACTGATTTTGCCCAGGCGCGCGCGCGGCGCGGCGCGCAAAAAAGTTTCCGTTTTGACCGGGAATCGATTTGGGTGGAATCGGCATGCTGAAAAACGTAGGGAAAGATGGGTTTGAAATTCTGGGTCAAACTGGGGTACCCCCGGTGACATACCCAGATTTGGCTGGAATGGCCCTAGGCTGGGCTGGCCAGAACTGATTTTGCCCAGGCGCGCGCGCGGCGCGGCGCGCAAAAAATTTTCCGTTTTGACCGGGAATCGATTTGGGTGGAATCGGCATGCTGAAAAACGTAGGGAAAGATGGGTTTGAAACTCTGGGTCAAACTGGGGTACCCCCGGTGACATACCCAGATTTGGCTGGAATGGCCCTGGGCTGGGCTGGCCAGAACTGATTTTGCCCAGGCGCTCGCGCGGCGCGGCGCGCAAAAAAGTTTCCGTTTTGACCGGGAATCGATTTGGGTGGAATCGGCATGCTGAAAAACGTAGGGAAAGATGGGTTTGAAATTCTGGGTCAAACTGGGGTACCCCCGGTGACATACCCAGATTTGGCTGAAATGGCCTTAAACTGGGCTGGCCAGAACTGATTTTGCCCATGCGCGCGCGCGGCGCGGCGCGCAAAAAAGTTTCCGTTTTGACCGGGAATCGATTTGGGTGGTATAGGCATGCTGCAAAACATAGGGAAAGATGGGTTTGAAATTCTGGGTCAAACTGGGGTACCCCCGGTGACATACCCAGATTTGGCTGGAATGGCCCTAGGCTAAGCTGGCCAGAACTGATTTTGCCCAGGCGCGCGCGCGGCGCGGCGCGCAAAAAAGTTTCCGTTTTGACCGGATATCGATTTGGGTGGAATCGGCATGCTGAAAAACGTAGGGAAAGATGGGTTTGAAATTCTGGGTCAAACTGGGGTACGCCCGGTGACATACCCAGATTTGGCTGGAATGGCCCTAGGCTGGGCTGGCCAGAACTGATTTTGCCCAGGCGCGCGCGCGGCGCGGCGCGCAAAAAAGTTTCCGTTTTGACCGGGAATCGATTTGGGTGGAATCGGCATGCTGAAAAACGTAGGGAAATATGTTTTTGAAATTCTGGGTCAAACTGGGGTACCCCCGGTGACATACCCAGATTTGGCTGGAATGGCCCTAGGCTGGGCTGGCCAGAACTGATTTTGCCCAGGCGCGCGCGCGTCGCGGGCCGCAAAAAAGTTTCCGTTTTGACCGGGAATCGATTTGGGTGGAATCGGCATGCTGAAAAACGTAGGGAAAGATGGGTTTGAAATTCTGGGTCAAACTGGGGTACCCCCGGTGACATACCCAGATTTGGCTGGAATGGCCCTAGGCTGGGCTGGCAAGAACTGATTTTGCCCAGGCGCGCGCGCGGCGCGGCGCGCAAAAAAGTTTCCGTTTTGACCGGGAATCGATTTGGGTGGAATCGGCATGCTGAAAAACGTAGGGAAAGATGGGTTTGAAACTGTGGGTCAAACTGGGGTACCCCCGGTGACATACCCAGATTTGGCTGGAATGGCCCTAGGCTGGGCTGGCCAGAACTGATTTTGCCCAGGCGCGCGCGCGGCGCGGCGCGCAAAAAAGTTTCCGTTTTGACCGGGAATCGATTTGGGTGGAATCGGCATGCTGAAAAAAGTAGGGAAAGATGGGTTTGAAATTCTGGGTCAAACTGGGGTACCCCCGGTGACATACCCAGATTTGGCTGGAATGGCCCTAGGCTGGGCTGGCCAGAACTGATTTTGCCCAGGCGCGCGCGCGGCGCGGCGCGCAAAAAAGTTTCCGTTTTGACCGGGAATCGATTTGGGTGGAATCGGCATGCTGAAAAATGTAGGGAAAGATGCGTTTGAAACTCTGGGTCAAACTGGGGTACCCCCGGTGACATACCCAGATTTGGCTGGAATGGCCCTAGGCTGGGCTGGCCAGAACTGATTTTGCCCAGGCGCGCGCGCGGCGCGGCGCGCAAAAAAGTTTCCGTTTTGACCGGGAATCGATTTGGGTGGAATCCGCATGCTGACAAATGTAGGGAAAGATGGGTTTGAAATTCTGGGTCAAACTGGGGTACCCCCGGTGACATACCCAGATTTGGCTGGAATGGCCCTAGGCTGGGCTGGCCAGAACTGATTTTGCCCAGGCGCGCGCGCGGCGCGGCGCGCAAAAAAGTTTCCGTTTTGACCGGGAATCGATTTGGGTGGAATCGGCATGCTGAAAAACGTAGGGAAAGATGGGTTTGAAATTCTGGGTCAAACTGGGGTACCACCGGTGACATACCCAGATTTGGCTGGAATGGCCCTAGGCTGGGCTGGCCAGAACTGATTTTGCCCAGGCGCGCGCGCGGCGCGGCGCGCAAAAAAGTTTCCGTTTTGACCGGGAATCGATTTGGGTGGAATCGGCATGCTGAAAAACGTAGGGAAAGATGGGTTTGAAATTCTGGGTCAAACTGGGGTACCCCCGGTGACATACCAAAATTTGGCTGGAATGGCCCTAGGCTGGGCTGGCCAGAACTGATTTTGCCCAGGCGCGCGCGCGGCGCGGCGCGGAAAAAAGTTTCCGTTTTGACCGGGAATCAATTTGGGTGGAATCGGCATGCTGAAAAATGTAGGGAAAGATGCGTTTGAAACTCTGGGTCAAACTGGGGTACCCCCGGTGACATACCCAGATTTGGCTGGAATGGCCCTAGGCTGGGCTGGCCAGAACTGATTTTGCCCAGGCGCGCGCGCGGCGCGGCGCGCAAAAAAGTTTCCGTTTTGACCGGGAATCGATTTGGGTGGAATCGGCATGCTGAAAAACATAGGGAAAGATGGGTTTGAAATTCTGGGTCAAACTGGGGTACCCCCGGTGACATACCCAGATTTGGCTGGAATGGCCCTGGGCTGGGCTGGCCAGAACTGATTTTGCCCAGGCGCGCGCGCGGCGCGGCGCGCAAAAAAGTTTCCGTTTTGACCGGGAATCGATTTGGGTGGAATCGGCATGCTGAAAAACGTAGGGAAAGATGGGTTTGAAATTCTGGGTCAAACTGGGGTACCCCCGGTGACATACCCAGATTTGGCTGGAATGGCCCTGGGCTGGGCTGGCCAGAACTGATTTTGCCCAGGCGCGCGCGCGTCGCGGCGCGCAAAAAAGTTTCCGTTTTGACCGGGAATCGATTTGGGTGGAATCGGCATGCTGAAAAACGTAGGGAAAGATGTTTTTGAAATTCTGGGTCAAACTGGGGTACCCCCGGTGACATACCCAGATTTGGCTGGAATGGCCCTAGGCTGGGCTGGCCAGAACTGATTTTGCCCAGGCGCGCGCGCGTCGCGGCGCGCAAAAAAGTTTCCGTTTTGACCGGGAATCGATTTGGGTGGAATCGGCATGCTGAAAAACGTAGGGAAAGATGGGTTTGAAATTCTGGGTCAAACTGGGGTACCCCCGGTGACATACCCAGATTTGGCTGGAATGGCCCTAGGCTGGGCTGGCCAGAACTGATTTTGCCCAGGCGCGCGCGCGGCGAGGCGCGCAAAAAAGTTTCCGTTTTGACCGGGAATCGATTTGGGTGGAATCGGCATGCTGAAAAACGTAGGGAAAGATGGGTTTGAAATTCTGGGTCAAACTGGGGTACCCCCGGTGACATACCCAGATTTGGCTGGAATGGCCCTAGGCTGGGCTGGCCAGAACTGATTTTGCCCAGGCGCGCGCGCGGCGCGGCGCGCAAAAAAGTTTCCGTTTTGACCGGGAATCGATTGGGGTGGAATCGGCATGCTGAAAAAAGTAGGGAAAGATGGGTTTGAAATTCTGGGTCAAACTGGGGTACCCCCGGTGACATACCCAGATTTGGCTGGAATGGCCCTAGGCTGGGCTGGCCAGAACTGATTTTGCCCAGGCGCGCGCGCGGCGCGGCGCGCAAAAAAGTTTCGGTTTTGACCGGGAATCGATTTGGGTGGAATCGGCATGCTGAAAAATGTAGGGAAAGATGCGTTTGAAACTCTGGGTCAAACTGGGGTACCCCCGGTGACATACCCAGATTTGGCTGGAATGGCCCTGGGCTGGGCTGGCCAGAACTGATTTTGCCCAGGCGCGCGCGCGGCGCGGCGCGCAAAAAAGTTTCCGTTTTGACCGGGAATCGATTTGGGTGGAATCGGCATGCTGAAAAACGTAGGGAAAGATGGGTTTGAAATTCTGGGTCAAACTGGGGTACCCCCGGTGACATACCCAGATTTGGCTGGAATGGCCCTAGGCTGGGCTGGCGAGAACTGATTTTGCCCAGGCGCGCGCGCGGCGCGGCGCGCAAAAAAGTTTCCGTTTTGACCCGGAATCGATTTGGGTGGAATCCGCATGCTGACAAATGTAGGGAAAGATGGGTTTGAAATTCTGGGTCAAACTGGGGTACCCCCGGTGACATACCCAGATTTGGCTGGAATGGCCCTAGGCTGGGCTGGCCAGAACTGATTTTGCCCAGGCGCGCGCGCGGCGCGGCGCGCAAAAAAGTTTCCGTTTTGACCGGGAATCGATTTGGGTGGAATCGGCATGCTGAAAAACGTAGGGAAAGATGGGTTTGAAATTCTGGGTCAAACTGGGGTACCACCGGTGACATACCCAGATTTGGCTGGAATGGCCCTAGGCTGGGCTGGCCAGAACTGATTTTGCCCAGGCGCGCGCGCGGCGCGGCGCGCAAAAAAGTTTCCGTTTTGACCGGGAATCGATTTGGGTGGAATCGGCATGCTGAAAAACGTAGGGAAAGATGGGTTTGAAATTCTGGGTCAAACTGGGGTACCCCCGGTGACATACCAAAATTTGGCTGGAATGGCCCTAGGCTGGGCTGGCCAGAACTGATTTTGCCCAGGCGCGCGCTCGGCGCGGCGCGCAAAAAAGTTTCCGTTTTGACCGGGAATTGATTTGGGTGGAATCGGCATGCTAAAAAACATAGGGAAAGATGGGTTTGAAATTCTGGGTCAAACTGGGGTACCCCCGGTGACATACCCAGATTTGGCTGGAATGGCCCTGGGCTGGGCTGGCCAGAACTGATTTTGCCCAGGCGCGCGCGCGGCGCGGCGCGCAAAAAAGTTTCCGTTTTGACCGGGAATCGATTTGGGTGGAATCGGCATGCTGAAAAACGTAGGGAAAGATGGGTTTGAAATTCTGGGTCAAACTGGGGTACCCCCGGTGACATACCCAGATTTGGCTGGAATGGCCCTGGGCTGGGCTGGCCAGAACTGATTTTGCCCAGGCGCGCGCGCGGCGCGGCGCGCAAAAAAGTTTCCGTTTTGACCGGGAATCGATTTGAGTGGAATCGGCATGCTGAAAAACGTAGGGAAAGATGGGTTTGAAATTCTGGGTCAAACTGGGGTACCCCCGGTGACATACCCAGATTTGGCTGGAATGGCCCTAGGCTGGGCTGGCCAGAACTGATTTTGCCCAGGCGCGCGCGCGGCGCGGCGCGCAAAAAAGTTTCAGTTTTGACCGGGAATCGATTTGGGTGGAATCGGCATGCTGAAAAACGTAGGGAAAGATGGGTTTGAAATTCTGGGTCAAACTGGGGTACCCCCGGTGACATACCCAGATTTGGCTCCAATGGCCCTGGGCTGGGCTGGCCAGAACTGATTTTGCCCAGGCGCGCGCGCGGCGCGGCGCGCAAAAAAGTTTCCGTTTTGACCGGGAATCGATTTGGGTGGAATCGGCATGCTGAAAAAAGTAGGGAAAGATGGGTTTGAAATTCTGGGTCAAACTGGGGTACCCCCGGTGACATACCCAGATTTGGCTGGAATGGCCCTAGGCTGGGCTGGCCAGAACTGATTTTGCCCAGGCGCGCGCGCGGCGCGGCGCGCAAAAAAGTTTCCGTTTTGACCGGGAATCGATTTGGGTGGAATCCGCATGCTGAAAAACGTAGGGAAAGATGGGTTTGAAATTCTGGGTCAAACTGGGGTACCCCCGGTGACATACCCAGATTTGGCTGGAATGGCCCTAGGCTGGGCTGGCCAGAACTGATTTTGCCCAGGCGCGCGCGCGGCGCGGCGCGCAAAAAAGTTTCCGTTTTGACCGGGAATCGATTTGGGTGGAATCGGCATGCTGAAAAACGTAGGGAAAGATGGGTTTGAAATTCTGGGTCAAACTGGGGTACCCCCGGTGACATACCCAGATTTGGCTGGAATGGCCCTAGGCTGGGCTGGCCAGAACTGATTTTGCCCAGGCGCGCGCGCGGCGCGGCGCGCAAAAAAGTTTCCGTTTTGACCGGGAATCGATTTGGGTGGAATCGGCATGCTGAAAAACGTAGGGAAAGATGGGTTTGAAATTCTGGGTCAAACTGGGGTACCCCCGGTGACATACCCAGATTTGGCTGGAATGGCCCTGGGCTGGGCTGGCCAGAACTGATTTTGCCCAGGCGCGCGCGCGGCGCGGCGCGCAAAAAAGTTTCCGTTTTGACCGGGAATCGATTTGGGTGGAATCGGCATGCTGAAAAACGTAGGGAAAGATGGGTTTGAAATTCTGGGTCAAACTGGGGTACCCCCGGTGGCATACCCAGATTTGGCTGGAATGGCCCTGGGCTGGGCTGGCCAGAACTGATTTTGCCCAGGCGCGCGCGCGGCGCGGCGCGCAAAAAAGTTTCCGTTTTGACCGGGAATCGATTTGAGTGGAATCGGCATGCTGAAAAACGTAGGGAAAGATGGGTTTGAAATTCTGGGTCAAACTGGGGTACCCCCGGTGACATACCCAGATTTGGCTGGAATGGCCCTAGGCTGGGCTGGCCAGAACTGATTTTCCCCAGGCGCGCGCGCGGCGCGGCGCGCAAAAAAGTTTCCGTTTTGACCGGGAATCAATTTGGGTGGAATCGGCATGCTGAAAAACGTAGGGAAAGATGGGTTTGAAATTCTGGGTCAAACTGGGGTACCCCCGGTGACATACCCAGATTTGGCTGGAATGGCCCTGGGCTGGGCTGGCCAGAACTGATTTTGCCCAGGCGCGCGCGCGGCGCGGCGCGCAAAAAAGTTTCCGTTTTGACCGGGAATCGATTTGAGTGGAATCGGCATGCTGAAAAACGTAGGGAAAGATGGGTTTGAAATTCTGGGTCAAACTGGGGTACCCCCGGTGACATACCCAGATTTGGCTGGAATGGCCCTAGGCTGGGCTGGCCAGAACTGATTTTGCCCAGGCGCGCGCGCGGCGCGGCGCGCAAAAAAGTTTCCGTTTTGACCGGGAATCGATTTGGGTGGAATCGGCATGCTGAAAAACGTAGGGAAAGATGGGTTTGAAATTCTGGGTCAAACTGGGGTACCCCCGGTGACATACCCAGGTTTGGCTGGAATGGCCCTGGGCTGGGCTGGCCAGAACTGATTTTGCCCAGGCGCGCGCGCGGCGCGGCGCGCAAAAAAGTTTCCGTTTTGACCGGGAATCGATTTGGGTGGAATCGGCATGCTGAAAAACGTAGGGAAAGATGGGTTTGAAATTCTGGGTCAAACTGGGGTACCCCCGGTGACATACCCAGATTTGGCTGGAATGGCCCTAGGCTGGGCTGGCCAGAACTGATTTTGCCCAGGCGCGCGCGCGGCGCGGCGCGCAAAAAAGTTTCCGTTTTGACCGGGAATCGATTTGGGTGGAATCGGCATGCTGAAAAACGTAGGGAAAGATGGGTTTGAAATTCTGGGTCAAACTGGGGTACCCCCGGTGACATACCCAGATTTGGCTGGAATGGCCCTGGGCTGGGCTGGCCAGAACTGATTTTGCCCAGGCGCGCGCGCGGCGCGGCGCGCAAAAAAGTTTCCGTTTTGACCGGGAATCGATTTGAGTGGAATCGGCATGCTGAAAAACGTAGGGAAAGATGGGTTTGAAATTCTGGGTCAAACTGGGGTACCCCCGGTGACATACCCAGATTTGGCTGGAATGGCCCTAGGCTGGGCTGGCCAGAACTGATTTTCCCCAGGCGCGCGCGCGGCGCGGCGCGCAAAAAAGTTTCCGTTTTGACCGGGAATCAATTTGGGTGGAATCGGCATGCTGAAAAACGTAGGGAAAGATGGGTTTGAAACTCTGGGTCAAACTGGGGTACCCCCGGTGACATACCCAGATTTGGCTGGAATGGCCCTGGGCTGGGCTGGCCAGAACTGATTTTGCCCAGGCGCGCGCGGGGCGCGGCGCGCAAAAAAGTTTCCGTTTTGACCGGGAATCGATTTGGGTGGAATCGGCATGCTGAAAAACGTAGGGAAAGATGGGTTTGGAGTTCTGGGTCAAACTGGGGTACCCCCGGTGACATACCCAGATTTGGCTGGAATGGCCCTGTGCTAGGTTGGCCAGAACTGATTTTGCCCAGGCGCGCGCGCGGCGCGGCGCGCAAAAAAGTTTCCGTTTTGACCGGGAATCGATTTGGGTGGAATCGGCATGCTGAAAAACGTAGGGAAAGATGGGTTTGAAATTCTGGGTCAAACTGGGGTACCACCGGTGACATACCCAGATTTGGCTGGAATGGCCCTAGGCTGGGCTGGCCAGAACTGATTTTGCCCAGGCGCGCGCGCGGCGCGGCGCGCAAAAAAGTTTCCGTTTTGACCGGGAATCGATTTGGGTGGGATCGGCATGCTGAAAAACGTAGGGAAAGATGGGTTCGAAATTCTGGGTCAAACTGGGGTACCCCCGGTGACATGCCCAGATTTGGCTGGAATGGCCCTGGGCTGGGCTGGCCAGAACTGATTTTGCCCAGGCGCGCGCGCGGCGCGGCGCGCAAAAAAGTTTCCGTTTTGACCGGGAATCGATTTGGGTGGAATCGGCATGCTGAAAAACGTAGGGAAAGATGGGTTTGAAATTCTGGGTCAAACTGGGGTACCCCCGGTGACATACCCAGGTTTGGCTGGAATGGCCCTGGGCTGGGCTGGCCAGAACTGATTTTGCCCAGGCGCGCGCGCGGCGCGGCGCGCAAAAAAGTTTCCGTTTTGACCGGGAATCGATTTGGGTGGAATCGGCATGCTGAAAAACGTAGGGAAAGATGGGTTTGAAATTCTGGGTCAAACTGGGGTACCCCCGGTGACATACCCAGATTTGGCTGGAATGGCCCTAGGCTGGGCTGGCCAGAACTGATTTTGCCCAGGCGCGCGCGCGGCGCGGCGCGCAAAAAAGTTTCCGTTTTGACCGGGAATCGATTTGGGTGGAATCGGCATGCTGAAAAACGTAGGGAAAGATGGGTTTGAAATTCTGGGTCAAACTGGGGTACCCCCGGTGACATACCCAGATTTGGCTGGAATGGCCCTGGGCTGGGCTGGCCAGAACTGATTTTGCCCAGGCGCGCGCGCGGCGCGGCGCGCAAAAAAGTTTCCGTTTTGACCGGGAATCGATTTGGGTGGAATCGGCATGCTGAAAAACGTAGGGAAAGATGGGTTTGAAATTCTGGGTCAAACTGGGGTACCCCCGGTGACATACCCAGATTTGGCTGGAATGGCCCTAGGCTGGGCTGGCCAGAACTGATTTTGCCCAGGCGCGCGCGCGGCGCGGCGCGCAAAAAAGTTTCCGTTTTGACCGGGAATCGATTTGGGTGGAATCGGCATGCTGAAAAACGTAGGGAAAGATGGGTTTGGAGTTCCGGGTCAAACTGGGGTACCCCCGGTGACATACCCAGATTTGGCTGGAATGGCCCTGTGCTAGGTTGGCCAGAACTGATTTTGCCCAGGCGCGCGCGCGGCGCGGCGCGCAAAAAAGTTTCCGTTTTGACCGGGAATCGATTTGGGTGGAATCGGCATGCTGAAAAAAGTAGGGAAAGATGGGTTTGAAATTCTGGGTCAAACTGGGGTACCCCCGGTGACATACCCAGATTTGGCTGGAATGGCCCTAGGCTGGGCTGGCCAGAACTGATTTTGCCCAGGCGCGCGCGCGGCGCGGCGCGCAAAAAAGTTTCCGTTTTGACCGGGAATCGATTTGGGTGGGATCGGCATGCTGAAAAACGTAGGGAAAGATGGGTTTGAAATTCTGGGTCAAACTGGGGTACCCCCGGTGACATACCCAGATTTGGCTGGAATGGCCCTGGGCTGGGCTGGCCAGAACTGATTTTGCCCAGGCGCGCGCGCGGCGCGGCGCGCAAAAAAGTTTCCGTTTTGACCGGGAATCGATTTGGGTGGAATCGGCATGCTGAAAAACGTAGGGAAAGATGGGTTTGAAATTCTGGGTCAAACTGGGGTACCCCCGGTGACATACCCAGGTTTGGCTGGAATGGCCCTGGGCTGGGCTGGCCAGAACTGATTTTGCCCAGGCGCGCGCGCGGCGCGGCGCGCAAAAAAGTTTCCGTTTTGACCGGGAATCGATTTGGGTGGAATCGGCATGCTGAAAAACGTAGGGAAAGATGGGTTTGAAATTCTGGGTCAAACTGGGGTACCCCCGGTGACATACCCAGATTTGGCTGGAATGGCCCTAGGCTGGGCTGGCCAGAACTGATTTTGCCCAGGCGCGCGCGCGGCGCGGCGCGCAAAAAAGTTTCCGTTTTGACCGGGAATCGATTTGGGTGGAATCGGCATGCTGAAAAACGTAGGGAAAGATGGGTTTGAAATTCTGGGTCAAACTGGGGTACCCCCGGTGACATACCCAGATTTGGCTGGAATGGCCCTGGGCTGGGCTGGCCAGAACTGATTTTGCCCAGGCGCGCGCGCGGCGCGGCGCGCAAAAAAGTTTCCGTTTTGACCGGGAATCGATTTGAGTGGAATCGGCATGCTGAAAAACGTAGGGAAAGATGGGTTTGAAATTCTGGGTCAAACTGGGGTACCCCCGGTGACATACCCAGATTTGGCTGGAATGGCCCTAGGCTGGGCTGGCCAGAACTGATTTTCCCCAGGCGCGCGCGCGGCGCGGCGCGCAAAAAAGTTTCCGTTTTGACCGGGAATCAATTTGGGTGGAATCGGCATGCTGAAAAACGTAGGGAAAGATGGGTTTGAAACTCTGGGTCAAACTGGGGTACCCCCGGTGACATACCCAGATTTGGCTGGAATGGCCCTGGGCTGGGCTGGCCAGAACTGATTTTGCCCAGGCGCGCGCGGGGCGCGGCGCGCAAAAAAGTTTCCGTTTTGACCGGGAATCGATTTGGGTGGAATCGGCATGCTGAAAAACGTAGGGAAAGATGGGTTTGGAGTTCTGGGTCAAACTGGGGTACCCCCGGTGACATACCCAGATTTGGCTGGAATGGCCCTGTGCTAGGTTGGCCAGAACTGATTTTGCCCAGGCGCGCGCGCGGCGCGGCGCGCAAAAAAGTTTCCGTTTTGACCGGGAATCGATTTGGGTGGAATCGGCATGCTGAAAAACGTAGGGAAAGATGGGTTTGAAATTCTGGGTCAAACTGGGGTACCACCGGTGACATACCCAGATTTGGCTGGAATGGCCCTAGGCTGGGCTGGCCAGAACTGATTTTGCCCAGGCGCGCGCGCGGCGCGGCGCGCAAAAAAGTTTCCGTTTTGACCGGGAATCGATTTGGGTGGGATCGGCATGCTGAAAAACGTAGGGAAAGATGGGTTTGAAATTCTGGGTCAAACTGGGGTACCCCCGGTGACATACCCAGATTTGGCTGGAATGGCCCTGGGCTGGGCTGGCCAGAACTGATTTTGCCCAGGCGCGCGCGCGGCGCGGCGCGCAAAAAAGTTTCCGTTTTGACCGGGAATCGATTTGGGTGGAATCGGCATGCTGAAAAACGTAGGGAAAGATGGGTTTGAAATTCTGGGTCAAACTGGGGTACCCCCGGTGACATACCCAGGTTTGGCTGGAATGGCCCTGGGCTGGGCTGGCCAGAACTGATTTTGCCCAGGCGCGCGCGCGGCGCGGCGCGCAAAAAAGTTTCCGTTTTGACCGGGAATCGATTTGGGTGGAATCGGCATGCTGAAAAACGTAGGGAAAGATGGGTTTGAAATTCTGGGTCAAACTGGGGTACCCCCGGTGACATACCCAGATTTGGCTGGAATGGCCCTAGGCTGGGCTGGCCAGAACTGATTTTGCCCAGGCGCGCGCGCGGCGCGGCGCGCAAAAAAGTTTCCGTTTTGACCGGGAATCGATTTGGGTGGAATCGGCATGCTGAAAAACGTAGGGAAAGATGGGTTTGAAATTCTGGGTCAAACTGGGGTACCCCCGGTGACATACCCAGATTTGGCTGGAATGGCCCTGGGCTGGGCTGGCCAGAACTGATTTTGCCCAGGCGCGCGCGCGGCGCGGCGCGCAAAAAAGTTTCCGTTTTGACCGGGAATCGATTTGGGTGGAATCGGCATGCTGAAAAACGTAGGGAAAGATGGGTTTGAAATTCTGGGTCAAACTGGGGTACCCCCGGTGACATACCCAGATTTGGCTGGAATGGCCCTAGGCTGGGCTGGCCAGAACTGATTTTGCCCAGACGCGCGCGCGGCGCGGCGCGCAAAAAAGTTTCCGTTTTGACCGGGAATCGATTTGGGTGGAATCGGCATGCTGAAAAAAGTAGGGAAAGATGGGTTTGAAATTCTGGGTCAAACTGGGGTACCCCCGGTGACATACCCAGATTTGGCTGGAATGGCCCTAGGCTGGGCTGGCCAGAACTGATTTTGCCCAGGCGCGCGCGCGGCGCGGCGCGCAAAAAAGTTTCCGTTTTGACCGGGAATCGATTTGGGTGGAATCGGCATGCTGAAAAACGTAGGAAAAGATGGGTTTGAAATTCTGGGTCAAACTGGGGTACCCCCGGTGACATACCCAGATTTGGCTGGAATGGCCCTAGGCTGGGCTGGCCAGAACTGATTTTGCCCAGGCGCGCGCACGGCGCGGCGCGCAAAAAAGTTTCCGTTTTGACCGGGAATCGATTTGGGTGGAATCGGCATGCTGAAAAACGTAGGGAAAGATGGGTTTGAAACTCTGGGTCAAACTGGGGTACCCCCGGTGACATACCCAGATTTGGCTGGAATGGCCCTGGGCTGGGCTGGCCAGAACTGATTTTGCCCAGGCGCGCGCGCGGCGCGGCGCGCAAAAAAGTTTCCGTTTTGACCGGGAATCGATTTGGGTGGAATCGGCATGCTGAAAAACGTAGGGAAAGATGGGTTTGAAATTCTGGGTCAAACTGGGGTACCCCCGGTGACATACCAAGATTTGGCTGAAATGGCCCTAGGCTGGGCTGGCCAGAACTGATTTTGCCCAGGCGCGCGCACGGCGCGGCGCGCAAAAAAGTTTCCGTTTTGACCGGGAATCGATTTGGGTGGAATCGGCATGCTGCAAAACGTAGGGAAAGATGGGTTTGAAATTCTGGGTCAAACTGGGGTACCCCCGGTGACATACCCAGATTTGGCTGGAATGGCCCTAGGCTGGGCTGGCCAGAACTGATTTTGCCCAGGCGCGCGCGCGGCGCGGCGCGCAAAAAAGTTTCCGTTTTGACCGGGAATCGATTTGGGTGGAATCGGCATGCTGAAAAAAGTAGGGAAAGATGGGTTTGAAATTCTGGGTCAAACTGGGGTACCCCCGGTGACATACCCAGATTTGGCTGGAATGGCCCTAGGCTGGGCTGGCCAGAACTGATTTTGCCCAGGCGCGCGCGCGGCGCGGCGCGCAAAAAAGTTTCCGTTTTGACCGGGAATCGATTTGGGTGGAATCGGCATGCTGAAAAACGTAGGGAAAGATGGGTTTGAAATTCTGGGTCAAACTGGGGTACCCCCGGTGACATACCCAGATTTGGCTGGAATGGCCCTGGGCTGGGCTGGCCAGAACTGATTTTGCCCAGGCGCGCGCGCGGCGCGGCGCGCAAAAAAGTTTCCGTTTTGACCGGGAATTGATTTGGGTGGAATCGGCATGCTGAAAAACGTAGGGAAAGATGGGTTTGAAATTCTGGGTCAAACTGGGGTACCCCTGGTGACATACCCAGATTTGGCTGGAATGGCCCTAGGCTGGGCTTGCCAGAACTGATTTTGCCCAGGCGCGCGCGCGGCGCGGCGCGCAAAAAAGTTTCCGTTTTGACCGGGAATCGATTTGGGTGGAATCGGCATGCTGAAAAACGTAGGGAAAGATGGGTTTGAAACTCTGGGTCAAACTGGGGTACCCCCGGTGACATACCCAGATTTGGCTGGAATGGCCCTGGGCTGGGCTGGCCAGAACTGATTTTGCCCAGGCGCGCGCGCGGCGCGGCGCGCAAAAAAGTTTCCGTTTTGACCGGGAAACGATTTGGGTGGAATCGGCATGCTGAAAAACGTAGGGAAAAATGGGTTTGAAACTCTGGGTCAAACTGGGGTACCCCCGGTGACATACCCAGATTTGGCTGGAATGGCCCTAGGCTGGGCTGGCCAGAACTGATTTTGCCCAGGCGCGCGCGCGGCGCGGCGCGCAAAAAAGTTTCCGTTTTGACCGGGAATCGATTTGGGTGGAATCGGCATGCTGAAAAACGTAGGGAAAGATGGGTTTGAAATTCTGGGTCAAACTGGGGTACCCCCGGTGCCATACCCAGATTTGGCTGGAATGGCCCTGGGCTGGGCTGGCCAGAACTGATTTTGCCCAGGCTCGCGCGCGGCGCGGCGCGCAAAAAAGTTTCCGTTTTGACCGGGAATCGATTTGGGTGCAATCGGCATGCTGAAAAACGTCGGGAAAGATGGGTTTGAAACTCTGGGTCAAACTGGGGTACCCCCGGTGACATACCCAGATTTGGCTGGAATGGCCCTGGGCTGGGCTGGCCAGAACTGATTTTGCCCAGGCGCGCGCGCGGCGCGGCGCGCAAAAAAGTTTCCGTTTTGACCGGGGAACGATTTGGGTGGAATCGGCATGCTGAAAAACGTAGGGAAAGATGGGTTTGAAATTCTGGGTCAAACTGGGGTACCCCCGGTGACATACCCAGATTTGGCTGGAATGGCCCTAGGCTGGGCTGGCCAGAACTGATTTTGCCCAGGCGCGCGCGCGGCGCGGCGCGCAAAAAAGTTTCCGTTTTGACCGGGAATCGATTTGGGTGGAATCGGCATGCTGAAAAACGTAGGGAAAGATGGGTTTGAAATTCTGGGTCAAACTGGGGTACCCCCAGTGACATACCCAGATTTGGCTGGAATGGCCCTAGGCTGAGCTGGCCAGAACTGATTTTGCCCAGGCGCGCGCGCGGCGCGGCGCGCAAAAAAGTTTCCGTTTTGACCGGGAATCGATTTGGGTGGAATCGGCATGCTGAAAAACGTAGGGAAAGATGGGTTTGAAACTCTGGGTCAAACTGGGGTACCCCCGGTGACATACCCAGATTTGGCTGGAATGGCCCTGGGCTGGGCTGGCCAGAACTGATTTTGCCCAGGCGCGCGCGCGGCGCGGCGCGCAAAAAAGTTTCCGTTTTGACCGGGAATCGATTGGGGTGGAATCGGCATGCTGAAAAACGTAGGGAAAGATGGGTTTGAAACTCTGGGTCAAACTGGGGTACCCCCGGTGACATACCCAGATTTGGCTGGAATGGCCCTGGGCTGGGCTGGCCAGAACTGATTTTGCCCAGGCGCGCGCGCGGCGCGGCGCGCAAAAAAGTTTCCGTTTTGACCGGGAATCGATTGGGGTGGAATCGGCATGCTGAAAAACGTAGGGAAAGATGGGTTTGAAATTCTGGGTCAAACTGGGGTACCCCCGGTGACATACCCAGATTTGGCTGGAATGGCCCTGGGCTGGGCTGGCCGGAACTGATTTTGCCCAGGCTCGCGCGCGGCGCGGCGCGCAAAAAAGTTTCCGTTTTGACCGGGAATCGATTTGGGTGCAATCGGCATGCTGAAAAACGTAGGGAAAGATGGGTTTGAAATTCTGGGTCAAACTGGGGTACCCCCAGTGACATACCCAGATTTGGCTGGAATGGCCCTAGGCTGGGCTGGCCAGAACTGAATTTGCCCAGGCGCGCGCGCGGCGCGGCGCGCAAAAAAGTTTCCGTTTTGACCGGGAATCGATTTGGGTGGAATCGGCACGCTGAAAAACGTAGGGAAAGATGGGTTTGAAACTCTGGGTCAAACTGGGGTACCCCCGGTGACATACCCAGATTTGGCTGGAATGGCCCTGGGCTGGGCTGGCCAGAACTGATTTTGCCCAGGCGCGCGCGCGGCGCGGCGTGCAAAAAAGTTTCCGTTTTGACCGGGAATCGATTGGGGTGGAATCGGCATGCTGAAAAACGTAGGGAAAGATGGGTTTGAAATTCTGGGTCAAACTGGGGTACCCCCGGTGACATACCCAGATTTGGCTGGAATGGCCCTAGGCTGTGCTGGCCAGAACTGATTTTGCCCAGGCGCGCGCGCGGCGCGGCGCGCAAAAAAGTTTCCGTTTTGACCGGGAATCGATTTGGGTGGAATCGGCATGCTGAAAAACGTAGGGAAAGATGGGTTTGAAATTCTGGGTCAAACTGGGGTGCCCCCGGTGACATACCCAGATTTGGCTGGAATGGCCCTGGGCTGGGCTGGCCAGAACTGATTTTGCCCAGGCGCGCGCGCGGCGCGGCGCGCAAAAAAGTTTCCGTTTTGACCGGGAATCGATTTGGGTGGAATCGGCATGCTGAAAAACATAGGGAAAGATGGGTTTGAAATTCTGGGTCAAACTGGGGTACCCCCGGTGACATACCCAGATTTGGCTGGAATGGCCCTAGGCTGGGCTCGCCAGAACTGATTTTGCCCAGGCGCGCGCGCGGCGCGGCGCGCAAAAAAGTTTCCGTTTTGACCGGGAATCGATTTGGGTGGAATCGGCATGCTGAAAAACATAGGGAAAGATGGGTTTGAAATTCTGGGTCAAACTGGGGTACCCCCGGTGACATACCAAAATTTGGCTGGAATGGCCCTAGGCTGGGCTCGCCAGAACTGATTTTGCCCAGGCGCGCGCGCGGCGCGGCGCGCAAAAAAGTTTCCGTTTTGACCGGGAATCGATTTGGGTGGAATCGGCATGCTGAAAAACGTAGGGAAAGATGGGTTTGAAAATCTCGGTCAAACTGGGGTACCCCCGGTGACATACCCAGATTTGGCTGGAATGGCCCTAGGCTGGGCTGGCCAGAACTGATTTTGCCCAGGCACGCGCGCGGCGCGGCGCGCAAAAAAGTTTCCGTTTTGACCGGGAATCGATTTGGGTGGAATCGGCATGCTGAAAAACGTAGGGAAAGATGGGTTTGAAATTCTGGGTCAAACTGGGGTACCCCCGGTGACATACCCAGATTTGGCTGGAATGGCCCTAGGCTGGGCTGGCCAGAACTGATTTTGCCCAGGCGCGCGCGCGGCGCGGCGCGCAAAAAAGTTTCCGTTTTGACCGGGAATCGATTTGGGTGGAATCGGCATGCTGAAAAACGTAGGGAAAGATGGGTTTGAAATTCTGGGTCAAACTGGGGTACCCCAGGTGACATACCCAGGTTTGGCTGGAATGGCCCTGGGCTGGGCTGGCCAGAACTGATTTTGCCCAGGCGTGCGCGCGGCGCGGCGCGCAAAAAAGTTTCCGTTTTGACCGGGAATCGATTTGGGTGGAATCGGCATGCTGAAAAACGTAGGGAAAGATGGGTTTGAAATTCTGGGTCAAACTGGGGTACCCCCGGTGACATACCCAGATTTGGCTGGAATGGCCCTGGGCTGGGCTGGCCAGAACTGATTTTGCCCAGGCGCGCGCGCGGCGCGGCACGCAAAAAAGTTTCCGTTTTGACCGGGAATCAATTTGGGTGGAATCGGCATGCTGAAAAACGTAGGGAAAGATGGGTTTGAAATTCTGGGTCAAACTGGGGTACCCCTGGTGACATACCCAGATTTGGCTGGAATGGCCCTAGGCTGGGCTGGCCAGAACTGATTTTGCCCAGGCGCGCGCGCGGCGCGGCGCGCAAAAAAGTTTCCGTTTTGACCGGGAATCGATTTGGGTGGAATCGGCATGCTGAAAAACGTAGGGAAAGATGGGTTTGAAATTCTGGGTCAAACTGGGGTACCCCCGGTGACATACCCAGATTTGGCTGAAATGGCCCTGGGCTGGGCTGGCCAGAACTGATTTTGCCCAGGCGCGCGCGCGGCGCGGCGCGCAAAAAAGTTTCCGTTTTGACCGGGAAACGATTGGGGTGGAATCGGCATGCTGAAAAACGTAGGGAAAGATGGGTTTGAAATTCTGGGTCAAACTGGGGTACCCCCGGTGACATACCCAGATTTGGCTGGAATGGCCCTGGGCTGGGCTGGCCAGAACTGATTTTGCCCAGGCGCGCGCGCGGCGCGGCGCGCAAAAAAGTTTCCGTTTTGACCGGGAATCAATTTGGGTGGAATCGGCATGCTGAAAAACGTAGGGAAAGATGGGTTTGAAATTCTGGGTCAAACTGGGGTACCCCTGGTGACATACCCAGATTTGGCTGGAATGGCCCTAGGCTGGGCTGGCCAGAACTGATTTTGCCCAGGCGCGCGCGCGGCGCGGCGCGCAAAAAAGTTTCAGTTTTGACCGGGAATCGATTTGGGTGGAATCGGCATGCTGAAAAACGTAGGGAAAGATGGGTTTGAAATTCTGGGTCAAACTGGGGTACCCCCGGTGACATACCAAAATTTGGCTGGAATGGCCCTAGGCTGGGCTCGCCAGAACTGATTTTGCCCAGGCGCGCGCGCGGCGCGGCGCGCAAAAAAGTTTCCGTTTTGACCGGGAATCGATTTGGGTGGAATCGGCATGCTGAAAAACGTAGGGAAAGATGGGTTTGAAATTCTGGGTCAAACTGGGGTACCCCCGGTGACATACCCAGATTTGGCTGGAATGGCCCTAGGCTGGGCTGGCCAGAACTGATTTTGCCCAGGCACGCGCGCGGCGCGGCGCGCAAAAAAGTTTCCGTTTTGACCGGGAATCGATTTGGGTGGAATCGGCATGCTGAAAAACGTAGGGAAAGATGGGTTTGAAATTCTGGGTCAAACTGGGGTACCCCCGGTGACATACCCAGGTTTGGGTGGAATGGCCCTGGGCTGGGCTGGCCAGAACTGATTTTGCCCAGGCGTGCGCGCGGCGCGGCGCGCAAAAAAGTTTCCGTTTTGACCGGGAATCGATTGGGGTGGAATCGGCATGCTGAAAAACGTAGGGAAAGATGGGTTTGAAATTCTGGGTCAAACTGGGGTACCCCCGGTGACATACCCAGATTTGGCTGGAATGGCCCTGGGCTGGGCTGGCCAGAACTGATTTTGCCCAGGCGCGCGCGCGGCGCGGCGCGCAAAAAAGTTTCCGTTTTGACCGGGAATCAATTTGGGTGGAATCGGCATGCTGAAAAACGTAGGGAAAGATGGGTTTGAAATTCTGGGTCAAACTGGGGTACCCCTGGTGACATACCCAGATTTGGCTGGAATGGCCCTAGGCTGGGCTGGCCAGAACTGATTTTGCCCAGGCGCGCGCGCGGCGCGGCGCGCAAAAAAGTTTCCGTTTTGACCGGGAATCGATTTGGGTGGAATCGGCATGCTGAAAAACGTAGGGAAAGATGGGTTTGAAATTCTGGGTCAAACTGGGGTACCCCCGGTGACATACCCAGGTTTGGGTGGAATGGCCCTGGGCTGGGCTGGCCAGAACTGATTTTGCCCAGGCGTGCGCGCGGCGCGGCGCGCAAAAAAGTTTCCGTTTTGACCGGGAATCGATTGGGGTGGAATCGGCATGCTGAAAAACGTAGGGAAAGATGGGTTTGAAATTCTGGGTCAAACTGGGGTACCCCCGGTGACATACCCAGATTTGGCTGGAATGGCCCTGGGCTGGGCTGGCCAGAACTGATTTTGCCCAGGCGCGCGCGCGGCGCGGCGCGCAAAAAAGTTTCCGTTTTGACCGGGAATCAATTTGGGTGGAATCGGCATGCTGAAAAACGTAGGGAAAGATGGGTTTGAAATTCTGGGTCAAACTGGGGTACCCCTGGTGACATACCCAGATTTGGCTGGAATGGCCCTAGGCTGGGCTGGCCAGAACTGACTTTGCCCAGGCGCGCGCGCGGCGCGGCGCGCAAAAAAGTTTCCGTTTTGACCGGGAATCGATTTGGGTGGAATCGGCATGCTGAAAAACGTAGGGAAAGATGGGTTTGAAATTCTGGGTCAAACTGGGGTACCCCCGGTGACATACCCAGATTTGGCTGAAATGGCCCTGGGCTGGGCTGGCCAGAACTGATTTTGCCCAGGCGCGCGCGCGGCGCGGCGCGCAAAAAAGTTTCCGTTTTGACCGGGAAACGATTGGGGTGGAATCGGCATGCTGAAAAACGTAGGGAAAGATGGGTTTGAAATTCTGGGTCAAACTGGGGTACCCCCGGTGACATACCCAGATTTGGCTGGAATGGCCCTGGGCTGGGCTGGCCAGAACTGATTTTGCCCAGGCGCGCGCGCGGCGCGGCGCGCAAAAAAGTTTCCGTTTTGACCGGGAATCAATTTGGGTGGAATCGGCATGCTGAAAAACGTAGGGAAAGATGGGTTTGAAATTCTGGGTCAAACTGGGGTACCCCTGGTGACATACCCAGATTTGGCTGGAATGGCCCTAGGCTGGGCTGGCCAGAACTGATTTTGCCCAGGCGCGCGCGCGGCGCGGCGCGCAAAAAAGTTTCAGTTTTGACCGGGAATCGATTTGGGTGGAATCGGCATGCTGAAAAACGTAGGGAAAGATGGGTTTGAAATTCTGGGTCAAACTGGGGTACCCCCGGTGACATACCAAAATTTGGCTGGAATGGCCCTAGGCTGGGCTCGCCAGAACTGATTTTGCCCAGGCGCGCGCGCGGCGCGGCGCGCAAAAAAGTTTCCGTTTTGACCGGGAATCGATTTGGGTGGAATCGGCATGCTGAAAAACGTAGGGAAAGATGGGTTTGAAATTCTGGGTCAAACTGGGGTACCCCCGGTGACATACCCAGGTTTGGGTGGAATGGCCCTGGGCTGGGCTGGCCAGAACTGATTTTGCCCAGGCGTGCGCGCGGCGCGGCGCGCAAAAAAGTTTCCGTTTTGACCGGGAATCGATTGGGGTGGAATCGGCATGCTGAAAAACGTAGGGAAAGATGGGTTTGAAATTCTGGGTCAAACTGGGGTACCCCCGGTGACATACCCAGATTTGGCTGGAATGGCCCTGGGCTGGGCTGGCCAGAACTGATTTTGCCCAGGCGCGCGCGCGGCGCGGCGCGCAAAAAAGTTTCCGTTTTGACCGGGAATCAATTTGGGTGGAATCGGCATGCTGAAAGACGTAGGGAAAGATGGGTTTGAAATTCTGGGTCAAACTGGGGTACCCCTGGTGACATACCCAGATTTGGCTGGAATGGCCCTAGGCTGGGCTGGCCAGAACTGACTTTGCCCAGGCGCGCGCGCGGCGCGGCGCGCAAAAAAGTTTCCGTTTTGACCGGGAATCGATTTGGGTGGAATCGGCATGCTGAAAAACGTAGGGAAAGATGGGTTTGAAATTCTGGGTCAAACTGGGGTACCCCCGGTGACATACCCAGATTTGGCTGAAATGGCCCTGGGCTGGGCTGGCCAGAACTGATTTTGCCCAGGCGCGCGCGCGGCGCGGCGCGCAAAAAAGTTTCCGTTTTGACCGGGAATCGATTTGGGTGGAATCGGCATGCTGAAAAACGTAGGGAAAGATGGGTTTGAAATTCTGGGTCAAACTGGGGTACCCCCGGTGACATACCCAGATTTGGCTGGAATGGCCCTGGGCTGGGCTCGCCAGAACTGATTTTGCCCAGGCGCGTGCGCGGCGCGGCGCGCAAAAAAGTTTCCGTTTTGACCGGGAATCGATTTGGGTGGAATCGGCATGCTGAAAAACGTAGGGAAAGATGGGTTTGAAATTCTGGGTCAAACTGGGGTACCCCCGGTGACATACCCAGATTTGGCTGGAATGGCCCTAGGCTGGGCTGGCCAGAACTGATTTTGCCCAGGCACGCGCGCGGCGCGGCGCGCAAAAAAGTTTCCGTTTTGACCGGGAATCGATTTGGGTGGAATCGGCATGCTGAAAAACGTAGGGAAAGATGGGTTTGAAATTCTGGGTCAAACTGGGGTACCCCCGGTGACATACCCAGATTTGGCTGGAATGGCCCTAGGCTGGGCTGGCCCGAACTGATTTTCCCCAGGCGCGCGCGCGGCGCGGCGCGCAAAAAAGTTTCCGTTTTGACCGGGAATCGATTTGGGTGGAATCGCCATGCTGAAAAACGTAGGGAAAGATGGGTTTGAAATTCTGGGTCAAACTGGGGTACCCCCGGTGACATACCCAGGTTTGGCTGAAATGGCCCTAGGCTGGGCTGGCCAGAACTGATTTTGCCCAGGCGCGCGCGCGGCGCGGCGCGCAAAAAAGTTTCCGTTTTGACTGGGAATCGATTTGGGTGGAATCGGCATGCTGAAAAACGTAGGGAAAGATGGGTTTGAAATTCTGGGTCAAACTGGGGTACCCCTGGTGACATACCCAGATTTGGCTGGAATGGCCCTAGGCTGGGCTGGCCAGAACTGATTTTGCCCAGGCGCGCGCGCGGCGCGGCGCGCAAAAAAGTTTCCGTTTTGACCGGGAATCGATTTGGGTGGAATTGGCATGCTGACAAACGTAGGGAAAGATGGGTTTGAAATTCTGGGTCAAACTGGGGTACCCCCGGTGACATACCCAGATTTGGCTGAAATGGCCCTGGGCTGGGCTGGCCAGAACTGATTTTGCCCAGGCGCGCGCGCGGCGCGGCGCGCAAAAAAGTTTCCGTTTTGACCGGGAATCGATTTCGGTGGAATCGGCATGCTGAAAAACGTAGGGAAAGATGGGTTTGAATTTCTGGGTCAAACTGGGGTACCCCCGGTGACATACCCAGATTTGGCTGGAATGGCCCTAGGCTGGGCTGGCCAGAACTGATTTTCCCCAGGCGCGCGCGCGGCGCGGCGCGCAAAAAAGTTTCCGTTTTGACCGGGAAACGGTTTGGGTGGAATCGGCATGCTGAAAAACGTAGGGAAAGATGGGTTTGAAATTCTGGGTCAAACTGGGGTACCCCCGGTGACATACCCAGATTTGGCTGAAATGGCCCTGGGCTGGGCTGGCCAGAACTGATTTTGCCCAGGCGCGCGCGCGGCGCGGCGCGCAAAAAAGTTTCCGTTTTGACCGGGAATCGATTTGGGTGGAATCGGCATGCTGAAAAACGTAGGGAAAGATGGGTTTGAAATTCTGGGTCAAACTGGGGTACCCCCGTCGACATACCCAGATTTGGCTGGAATGGCCCTAGGCTGGGCTGGCCAGAACTGACTTTGCCCAGGCGCGCGCGCGGCGCGGCGCGCAAAAAAGTTTCCGTTTTGACCGGGAATCGATTTGGGTGGAATCGGCATGCTGAAAAACGTAGGGAAAGATGGGTTTGAAATTCTGGGTCAAACTGGGGTACCCCCGGTGACATACCCAGATTTGGCTGAAATGGCCCTGGGCTGGGCTGGCCAGAACTGATTTTGCCCAGGCGCGCGCGCGGCGCGGCGCGCAAAAAAGTTTCCGTTTTGACCGGGAATCGATTTGGGTGGAATCGGCATGCTGAAAAACGTAGGGAAAGATGGGTTTGAAATTCTGGGTCAAACTGGGGTACCCCCGGTGACATACCCAGATTTGGCTGGAATGGCCCTAGGCTGGGCTGGCCAGAACTGATTTTGCCCAGGCACGCGCGCGGCGCGGCGCGCAAAAAAGTTTCCGTTTTGACCGGGAATCGATTTGGGTGGAATCGGCATGCTGAAAAACGTAGGGAAAGATGGGTTTGAAATTCTGGGTCAAACTGGGGTACCCCCGGTGACATACCCAGATTTGGCTGGAATGGCCCTAGGCTGGGCTGGCCCGAACTGATTTTCCCCAGGCGCGCGCGCGGCGCGGCGCGCAAAAAAGTTTCCGTTTTGACCGGGAATCGATTTGGGTGGAATCGGCATGCTGAAAAACGTAGGGAAAGATGGGTTTGAAATTCTGGGTCAAACTGGGGTACCCCCGGTGACATACCCAGGTTTGGCTGAAATGGCCCTAGGCTGGGCTGGCCAGAACTGATTTTGCCCAGGCGCGCGCGCGGCGCGGCGCGCAAAAAAGTTTCCGTTTTGACTGGGAATCGATTTGGGTGGAATCGGCATGCTGAAAAACGTAGGGAAAGATGGGTTTGAAATTCTGGGTCAAACTGGGGTACCCCTGGTGACATACCCAGATTTGGCTGGAATGGCCCTAGGCTGGGCTGGCCAGAACTGATTTTGCCCAGGCGCGCGCGCGGCGCGGCGCGCAAAAAAGTTTCCGTTTTGACCGGGAATCGATTTGGGTGGAATCGGCATGCTGACAAACGTAGGGAAAGATGGGTTTGAAATTCTGGGTCAAACTGGGGTACCCCCGGTGACATACCCAGATTTGGCTGAAATGGCCCTGGGCTGGGCTGGCCAGAACTGATTTTGCCCAGGCGCGCGCGCGGCGCGGCGCGCAAAAAAGTTTCCGTTTTGACCGGGAATCGATTTCGGTGGAATCGGCATGCTGAAAAACGTAGGGAAAGATGGGTTTGAATTTCTGGGTCAAACTGGGGTACCCCCGGTGACATACCCAGATTTGGCTGGAATGGCCCTAGGCTGGGCTGGCCAGAACTGATTTTCCCCAGGCGCGCGCGCGGCGCGGCGCGCAAAAAAGTTTCCGTTTTGACCGGGAAACGGTTTGGGTGGAATCGGCATGCTGAAAAACGTAGGGAAAGATGGGTTTGAAATTCTGGGTCAAACTGGGGTACCCCCGGTGACATACCCAGATTTGGCTGAAATGGCCCTGGGCTGGGCTGGCCAGAACTGATTTTGCCCAGGCGCGCGCGCGGCGCGGCGCGCAAAAAAGTTTCCGTTTTGACCGGGAATCGATTTGGGTGGAATCGGCATGCTGAAAAACGTAGGGAAAGATGGGTTTGAAATTCTGGGTCAAACTGGGGTACCCCCGTCGACATACCCAGATTTGGCTGGAATGGCCCTAGGCTGGGCTGGCCAGAACTGACTTTGCCCAGGCGCGCGCGCGGCGCGGCGCGCAAAAAAGTTTCCGTTTTGACCGGGAATCGATTTGGGTGGAATCGGCATGCTGAAAAACGTAGGGAAAGATGGGTTTGAAATTCTGGGTCAAACTGGGGTACCCCCGGTGACATACCCAGATTTGGCTGAAATGGCCCTGGGCTGGGCTGGCCAGAACTGATTTTGCCCAGGCGCGCGCGCGGCGCGGCGCGCAAAAAAGTTTCCGTTTTGACCGGGAATCGATTTGGGTGGAATCGGCATGCTGAAAAACGTAGGGAAAGATGGGTTTGAAATTCTGGGTCAAACTGGGGTACCCCCGGTGACATACCCAGATTTGGCTGGAATGGCCCTAGGCTGGGCTGGCCAGAACTGATTTTGCCCAGGCACGCGCGCGGCGCGGCGCGCAAAAAAGTTTCCGTTTTGACCGGGAATCGATTTGGGTGGAATCGGCATGCTGAAAAACGTAGGGAAAGATGGGTTTGAAATTCTGGGTCAAACTGGGGTACCCCCGGTGACATACCCAGATTTGGCTGGAATGGCCCTAGGCTGGGCTGGCCCGAACTGATTTTCCCCAGGCGCGCGCGCGGCGCGGCGCGCAAAAAAGTTTCCGTTTTGACCGGGAATCGATTTGGGTGGAATCGGCATGCTGAAAAACGTAGGGAAAGATGGGTTTGAAATTCTGGGTCAAACTGGGGTACCCCCGGTGACATACCCAGGTTTGGCTGAAATGGCCCTAGGCTGGGCTGGCCAGAACTGATTTTGCCCAGGCGCGCGCGCGGCGCGGCGCGCAAAAAAGTTTCCGTTTTGACCGGGAATCGATTTGGGTGGAATCGGCATGCTGAAAAACGTAGGGAAAGATGGGTTTGAAATTCTGGGTCAAACTGGGGTACCCCTGGTGACATACCCAGATTTGGCTGGAATGGCCCTAGGCTGGGCTGGCCAGAACTGATTTTGCCCAGGCGCGCGCGCGGCGCGGCGCGCAAAAAAGTTTCCGTTTTGACCGGGAATCGATTTGGGTGGAATCGGCATGCTGAAAAACGTAGGGAAAGATGGGTTTGAAATTCTGGGTCAAACTGGGGTACCCCCGGTGACATACCCAGATTTGGCTGAAATGGCCCTGGGCTGGGCTGGCCAGAACTGATTTTGCCCAGGCGCGCGCGCGGCGCGGCGCGCAAAAAAGTTTCCGTTTTGACCGGGAATCGATTTCGGTGGAATCGGCATGCTGAAAAACGTAGGGAAAGATGGGTTTGAATTTCTGGGTCAAACTGGGGTACCCCCGGTGACATACCCAGATTTGGCTGGAATGGCCCTAGGCTGGGCTGGCCAGAACTGATTTTCCCCAGGCGCGCGCGCGGCGCGGCGCGCAAAAAAGTTTCCGTTTTGACCGGGAATCGATTTGGGTGGAATCGGCATGCTGAAAAACGTAGGGAAAGATGGGTTTGAAATTCTGGGTCAAACTGGGGTACCCCTGGTGACATACCCAGATTTGGCTGGAATGGCCCTAGGCTGGGCTGGCCAGAACTGATTTTGCCCAGGCGCGCGCGCGGCGCGGCGCGCAAAAAAGTTTCCGTTTTGACCGGGAATCGATTTGGGTGGAATCGGCATGCTGAAAAACGTAGGGAAAGATGGGTTTGAAATTCTGGGTCAAACTGGGGTACCCCCGGTGACATACCCAGATTTGGCTGAAATGGCCCTGGGCTGGGCTGGCCAGAACTGATTTTGCCCAGGCGCGCGCGCGGCGCGGCGCGCAAAAAAGTTTCCGTTTTGACCGGGAATCGATTTCGGTGGAATCGGCATGCTGAAAAACGTAGGGAAAGATGGGTTTGAAATTCTGGGTCAACCTGGGGTACCCCCGGTGACATACCCAGATTTGGCTGGAATGGCCCTAGGCTGGGCTGGCCAGAACTGATTTTGCCCAGGCGCGCGCGCGGCGCGGCGCGCAAAAAAGTTTCCGTTTTGACCGGGAATCGATTTGGGTGGAATCGGCATGCTGAAAAACGTAGGGAAAGATGGGTTTGAAATTCTGGGTCAAACTGGGGTACCCCCGGTGACATACCCAGATTTGGCTGAAATGGCCCTGGGCTGGGCTGGCCAGAACTGATTTTGCCCAGGCGCGCGCGCGGCGCGGCGCGCAAAAAAGTTTCCGTTTTGACCGGGAATCGATTTGGGTGGAATCGGCATGCTGAAAAACGTAGGGAAAGATGGGTTTGAAATTCTGGGTCAAACTGGGGTACCCCCGGTGACATACCCAGATTTGGCTGGAATGGCCCTGGGCTGGGCTCGCCAGAACTGATTTTGCCCAGGCGCAGGCGCGGCGCGGCGCGCAAAAAAGTTTCCGTTTTGACCGGGAATCGATTTGGGTGGAATCGGCATGCTGAAAAACGTAGGGAAAGATGGGTTTGAAATTCTGGGTCAAACTGGGGTACCCCCGGTGACATACCCAGATTTGGCTGGAATGGCCCTAGGCTGGGCTGGCCAGAACTGATTTTGCCCAGGCACGCGCGCGGCGCGGCGCGCAAAAAAGTTTCCGTTTTGACCGGGAATCGATTTGGGTGGAATCGGCATGCTGAAAAACGTAGGGAAAGATGGGTTTGAAATTCTGGGTCAAACTGGGGTACCCCCGGTGACATACCCAGATTTGGCTGGAATGGCCCTAGGCTGGGCTGGCCCGAACTGATTTTCCCCAGGCGCGCGCGCGGCGCGGCGCGCAAAAAAGTTTCCGTTTTGACCGGGAATCGATTTGGGTGGAATCGCCATGCTGAAAAACGTAGGGAAAGATGGGTTTGAAATTCTGGGTCAAACTGGGGTACCCCCGGTGACATACCCAGGTTTGGCTGAAATGGCCCTAGGCTGGGCTGGCCAGAACTGATTTTGCCCAGGCGCGCGCGCGGCGCGGCGCGCAAAAAAGTTTCCGTTTTGACCGGGAATCGATTTGGGTGGAATCGGCATGCTGAAAAACGTAGGGAAAGATGGGTTTGAAATTCTGGGTCAAACTGGGGTACCCCTGGTGACATACCCAGATTTGGCTGGAATGGCCCTAGGCTGGGCTGGCCAGAACTGATTTTGCCCAGGCGCGCGCGCGGCGCGGCGCGCAAAAAAGTTTCCGTTTTGACCGGGAATCGATTTGGGTGGAATCGGCATGCTGAAAAACGTAGGGAAAGATGGGTTTGAAATTCTGGGTCAAACTGGGGTACCCCCGGTGACATACCCAGATTTGGCTGAAATGGCCCTGGGCTGGGCTGGCCAGAACTGATTTTGCCCAGGCGCGCGCGCGGCGCGGCGCGCAAAAAAGTTTCCGTTTTGACCGGGAATCGATTTCGGTGGAATCGGCATGCTGAAAAACGTAGGGAAAGATGGGTTTGAATTTCTGGGTCAAACTGGGGTACCCCCGGTGACATACCCAGATTTGGCTGGAATGGCCCTAGGCTGGGCTGGCCAGAACTGATTTTGCCCAGGCGCGCGCGCGGCGCGGCGCGCAAAAAAGTTTCCGTTTTGACCGGGAAACGGTTTGGGTGGAATCGGCATGCTGAAAAACGTAGGGAAAGATGGGTTTGAAATTCTGGGTCAAACTGGGGTACCCCCGGTGACATACCCAGATTTGGCTGAAATGGCCCTGGGCTGGGCTGGCCAGAACTGATTTTGCCCAGGCGCGCGCGCGGCGCGGCGCGCAAAAAAGTTTCCGTTTTGACCGGGAATCGATTTGGGTGGAATCGGCATGCTGAAAAACGTAGGGAAAGATGGGTTTGAAATTCTGGGTCAAACTGGGGTACCCCCGGTGACATACCCAGATTCGGCTGGAATGGCCCTAGGCTGGGCTGGCCAGAACTGATTTTGCCGAGGCGCGCGCGCGGCGCGGCGCGCAAAAAAGTTTCCGTTTTGACCGGGAATCGATTTGGGTGGAATCGGCATGCTGAAAAACGTAGGGAAAGATGGGTTTGAAATTCTGGGTCAAACTGGGGTACCCCCGGTGACATACCCAGATTTGGCTGAAATGGCCCTGGGCTGGGCTGGCCAGAACTGATTTTGCCCAGGCGCGCGCGCGGCGCGGCGCGCAAAAAAGTTTCCGTTTTGACCGGGAATCGATTTCGGTGGAATCGGCATGCTGAAAAACGTAGGGAAAGATGGGTTTGAATTTCTGGGTCAAACTGGGGTACCCCCGGTGACATACCCAGATTTGGCTGGAATGGCCCTAGGCTGGGCTGGCCAGAACTGATTTTCCCCAGGCGCGCGCGCGGCGCGGCGCGCAAAAAAGTTTCCGTTTTGACCGGGAATCGATTTGGGTGGAATCGGCATGCTGAAAAACGTAGGGAAAGATGGGTTTGAAATTCTGGGTCAAACTGGCGTACCCCCGGTGACATACCCAGATTTGGCTGGAATGGCCCTAGGCTGGGCTGGCCCGAACTGATTTTGCCCAGGCGCGCGCGCGGCGCGGCGCGCAAAAAAGTTTCCGTTTTGACCGGGAATCGATTTGGGTGGAATCGGCATGCTGAAAAACGTAGGGAAAGATGGGTTTGAAATTCTGGGTCAAACTGGGGTACCCCCGGTGACATACCCAGATTTGGCTGAAATGGCCCTGGGCTGGGCTGGCCAGAACTGATTTTGCCCAGGCGCGCGCGCGGCGCGGCGCGCAAAAAAGTTTCCGTTTTGACCGGGAATCGATTTGGGTGGAATCGGCATGCTGAAAAACGTAGGGAAAGATGGGTTTGAAATTCTGGGTCAAACTGGGGTACCCCCGGTGACATACCCAGATTTGGCTGAAATGGCCCTGGGCTGGGCTGGCCAGAACTGATTTTGCCCAGGCGCGCGCGCGGCGCGGCGCGCAAAAAAGTTTCCGTTTTGACCGGGAATCGATTCGGGTGGAATCGGCATGCTGAAAAACGTAGGGAAAGATGGGTTTGAAATTCTGGGTCAAACTGGGGTACCCCCGGTGACATACCCAGATTTGCCTGAAATGGCCCTGGGCTGGGCTGGCCAGAACTGATTTTGCCCAGGCGCGCGCGCGGCGCGGCGCGCAAAAAAGTTTCCGTTTTGACCGGGAATCGATTTGGGTGGAATCGGCATGCTGAAAAACGTAGGGAAAGATGGGTTTGAAATTCTGGGTCAAACTGGGGTACCCCCGGTGACATACCCAGATTTGGCTGGAATGGCCCTGGGCTGGGCTCGCCAGAACTGATTTTGCCCAGGCGCACGCGCGGCGCGGCGCGCAAAAAAGTTTCCGTTTTGACCGGGAATCGATTTGGGTGGAATCGGCATGCTGAAAAACGTAGGGAAAGATGGGTTTGAAATTCTGGGTCAAACTGGGGTACCCCCGGTGACATACCCAGATTTGGCTGGAATGGCCCTAGGCTGGGCTGGCCAGAACTGATTTTGCCCAGGCACGCGCGCGGCGCGGCGCGCAAAAAAGTTTCCGTTTTGACCGGGAATCGATTTGGGTGGAATCGGCATGCTGAAAAACGTAGGGAAAGATGGGTTTGAAATTCTGGGTCAAACTGGGGTACCCCCGGTGACATACCCAGATTTGGCTGGAATGGCCCTAGGCTGGGCTGGCCCGAACTGATTTTCCCCAGGCGCGCGCGCGGCGCGGCGCGCAAAAAAGTTTCCGTTTTGACCGGGAATCGATTTGGGTGGAATCGCCATGCTGAAAAACGTAGGGAAAGATGGGTTTGAAATTCTGGGTCAAACTGGGGTACCCCCGGTGACATACCCAGGTTTGGCTGAAATGGCCCTAGGCTGGGCTGGCCAGAACTGATTTTGCCCAGGCGCGCGCGCGGCGCGGCGCGCAAAAAAGTTTCCGTTTTGACCGGGAATCGATTTGGGTGGAATCGGCATGCTGAAAAACGTAGGGAAAGATGGGTTTGAAATTCTGGGTCAAACTGGGGTACCCCTGGTGACATACCCAGATTTGGCTGGAATGGCCCTAGGCTGGACTGGCCAGAACTGATTTTGCCCAGGCGCGCGCGCGGCGCGGCGCGCAAAAAAGTTTCCGTTTTGACCGGGAATCGATTTGGGTGGAATCGGCATGCTGAAAAACGTAGGGAAAGATGGGTTTGAAATTCTGGGTCAAACTGGGGTACCCCCGGTGACATACCCAGATTTGGCTGAAATGGCCCTGGGCTGGGCTGGCCAGAACTGATTTTGCCCAGGCGCGCGCGCGGCGCGGCGCGCAAAAAAGTTTCCGTTTTGACCGGGAATCGATTTCGGTGGAATCGGCATGCTGAAAAACGTAGGGAAAGATGGGTTTGAATTTCTGGGTCAAACTGGGGTACCCCCGGTGACATACCCAGATTTGGCTGGAATGGCCCTAGGCTGGGCTGGCCAGAACTGATTTTGCCCAGGCGCGCGCGCGGCGCGGCGCGCAAAAAAGTTTCCGTTTTGACCGGGAATCGATTTGGGTGGAATCGGCATGCTGAAAAACGTAGGGAAAGATGGGTTTGAAATTCTGGGTCAAACTGGGGTACCCCTGGTGACATACCCAGATTTGGCTGGAATGGCCCTAGGCTGGGCTGGCCAGAACTGATTTTGCCCAGGCGCGCGCGCGGCGCGGCGCGCAAAAAAGTTTCCGTTTTGACCGGGAATCGATTTGGGTGGAATCGGCATGCTGAAAAACGTAGGGAAAGATGGGTTTGAAATTCTGGGTCAAACTGGGGTACCCCCGGTGACATACCCAGATTTGGCTGAAATGGCCCTGGGCTGGGCTGGCCAGAACTGATTTTGCCCAGGCGCGCGCGCGGCGCGGCGCGCAAAAAAGTTTCCGTTTTGACCGGGAATCGATTTGGGTGGAATCGGCATGCTGAAAAACGTAGGGAAAGATGGGTTTGAAATTCTGGGTCAAACTGGGGTACCCCCGGTGACATACCCAGATTTGGCTGAAATGGCCCTGGGCTGGGCTGGCCAGAACTGATTTTGCCCAGGCGCGCGCGCGGCGCGGCGCGCAAAAAAGTTTCCGTTTTGACCGGGAATCGATTTCGGTGGAATCGGCATGCTGAAAAACGTAGGGAAAGATGGGTTTGAATTTCTGGGTCAAACTGGGGTACCCCCGGTGACATACCCAGATTTGGCTGGAATGGCCCTGGGCTGGGCTGGCCAGAACTGATTTTCCCCAGGCGCGCGCGCGGCGCGGCGCGCAAAAAAGTTTCCGTTTTGACCGGGAATCGATTTGGGTGGAATCGGCATGCTGAAAAACGTAGGGAAAGATGGGTTTGAAATTCTGGGTCAAACTGGGGTACCCCGGGTGACATACCCAGATTTGGCTGGAATGGCCCTAGGCTGGGCTGGCCAGAACTGATTTTGCCCAGGCGCGCGCGCGGCGCGGCGCGCAAAAAAGTTTCCGTTTTGACCGGGAATCGATTTGGGTGGAATCGGCATGCTGAAAAACGTAGGGAAAGATGGGTTTGAAATTCTGGGTCAAACTGGGGTACCCCCGGTGACATACCCAGATTTGGCTGAAATGGCCCTGGGCTGGGCTGGCCAGAACTGATTTTGCCCAGGCGCGCGCGCGGCGCGGCGCGCAAAAAAGTTTCCGTTTTGACCGGGAATCGATTTGGGTGGAATCGGCATGCTGAAAAACGTAGGGAAAGATGGGTTTGAAATTCTGGGTCAAACTGGGGTACCCCCGGTGACATACCCAGATTTGGCTGAAATGGCCCTGGGCTGGGCTGGCCAGAACTGATTTTGCCCAGGCGCGCGCGCGGCGCGGCGCGCAAAAAAGTTTCCGTTTTGACCGGGAATCGATTTCGGTGGAATCGGCATGCTGAAAAACGTAGGGAAAGATGGGTTTGAAATTCTGGGTCAAACTGGGGTACCCCCGGTGACATACCCAGATTTGGCTGAAATGGCCCTGGGCTGGGCTGGCCAGAACTGATTTTGCCCAGGCGCGCGCGCGGCGCGGCGCGCAAAAAAGTTTCCGTTTTGACCGGGAATCGATTTGGGTGGAATCGGCATGCTGAAAAACGTAGGGAAAGATGGGTTTGAAATTCTGGGTCAAACTGGGGTACCCCCGGTGACATACCCAGATTTGGCTGGAATGGCCCTGGGCTGGGCTCGCCAGAACTGATTTTGCCCAGGCGCACGCGCGGCGCGGCGCGCAAAAAAGTTTCCGTTTTGACCGGGAATCGATTTGGGTGGAATCGGCATGCTGAAAAACGTAGGGAAAGATGGGTTTGAAATTCTGGGTCAAACTGGGGTACCCCCGGTGACATACCCAGATTTGGCTGGAATGGCCCTAGGCTGGGCTGGCCAGAACTGATTTTGCCCAGGCACGCGCGCGGCGCGGCGCGCAAAAAAGTTTCCGTTTTGACCGGGAATCGATTTGGGTGGAATCGGCATGCTGAAAAACGTAGGGAAAGATGGGTTTGAAATTCTGGGTCAAACTGGGGTACCCCCGGTGACATACCCAGATTTGGCTGAAATGGCCCTGGGCTGGGCTGGCCAGAACTGATTTTGCCCAGGCGCGCGCGCGGCGCGGCGCGCAAAAAAGTTTCCGTTTTGACCGGGAATCGATTTGGGTGGAATCGGCATGCTGAAAAACGTAGGGAAAGATGGGTTTGAAATTCTGGGTCAAACTGGGGTACCCCTGGTGACATACCCAGATTTGGCTGGAATGGCCCTAGGCTGGGCTGGCCAGAACTGATTTTGCCCAGGCGCGCGCGCGGCGCGGCGCGCAAAAAAGTTTCCGTTTTGACCGGGAATCGATTTGGGTGGAATCGGCATGCTGAAAAACGTAGGGAAAGATGGGTTTGAAATTCTGGGTCAAACTGGGGTACCCCCGGTGACATACCCAGATTTGGCTGAAATGGCCCTGGGCTGGGCTGGCCAGAACTGATTTTGCCCAGGCGCGCGCGCGGCGCGGCGCGCAAAAAAGTTTCCGTTTTGACCGGGAATCGATTTGGGTGGAATCGGCATGCTGAAAAACGTAGGGAAAGATGGGTTTGAAATTCTGGGTCAAACTGGGGTACCCCCGGTGACATACCCAGATTTGGCTGGAATGGCCCTAGGCTGGGCTGGCCAGAACTGATTTTGCCCAGGCGCGCGCGCGGCGCGGCGCGCAAAAAAGTTTCCGTTTTGACCGGGAATTGATTTGGGTGGAATCGGCATGCTGAAAAACGTAGGGAAAGATGGGTTTGAAATTCTGGGTCAAACTGGGGTACCCCCGGTGACATACCCAGATTTGGCTGAAATGGCCCTGGGCTGGGCTGGCCAGAACTGATTTTGCCCAGGCGCGCGCGCGGCGCGGCGCGCAAAAAAGTTTCTGTTTTGACCGGGAATCGATTTCGGTGGAATCGGCATGCTGAAAAACGTAGGGAAAGATGGGTTTGAATTTCTGGGTCAAACTGGGGTACCCCCGGTGACATACCCAGATTTGGCTGGAATGGCCCTAGGCTGGGCTGGCCAGAACTGATTTTCCCCAGGCGCGCGCGCGGCGCGGCGCGCAAAAAAGTTTCCGTTTTGACCGGGAAACGGTTTGGGTGGAATCGGCATGCTGAAAAACGTAGGGAAAGATGGGTTTGAAATTCTGGGTCAAACTGGGGTACCCCCGGTGACATACCCAGATTTGGCTGAAATGGCCCTGGGCTGGGCTGGCCAGAACTGATTTTGCCCAGGCGCGCGCGCGGCGCGGCGCGCAAAAAAGTTTCCGTTTTGACCGGGAATCGATTTGGGTGGAATCGGCATGCTGAAAAACGTAGGGAAAGATGGGTTTGAAATTCTGGGTCAAACTGGGGTACCCCCGGTGACATACCCAGATTTGGCTGGAATGGCCCTAGGCTGGGCTGGCCAGAACTGATTTTGCCCAGGCGCGCGCGCGGCGCGGCGCGCAAAAAAGTTTCCGTTTTGACCGGGAATCGATTTGGGTGGAATCGGCATGCTGAAAAACGTAGGGAAAGATGGGTTTGAAATTCTGGGTCAACCTGGGGTACCCCCGGTGACATACCCAGATTTGGCTGGAATGGCCCTAGGCTGGGCTGGCCAGAACTGATTTTGCCCAGGCACGCGCGCGGCGCGGCGCGCAAAAAAGTTTCCGTTTTGACCGGGAATCGATTTGGGTGGAATCGGCATGCTGAAAAACGTAGGGAAAGATGGGTTTGAAATTCTGGGTCAAACTGGGGTACCCCCGGTGACATACCCAGATTTGGCTGGAATGGCCCTAGGCCGGGCTGGCCAGAACTGATTTTCCCCAGGCGCGCGCGCGGCGCGGCGCGCAAAAAAGTTTCCGTTTTGACCGGGAATCGATTTGGGTGGAATCGGCATGCTGAAAAACGTAGGGAAAGATGGGTTTGAAATTCTGGGTCAAACTGGGGTACCCCTGGTGACATACCCAGATTTGGCTGGAATGGCCCTAGGCCGGGCTGGCCAGAACTGATTTTCCCCAGGCGCGCGCGCGGCGCGGCGCGCAAAAAAGTTTCCGTTTTGACCGGGAATCGATTTGGGTGGAATCGGCATGCTGAAAAACGTAGGGAAAGATGGGTTCGAAATTCTGGGTCAAACTGGGGTACCCCCGGTGACATACCCAGGTTTGGCTGAAATGGCCCTGGGCTGGGCTGGCCAGAACTGATTTTGCCCAGGCGCGCGCGCGGCGCGGCGCGCAAAAATGTTTCCGTTTTGACCGGGAATCGATTTGGGTGGAATCGGCATGCTGAAAAACGTAGGGAAAGATGGGTTTGAAATTCTGGGTCAAACTGGGGTACCCCCGGTGACATACCCAGATTTGGCTGGAATGGCCCTAGGCTGGGCTGGCCAGAACTGATTTTGCCCAGGCGCGCGCGCGGCGCGGCGCGCAAAAAAGTTTCCGTTTTGACCGGGAATCGATTTGGGTGGAATCGGCATGCTGAAAAACGTAGGGAAAGATGGGTTTGAAATTCTGGGTCAACCTGGGGTACCCCCGGTGACATACCCAGATTTGGCTGGAATGGCCCTAGGCTGGGCTGGCCAGAACTGATTTTGCCCAGGCACGCGCGCGGCGCGGCGCGCAAAAAAGTTTCCGTTTTGACCGGGAATCGATTTGGGTGGAATCGGCATGCTGAAAAACGTAGGGAAAGATGGGTTTGAAATTCTGGGTCAAACTGGGGTACCCCCGGTGACATACCCAGATTTGGCTGGAATGGCCCTAGGCTGGGCTGGCCAGAACTGATTTTGCCCAGGCGTGCGCGCGGCGCGGCGCGCAAAAAAGTTTCCGTTTTGACCGGGAATCGGTTTGGGTGGAATCGGCATGCTGAAAAACGTAGGGAAAGATGGGTTTGAAATTCTGGGTCAAACCGGGGTACCCCCGGTGACATACCCAGGTTTGGCTGGAATGGCCCTAGGCTGGGCTGGCCAGAACTGATTTTGCCCAGGCGCGCGCGCGGCGCGGCGCGCAAAAAAGTTTCCGTTTTGACCGGGAATCGATTTGGGTGGAATCGGCATGCTGAAAAACGTAGGGAAAGATGGGTTTGAAACTCTGGGTCAAACTGGGGTACCCCCGGTGACATACCCAGATTTGGCTGGAATGGCCCTAGGCTGGGCTGGCCAGAACTGATTTTGCCCAGGCGCGCGCGCGGCGCGGCGCGCAAAAAAGTTTCCGTTTTGACCGGGAATCGATTTGGGTGGAATCGGCATGCTGAAAAACGTAGGGAAAGATGGGTTTGAAATTCTGGGTCAAACTGGGGTACCCCCGGTGACATACCCAGGTTTGGCTGGAATGGCCCTGGGCTGGGCTGGCCAGAACTGATTTTGCCCAGGCGCGCGCGCGGCGCGGCGCGCAAAAAAGTTTCCGTTTTGACCGGGAATCGATTAGGGTGGAATCGGCATGCTGAAAAACGTAGGGAAAGATGGGTTTGAAATTCTGGGTCAAACTGGGGTACCCCCGGTGACATACCCAGATTTGGCTGGAATGGCCCTAGGCTGGGCTGGCCAGAACTGATTTTGCCCAGGCGCGCGCGCGGCGCGGCGCGCAAAAAAGTTTCCGTTTTGACCGGGAATCGATTTGGGTGGAATCGGCATGCTGAAAAACGTAGGGAAAGATGGGTTTGAAATTCTGGGTCAAACTGGGGTACCCCCGGTGACATACCCAGATTTGGCTGGAATGGCCCTGGGCTGGGCTGGCCAGAACTGATTTTGCCCAGGCGCGCGCGCGGCGCGGCGCGCAAAAAAGTTTCCGTTTTGACCGGGAATCAATTTGGGTGGAATCGGCATGCTGAAAAACGTAGGGAAAGATGGGTTTGAAATTCTGGGTCAAACTGGGGTACCCCCGGTGACATACCCAGATTTGGCTGGAATGGCCCTAGGCTGGGCTGGCCAGAACTGATTTTGCCCAGGCGCGCGCGCGGCGTGGCGCGCAAAAAGGTTTCCGTTTTGACCGGGAAACGATTTGGGTGGAATCGGCATGCTGAAAAACGTAGGGAAAGATGGGTTTGAAATTCTGGGTCAAACTGGGGTACCCCCGGTGACATACCCAGGTTTGGCTGGAATGGCCCTAGGCTGGGCTGGCCAGAACTGATTTTGCCCAGGCGCGCGCGCGGCGCGGCGCGTAAAAAAGTTTCCGTTTTGACCGGGAATCGATTTGGGTGGAATCGGCATGCTGAAAAACGTAGGGAAAGATGGGTTTGAAATTCTGGGTCAAACTGGGGTACCCCCGGTGACATACCCAGATTTGGCTGGAATGGCCCTAGGCTGGGCTGGCCAGAACTGATTTTGCCCAGGCGCGCGCGCGGCGCGGCGCGCAAAAAAGTTTCCGTTTTGACCGGGAATCGATTTGGGTGGAATCGGCATGCTGAAAAACGTAGGGAAAGATGGGTTTGAAATTCTGGGTCAACCTGGGGTACCCCCGGTGACATACCCAGATTTGGCTGGAATGGCCCTAGGCTGGGCTGGCCAGAACTGATTTTGCCCAGGCACGCGCGCGGCGCGGCGCGCAAAAAAGTTTCCGTTTTGACCGGGAATCGATTTGGGTGGAATCGGCATGCTGAAAAACGTAGGGAAAGATGGGTTTGAAATTCTGGGTCAAACTGGGGTACCCCCGGTGACATACCCAGATTTGGCTGGAATGGCCCTGGGCTGGGCTGGCCAGAACTGATTTTGCCCAGGCGTGCGCGCGGCGCGGCGCGCAAAAAAGTTTCCGTTTTGACCGGGAATCGATTTGGGTGGAATCGGCATGCTGAAAAACGTAGGGAAAGATGGGTTTGAAATTCTGGGTCAAACCGGGGTACCCCCGGTGACATACCCAGGTTTGGCTGGAATGGCCCTAGGCTGGGCTGGCCAGAACTGATTTTGCCCAGGCGCGCGCGCGGCGCGGCGCGCAAAAAAGTTTCCGTTTTGACCGGGAATCGATTTGGGTGGAATCGGCATGCTGAAAAACGTAGGGAAAGATGGGTTTGAAACTCTGGGTCAAACTGGGGTACCCCCGGTGACATACCCAGATTTGGCTGGAATGGCCCTAGGCTGGGCTGGCCAGAACTGATTTTGCCCAGGCGCGCGCGCGGCGCGGCGCGCAAAAAAGTTTCCGTTTTGACCGGGAATCGATTTGGGTGGAATCGGCATGCTGAAAAACGTAGGGAAAGATGGGTTTGAAATTCTGGGTCAAACTGGGGTACCCCCGGTGACATACCCAGGTTTGGCTGGAATGGCCCTGGGCTGGGCTGGCCAGAACTGATTTTGCCCAGGCGCGCGCGCGGCGCGGCGCGCAAAAAAGTTTCCGTTTTGACCGGGAATTGATTTGGGTGGAATCGGCATGCTGAAAAACGTAGGGAAAGATGGGTTTGAAATTCTGGGTCAAACTGGGGTACCCCCGGTGACATACCCAGATTTGGCTGGAATGGCCCTAGGCTGGGCTGGCCAGAACTGATTTTGCCCAGGCGCGCGCGCGGCGCGGCGCGCAAAAAAGTTTCCGTTTTGACCGGGAATCGATTTGGGTGGAATCGGCATGCTGAAAAACGTAGGGAAAGATGGGTTTGAAATTCTGGGTCAAACTGGGGTACCCCCGGTGACATACCCAGATTTGGCTGGAATGGCCCTGGGCTGGGCTGGCCAGAACTGATTTTGCCCAGGCGCGCGCGCGGCGCGGCGCGCAAAAAAGTTTCCGTTTTGACCGGGAATCAATTTGGGTGGAATCGGCATGCTGAAAAACGTAGGGAAAGATGGGTTTGAAATTCTGGGTCAAACTGGGGTACCCCCGGTGACATACCCAGATTTGGCTGGAATGGCCCTAGGCTGGGCTGGCCAGAACTGATTTTGCCCAGGCGCGCGCGCGGCGTGGCGCGCAAAAAGGTTTCCGTTTTGACCGGGAAACGATTTGGGTGGAATCGGCATGCTGAAAAACGTAGGGAAAGATGGGTTTGAAATTCTGGGTCAAACTGGGGTACCCCCGGTGACATACCCAGGTTTGGCTGGAATGGCCCTGGGCTGGGCTGGCCAGAACTGATTTTGCCCAGGCGCGCGCGCGGCGCGGCGCGCAAAAAAGTTTCCGTTTTGACCGGGAATTGATTTGGGTGGAATCGGCATGCTGAAAAACGTAGGGAAAGATGGGTTTGAAATTCTGGGTCAAACTGGGGTACCCCCGGTGACATACCCAGATTTGGCTGGAATGGCCCTAGGCTGGGCTGGCCAGAACTGATTTTGCCCAGGCGCGCGCGCGGCGCGGCGCGCAAAAAAGTTTCCGTTTTGACCGGGAATCGATTTGGGTGGAATCGGCATGCTGAAAAACGTAGGGAAAGATGGGTTTGAAATTCTGGGTCAAACTGGGGTACCCCCGGTGACATACCCAGATTTGGCTGGAATGGCCCTGGGCTGGGCTGGCCAGAACTGATTTTGCCCAGGCGCGCGCGCGGCGCGGCGCGTAAAAAAGTTTCCGTTTTGACCGGGAATCGATTTGGGTGGAATCGGCATGCTGAAAAACGTAGGGAAAGATGGGTTTGAAATTCTGGGTCAAACTGGGGTACCCCCGGTGACATACCCAGGTTTGGCTGGAATGGCCCTAGGCTGGGCTGGCCAGAACTGATTTTGCCCAGGCGCGCGCGCGGCGCGGCGCGCAAAAAAGTTTCCGTTTTGACCGGGAATCCATTTGGGTGGAATCGGCATGCTGAAAAACGTAGGGAAAGATGGGTTTGAAATTCTGGGTCAAACTGGGGTACCCCCGGTGACATACCCAGATTTGGCTGGAATGGCCCTAGGCTGGGCTGGCCAGAACTGATTTTGCCCAGGCACGCGCGCGGCGCGGCGCGCAAAAAAGTTTCCGTTTTGACCGGGAATCGATTTGGGTGGAATCGGCATGCTGAAAAACGTAGGGAAAGATGGGTTTGAAATTCTGGGTCAAACTGGGGTACCCCCGGTGACATACCCAGATTTGGCTGGAATGGCCCTAGGCTGGGCTGGCCAGAACTGATTTTGCCCAGGCGTGCGCGCGGCGCGGCGCGCAAAAAAGTTTCCGTTTTGACCGGGAATCGATTTGGGTGGAATCGGCATGCTGAAAAACGTAGGGAAAGATGGGTTTGAAATTCTGGGTCAAACCGGGGTACCCCCGGTGACATACCCAGGTTTGGCTGGAATGGCCCTAGGCTGGGCTGGCCAGAACTGATTTTGCCCAGGCGCGCGCGCGGCGCGGCGCGCAAAAAAGTTTCCGTTTTGACCGGGAATCGATTTGGGTGGAATCGGCATGCTGAAAAACGTAGGGAAAGATGGGTTTGAAACTCTGGGTCAAACTGGGGTACCCCCGGTGACATACCCAGATTTGGCTGGAATGGCCCTAGGCTGGGCTGGCCAGAACTGATTTTGCCCAGGCGCGCGCGCGGCGCGGCGCGCAAAAAAGTTTCCGTTTTGACCGGGAATCGATTTGGGTGGAATCGGCATGCTGAAAAACGTAGGGAAAGATGGGTTTGAAATTCTGGGTCAAACTGGGGTACCCCCGGTGACATACCCAGGTTTGGCTGGAATGGCCCTGGGCTGGGCTGGCCAGAACTGATTTTGCCCAGGCGCGCGCGCGGCGCGGCGCGCAAAAAAGTTTCCGTTTTGACCGGGAATTGATTTGGGTGGAATCGGCATGCTGAAAAACGTAGGGAAAGATGGGTTTGAAATTCTGGGTCAAACTGGGGTACCCCCGGTGACATACCCAGATTTGGCTGGAATGGCCCTAGGCTGGGCTGGCCAGAACTGATTTTGCCCAGGCGCGCGCGCGGCGCGGCGCGCAAAAAAGTTTCCGTTTTGACCGGGAATCGATTTGGGTGGAATCGGCATGCTGAAAAACGTAGGGAAAGATGGGTTTGAAATTCTGGGTCAAACTGGGGTACCCCCGGTGACATACCCAGATTTGGCTGGAATGGCCCTGGGCTGGGCTGGCCAGAACTGATTTTGCCCAGGCGCGCGCGCGGCGCGGCGCGCAAAAAAGTTTCCGTTTTGACCGGGAATCAATTTGGGTGGAATCGGCATGCTGAAAAACGTAGGGAAAGATGGGTTTGAAATTCTGGGTCAAACTGGGGTACCCCCGGTGACATACCCAGATTTGGCTGGAATGGCCCTAGGCTGGGCTGGCCAGAACTGATTTTGCCCAGGCGCGCGCGCGGCGTGGCGCGCAAAAAGGTTTCCGTTTTGACCGGGAAACGATTTGGGTGGAATCGGCATGCTGAAAAACGTAGGGAAAGATGGGTTTGAAATTCTGGGTCAAACTGGGGTACCCCCGGTGACATACCCAGGTTTGGCTGGAATGGCCCTAGGCTGGGCTGGCCAGAACTGATTTTGCCCAGGCGCGCGCGCGGCGCGGCGCGTAAAAAAGTTTCCGTTTTGACCGGGAATCGATTTGGGTGGAATCGGCATGCTGAAAAACGTAGGGAAAGATGGGTTTGAAATTCTGGGTCAAACTGGGGTACCCCCGGTGACATACCCAGGTTTGGCTGGAATGGCCCTAGGCTGGGCTGGCCAGAACTGATTTTGCCCAGGCGCGCGCGCGGCGCGGCGCGCAAAAAAGTTTCCGTTTTGACCGGGAATCCATTTGGGTGGAATCGGCATGCTGAAAAACGTAGGGAAAGATGGGTTTGAAATTCTGGGTCAAACTGGGGTACCCCCGGTGACATACCCAGGTTTGGCTGGAATGGCCCTAGGCTGGGCTGGCCAGAACTGATTTTCCCCAGGCGCGCGCGCGGCGCGGCGCGCAAAAAAGTTTCCGTTTTGACCGGGAATCGATTTGGGTGGAATCGGCATGCTGAAAAACGTAGGGAAAGATGGGTTTGAAATTCTGGGTCAAACTGGGGTACCCCCGGTGACATACCCAGGTTTGGCTGGAATGGCCCTAGGCTGGGCTGGCCAGAACTGATTTTGCCCAGGCGCGCGCGCGGCGCGGCGCGCAAAAAAGTTTCCGTTTTGACCGGGAATCGATTTGGGTGGAATCGGCATGCTGAAAAACGTAGGGAAAGATGGGTTTGAAATTCTGGGTCAAACTGGGGTACCCCTGGTGACATACCCAGATTTGGCTGGAATGGCCCTAGGCTGGGCTGGCCAGAACTGATTTTGCCCAGGCGCGCGCGCGGCGCGGCGCGCAAAAAAGTTTCCGTTTTGACCGGGAATCGATTTGGGTGGAATCGGCATGCTGAAAAACGTAGGGAAAGATGGGTTTGAAATTCTGGGTCAAACTGGGGTACCCCCGGTGACATACCCAGGTTTGGCTGGAATGGCCCTGGGCTGGGCTGGCCAGAACTGATTTTGCCCAGGCGCGCGCGCGGCGCGGCGCGCAAAAAAGTTTCCGTTTTGACCGGGAATCAATTTGGGTGGAATCGGCATGCTGAAAAACGTAGGGAAAGATGGGTTTGAAATTCTGGGTCAAACTGGGGTACCCCCGGTGACATACCCAGATTTGGCTGGAATGGCCCTAGGCTGGGCTGGCCAGAACTGATTTTGCCCAGGCGCGCGCGCGGCGCGGCGCGCAAAAAAGTTTCCGTTTTGACCGGGAAACGATTTGGGTGGAATCGGCATGCTGAAAAACGTAGGGAAAGATGGGTTTGAAATTCTGGGTCAAACTGGGGTACCCCCGGTGACATACCCAGATTTGGCTGGAATGGCCCTGGGCTGGGCTGGCCAGAACTGATTTTGCCCAGGCGCGCGCGCGGCGCGGCGCGCAAAAAAGTTTCCGTTTTGACCGGGAATCGATTTGGGTGGAATCGGCATGCTGAAAAACGTAGGGAAAGATGGGTTTGAAATTCTGGGTCAAACTGGGGTACCCCCGGTGACATACCCAGATTTGGCTGGAATGGCCCTAGGCTGGGCTGGCCAGAACTGATTTTGCCCAGGCGCGCGCGCGGCGCGGCGCGCAAAAAAGTTTCCGTTTTGACCGGGAAACGATTTGGGTGGAATCGGCATGCTGAAAAACGTAGGGAAAGATTGGTTTGAAATTCTGGGTCAAACTGGGGTACCCCCGGTGACATACCCAGATTTGGCTGGAATGGCCCTAGGCTGGGCTGGCCAGAACTGATTTTGCCCAGGCGCGCGCGCGGCGCGGCGCGCAAAAAAGTTTCCGTTTTGACCGGGAATCGATTTGGGTGGAATCGGCATGCTGAAAAACGTAGGGAAAGATGGGTTTGAAATTCTGGGTCAAACTGGGGTACCCCCGGTGACATACCCAGATTTGGCTGGAATGGCCCTAGGCTGGGCTGGCCAGAACTGATTTTGCCCAGGCGCGCGCGCGGCGCGGCGCGCAAAAAAGTTTCCGTTTTGACCGGGAATCGATTTGGGTGGAATCGGCATGCTGAAAAACGTAGGGAAAGATGGGTTTGAAATTCTGGGTCAAACTGGGGTACCCCCGGTGACATACCCAGATTTGGCTGAAATGGCCCTGGGCTGGGCTGGCCAGAACTGATTTTGCCCAGGCGCGGGCGCGGCGCGGCGCGCAAAAAAGTTTCCGTTTTGACCGGGAATCGATTTGGGTGGAATCGGCATGCTGAAAAACGTAGGGAAAGATGGATTTGAAACTCTGGGTCAAACTGGGGTACCCCCGGTGACATACCCAGATTTGGCTGGAATGGCCCTAGGCTGGGCTGGCCAGAACTGATTTTGCCCAGGCGCGCGCGCGGCGCGGCGCGCAAAAAAGTTTCCGTTTTGACCGGGAAACGATTTGGGTGGAATCGGCATGCTGAAAAACGTAGGGAAAGATGGGTTTGAAATTCTGGGTCAAACTGGGGTACCCCCGGTGACATACCCAGATTTGGCTGGAATGGCCCTAGGCTGGGCTGGCCAGAACTGATTTTGCCCAGGCGCGCGCGCGGCGCGGCGCGCAAAAAAGTTTCCGTTTTGACCGGGAATCGATTTGGGTGGAATCGGCATGCTGAAAAACGTAGGGAAAGATGGGTTTGAAATTCTGGGTCAAACTGGGGTACCCCCGGTGACATACCCAGATTTGGCTGGAATGGCCCTGGGCTGGGCTGGCCAGAACTGATTTTGCCCAGGCGCGCGCGCGGCGCGGCGCGCAAAAAAGTTTCCGTTTTGACCGGGAATCGATTTGGGTGGAATCGGCATGCTGAAAAACGTAGGGAAAGATGGGTTTGAAATTCTGGGTCAAACTGGGGTACCCCCGGTGACATACCCAGATTTGGCTGGAATGGCCCTGGGCTGGGCTGGCCAGAACTGATTTTGCCCAGGCGCGCGCGCGGCGCGGCGCACAAAAAAGTTTCCGTTTTGACCGGGAATCGATTTGGGTGGAATCGGCATGCTGAAAAACGTAGGGAAAGATGGGTTTGAAATTCTGGGTCAAACTGGGGTACCCCCGGTGACATACCCAGATTTGGCTGGAATGGCCCTAGGCTGGGCTGGCCAGAACTGATTTTGCCCAGGCGCGCGCGCGGCGCGGCGCGCTAAAAAGTTTCCGTTTTGACCGGGAATCGATTTGGGTGGAATCGGCATGCTGAAAAATGTAGGGAAAGATGGGTTTGAAATTCTGGGTCAAACTGGGGTACCCCCGGTGACATACCCAGATTTGGCTGGAATGGCCCTAGGCTGGGCTGGCCAGAACTGATTTTGCCCAGGCGCGCGCGCGGCGCGGCGCGCAAAAAAGTTTCCGTTTTGACCGGGAATCGATTTGGGTGGAATCGGCATGCTGAAAAACGTAGGGAAAGATGGGTTTGAAATTCTGGGTCAAACTGGGGTACCCCCGGTGACATACCCAGATTTGGCTGAAATGGCCCTGGGCTGGGCTGGCCAGAACTGATTTTGCCCAGGCGCGCGCGCGGCGCGGCGCGCAAAAAAGTTTCCGTTTTGACCGGGAATCGATTTGGGTGGAATCGGCATGCTGAAAAACGTAGGGAAAGATGGGTTTGAAACTCTGGGTCAAACTGGGGTACCCCCGGTGACATACCCAGATTTGGCTGGAAGGCCCTGGGCTGGGCTGGCCAGAACTGATTTTGCCCAGGCGCGCGCGCGGCGCGTCTCGCAAAAAAGTTTCCGTTTTGACCGGGAATCGATTTGGGTGGAATCGGCATGCTGAAAAACGTAGGGAAAGATGGGTTTGAAATTCCGGGTCAAACTGGGGTACCCCCGGTGACATACCCAGATTCGGCTGGAATGGCCCTAGGCTGGGCTGGCCAGAACTGATTTTGCCCAGGCGCGCGCACGGCGCGGCGCGCAAAAAAGTTTCCGTTTTGACCGGGAATCGATTTGGGTGGAATCGGCATGCTGAAAAACGTAGGGAAAGATGGGTTTGAAATTCTGGGTCAAACTGGGGTACCCCCGGTGACATACCCAGATTTGGCTGGAATGGCCCTAGGCTGGGCTGGCCAGAACTGATTTTGCCCAGGCGCGCGCGCGGCGCGGCGCGCAAAAACGTTTCCGTTTTGACCGGGAATCGATTAGGGTGGAATCGGCATGCTGAAAAACGTAGGGAAAGATGGGTTTGAAACTCTGGGTCAAACTGGGGTACCCCCGGTGACATACCCAGATTTGGCTGGAATGGCCCTGGGCTGGGCTGGCCAGAACTGATTTTGCCCAGGCGCGCGCGCGGCGCGGCGCGCAAAAAAGTTTCCGTTTTGACCGGGAATCGATTTGGGTGGAATCGGCATGCTGAAAAACGTAGGGAAAGATGGGTTTGAAATTCTGGGTCAAACTGGGGTACCCCCGGTGACATACCAAGATTTGGCTGAAATGGCCTTAGGCTGGGCTGGCCAGAACTGATTTTGCCCAGGCGCGCGCGCGGCGCGGCGCGCAAAAAAGTTTCTGTTTTGACCGGGAATCGATTTGGGTGGAATCGGCATGCTGCAAAACGTAGGGAAAGATGGGTTTGAAATTTTGGGTCAAACTGGGGTACCCCCGGTGACATACCCAGATTTGGCTGGAATGGCCCTAGGCTGGGCTGGCCAGAACTGATTTTGCCCAGGCGCGCGCGCGGCGCGGCGCGCAAAAAAGTTTCCGTTTTGACCGGGAATCGATTTGGGTGGAATCGGCATGCTGAAAAATGTAGGGAAAGATGGGTTTGAAATTCTGGGTCAAACTGGGGTACCCCCGGTGACATACCCAGATTTGGCTGGAATGGCCCTAGGCTGGGCTGGCCAGAACTGATTTTGCCCAGGCGCGCGCGCGGCGCGGCGCGCAAAAAAGTTTCCGTTTTGACCGGGAAACGATTTGGGTGGAATCGGCAGGCTGAAAAACGTAGGGAAAGATGGGTTTGAAATTCTGGGTCAAACTGGGGTACCCCCGGTGACATACCCAGATTTGGCTGGAATGGCCCTGGGCTGGGCTGGCCAGAACTGATTTTGCCCAGGCGCGCGCGCGGCGCGGCGCGCAAAAAAGTTTCCGTTTTGACCGGGAATCGATTTGGGTGGAATCGGCATGCTGAAAAACGTAGGGAAAGATGGGTTTGAAACTCTGGGTCAAACTGGGGTACCCCCGGTGACATACCCAGATTTGGCTGGAATGGCCCTGGGCTGGGCTGGCCAGAACTGATTTTGCCCAGGCGCGCGCACGGCGCGGCGCGCAAAAAAGTTTCCGTTTTGACCGGGAATCGATTTGGGTGGAATCGGCATGCTGAAAAACGTAGGGAAAGATGGGTTTGAAATTCCGGGTCAAACTGGGGTACCCCCGGTGACATACCCAGATTCGGCTGGAATGGCCCTAGGCTGGGCTGGCCAGAACTGATTTTGCCCAGGCGCGCGCACGGCGCGGCGCGCAAAAAAGTTTCCGTTTTGACCGGGAATCGATTTGGGTGGAATCGGCATGCTGAAAAACGTAGGGAAAGATGGGTTTGAAATTCTGGGTCAAACTGGGGTACCCCCGGTGACATACCCAGATTTGGCTGGAATGGCCCTAGGCTGGGCTGGCCAGAACTGATTTTGCCCAGGCGCGCGCGCGGCGCGGCGCGCAAAAAAGTTTCCGTTTTGACCGGGAATCGATTTGGGTGGAATCGGCATGCTGAAAAAGGTAGGGAAAGATGGGTTTGAAATTCTGGGTCAAACTGGGGTACCCCCGGTGACATACCCAGATTTGGCTGGAATGGCCCTGGGCTGGGCTGGCCAGAACTGATTTTGCCCAGGCGCGCGCGCGGCGCGGCGCGCAAAAAAGTTTCCGTTTTGACCGGGAATCGATTTGGGTGGAATCGGCATGCTGAAAAACGTAGGGAAAGATGGGTTTGAAATTCTGGGTCAAACTGGGGTACCCCCGGTGACATACCAAGATTTGGCTGAAATGGCCTTAGGCTGGGCTGGCCAGAACTGATTTTGCCCAGGCGCGCGCGCGGCGCGGCGCGCAAAAAAGTTTCTGTTTTGACCGGGAATCGATTTGGGTGGAATCGGCATGCTGCAAAACGTAGGGAAAGATGGGTTTGAAATTCTGGGTCAAACTGGGGTACCCCCGGTGACATACCCAGATTTGGCTGGAATGGCCCTGGGCTGGGCTGGCCAGAACTGATTTTGCCCAGGCGCGCGCGCGGCGCGTCGCGCAAAAAAGTTTCCGTTTTGACCAGGAATTGATTTGGGTGGAATCGGCATGCTGAAAAACGTAGGGAAAGATGGGTTTGAAATTCCGGGTCAAACTGGGGTACCCCCGGTGACATACCCAGATTCGGCTGGAATGGCCCTAGGCTGGGCTGGCCAGAACTGATTTTGCCCAGGCGCGCGCGCGGCGCGGCGCGCAAAAAAGTTTCCGTTTTGACCGGGAATCGATTTGGGTGGAATCGGCATGCTGAAAAACGTAGGGAAAGATGGGTTTGAAATTCTGGGTCAAACTGGGGTACCCCCGGTGACATACCCAGATTTGGCTGGAATGGCCCTGGGCTGGGCTGGCCAGAACTGATTTTGCCCAGGCGCGCGCGCGGCGCGGCGCGCAAAAAAGTTTCCGTTTTGACCGGGAATCGATTTGGGTGGAATCGGCATGCTGAAAAACGTAGGGAAAGATGGGTTTGAAATTCTGGGTCAAACTGGGGTACCCCCGGTGACATACCAAGATTTGGCTGAAATGGCCTTAGGCTGGGCTGGCCAGAACTGATTTTGCCCAGGCGCGCGCGCGGCGCGGCGCGCAAAAAAGTTTCTGTTTTGACCGGGAATCGATTTGGGTGGAATCGGCATGCTGCAAAACGTAGGGAAAGATGGGTTTGAAATTCTGGGTCAAACTGGGGTACCCCCGGTGACATACCCAGATTTGGCTGGAATGGCCCTAGGCTGGGCTGGCCAGAACTGATTTTGCCCAGGCGCGCGCGCGGCGCGGCGCGCAAAAAAGTTTCCGTTTTGACCGGGAATCGATTTGGTGGAATCGGCATGCTGAAAAACGTAGGGAAAGATGGGTTTGAAATTCTGGGTCAAACTGGGGTACCCCCGGTGACATACCCAGATTTGGCTGGAATGGCCCTAGGCTGGGCTGGCCAGAACTGATTTTGCCCAGGCGCGCGCGCGGCGCGGCGCGCAAAAAAGTTTCCGTTTTGACCGGGAATCGATTTGGGTGGAATCGGCATGCTGAAAAACGTAGGGAAAGATGGGTTTGAAATTCTGGGTCAAACTGGGGTACCCCCGGTGACATACCCAGATTTGGCTGGAATGGCCCTAGGCTGGGCTGGCCAGAACTGATTTTGCCCAGGCGCGCGCGCGGCGCGGCGCGCAAAAAAGTTTCCGTTTTGACCGGGAATCGATTTGGGTGGAATCGGCATGCTGAAAAACGTAGGAAAAGATGGGTTTGAAATTCTGGGTCAAACTGGGGTACCCCCGGTGACATACCCAGATTTGGCTGGAATGGCCCTAGGCTGGGCTGGCCAGAACTGATTTTGCCCAGGCGCGCGCGCGGCGCGGCGCGCAAAAAAGTTTCCGTTTTGACCGGGAATCGATTTGGGTGGAATCGGCATGCTGAAAAACGTAGGGAAAGATGGGTTTGAAATTCTGGGTCAAACTGGGGTACCCCCGGTGACATACCAAGATTTGGCTGAAATGGCCTTAGGCTGGGCTGGCCAGAACTGATTTTGCCCAGGCGCGCGCGCGGCGCGGCGCGCAAAAAAGTTTCTGTTTTGACCGGGAATCGATTTGGGTGGAATCGGCATGCTGCAAAACGTAGGGAAAGATGGGTTTGAAATTCTGGGTCAAACTGGGGTACCCCCGGTGACATACCCAGATTTGGCTGGAATGGCCCTAGGCTGGGCTGGCCAGAACTGATTTTGCCCAGGCGCGCGCGCGGCGCGGCGCGCAAAAAAGTTTCCGTTTTGACCGGGAATCGATTTGGTGGAATCGGCATGCTGAAAAACGTAGGGAAAGATGGGTTTGAAATTCTGGGTCAAACTGGGGTACCCCCGGTGACATACCCAGATTTGGCTGGAATGGCCCTAGGCTGGGCTGGCCAGAACTGATTTTGCCCAGGCGCGCGCGCGGCGCGGCACGCAAAAAAGTTTCCGTTTTGACCGGGAATCGATTTGGGTGGAATCGGCATGCTGAAAAACGTAGGGAAAGATGGGTTTGAAATTCTGGGTCAAACTGGGGTACCCCCGGTGACATACCCAGATTTGGCTGGAATGGCCCTAGGCTGGGCTGGCCAGAACTGATTTTGCCCAGGCGCGCGCGCGGCGCGGCGCGCAAAAAAGTTTCCGTTTTGACCGGGAATCGATTTGGGTGGAATCGGCATGCTGAAAAACGTAGGGAAAGATGGGTTTGAAATTCCGGGTCAAACTGGGGTACCCCCGGTGACATACCCAGATTTGGCTGGAATGGCCCTAGGCTGGGCTGGCCAGAACTGATTTTGCCCAGGCGCGCGCGCGGCGCGGCGCGCAAAAAAGTTTCCGTTTTGACCGGGAATCGATTTGGGTGGAATCGGCATGCTGAAAAACGTAGGGAAAGATGGGTTTGAAATTCTGGGTCAAACTGGGGTACCCCCGGTGACATACCCAGATTTGGCTGGAATGGCCCTGGGCTGGGCTGGCCAGAACTGATTTTGCCCAGGCGCGCGCGCGGCGCGGCGCGCAAAAAAGTTTCCGTTTTGACCGGGAATCGATTTGGGTGGAATCGGCATGCTGAAAAACGTAGGGAAAGATGGGTTTGAAATTCCGGGTCAAACTGGGGTACCCCCGGTGACATACCCAGATTTGGCTGGAATGGCCCTGGGCTGGGCTGGCCAGAACTGATTTTGCCCAGGCGCGCGCGCGGCGCGGCGCGCAAAAAAGTTTCCGTTTTGACCGGGAATCGATTTGGGTGGAATCGGCATGCTGAAAAACGTAGGGAAAGATGGGTTTGAAACTCTGGGTCAAACTGGGGTACCCCCGGTGACATACCCAGATTTGGCTGGAATGGCCCTGGGCTGGGCTGGCCAGAACTGATTTTGCCCAGGCGCGTGCGCGGCGCGGCGCGCAAAAAAGTTTCCGTTTTGACCGGGAATCGATTTGGGTGGAATCGGCATGCTGAAAAACGTAGGGAAAGATGGGTTTGAAATTCCGGGTCAAACTGGGGTACCCCCGGTGACATACCCAGATTCGGCTGGAATGGCCCTAGGCTGGGCTGGCCAGAACTGATTTTGCCCAGGCGCGCGCGCGGCGCGGCGCGCAAAAAAGTTTCCGTTTTGACCGGGAATCGATTTGGGTGGAATCGGCATGCTGAAAAACGTAGGGAAAGATGGGTTTGAAATTCTGGGTCAAACTGGGGTACCCCCGGTGACATACCCAGATTTGGCTGGAATGGCCCTAGGCTGGGCTGGCCAGAACTGATTTTGCCCAGGCGCGCGCGCGGCGCGGCGCGCAAAAAAGTTTCCGTTTTGACCGGGAATCGATTTGGGTGGAATCGGCATGCTGAAAAACGTAGGGAAAGATGCGTTTGAAACTCTGGGTCAAACTGGGGTACCCCCGGTGACATACCCAGATTTGGCTGGAATGGCCGTGGGCTGGGCTGGCCAGAACTGATTTTGCCCAGGCGCGCGCGCGGCGCGGCGCGCAAAAAAGTTTCCGTTTTGACCGGGAATCGATTTGGGTGGAATCGGCATGCTGCAAAACGTAGGGAAAGATGGGTTTGAAATTCTGGGTCAAACTGGGGTACCCCCGGTGACATACCCAGATTTGGCTGGAATGGCCCTAGGCTGGGCTGGCCAGAACTGATTTTGCCCAGGCGCGCGCGCGGCGCGGCGCGCAAAAAAGTTTCCGTTTTGACCGGGAATCGATTTGGTGGAATCGGCATGCTGAAAAACGTAGGGAACGATGGGTTTGAAATTCTGGGTCAAACTGGGGTACCCCCGGTGACATACCCAGATTTGGCTGGAATGGCCCTATGCTGGGCTGGCCAGAACTGATTTTGCCCAGGCGCGCGCGCGGCGCGGCGCACAAAAAAGTTTCCGTTTTGACCGGGAATCGATTTGGGTGGAATCGGCATGCTGAAAAACGTAGGGAAAGATGGATTTGAAATTCTGGGTCAAACTGGGGTACCCCCGGTGACATACCCAGATTTGGCTGGAATGGCCCTAGGCTGGGCTGGCCAGAACTGATTTTGCCCAGGCGCGCGCGCGGCGCGGCGCGCAAAAAAGTTTCCGTTTTGACCGGGAATCGATTTGGGTGGAATCGGCATGCTGAAAAACGTAGGGAAAGATGCGTTTGAAACTCTGGGTCAAACTGGGGTACCCCCGGTGACATACCCAGATTTGGCTGGAATGGCCCTGGGCTGGGCTGGCCAGAACTGATTTTGCCCAGGCGCGCGCGCGGCGCGGCGCGCAAAAAAGTTTCCGTTTTGACCGGGAATCGATTTGGGTGGAATCGGCATGCTGAAAAACGTAGGGAAAGATGGGTTTGAAATTCTGGGTCAAACTGGGGTACCCCCGGTGACATACCCAGATTTGGCTGGAATGGCCCTAGGCTGGGCTGGCCAGAACTGATTTTGCCCAGGCGCGCGCGCGGCGCGGCGCGCAAAAAAGTTTCCGTTTTGACCGGGAATCGATTTGGGTGGAATCGGCATGCTGAAAAACGTAGGGAAAGATGGGTTTGAAATTCTGGGTCAAACTGGGGTACCCCCGGTGACATACCCAGATTTGGCTGAAATGGCCCTGGGCTGGGCTGGCCAGAACTGATTTTGCCCAGGCGCGCGCGCGGCGCGGCGCGCAAAAAAGTTTCCGTTTTGACCGGGAATCGATTTGGGTGGAATCGGCATGCTGAAAAACGTAGGGAAAGATGGGTTTGAAACTCTGGGTCAAACTGGGGTACCCCCGGTGACATACCCAGATTTGGCTGGAATGGCCCTAGGCTGGGCTGGCCAGAACTGATTTTGCCCAGGCGCGCGCGCGGCGCGGCGCGCAAAAAAGTTTCCGTTTTGACCGGGAAACGATTTGGGTGGAATCGGCATGCTGAAAAACGTAGGGAAAGATGGGTTTGAAATTCTGGGTCAAACTGGGGTACCCCCGGTGACATACCCAGATTTGGCTGAAATGGCCCTGGGCTGGGCTGGCCAGAACTGATTTTGCCCAGGCGCGCGCGCGGCGCGGCGCGCAAAAAAGTTTCCGTTTTGACCGGGAATCGATTTGGGTGGAATCGGCATGCTGAAAAACGTAGGGAAAGATGGGTTTGAAATTCTGGGTCAAACTGGGGTACCCCCGGTGACATACCCAGATTTGGCTGGAATGGCCCTAGGCTGGGCTGGCCAGAACTGATTTTGCCCAGGCGCGCGCGCGGCGCGGCGCGCAAAAAAGTTTCCGTTTTGACCGGGAATCGATTCGGGTGGAATCGGCATGCTGAAAAACGTAGGGAAAGATGGGTTTGAAATTCTGGGTCAAACTGGGGTACCCCCGGTGACATACCCAGATTTGGCTGGAATGGCCCTGGGCTGGGCTGGCCAGAACTGATTTTGCCCAGGCGCGCGCGCGGCGCGGCGCGCAAAAAAGTTTCCGTTTTGACCGGGAATCGATTTGGGTGGAATCGGCATGCTGAAAAACGTAGGGAAAGATGGGTTTGAAATTCTGGGTCAAACTGGGGTACCCCCGGTGACATACCCAGATTTGGCTGGAATGGCCCTGGGCTGGGCTGGCCAGAACTGATTTTGCCCAGGCGCGCGCGCGGCGCGGCGCACAAAAAAGTTTCCGTTTTGACCGGGAATCGATTTGGGTGGAATCGGCATGCTGAAAAACGTAGGGAAAGATGGGTTTGAAATTCTGGGTCAAACTGGGGTACCCCCGGTGACATACCCAGATTTGGCTGAAATGGCCCTAGGCTGGGCTGGCCAGAACTGATTTTGCCCAGGCGCGCGCGCGGCGCGGCGCGCAAAAAAGTTTCCGTTTTGACCGGGAATCGATTTGGGTGGAATCGGCATGCTGAAAAACGTAGGGAAAGATGGGTTTGAAATTCTGGGTCAAACTGGGGTACCCCCGGTGACATACCCAGATTTGGCTGAAATGGCCCTGGGCTGGGCTGGCCAGAACTGATTTTGCCCAGGCGCGCGCGCGGCGCGGCGCGCAAAAAAGTTTCCGTTTTGACCGGGAATCGATTTGGGTGGAATCGGCATGCTGAAAAACGTAGGGAAAGATGGGTTTGAAATTCCGGGTCAAACTGGGGTACCCCCGGTGACATACCCAGATTCGGCTGGAATGGCCCTAGGCTGGGCTGGCCAGAACTGATTTTGCCCAGGCGCGCGCACGGCGCGGCGCGCAAAAAAGTTTCCGTTTTGACCGGGAATCGATTTGGGTGGAATCGGCATGCTGAAAAACGTAGGGAAAGATGGGTTTGAAACTCTGGGTCAAACTGGGGTACCCCCGGTGACATACCCAGATTTGGCTGGAATGGCCCTGGGCTGGGCTGGCCAGAACTGATTTTGCCCAGGCGCGCGCACGGCGCGGCGCGCAAAAAAGTTTCCGTTTTGACCGGGAATCGATTTGGGTGGAATCGGCATGCTGAAAAACGTAGGGAAAGATGGGTTTGAAATTCTGGGTCAAACTGGGGTACCCCCGGTGACATACCCAGATTCGGCTGGAATGGCCCTAGGCTGGGCTGGCCAGAACTGATTTTGCCCAGGCGCGCGCACGGCGCGGCGCGCAAAAAAGTTTCCGTTTTGACCGGGAATCGATTTGGGTGGAATCGGCATGCTGAAAAACGTAGGGAAAGATGGGTTTGAAATTCTGGGTCAAACTGGGGTACCCCCGGTGACATACCCAGATTTGGCTGGAATGGCCCTAGGCTGGGCTGGCCAGAACTGATTTTGCCCAGGCGCGCGCGCGGCGCGGCGCGCAAAAACGTTTCCGTTTTGACCGGGAATCGATTTGGGTGGAATCGGCATGCTGAAAAAGGTAGGGAAAGATGGGTTTGAAACTCTGGGTCAAACTGGGGTACCCCCGGTGACATACCCAGATTTGGCTGGAATGGCCCTGGGCTGGGCTGGCCAGAACTGATTTTGCCCAGGCGCGCGCGCGGCGCGGCGCGCAAAAAAGTTTCCGTTTTGACCGGGAATCGATTTGGGTGGAATCGGCATGCTGAAAAACGTAGGGAAAGATGGGTTTGAAATTCTGGGTCAAACTGGGGTACCCCCGGTGACATACCAAGATTTGGCTGAAATGGCCTTAGGCTGGGCTGGCCAGAACTGATTTTGCCCAGGCGCGCGCGCGGCGCGGCGCGCAAAAAAGTTTCTGTTTTGACCGGGAATCGATTTGGGTGGAATCGGCATGCTGAAAAACGTAGGGAAAGATGGGTTTGAAATTCTGGGTCAAACTGGGGTACCCCCGGTGACATACCCAGATTTGGCTGGAATGGCCCTAGGCTGGGCTGGCCAGAACTGATTTTGCCCAGGCGCGCGCGCGGCGCGGCGCGCAAAAAAGTTTCCGTTTTGACCGGGAATCGATTTGGGTGGAATCGGCATGCTGAAAAATGTAGGGAAAGATGGGTTTGAAATTCTGGGTCAAACTGGGGTACCCCCGGTGACATACCCAGATTTGGCTGGAATGGCCCTAGGCTGGGCTGGCCAGAACTGATTTTGCCCAGGCGCGCGCGCGGCGCGGCGCGCAAAAAAGTTTCCGTTTTGACCGGGAATCGATTTGGGTGGAATCGGCATGCTGAAAAACGTAGGGAAAGATGGGTTTGAAATTCTGGGTCAAACTGGGGTACCCCCGGTGACATACCCAGATTTGGCTGGAATGGCCCTGGGCTGGGCTGGCCAGAACTGATTTTGCCCAGGCGCGCGCGCGGCGCGGCGCGCAAAAAAGTTTCCGTTTTGACCGGGAATCGATTTGGGTGGAATCGGCATGCTGAAAAACGTAGGGAAAGATGGGTTTGAAACTCTGGGTCAAACTGGGGTACCCCCGGTGACATACCCAGATTTGGCTGGAATGGCCCTGGGCTGGGCTGGCCAGAACTGATTTTGCCCAGGCGCGCGCGCGGCGCGTCGCGCAAAAAAGTTTCCGTTTTGACCGGGAATCGATTTGGGTGGAATCGGCATGCTGAAAAACGTAGGGAAAGATGGGTTTGAAATTCCGGGTCAAACTGGGGTACCCCCGGTGACATACCCAGATTCGGCTGGAATGGCCCTAGGCTGGGCTGGCCAGAACTGATTTTGCCCAGGCGCGCGCACGGCGCGGCGCGCAAAAAAGTTTCCGTTTTGACCGGGAATCGATTTGGGTGGAATCGGCATGCTGAAAAACGTAGGGAAAGATGGGTTTGAAATTCTGGGTCAAACTGGGGTACCCCCGGTGACATACCCAGATTTGGCTGGAATGGCCCTAGGCTGGGCTGGCCAGAACTGATTTTGCCCAGGCGCGCGCGCGGCGCGGCGCGCAAAAAAGTTTCCGTTTTGACCGGGAATCGATTTGGGTGGAATCGGCATGCTGAAAAACGTAGGGAAAGATGGGTTTGAAACTCTGGGTCAAACTGGGGTACCCCCGGTGACATACCCAGATTTGGCTGGAATGGCCCTGGGCTGGGCTGGCCAGAACTGATTTTGCCCAGGCGCGCGCGCGGCGCGGCGCGCAAAAAAGTTTCCGTTTTGACCGGGAATCGATTTGGGTGGAATCGGCATGCTGAAAAACGTAGGGAAAGATGGGTTTGAAATTCTGGGTCAAACTGGGGTACCCCCGGTGACATACCAAGATTTGGCTGAAATGGCCTTAGGCTGGGCTGGCCAGAACTGATTTTGCCCAGGCGCGCGCGCGGCGCGGCGCGCAAAAAAGTTTCTGTTTTGACCGGGAATCGATTTGGGTGGAATCGGCATGCTGCAAAACGTGGGGAAAGATGGTTTTGAAATTCTGGGTCAAACTGGGGTACCCCCGGTGACATACCCAGATTTGGCTGGAATGGCCCTGGGCTGGGCTGGCCAGAACTGATTTTGCCCAGGCGCGCGCGCGGCGCGTCGCGCAAAAAAGTTTCCGTTTTGACCAGGAATTGATTTGGGTGGAATCGGCATGCTGAAAAACGTAGGGAAAGATGGGTTTGAAATTCCGGGTCAAACTGGGGTACCCCCGGTGACATACCCAGATTCGGCTGGAATGGCCCTAGGCTGGGCTGGCCAGAACTGATTTTGCCCAGGCGCGCGCGCGGCGCGGCGCGCAAAAAAGTTTCCGTTTTGACCGGGAATCAATTTGGGTGGAATCGGCATGCTGAAAAACGTAGGGAAAGATGGGTTTGAAATTCTGGGTCAAACTGGGGTACCCCCGGTGACATACCCAGATTTGGCTGGAATGGCCCTGGGCTGGGCTGGCCAGAACTGATTTTGCCCAGGCGCGCGCGCGGCGCGGCGCGCAAAAAAGTTTCCGTTTTGACCGGGAATCGATTTGGGTGGAATCGGCATGCTGAAAAACGTAGGGAAAGATGGGTTTGAAATTCTGGGTCAAACTGGGGTACCCCCGGTGACATACCAAGATTTGGCTGAAATGGCCTTAGGCTGGGCTGGCCAGAACTGATTTTGCCCAGGCGCGCGCGCGGCGCGGCGCGCAAAAAAGTTTCCGTTTTGACCGGGAATCGATTTGGGTGGAATCGGCATGCTGCAAAACGTAGGGAAAGATGGGTTTGAAATTCTGGGTCAAACTGGGGTACCCCCGGTGACATACCCAGATTTGGCTGGAATGGCCCTAGGCTGGGCTGGCCAGAACTGATTTTGCCCAGGCGCGCGCGCGTCGCGGCGCGCAAAAAAGTTTCCGTTTTGACCGGGAATCGATTTGGTGGAATCGGCATGCTGAAAAACGTAGGGAAAGATGGGTTTGAAATTCTGGGTCAAACTGGGGTACCCCCGGTGACATACCCAGATTTGGCTGGAATGGCCCTAGGCTGGGCTGGCCAGAACTGATTTTGCCCAGGCGCGCGCGCGGCGCGGCGCGCAAAAAAGTTTCCGTTTTGACCGGGAATCGATTTGGGTGGAATCGGCATGCTGAAAAACGTAGGGAAAGATGGGTTTGAAATTCTGGGTCAAACTGGGGTACCCCCGGTGACATACCCAGATTTGGCTGGAATGGCCCTAGGCTGGGCTGGCCAGAACTGATTTTGCCCAGGCGCGCGCGCGGCGCGGCGCGCAAAAAAGTTTCCGTTTTGACCGGGAATCGATTTGGGTGGAATCGGCATGCTGAAAAACGTAGGGAAAGATGGGTTTGAAATTCCGGGTCAAACTGGGGTACCCCCGGTGACATACCCAGATTTGGCTGGAATGGCCCTAGGCTGGGCTGGCCAGAACTGATTTTGCCCAGGCGCGCGCGCGGCGCGGCGCGCAAAAAAGTTTCCGTTTTGACCGGGAATCGATTTGGGTGGAATCGGCATGCTGAAAAACGTAGGGAAAGATGGGTTTGAAATTCTGGGTCAAACTGGGGTACCCCCGGTGACATACCCAGATTTGGCTGGAATGGCCCTGGGCTGGGCTGGCCAGAACTGATTTTGCCCAGGCGCGCGCGCGGCGCGGCGCGCAAAAAAGTTTCCGTTTTGACCGGGAATCGATTTGGGTGGAATCGGCATGCTGAAAAACGTAGGGAAAGATGGGTTTGAAATTCCGGGTCAAACTGGGGTACCCCCGGTGACATACCCAGATTTGGCTGGAATGGCCCTAGGCTGGGCTGGCCAGAACTGATTTTGCCCAGGCGCGCGCGCGGCGCGGCGCGCAAAAAAGTTTCCGTTTTGACCGGGAATCGATTTGGGTGGAATCGGCATGCTGAAAAACGTAGGGAAAGATGGGTTTGAAACTCTGGGTCAAACTGGGGTACCCCCGGTGACATACCCAGATTTGGCTGGAATGGCCCTGGGCTGGGCTGGCCAGAACTGATTTTGCCCAGGCGCGTGCGCGGCGCGGCGCGCAAAAAAGTTTCCGTTTTGACCGGGAATCGATTTGGGTGGAATCGGCATGCTGAAAAACGTAGGGAAAGATGGGTTTGAAATTCCGGGTCAAACTGGGGTACCCCCGGTGACATACCCAGATTCGGCTGGAATGGCCCTAGGCTGGGCTGGCCAGAACTGATTTTGCCCAGGCGCGCGCGCGGCGCGGCGCGCAAAAAAGTTTCCGTTTTGACCGGGAATCGATTTGGGTGGAATCGGCATGCTGAAAAACGTAGGGAAAGATGGGTTTGAAACTCTGGGTCAAACTGGGGTACCCCCGGTGACATACCCAGATTTGGCTGGAATGGCCCTGGGCTGGGCTGGCCAGAACTGATTTTGCCCAGGCGCGCGCGCGGCGCGGCGCGCAAAAAAGTTTCCGTTTTGACCGGGAATCGATTTGGGTGGAATCGGCATGCTGAAAAACGTAGGGAAAGATGGGTTTGAAATTCTGGGTCAAACTGGGGTACCCCCGGTGACATACCAAGATTTGGCTGAAATGGCCTTAGGCTGGGCTGGCCAGAACTGATTTTGCCCAGGCGCGCGCGCGGCGCGGCGCGCAAAAAAGTTTCTGTTTTGACCGGGAATCGATTTGGGTGGAATCGGCATGCTGCAAAACGTGGGGAAAGATGGTTTTGAAATTCTGGGTCAAACTGGGGTACCCCCGGTGACATACCCAGATTTGGCTGGAATGGCCCTGGGCTGGGCTGGCCAGAACTGATTTTGCCCAGGCGCGCGCGCGGCGCGGCGCGCAAAAAAGTTTCCGTTTTGACCGGGAATCGATTTGGGTGGAATCGGCATGCTGAAAAACGTAGGGAAAGATGGGTTTGAAATTCTGGGTCAAACTGGGGTACCCCCGGTGACATACCAAGATTTGGCTGAAATGGCCCTAGGCTGGGCTGGCCAGAACTGATTTTGCCCAGGCGCGCGCGCGGCGCGGCGCGCAAAAAAGTTTCCGTTTTGACCGGGAATCAATTTGGGTGGAATCGGCATGCTGAAAAACGTAGGGAAAGATGGGTTTGAAATTCTGGGTCAAACTGGGGTACCCCCGGTGACATACCCAGATTTGGCTGGAATGGCCCTGGGCTGGGCTGGCCAGAACTGATTTTGCCCAGGCGCGCGCGCGGCGCGGCGCGCAAAAAAGTTTCCGTTTTGACCGGGAATCGATTTGGGTGGAATCGGCATGCTGAAAAACGTAGGGAAAGATGGGTTTGAAATTCTGGGTCAAACTGGGGTACCCCCGGTGACATACCAAGATTTGGCTGAAATGGCCTTAGGCTGGGCTGGCCAGAACTGATTTTGCCCAGGCGCGCGCGCGGCGCGGCGCGCAAAAAAGTTTCCGTTTTGACCGGGAATCGATTTGGGTGGAATCGGCATGCTGCAAAACGTAGGGAAAGATGGGTTTGAAATTCTGGGTCAAACTGGGGTACCCCCGGTGACATACCCAGATTTGGCTGGAATGGCCCTAGGCTGGGCTGGCCAGAACTGATTTTGCCCAGGCGCGCGCGCGTCGCGGCGCGCAAAAAAGTTTCCGTTTTGACCGGGAATCGATTTGGTGGAATCGGCATGCTGAAAAACGTAGGGAAAGATGGGTTTGAAATTCTGGGTCAAACTGGGGTACCCCCGGTGACATACCCAGATTTGGCTGGAATGGCCCTAGGCTGGGCTGGCCAGAACTGATTTTGCCCAGGCGCGCGCGCGGCGCGGCGCGCAAAAAAGTTTCCGTTTTGACCGGGAATCGATTTGGGTGGAATCGGCATGCTGAAAAACGTAGGGAAAGATGGGTTTGAAATTCTGGGTCAAACTGGGGTACCCCCGGTGACATACCCAGATTTGGCTGGAATGGCCCTAGGCTGGGCTGGCCAGAACTGATTTTGCCCAGGCGCGCGCGCGGCGCGGCGCGCAAAAAAGTTTCCGTTTTGACCGGGAATCGATTTGGGTGGAATCGGCATGCTGAAAAACGTAGGGAAAGATGGGTTTGAAATTCCGGGTCAAACTGGGGTACCCCCGGTGACATACCCAGATTTGGCTGGAATGGCCCTAGGCTGGGCTGGCCAGAACTGATTTTGCCCAGGCGCGCGCGCGGCGCGGCGCGCAAAAAAGTTTCCGTTTTGACCGGGAATCGATTTGGGTGGAATCGGCATGCTGAAAAACGTAGGGAAAGATGGGTTTGAAATTCTGGGTCAAACTGGGGTACCCCCGGTGACATACCCAGATTTGGCTGGAATGGCCCTGGGCTGGGCTGGCCAGAACTGATTTTGCCCAGGCGCGCGCGCGGCGCGGCGCGCAAAAAAGTTTCCGTTTTGACCGGGAATCGATTTGGGTGGAATCGGCATGCTGAAAAACGTAGGGAAAGATGGGTTTGAAATTCCGGGTCAAACTGGGGTACCCCCGGTGACATACCCAGATTTGGCTGGAATGGCCCTAGGCTGGGCTGGCCAGAACTGATTTTGCCCAGGCGCGCGCGCGGCGCGGCGCGCAAAAAAGTTTCCGTTTTGACCGGGAATCGATTTGGGTGGAATCGGCATGCTGAAAAACGTAGGGAAAGATGGGTTTGAAACTCTGGGTCAAACTGGGGTACCCCCGGTGACATACCCAGATTTGGCTGGAATGGCCCTGGGCTGGGCTGGCCAGAACTGATTTTGCCCAGGCGCGTGCGCGGCGCGGCGCGCAAAAAAGTTTCCGTTTTGACCGGGAATCGATTTGGGTGGAATCGGCATGCTGAAAAACGTAGGGAAAGATGGGTTTGAAATTCCGGGTCAAACTGGGGTACCCCCGGTGACATACCCAGATTCGGCTGGAATGGCCCTAGGCTGGGCTGGCCAGAACTGATTTTGCCCAGGCGCGCGCGCGGCGCGGCGCGCAAAAAAGTTTCCGTTTTGACCGGGAATCGATTTGGGTGGAATCGGCATGCTGAAAAACGTAGGGAAAGATGGGTTTGAAATTCTGGGTCAAACTGGGGTACGCCCGGTGACATACCCAGATTTGGCTGGAATGGCCCTAGGCTGGGCTGGCCAGAACTGATTTTGCCCAGGCGCGCGCGCGGCGCGGCGCGCAAAAAAGTTTCCGTTTTGACCGGGAATCGATTTGGGTGGAATCGGCATGCTGAAAAACGTAGGGAAAGATGCGTTTGAAACTCTGGGTCAAACTGGGGTACCCCCGGTGACATACCCAGATTTGGCTGGAATGGCCCTGGGCTGGGCTGGCCAGAACTGATTTTGCCCAGGCGCGCGCGCGGCGCGGCGCGCAAAAAAATTTCCGTTTTGACCGGGAATCGATTTGGGTGGAATCGGCATGCTGCAAAACGTAGGGAAAGATGGGTTTGAAATTCTGGGTCAAACTGGGGTACCCCCGGTGACATACCCAGATTTGGCTGGAATGGCCCTAGGCTGGGCTGGCCAGAACTGATTTTGCCCAGGCGCGCGCGCGGCGCGGCGCGCAAAAAAGTTTCCGTTTTGACCGGGAATCGATTTGGTGGAATCGGCATGCTGAAAAACGTAGGGAAAGATGGGTTTGAAATTCTGGGTCAAACTGGGGTACCCCCGGTGACATACCCAGATTTGGCTGGAATGGCCCTATGCTGGGCTGGCCAGAACTGATTTTGCCCAGGCGCGCGCGCGGCGCGGCGCACAAAAAAGTTTCCGTTTTGACCGGGAATCGATTTGGGTGGAATCGGCATGCTGAAAAACGTAGGGAAAGATGGATTTGAAATTCTGGGTCAAACTGGGGTACCCCCGGTGATATACCCAGGTTTGGCTGGAATGGCCCTGGGCTGGGCTGGCCAGAACTGATTTTGCCCAGGCGCGCGCGCGGCGCGGCGCGCAAAAAAGTTTCCGTTTTGACCGGGAATCGATTTGGGTGGAATCGGCATGCTGAAAAACGTAGGGAAAGATGGGTTTGAAATTCTGGGTCAAACTGGGGTACCCCCGGTGACATACCCAGATTTGGCTGGAATGGCCCTAGGCTGGGCTGGCCAGAACTGATTTTGCCCAGGCGCGCGCGCGGCGCGGCGCGCAAAAAAGTTTCCGTTTTGACCGGGAATCGATTTGGTGGAATCGGCATGCTGAAAAACGTAGGGAAAGATGGGTTTGAAATTCTGGGTCAAACTGGGGTACCCCCGGTGACATACCCAGATTTGGCTGGAATGGCCCTATGCTGGGCTGGCCAGAACTGATTTTGCCCAGGCGCGCGCGCGGCGCGGCGCACAAAAAAGTTTCCGTTTTGACCGGGAATCGATTTGGGTGGAATCGGCATGCTGAAAAACGTAGGGAAAGATGGGTTTGAAATTCTGGGTCAAACTGGGGTACCCCAGGTGACATACCCAGGTTTGGCTGGAATGGCCCTGGGCTGGGCTGGCCAGAACTGATTTTGCCCAGGCGCGCGCGCGGCGCGGCGCGCAAAAAAGTTTCCGTTTTGACCGGGAATCGATTTGGGTGGAATCGGCATGCTGAAAAACGTAGGGAAAGATGGGTTTGAAATTCTGGGTCAAACTGGGGTACCCCCGGTGACATACCCAGATTTGGCTGGAATGGCCCTAGGCTGGGCTGGCCAGAACTGATTTTGCCCAGGCGCGCGCGCGGCGCGGCGCGCAAAAAAGTTTCCGTTTTGACCGGGAATCGATTTGGTGGAATCGGCATGCTGAAAAACGTAGGGAAAGATGGGTTTGAAATTCTGGGTCAAACTGGGGTACCCCCGGTGACATACCCAGATTTGGCTGGAATGGCCCTATGCTGGGCTGGCCAGAACTGATTTTGCCCAGGCGCGCGCGCGGCGCGGCGCACAAAAAAGTTTCCGTTTTGACCGGGAATCGATTTGGGTGGAATCGGCATGCTGAAAAACGTAGGGAAAGATGGGTTTGAAATTCTGGGTCAAACTGGGGTACCCCAGGTGACATACCCAGGTTTGGCTGGAATGGCCCTGGGCTGGGCTGGCCAGAACTGATTTTGCCCAGGCGCGCGCGCGGCGCGGCGCGCAAAAAAGTTTCCGTTTTGACCGGGAATGGATTTGGGTGGAATCGGCATGCTGAAAAACGTAGGGAAAGATGGGTTTGAAATTCTGGGTCAAACTGGGGTACCCCCGGTGACATACCCAGATTTGGCTGGAATGGCCCTAGGCTGGGCTGGCCAGAACTGATTTTGCCCAGGCGCGCGCGCGGCGCGGTGCGCAAAAAAGTTTCCGTTTTGACCGGGAATCGATTTGGGTGGAATCGGCATGCTGAAAAACGTAGGGAAAGATGGGTTTGAAATTCCGGGTCAAACTGGGGTACCCCCGGTGACATACCCAGATTTGGCTGGAATGGCCCTAGGCTGGGCTGGCCAGAACTGAGTTTGCCCAGGCGCGCGCGCGGCGCGGCGCGCAAAAAAGTTTCCGTTTTGACCGGGAATCAATTTGGGTGGAATCGGCATGCTGAAAAACGTAGGGAAAGATGGGTTTGAAATTCTGGGTCAAACTGGGGTACCCCCGGTGACATACCCAGATTTGGCTGGAATGGCCCTAGGCTGGGCTGGCCAGAACTGATTTTGCCCAGGCGCGCGCGCGGCGCGGCGCGCAAAAAAGTTTCCGTTTTGACCGGGAATTGATTTGGGTGGAATCGGCATGCTGAAAAACGTAGGGAAAGATGGGTTTGAAACTCTGGGTCAAACTGGGGTACCCCTGGTGACATACCCAGATTTGGCTGGAATGGCCCTGGGCTGGGCTGGCCAGAACTGATTTTGCCCAGGCGCGCGCGCGGCGCGGCGCGCAAAAAAGTTTCCGTTTTGACCGGGAATCGATTTGGGTGGAATCGGCATGCTGAAAAACGTAGGGAAAGATGGGTTTGAAATTCTGGGTCAAACTGGGGTACCCCCGGTGACATACCAAGATTTGGCTGAAATGGCATTAGGCTGGGCTGGCCAGAACTGATTTTGCCCAGACGCGCGCGCGGCGCGGCGCGCAAAAAAGTTTCCGTTTTGACCGGGAATCGATTTGGGTGGAATCGGCATGCTGAAAAACGTAGGGAAAGATGGGTTTGAAATTCTGGGTCAAACTGGGGTACCCCCGGTGACATACCCAGATTTGGCTGGAATGGCCCTAGGCTGGGCTGGCCAGAACTGATTTTGCCCGGGCGCGCGCGCGGCGCGGCGCGCAAAAAAGTTTCCGTTTTGACCGGGAATCGATTTGGGTGGAATCGGCATGCTGAAAAACGTAGGGAAAGATGGGTTTGAAATTCTGGGTCAAACTGGGGTACCCCCGGTGACATACCCAGGTTTGGCTGGAATGGCCCTGGGCTGGGCTGGCCAGAACTGATTTTGCCCAGACGCTCGCGCGGCGCGGCGCGCAAAAAAGTTTCCGTTTTGACCGGGATTCGATTCGGGTGGAATCGGCATGCTGAAAAACGTAGGGAAAGATGGGTTTGAAATTCTGGGTCAAACTGGGGTACCCCCGGTGACATACCCAGATTTGGCTGGAATGGCCCTGGGCTGGGCTGGCCAGAACTGATTTTGCCCAGACGCGCGCGCGGCGCGGCGCGCAAAAAAGTTTCCGTTTTGACCGGGAATCGATTTGGGTGGAATCGGCATGCTGAAAAACGTAGGGAAAGATGGGTTTGAAATTCTGGGTCAAACTGGGGTACCCCCGGTGACATACCAAGATTTGGCTGAAATGGCCTTAGGCTGGGCTGGCCAGAACTGATTTTGCCCAGACGCGCGCGCGGCGCGGCGCGCAAAAAAGTTTCCGTTTTGACCGGGAATCGATTTGGGTGGAATCGGCATGCTGAAAAACGTAGGGAAAGATGGGTTTGAAATTCTGAGTCAAACTGGGGTACCCCCGGTGACATACCAAGATTTGGCTGAAATGGCCTTAGGCTGGGCTGGCCAGAACTGATTTTGCCCAGGCGCGCGCGCGGCGCGGCGCGCAAAAAAGTTTCCGTTTTGACCGGGAATCGATTTGGGTGGAATCGGCATGCTGAAAAACGTAGGGAAAGATGGGTTTGAAATTCTGGGTCAAACTGGGGTACCCCCGGTGACATACCAAGATTTGGCTGAAATGGCCTTAGGCTGGGCTGGCCAGAACTGATTTTGCCCAGACGCGCGCGCGGCGCGGCGCGCAAAAAAGTTTCCGTTTTGACCGGGAATCGATTTGGGTGGAATCGGCATGCTGAAAAACGTAGGGAAAGATGGGTTTGAAATTCTGGGTCAAACTGGGGTACCCCCGGTGACATACCCAGGTTTGGCTGGAATGGCCCTAGGCTGGGCTGGCCAGAACTGATTTTGCCCAGGCGCGCGCGCGGCGCGGCGCGCAAAAAAGTTTCCGTTTTGACCGGGAATCGATTTGGGTGGAATCGGCATGCTGAAAAACGTAGGCAAAGATGGGTTTGAAATTCTGGGTCAAACTGGGGTACCCCCGGTGACATACCCAGATTTGGCTGGAACGGCCCTAGGCTGGGCTGGCCAGAACTGATTTTGCCCGGGCGCGCGCGCGGCGCGGCGCGCAAAAAAGTTTCCGTTTTGACCGGGAATCGATTTGGGTGGAATCGGCATGCTGAAAAACGTAGGGAAAGATGGGTTTGAAATTCTGGGTCAAACTGGGGTACCCCCGGTGACATACCCAGGTTTGGCTGGAATGGCCCTAGGCTGGGCTGGCCAGAACTGATTTTGCCCAGGCGCGCGCGCGGCGCGGCGCGCAAAAAAGTTTCGGTTTTGACCGGGAATCCATTTGGGTGCAATCGGCATGCTGAAAAACATAGGGAAAGATGGGTTTGAAATTCTGGGTCAAACTGGGGTACCCCCGGTGACATACCCAGATTTGGCTGGAATGGCCCTAGGCTGGGCTGGCCAGAACTGATTTTGCCCAGGCGCGCGCGCGGCGCGGCGCGCAAAAAAGTTTCCGTTTTGACCGGGAATCGATTTGGGTGGAATCCGCATGCTGAAAAACGTAGGGAAAGATGGGTTTGAAATTCTGGGTCAAACTGGGGTACCCCCGGTGACATACCCAGGTTTGGCTGGAATGGCCCTGGGCTGGGCTGGCCAGAACTGATTTTGCCCAGACGCGCGCGCGGCGCGGCGCGCAAAAAAGTTTCCGTTTTGACCGGGATTCGATTCGGGTGGAATCGGCATGCTGAAAAACGTAGGGAAAGATGGGTTTGAAATTCTGGGTCAAACTGGGGTACCCCCGGTGACATACCCAGGTTTGGCTGGAATGGCCCTGGGCTGGGCTGGCCAGAACTGATTTTGCCCAGACGCGCGCGCGGCGCGGCGCGCAAAAAAGTTTCCGTTTTGACCGGGATTCGATTCGGGTGGAATCGGCATGCTGAAAAACGTAGGGAAAGATGGGTTTGAAATTCTGGGTCAAACTGGGGTACCCCCGGTGACATACCCAGATTTGGCTGGAATGGCCCTGGGCTGGGCTGGCCAGAACTGATTTTGCCCAGACGCGCGCGCGGCGCGGCGCGCAAAAAAGTTTCCGTTTTGACCGGGAATCGATTTGGGTGGAATCGGCATGCTGAAAAACGTAGGGAAAGATGGGTTTGAAATTCTGGGTCAAACTGGGGTACCCCCGGTGACATACCAAGATTTGGCTGAAATGGCCTTAGGCTGGGCTGGCCAGAACTGATTTTGCCCAGACGCGCGCGCGGCGCGGCGCGCAAAAAAGTTTCCGTTTTGACCGGGATTCGATTCGGGTGGAATCGGCATGCTGAAAAACGTAGGGAAAGATGGGTTTGAAATTCTGGGTCAAACTGGGGTACCCCCGGTGACATACCCAGATTTGGCTGGAATGGCCCTGGGCTGGGCTGGCCAGAACTGATTTTGCCCAGACGCGCGCGCGGCGCGGCGCGCAAAAAAGTTTCCGTTTTGACCGGGATTCGATTCGGGTGGAATCGGCATGCTGAAAAACGTAGGGAAAGATGGGTTTGAAATTCTGGGTCAAACTGGGGTACCCCCGGTGACATACCCAGATTTGGCTGGAATGGCCCTGGGCTGGGCTGGCCAGAACTGATTTTGCCCAGACGCGCGCGCGGCGCGGCGCGCAAAAAAGTTTCCGTTTTGACCGGGAATCGATTTGGGTGGAATCGGCATGCTGAAAAACGTAGGGAAAGATGGGTTTGAAATTCTGGGTCAAACTGGGGTACCCCCGGTGACATACCAAGATTTGGCTGAAATGGCCTTAGGCTGGGCTGGCCAGAACTGATTTTGCCCAGACGCGCGCGCGGCGCGGCGCGCAAAAAAGTTTCCGTTTTGACCGGGAATCGATTTGGGTGGAATCGGCATGCTGAAAAACGTAGGGAAAGATGGGTTTGAAATTCTGGGTCAAACTGGGGTACCCCCGGTGACATACCCAGGTTTGGCTGGAATGGCCCTAGGCTGGGCTGGCCAGAACTGATTTTGCCCAGGCGCGCGCGCGGCGCGGCGCGCAAAAAAGTTTCCGTTTTGACCGGGAATCGATTTGGGTGGAATCGGCATGCTGAAAAACGTAGGGAAAGATGGGTTTGAAATTCTGGGTCAAACTGGGGTACCCCCGGTGACATACCCAGATTTGGCTGGAACGGCCCTAGGCTGGGCTGGCCAGAACTGATTTTGCCCGGGCGCGCGCGCGGCGCGGCGCGCAAAAAAGTTTCCGTTTTGACCGGGAATCGATTTGGGTGGAATCGGCATGCTGAAAAACGTAGGGAAAGATGGGTTTGAAATTCTGGGTCAAACTGGGGTACCCCCGGTGACATACCCAGGTTTGGCTGGAATGGCCCTAGGCTGGGCTGGCCAGAACTGATTTTGCCCAGGCGCGCGCGCGGCGCGGCGCGCAAAAAAGTTTCCGTTTTGACCGGGAATCGATTTGGGTGGAATCGGCATGCTGAAAAACGTAGGGAAAGATGGGTTTGAAATTCTGGGTCAAACTGGGGTACCCCCGGTGACATACCCAGATTTGGCTGGAACGGCCCTAGGCTGGGCTGGCCAGAACTGATTTTGCCCGGGCGCGCGCGCGGCGCGGCGCGCAAAAAAGTTTCCGTTTTGACCGGGAATCGATTCGGGTGGAATCGGCATGCTGAAAAACGTAGGGAAAGATGGGTTTGAAATTCTGGGTCAAACTGGGGTACCCCCGGTGACATACCCAGGTTTGGCTGGAATGGCCCTGGGCTGGGCTGGCCAGAACTGATTTTGCCCAGGCGCGCGCGCGGCGCGGCGCGCAAAAAAGTTTCCGTTTTGACCGGGAATCGATTTGGGTGCAATCGGCATGCTGAAAAACGTAGGGAAAGATGGGTTTGAAATTCTGGGTCAAACTGGGGTACCCCCGGTGACATACCCAGATTTGGCTGGAATGGCCCTAGGCTGGGCTGGCCAGAACTGATTTTGCCCAGGCGCGCGCGCGGCGCGGCGCGCAAAAAAGTTTCCGTTTTGACCGGGAATCGATTTGGGTGGAATCGGCATGCTGAAAAACGTAGGGAAAGATGGGTTTGAAATTCTGGGTCAAACTGGGGTACCCCCGGTGACATACCCAGATTTGGCTGGAATGGCCCTGGGCTGGGCTGGCCAGAACTGATTTTGCCCAGGCGCGCGCGCGGCGCGGCGCGCAAAAAAGTTTCCGTTTTGACCGGGAATCGATTTGGGTGGAATCGGCATGCTGAAAAACGTAGGGAAAGATGGGTTTGAAATTCTGGGTCAAACTGGGGTACCCCTGGTGACATACCCAGATTTGGCTGGAATGGCCCTAGGCTGGGCTGGCCAGAACTGATTTTGCCCAGGCGCGCGCGCGCGGCGCGGCGCGCAAAAAAGTTTCCGTTTTGACCGGGAAACGATTTGGGTGGAATCGGCATGCTGAATAACGTAGGGAAAGATGGGTTTGAAATTCTGGGTCAAACTGGGGTACCCCCGGTGACATACCCAGATTTGGCTGGAATGGCCCTGGGCTGGGCTGGCCAGAACTGATTTTGCCCAGACGCGCGCGCGGCGCGGCGCGCAAAAAAGTTTCCGTTTTGACCGGGATTCGATTCGGGTGGAATCGGCATGCTGAAAAACGTAGGGAAAGATGGGTTTGAAATTCTGGGTCAAACTGGGGTACCCCCGGTGACATACCCAGATTTGGCTGGAATGGCCCTGGGCTGGGCTGGCCAGAACTGATTTTGCCCAGACGCGCGCGCGGCGCGGCGCGCAAAAAAGTTTCCGTTTTGACCGGGAATCGATTTGGGTGGAATCGGCATGCTGAAAAACGTAGGGAAAGATGGGTTTGAAATTCTGGGTCAAACTGGGGTACCCCCGGTGACATACCAAGATTTGGCTGAAATGGCCTTAGGCTGGGCTGGCCAGAACTGATTTTGCCCAGACGCGCGCGCGGCGCGGCGCGCAAAAAAGTTTCCGTTTTGACCGGGAATCGATTTGGGTGGAATCGGCATGCTGAAAAACGTAGGGAAAGATGGGTTTGAAATTCTGGGTCAAACTGGGGTACCCCCGGTGACATACCCAGGTTTGGCTGGAATGGCCCTAGGCTGGGCTGGCCAGAACTGATTTTGCCCAGGCGCGCGCGCGGCGCGGCGCGCAAAAAAGTTTCCGTTTTGACCGGGAATCGATTTGGGTGGAATCGGCATGCTGAAAAACGTAGGGAAAGATGGGTTTGAAATTCTGGGTCAAACTGGGGTACCCCCGGTGACATACCCAGATTTGGCTGGAACGGCCCTAGGCTGGGCTGGCCAGAACTGATTTTGCCCGGGCGCGCGCGCGGCGCGGCGCGCAAAAAAGTTTCCGTTTTGACCGGGAATCGATTTGGGTGGAATCGGCATGCTGAAAAACGTAGGGAAAGATGGGTTTGAAATTCTGGGTCAAACTGGGGTACCCCCGGTGACATACCCAGGTTTGGCTGGAATGGCCCTAGGCTGGGCTGGCCAGAACTGATTTTGCCCAGGCGCGCGCGCGGCGCGGCGCGCAAAAAAGTTTCCGTTTTGACCGGGAATCGATTTGGGTGGAATCGGCATGCTGAAAAACGTAGGGAAAGATGGGTTTGAAATTCTGGGTCAAACTGGGGTACCCCCGGTGACATACCCAGATTTGGCTGGAACGGCCCTAGGCTGGGCTGGCCAGAACTGATTTTGCCCGGGCGCGCGCGCGGCGCGGCGCGCAAAAAAGTTTCCGTTTTGACCGGGAATCGATTCGGGTGGAATCGGCATGCTGAAAAACGTAGGGAAAGATGGGTTTGAAATTCTGGGTCAAACTGGGGTACCCCCGGTGACATACCCAGGTTTGGCTGGAATGGCCCTGGGCTGGGCTGGCCAGAACTGATTTTGCCCAGGCGCGCGCGCGGCGCGGCGCGCAAAAAAGTTTCCGTTTTGACCGGGAATCGATTTGGGTGCAATCGGCATGCTGAAAAACGTAGGGAAAGATGGGTTTGAAATTCTGGGTCAAACTGGGGTACCCCCGGTGACATACCCAGATTTGGCTGGAATGGCCCTAGGCTGGGCTGGCCAGAACTGATTTTGCCCAGGCGCGCGCGCGGCGCGGCGCGCAAAAAAGTTTCCGTTTTGACCGGGAATCGATTTGGGTGGAATCGGCATGCTGAAAAACGTAGGGAAAGATGGGTTTGAAATTCTGGGTCAAACTGGGGTACCCCCGGTGACATACCCAGATTTGGCTGGAATGGCCCTGGGCTGGGCTGGCCAGAACTGATTTTGCCCAGGCGCGCGCGCGGCGCGGCGCGCAAAAAAGTTTCCGTTTTGACCGGGAATCGATTTGGGTGGAATCGGCATGCTGAAAAACGTAGGGAAAGATGGGTTTGAAATTCTGGGTCAAACTGGGGTACCCCTGGTGACATACCCAGATTTGGCTGGAATGGCCCTAGGCTGGGCTGGCCAGAACTGATTTTGCCCAGGCGCGCGCGCGCGGCGCGGCGCGCAAAAAAGTTTCCGTTTTGACCGGGAAACGATTTGGGTGGAATCGGCATGCTGAATAACGTAGGGAAAGATGGGTTTGAAATTCTGGGTCAAACTGGGGTACCCCCAGTGACGTACCCAGATTTGGCTGAAATGGCCCTGGGCTGGGCTGGCCAGAACTGATTTTGCCCAGGCGCGCGCGCAGGCAGCGCGCAAAAAAGTTTCCGTTTTGACCGGGAATCGATTTGGGTGGAATCGGCATTCTGAAAAACGTAGGGAAAGATGGGTTTGAAATTCTGGGTCAAACTGGGGTACCCCCGGTGACATACCCAGATTTGGCTGGAATGGCCCTAGGCTGGGCTGGCCAGAACTGATTTTGCCCAGGCGCGCGCGCGGCGCGGCGCGCAAAAAAGTTTCTGTTTTGACCGGGAATCGATTTGGGTGGAATCGGCATGCTGAAAAACGTAGGGAAAGATGGGTTTGAAACTCTGGGTCAAACTGGGGTACCCCCGGTGACATACCCAGATTTGGCTGGAATGGCCCTGGGCTGGGCTGGCCAGAACTGATTTTGCCCAGGCGCGCGCGCGGCGCGGCGCGCGAAAAAGTTTCCGTTTTGACCGGGAATCGATTTGGGTAGAATCGGCATGCTGAAAAACGTAGGGAAAGATGGGTTTGAAATTCTGGGTCAAACTGGGGTACCCCCGGTGACATACCCAGGTTTGGCTGGAATGGCCCTGGGCTGGGCTGGCCAGAACTGATTTTGCCCAGGCGCGCGCGCGGCGCGGCGCGCAAAAAAGTTTCCGTTTTGACCGGGAATCGATTTGGGTGGAATCGGCATGCTGAAAAACGTAGGGGAAGATGGGTTTGAAATTCTGGGTCAAACTGGGGTACCCCCGGTGACATACCCAGATTTGGCTGGAATGGCCCTAGGCTGGGCTGGCCAGAACGGATTTTGCCCAGGCGCGCGCGCGGCGCGGCGCGCAAAAAAGTTTCCGTTTTGACCGGGAATCGATTTGGGTGGAATCGGCATGCTGAAAAACGTAGGGAAAGATGGGTTTGAAATTCTGGGTCAAACTGGGGTACCCCCGGTGACATACCCAGGTTTGGCTGGAATGGCCCTGGGCTGGGCTGGCCAGAACTGATTTTGCCCAGGCGCGCGCGCGGCGCGGCGCGCAAAAAAGTTTCCGTTTTGACCGGGAATCGATTTGGGTGCAATCGGCATGCTGAAAAACGTAGGGAAAGATGGGTTTGAAATTCTGGGTCAAACTGGGGTACCCCCGGTGACATACCCAGATTTGGCTGGAATGGCCCTAGGCTGGGCTGGCCAGAACTGATTTTGCCCAGGCGCGCGCGCGGCGCGGCGCGCAAAAAAGTTTCCGTTTTGACCGGGAAACGATTTGGGTGGAATCGGCATGCTGAAAAACGTAGGGAAAGATGGGTTTGAAATTCTGGGTCAAACTGGGGTACCCCCAGTGACATACCCAGATTTGGCTGAAATGGCCCTGGGCTGGGCTGGCCAGAACTGATTTTGCCCAGGCGCGCGCGCGGCGCGGCGCGCAAAAAAGTTTCCGTTTTGACCGGGAATCGATTTGGGTGGAATCGGCATGCTGAAAAACGTAGGGAAAGATGGGTTTGAAATTCTGGGTCAAACTGGGGTACCCCCGGTGACATACCCAGATTTGGCTGGAATGGCCCTAGGCTGGGCTGGCCAGAACTGATTTTGCCCAGGCGCGCGCGCGGCGCGGCGCGCAAAAAAGTTTCTGTTTTGACCGGGAATCGATTTGGGTGGAATCGGCATGCTGAAAAACGTAGGGAAAGATGGGTTTGAAATTCTGGGTCAAACTGGGGTACCCCCGGTGACATACCCAGATTTGGCTGGAATGGCCCTGGGCTGGGCTGGCCAGAACTGATTTTGCCCAGGCGCGCGCGCGGCGCGGCGCGCAAAAAAGTTTCCGTTTTGACCGGGAATCGATTTGGGTGGAATCGGCATGCTGAAAAACGTAGGGAAAGATGGGTTTGAAATTCTGGGTCAAACTGGGGTACCCCCGGTGACATACCCAGATTTGGCTGGAATGGCCCTGGGCTGGGCTGGCCAGAACTGATTTTGCCCAGGCGCGCGCGCGGCGCGGCACGCGAAAAAGTTTCCGTTTTGACCGGGAATGGATTTGGGTGGAATCGGCATGCTGAAAAACGTAGGGAAAGATGGGTTTGAAATTCTGGGTCAAACTGGGGTACCCCCGGTGACATACCCAGATTTGGCTGGAATGGCCCTGGGCTGGGCTGGCCAGAACTGATTTTGCCCAGGCGCGCGCGCGGCGCGGCGCGCAAAAAAGTTTCTGTTTTGACCGGGAATCGATTTGGGTGGAATCGGCATGCTGAAAAACGTAGGGAAAGATGGGTTTGAAATTCTGGGTCACACTGGGGTACCCCCGGTGACATACCCAGGTTTGGCTGGAATGGCCCTGGGCTGGGCTGGCCAGAACTGATTTTGCCCAGGCGCGCGCGCGGCGCGGCGCGCAAAAAAGTTTCCGTTTTGACCGGGAATCGATTTGGGTGGAATCGGCATGCTGAAAAACGTAGGGAAAGATGGGTTTGAAATTCTGGGTCAAACTGGGGTACCCCCGGTGACATACCCAGATTTGGCTGGAATGGCCCTAGGCTGGGCTGGCCAGAACTGATTTTGCCCAGGCGCGCGCGCGGCGCGGCGCGCAAAAAAGTTTCCGTTTTGACCGGGAATCGATTTGGGTGGAATCGGCATGCTGAAAAACGTAGGGAAAGATGGGTTTGAAATTCTGGGTCAAACTGGGGTACCCCCGGTGACATACCCAGATTTGGCTGGAATGGCCCTGGGCTGGGCTGGCCAGAACTGATTTTGCCCAGGCGCGCGCGCGGCGCGGCGCGCAAAAAAGTTTCCGTTTTGACCGGGAATCGATTTGGGTGGAATCGGCATGCTGAAAAACGTAGGGAAAGATGGGTTTGAAATTCTGGGTCAAACTGGGGTACCCCCGGTGACATACCCAGATTTGGCTGGAATGGCCCTGGGCTGGGCTGGCCAGAACTGATTTTGCCCAGGCGCGCGCGCGGCGCGGCGCGCAAAAAAGTTTCCGTTTTGACCGGGAATCGATTTGGGTGGAATCGGCATGCTGAAAAACGTAGGGAAAGATGGGTTTGAAATTCTGGGTCAAACTGGGGTACCCCCGGTGACATACCCAGATTTGGCTGGAATGGCCCTAGGCTGGGCTGGCCAGAACTGATTTTGCCCAGGCGCGCGCGCGGCGCGGCGCGCAAAAAAGTTTCCGTTTTGACCGGGAATCGATTTGGGTGGAATCGGCATGCTGAAAAACGTAGGGAAAGATGGGTTTGAAATTCTGGGTCAAACTGGGGTACCCCCGGTGACATACCCAGATTTGGCTGGAATGGCCCTGGGCTGGGCTGGCCAGAACTGATTTTGCCCAGGCGCGCGCGCGGCGCGGCGCGCAAAAAAGTTTCCGTTTTGACCGGGAATCGATTTGGGTGGAATCGGCATGCTGAAAAACGTAGGGAAAGATGGGTTTGAAATTCTGGGTCAAACTGGGGTACCCCTGGTGACATACCCAGATTTGGCTGGAATGGCCCTAGGCTGGGCTGGCCAGAACTGATTTTGCCCAGGCGCGCGCGCGGCGCGGCGCGCAAAAAAGTTTCCGTTTTGACCGGGAAACGATTTGGGTGGAATCGGCATGCTGAAAAACGTAGGGAAAGATGGGTTTGAAATTCTGGGTCAAACTGGGGTACCCCCGGTGACATACCCAGATTTGGCTGAAATGGCCCTGGGCTGGGCTGGCCAGAACTGATTTTGCCCAGGCGCGCGCGCGGCGCGGCGCGCTAAAAAGTTTCCGTTTTGACCGGGAATCAATTTGGGTGGAATCGGCTTGCTGAAAAACGTAGGGAAAGATGGGTTTGAAATTCTGGGTCAAACTGGGGTACCCCCGGTGACATACCCAGATTTGGCTGGAATGGCCCTAGGCTGGGCTGGCCAGAACTGATTTTGCCCGGGCGCGCGCGCGGCGCGGCGCGCAAAAAAGTTTCCGTTTTGACCGGGAATCGATTTGGGTGGAATCGGCATGCTGAAAAACGTAGGGAAAGATGGGTTTGAAATTCTGGGTCAAACTGGGGTACCCCCGGTGACATACCCAGATTTGGCTGGAATGGCCCTGGGCTGGGCTGGCCAGAACTGATTTTGCCCAGGCGCGCGCGCGGCGCGGCGCGCAAAAAAGTTTCCGTTTTGACCGGGAATCGATTTGGGTGGAATCGGCATGCTGAAAAACGTAGGGAAAGATGGGTTTGAAATTCTGGGTCAAACTGGGGTACCCCCGGTGACATACCCAGATTTGGCTGGAATGGCCCTGGGCTGGGCTGGCCAGAACTGATTTTGCCCAGGCGCGCGCGCGGCGCGGCACGCGAAAAAGTTTCCGTTTTGACCGGGAATCGATTTGGGTGGAATCGGCATGCTGAAAAACGTAGGGAAAGATGGGTTTGAAATTCTGGGTCAAACTGGGGTACCCCCGGTGACATACCCAGGTTTGGCTGGAATGGCCCTGGGCTGGGCTGGCCAGAACTGATTTTGCCCAGGCGCGCGCGCGGCGCGGCGCACAAAAAAGTTTCCGTTTTGACCGGGAATCGATTTGGGTGGAATCGGCATGCTGAAAAACGTAGGGAAAGATGGGTTTGAAATTCTGGGTCAAACTGGGGTACCCCCGGTGACATACCCAGATTTGGCTGGAATGGCCCTAGGCTGGGCTGGCCAGAACTGATTTTGCCCAGGCGCGCGCGCGGCGCGGCGCGCAAAAAAGTTTCCGTTTTGACCGGGAAACGATTTGGGTGGAATCGGCATGCTGAAAAACGTAGGGAAAGATGGGTTTGAAATTCTGGGTCAAACTGGGGTACCCCCGGTGACATACCCAGATTTGGCTGGAATGGCCCTGGGCTGGGCTGGCCAGAACTGATTTTGCCCAGGCGCGCGCGCGGCGCGGCACGCGAAAAAGTTTCCGTTTTGACCGGGAATCGATTTGGGTGGAATCGGCATGCTGAAAAACGTAGGGAAAGATGGGTTTGAAATTCTGGGTCAAACTGGGGTACCCCCGGTGACATACCCAGGTTTGGCTGGAATGGCCCTGGGCTGGGCTGGCCAGAACTGATTTTGCCCAGGCGCGCGCGCGGCGCGGCGCGCAAAAAAGTTTCCGTTTTGACCGGGAATCGATTTGGGTGGAATCGGCATGCTGAAAAACGTAGGGGAAGATGGGTTTGAAATTCTGGGTCAAACTGGGGTACCCCCGGTGACATACCCAGATTTGGCTGGAATGGCCCTAGGCTGGGCTGGCCAGAACGGATTTTGCCCAGGCGCGCGCGCGGCGCGGCGCGCAAAAAAGTTTCCGTTTTGACCGGGAATTGATTTGGGTGGAATCGGCATGCTGAAAAACGTAGGGAAAGATGGGTTTGAAATTCTGGGTCAAACTGCGGTACCCCCGGTGACATACCCAGATTTGGCTGGAATGGCCCTGGGCTGGGCTGGCCAGAACTGATTTTGCCCAGGCGCGCGCGCGGCGCGGCGCGCAAAAAAGTTTCCGTTTTGACCAGGAATCGGTTTGGGTGGAATCGGCATGCTGAAAAACGTAGGGAAAGATGGGTTTGAAATTCTGGGTCAAACTGGGGTACCCTCGGTGACATACCCAGATTTGGCTGGAATGGCCCTAGGCTGGGCTGGCCAGAACGGATTTTGCCCAGGCGCGCGCGCGGCGCGGCGCGCAAAAAAGTTTCCGTTTTGACCGGGAATTGATTTGGGTGGAATCGGCATGCTGAAAAACGTAGGGAAAGATGGGTTTGAAATTCTGGGTCAAACTGGGGTACCCCCGGTGACATACCCAGATTTGGCTGGAATGGCCCTGGGCTGGGCTGGCCAGAAGTGATTTTGCCCAGGCGCGCGCGCGGCGCGGCGCGCAAAAAAGTTTCTGTTTTGACCGGGAATCGAATTGGGTGGAATCGGCATGCTGAAAAACGTAGGGAAAGATGGGTTTGAAATTCTGGGTCACACTGGGGTACCCCCGGTGACATACCCAGGTTTGGCTGGAATGGCCCTGGGCTGGGCTGGCCAGAACTGATTTTGCCCAGGCGCGCGCGCGGCGCGGCGCGCAGAAAAGTTTCCGTTTTGACCGGGAATCGATTTGGGTGGAATCGGCATGCTGAAAAACGTAGGGAAAGATGGGTTTGAAATTCTGGGTCAAACTGGGGTACCCCCGGTGACATACCCAGATTTGGCTGGAATGGCCCTAGGCTGGGCTGGCCAGAACTGACTTTGCCCAGGCGCGCGCGCGGCGCAGCGCGCAAAAAAGTTTCCGTTTTGACCGGGAATCGATTTGGGTGGAATCGGCATGCTGAAAAACGTAGGGAAAGATGGGTTTGAAATTCTGGGTCAAACTGGGGTACCCCCGGTGACATACCCAGATTTGGCTGGAATGGCCCTGGGCTGGGCTGGCCAGAACTGATTTTGCCCAGGCGCGCGCGCGGCGCGGCGCGCAAAAAAGTTTCCGTTTTGACCGGGAATCGATTTGGGTGGAATCGGCATGCTGAAAAACGTAGGGAAAGATGGGTTTGAAATTCTGGGTCAAACTGGGGTACCCCTGGTGACATACCCAGATTTGGCTGGAATGGCCCTAGGCTGGGCTGGCCAGAACTGATTTTGCCCAGGCGCGCGCGCGGCGCGGCGCGCAAAAAATTTTCCGTTTTGACCGGGAAACGATTTGGGTGGAATCGGCATTCTGAAAAACGTAGGGAAAGATGGGTTTGAAATTCTGGGTCAAACTGGGGTACCCCCGGTGACATACCCAGATTTGGCTGAAATGGCCCTGGGCTGGTCTGGCCAGAACTGATTTTGCCCAGGCGCGCGCGCGGCGCGGCGCGCAAAAAAGTTTCCGTTTTGACCGGGAATCGATTTGGGTGAAATCGGCATGCTGAAAAACGTAGGGAAAGATGGGTTTGAAATTCTGGGTCAAACTGGGGTACCCCCGGTGACATACCCAGATTTGGCTGGAATGGCCCTAGGCTGGGCTGGCCAGAACTGATTTTGCCCAGGCGCGCGCGCGGCGCGGCGCGCAAAAAAGTTTCCGTTTTGACCGGGAATCGATTTGGGTGGAATCGGCATGCTGAAAAACGTAGGGAAAGATGGGTTTGAAATTCTGGGTCAAACTGGGGTACCCCCGGTGACATACCCAGATTTGGCTGGAATGGCCCTGGGCTGGGCTGGCCAGAACTGATTTTGCCCAGGCGCGCGCGCGGCGCGGCGCGCAAAAAAGTTTCCGTTTTGACCGGGAATCGATTTGGGTGGAATCGGCATGCTGAAAAACGTAGGGAAAGATGGGTTTGAAATTCTGGGTCAAACTGGGGTACCCTCGGTGACATACCCAGGTTTGGCTGGAATAGCCCTGGGCTGGGCTGGCCAGAACGGATTTTGCCCAGGCGCGCGCGCGGCGCGGCGCGCAAAAAAGTTTCCGTTTTGACCGGGAATCGATTTGGGTGGAATCGGCAGGCTGAAAAACGTAGGGAAAGATGGGTTTGAAATTCTGGGTCAAACTGGGGTACCCCCGGTGACATACCCAGATTTGGCTGGAATGGCCCTGGGCTGGGCTGGCCAGAACTGATTTTGCCCAGGCGCGCGCGCGGCGCGGCGCGCAAAAAAGTTTCCGTTTTGACCGGGAATCGATTTGGTTGGAATCGGCATGCTGAAAAACGTAGGGAAAGATGGGTTTGAAATTCTGGGTCACACTGGGGTACCCCCGGTGACATACCCAGGTTTGGCTGGAATGGCCCTGGGCTGGGCTGGCCAGAACTGATTTTGCCCAGGCGCGCGCGCGGCGCGGCGCGCAAAAAAGTTTCCGTTTTGACCGGGAATCGATTTGGGTGGAATCGGCATGCTGAAAAACGTAGGGAAAGATGGGTTTGAAATTCTGGGTCAAAATGGGGTACCCCCGGTGACATACCCAGATTTGGCTGGAATGGCCCTGGGCTGGTCTGGCCAGAACTGATTTTGCCCAGGCGCGCGCGCGGCGCGGCGCGCAAAAAAGTTTCCGTTTTGACCGGGAATCGATTTGGGTGAAATCGGCATGCTGAAAAACGTAGGGAAAGATGGGTTTGAAATTCTGGGTCAAACTGGGGTACCCCCGGTGACATACCCAGATTTGGCTGAAATGGCCCTGGGCTGGTCTGGCCAGAACTGATTTTGCCCAGGCGCGCGCGCGGCGCGGCGCGCAAAAAAGTTTCTGTTTTGACCGGGAATCGATTTGGGTGGAATCGGCATGCTGAAAAACGTAGGGAAAGATGGGTTTGAAATTCTGGGTCACACTGGGGTACCCCCGGTGACATACCCAGGTTTGGCCGGAATGGCCCTGGACTGGGCTGGCCAGAACTGATTTTGCCCAGGCGCGCGCGCGGCGCGGCGCGCAAAAAAGTTTCCGTTTTGACCGGGAATCGATTTGGGTGGAATCGGCATGCTGAAAAACGTAGGGAAAGATGGGTTTGAAATTCTGGGTCAAACTGGGGTACCCCCGGTGACATACCCAGATTTGGCTGGAATGGCCCTAGGCTGGGCTGGCCAGAACTGATTTTGCCCAGGCGCGCGCGCGGCGCGGCGCGCAAAAAAGTTTCCGTTTTGACCGGGAATCGATTTGGTTGGAATCGGCATGCTGAAAAACGTAGGGAAAGATGGGTTTGAAATTCTGGGTCAAACTGGGGTACCCCCGGTGACATACCCAGATTTGGCTGGAATGGCCCTGGGCTGGGCTGGCCAGAACTGATTTTGCCCAGGCGCGCGCGCGGCGCGGCGCGCAAAAAAGTTTCCGTTTTGACCGGGAATCGATTTGGGTGCAATCGGCATGCTGAAAAACGTAGGGAAAGATGGGTTTGAAATTCTGGGTCAAAATGGGGTACCCCTGGTGACATACCCAGATTTGGCTGGAATGGCCCTAGGCTGGGCTGGCCAGAACTGATTTTGCCCAGGCGCGCGCGCGGCGCGGCGCGCAAAAAAGTTTCCGTTTTGACCGGGAATCGATTTGGGTGGAATCGGCATTCTGAAAAAAGTAGGGAAAGATGGGTTTGAAATTCTGGGTCAAACTGGGGTACCCCCGGTGGCATACCCAGATTTGGCTGAAATGGCCCTGGGCTGGTCTGGCCAGAACTGATTTTGCCCAGGCGCGCGCGCGGCGCGGCGCGGAAAAAAGTTTCCGTTTTGACCGGGAATCGATTTGGGTGGAATCGGCATGCTGAAAAACGTAGGGAAAGATGGGTTTGAAACTCTGGGTCAAACTGGGGTACCCCCGGTGACATACCCAGATTTGGCTGGAATGGCCCTAGGCTGGGCTGGCCAGAACGGATTTTGCCCAGGCGCGCGCGCGGCGCGGCGCGCAAAAAAGTTTCCGTTTTGACCGGGAATCGATTTGGGTGGAATCGGCAGGCTGAAAAACGTAGGGAAAGATGGGTTTGAAATTCTGGGTCAAACTGGGGTACCCCCGGTGACATACCCAGATTTGGCTGGAATGGCCCTGGGCTGGGCTGGCCAGAACTGATTTTGCCCAGGCGCGCGCGCGGCGCGGCGCGCAAAAAAGTTTCTGTTTTGACCGGGAATCGATTTGGGTGGAATCGGCATGCTGAAAAACGTAGGGAAAGATGGGTTTGAAATTCTGGGTCACACTGGGGTACCCCCGGTGACATACCCAGATTTGGCTGGAATGGCCCTAGGCCGGGCTGGCCAGAACTGATTTTGCCCAGGCGCGCGCGCGGCGCGGCGCGCAAAAAAGTTTCCGTTTTGACCGGGAATCGATTTGGGTGGAATCGGCATGCTGAAAAACGTAGGGAAAGATGGGTTTGAAATTCTGGGTCAAACTGGGGTACCCCCGGTGACATACCCAGATTCGGCTGGAATGGCCCTAGGCTGGGCTGGCCAGAACTGATTTTGCCCAGGCGCGCGCGCGGCGCGGCGCGCAAAAAAGTTTCCGTTTTGACCGGGAATCGATTTGGTTGGAATCGGCATGCTGAAAAACGTAGGGAAAGATGGGTTTGAAATTCTGGGTCAAACTGGGGTACCCCCGGTGACATACCCAGATTTGGCTGGAATGGCCCTGGGCTGGGCTGGCCAGAACTGATTTTGCCCAGGCGCGCGCGCGGCGCGGCGCGCAAAAAAGTTTCCGTTTTGACCGGGAATCGATTTGGGTGGAATCGGCATGCTGAAAAACGTAGGGAAAGATGGGTTTGAAATTCTGGGTCAAAATGGGGTACCCCTGGTGACATACCCAGATTTGGCTGGAATGGCCCTAGGCTGGGCTGGCCAGAACTGATTTTGCCCAGGCGCGCGCGCGGCGCGGCGCGCAAAAAATTTTCCGTTTTGACCGGGAATCGATTCGGGTGGAATCGGCATTCTGAAAAACGTAGGGAAAGATGGGTTTGAAATTCTGGGTCAAACTGGGGTACCCCCGGTGACATACCCAGATTTGGCTGAAATGGCCCTGGGCTGGTCTGGCCAGAACTGATTTTGCCCAGGCGCGCGCGCGGCGCGGCGCGCAAAAAAGTTTCCGTTTTGACCGGGAATCGATTTGGGTGAAATCGGCATGCTGAAAAACGTAGGGAAAGATGGGTTTGAAATTCTGGGTCAAACTGGGGTACCCCCGGTGACATACCCAGATTTGGCTGGAATGGCCCTAGGCTGGGCTGGCCAGAACTGATTTTGCCCAGGCGCGCGCGCGGCGCGGCGCGCAAAAAAGTTTCCGTTTTGACTGGGAATCGATTTGGGTGGAATCGGCATGCTGAAAAACGTAGGGAAAGATGGGTTTGAAATTCTGGGTCAAACTGGGGTACCCCCGGTGACATACCCAGATTTGGCTGGAATGGCCCTAGGCTGGGCTGGCCAGAACTGATTTTGCCCAGGCGCGCGCGCGGCGCGGCGCGCAAAAAAGTTTCCGTTTTGACCGGGAATCGATTTGGGTGGAATCGGCATGCTGAAAAACGTAGGGAAAGATGGGTTTGAAACTCTGGGTCAAACTGGGGTACCCCCGGTGACATACCCAGATTTGGCTGGAATGGCCCTGGGCTGGGCTGGCCAGAACTGATTTTGCCCAGGCGCGCGCGCGGCGCGGCGCGCAAAAAAGTTTCCGTTTTGACCGGGAATCGATTTGGGTGGAATCGGCATGCTGAAAAACGTAGGGAAGGATGGGTTTGAAATTCTGGGTCAAACTGGGGTACCCCCGGTGACATACCCAGATTTGGCTGGAATGGCCCTAGGCTGGGCTGGCCAGAACTGATTTTGCCCAGGCGCGCGCGCGGCGCGGCGCGCAAAAAAGTTTCCGTTTTGACCGGGAATCAATTTGGGTGGAATCGGCATGCTGAAAAACGTAGGGAAAGATGGGTTTGAAATTCTGGGTCAAACTGGGGTACCCCCGGTGACATACCCAGATTTGGCTGGAATGGCCCTAGGCTGGGCTGGCCAGAACGGATTTTGCCCAGGCGCGCGCGCGGCGCGGCGCGCAAAAAAGTTTCCGTTTTGACCGGGAATCGATTTGGGTGGAATCGGCATGCTGAAAAACGTAGGGAAAGATGGGTTTGAAATTCTGGGTCAAACTGGGGTACCCCCGGTGACATACCCAGATTTGGCTGGAATGGCCCTAGGCTGGGCTGGCCAGAACTGATTTTGCCCAGGCGCGCGCGCGGCGCGCCGCGCAAAAAAGTTTCCGTTTTGACCGGGAATCGATTTGGGTGGAATCGGCATGGGCAAAAACGTAGGGAAAGATGGGTTTGAAATTCTGGGTCAAACTGGGGTACCCCCGGTGACATACCCAGATTTGGCTGGAATGGCCCTAGGCTGGGCTGGCCAGAACTGATTTTGCCCAGGCGCGCGCGCGGCGCGGCGCGCAAAGAAGTTTCCGTTTTGACCGGGAATCGATTTGGGTGGAATCGGCATGCTGAAAAACGTAGGGAAAGATGGGTTTGAAATTCTGGGTCAAACTGGGGTACCCCCGGTGACATACCCAGATTTGGCTGGAATGGCCCTAGGCTGGGCTGGCCAGAACGGATTTTGCCCAGGCGCGCGCGCGGCGCGGCGCGCAAAAAAGTTTCCGTTTTGACCGGGAATCGATTTGGGTGGAATCGGCATGCTGAAAAACGTAGGGAAAGATGGGTTTGAAATTCTGGGTCAAACTGGGGTACCCCCGGTGACATACCCAGATTTGGCTGGAATGGCCCTAGGCTGGGCTGGCCAGAACTGATTTTGCCCAGGCGCGCGCGCGGCGCGGCGCGCAAAAAAGTTTCCGTTTTGACCGGGAATCGATTTGGGTGGAATCGGCATGCTGAAAAACGTAGGGAAAGATGGGTTTGAAATTCTGGGTCAAACTGGGGTACCCCCGGTGACATACCCAGATTTGGCTGGAATGGCCCTGGGCTGGGCTGGCCAGAACTGATTTTGCCCAGGCGCGCGCGCGGCGCGGCGCGCAAAAAAGTTTCTGTTTTGACCGGGAATCGATTTGGGTGGAATCGGCATGCTGAAAAACGTAGGGAAAGATGGGTTTGAAATTCTGGGTCAAACTGGGGTACCCCCGGTGACATACCCAGATTTGGCTGGAATGGCCCTAGGCTGGGCTGGCCAGAACTGATTTTGCCCAGGCGCGCGCGCGGCGCGGCGCGCAAAAAAGTTTCCGTTTTGACCGGGAATCGATTTGGTTGGAATCGGCATGCTGAAAAACGTAGGGAAAGATGGGTTTGAAATTCTGGGTCAAACTGGGGTACCCCCGGTGACATACCCAGATTTGGCTGGAATGGCCCTGGGCTGGGCTGGCCGTAACGGATTTTGCCCAGGCGCGCGCGCGGCGCGGCGCGCAAAAAAGTTTCCGTTTTGACCGGGAATCGATTTGGGTGGAATCGGCATGCTGAAAAACGTAGGGAAAGATGGGTTTGAAATTCTGGGTCAAAATGGGGTACCCCTGGTGACATACCCAGATTTGGCTGGAATGGCCCTAGGCTGGGCTGGCCAGAACTGATTTTGCCCAGGCGCGCGCGCGGCGCGGCGCGCAAAAAATTTTCCGTTTTGACCGGGAAACGATTTGGGTGGAATCGGCATTCTGAAAAACGTAGGGAAAGATGGGTTTGAAATTCTGGGTCAAACTGGGGTACCCCCGGTGACATACCCAGATTTGGCTGAAATGGCCCTGGGCTGGTCTGGCCAGAACTGATTTTGCCCAGGCGCGCGCGCGGCGCGGCGCGCAAAAAAGTTTCCGTTTTGACCGGGAATCGATTTGGGTGAAATCGGCATGCTGAAAAACGTAGGGAAAGATGGGTTTGAAATTCTGGGTCAAACTGGGGTACCCCCGGTGACATACCCAGATTTGGCTGGAATGGCCCTAGGCTGGGCTGGCCAGAACTGATTTTGCCCAGGCGCGCGCGCGGCGCGGCGCGCAAAAAAGTTTCCGTTTTGCCTGGGAATCGATTCGGGTGGAATCGGCATGCTGAAAAACGTAGGGAAAGATGGGTTTGAAATTCTGGGTCAAACTGGGGTACCCCCGGTGACATACCCAGATTTGGCTGGAATGGCCCTAGGCTGGGCTGGCCAGAACTGATTTTGCCCAGGCGCGCGCGCGGCGCGGCGCGCAAAAAAGTTTCCGTTTTGACCGGGAATCGATTTGGGTGGAATCGGCATGCTGAAAAACGTAGGGAAAGATGGGTTTGAAATTCTGGGTCAAACTGGGGTACCCCCGGTGACATACCCAGATTTGGCTGGAATGGCCCTGGGCTGGGCTGGCCAGAACTGATTTTGCCCAGGCGCGCGCGCGGCGCGGCGCGCAAAAAAGTTTCCGTTTTGACCGGGAATCGATTTGGGTGGAATCGGCATGCTGAAAAACGTAGGGAAAGATGGGTTTGAAATTCTGGGTCAAACTGGGGTACCCCCGGTGACATACCCAGATTTGGCTGGAATGGCCCTAGGCTGGGCTGGCCAGAACTGATTTTGCCCAGGCGCGCGCGCGGCGCGGCGCGCAAAAAAGTTTACGTTTTGACCGGGAGTCAATTTGGGTGGAATCGGCATGCTGAAAAACGTAGGGAAAGATGGGTTTGAAATTCTGGGTCAAACTGGGGTACCCCCGGTGACATACCCAGATTTGGCTGGAATGGCCCTAGGCTGGGCTGGCCAGAACTGATTTTGCCCAGGCGCGCGCGCGGCGCGCCGCGCAAAAAAGTTTCCGTTTTGACCGGGAATCGATTTGGGTGGAATCGGCATGGGGAAAAACGTAGGGAAAGATGGGTTTGAAATTCTGGGTCAAACTGGGGTACCCCCGGTGACATACCCAGATTTGGCTGGAATGGCCCTAGGCTGGGCTGGCCAGAACTGATTTTGCCCAGGCGCGCGCGCGGCGCGGCGCGCAAAGAAGTTTCCGTTTTGACCGGGAATCGATTTGGGTGGAATCGGCATGCTGAAAAACGTAGGGAAAGATGGGTTTGAAATTCTGGGTCAAACTGGGGTACCCCCGGTGACATACCCAGATTTGGCTGGAATGGCCCTAGGCTGGGCTGGCCAGAACTGATTTTGCCCAGGCGCGCGCGCGGCGCGGCGCGCAAAAAAGTTTCCGTTTTGACCGGGAATCGATTTGGGTGGAATCGGCTTGCTGAAAAACGTAGGGAAAGATGGGTTTGAAATTCTGGGTCAAACTGGGGTACCCCCGGTGACATACCCAGATTTGGCTGGAATGGCCCTAGGCTGGGCTGGCCAGAACTGATTTTGCCCAGGCGCGCGCGCGGCGCGGCGCGCAAAAAAGTTTCCGTTTTGACCGGGAATCCATTTGGGTGGAATCGGCATGCTGAAAAACGTAGGGAAAGATGGGTTTGAAATTCTGGGTCAAACTGGGGTACCCCCGGTGACATACCCAGATTTGGCTGGAATGGCCCTGGGCTGGGCTGGCCAGAACTGATTTTGCCCAGGCGCGCGCGCGGCGCGGCGCGCAAAAAAGTTTCTGTTTTGACCGGGAATCGATTTGGGTGGAATCGGCATGCTGAAAAACGTAGGGAAAGATGGGTTTGAAATTCTGGGTCAAACTGGGGTACCCCCGGTGACATACCCAGATTTGGCTGGAATGGCCCTAGGCTGGGCTGGCCAGAACTGATTTTGCCCAGGCGCGCGCGCGGCGCGGCGCGCAAAAAAGTTTCCGTTTTGACCGGGAATCGATTTGGGTGGAATCGGCATGCTGAAAAACGTAGGGAAAGATGGGTTTGAAATTCTGGGTCAAACTGGGGTACCCCCGGTGACATACCCAGATTTGGCTGGAATGGCCCTAGGCTGGGCTGGCCAGAACTGATTTTGCCCAGGCGCGCGCGCAGCGCGGCGCGCAAAAAAGTTTCCGTTTTGACCGGGAATCGATTTGGGTGGAATCGGCATGCTGAAAAACGTAGGGAAAGATGGGTTTGAAATTCTGGGTCAAACTGGGGTACCCCCGGTGACATACCCAGATTTGGCTGGAATGGCCCTAGGCTGGGCTGGCCAGAACTGATTTTGCCCAGGCGCGCGCGCGGCGCGGCGCGCAAAAAAGTTTCCGTTTTGACCGGGAATCGATTTGGGTGGAATCGGCATGCTGAAAAACGTAGGGAAAGATGGGTTTGAAATTCTGGGTCAAACTGGGGTACCCCCGGTGACATACCCAGATTTGGCTGGAATGGCCCTAGGCTGGGCTGGCCAGAACTGATTTTGCCCAGGCGCGCGCGCGGCGCGGCGCGCAAAAAAGTTTCCGTTTTGACCGGGAATCGATTTGGGTGGAATCGGCATGCTGAAAAACGTAGGGAAAGATGGGTTTGAAACTCTGGGTCAAACTGGGGTACCCCCGGTGACATACCCAGATTGGGCTGGAATGGCCCTAGGCTGGGCTGGCCAGAACTGATTTTGCCCAGGCGCGCGCGCGGCGCGGCGCGCAAAAAAGTTTCCGTTTTGACCGGGAATCGATTTGGGTGGAATCGGCATGCTGAAAAACGTAGGGAAAGATGGGTTTGAAATTCTGGGTCAAACTGGGGTACCCCCGGTGACATACCCAGATTTGGCTGGAATGGCCCTAGGCTGGGCAGGCCAGAACTGATTTTGCCCAGGCGCGCGCGCGGCGCGGCGCGCAAAAAAGTTTCCGTTTTGACCGGGAATCGATTTGGGTGGAATCGGCATGCTGAAAAACGTAGGGAAAGATGGGTTTGAAATTCTGGGTCAAACTGGGGTACCCCCGGTGACATACCCAGATTTGGCTGGAATGGCCCTATGCTGGGCTGGCCAGAACTGATTTTGCCCAGGCGCGCGCGCGGCGCGGCGCGCAAAAAAGTTTCCGTTTTGACCGGGAATCGATTTGGGTGGAATCGGCATGCTGAAAAACGTAGGGAAAGATGGGTTTGAAATTCTGGGTCAAACTGGGGTACCCCCGGTGACATACCCAGATTTGGCTGGAATGGCCCTGGGCTGGGCTGGCCAGAACTGATTTTGCCCAGGCGCGCGCGCGGCGCGGCGCGCAAAAAAGTTTCCGTTTTGACCGGGAATCGATTTGGGTGGAATCGGCATGCTGAAAAACGTAGGGAAAGATGGGTTTGAAATTCTGGGTCAAACTGGGGTACCCCCGGTGACATACCCAGATTTGGCTGGAATGGCCCTAGGCTGGGCTGGCCAGAACTGATTTTGCCCAGGCGCGCGCGCGGCGCGGCGCTCAAAAAAGTTTCCGTTTTGACCGGGAATCGATTTGGGTGGAATCGGCATGCTGAAAAACGTAGGGAAAGATGGGTTTGAAATTCTGGGTCAAACTGGGGTACCCCCGGTGACATACCCAGATTTGGCTGGAATGGCCCTAGGCTGGGCTGGCCAGAACTGATTTTGCCCAGGCGCGCGCGCGGCGCGGTGCGCAAAACAGTTTCCGTTTTGACCGGGAATCGATTTGGGTGGAATCGGCATGCTGAAAAACGTAGGGAAAGATGGGTTTGAAATTCTGGGTCAAACTGGGGTACCCCCGGTGACATACCCAGATTTGGCTGAAATGGCCCTAGGCTGGGCTGGCCAGAACTGATTTTGCCCAGGCGCGCGCGCGGCGCGGCGCGCAAAAAAGTTTCCGTTTTGACCGGGAATCGATTTGGGTGGAATCGGCATGCTGAAAAACGTAGGGAAAGATGGGTTTGAAATTCTGGGTCAAACTGGGGTACCCCCGGTGACATACCCAGATTTGGCTGGAATGGCCCTATGCTGGGCTGGCCAGAACTGATTTTGCCCAGGCGCGCGCGCGGCGCGGCGCGCAAAAAAGTTTCCGTTTTGACCGGGAATCGATTTGGGTGGAATCGGCATGCTGAAAAACGTAGGGAAAGATGGGTTTGAAATTCTGGGTCAAACTGGGGTACCCCCGGTGACATACCCAGATTTGGCTGGAATGGCCCTGGGCTGGGCTGGCCAGAACTGATTTTGCCCAGGCGCGCGCGCGGCGCGGCGCGCAAAAAAGTTTCCGTTTTGACCGGGAATCGATTTGGGTGGAATCGGCATGCTGAAAAACGTAGGGAAAGATGGGTTTGAAATTCTGGGTCAAACTGGGGTACCCCCGGTGACATACCCAGATTTGGCTGGAATGGCCCTAGGCTGGGCTGGCCAGAACTGATTTTGCCCAGGCGCGCGCGCGGCGCGGCGCTCAAAAAAGTTTCCGTTTTGACCGGGAATCGATTTGGGTGGAATCGGCATGCTGAAAAACGTAGGGAAAGATGGGTTTGAAATTCTGGGTCAAACTGGGGTACCCCCGGTGACATACCCAGATTTGGCTGGAATGGCCCTAGGCTGGGCTGGCCAGAACTGATTTTGCCCAGGCGCGCGCGCGGCGCGGTGCGCAAAACAGTTTCCGTTTTGACCGGGAATCGATTTGGGTGGAATCGGCATGCTGAAAAACGTAGGGAAAGATGGGTTTGAAATTCTGGGTCAAACTGGGGTACCCCCGGTGACATACCCAGATTTGGCTGAAATGGCCCTAGGCTGGGCTGGCCAGAACTGATTTTGCCCAGGCGCGCGCGCGGCGCGGCGCGCAAACAAGTTTCCGTTTTGACCGGGAATCGATTTGGGTGGAATCGGCATGCTGCAAAACGTAGGAAAAGATGGGTTTGAAATTCTGGGTCAAACTGGGGTACCCCCGGTGACATACCCAGATTTGGCTGGAATGGCCCTAGGCTGGGCTGGCCAGAACTGATTTTGCCCAGGCGCGCGCGCGGCGCGGCGCGCAAAAAAGTTTCCGTTTTGACCGGGAATCGATTTGGGTGGAATCGGCATGCTGAAAAACGTAGGGAAAGATGGGTTTGAAATTCTGGGTCAAACTGGGGTACCCCCGGTGACATACCCAGGTTTGGCTGGAATGGCCCTGGGCTGGGCTGGCCAGAACTGATTTTGCCCAGGCGCGCGCGCGGCGCGGCGCGCAAAAAAGTTTCCGTTTTGACCGGGAATCGATTTGGGTGCAATCGGCATGCTGAAAAACGTAGGGAAAGATGGGTTTGAAATTCTGGGTCAAACTGGGGTACCCCCGGTGACATCCCCAGATTTGGCTGGAATGGCCCTAGGCTGGGCTGGCCAGAACTGATTTTGCCCAGGCGCGCGCGCGGCGCGGCGCGCAAAAAAGTTTCCGTTTTGACCGGGAATCGATTTGGGTGGAATCGGCATGCTGAAAAACGTAGGGAAAGATGGGTTTGAAATTCTGGGTCAAACTGGGGTACCCCCGGTGACATACCCAGATTTGGCTGGAATGGCCTAGGCTGGGCTGGCCAGAACTGATTTTGCCCAGGCGCGCGCGCGGCGCGGCGCGCAAAAAAGTTTCCGTTTTGACCGGGAATCGATTTGGGTGGAATCGGCATGCTGAAAAACGTAGGGAAAGATGGGTTTGAAACTCTGGGTCAAACTGGGGTACCCCCGGTGACATACCCAGATTTGGCTGGAATGGCCCTGGGCTGGGCTGGCCAGAACTGATTTTGCCCAGGCGCGCGCGCGGCGCGGCGCGCAAAAAAGTTTCCGTTTTGACCGGGAATCGATTTGGGTGGAATCGGCATGCTGAAAAACGTAGGGAAAGATGGGTTTGAAAATCTGGGTCAAACTGGGGTACCCCCGGTGACATACCCAGATTTGGCTGGAATGGCCCTAGGCTGGGCTGGCCAGAACTGATTTTGCCCAGGCGCGCGCGCGGCGCGGCGCGCAAAAAAGTTTCCGTTTTGACCGGGAATCGATTTGGGTGGAATCGGCATGCTGAAAAACGTAGGGAAAGATGGGTTTGGAACTCTGGGTCAAACTGGGGTACCCCCAGTGACATACCCAGATTTGGCTGGAATGGCCCTGGGCTGGGCTGGCCAGAACTGATTTTGCCCAGGCGCGCGCGCGGCGCGGCGCGCAAAAAAGTTCCCGTTTTGACCGGGAATCGATTTGGGTGGAATCGGCATGCTGAAAAACATAGGGAAAGATGGGTTTGAAACTCTGGGTCAAACTGGGGTACCCCCGGTGACATACCCAGATTTGGCTGGAATGGCCCTGGGCTGGGCTGGCCAGAACTGATTTTGCCCAGGCGCGCACGCGGCGCGGCGCGCAAAAAAGTTCCCGTTTTGACCGGGAATCGATTTGGGTGGAATCGGCATGCTGAAAAACGTAGGGAAAGATGGGTTTGAAATTCTGGGTCAAACTGGGGTACCCCCGGTGACATACCCAGATTTGGCTGGAATGGCCCTAGGCTGGGCTGGCCAGAACTGATTTTGCCCAGGCGCGCGCGCGGCGCGGCGCGCAAAAAAGTTTCCGTTTTGACCGGGAATCGATTTGGGTGGAATCGGCATGCTGAAAAACGTGGGGAAAGATGGGTTTGAAACTCTGGGTCAAACTGGGGTACCCCCAGTGACATACCCAGATTTGGCTGGAATGGCCCTGGGCTGGGCTGGCCAGAACTGATTTTGCCCAGGCGCGCGCGCGGCGCGGCGCGCAAAAAAGTTCCCGTTTTGACCGGGAATCGATTTGGGTGGAATCGGCATGCTGAAAAACGTAGGGAAAGATGGGTTTGAAACTCTGGGTCAAACTGGGGTACCCCCGGTGACATACCCAGATTTGGCTGGAATGGCCCTGGGCTGGGCTGGCCAGAACTGATTTTGCCCAGGCGCGCGCGCGGCGCGGCGCGCAAAAAAGTTTCCGTTTTGACCGGGAATCGATTTGGGTGGAATCGGCATGCTGAAAAAAGTAGGGAAAGATGGGTTTGAAATTCTGGGTCAAACTGGGGTACCCCCGGTGACATACCCAGATTTGGCTGGAATGGCCCTAGGCTGGGCTGGCCAGAACTGATTTTGCCCAGGCGCGCGCGCGGCGCGGCGCGCAAAAAAGTTCCCGTTTTGACCGGGAATCGATTTGGGTGGAATCAGCATGCTGAAAAACGTAGGGAAAGATGGGTTTGGAACTCTGGGTCAAACTGGGGTACCCCCAGTGACATACCCAGATTTGGCTGGAATGGCCCTGGGCTGGGCTGGCCAGAACTGATTTTGCCCAGGCGCGCGCGCGGCGCGGCGCGCAAAAAAGTTCCCGTTTTGACCGGGAATCGATTTGGGTGGAATCGGCATGCTGAAAAACGTAGGGAAAGATGGGTTTGAAATTCTGGGTCAAACTGGGGTACCCCCGGTGACATACCCAGATTTGGCTGGAATGGCCCTAGGCTGGGCTGGCCAGAACTGATTTTGCCCAGGCGCGCGCGCGGCGCGGCGCGCAAAAAAGTTTCCGTTTTGACCGGGAATCGATTTGGGTGGAATCGGCATGCTGAAAAACGTAGGGAAAGATGGGTTTGGAACTCTGGGTCAAACTGGGGTACCCCCAGTGACATACCCAGATTTGGCTGGAATGGCCCTGGGCTGGGCTGGCCAGAACTGATTTTGCCCAGGCGCGCGCGCGGCGCGGCGCGCAAAAAAGTTCCCGTTTTGACCGGGAATCGATTTGGGTGGAATCGGCATGCTGAAAAACGTAGGGAAAGATGGGTTTGAAACTCTGGGTCAAACTGGGGTACCCCCGGTGACATACCCAGATTTGGCTGGAATGGCCCTGGGCTGGGCTGGCCAGAACTGATTTTGCCCAGGCGCGCGCGCGGCGCGGCGCGCAAAAAAGTTTCCGTTTTGACCGGGAATCGTTTTGGGTGGAATCGGCATGCTGAAAAAAGTAGGGAAAGATGGGTGTGAAATTCTGGGTCAAACTGGGGTACCCCCGGTGACATACCCAGATTTGGCTGGAATGGCCCTAGGCTGGGCTGGACAGAACTGATTTTGCCCAGGCGCGCGCGCGGCGCGGCGCGCAAAAAAGTTTCCGTTTTGACCGGGAATGGATTTGGGTGGAATCGGCATGCTGAAAAACGTAGGGAAAGATGGGTTTGAAATTCTGGGTCAAACTGGGGTACCCCCGGTGACATACCCAGGTTTGGCTGGAATGGCCCTGGGCTTGGCGGTCAGAACTGATTTTGCCCAGGCGCGCGCGCGGCGCGGCGCGCAAAAAAGTTTCCGTTTTGACCGGGAATCGATTTGGGTGGAATCGGCATGCTGAAAAACGTAGGGAAAGATGGGTTTGAAACTCTGGGTCAAACTGGGGTACCCCCGGTGACATACCCAGATTTGGCTGGAATGGCCCTGGGCTGGGCTGGCCAGAACTGATTTTGCCCAGGCGCGCGCGCGGCGCGGCGCGCAAAAAAGTTCCCGTTTTGACCGGGAATCGATTAGGGTGGAATCGGCATGCTGAAAAACGTAGGGAAAGATGGGTTTGAAACTCTGGGTCAAACTGGGGTACCCCCGGTGACATACCCAGATTTGGCTGGAATGGCCCTGGGCTGGGCTGGCCAGAACTGATTTTGCCCAGGCGCGCGCGCGGCGCGGCGCGCAAAAAAGTTTCCGTTTTGACCGGGAATCGATTTGGGTGGAATCGGCATGCTGAAAAACGTAGGGAAAGATGGGTTTGAAATTCTGGGTCAAACTGGGGTACCCCCGGTGACATACCCAGATTTGGCTGGAATGGCCCTAGGCTGGGCTGGCCAGAACTGATTTTGCCCAGGCGCGCGCGCGGCGCGGCGCGCAAAAAAGTTTCCGTTTTGACCGGGAATCGATTTGGGTGGAATCGGCATGCTGAAAAACGTAGGGAAAGATGGGTTTGAAATTCTGGGTCAAACTGGGGTACCCCCGGTGACATACCCAGATTTGGCTGGAATGGCCCTGGGCTGGGCTGGCCACAACTGATTTTGCCCAGGCGCGCGCGCGGCGCGGCGCGCAAAAAAGTTTCCGTTTTGACCGTGAATCGATTTGGGTGGAATCGGCATGCTGAAAAACGTAGGGAAAGATGGGTTTGAAATTCTGGGTCAACCTGGGGTACCCCCGGTGACATACCCAGATTTGGCTGGAATGGCCCTAGGCTGGGCTGGCCAGAACTGATTTTGCCCAGGCGCCCGCGCGGCGCGGCGCGCAAAAAAGTTTCCGTTTTGACCGGGAATCGATTTGGGTGGAATCGGCATGCTGAAAAACGTAGGGAAAGATGGGTTTGAAATTCTGGGTCAAACTGGGGTACCCCCGGTGACATACCCAGATTTGGCTGGTGTGGCCCTAGGCTGGGCTGGCCAGAACTGATTTTGCCCAGGCGCGCGCGCGGCGCGGCGCGCAAAAAAGTTTCCGTTTTGACCGGGAATCGATTTGGGTGGAATCGGCATGCTGAAAAACGTAGGGAAAGATGGGTTTGAAATTCTGGGTCAAACTGGGGTACCCCCGGTGACATACCCAGATTTGGCTGGAATGGCCCTAGGCTGGGCTGGCCAGAACTGATTTTGCCCAGGCGCGCGCGCGGCGCGGCGCGCAAAAAAGTTTCCGTTTTGACCGGGAATCGATTTGGGTGGAATCGGCATGCTGAAAAACGTAGGGAAAGATGGGTTTGAAACTCTGGGTCAAACTGGGGTACCCCCGGTGACATACCCAGATTTGGCTGGAATGGCCCTGGGCTGGGCTGGCCAGAACTGATTTTGCCCAGGCGCGCGCGCGGCGCGGCGCGCAAAAAAGTTTCCGTTTTGACCGGGAATCGATTTGGGTGGAATCGGCATGCTGAAAAACGTAGGGAAAGATGGGTTTGAAATTCTGGGTCAAACTGGGGTACCCCCGGTGACATACCAAGATTTGGCTGAAATGGCCTTAGGCTGGGCTGGCCAGAACTGATTTTGCCCAGGCGCGCGCGCGGCGCGGCGCGCAAAAAAGTTTCCGTTTTGATCGGGAATCGATTTGGGTGGAATCGGCATGCTGCAAAACGTAGGGAAAGATGGGTTTGAAATTCTGGGTCAAACTGGGGTACCCCCGGTGACATACCCAGATTTGGCTGGAATGGCCCTAGGCAGGGCTGGCCAGAACTGATTTTGCCCAGGCGCGCGCGCGGCGCGGCGCGCAAAAAAGTTTCCGTTTTGACCGGGAATCGATTTGGGTGGAATCGGCATGCTGAAAAACGTAGGGAAAGATGGGTTTGAAATTCTGGGTCAAACTGGGGTACCCCCGGTGACATACCCAGATTTGGCTGGAAAGGCCCTGGGCTGGGCTGGCCAGAACTGATTTTGCCCAGGCGCCCGCGCGGCGCGGCGCGCAAAAAAGTTTCCGTTTTGACCGGGAATCGATTTGGGTGGAATCGGCATGCTGAAAAACGTAGGGAAAGATGGGTTTGAAATTCTGGGTCAAACTGGGGTACCCCTGGTGACATACCCAGATTTGGCTGGAATGGCCCTAGGCTGGGCTGGCCAAAACTGATTTTGCCCAGGCGCCCGCGCGGCGCGGCGCGCAAAAAAGTTTCCGTTTTGACCGGGAATCGATTTGGGTGGAATCGGCATGCTGAAAAACGTAGGGAAAGATGGGTTTGAAATTCTGGGTCAAACTGGGGTACCCCTGGTGACATACCCAGATTTGGCTGGAATGGCCCTAGGCTGGGCTGGCCAAAACTGATTTTGCCCAGGCGCGCGCGCGGCGCGGCGCGCAAAAAAGTTTCCGTTTTGACCGGGAATCGATTTGGGTGGAATCGGCATGCTGAAAAACGTAGGGAAAGATGGGTTTGAAATTCTGGGTCAAACTGGGGTACCCCCGGTGACATACCCAGATTTGGCTGGAAAGGCCCTGGGCTGGGCTGGCCAGAACTGATTTTGCCCAGGCGCCCGCGCGGCGCGGCGCGCAAAAAAGTTTCCGTTTTGACCGGGAATCGATTTGGGTGGAATCGGCATGCTGAAAAACGTAGGGAAAGATGGGTTTGAAATTCTGGGTCAAACTGGGGTACCCCTGGTGACATACCCAGATTTGGCTGGAATGGCCCTAGGCTGGGCTGGCCAAAACTGATTTTGCCCAGGCGCGCGTGCGGCGCGGCGCGCAAAAAAGTTTCCGTTTTGACCGGGAATCGATTTGGGTGGAATCGGCATGCTGAAAAACGTAGGGAAAGATGGGTTTGAAATTCTGGGTCAAACTGGGGTACCCCCGGTGACATACCCAGATTTGGCTGGTGTGGCCCTAGGCTGGGCTGGCCAGAACTGATTTTGCCCAGGCGCGCGCGCGGCGCGGCGCGCAAAAAAGTTTCCGTTTTGACCGGGAATCGATTTGGGTGGAATCGGCATGCTGAAAAACGTAGGGAAAGATGGGTTTGAAATTCTGGGTCAAACTGGGGTACCCCCGGTGACATACCAAGATTTGGCTGAAATGGCCTTAGGCTGGGCTGGCCAGAACTGATTTTGCCCAGGCGCGCGCGCGGCGCGGCGCGCAGAAAAGTTTCCGTTTTGACCGGGAATCGATTTGGGTGGAATCGGCATGCTGCAAAACGTAGGGAAAGATGGGTTTGAAATTCTGGGTCAAACCGGGGTACCCCCGGTGACATACCCAGATTTGGCTGGAATGGCCCTAGGCAGGGCTGGCCAGAACTGATTTTGCCCAGGCGCGCGCGCGGCGCGGCGCGCAAAAAAGTTTCCGTTTTGACCGGCAATCGATTTGGGTGGAATCGGCATGCTGAAAAACGTAGGGAAAGATGGGTTTGAAATTCTGGGTCAAACTGGGGTACCCCTGGTGACATACCCAGATTTGGCTGGAATGGCCCTAGGCTGGGCTGGCCAAAACTGATTTTGCCCAGGCGCCCGCGCGGCGCGGCGCGCAAAAAAGTTTCCGTTTTGACCGGGAATCGATTTGGGTGGAATCGGCATGCTGAAAAACGTAGGGAAAGATGGGTTTGAAATTCTGGGTCAAACTGGGGTACCCCTGGTGACATACCCAGATTTGGCTGGAATGGCCCTAGGCTGGGCTGGCCAAAACTGATTTTGCCCAGGCGCGCGTGCGGCGCGGCGCGCAAAAAAGTTTCCGTTTTGACCGGGAATCGATTTGGGTGGAATCGGCATGCTGAAAAACGTAGGGAAAGATGGGTTTGAAATTCTGGGTCAAACTGGGGTACCCCCGGTGACATACCCAGATTTGGCTGGAAAGGCCCTGGGCTGGGCTGGCCAGAACTGATTTTGCCCAGGCGCGCGCGCGGCGCGGCGCGCAAAAAAGTTTCCGTTTTGACCGGGAATCGATTTGGGTGGAATCGGCATGCTGAAAAACGTAGGGAAAGATGGGTTTGAAATTCTGGGTCAAACTGGGGTACCCCTGGTGACATACCCAGATTTGGCTGGAATGGCCCTAGGCTGGGCTGGCCAAAACTGATTTTGCCCAGGCGCCCGCGCGGCGCGGCGCGCAAAAAAGTTTCCGTTTTGACCGGGAATCGATTTGGGTGGAATCGGCATGCTGAAAAACGTAGGGAAAGATGGGTTTGAAATTCTGGGTCAAACTGGGGTACCCCTGGTGACATACCCAGATTTGGCTGGAATGGCCCTAGGCTGGGCTGGCCAAAACTGATTTTGCCCAGGCGCGCGTGCGGCGCGGCGCGCAAAAAAGTTTCCGTTTTGACCGGGAATCGATTTGGGTGGAATCGGCATGCTGAAAAACGTAGGGAAAGATGGGTTTGAAATTCTGGGTCAAACTGGGGTATCCCCGGTGACATACCCAGATTTGGCTGGTGTGGCCCTAGGCTGGGCTGGCCAGAACTGATTTTGCCCAGGCGCGCGCGCGGCGCGGCGCGCAAAAAAGTTTCCGTTTTGACCGGGAATCGATTTGGGTGGAATCGGCAGGCTGAAAAACGTAGGGAAAGATGGGTTTGAAATTCTGGGTCAAACTGGGGTACCCCCGGTGACATACCCAGGTTTGGCTGGAATGGCCCTGGGCTGGGCTGGCCAGAACTGATTTTGCCCAGGCGCGCGTGCGGCGCGGCGCGCAAAAAAGTTTCCGTTTTGACCGGGAATCGATTTGGGTGGACTCGGCATGCTGAAAAACGTAGGGAAAGATGGGTTTGAAATTCTGGGTCAAACTGGGGTACCCCCGGTGACATACCCAGATTTGGCTGGAATGGCCCTAGGCTGGGCTGGCCAGAACTGATTTTGCCCAGGCGCGCGCGCGGCGCGGCGCGCAAAAAAGTTTCCGTTTTGACCGGGAATCGATTTGGGTGGAATCGGCAGGCTGAAAAACGTAGGGAAAGATGGGTTTGAAATTCTGGGTCAAACTGGGGTACCCCCGGTGACATACCCAGGTTTGGCTGGAATGGCCCTGGGCTGGGCTGGCCAGAACTGATTTTGCCCAGGCGCGCGCGCGGCGCGGCGCGCAAAAAAGTTTCCGTTTTGACCGGGAATTGATTTGGGTGGAATCGGCATGCTGAAAAACGTAGGGCAAGATGGGTTTGAAATTCTGGGTCAAACTGGGGTACCCCCGGTGACATACCCAGATTTGGCTGGAATGGCCCTAGGCTGGGCTGGCCACTACTGATTTTGCCCGGGCGCCCGCGCGGCGCGGCGCGCAAAAAAGTTTCCGTTTTGACCGGGAATCGATTTGGGTGGAATCGGCATGCTGAAAAGCGTAGGGAAAGATGGATTTGAAACTCTGGGTCAAACTGGGGTACCCCCGGTGACATACCCAGATTTGGCTGGAATGGCCCTGGGCTGGGCTGGCCAGAACTGATTTTGCCCAGGCGCGCGCGCGGCGCGGCGCGCAAAAAAGTTTACGTTTTGACCGGGAATCGATTTGGGTGGAATCGGCATGCTGAAAAACGTAGGGAAAGATGGGTTTGAAATTCTGGGTCAAACTGGGGTACCCCCGGTGACATACCCAGATTTGGCTGGAATGGCCCTAGGCTGGGCTGGCCAGAACTGATTTTGCCCAGGCGCGCGCGCGGCGCGGCGCGCAAAAAAGTTTCCGTTTTGACCGGGAATTGATTTGGGTGGAATCGGCATGCTGAAAAACGTAGGGCAAGATGGGTTTGAAATTCTGGGTCAAACTGGGGTACCCCCGGTGACATACCCAGATTTGGCTGGAATGGCCCTAGGCTGGGCTGGCCACTACTGATTTTGCCCGGGCGCCCGCGCGGCGCGGCGCGCAAAAAAGTTTCCGTTTTGACCGGGAATCGATTTGGGTGGAATCGGCATGCTGAAAAGCGTAGGGAAAGATGGATTTGAAACTCTGGGTCAAACTGGGGTACCCCCGGTGACATACCCAGATTTGGCTGGAATGGCCCTGGGCTGGGCTGGCCAGAACTGATTTTGCCCAGGCGCGCGCGCGGCGCGGCGCGCAAAAAAGTTTACGTTTTGACCGGGAATCGATTTGGGTGGAATCGGCATGCTGAAAAACGTAGGGAAAGATGGGTTTGAAATTCTGGGTCAAACTGGGGTACCCCCGGTGACATACCCAGATTTGGCTGGAATGGCCCTAGGCTGGGCTGGCCAGAACTGATTTTGCCCAGGCGCGCGCGCGGCGCGGCGCGCAAAAAAGTTTCCGTTTTGACCGGGAATTGATTTGGGTGGAATCGGCATGCTGAAAAACGTAGGGAAAGATGGGTTTGAAATTCTGGGTCAAACTGGGGTACCCCTGGTGACATACCCAGATTTGGCTGGAATGGCCCTAGGCTGGGCTGGCCAGAACTGATTTTGCCCAGGCGCGCGCGCGGCGCGGCGCGCAAAAAAGTTTCCGTTTTGACCGGGAATCGATTTGGGTGGAATCGGCATGCTGAAAAACGTAGGGAAAGATGGGTTTGAAATTCTGGGTCAAACTGGGGTACCCCCGGTGACATACCAAGATTTGGCTGGAATGGCCCTGGGCTGGGCTGGCCAGAACTGATTTTGCCCAGGCGCGCGCGCGGCGCGGCGCGCAAAAAAGTTTCTGTTTTGACCGGGAATCGATTTGGGTGGAATCGGCATGCTGAAAAACGTAGGGAAAGATGGGTTTGAAATTCTGGGTCAAACTGGGGTACCCCCGGTGACATACCAAGATTTGGCTGGAATGGCCCTGGGCTGGGCTGGCCAGAACTGATTTTGCCCAGGCGCGCGCGCGGCGCGGCGCGCAAAAAAGTTTCCGTTTTGACCGGGAATCGATTTGGGTGGAATCGGCATGCTGAAAAACGTAGGGAAAGATGGGTTTGAAATTCTGGGTCAAACTGGGGTACCCCCGGTGACATACCCAGATTTGGCTGGAATGGCCCTAGGCTGGGCTGGCCAGAACTGATTTTGCCCAGGCGCGCGCGCGGCGCGGCGCGCAAAAAAGTTTCCGTTTTGACCGGGAATCGATTTGGGTGGAATCGGCATGCTGAAAAACGTAGGGAAAGATGGGTTTGAAATTCTGGGTCAAACTGGGGTACCCCCGGTGACATACCCAGATTTGGCTGGAATGGCCCTAGGCTGGGCTGGCCAGAACTGATTTTGCCCAGGCGCGCGCGGCGCGGCGCGCAAAAAAGTTTCCGTTTTGACCGGGAATCGATTTGGGTGGAATCGGCATGCTGAAAAACGTAGGGAAAGATGGATTTGAAACTCTGGGTCAAACTGGGGTACCCCCGGTGACATACCCAGATTTGGCTGGAATGGCCCTGGGCTGGGCTGGCCAGAACTGATTTTGCCCAGGCGCGCGCGCGGCGCGGCGCGCAAAAAAGTTTCCGTTTTGACCGGGAATCGATTTGGGTGGAATCGGCATGCTGAAAAACGTAGGGAAAGATGGGTTTGAAATTCTGGGTCAAACTGGGGTACCCCCGGTGACATACCAAGATTTGGCTGAAATGGCCTTAGGCTGGGCTGGCCAGAACTGATTTTGCCCAGGCGCGCGCGCGGCGCGGCGCGCAAAAAAGTTTACGTTTTGACCGGGAATCGATTTGGGTGGAATCGGCATGCTGCAAAACGTAGGGAAAGATGGGTTTGAAATTCTGGGTCAAACTGGGGTACCCCCGGTGACATACCCAGGTTTGGCTGGAATGGCCCTAGGCTGGGCGGGCCAGAACTGATTTTGCCCAGGCGCGCGCGCGGCGCGGCGCGCAAAAAAGTTTCCGTTTTGACCGGGAATCGATTTGGGTGGAATCGGCATGCTGAAAAACGTAGGGAAAGATGGGTTTGAAATTCTGGGTCAAACTGGGGTACCCCCGGTGACATACCCAGATTTGGCTGAAATGGCCTTAGGCTGGGCTGGCCAGAACTGATTTTGCCCAGGCGCGCGCGCGGCGCGGCGCGCAAAAAAGTTTCCGTTTTGACCGGGAATCGATTTGGGTGGAATCGGCATGCTGAAAAACGTAGGGAAAGATGGGTTTGAAATTCTGGGTCAAACTGGGGTACCCCCGGTGACATACCCAGATTTGGCTGGAATGGCCCTAGGCTGGGCTGGCCAGAACTGATTTTGCCCAGGCGCGCGCGCGGCGCGGCGCGCAAAAAAGTTTCCGTTTTGACCGGGAATCGATTTGGGTGGAATCGGCATGCTGAAAAACGTAGGGAAAGATGGGTTTGAAATTCTGGGTCAAACTGGGGTACCCCCGGTGACATACCCAGATTTGGCTGGAATGGCCCTGGGCTGGGCTGGCCAGAACTGATTTTGCCCAGGCGCGCGCGCGGCGCGGCGCGCAAAAAAGTTTCCGTTTTGACCGGGAATCGATTTGGGTGGAATCGGCATGCTGAAAAACGTAGGGAAAGATGGGTTTGAAACTCTGGTCAAACTGGGGTACCCCCGGTGACATACCAAGATTTGGCTGAAATGGCCTTAGGCTGGGCTGGCCAGAACTGATTTTGCCCAGGCGCGCGCGCGGCGCGGCGCGCAAAAAAGTTTCCGTTTTGACCGGGAATCGATTTGGGTGGAATCGGCATGCTGCAAAACGTAGGGAAAGATGGGTTTGAAATTCTGGGTCAAACTGGGGTACCCCCGGTGACATACCCAGATTTGGCTGGAATGGCCCTAGGCTGGGCTGGCCAGAACTGATTTTGCCCAGGCGCGCGCGCGGCGCGGCGCGCAAAAAAGTTTCCGTTTTGACCGGGAATTGATTTGGGTGGAATCGGCATGCTGAAAAACGTAGGGAAAGATGGGTTTGAAATTCTGGGTCAAACTGGGGTACCCCCGGTGACATACCCAGATTTGGCTGGAATGGCCCTAGGCTGGGCTGGCCAGAACTGATTTTGCCCAGGCGCCCGCGCGGCGCGGCGCGCAAAAAAGTTTCCGTTTTGACCGGGAAACGATTTGGGTGGAATCGGCATGCTGAAAAGCGTACGGAAAGATGGATTTGAAACTCTGGGTCAAACTGGGGTACCCCCGGTGACATACCCAGATTTGGCTGGAATGGCCCTGGGCTGGGCTGGCCAGAACTGATTTTGCCCAGGCGCGCGCGCGGCGCGGCGCGCAAAAAAGTTTCTGTTTTGACCGGGAATCGATTTGGGTGGAATCGGCATGCTGAAAAACGTAGGGAAAGATGGGTTTGAAATTCTGGGTCAAACTGGGGTACCCCCGGTGACATACCAAGATTTGGCTGGAATGGCCCTGGGCTGGGCTGGCCAGAACTGATTTTGCCCAGGCGCGCGCGCGGCGCGGCGCGCAAAAAAGTTTCCGTTTTGACCGGGAATCGATTTGGGTGGAATCGGCATGCTGAAAAACGTAGGGAAAGATGGGTTTGAAATTCTGGGTCAAACTGGGGTACCCCCGGTGACATACCAAGATTTGGCTGGAATGGCCCTGGGCTGGGCTGGCCAGAACTGATTTTGCCCAGGCGCGCGCGCGGCGCGGCGCGCAAAAAAGTTTCCGTTTTGACCGGGAATCGATTTGGGTGGAATCGGCATGCTGAAAAACGTAGGGAAAGATGGGTTTGAAATTCTGGGTCAAACTGGGGTACCCCCGGTGACATACCAAGATTTGGCTGGAATGGCCCTGGGCTGGGCTGGCCAGAACTGATTTTGCCCAGGCGCGCGCGCGGCGCGGCGCGCAAAAAAGTTTCCGTTTTGACCGGGAATCGATTTGGGTGGAATCGGCATGCTGAAAAACGTAGGGAAAGATGGGTTTGAAATTCTGGGTCAAACTGGGGTACCCCCGGTGACATACCAAGATTTGGCTGGAATGGCCCTGGGCTGGGCTGGCCAGAACTGATTTTGCCCAGGCGCGCGCGCGGCGCGGCGCGCAAAAAAGTTGCCGTTTTGACCGGGAATCGATTTGGGTGGAATCGGCATGCTGAAAAACGTAGGGAAAGATGGGTTTGAAACTCTGGGTCAAACTGGGGTACCCCCGGTGACATACCCAGATTTGGCTGGAATGGCCCTGGTCTGGGCTGGCCAGAACTGATTTTGCCCAGGCGCGCGCGCGGCGCGGCGCGCAAAAAAGTTTCCGTTTTGACCGGGAATCGATTTGGGTGGAATCGGCATGCTGAAAAACGTAGGGAAAGATGGGTTTGAAATTCTGGGTCAAACTGGGGTACCCCCGGTGACATACCCAGGTTTGGCTGGAATGGCCCTGGGCTGGGCTGGCCAGAACTGATTTTGCCCAGGCGCGCGCGCGGCGCGGCGCGCAAAAAAGTTTCCGTTTTGACCGGGAATCGATTTGGGTGGAATCGGCATGCTGAAAAACATAGGGAAAGATGGGTTTGAAACTGTGGGTCAAACTGGGGTACCCCCGGTGACATACCCAGATTTGGCTGGAATGGCCCTGGGCTGGGCTGGCCAGAACTGATTTTGCCCAGGCGCGCGCGCGGCGCGGCGCGCAAAAAAGTTTCTGTTTTGACCGGGAATCGATTTGGGTGGAATCGGCATGCTGAAAAACGTAGGGAAAGATGGGTTTGAAATTCTGGGTCAAACTGGGGTACCCCCGGTGACATACCAAGATTTGGCTGGAATGGCCCTGGGCTGGGCTGGCCAGAACTGATTTTGCCCAGGCGCGCGCGCGGCGCGGCGCGCAAAAAAGTTTCCGTTTTGACCGGGAATCGATTTGGCCGGAATCGGCATGCTGAAAAACGTAGGGAAAGATGGGTTTGAAATTCTGGGTCAAACTGGGGTACCCCCGGTGACATACCCAGATTTGGCTGGAATGGCCCTAGGCTGGGCTGGCCAGAACTGATTTTGCCCAGGCGCGCGCGCGGCGCGGCGCGCAAAAAAGTTTCCGTTTTGACCGGGAATCGATTTGGGTGGAATCGGCATGCTGAAAAACGTAGGGAAAGATGGGTTTGAAATTCTGGGTCAAACTGGGGTACCCCCGGTGACATACCCAGATTTGGCTGGAATGGCCCTAGGCTGGGCTGGCCAGAACTGATTTTGCCCAGGCGCGCGCGCGGCGCGGCGCGCAAAAAAGTTTCCGTTTTGACCGGGAATCGATTTGGGTGGAATCGGCATGCTGCAAAACGTAGGGAAAGATGGGTTTGAAATTCTGGGTCAAACTGGGGTACCCCCGGTGACATACCCAGATTTGGCTGGAATGGCCCTAGGCTGGGCTGGCCAGAACGGATTTTGCCCAGGCGCGCGCGCGGCGCGGCGCGCAAAAAAATTTCCGTTTTGACCGGGAATCGATTTGGGTGGAATCGGCATGCTGAAAAACGTAGGGAAAGATGGGTTTGAAATTCTGGGTCAAACTGGGGTACCCCCGGTGAGATACCCAGGTTTGGCTGGAATGGCCCTGGGCTGGGCTGGCCAGAACTGATTTTGCGCAGGCGCGCGCGCGGCGCGGCGCGCAAAAAAGTTTCCATTTTGACCGGGAATCGATTTGGGTGGAATCGGCATGCTGAAAAACGTAGGGAAAGATGGGTTTGAAATTCTGGGTCAAACTGGGGTACCCCCGGTGACATACCCAGATTTGGCTGGAATGGCCCTAGGCTGGGCTGGCCAGAACTGATTTTGCCCAGGCGCCCGCGCGGCGCGGCGCGCAAAAAAGTTTCCGTTTTGACCGGGAATCGATTTGGGTGGAATCGGCATGCTGAAAAGCGTCGGGAAAGATGGGTTTGAAACTCTGGGTCAAACTGGGGTACCCCCGGTGACATATCCAGGTTTGGCTGGAATGGCCCTGGGCTGGGCTGGCCAGAACTGATTTTGCCCAGGCGCGCGCGCGGCGCGGCGCGCAAAAAAGTTTCTGTTTTGACCGGGAATCGATTTGGGTGGAATCGGCATGCTGAAAAACGTAGGGAAAGATGGGTTTGAAATTCTGGGTCAAACTGGGGTACCCCCGGTGACATACCAAGATTTGGCTGGAATGGCCCTGGGCTGGGCTGGCCAGAACTGATTTTGCCCAGGCGCGCGCGCGGCGCGGCACGCAAAAAAGTTTCCGTTTTGACCGGGAATCGATTTTGGGTGGAATCGGCATGCTGAAAAACGTAGGGAAAGATGGGTTTGAAATTCTGGGTCAAACTGGGGTACCCCCGGTGACATACCCAGATTTGGCTGGAATGGCCCTAGGCTGGGCTGGCCAGAACTGATTTTGCCCAGGCGCGCGCGCGGCGCGGCGCGCAAAAAAGTTTCCGTTTTGACCGGGAATCGATTTGGGTGGAATCGGCATGCTGAAAAACGTAGGGAAAGATGGGTTTGAAATTCTGGGTCAAACTGGGGTACCCCCGGTGACATACCCAGGTTTGGCTGGAATGGCCCTGGGCTGGGCTGGCCAGAACTGATTTTGCCCAGGCGCGCGCGCGGCGCGGCGCGCAAAAAAGTTTCCGTTTTGACCGGGAATTGATTTGGGTGGAATCGGCATGCTGAAAAACGTAGGGAAAGATGGGTTTGAAATTCTGGGTCAAACTGGGGTACCCCCGGTGACATACCCAGATTTGGCTGGAATGGCCCTAGGCTGGGCTGGCCAGAACTGATTTTGCCCAGGCGCCCGCGCGGCGCGGCGCGCAAAAAAGTTTCCGTTTTGACCGGGAATCGATTTGGGTGGAATCGGCATGCTGAAAAGCGTAGGGAAAGATGGGTTTGAAACTCTGGGTCAAACTGGGGTACCCCCGGTGACATACCCAGATTTGGCTGGAATGGCCCTGGGCTGGGCTGGCCAGAACTGATTTTGCCCAGGCGCGCGCGCGGCGCGGCGCGCAAAAAAGTTTGTGTTTTGACCGGGAATCGATTTGGGTGGAATCGGCATGCTGAAAAACGTAGGGAAAGATGGGTTTGAAATTCTGGGTCAAACTGGGGTACCCCCGGTGACATACCCAGATTTGGCTGGAATGGCCCTAGGCTGGGCTGGCCAGAACTGATTTTGCCCAGGCGCGCGCGCGGCGCGGCGCGCAAAAAAGTTTCCGTTTTGACCGGGAATCGATTTGGGTGGAATCGGCATGCTGAAAAACGTAGGGAAAGATGGGTTTGAAATTCTGGGTCAAACTGGGGTACCCCCGGTGACATACCCAGATTTGGCTGGAATGGCCCTAGGCTGGGCTGGCCAGAACTGATTTTGCCCAGGCGCGCGCGCGGCGCGGCGCGCAAAAAAGTTGCCGTTTTGACCGGGAATCGATTTGGGTGGAATCGGCATGCTGAAAAACGTAGGGAAAGATGGGTTTGAAACTCTGGGTCAAACTGGGGACCCCGGTGACATACCCAGATTTGGCTGGAATGGCCCTGGTCTGGGCTGGCCAGAACTGATTTTGCCCAGGCGCGCGCGCGGCGCGGCGCGCAAAAAAGTTTCCGTTTTGACCGGGAATCGATTTGGGTGGAATCGGCATGCTGAAAAACGTAGGGAAAGATGGGTTTGAAATTCTGGGTCAAACTGGGGTACCCCCGGTGACATACCCAGGTTTGGCTGGAATGGCCCTGGGCTGGGCTGGCCAGAACTGATTTTGCCCAGGCGCGCGCGCGGCCCGGCGCGCAAAAAAGTTTCCGTTTTGACCGGGAATTGATTTGGGTGGAATCGGCATGCTGAAAAACGTAGGGAAAGATGGGTTTGAAACTCTGGGTCAAACTGGGGTACCCCCGGTGACATACCCAGATTTGGCTGGAATGGCCCTGGGCTGGGCTGGCCAGAACTGATTTTGCCCAGGCGCGCGCGCGGCGCGGCGCGCAAGAAAGTTTCTGTTTTGACCGGGAATCGATTTGGGTGGAATCGGCATGCTGCAAAACGTAGGGAAAGATGGGTTTGAAATTCTGGGTCAAACTGGGGTACCCCCGGTGACATACCAAGATTTGGCTGGAATGGCCCTGGGCTGGGCTGGCCAGAACTGATTTTGCCCAGGCGCGCGCGCGGCGCGGCGCGCAAAAAAGTTTCCGTTTTGACCGGGAATCGATTTGGGTGGAATCGGCATGCTGAAAAACGTAGGGAAAGATGGGTTTGAAATTCTGGGTCAAACTGGGGTACCCCCGGTGACATACCCAGATTTGGCTGGAATGGCCCTAGGCTGGGCTGGCCAGAACTGATTTTGCCCAGGCGCGCGCGCGGCGCGGCGCGCAAAAAAGTTTCCGTTTTGACCGGGAATCGATTTGGGTGGAATCGGCATGCTGAAAAACGTAGGGAAAGATGGGTTTGAAATTCTGGGCCAAACTGGGGTACCCCCGGTGACATACCCAGATTTGGCTGGAATGGCCCTAGGCTGGGCTGGCCAGAACTGATTTTGCCCAGGCGCGCGCGCGGCGCGGCGCGCAAAAAAGTTGCCGTTTTGACCGGGAATCGATTTGGGTGGAATCGGCATGCTGAAAAACATAGGGAAAGATGGGTTTGAAACTCTGGGTCAAACTGGGGTACCCCCGGTGACATACCCAGATTTGGCTGGAATGGCCCTGGGCTGGGCTGGCCAGAACTGATTTTGCCCAGGCGCGCGCGCGGCGCGGCGCGCAAAAAAGTTTCCGTTTTGACCGGGAATCGATTTGGGTGGAATCGGCATGCTGAAAAACGTAGGGAAAGATGGGTTTGAAATTCTGGGTCAAACTGGGGTACCCCCGGTGACATACCAAGATTTGGCTGAAATGGCCTTAGGCTGGGCTGGCCAGAACTGATTTTGCCCAGGCGCGCGCGCGGCGCGGCGCGCAAAAAAGTTTCCGTTTTGACCGGGAATCAATTTGGGTGGAATCGGCATGCTGCAAAACGTAGGGAAAGATGGGTTTGAAATTCTGGGTCAAACTGGGGTACCCCCGGTGACATACCCAGATTTGGCTGGAATGGCCGTAGGCTGGGCTGGCCAGAACTGATTTTGCCCAGGCGCGCGCGCGGCGCGGCGCGCAAAAAAGTTTCCGTTTTGACCGGGAATCGATTTGGGTGGGATCGGCATGCTGAAAAACGTAGGGAAAGATGGGTTTGAAATTCTGGGTCAAACTGGGGTACCCCCGGTGACATACCCAGATTTGGCTGGAATGGCCCTGGGCTGGGCTGGCCAGAACTGATTTTGCCCAGGCGCGCGCGCGGCGCGGCGCGCAAAAAAGTTTCCGTTTTGACCGGGAATCGATTTGGGTGGAATCGGCATGCTGAAAAACGTAGGGAAAGATGGGTTTGAAATTCTGGGTCAAACTGGGGTACCCCCGGTGACATACCCAGATTTGGCTGGAATGGCCCTAGGCTGGGCTGGCCAGAACTGATTTTGCCCAGGCGCGCGCGCGGCGCGGAGCGCAAAAAAGTTTCCGTTTTGACCGGGAATCGATTTGGGTGGAATCGGCATGCTGAAAAACGTAGGGAAAGATGGGTTTGAAATTCTGGGTCAAACTGGGGTACCCCCGGTGACATACCCAGGTTTGGCTGGAATGGCCCTGGGCTGGGCTGGCCAGAACTGATTTTGCCCAGGCGCGCGCGCGGCGCGGCGCGCAAAAAAGTTTCTGTTTTGACCGGGAATTGATTTGGGTGGAATCGGCATGCTGAAAAACGTAGGGAAAGATGGGTTTGAAATTCTGGGTCAAACTGGGGTACCCCCGGTGACATACCCAGATTTGGCTGGAATGGCCCTAGGCTGGGCTGGCCAGAACTGATTTTGCCCAGGCGCCCGCGCGGCGCGGCGCGCAAAAAAGTTTCCGTTTTGACCGGGAATCGATTTGGGTGGAATCGGCATGCTGAAAAACGTAGGGAAAGATGTGTTTGAAACTCTGGGTCAAACTGGGGTACCCCCGGTGACATACCCAGATTTGGCTGGAATGGCCCTGGGCTGGGCTGGCCAGAACTGATTTTGCCCAGGCGCGCGCGCGGCGCGGCGCGCAAAAAAGTTTGTGTTTTGACCGGGAATCGATTTGGGTGGAATCGGCATGCTGAAAAACGTAGGGAAAGATGGGTTTGAAATTCTGGGTCAAACTGGGGTACCCCCGGTGACATACCCAGATTTGGCTGGAATGGCCCTAGGCTGGGCTGGCCAGAACTGATTTTGCCCAGGCGCGCGCGCGGCGCGGCGCGCAAAAAAGTTTCCGTTTTGACCGGGAATCGATTTGGGTGGAATCGGCATGCTGAAAAACGTAGGGAAAGATGGGTTTGAAACTCTGGGTCAAACTGGGGTACCCCCCGTGACATACCCAGATTTGGCTGGAATGGCCCTAGGCTGGGCTGGCCAGAACTGATTTTGCCCAGGCGCGCGCGCGGCGCGGCGCGCAAAAAAGTTTCCGTTTTGACCGGGAATTGATTTGGGTGGAATCGGCATGCTGAAAAACGTAGGGAAAGATGGGTTTGAAATTCTGGGTCAAACTGGGGTACCCCCGGTGACATACCAAGATTTGGCTGAAATGGCCTTAGGCTGGGCTGGCCAGAACTGATTTTGCCCAGGCGCGCGCGCGGCGCGGCGCGCAAAAAAGTTTCCGTTTTGACCGGGAATCGATTTGGGTGGAATCGGCATGCTGAAAAACGTAGGGAAAGATGGGTTTGAAACTCTGGGTCAAACTGGGGTACCCCCGGTGACATACCCAGATTTGGCTGGAATGGCCCTGGGCTGGGCTGGCCAGAACTGATTTTGCCCAGGCGCGCGCGCGGCGCGGCGCGCAAAAAAGTTGCCGTTTTGACCGGGAATCGATTCGGGTGGAATCGGCATGCTGAAAAACGTAGGGAAAGATGGGTTTGAAATTCTGGGTCAAACTGGGGTACCCCCGGTGACATACCCAGGTTTGGCTGGAATGGCCCTGGGCTGGGCTGGCCAGAACTGATTTTGCCCAGGCGCGCGCGCGGCGCGGCGCGCAAAAAAGTTTCCGTTTTGACCGGGAATCGATTTGGGTGGAATCGGCATGCTGAAAAACGTAGGGAAAGATGGGTTTGAAATTCTGGGTCAAACTGGGGTACCCCCGGTGACATACCCAGATTTGGCTGGAATGGCCCTGGGCTGGGCTGGCCAGAACTGATTTTGCCCAGGCGCGCGCGCGGCGCGGCGCGCAAAAAAGTTTCCGTTTGGACCGGGAATCGATTTGGGTGGAATCGGCATGCTGAAAAACGTAGGGAAAGATGTGTTTGAAACTCTGGGTCAAACTGGGGTACCCCCGGTGACATACCCAGATTTGGCTGGAATGGCCCTGGGCTGGGCTGGCCAGAACTGATTTTGCCCAGGCGCGCGCGCGGCGCGGCGCGCAAAAAAGTTTCTGTTTTGACCGGGAATCGATTTGGGTGGAATCGGCATGCTGAAAAACGTAGGGAAAGATGGGTTTGAAATTCTGGGTCAAACTGGGGTACCCCCGGTGACATACCCAGATTTGGCTGGAATGGCCCTAGGCTGGGCTGGCCAGAACTGATTTTGCCCAGGCGCGCGCGCGGCGCGGCGCGCAAAAAAGTTGCCGTTTTGACCGGGAATCGATTTGGGTGGAATCGGCATGCTGAAAAACGTAGGGAAAGATGGGTTTGAAACTCTGGGTCAAACTGGGGACCCCGGTGACATACCCAGATTTGGCTGGAATGGCCCTGGTCTGGGCTGGCCAGAACTGATTTTGCCCAGGCGCGCGCGCGGCGCGGCGCGCAAAAAAGTTTCCGTTTTGACCGGGAATCGATTTGGGTGGAATCGGCATGCTGAAAAACGTAGGGAAAGATGGGTTTGAAATTCTGGGTCAAACTGGGGTACCCCCGGTGACATACCCAGGTTTGGCTGGAATGGCCCTGGGCTGGGCTGGCCAGAACTGATTTTGCCCAGGCGCGCGCGCGGCGCGGCGCGCAAAAAAGTTTCCGTTTTGACCGGGAATTGATTTGGGTGGAATCGGCATGCTGAAAAACGTAGGGAAAGATGGGTTTGAAACTCTGGGTCAAACTGGGGTACCCCCGGTGACATACCCAGATTTGGCTGGAATGGCCCTGGGCTGGGCTGGCCAGAACTGATTTTGCCCAGGCGCGCGCGCGGCGCGGCGCGCAAAAAAGTTTCTGTTTTGACCGGGAATCGATTTGGGTGGAATCGGCATGCTGCAAAACGTAGGGAAAGATGGGTTTGAAATTCTGGGTCAAACTGGGGTACCCCCGGTGACATACCAAGATTTGGCTGGAATGGCCCTGGGCTGGGCTGGCCAGAACTGATTTTGCCCAGGCGCGCGCGCGGCGCGGCGCGCAAAAAAGTTTCCGTTTTGACCGGGAATCGATTTGGGTGGAATCGGCATGCTGAAAAACGTAGGGAAAGATGGGTTTGAAATTCTGGGTCAAACTGGGGTACCCCCGGTGACATACCCAGATTTGGCTGGAATGGCCCTAGGCTGGGCTGGCCAGAACTGATTTTGCCCAGGCGCGCGCGCGGCGCGGCGCGCAAAAAAGTTTCCGTTTTGACCGGGAATCGATTTAGGTGGAATCGGCATGCTGAAAAACGTAGGGAAAGATGGGTTTGAAATTCTGGGCCAAACTGGGGTACCCCCGGTGACATACCCAGATTTGGCTGGAATGGCCCTAGGCTGGGCTGGCCAGAACTGATTTTGCCCAGGCGCGCGCGCGGCGCGGCGCGCAAAAAAAGTTGCCGTTTTGACCGGGAATCGATTTGGGTGGAATCGGCATGCTGAAAAACATAGGGAAAGATGGGTTTGAAACTCTGGGTCAAACTGGGGTACCCCCGGTGACATACCCAGATTTGGCTGGAATGGCCCTGGGCTGGGCTGGCCAGAACTGATTTTGCCCAGGCGCCCGCGCGGCGCGGCGCGCAAAAAAGTTTCCGTTTTGACCGGGAATCGATTTGGGTGGAATCGGCATGCTGAAAAACGTAGGGAAAGATGGGCTTGAAATTCTGGGTCAAACTGGGGTACCCCCGGTGACATACCAAGATTTGGCTGAAATGGCCTTAGGCTGGGCTGGCCAGAACTGATTTTGCCCAGGCGCGCGCGCGGCGCGGCGCGCAAAAAAGTTTCCGTTTTGACCGGGAATCAATTTGGGTGGAATCGGCATGCTGCAAAACGTAGGGAAAGATGGGTTTGAAATTCTGGGTCAAACTGGGGTACCCCCGGTGACATACCAAGATTTGGCTGGAATGGCCCTGGGCTGGGCTGGCCAGAACTGATTTTGCCCAGGCGCGCGCGCGGCGCGGCGCGCAAAAAAGTTTCCGTTTTGACCGGGAATCGATTTGGGTGGAATCGGCATGCTGAAAAACGTAGGGAAAGATGGGTTTGAAATTCTGGGTCAAACTGGGGTACCCCCGGTGACATACCCAGATTTGGCTGGAATGGCCCTAGGCTGGGCTGGCCAGAACTGATTTTGCCCAGGCGCGCGCGCGGCGCGGCGCGCAAAAAAGTTTCCGTTTTGACCGGGAAGCGATTTAGGTGGAATCGGCATGCTGAAAAACGTAGGGAAAGATGGGTTTGAAATTCTGGGCCAAACTGGGGTACCCCCGGTGACATACCCAGATTTGGCTGGAATGGCCCTAGGCTGGGCTGGCCAGAACTGATTTTGCCCAGGCGCGCGCGCGGCGCGGCGCGCAAAAAAAGTTGCCGTTTTGACCGGGAATCGATTTGGGTGGAATCGGCATGCTGAAAAACATAGGGAAAGATGGGTTTGAAACTCTGGGTCAAACTGGGGTACCCCCGGTGACATACCCAGATTTGGCTGGAATGGCCCTGGGCTGGGCTGGCCAGAACTGATTTTGCCCAGGCGCGCGCGCGGCGCGGCGCGCAAAAAAGTTTCCGTTTTGACCGGGAATCGATTTGGGTGGAATCGGCATGCTGAAAAACGTAGGGAAAGATGGGTTTGAAATTCTGGGTCAAACTGGGGTACCCCCGGTGACATACCAAGATTTGGCTGAAATGGCCTTAGGCTGGGCTGGCCAGAACTGATTTTGCCCAGGCGCGCGCGCGGCGCGGCGCGCAAAAAAGTTTCCGTTTTGACCGGGAATTGATTTGGGTGGAATCGGCATGCTGCAAAACGTAGGGAAAGATGGGTTTGAAATTCTGGGTCAAACTGGGGTACCCCCGGTGACATACCCAGATTTGGCTGGAATGGCCGTAGGCTGGGCTGGCCAGAACTGATTTTGCCCAGGCGCGCGCGCGGCGCGGCGCGCAAAAAAGTTTCCGTTTTGACCGGGAATCGATTTGGGTGGGATCGGCATGCTGAAAAACGTAGGGAAAGATGGGTTTGAAATTCTGGGTCAAACTGGGGTACCCCCGGTGACATACCCAGATTTGGCTGGAATGGCCCTGGGCTGGGCTGGCCAGAACTGATTTTGCCCAGGCGCGCGCGCGGCGCGGCGCGCAAAAAAGTTTCCGTTTTGACCGGGAATCGATTTGGGTGGAATCGGCATGCTGAAAAACGTAGGGAAAGATGGGTTTGAAATTCTGGGTCAAACTGGGGTACCCCCGGTGACATACCCAGATTTGGCTGGAATGGCCCTAGGCTGGGCTGGCCAGAACTGATTTTGCCCAGGCGCGCGCGCGGCGCATAGTGCAAAAAAGTTTCCGTTTTGACCGGGAATCGATTTGGGTGGAATCGGCATGCTGAAAAACGTAGGGAAAGATGGGTTTGAAATTCTGGGTCAACCTGGGGTACCCCCGGTGACATACCCAGATTTGGCTGGAATGGCCCTAGGCTGGGCTGGCCAGAACTGATTTTGCCCAGGCGCCCGCGCGGCGCGGCGCGCAAAAAAGTTTCCGTTTTGACCGGGAATCGATTTGGGTGGAATCGGCATGCTGAAAAACGTAGGGAAAGATGTGTTTGAAACTCTGGGTCAAACTGGGGTACCCCCGGTGACATACCCAGATTTGGCTGGAATGGCCCTGGGCTGGGCTGGCCAGAACTGATTTTGCCCAGGCGCGCGCGCGGCGCGGCGCGCAAAAAAGTTTCTGTTTTGACCGGGAATCGATTTGGGTGGAATCGGCATGCTGAAAAACGTAGGGAAAGATGGGTTTGAAATTCTGGGTCAAACTGGGGTACCCCCGGTGACATACCAAGATTTGGCTGGAATGGCCCTGGGCTGGGCTGGCCAGAACTGATTTTGCCCAGGCGCGCGCGCGGCGCGGCGCGCAAAAAAGTTTCCGTTTTGACCGGGAATCGATTTGGGTGGAATCGGCATGCTGAAAAACGTAGGGAAAGATGGGTTTGAAATTCTGGGTCAAACTGGGGTACCCCCGGTGACATACCCAGATTTGGCTGGAATGGCCCTAGGCTGGGCTGGCCAGAACTGATTTTGCCCAGGCGCGCGCGCGGCGCGGCGCGCAAAAAAGTTTCCGTTTTGACCGGGAATCGATTTGGGTGGAATCGGCATGCTGAAAAACGTAGGGAAAGATGGGTTTGAAATTCTGGGTCAAACTGGGGTACCCCCCGTGACATACCCAGATTTGGCTGGAATGGCCCTAGGCTGGGCTGGCCAGAACTGATTTTGCCCAGGCGCGCGCGCGGCGCGGCGCGCAAAAAAGTTTCCGTTTTGACCGGGAATTGATTTGGGTGGAATCGGCATGCTGAAAAACGTAGGGAAAGATGGGTTTGAAATTCTGGGTCAAACTGGGGTACCCCCGGTGACATACCAAGATTTGGCTGAAATGGCCTTAGGCTGGGCTGGCCAGAACTGATTTTGCCCAGGCGCGCGCGCGGCGCGGCGCGCAAAAAAGTTTCCGTTTTGACCGGGAATCGATTTGGGTGGAATCGGCATGCTGAAAAACGTAGGGAAAGATGGGTTTGAAACTCTGGGTCAAACTGGGGTACCCCCGGTGACATACCCAGATTTGGCTGGAATGGCCCTGGGCTGGGCTGGCCAGAACTGATTTTGCCCAGGCGCGCGCGCGGCGCGGCGCGCAAAAAAGTTGCCGTTTTGACCGGGAATCGATTTGGGTGGAATCGGCATGCTGAAAAACGTAGGGAAAGATGGGTTTGAAATTCTGGGTCAAACTGGGGTACCCCCGGTGACATACCCAGGTTTGGCTGGAATGGCCCTGGGCTGGGCTGGCCAGAACTGATTTTGCCCAGGCGCGCGCGCGGCGCGGCGCGCAAAAAAGTTTCCGTTTTGACCGGGAATCGATTGGGGTGGAATCGGCATGCTGAAAAACGTAGGGAAAGATGGGTTTGAAATTCTGGGTCAAACTGGGGTACCCCCGGTGACATACCCAGATTTGGCTGGAATGGCCCTAGGCTGGGCTGGCCAGAACTGATTTTGCCCAGGCGCCCGCGCGGCGCGGCGCGCAAAAAAGTTTCCGTTTTGACCGGGAATCGATTTGGGTGGAATCGGCATGCTGAAAAACGTAGGGAAAGATGTGTTTGAAACTCTGGGTCAAACTGGGGTACCCCCGGTGACATACCCAGATTTGGCTGGAATGGCCCTGGGCTGGGCTGGCCAGAACTGATTTTGCCCAGGCGCGCGCGCGGCGCGGCGCGCAAAAAAGTTTCTGTTTTGACCGGGAATCGATTTGGGTGGAATCGGCATGCTGAAAAACGTAGGGAAAGATGGGTTTGAAATTCTGGGTCAAACTGGGGTACCCCCGGTGACATACCAAGATTTAGCTGGAATGGCCCTGGGCTGGGCTGGCCAGAACTGATTTTGCCCAGGCGCGCGCGCGGCGCGGCGCGCAAAAAAGTTTGTGTTTTGACCGGGAATCGATTTGGGTGGAATCGGCATGCTGAAAAACGTAGGGAAAGATGGGTTTGAAATTCTGGGTCAAACTGGGGTACCCCCGGTGACATACCCAGATTTGGCTGGAATGGCCCTAGGCTGGGCTGGCCAGAACTGATTTTGCCCAGGCGCGCGCGCGGCGCGGCGCGCAAAAAAGTTTCCGTTTTGACCGGGAATCGATTTGGGTGGAATCGGCATGCTGAAAAACGTAGGGAAAGATGGGTTTGAAACTCTGGGTCAAACTGGGGTACCCCCGGTGACATACCCAGATTTGGCTGGAATGGCCCTGGGCTGGGCTGGCCAGAACTGATTTTGCCCAGGCGCGCGCGCGGCGCGGCGCGCAAAAAAGTTGCCGTTTTGACCGGGAATCGATTTGGGTGGAATCGGCATGCTGAAAAACGTAGGGAAAGATGGGTTTGAAATTCTGGGTCAAACTGGGGTACCCCCGGTGACATACCCAGGTTTGGCTGGAATGGCCCTGGGCTGGGCTGGCCAGAACTGATTTTGCCCAGGCGCGCGCGCGGCGCGGCGCGCAAAAAAGTTTCCGTTTTGACCGGGAATCGATTTGGGTGGAATCGGCATGCTGAAAAACGTAGGGAAAGATGGGTTTGAAATTCTGGGTCAAACTGGGGTACCCCCGGTGACATACCCAGATTTGGCTGGAATGGCCCTAGGCTGGGCTGGCCAGAACTGATTTTGCCCAGGCGCCCGCGCGGCGCGGCGCGCAAAAAAGTTTCCGTTTTGACCGGGAATCGATTTGGGTGGAATCGGCATGCTGAAAAACGTAGGGAAAGATGGGTTTGAAACTCTGGGTCAAACTGGGGTACCCCCGGTGACATACCCAGATTTGGCTGGAATGGCCCTGGGCTGGGCTGGCCAGAACTGATTTTGCCCAGGCGCGCGCGCGGCGCGGTGCGCAAAAAAGTTTCTGTTTTGACCGGGAATCGATTTGGGTGGAATCGGCATGCTGAAAAACGTAGGGAAAGATGGGTTTGAAATTCTGGGTCAAACTGGGGTACCCCCGGTGACATACCAAGATTTGGCTGGAATGGCCCTGGGCTGGGCTGGCCAGAACTGATTTTGCCCAGGCGCGCGCGCGGCGCGGCGCGCAAAAAAGTTTCCGTTTTGACCGGGAATCGATTTGGGTGGAATCGGCATGCTGAAAAACGTAGGGAAAGATGGGTTTGAAATTCTGGGTCAAACTGGGGTACCCCCGGTGACATACCCAGATTTGGCTGGAATGGCCCTAGGCTGGGCTGGCCAGAACTGATTTTGCCCAGGCGCGCGCGCGGCGCGGCGCGCAAAAAAGTTGCCGTTTTGACCGGGAATCGATTTGGCCGGAATCGGCATGCTGAAAAACGTAGGGAAAGATGGGTTTGAAACTCTGGGTCAAACTGGGGTACCCCCGGTGACATACCCAGATTTGGCTGGAATGGCCCTGGGCTGGGCTGGCCAGAACTGATTTTGCCCAGGCGCGCGCGCGGCGCGGCGCGCAAAAAAGTTTCCGTTTTGACCGGGAATCGATTTGGGTGGATTCGGCATGCTGAAAAACGTAGGGAAAGATGGGTTTGAAACTCTGGGTCAAACTGGGGTACCCCCGGTGACATACCCAGATTTGGCTGGAATGGCCCTGGGCTGGGCTGGCCAGAACTGATTTTGCCCAGGCGCGCGCGCGGCGCGGCGCGCAAAAAAGTTTCCGTTTTGACCGGGAATCGATTCGGGTGGAATCGGCATGCTGAAAAACGTAGGGAAAGATGGGTTTGAAATTCTGGGTCAAACTGGGGTACCCCCGGTGACATACCAAGATTTGGCTGGAATGGCCCTGGGCTGGGCTGGCCAGAACTGATTTTGCCCAGGCGCGCGCGCGGCGCGGCGCGCAAAAAAGTCTCCGTTTTGACCGGGAATCGATTTGGGTGGAATCGGCATGCTGAAAAACGTAGGGAAAGATGGGTTTGAAATTCTGGGTCAAACTGGGGTACCCCCGGTGACATACCCAGATTTGGCTGGAATGGCCCTAGGCTGGGCTGGCCAGAACTGATTTTGCCCAGGCGCGCGCGCGGCGCGGCGCGCAAAAAAGTTTCCGTTTTGACCGGGAATCGTTTTGGGTGGAATCGGCATGCTGAAAAACGTAGGGAAAGATGGGTTTGAAATTCTGGGTCAAACTGGGGTACACCCGGTGACATACCCAGATTTGGCTGGAATGGCCCTAGGCTGCGCTGGCCAGAACTGATTTTGCCCAGGCGCGCGCGCGGCGCGGCGCGCAAAAAAGTTTCCGTTTTGACCGGGAATCGATTTGGGTGGAATCGGCATGCTGAAAAACGTAGGGAAAGATGGGTTTGAAATTCTGGGTCAAACTGGGGTACCCCCGGTGACATACCCAGATTTGGCTGGAATGGCCCTAGGCTGGGCTGGCCAGAACTGATTTTGCCCAGGCGCGCGCGCGGCGCGGCGCGCAAAAAAGTTTCCGTTTTGACCGGGAATTGATTTGGGTGGAATCGGCATGCTGAAAAACGTAGGGAAAGATGGGTTTGAAATTCTGGGTCAAACTGGGGTACCCCCCGTGACATACCCAGATTTGGCTGGAATGGCCCTGGGCTGGGCTGGCCAGAACTAATTTTGCCCAGGCGCGCGCGCGGCGCGGCGCGCAAAAAAGTTTCCGTTTTGACCGGGAATCGATTTGGGTGGAATCGGCATGCTGAAAAACGTAGGGAAAGATGGGTTTGAAATTCTGGGTCAAACTGGGGTACCCCCGGTGACATACCAAGATTTGGCTGAAATGGCCTTAGGCTGGGCTGGCCAGAACTGATTTTGCCCAGGCGCGCGCGCGGCGCGGCGCGCAAAAAAGTTTCCGTTTTGACCGGGAATTGATTTGGGTGGAATCGGCATGCTGAAAAACGTAGGGAAAGATGGGTTTCAAATTCTGGGTCAAACTGGGGTACCCCCGGTGACATACCCAGATTTGGCTGGAATGGCCCTGGGCTGGGCTGGCCAGAACTGATTTTGCCCAGGCGCGCGCGCGGCGCGCCGCGCAAAAAAGTTCCCGTTTTGACCAAGAATCGATTTGGGTGGAATCGGCATGCTGAAAAACGTAGGGAAAGATGGGTTTGAAATTCTGGGTCAAACTGGGGTACCCCCGGTGACATACCCAGGTTTGGCTGGAATGGCCCTGGGCTGGGCTGGCCAGAACTGATTTTGCCCAAGCGCGCGCGCGGCGCGGCGCGCAAAAAAGTTTCCTTTTTGACCGGGAATCGATTTGGGTGGAATCGGCATGCTGAAAAACGTAGGGAAAGATGGGTTTGAAATTCTGGGTCAAACTGGGGTACCCCCGGTGACATACCCAGATTTGGCTGGAATGGCCCTAGGCTGGGCTGGCCAGAACTGATTTTGCCCAGGCGCCCGCGCGGCGCGGCGCGCAAAAAAGTTTCCGTTTTGACCGGGAATCGATTTGGGTGGAATCGGCATACTGAAAAACGTAGGGAAAGATGGGTTTGAAGCTCTGGGTCAAACTGGGGTACCCCCGGTGACATACCCAGATTTGGCTGGAATGGCCCTGGGCTGGGCTGGCCAGAACTGATTTTGCCCAGGCGCGCGCGCGGCGCGGCGCGCAAAAAAGTTTCTGTTTTGACCGGGAATCGATTTGGGTGGAATCGGCATGCTGAAAAACGTAGGGAAAGATGGGTTTGAAATTCTGGGTCAAACTGGGGTACCCCCGGTGACATACCCAGATTTGGCTGGAATGGCCCTGGGCTGGGCTGGCCAGAACTGATTTTGCCCAGGCGCGCGCGCGGCGCGGCGCGCAAAAAAGTTTCCGTTTTGACCGGGAATCGATTTGGGTGGAATCGGCATGCTGAAAAACGTAGGGAAAGATGGGTTTGAAATTCTGGGTCAAACTGGGGTACCCCCGGTGACATACCCAGGTTTGGCTGGAATGGCCCTGGGCTGGGCTGGCCAGAACTGATTTTGCCCAGGCGCGCGCGCGGCGCGGCGCGCAAAAAAGTTTCCGTTTTGACCGGGAATCGATTTGGGTGGAATCGGCATGCTGAAAAACGTAGGGAAAGATGGGTTTGAAACTCTGGGTCAAACTGGGGTACCCCCGGTGACATACCCAGATTTGGCTGGAATGGCCCTGGGCTGGGCTGGCCAGAACTGATTTTGCCCAGGCGCGCGCGCGGCGCGGCGCGCAAAAAAGTTTCTGTTTTGACCGGGAATCGATTTGGGTGGAATCGGCAGGTTGAAAAACGTAGGGAAAGATGGGTTTGAAATTCTGGGTCAAACTGGGGTACCCCCGGTGACATACCCAGATTTGGCTGGAATGGCCCTGGGCTGGGCTGGCCAGAACTGATTTTGCCCAGGCGCGCGCGCGGCGCGGCGCGCAAAAAAGTTTCCGTTTTGACCGGGAATCGATTTGGGTGGAATCGGCATGCTGAAAAACGTAGGGAAAGATGGGTTTGAAATTCTGGGTCAAACTGGGGTACCCCCGGTGACATACCCAGGTTTGGCTGGAATGGCCCTGGGCTGGGCTGGCCAGAACTGATTTTGCCCAGGCGCGCGCGCGGCGCGGCGCGCAAAAAAGTTTCCTTTTTGACCGGGAATCGATTTGGGTGGAATCGGCATGCTGAAAAACGTAGGGAAAGATGGGTTTGAAATTCTGGGTCAAACTGGGGTACCCCCGGTGACATACCCAGATTTGGCTGGAATGGCCCTAGGCTGGGCTGGCCAGAACTGATTTTGCCCAGGCGCCCGCGCGGCGCGGCGCGCAAAAAAGTTTCCGTTTTGACCGGGAATCGATTTGGGTGGAATCGGCATGCTGAAAGACGTAGGGAAAGATGGGTTTGAAACTCTGGGTCAACCTGGGGTACCACCGGTGACATACCCAGATTTGGCTGGAATGGCCCTGGGCTGGGCTGGCCAGAACTGATTCTGCCCAGGCGCGCGCGCGGCGCGGCGCGCAAAAAAGTTTCCGTTTTGACCGGGAATCGATTTGGGTGGAATCGGCGTGCTGAAAAACGTAGGGAAAGATGGGTTTGAAATTCTGGGTCAAACTGGGTTACCCCCGGTGACATACCCAGATTTGGCTGGAATGGCCCTAGGCTGGGCTGGCCAGAACTGATTTTGCCCAGGCGCGCGCGCGGCGCGGCGCGCAAAAAAGTTTCTGTGTTGACCGGGAATCGATTTGGGTGGAATCGGCAGGTTGAAAAACGTAGGGAAAGATGGGTTTGAAATTCTGGGTCAAACTGGGGTACCCCCGGTGACATACCCAGATTTGGCTGGAATGGCCCTGGGCTGGGCTGGCCAGAACTGATTTTGCCCAGGCGCGCGCGCGGCGCGGCGCGCAAAAAAGTTTCCGTTTTGACCGGGAATCGATTTGGGTGGAATCGGCAGGTTGAAAAACGTAGGGAAAGATGGGTTTGAAATTCTGGGTCAAACTGGGGTACCCCCGGTGACATACCCAGGTTTGGCTGGAATGGCCCTGGGCTGGGCTGGCCAGAACTGATTTTGCCCAGGCGCGCGCGCGGCGCGGCGCGCAAAAAAGTTTCCTTTTTGACCGGGAATCGATTTGGGTGGAATCGGCATGCTGAAAAACGTAGGGAAAGATGGGTTTGAAATTCTGGGTCAAACTGGGGTACCCCCGGTGACATACCCAGATTTGGCTGGAATGGCCCTAGGCTGGGCTGGCCAGAACTGATTTTGCCCAGGCGCCCGCGCGGCGCGGCGCGCAAAAAAGTTTCCGTTTTGACCGGGAATCGATTTGGGTGGAATCGGCATGCTGAAAAACGTAGGGAAAGATGGGTTTGAAACTCTGGGTCAAACTGGGGTACCCCCGGTGACATACCCAGATTTGGCTGGAATGGCCCTAGGCTGGGCTGGCCAGAACTGATTTTGCCCAGGCGCCCGCGCGGCGCGGCGCGCAAAAAAGTTTCCGTTTTGACCGGGAATCGATTTGGGTGGAATCGGCATGCTGAAAGACGTAGGGAAAGATGGGTTTGAAACTCTGGGTCAACCTGGGGTACCACCGGTGACATACCCAGATTTGGCTGGAATGGCCCTGGGCTGGGCTGGCCAGAACTGATTCTGCCCAGGCGCGCGCGCGGCGCGGCGCGCAAAAAAGTTTCCGTTTTGACCGGGAATCGATTTGGGTGGAATCGGCGTGCTGAAAAACGTAGGGAAAGATGGGTTTGAAATTCTGGGTCAAACTGGGTTACCCCCGGTGACATACCCAGATTTGGCTGGAATGGCCCTAGGCTGGGCTGGCCAGAACTGATTTTGCCCAGGCGCGCGCGCGGCGCGGCGCGCAAAAAAGTTTCTGTGTTGACCGGGAATCGATTTGGGTGGAATCGGCAGGTTGAAAAACGTAGGGAAAGATGGGTTTGAAATTCTGGGTCAAACTGGGGTACCCCCGGTGACATACCCAGATTTGGCTGGAATGGCCCTGGGCTGGGCTGGCCAGAACTGATTTTGCCCAGGCGCGCGCGCGGCGCGGCGCGCAAAAAAGTTTCCGTTTTGACCGGGAATCGATTTGGGTGGAATCGGCATGCTGAAAAACGTAGGGAAAGATGGGTTTGAAATTCTGGGTCAAACTGGGGTACCCCCGGTGACATACCCAGGTTTGGCTGGAATGGCCCTGGGCTGGGCTGGCCAGAACTGATTTTGCCCAGGCGCGCGCGCGGCGCGGCGCGCAAAAAAGTTTCCTTTTTGACCGGGAATCGATTTGGGTGGAATCGGCATGCTGAAAAACGTAGGGAAAGATGGGTTTGAAATTCTGGGTCAAACTGGGGTACCCCCGGTGACATACCCAGATTTGGCTGGAATGGCCCTAGGCTGGGCTGGCCAGAACTGATTTTGCCCAGGCGCGCGCGCGGCGCGGCGCGCAAAAAAGTTTCTGTGTTGACCGGGAATCGATTTGGGTGGAATCGGCAGGTTGAAAAACGTAGGGAAAGATGGGTTTGAAATTCTGGGTCAAACTGGGGTACCCCCGGTGACATACCCAGATTTGGCTGGAATGGCCCTGGGCTGGGCTGGCCAGAACTGATTTTGCCCAGGCGCGCGCGCGGCGCGGCGCGCAAAAAAGTTTCCGTTTTGACCGGGAATTGATTTGGGTGGAATCGGCATGCTGAAAAACGTAGGGAAAGATGGGTTTGAAATTCTGGGTCAAACTGGGGTACCCCCGGTGACATACCCAGATTTGGCTGGAATGGCCCTAGGCTGGGCTGGCCAGAACTGATTTTGCCCAGGCGCCCGCGCGGCGCGGCGCGCAAAAAAGTTTCCGTTTTGACCGGGAATCGATTTGGGTGGAATCGGCATGCTGAAAAACGTAGGGAAAGATGGGTTTGAAACTCTGGGTCAACCTGGGAGACCCCCGGTGACATACCCAGATTTGGCTGGAATGGCCCTAGGCTGGGCTGGCCAGAACTGATTTTGCCCAGGCGCCCGCGCGGCGCGGCGCGCAAAAAAGTTTCCGTTTTGACCGGGAATCGATTTGGGTGGAATCGGCATGCTGAAAAACGTAGGGAAAGATGGGTTTGAAATTCTGGGTCAAACTGGGGTACCCCCGGTGACATACCCAGATTTGGCTGGAATGGCCCTAGGCTGGGCTGGCCAGAACTGATTTTGCCCAGGCGCGCGCGCGGCGCGGCGCGCAAAAAAGTTGCCGTTTTGACCGGGAATCGATTTGGCCGGAATCGGCATGCTGAAAAACGTAGGGAAAGATGGGTTTGAAACTCTGGGTCAAACTGGGGTACCCCCGGTGACATACCCAGATTTGGCTGGAATGGCCCTGGGCTGGGCTGGCCAGAACTGATGTTGCCCAGGCGCGCGCGCGGCGCGGCGCGCAAAAAAGTTTCCGTTTTGACCGGGAATCGATTTGGCCGGAATCGGCATGCTGAAAAACGTAGGGAAAGATGGGTTTGAAACTCTGGGTCAAACTGGGGTACCCCCGGTGACATACCAAGATTTGGCTGAAATGGCCTTAGGCTGGGCTGGCCAGAACTGATTTTGCCCAGGCGCGCGCGCGGCGCGGCGCGCAAAAAAGTTTCCGTTTTGACCGGGAATCGATTTGGGTGGAATCGGCATGCTGCAAAACGTAGGGAAAGATGGGTTTGAAATTCTGGGTCAAACTGGGGTACCCCCGGTGACATACCCAGATTTGGCTGGAATGGCCCTAGGCTGGGCTGGCCAGAACTGATTTTGCCCAGGCGCGCGCGCGGCGCGGCGCGCAAAAAAATTTCCGTTTTGACCGGGAATCGATTTGGGTGGAATCGGCATGCTGAAAAACGTAGGGAAAGATGGGTTTGAAATTCTGGGTCAAACTGGGGTACCCCCGGTGACATACCCAGGTTTGGCTGGAATGGCCCTAGGCTGGGCTGGCCAGAACTGATTTTGCCCAGGCGCGCGCGCGGCGCGGCGCGCAAAAAAGTTTCCGTTTTGACCAGGAATTGATTTGGGTGGAATCGGCATGCTGAAAAACGTAGGGAAAGATGGGTTTGAAATTCTTGGTCAAACTGGGGTACCCCCGGTGACATACCCAGATTTGGCTGGAATGGCCCTAGGTTGGGCTGGCCAGAACTGATTTTGCCCAGGCGCGCGCGCGGCGCGGCGCGCAGAAAAGTTTCCGTTTTGACCGGGAATCGATTTGGGTGGAATCGGCATGCTGAAAAACGTAGGGAAAGATGGGTTTGAAATTCTGGGTCAAACTGGGGTACCCCCGGTGACATACCCAGATTTGGCTGGAATGGCCCTAGGCTGGGCTGGCCAGAACTGATTTTGCCCAGGCGCCCGCGCGACGCGGCGCGCAAAAAAGTTTCCGTTTTGACCGGGAATCGATTTGGGTGGAATCGGCATGCTGAAAAACGTAGGGAAAGATGGGTTTGAAACTCTGGGTCAACCTGGGGTACCCCCGGTGACATACCCAGATTTGGCTGGAATGGCCCTGGGCTGGGCTGGCCAGAACTGATTCTGCCCAGGCGCGCGCGCGGCGCGGCGCGCAAAAAAGTTTCCGTTTTGACCGGGAATCGTTTTGGGTGGAATCGGCATGCTGAAAAACGTAGGGAAAGATGGGTTTGAAATTCTGGGTCAAACTGGGGTACCCCCGGTGACATACCCAGATTTGGCTGGAATGGCCCTAGGCTGGGCTGGCCAGAACTGATTTTGCCCAGGCGCCCGCGCGGCGCGGCGCGCAAAAAAGTTTCCGTTTTGACCGGGAATCGATTTGGGTGGAATCGGCATGCTGAAAAACGTAGGGAAAGATGGGTTTGAAACTCTGGGTCAACCTGGGGTACCCCCGGTGACATACCCAGATTTGGCTGGAATGGCCCTGGGCTGGGCTGGCCAGAACTGATTCTGCCCAGGCGCGCGCGCGGCGCGGCGCGCAAAAAAGTTTCCGTTTTGACCGGGAATCGATTTGGGTGGAATCGGCGTGCTGAAAAACGTAGGGAAAGATGGGTTTGAAATTCTGGGTCAAACTGGGGTACCCCCGGTGACATACCCAGATTTGGCTGGAATGGCCCTAGGCTGGGCTGGCCAGAACTGATTTTGCCCAGGCGCGCGCGCGGCGCGGCGCGCAAAAAAATTTCCGTTTTGACCGGGAATCGATTTGGGTGGAATCGGCATGCTGAAAAACGTAGGGAAAGATGGGTTTGAAATTCTGGGTCAAACTGGGGTACCCCCGGTGACATACCCAGGTTTGGCTGGAATGGCCCTAGGCTGGGCTGGCCAGAACTGATTTTGCCCAGGCGCGCGCGCGGCGCGGCGCGCAAAAAAGTTTCCGTTTTGACCAGGAATTGATTTGGGTGGAATCGGCATGCTGAAAAACGTAGGGAAAGATGGGTTTGAAATTCTTGGTCAAACTGGGGTACCCCCGGTGACATACCCAGATTTGGCTGGAATGGCCCTAGGCTGGGCTGGCCAGAACTGATTTTGCCCAGGCGCGCGCGCGGCGCGGCGCGCAGAAAAGTTTCCGTTTTGACCGGGAATCGATTTGGGTGGAATCGGCATGCTGAAAAACGTAGGGAAAGATGGGTTTGAAATTCTGGGTCAAACTGGGGTACCCCCGGTGACATACCCAGATTTGGCTGGAATGGCCCTAGGCTGGGCTGGCCAGAACTGATTTTGCCCAGGCGCCCGCGCGACGCGGCGCGCAAAAAAGTTTCCGTTTTGACCGGGAATCGATTTGGGTGGAATCGGCATGCTGAAAAACGTAGGGAAAGATGGGTTTGAAACTCTGGGTCAACCTGGGGTACCCCCGGTGACATACCCAGATTTGGCTGGAATGGCCCTGGGCTGGGCTGGCCAGAACTGATTCTGCCCAGGCGCGCGCGCGGCGCGGCGCGCAAAAAAGTTTCCGTTTTGACCGGGAATCGTTTTGGGTGGAATCGGCATGCTGAAAAACGTAGGGAAAGATGGGTTTGAAATTCTGGGTCAAACTGGGGTACCCCCGGTGACATACCCAGATTTGGCTGGAATGGCCCTAGGCTGGGCTGGCCAGAACTGATTTTGCCCAGGCGCCCGCGCGGCGCGGCGCGCAAAAAAGTTTCCGTTTTGACCGGGAATCGATTTGGGTGGAATCGGCATGCTGAAAAACGTAGGGAAAGATGGGTTTGAAACTCTGGGTCAACCTGGGAGACCCCCGGTGACATACCCAGATTTGGCTGGAATGGCCCTGGGCTGGGCTGGCCAGAACTGATTCTGCCCAGGCGCGCGCGCGGCGCGGCGCGCAAAAAAGTTTCCGTTTTGACCGGGAATCGATTTGGGTGGAATCGGCGTGCTGAAAAACGTAGGGAAAGATGGGTTTGAAATTCTGGGTCAAACTGGGGTACCCCCGGTGACATACCCAGATTTGGCTGGAATGGCCCTAGGCTGGGCTGGCAAGAACTGATTTTGCCCAGGCGCGCGCGCGGCGCGGCGCGCAAAAAAGTTGCCGTTTTGACCGGGAATCGATTTGGCCGGAATCGGCATGCTGAAAAACGTAGGGAAAGATGGGTTTGAAACTCTGGGTCAAACTGGGGTACCCCCGGTGACATACCCAGATTTGGCTGGAATGGCCCTGGGCTGGGCTGGCCAGAACTGATGTTGCCCAGGCGCCCGCGCGGCGCGGCGCGCAAAAAAGTTTCCGTTCTGACCGGGAATCGATTTGGCCGGAATCGGCATGCTGAAAAACGTAGGGAAAGATGGGTTTGAAACTCTGGGTCAAACTGGGGTACCCCCGGGGACATACCAAGATTTGGCTGGAATGGCCCTAGGCTGGGCTGGCCAGAACTGATTCTGCCCAGGCGCGCGCGCGGCGCGGCGCGCAAAAAAGTTTCCGTTTTGACCGGGAATCGATTTGGGTGGAATCGGCGTGCTGAAAAACGTAGGGAAAGATGGGTTTGAAATTCTGGGTCAAACTGGGGTACCCCCGGTGACATACCCAGATTTGGCTGGAATGGCCCTAGGCTGGGCTGGCCAGAACTGATTTTGCCCAGGCGCGCGCGCGGCGCGGCGCGCAAAAAAATTTCCGTTTTGACCGGGAATCGATTTGGGTGGAATCGGCATGCTGAAAAACGTAGGGAAAGATGGGTTTGAAATTCTGGGTCAAACTGGGGTACCCCCGGTGACATACCCAGGTTTGGCTGGAATGGCCCTAGGCTGGGCTGGCCAGAACTGATTTTGCCCAGGCGCGCGCGCGGCGCGGCGCGCAAAAAAGTTTCCGTTTTGACCAGGAATTGATTTGGGTGGAATCGGCATGCTGAAAAACGTAGGGAAAGATGGGTTTGAAACTCTGGGTCAACCTGGGGTACCCCCGGTGACATACCCAGATTTGGCTGGAATGGCCCTGGGCTGGGCTGGCCAGAACTGATTCTGCCCAGGCGCGCGCGCGGCGCGGCGCGCAAAAAAGTTTCCGTTTTGACCGGGAATCGATTTGGGTGGAATCGGCGTGCTGAAAAACGTAGGGAAAGATGGGTTTGAAATTCTGGGTCAAACTGGGGTACCCCCGGTGACATACCCAGATTTGGCTGGAATGGCCCTAGGCTGGGCTGGCCAGAACTGATTTTGCCCAGGCGCGCGCGCGGCGCGGCGCGCAAAAAAATTTCCGTTTTGACCGGGAATCGATTTGGGTGGAATCGGCATGCTGAAAAACGTAGGGAAAGATGGGTTTGAAATTCTGGGTCAAACTGGGGTACCCCCGGTGACATACCCAGATTTGGCTGGAATGGCCCTAGGCTGGGCTGGCCAGAACTGATTTTGCCCAGGCGCGCGCGCGGCGCGGCGCGCAAAAAAGTTTCCGTTTTGACCAGGAATTGATTTGGGTGGAATCGGCATGCTGAAAAACGTAGGGAAAGATGGGTTTGAAATTCTTGGTCAAACTGGGGTACCCCCGGTGACATACCCAGATTTGGCTGGAATGGCCCTAGGCTGGGCTGGCCAGAACTGATTTTGCCCAGGCGCGCGCGCGGCGCGGCGCGCAGAAAAGTTTCCGTTTTGACCGGGAATCGATTTGGGTGGAATCGGCATGCTGAAAAACGTAGGGAAAGATGGGTTTGAAATTCTGGGTCAAACTGGGGTACCCCCGGTGACATACCCAGATTTGGCTGGAATGGCCCTAGGCTGGGCTGGCCAGAACTGATTTTGCCCAGGCGCCCGCGCGACGCGGCGCGCAAAAAAGTTTCCGTTTTGACCGGGAATCGATTTGGGTGGAATCGGCATGCTGAAAAACGTAGGGAAAGATGGGTTTGAAACTCTGGGTCAACCTGGGGTACCCCCGGTGACATACCCAGATTTGGCTGGAATGGCCCTGGGCTGGGCTGGCCAGAACTGATTCTGCCCAGGCGCGCGCGCGGCGCGGCGCGCAAAAAAGTTTCCGTTTTGACCGGGAATCGTTTTGGGTGGAATCGGCATGCTGAAAAACGTAGGGAAAGATGGGTTTGAAATTCTGGGTCAAACTGGGGTACCCCCGGTGACATACCCAGATTTGGCTGGAATGGCCCTAGGCTGGGCTGGCCAGAACTGATTTTGCCCAGGCGCCCGCGCGGCGCGGCGCGCAAAAAAGTTTCCGTTTTGACCGGGAATCGATTTGGGTGGAATCGGCATGCTGAAAAACGTAGGGAAAGATGGGTTTGAAACTCTGGGTCAACCTGGGAGACCCCCGGTGACATACCCAGATTTGGCTGGAATGGCCCTGGGCTGGGCTGGCCAGAACTGATTCTGCCCAGGCGCGCGCGCGGCGCGGCGCGCAAAAAAGTTTCCGTTTTGACCGGGAATCGATTTGGGTGGAATCGGCGTGCTGAAAAACGTAGGGAAAGATGGGTTTGAAATTCTGGGTCAAACTGGGGTACCCCCGGTGACATACCCAGATTTGGCTGGAATGGCCCTAGGCTGGGCTGGCCAGAACTGATTTTGCCCAGGCGCGCGCGCGGCGCGGCGCGCAAAAAAGTTGCCGTTTTGACCGGGAATCGATTTGGCCGGAATCGGCATGCTGAAAAACGTAGGGAAAGATGGGTTTGAAACTCTGGGTCAAACTGGGGTACCCCCGGTGACATACCCAGATTTGGCTGGAATGGCCCTGGGCTGGGCTGGCCAGAACTGATGTTGCCCAGGCGCCCGCGCGGCGCGGCGCGCAAAAAAGTTTCCGTTCTGACCGGGAATCGATTTGGCCGGAATCGGCATGCTGAAAAACGTAGGGAAAGATGGGTTTGAAACTCTGGGTCAAACTGGGGTACCCCCGGGGACATACCAAGATTTGGCTGAAATGGCCTTAGGCTGGGCTGGCCAGAACTGATTTTGCCCAGGCGCGCGCGCGGCGCGGCGCGCAAAAAAGTTTCCGTTTTGACCGGGAATCGATTTGGGTGGAATCGGCATGCTGCAAAACGTAGGGAAAGATGGGTTTGAAATTCTGGGTCAAACTGGGGTACCCCCGGTGACATACCCAGATTTGGCTGGAATGGCCCTAGGCTGGGCTGGCCAGAACTGATTTTGCCCAGGCGCGCGCGCGGCGCGGCGCGCAAAAAAGTTTCCGTTTTGACCGGGAATCGATTTGGGTGGAATCGGCATGCTGAAAAACGTAGGGAAAGATGGGTTTGAAATTCTGGGTCAAACTGGGGTACCCCCGGTGACATACCCAGGTTTGGCTGGAATGGCCCTGGGCTGGGCTGGCCAGAACTGATTTTGCCCAGGCGCGCGCGCGGCGCGGCGCGCAAAAAAGTTTCCGTTTTGACCAGGAATTGATTTGGGTGGAATCGGCATGCTGAAAAACGTAGGGAAAGATGGGTTTGAAATTCTTGGTCAAACTGGGGTACCCCCGGTGACATACCCAGATTTGGCTGGAATGGCCCTAGGCTGGGCTGGCCAGAACTGATTTTGCCCAGGCGCGCGCGCGGCGCGGCGCGCAGAAAAGTTTCCGTTTTGACCGGGAATCGATTTGGGTGGAATCGGCATGCTGAAAAACGTAGGGAAAGATGGGTTTGAAATTCTGGGTCAAACTGGGGTACCCCCGGTGACATACCCAGATTTGGCTGAAATGGCCTTAGGCTGGGCTGGCCAGAACTGATTTTGCCCAGGCGCGCGCGCGGCGCGGCGCGCAAAAAAGTTTCCGTTTTGACCGGGAATCGATTTGGGTGGAATCGGCATGCTGAAAAACGTAGGGAAAGATGGGTTTGAAATTCTGGGTCAAACTGGGGTACCCCCGGTGACATACCCAGATTTGGCTGGAATGGCCCTAGGCTGGGCTGGCCAGAACTGATTTTGCCCAGGCGCGCGCGCGGCGCGGCGCGCAAAAAAGTTTCCGTTTTGACCGGGAATCGATTTGGGTGGAATCGGCATGCTGAAAAACGTAGGGAAAGATGGGTTTGAAACTCTGGGTCAACCTGGGGTACCCCCGGTGACATACCCAGATTTGGCTGGAATGGCCCTGGGCTGGGCTGGCCAGAACTGATTCTGCCCAGGCGCGCGCGCGGCGCGGCGCGCAAAAAAGTTTCCGTTTTGACCGGGAATCGGTTTGGGTGGAATCGGCGTGCTGAAAAACGTAGGGAAAGATGGGTTTGAAATTCTGGGTCAAACTGGGGTACCCCCGGTGACACACCCAGATTTGGCTGGAATGGCCCTAGGCTGGGCTGGCCAGAACTGATTTTGCCCAGGCGCGCGCGCGGCGCGGCGCGCAAAAAAGTTTCCGTTTTGACCGGGAATCGATTTGGGTGGAATCGGCATGCTGAAAAACGTAGGGAAAGATGGGTTCGAAATTCTGGGTCAAACTGGGGTACCCCCGGTGACATACCCAGATTTGGCTGGAATGGCCCTGGGCTGGGCTGGCCAGAACTGATTTTGCCCAGGCGCGCGCGCGGCGCGGCGCGCAAAAAAGTTTCCGTTTTGACCGGGAATCGATTTGGGTGGAATCGGCATGCTGAAAAACGTAGGGAAAGATGGGTTTGAAATTCTGGGTCAAACTGGGGTACCCCCGGTGACATACCCAGGTTTGGCTGGAATGGCCCTGGGCTGGGCTGGCCAGAACTGATTTTGCCCAGGCGCGCGCGCGGCGCGGCGCGCAAAAAAGTTTCCTTTTTGACCGGGAATCGATTTGGGTGGAATCGGCATGCTGAAAAACGTAGGGAAAGATGGGTTTGAAATTCTGGGTCAAACTGGGGTACCCCCGGTGACATACCCAGATTTGGCTGGAATGGCCCTAGGCTGGGCTGGCCAGAACTGATTTTGCCCAGGCGCGCGCGCGGCGCGGCGCGCAAAAAAGTTTCCGTTTTGACCGGGAATCGATTTGGGTGGAATCGGCATGCTGAAAAACGTAGGGAAAGATGGGTTTGAAACTCTGGGTCAACCTGGGGTACCCCCGGTGACATACCCAGATTTGGCTGGAATGGCCCTGGGCTGGGCTGGCCAGAACTGATTCTGCCCAGGCGCGCGCGCGGCGCGGCGCGCAAAAAAGTTTCCGTTTTGACCGGGAATCGATTTGGGTGGAATCGGCGTGCTGAAAAACGTAGGGAAAGATGGGTTTGAAATTCTGGGTCAAACTGGGGTACCCCCGGTGACATACCCAGATTTGGCTGGAATGGCCCTAGGCTGGGCTGGCCAGAACTGATTTTGCCCAGGCGCGCGCGCGGCGCGGCGCGCAAAAAAGTTGCCGTTTTGACCGGGAATCGATTTGGCCGGAATCGGCATGCTGAAAAACGTAGGGAAAGATGGGTTTGAAACTCTGGGTCAAACTGGGGTACCCCCGGTGACATACCCAGATTTGGCTGGAATGGCCCTGGGCTGGGCTGGCCAGAACTGATGTTGCCCAGGCGCCCGCGCGGCGCGGCGCGCAAAAAAGTTTCTGTTTTGACCGGGAATCGATTTGGCCGGAATCGGCATGCTGAAAAACGTAGGGAAAGATGGGTTTGAAACTCTGGGTCAAACTGGGGTACCCCCGGTGACATACCAAGATTTGGCTGAAATGGCCTTAGGCTGGGCTGGCCAGAACTGATTTTGCCCAGGCGCGCGCGCGGCGCGGCGCGCAAAAAAGTTTCCGTTTTGACCGGGAATCGATTTGGGTGGAATCGGCATGCTGCAAAACGTAGGGAAAGATGGGTTTGAAATTCTGGGTCAAACTGGGGTACCCCCGGTGACATACCCAGATTTGGCTGGAATGGCCCTAGGCTGGGCTGGCCAGAACTGATTTTGCCCAGGCGCGCGCGCGGCGCGGCGCGCAAAAAAATTTCCGTTTTGACCGGGAATCGATTTGGGTGGAATCGGCATGCTGAAAAACGTAGGGAAAGATGGGTTTGAAATTCTGGGTCAAACTGGGGTACCCCCGGTGACATACCCAGGTTTGGCTGGAATGGCCCTGGGCTGGGCTGGCCAGAACTGATTTTGCCCAGGCGCGCGCGCGGCGCGGCGCGCAAAAAAGTTTCCGTTTTGACCAGGAATTGATTTGGGTGGAATCGGCATGCTGAAAAACGTAGGGAAAGATGGGTTTGAAATTCTTGGTCAAACTGGGGTTCCCCCGGTGACATACCCAGATTTGGCTGGAATGGCCCTAGGCTGGGCTGGCCAGAACTGATTTTGCCCAGGCGCGCGCGCGGCGCGGCGCGCAGAAAAGTTTCCGTTTTGACCGGGAATCGATTTGGGTGGAATCGGCATGCTGAAAAACGTAGGGAAAGATGGGTTTGAAATTCTGGGTCAAACTGGGGTACCCCCGGTGACATACCAAGATTTGGCTGAAATGGCCTTAGGCTGGGCTGGCCAGAACTGATTTTGCCCAGGCGCGCGCGCGGCGCGGCGCGCAGAAAAGTTTCCGTTTTGACCGGGAATCGATTTGGGTGGAATCGGCATGCTGAAAAACGTAGGGAAAGATGGGTTTGAAATTCTGGGTCAAACTGGGGTACCCCCGGTGACATACCCAGATTTGGCTGGAATGGCCCTAGGCTGGGCTGGCCAGAACTGATTTTGCCCAGGCGCGCGCGCGGCGCGGCGCGCAAAAAAGTTTCCGTTTTGACCGGGAATCGATTTGGGTGGAATCGGCATGCTGAAAAACGTAGGGAAAGATGGGTTTGAAACTCTGGGTCAACCTGGGGTACCCCCGGTGACATACCCAGATTTGGCTGGAATGGCCCTGGGCTGGGCTGGCCAGAACTGATTCTGCCCAGGCGCGCGCGCGGCGCGGCGCGCAAAAAAGTTTCCGTTTTGACCGGGAATCGGTTTGGGTGGAATCGGCGTGCTGAAAAACGTAGGGAAAGATGGGTTTGAAATTCTGGGTCAAACTGGGGTACCCCCGGTGACACACCCAGATTTGGCTGGAATGGCCCTAGGCTGGGCTGGCCAGAACTGATTTTGCCCAGGCGCGCGCGCGGCGCGGCGCGCAAAAAAGTTTCCGTTTTGACCGGGAATCGATTTGGGTGGAATCGGCATGCTGAAAAACGTAGGGAAAGATGGGTTCGAAATTCTGGGTCAAACTGGGGTACCCCCGGTGACATACCCAGATTTGGCTGGAATGGCCCTGGGCTGGGCTGGCCAGAACTGATTTTGCCCAGGCGCGCGCGCGGCGCGGCGCGCAAAAAAGTTTCCGTTTTGACCGGGAATCGATTTGGGTGGAATCGGCATGCTGCAAAACGTAGGGAAAGATGGGTTTGAAATTCTGGGTCAAACTGGGGTACCCCCGGTGACATACCCAGGTTTGGCTGGAATGGCCCTGGGCTGGGCTGGCCAGAACTGATTTTGCCCAGGCGCGCGCGCGGCGCGGCGCGCAAAAAAGTTTCCTTTTTGACCGGGAATCGATTTGGGTGGAATCGGCATGCTGAAAAACGTAGGGAAAGATGGGTTTGAAATTCTGGGTCAAACTGGGGTACCCCCGGTGACATACCCAGATTTGGCTGGAATGGCCCTAGGCTGGGCTGGCCAGAACTGATTTTGCCCAGGCGCGCGCGCGGCGCGGCGCGCAAAAAAGTTTCCGTTTTGACCGGGAATCGATTTGGGTGGAATCGGCATGCTGAAAAACGTAGGGAAAGATGGGTTTGAAACTCTGGGTCAACCTGGGGTACCCCCGGTGACATACCCAGATTTGGCTGGAATGGCCCTGGGCTGGGCTGGCCAGAACTGATTCTGCCCAGGCGCGCGCGCGGCGCGGCGCGCAAAAAAGTTTCCGTTTTGACCGGGAATCGATTTGGGTGGAATCGGCGTGCTGAAAAACGTAGGGAAAGATGGGTTTGAAATTCTGGGTCAAACTGGGGTACCCCCGGTGACATACCCAGATTTGGCTGGAATGGCCCTAGGCTGGGCTGGCCAGAACTGATTTTGCCCAGGCGCGCGCGCGGCGCGGCGCGCAAAAAAGTTGCCGTTTTGACCGGGAATCGATTTGGCCGGAATCGGCATGCTGAAAAACGTAGGGAAAGATGGGTTTGAAACTCTGGGTCAAACTGGGGTACCCCCGGTGACATACCCAGATTTGGCTGGAATGGCCCTGGGCTGGGCTGGCCAGAACTGATGTTGCCCAGGCGCCCGCGCGGCGCGGCGCGCAAAAAAGTTTCTGTTTTGACCGGGAATCGATTTGGCCGGAATCGGCATGCTGAAAAACGTAGGGAAAGATGGGTTTGAAACTCTGGGTCAAACTGGGGTACCCCCGGTGACATACCAAGATTTGGCTGAAATGGCCTTAGGCTGGGCTGGCCAGAACTGATTTTGCCCAGGCGCGCGCGCGGCGCGGCGCGCAAAAAAGTTTCCGTTTTGACCGGGAATCGATTTGGGTGGAATCGGCATGCTGCAAAACGTAGGGAAAGATGGGTTTGAAATTCTGGGTCAAACTGGGGTACCCCCGGTGACATACCCAGATTTGGCTGGAATGGCCCTAGGCTGGGCTGGCCAGAACTGATTTTGCCCAGGCGCGCGCGCGGCGCGGCGCGCAAAAAAATTTCCGTTTTGACCGGGAATCGATTTGGGTGGAATCGGCATGCTGAAAAACGTAGGGAAAGATGGGTTTGAAATTCTGGGTCAAACTGGGGTACCCCCGGTGACATACCCAGGTTTGGCTGGAATGGCCCTGGGCTGGGCTGGCCAGAACTGATTTTGCCCAGGCGCGCGCGCGGCGCGGCGCGCAAAAAAGTTTCCGTTTTGACCAGGAATTGATTTGGGTGGAATCGGCATGCTGAAAAACGTAGGGAAAGATGGGTTTGAAATTCTTGGTCAAACTGGGGTACCCCCGGTGACATACCCAGATTTGGCTGGAATGGCCCTAGGCTGGGCTGGCCAGAACTGATTTTGCCCAGGCGCGCGCGCGGCGCGGCGCGCAGAAAAGTTTCCGTTTTGACCGGGAATCGATTTGGGTGGAATCGGCATGCTGAAAAACGTAGGGAAAGATGGGTTTGAAATTCTGGGTCAAACTGGGGTACCCCCGGTGACATACCAAGATTTGGCTGAAATGGCCTTAGGCTGGGCTGGCCAGAACTGATTTTGCCCAGGCGCGCGCGCGGCGCGGCGCGCAAAAAAGTTTCCGTTTTGACCGGGAATCGATTAGGGTGGAATCGGCATGCTGCAAAACGTAGGGAAAGATGGGTTTGAAATTCTGGGTCAAACTGGGGTACCCCCGGTGACATACCCAGATTTGGCTGGAATGGCCCTAGGCTGGGCTGGCCAGAACTGATTTTGCCCAGGCGCGCGCGCGGCGCGGCGCGCAAAAAAGTTTCCGTTTTGACCGGGAATCGATTTGGGTGGAATCGGCATGCTGAAAAACGTAGGGAAAGATGGGTTTGAAATTCTGGGTCAAACTGGGGTACCCCCGGTGACATACCCAGATTTGGCTGGAATGGCCCTGGGCTGGGCTGGCCAGAACTGATTTTGCCCAGGCGCGCGCGCGGCGCGGCGCGCAGAAAAGTTTCCGTTTTGACCGGGAATCGATTTGGGTGGAATCGGCATGCTGAAAAACGTAGGGAAAGATGGGTTTGAAATTCTGGGTCAAACTGGGGTACCCCCGGTGACATACCCAGGTTTGGCTGGAATGGCCCTGGGCTGGGCTGGCCAGAACTGATTTTGCCCAGGCGCGCGCGCGGCGCGGCGCGCAAAAAAGTTTCCGTTTTGATCGGGAATCGATTTGGGTGGAATCGGCATGCTGAAAAACGTAGGGAAAGATGGGTTTGAAATTCTGGGTCAAACTGGGGTACCCCCGGTGACATACCCAGGTTTGGCTGGAATGGCCCTGGGCTGGGCTGGCCAGAACTGATTTTGCCCAGGCGCGCGCGCGGCGCGGCGCGCAAAAAAGTTTCCGTTTTGACCAGGAATTGATTTGGGTGGAATCGGCATGCTGAAAAACGTAGGGAAAGATGGGTTTGAAATTCTTGGTCAAACTGGGGTACCCCCGGTGACATACCCAGATTTGGCTGGAATGGCCCTAGGCTGGGCTGGCCAGAACTGATTTTGCCCAGGCGCGCGCGCGGCGCGGCGCGCAGAAAAGTTTCCGTTTTGACCGGGAATCGATTTGGGTGGAATCGGCATGCTGAAAAACGTAGGGAAAGATGGGTTTGAAATTCTGGGTCAAACTGGGGTACCCCCGGTGACATACCAAGATTTGGCTGAAATGGCCTTAGGCTGGGCTGGCCAGAACTGATTTTGCCCAGGCGCGCGCGCGGCGCGGCGCGCAAAAAAGTTTCCGTTTTGACCGGGAATCGATTAGGGTGGAATCGGCATGCTGCAAAACGTAGGGAAAGATGGGTTTGAAATTCTGGGTCAAACTGGGGTACCCCCGGTGACATACCCAGATTTGGCTGGAATGGCCCTAGGCTGGGCTGGCCAGAACTGATTTTGCCCAGGCGCGCGCGCGGCGCGGCGCGCAAAAAAGTTTCCGTTTTGACCGGGAATCGATTTGGGTGGAATCGGCATGCTGAAAAACGTAGGGAAAGATGGGTTTGAAATTCTGGGTCAAACTGGGGTACCCCCGGTGACATACCCAGATTTGGCTGGAATGGCCCTGGGCTGGGCTGGCCAGAACTGATTTTGCCCAGGCGCGCGCGCGGCGCGGCGCGCAGAAAAGTTTCCGTTTTGACCGGGAATCGATTTGGGTGGAATCGGCATGCTGAAAAACGTAGGGAAAGATGGGTTTGAAATTCTGGGTCAAACTGGGGTACCCCCGGTGACATACCCAGGTTTGGCTGGAATGGCCCTGGGCTGGGCTGGCCAGAACTGATTTTGCCCAGGCGCGCGCGCGGCGCGGCGCGCAAAAAAGTTTCCGTTTTGATCGGGAATCGATTTGGGTGGAATCGGCATGCTGAAAAACGTAGGGAAAGATGGGTTTGAAATTCTGGGTCAAACTGGGGTACCCCCGGTGACATACCCAGGTTTGGCTGGAATGGCCCTGGGCTGGGCTGGCCAGAACTGATTTTGCCCAGGCGCGCGCGCGGCGCGGCGCGCAGAAAAGTTTCCGTTTTGACCGGGAATCGATTTGGGTGGAATCGGCATGCTGAAAAACGTAGGGAAAGATGGGTTTGAAATTCTGGGTCAAACTGGGGTACCCCCGGTGACATACCCAGATTTGGCTGGAAAGGCCCTAGGCTGGGCTGGCCAGAACTGATTTTGCCCAGGCGCGCGCGCGGCGTGGCGCGCAGAAAAGTTTCCGTTTTGACCGGGAATCGATTTAGGGAAAGATGGGTTTGAAATTCTGGGTCAAACTGGGGTACCCCTGGTGACATACCCAGATTTGGCTGGAATGGCCCTAGGCTGGGCTGGCCAGAACTGATTTTGCCCAGGCGCGCGCGCGGCGCGGCGCGCAAAAAAGTTTCCGTTTTGACCGGGAAACGATTTGGGTGGAATCGGCATGCTGAAAAACGTAGGGAAAGATGGGTTTGAAATTCTGGGTCAAACTGGGGTACCCCCGGTGACATACCCAGATTTGGCTGAAATGGCCCTGGGCTGGGCTGGCCAGAACTGATTTTGCCCAGGCGCGCGCGCGGCGCGGCGCGCAAAAAAGTTTCCGTTTTGACCGGGAATCGATTTGGGTGGAATCGGCATGCTGAAAAACGTAGGGAAAGATGGGTTTGAAATTCTGGGTCAAACTGGGGTACCCCCGGTGACATACCCAGATTTGGCTGGAATGGCCCTAGGCTGGGCTGGCCAGAACTGATTTTGCCCAGGCGCGCGCGCGGCGCGGCGCGCAAAAAAGTTTCCGTTTTGACCGGGAATCGATTTGGGTGGAATCGGCATGCTGAAAAACGTAGGGAAAGATGGGTTTGAAATTCTGGGTCAAACTGGGGTACCCCCGGTGACATACCCAGATTTGGCTGGAATGGCCCTGGGCTGGGCTGGCCAGAACTGATTTTGCCCAGGCGCGCGCGCGGCGCGGCACGCAAAAAAGTTTCCGTTTTGACCGGGAATCGATTTGGGTGGAATCGGCATGCTGAAAAACGTAGGGAAAGATGGGTTTGAAATTCTGGGTCAAACTGGGGTACCCCCGGTGACATACCCAGGTTTGGCTGGAATGGCCCTGGGCTGGGCTGGCCAGAACTGATTTTGCCCAGGCGCGCGCGCGGCGCGGCGCGCAAAAAAGTTTCCGTTTTGACCGGGAATCAATTTGGGTGGAATCGGCATGCTGAAAAACGTAGGGAAAGATGGGTTTGAAATTCTGGGTCAAACTGGGGTACCCCCGGTGACATACCCAGATTTGGCTGGAAAGGCCCTAGGCTGGGCTGGCCAGAACTGATTTTGCCCAGGCGCGCGCGCGGCGTGGCGCGCAGAAAAGTTTCCGTTTTGACCGGGAATCAATTTAGGGAAAGATGGGTTTGAAATTCTGGGTCAAACTGGGGTACCCCTGGTGACATACCCAGATTTGGCTGGAATGGCCCTAGGCTGGGCTGGCCAGAACTGATTTTGCCCAGGCGCGCGCGCGGCGCGGCGCGCAAAAAAGTTTCCGTTTTGACCGGGAAACGATTTGGGTGGAATCGGCATGCTGAAAAACGTAGGGAAAGATGGGTTTGAAATTCTGGGTCAAACTGGGGTACCCCCGGTGACATACCCAGATTTGGCTGAAATGGCCCTGGGCTGGGCTGGCCAGAACTGATTTTGCCCAGGCGCGCGCGCGGCGCGGCGCGCAAAAAAGTTTCCGTTTTGCCCGGGAATCGATTTGGGTGGAATCGGCATGCTGAAAAACGTAGGGAAAGATGGGTTTGAAATTCTGGGTCAAACTGGGGTACCCCCGGTGACATACCCAGATTTGGCTGGAATGGCCCTAGGCTGGGCTGGCCAGAACTGATTTTGCCCAGGCGCGCGCGCGGCGCGGCGCGCAAAAAAGTTTCCGTTTTGACCGGGAATCGATTTGGGTGGAATCGGCATGCTGAAAAACGTAGGGAAAGATGGGTTTGAAATTCTGGGTCAAACTGGGGTACCCCCGGTGACATACCCAGATTTGGCTGGAATGGCCCTAGGCTGGGCTGGCCAGAACTGATTTTGCCCAGGCGCGCGCGCGGCGCGGCGCGCAAAAAAGTTTCCGTTTTGACCGGGAATCGATTTGGGTGGAATCGGCATGCTGAAAAACGTAGGGAAAGATGGGTTTGAAATTCTGCGTCAAACTGGGGTACCCCCGGTGACATACCCAGGTTTGGCTGGAATGGCCCTGGGCTGGGCTGGCCAGAACTGATTTTGCCCAGGCGCGCGCGCGGCGCGGCGCGCAAAAAAGTTTCCGTTTTGACCGGGAATCGATTTGGGTGGAATCGGCATGCTGAAAAACGTAGGGAAAGATGGGTTTGAAATTCTGGGTCAAACTGGGGTACCCCCGGTGACATACCCAGGTTTGGCTGGAATGGCCCTGGGCTGGGCTGGCCAGAACTGATTTTGCCCAGGCGCGCGCGCGGCGCGGCACACAAAAGAGTTTCCGTTTTGACCGGGAATCGATTTGGGTGGAATCGGCATGCTGAAAAACGTAGGGAAAGATGGGTTTGAAATTCTGGGTCAAACTGGGGTACCCCCGGTGACATACCCAGATTTGGCTGGAATGGCCCTAGGCTGGGCTGGCCAGAACTGATTTTGCCCAGGCGCGCGCGCGGCGCGGCGCGCAAAAAAGTTTCCGTTTTGACCGGGAATAGATTTGGGTGGAATCGGCATGCTGAAAAACGTAGGGAAAGATGGGTTTGAAATTCTGGGTCAAACTGGGGTACCCCCGGTGACATACCCAGGTTTGGCTGGAATGGCCCTGGGCTGGGCTGGCCAGAACTGATTTTGCCCAGGACCGCGCGCCGCGCGGTGCGCAAAAAAGTTTCCGTTTTGACCGGGAATCCATTTGGGTGGAATCGGCATGCTGCAAAACGTAGGGAAAGATGGGTTTGAAATTCTGGGTCAAACTGGGGTACCCCTGGTGACATACCCAGATTTGGCTGGAATGGCCCTGGGCTGGGCTGGCCAGAACTGATTTTGCCCAGGCGCGCGCGCGGCGCGGCGCGCAAAAAAGTTTCCGTTTTGACCGGGAATCGATTTGGGTGGAATCGGCATGCTGAAAAACGTAGGGAAAGATGGGTTTGAAATTCTGGGTAAAACTGGGGTACCCCCGGTGACATACCCAGATTTGGCTGAAATGGCCCTGGGCTGGGCTGGCCAGAACTGATTTTGCCCAGGCGCGCGCGCGGCGCGGCGCGCAAAAAAGTTTCCGTTTTGACCGGGAAACGATTTGGGTGGAATCGGCATGCTGAAAAACGTAGGGAAAGATGGGTTTGAAATTCTGGGTCAAACTGGGGTACCCCCGGTGACATACCCAGATTTGGCTGGAATGGCCCTAGGCTGGGCTGGCCAGAACTGATTTTGCCCAGGCGCGCGCGCGGCGCGGCGCGCAAAAAAGTTTCCGTTTTGACCGGGAATCGATTTGGGTGGAATTGGCATGCTGAAAAACGTAGGGAAAGATGGGTTTGAAATTCTGGGTCAAACTGGGGTACCCCCGGTGACATACCCAGATTTGGCTGGAATGGCCCTGGGCTGGGCTGGCCAGAACTGATTTTGCCCAGGCGCGAGCGCGGCGCGGCGCGCAAAAAAGTTTCCGTTTTGACCGGGAATTGATTTGGGTGGAATCGGCATGCTGAAAAACGTAGGGAAAGATGGGTTTGAAATTCTGGGTCAAACTGGGGTACCCCCGGTGACATACCCAGATTTGGCTGGAATGGCCCTAGGCTGGGCTGGCCAGAACTGATTTTGCCCAGGCGCGCGCGCGGCGCGGCGCGCAAAAAAGTTTCCGTTTTGACCGGGAATCGATTCGGGTGGAATCGGCATGCTGAAAAACGTAGGGTAAGATGGGTTTGAAATTCTGGGTCAAATTGGGGTACCCCCGGTGACATACCCAGATTTGGCTGGAATGGCCCTAGGCTGGGCTGGCCAGAACTGATTTTGCCCAGGCGCGCGCGCGGCGCGGCGCGCAAAAAAGTTTCCGTTTTGGCCGGGAATCGATTTGGGTGGAATCGGCATGCTGAAAAGCGTAGGGAAAGATGGGTTTGAAACTCTGCATCAAACTGGGGTACCCCCGGTGACATACCCAGATTTGGCTGGAATGGCCCTGGGCTGGGCTGGCCAGAACTGATTTTGCCCAGGCGCGCGCGCGGCGCGGCGCGCAAAAAAGTTTCCGTTTTGACCGGGAATCGATTTGGGCGGAATCGGCATGCTGAAAAACGTAGGGAAAGATGGGTTTGAAATTCTGGGTCGAACTGGGGTACCCCCGGTGACATACCCAGATTTGGCTGAAATGGCCTTAGGCTGGGCTGGCCAGAACTGATTTTGCCCAGGCGCGCGCGCGGCGCGGCGCGCAAAAAAGTTTCCGTTTTGACCGGGAATCGATTTGGGTGGAATCGGCATGCTGAAAAACGTAGGGAAAGATGGGTTTGAAATTCTGGGTCAAACTGGGGTACCCCCGGTGACATACCCAGATTTGGCTGGAATGGCCCTGGGCTGGGCTGGCCAGAACTGATTTTGCCCAGGCGCGCGCGCGGCGCGGCGCGCAAAAAAGTTTCCGTTTTGACCGGGAATTGATTTGGGTGGAATCGGCATGCTGAAAAACGTAGGGAAAGATGGGTTTGAAATTCTGGGTCAAACTGGGGTACCCCCGGTGACATACCCAGATTTGGCTGGAATGGCCCTAGGCTGGGCTGGCCAGAACTGATTTTGCCCAGGCGCGCGCGCGGCGCGGCGCGCAAAAAAGTTTCCGTTTTGACCGGGAATCGATTCGGGTGGAATCGGCATGCTGAAAAACGTAGGGTAAGATGGGTTTGAAATTCTGGGTCAAATTGGGGTACCCCCGGTGACATACCCAGATTTGGCTGGAATGGCCCTAGGCTGGGCTGGCCAGAACTGATTTTGCCCAGGCGCGCGCGCGGCGCGGCGCGCAAAAAAGTTTCCGTTTTGGCCGGGAATCGATTTGGGTGGAATCGGCATGCTGAAAAGCGTAGGGAAAGATGGGTTTGAAACTCTGCATCAAACTGGGGTACCCCCGGTGACATACCCAGATTTGGCTGGAATTGCCCTGGGCTGGGCTGGCCAGAACTGATTTTGCCCAGGCGCGCGCGCGGCGCGGCGCGCAAAAAAGTTTCCGTTTTGACCGGGAATCGATTTGGGTGGAATCGGCACGCTGAAAAACGTAGGGAAAGATGGGTTTGAAATTCTGGGTCAAACTGGGGTACCCCCGGTGACATACCCAGATTTGGCTGAAATGGCCTTAGGCTGGGCTGGCCGGAACTGATTTTGCCCAGGCGCGCGCGCGGCGCGGCGCGCAAAAAAGTTTCCGTTTTGACCGGGAATCGATTTGGGTGGAATCGGCATACTGAAAAACGTAGGGAAAGATGGGTTTGAAATTCTGGGTAAAACTGGGGTACCCCCGGTGACATACCAAGATTTGGCTGGAATGGCCCTAGGCTGGGCTGGCCAGAACTGATTTTGCCCAGGCGCGCGCGCGGCGCGGCGCGCAAAAAAGTTTCCGTTTTGACCGGGAATCGATTTGGGTGGAATTGGCATGCTGAAAAACGTAGGGAAAGATGGGTTTGAAATTCTGGGTCAAACTGGGGTACCCCCGGTGACATACCCAGATTTGGCTGGAATGGCCCTAGGCTGGGCTGGCCAGAACTGATTTTGCCCAGGCGCGCGCGCGGCGCGGCGCGCAAAAAAGTTTCCGTTTTGACCGGGAATCGATTTGGGTGGAATTGGCATGCTGAAAAACGTAGGGAAAGATGGGTTTCAAATTCTGGGTCAAACTGGGGTACCCCCGGTGACATACCCAGATTTGGCTGGAATGGCCCTGGGCTGGGCTGGCCAGAACTGATTTTGCCCAGGCGCGCGCGCGGCGCGGCGCGCAAAAAAGTTTCCGTTTTGACCGGGAATCAATTTGGCCGGAATCGGCATGCTGAAAAACGTAGGGAAAGATGGGTTTGAAATTCTGGGTCAAACTGGGGTACCCCCGGTGACATACCCAGATTTGGCTGGAATGGCCCTAGGCTGGGCTGGCCAGAACTGATTTTGCCCAGGCGCGCGCGCGGCGCGGCGCGCAAAAAAGTTTTCGTTTTGACCGGGAATCGATTTGGGTGGAATCGGCATGCTGAAAAACGTAGGGAAAGATGGGTTTGAAATTCTGGGTCAAACTGGGGTACCCCCGGTGACATACCCAGATTTGGCTGGAATGGCCCTGGGCTGGGCTGGCCAGAACTGATTTTGCCCAGGCGCGTGCGCGGCGCGGCGCGCAAAAAAGTTTCCGTTTTGACCGGGAATCAATTTGGGTGGAATCGGCATGCTGAAAAACGTAGGGAAAGATGGGTTTGAAATTCTGGGTCAAACTGGGGTACCCCCGGTGACATACCCAGATTTGGCTGGAATGGCCCTGGGCTGGGCTGGCCAGAACTGATTTTGCCCAGGCGCGCGCGCGGCGCGGCGCGCAAAAAAGTTTCCGTTTTGACCGGGAATCGATTTGGGTGGAATTGGCATGCTGAAAAACGTAGGGAAAGATGGGTTTGAAATTCTGGGTCAAACTGGGGTACCCCCGGTGACATACCCAGATTTGGCTGGAATGGCCCTAGGCTGGGCTGGCCAGAACTGATTTTGCCCAGGCGCGCGCGCGGCGCGGCGCGCAAAAAAGTTTCCGTTTTGACCGGGAATCGATTTGGGTGGAATTGGCATGCTGAAAAACGTAGGGAAAGATGGGTTTCAAATTCTGGGTCAAACTGGGGTACCCCCGGTGACATACCCAGATTTGGCTGGAATGGCCCTGGGCTGGGCTGGCCAGAACTGATTTTGCCCAGGCGCGCGCGCGGCGCGGCGCGCAAAAAAGTTTCCGTTTTGACCGGGAATCAATTTGGCCGGAATCGGCATGCTGAAAAACGTAGGGAAAGATGGGTTTGAAATTCTGGGTCAAACTGGGGTACCCCCGGTGACATACCCAGATTTGGCTGGAATGGCCCTAGGCTGGGCTGGCCAGAACTGATTTTGCCCAGGCGCGCGCGCGGCGCGGCGCGCAAAAAAGTTTTCGTTTTGACCGGGAATCGATTTGGGTGGAATCGGCATGCTGAAAAACGTAGGGAAAGATGGGTTTGAAATTCTGGGTCAAACTGGGGTACCCCCGGTGACATACCCAGATTTGGCTGGAATGGCCCTGGGCTGGGCTGGCCAGAACTGATTTTGCCCAGGCGCGTGCGCGGCGCGGCGCGCAAAAAAGTTTCCGTTTTGACCGGGAATCAATTTGGGTGGAATCGGCATGCTGAAAAACGTAGGGAAAGATGGGTTTGAAATTCTGGGTCAAACTGGGGTACCCCCGGTGACATACCCAGATTTGGCTGGAATGGCCCTAGGCGGGGCTGGCCAGAACTGATTTTGCCCAGGCGCCCGCGCGGCGCGGCGCGCAAAAAAGTTGCCGTTTTGACCGGGAGTCGATTTGGGTGGAATCGGCATGCTGAAAAACGTAGGGAAAGATGGGTTTGAAATTCTGGGTCAAACTGGGGTACCCCCGGTGACATACCCAGTTTTGGCTGGAATGGCCCTGGGCTGGGCTGGCGAGAACTGATTTTGCCCAGGCGCGCGCGCGGCGCGGCGCGCAAAAAAGTTTCCGTTTTGACCGGGAATCGATTTGGGTGGAATCGGCATGCTAAAAAACGCAGGGAAAGATGGGTTTGAAATTCTGGGTCAAACTGGGGTACCCCCGGTGACATACCCAGATTTGGCTGGAATGGCCCTAGGCTGGGCTGGCCAGAACTGATTTTGCCCAGGCGCGCGCGCGGCGCGGCGCGCAAAAAAGTTTTCGTTTTGACCGGGAATCGATTTGGGTGGAATCGGCATGCTGAAAAACGTAGGGAAAGATGGGTTTGAAATTCTGGGTCAAACTGGGGTACCCCCGGTGACATACCCAGATTTGGCTGGAATGGCCCTAGGCTGGGCTGCCCAGAACTGATTTTGCCCAGGCGCGCGCGCGGCGCGGCGCGCAAAAAAGTTTCCGTTTTGACCGGGAATCGATTTGGGTGGAATCGGCATGCTGAAAAACGTAGGGAAAGATGGCTTTGAAATTCTGGGTCAAACTGGGGTACCCCCGGTGACATACCCAGGTTTGGCTGGAATGGCCCTGGGCTGGGCTGGCCAGAACTGATTTTGCCCAGGCGCGTGCGCGGCGCGGCGCGCAAAAAAGTTTCCGTTTTGACCGGGAATCAATTTGGGTGGAATCGGCATGCTGAAAAACGTAGGGAAAGATGGGTTTGAAATTCTGGGTCAAACTGGGGTACCCCCGGTGACATACCCAGATTTGGCTGGAATGGCCCTAGGCTGGGCTGGCCAGAACTGATTTTGCCCAGGCGCGCGCGCGGCGCGGCGCGCAAAAAAGTTTCCGTTTTGACCGGGAATCGATTTGGGCGGAATCGGCATGCTGAAAAACGTAGGGAAAGATGGGTTTGAAATTCTGGGTCAAACTGGGGTACCCCCGGTGACATACCCAGATTTGGCTGGAATGGCCCTAGGCTGGGCTGGCCAGAACTGATTTTGCCCAGGCGCCCGCGCGGCGCGGCGCGCAAAAAAGTTTCCGTTTTGACCGGGAATCGATTTGGGTGGAATCGGCATGCTGAAAAACGTAGGGAAAGATGGGTTTGAAATTCTGGGTCAAACTGGGGTACCCCCGGTGACATACCCAGGTTTGGCTGGAATGGCCCTGGGCTGGGCTGGCGAGAACTGATTTTGCCCAGGCGCGCGCGCGGCGCGGCGCGCAAAAAAGTTTCCGTTTTGACCGGGAATCGATTTGGGTGGAATCGGCATGCTAAAAAACGCAGGGAAAGATGGGTTTGAAATTCTGGGTCAAACTGGGGTACCCCCGGTGACATACCCAGATTTGGCTGGAATGGCCCTAGGCTGGGCTGGCCAGAACTGATTTTGCCCAGGCGCGCGCGCGGCGCGGCGCGCAAAAAAGTTTCCGTTTTGACCGGGAATCGATTTGGGTGGAATCGGCATGCTGAAAAACGTAGGGAAAGATGGGTTTGAAATTCTGGGTCAAACTGGGGTACCCCCGGTGACATACCCAGATTTGGCTGGAATGGCCCTGGGCTGGGCTGGCCAGAACTGATTTTGCCCAGGCGCGCGCGCGGCGCGGCACGCAAAAAAGTTTCCGTTTTGACCGGGAATCGATTTGGGTGGAATCGGCATGCTGAAAAACGTAGGGAAAGATGGGTTTGAAATTCTGGGTCAAACTGGGGTACCCCCGGTGACATACCCAGATTTGGCTGGAATGGCCCTAGTCTGGGCTGGCCAGAACTGATTTTGCCCAGGCGCGCGCGCGGCGCGGCGCGCAAAAAAGTTTCCGTTTTGACCGGGAATCGATTTGGGTGGAATCGGCATGCTGAAAAACGTAGGGAAAGATGGGTTTGAAATTCTGGGTCAAACTGGGGTACCCCCGGTGACATACCCAGATTTGGCTGGAATGGCCCTAGGCTGGGCTGGCCAGAACTGATTTTGCCCAGGCGTGCGCGCGGCGCGGCGCGCAAAAAAGTTTCCGCTTTGACCGGGAATCCATTTGGGTGGAATGGGCATGCTGAAAAACGTAGGGAAAGATGGGTTTGAAATTCTGGGTCAAACTGGGGTACCCCCGGTGACATACCCAGATTTGGCTGGAATGGCCCTAGGCTGGGCTGGCCAGAACTGATTTTGCCCAGGCGTGCGCGCGGCGCGGCGCGCAAAAAAGTTTCCGTTTTGACCGGGAATCGATTTGGGTGGAATCGGCATGCTGAAAAACGTAGGGAAAGATGGGTTTGAAATTCTGGGTCAAACTGGGGTACCCCCGGTGACATACCCAGGTTTGGCTGGAATGGCCCTAGGCTGGGCTGGCCAGAACTGATTTTGCCCAGGCGTGCGCGCGGCGCGGCGCGCAAAAAAGTTTCCGTTTTGACCGGGAATCGATTTGGGTGGAATCGGCATGCTGAAAAACGTAGGGAAAGATGGGTTTGAAATTCTGGGTCAAACTGGGGTACCCCCGGTGACATACCCAGATTTGGCTGGAATGGCCCTAGGCTGGGCTGGCCAGAACTGATTTTGCCCAGGCGTGCGCGCGGCGCGGCGCGCAAAAAAGTTTCCGTTTTGACCGGGAATCCATTTGGGTGGAATCGGCATGCTGAAAAACGTAGGGAAAGATGGGTTTGAAATTCTGGGTCAAACTGGGGTACCCCCGGTGACATACCCAGATTTGGCTGGAATGGCCCTAGGCTGGGCTGGCCAGAACTGATTTTGCCCAGGCGTGCGCGCGGCGCGGCGCGCAAAAAAGTTTCCGTTTTGACCGGGAATCCATTTGGGTGGAATTGGCATGCTGAAAAACGTAGGGAAAGATGGGTTTGAAATTCTGGGTCAAACTGGGGTACCCCCGGTGACATACCCAGGTTTGGCTGGAATGGCCCTAGGCTGGGCTGGCGAGAACTGATTTTGCCCAGGCGCGTGCGCGGCGCGGCGCGCAAAAAAGTTTCCGTTTTGACCGGGAATCGATTTGGGTGGATTCGGCATGCTAAAAAACGTAGGGAAAGATGGGTTTGAAATTCTGGGTCAAACTGGGGTACCCCCGGTGACATACCCAGATTTGGCTGGAATGGCCCTAGGCTGGGCTGGCCAGAACTGATTTTGCCCAGGCGCGCGCGCGGCGCGGCGCGCAAAAAAGTTTCCGTTTTGACCGGGAATCGATTTGGGTGGAATCGGCATGCTGAAAAACGTAGGGAAAGATGGGTTTGAAATTCTGGGTCAAACTGGGGTACCCCCGGTGACATACCCAGATTTGGCTGGAATGGCCCTAGGCTGGGCTGGCCAGAACTGATTTTGCCCAGGCGTGCGCGCGGCGCGGCGCGCAAAAAAGTTTCCGTTTTGACCGGGAATCGATTTGGGTGGATTCGGCATGCTAAAAAACGTAGGGAAAGATGGGTTTGAAATTCTGGGTCAAACTGGGGTACCCCCGGTGACATACCCAGATTTGGCTGGAATGGCCCTGGGCTGGGCTGGCCAGAACTGATTTTGCCCAGGCGCGCGCGCGGCGCGGCACGCAAAAAAGTTTCCCTTTTGACCGGGAATCGATTTGGGTGGAATCGGCATGCTGAAAAACGTAGGGAAAGATGGGTTTGAAATTCTGGGTCAAACTGGGGTACCCCCGGTGACATACCCAGATTTGGCTGGAATGGCCCTGGGCTTGGCTGGCCAGAACTGATTTTGCCCAGGCGCGCGCGCGGCGCGGCGCGCAAAAAAATTTCCGTTTTGACCGGGAATCGATTTGGGTGGAATCAGCATGCTGAAAAACGTAGGGAAAGATGGGTTTGAAATTCTGGGTCAAACTGGGGTACCCCCGGTGACATACCCAGATTTGGCTGGAATGGCCCTAGGCTGGGCTGGCCAGAACTGATTTTGCCCAGGCGCGCGCGCGGCGCGGCGCGCAAAAAAGTTTCCGTTTTGACCGGGAATCGATTTGGGTGGAATCGGCATGCTGCAAAACGTAGGGAAAGATGGGTTTGAAATTCTGGGTCAAACTGGGGTACCCCCGGTGACATACCCAGATTTGGCTGGAATGGCCCTAGGCTGGGCTGGCCAGAACTGATTTTGCCCAGGCGCGCGCGCGGCGCGGCGCGCAAAAAAGTTTCGGTTTTGACCGGGAATCGATTTGGGTGGAATCGGCATGCTGAAAAACGTAGGGAAAGATGGGTTTGAAATTCTGGGTCAAACTGGGGTACCCCCGGTGACATACCCAGATTTGGCTGGAATGGCCCTAGGCTGGGCTGGCCAGAACTGATTTTGCCCAGGCGCGCGCGCGGCGCGGCGCGCAAAAAAGTTTCCGTTTTGACCGGGAATCGATTTGGGTGGAATCGGCATGCTGCAAAACGTAGGGAAAGATGGGTTTGAAATTCTGGGTCAAACTGGGGTACCCCCGGTGACATACCCAGATTTGGCTGGAATGGCCCTAGGCTGGGCTGGCCAGAACTGATTTTGCCCAGGCGCGCGCGCGGCGCGGCGCGCAAAAAAGTTTCCGTTTTGACCGGGAATCGATTTGGGTGGAATCGGCATGCTGAAAAACGTAGGGAAAGATGGGTTTGAAATTCTGGGTCAAACTGGGGTACCCCCGGTGACATACCCAGATTTGGCTGGAATGGCCCTAGGCTGGGCTGGCCAGAACTGATTTTGCCCAGGCGCGCGCGCGGCGCGGCGCGCAAAAAAGTTTCCGTTTTGACCGGGAATCGATTTGGGTGGAATCGGCATGCTGAAAAACGTAGGGAAAGATGGGTTTGAAATTCTGGGTCAAACTGGGGTACCCCCGGTGACATACCCAGATTTGGCTGGAATGGCCCTAGGCTGGGCTGGCCAGAACTGATTTTGCCCAGGCGCGCGCGCGGCGTGGCGCGCAACAAAGTTTCCGTTTTGACCGGGAATCGATTTGGGTGGAATCGGCATGCTGAAAAACGTAGGGAAAGATGGGTTTGAAATTCTGGGTCAAACTGGGGTACCCCCGGTGACATACCCAGATTTGGCTGGAATGGCCCTAGGCTGGGCTGGCCAGAACTGATTTTGCCCAGGCGCGCGCGCGGCGCGGCACGCAAAAAAGTTTCCCTTTTGACCGGGAATCGATTTGGGTGGAATCGGCATGCTGAAAAACGTAGGGAAAGATGGGTTTGAAATTCTGGGTCAAACTGGGGTACCCCCGGTGACATACCCAGATTTGGCTGGAATGGCCCTAGGCTGGGCTGGCCAGAACTGATTTTGCCCAGGCGCGCGCGCGGCGCGGCGCGCAAAAAATTTTCCGTTTTGACCGGGAATCGATTTGGGTGGAATCAGCATGCTGAAAAACGTAGGGAAAGATGGGTTTGAAATTCTGGGTCAAACTGGGGTACCCCCGGTGACATACCCAGATTTGGCTGGAATGGCCCTGGGCTGGGCTGGCCAGAACTGATTTTGCCCAGGCGCGCGCGCGGCGCGGCGCGCAAAAAAGTTTCCGTTTTGACCGGGAATCGATTTGGGTGGAATCGGCATGCTGCAAAACGTAGGGAAAGATGGGTTTGAAATTCTGGGTCAAACTGGGGTACCCCCGGTGACATACCCAGATTTGGCTGGAATGGCCCTAGGCTGGGCTGGCCAGAACTGATTTTGCCCAGGCGCGCGCGCGGCGCGGCGCGCAAAAAAGTTTCCGTTTTGGCCGGGAATCGATTTGGGTGGAATCGGCATGCTGAAAAACGTAGGGAAAGATGGGTTTGAAATTCTGGGTCAAACTGGGGTACCCCCGGTGACATACCCAGATTTGGCTGGAATGGCCCTAGGCTGGGCTGGCCAGAAGTGATTTTGCCCAGGCGCGCGCGCGGCGCGGCGCGCAAAAAAGTTTCCGTTTTGACCGGGAATCGATTTGGGTGGAATCGGCATGCTGCAAAACGTAGGGAAAGATGGGTTTGAAATTCTGGGTCAAACTGGGGTACCCCCGGTGACATACCCAGATTTGGCTGGAATGGCCCTAGGCTGGGCTGGCCAGAACTGATTTTGCCCAGGCGCGCGCGCGGCGCGGCGCGCAAAAAAGTTTCCGTTTTGACCGGGAATCGATTTGGGTGGAATCGGCATGCTGAAAAACGTAGGGAAAGATGGGTTTGAAATTCTGGGTCAAACTGGGGTACCCCCGGTGACATACCCAGGTTTAGCTGGAATGGCCCTAGGCTGGGCTGGCCAGAACTGATTTTGCCCAGGCGCACGCGCGGCGCGGCGCGCAAAAAAGTTTCCGTTTTGACCGGGAATCGATTTGGGTGGAATCGGCATGCTGCAAAACGTAGGGAAAGATGGGTTTGAAATTCTGGGTCAAACTGGGGTACCCCCGGTGACATACCCAGATTTGGCTGGAATGGCCCTAGGCTGGGCTGGCCAGAACTGATTTTGCCCAGGCGCGCGCGCGGCGCGGCGCGCAAAAAAGTTTCCGTTTTGACCGGGAATCGATTTGGGTGGAATCGGCATGCTGAAAAACGTAGGGAAAGATGGGTTTGAAATTCTGGGTCAAACTGGGGTACCCCCGGTGACATACCCAGATTTGGCTGGAATGGCCCTAGGCTGGGCTGGCCAGAACTGATTTTGCCCAGGCGCGCGCGCGGCGCGGCGCGCAAAAAAGTTTCCGTTTTGACCGGGAATCGATTTGGGTGGAATCGGCATGCTGAAAAACGTAGGGAAAGATGGGTTTGAAATTCTGGGTCAAACTGGGGTACCCCCGGTGACATACCCAGATTTGGCTGGAATGGCCCTAGGCTGCGCTGGCCAGAAATGATTTTGCCCAGGCGCGCGCGCGGCGCGGCGCGCAAAAAAGTTTCCGTTTTGACCGGGAATCGATTTGGGTGGAATCGGCATGCTGAAAAACGTAGGGAAAGATGGGTTTGAAATTCTGGGTCAAACTGGGGTACCCCCGGTGACATACCCAGATTTGGCTGGAATGGCCCTAGGCTGGGCTGGCCAGAACTGATTTTGCCCAGGCGCGCGCGCGGCGCGGCGCGCAAAAAAGTTTCCGTTTTGACCGGGAATCGATTTGGGTGGAATCGGCATGCTGAAAAACGTAGGGAAAGATGGGTTTGAAACTCTGGGTCAACCTGGGGTACCCCCGGTGACATACCCAGATTTGGCTGGAATGGCCCTAGGCGGGGCTGGCCAGAACTGATTTTGCCCAGGCGCGCGCGCGGCGCGGCACGCAAAAAAGTTTCCGTTTTGACCGGGAATCGATTTGGGTGGAATCGGCATGCTGAAAAACGTAGGGAAAGATGGGTTTGAAATTCTGGGTCAAACTGGGGTACCCCCGGTGACATACCCAGATTTGGCTGGAATGGCCCTAGGCTGGGCTGGCCAGAAATGATTTTGCCCAGGCGCGCGCGCGGCGCGGCGCGCAAAAAAGTTTCCGTTTTGACCGGGAATCGATTTGGGTGGAATCGGCATGCTGAAAAACATAGGGAAAGATGGGTTTGAAATTCTTGGTCGAACTGGGGTACCCCCGGTGACATACCCAGATTTGGCTGGAATGGCCCTAGGCTGGGCTGGCCAGAACTGATTTTGCCCAGGCGCGCGCGCGGCGCGGCGCGCAAAAAAGTTTCCGTTTTGACCGGGAATCCATTTGGGTGGGATCGGCATGCTGAAAAACGTAGGGAAAGATGGGTTTGAAACTCTGGGTCAAACTGGGGTACCCCCGGTGACATACCCAGATTTGGCTGGAATGGCCCTGGGCTTGGCTGGCCAGAACTGATTTTGCCCAGGCGCGCGCGCGGCGCGGCGCGCAAAAAAATTTCCGTTTTGACCGGGAATCGATTTGGGTGGAATCGGCATGCTGAAAAACGTAGGGAAAGATGGGTTTGAAATTCTGGGTCAAACTGGGGTACCCCCGGTGACATACCCAGATTTGGCTGGAATGGCCCTAGGCTGGGCTGGCCAGAACTGATTTTGCCCAGGCGCGCGCGCGGCGCGGCGCGCAAAAAAGTTTCCGTTTTGACCGGGAATCGATTTGGCCGGAATCGGCATGCTGCAAAACGTAGGGAAAGATGGGTTTGAAATTCTGGGTCAAACTGGGGTACCCCCGGTGACATACCCAGATTTGGCTGGAATGGCCCTAGGCTGGGCTGGCCAGAACTGATTTTGCCCAGGCGCGCGCGCGGCGCGGCGCGCAAAAAAGTTTCCGTTTTGACCGGGAATCGATTTGGGTGGAATCGGCATGCTGAAAAACGTAGGGAAAGATGGGTTTGAAATTCTGGGTCAAACTGGGGTACCCCCGGTGACATACCCAGATTTGGCTGGAATGGCCCTAGGCTGGGCTGGCCAGAACTGATTTTGCCCAGGCGCGCGCGCGGCGCGGCGCGCAAAAAAGTTTCCGTTTTGACCGGGAATCGATTTGGGTGGAATCGGCATGCTGCAAAACGTAGGGAAAGATGGGTTTGAAATTCTGCGTCAAACTGGGGTACCCCCGGTGACATACCCAGATTTGGCTGGAATGGCCCTGGGCTGGGCTGGCCAGAACTGATTTTGCCCAGGCGCGCGCGCGGCGCGGCGCGCAAAAAAGTTTCCGTTTTGATCGGGAATTGATTTGGGTGGAATCGGCATGCTGAAAAACATAGGGAAAGATGGGTTTGAAATTCTGGGTCAAACTGGGGTACCCCCGGTGACATACCCAGATTTGGCTGGAATGGCCCTAGGCTGGGCTGGCCAGAACTGATTTTGCCCAGGCGCGCGCGCGGCGCGGCGCGCAAAAAAGTTTCCGTTTTGACCGGGAATCGATTCGGGTGGAATCGGCATGCTGAAAAACGTAGGGAAAGATGGGTTTGAAATTCTGGGTCAAACTGGGGTACCCCCGGTGACATACCCAGATTTGGCTGGAATGGCCCTAGGCTGGGCTGGCCAGAACTGATTTTGCCCAGGCGCGCGCGCGGCGTGGCGCGCAACAAAGTTTCCGTTTTGACCGGGAATCGATTTGGGTGGAATCGGCATGCTGAAAAACGTAGGGAAAGATGGGTTTGAAATTCTGGTCCAAACTGGGGTACCCCCGGTGACATACCCAGATTTGGCCGGAATGGCCCTAGGCTGGGCTGGCCAGAACTGATTTTGCCCAGGCGCGCGCGCGGCGCGGCGCGCAAAAAAGTTTCCGTTTTGACCGGGAATCGATTTGGGTGGGATCGGCATGCTGAAAAATGTAGGGAAAGATGGGTTTGAAATTCTGGGTCAAACTGGGGTACCCCCGGTGACATACCCAGATTTGGCTGGAATGGCCCTAGGCTGGGCTGGCCAGAACTGATTTTGCCCAGGCGCGCGCGCGGCGCGGCGCGCAAAAAAGTTTCCGTTTTGACCGGGAATCGATTTGGGTGGAATCGGCATGCTGAAAAACGTAGGGAAAGATGGGTTTGAAATTCTGGGTCAAACTGGGGTACCCCCGGTGACATACCCAGATTTGGCTGGAATGGCCCTAGGCTGGGCTGGCCAGAAATGATTTTGCCCAGGCGCGCGCGCGGCGCGGCGCGCAAAAAAGTTTCCGTTTTGACCGGGAATCGATTTGGGTGGAATCGGCATGCTGAAAAACGTAGGGAAAGATGGGTTTGAAATTCTTGGTCGAACTGGGGTACCCCCGGTGACATACCCAGATTTGGCTGGAATGGCCCTAGGCTGGGCTGGCCAGAACTGATTTTGCCCAGGCGCGCGCGCGGCGCGGCGCGCAAAAAAGTTTCCGTTTTGACCGGGAATCCATTTGGGTGGGATCGGCATGCTGAAAAACGTAGGGAAAGATGGGTTTGAAACTCTGGGTCAAACTGGGGTACCCCCGGTGACATACCCAGATTTGGCTGGAATGGCCCTGGGCTTGGCTGGCCAGAACTGATTTTGCCCAGGCGCGCGCGCGGCGCGGCGCGCAAAAAAATTTCCATTTTGACCGGGAATCGATTTGGGTGGAATCGGCATGCTGAAAAACGTAGGGAAAGATGGGTTTGAAATTCTGGGTCAAACTGGGGTACCCCCGGTGACATACCCAGATTTGGCTGGAATGGCCCTAGGCTGGGCTGGCCAGAACTGATTTTGCCCAGGCGCGCGCGCGGCGCGGCGCGCAAAAAAGTTTCCGTTTTGACCGGGAATCGATTTGGGTGGAATCGGCATGCTGCAAAACGTAGGGAAAGATGGGTTTGAAATTCTGGGTCAAACTGGGGTACCCCCGGTGACATACCCAGATTTGGCTGGAATGGCCCTAGGCTGGGCTGGCCAGAACTGATTTTGCCCAGGCGCGCGCGCGGCGCGGCGCGCAAAAAAGTTTCCGTTTTGACCGGGAATCGATTTGGGTGGAATCGGCATGCTGAAAAACGTAGGGAAAGATGGGTTTGAAATTCTGGGTCAAACTGGGGTACCCCCGGTGACATACCCAGATTTGGCTGGAATGGCCCTAGGCTGGGCTGGCCAGAACTGATTTTGCCCAGGCGCGCGCGCGGCGCGGCGCGCAAAAAAGTTTCCGTTTTGACCGGGAATCGATTTGGGTGGAATCGGCATGCTGCAAAACGTAGGGAAAGATTGGTTTGAAATTCTGCGTCAAACTGGGGTACCCCCGGTGACATACCCAGATTTGGCTGGAATGGCCCTGGGCTGGGCTGGCCAGAACTGATTTTGCCCAGGCGCGCGCGCGGCGCGGCGCGCAAAAAAGTTTCCGTTTTGACCGGGAATTGATTTGGGTGGAATCGGCATGCTGAAAAACATAGGGAAAGATGGGTTTGAAATTCTGGGTCAAACTGGGGTACCCCCGGTGACATACCCAGATTTGGCTGGAATGGCCCTAGGCTGGGCTGGCCAGAACTGATTTTGCCCAGGCGCGCGCGCGGCGCGGCGCGCAAAAAAGTTTCCGTTTTGACCGGGAATCGATTTGGGTGGAATCGGCATGCTGAAAAACGTAGGGAAAGATGGGTTTGAAATTCTGGGTCAAACTGGGGTACCCCCGGTGACATACCCAGATTTGGCTGGAATGGCCCTAGGCTGGGCTGGCCAGAACTGATTTTGCCCAGGCGCGCGCGCGGCGCGGCGCGCAAAAAAGTTTCCGTTTTGACCGGGAATCGATTTGGGTGGAATCGGCATGCTGCAAAACGTAGGGAAAGATGGGTTTGAAATTCTGGGTCAAACTGGGGTACCCCCGGTGACATACCCAGATTTGGCTGGAATGGCCCTAGGCTGGGCTGGCCAGAACTGATTTTGCCCAGGCGCGCGCGCGGCGCGGCGCGCAAAAAAGTTTCCGTTTTGACCGGGAATCGATTTGGGTGGAATCGGCATGCTGAAAAACGTAGGGAAAGATGGGTTTGAAATTCTGGGTCAAACTGGGGTACCCCCGGTGACATACCCAGATTTGGCTGGAATGGCCCTAGGCTGGGCTGGCCAGAACTGATTTTGCCCAGGCGCGCGCGCGGCGCGGCGCGCAAAAAAGTTTCCGTTTTGACCGGGAATCGATTTGGGTGGAATCGGCATGCTGCAAAACGTAGGGAAAGATGGGTTTGAAATTCTGCGTCAAACTGGGGTACCCCCGGTGACATACCCAGATTTGGCTGGAATGGCCCTGGGCTGGGCTGGCCAGAACTGATTTTGCCCAGGCGCGCGCGCGGCGCGGCGCGCAAAAAAGTTTCCGTTTTGATCGGGAATTGATTTGGGTGGAATCGGCATGCTGAAAAACATAGGGAAAGATGGGTTTGAAATTCTGGGTCAAACTGGGGTACCCCCGGTGACATACCCAGATTTGGCTGGAATGGCCCTAGGCTGGGCTGGCCAGAACTGATTTTGCCCAGGCGCGCGCGCGGCGCGGCGCGCAAAAAAGTTTCCGTTTTGACCGGGAATCGATTCGGGTGGAATCGGCATGCTGAAAAACGTAGGGAAAGATGGGTTTGAAATTCTGGGTCAAACTGGGGTACCCCCGGTGACATACCCAGATTTGGCTGGAATGGCCCTAGGCTGGGCTGGCCAGAACTGATTTTGCCCAGGCGCGCGCGCGGCGTGGCGCGCAACAAAGTTTCCGTTTTGACCGGGAATCGATTTGGGTGGAATCGGCATGCTGAAAAACGTAGGGAAAGATGGGTTTGAAATTCTGGTCCAAACTGGGGTACCCCCGGTGACATACCCAGATTTGGCCGGAATGGCCCTAGGCTGGGCTGGCCAGAACTGATTTTGCCCAGGCGCGCGCGCGGCGCGGCGCGCAAAAAAGTTTCCGTTTTGACCGGGAATCGATTTGGGTGGGATCGGCATGCTGAAAAATGTAGGGAAAGATGGGTTTGAAATTCTGGGTCAAACTGGGGTACCCCCGGTGACATACCCAGATTTGGCTGGAATGGCCCTAGGCTGGGCTGGCCAGAACTGATTTTGCCCAGGCGCGCGCGCGGCGCGGCGCGCAAAAAAGTTTCCGTTTTGACCGGGAATCGATTTGGGTGGAATCGGCATGCTGAAAAACGTAGGGAAAGATGGGTTTGAAATTCTGGGTCAAACTGGGGTACCCCCGGTGACATACCCAGATTTGGCTGGAATGGCCCTAGGCTGGGCTGGCCAGAAATGATTTTGCCCAGGCGCGCGCGCGGCGCGGCGCGCAAAAAAGTTTCCGTTTTGACCGGGAATCGATTTGGGTGGAATCGGCATGCTGAAAAACGTAGGGAAAGATGGGTTTGAAATTCTTGGTCGAACTGGGGTACCCCCGGTGACATACCCAGATTTGGCTGGAATGGCCCTAGGCTGGGCTGGCCAGAACTGATTTTGCCCAGGCGCGCGCGCGGCGCGGCGCGCAAAAAAGTTTCCGTTTTGACCGGGAATCCATTTGGGTGGGATCGGCATGCTGAAAAACGTAGGGAAAGATGGGTTTGAAACTCTGGGTCAAACTGGGGTACCCCCGGTGACATACCCAGATTTGGCTGGAATGGCCCTGGGCTTGGCTGGCCAGAACTGATTTTGCCCAGGCGCGCGCGCGGCGCGGCGCGCAAAAAAATTTCCGTTTTGACCGGGAATCGATTTGGGTGGAATCGGCATGCTGAAAAACGTAGGGAAAGATGGGTTTGAAATTCTGGGTCAAACTGGGGTACCCCCGGTGACATACCCAGATTTGGCTGGAATGGCCCTAGGCTGGGCTGGCCAGAACTGATTTTGCCCAGGCGCGCGCGCGGCGCGGCGCGCAAAAAAGTTTCCGTTTTGACCGGGAATCGATTTGGGTGGAATCGGCATGCTGCAAAACGTAGGGAAAGATGGGTTTGAAATTCTGGGTCAAACTGGGGTACCCCCGGTGACATACCCAGATTTGGCTGGAATGGCCCTAGGCTGGGCTGGCCAGAACTGATTTTGCCCAGGCGCGCGCGCGGCGCGGCGCGCAAAAAAGTTTCCGTTTTGACCGGGAATCGATTTGGGTGGAATCGGCATGCTGAAAAACGTAGGGAAAGATGGGTTTGAAATTCTGGGTCAAACTGGGGTACCCCCGGTGACATACCCAGATTTGGCTGGAATGGCCCTAGGCTGGGCTGGCCAGAACTGATTTTGCCCAGGCGCGCGCGCGGCGCGGCGCGCAAAAAAGTTTCCGTTTTGACCGGGAATCGATTTGGGTGGAATCGGCATGCTGCAAAACGTAGGGAAAGATTGGTTTGAAATTCTGCGTCAAACTGGGGTACCCCCGGTGACATACCCAGATTTGGCTGGAATGGCCCTGGGCTGGGCTGGCCAGAACTGATTTTGCCCAGGCGCGCGCGCGGCGCGGCGCGCAAAAAAGTTTCCGTTTTGACCGGGAATTGATTTGGGTGGAATCGGCATGCTGAAAAACATAGGGAAAGATGGGTTTGAAATTCTGGGTCAAACTGGGGTACCCCCGGTGACATACCCAGATTTGGCTGGAATGGCCCTAGGCTGGGCTGGCCAGAACTGATTTTGCCCAGGCGCGCGCGCGGCGCGGCGCGCAAAAAAGTTTCCGTTTTGACCGGGAATCCATTTGGGTGGGATCGGCATGCTGAAAAACGTAGGGAAAGATGGGTTTGAAACTCTGGGTCAAACTGGGGTACCCCCGGTGACATACCCAGATTTGGCTGGAATGGCCCTGGGCTTGGCTGGCCAGAACTGATTTTGCCCAGGCGCGCGCGCGGCGCGGCGCGCAAAAAAATTTCCGTTTTGACCGGGAATCGATTTGGGTGGAATCGGCATGCTGAAAAACGTAGGGAAAGATGGGTTTGAAATTCTGGGTCAAACTGGGGTACCCCCGGTGACATACCCAGATTTGGCTGGAATGGCCCTAGGCTGGGCTGGCCAGAACTGATTTTGCCCAGGCGCGCGCGCGGCGCGGCGCGCAAAAAAGTTTCCGTTTTGACCGGGAATCGATTTGGGTGGAATCGGCATGCTGCAAAACGTAGGGAAAGATGGGTTTGAAATTCTGGGTCAAACTGGGGTACCCCCGGTGACATACCCAGATTTGGCTGGAATGGCCCTAGGCTGGGCTGGCCAGAACTGATTTTGCCCAGGCGCGCGCGCGGCGCGGCGCGCAAAAAAGTTTCCGTTTTGACCGGGAATCGATTTGGGTGGAATCGGCATGCTGAAAAACGTAGGGAAAGATGGGTTTGAAATTCTGGGTCAAACTGGGGTACCCCCGGTGACATACCCAGATTTGGCTGGAATGGCCCTAAACTGGGCTGGCCAGAACTGATTTTGCCCAGGCGCGCGCGCGGCGCGGCGCGCAAAAAAGTTTCCGTTTTGACCGGGAATCGATTTGGGTGGAATCGGCATGCTGCAAAACGTAGGGAAAGATGGGTTTGAAATTCTGCGTCAAACTGGGGTACCCCCGGTGACATACCCAGATTTGGCTGGAATGGCCCTGGGCTGGGCTGGCCAGAACTGATTTTGCCCAGGCGCGCGCGCGGCGCGGCGCGCAAAAAAGTTTCCGTTTTGACCGGGAATTGATTTGGGTGGAATCGGCATGCTGAAAAACATAGGGAAAGATGGGTTTGAAATTCTGGGTCAAACTGGGGTACCCCCGGTGACATACCCAGATTTGGCTGGAATGGCCCTAGGCTGGGCTGGCCAGAACTGATTTTGCCCAGGCGCGCGCGCGGCGCGGCGCGCAAAAAAGTTTCCGTTTTGACCGGGAATCGATTTGGGTGGAATCGGCATGCTGAAAAACGTAGGGAAAGATGGGTTTGAAATTCTGGGTCAAACTGGGGTACCCCCGGTGACATACCCAGATTTGGCTGGAATGGCCCTAGGCTGGGCTGGCCAGAACTGATTTTGCCCAGGCGCGCGCGCGGCGTGGCGCGCAACAAAGTTTCCGTTTTGACCGGGAATCGATTTGGGTGGAATCGGCATGCTGAAAAACGTAGGGAAAGATGGGTTTGAAATTCTGGGTCAAACTGGGGTACCCCCGGTGACATACCCAGATTTGGCCGGAATGGCCCTAGGCTGGGCTGGCCAGAACTGATTTTGCCCAGGCGCGCGCGCGGCGCGGCGCGCAAAAAAGTTTCCGTTTTGACCGGGAATCGATTTGGGTGGGATCGGCATGCTGAAAAATGTAGGGAAAGATGGGTTTGAAATTCTGGGTCAAACTGGGGTACCCCCGGTGACATACCCAGATTTGGCTGGAATGGCCCTAGGCTGGGCTGGCCAGAACTGATTTTGCCCAGGCGCGCGCGCGGCGCGGCGCGCAAAAAAGTTTCCGTTTTGACCGGGAATCGATTTGGGTGGAATCGGCATGCTGAAAAACGTAGGGAAAGATGGGTTTGAAATTCTGGGTCAAACTGGGGTACCCCCGGTGACATACCAAGATTTGGCTGAAATGGCCTTAGGCTGGGCTGGCCAGAACTGATTTTGCCCAGGCGCGCGCGCGGCGCGGGGCGCAAAAAAGTTTCCGTTTTGACCGGGAATCGATTTGGGTGGAATCGGCATGCTGCAAAACGTAGGGAAAGATGGGTTTGAAATTCTGGGTCAAACTGGGGTACCCCCGGTGACATACCCAGATTTGGCTGGAATGGCCCTAGGCTGGGCTGGCCAGAACTGATTTTGCCCAGGCGCGCGCGCGGCGCGGCGCGCAAAAAAGTTTCCGTTTTGACCGGGAATCGATTTGGGTGGAATCGGCATGCTGCAAAACGTAGGGAAAGATTGGTTTGAAATTCTGCGTCAAACTGGGGTACCCCCGGTGACATACCCAGATTTGGCTGGAATGGCCCTGGGCTGGGCTGGCCAGAACTGATTTTGCCCAGGCGCGCGCGCGGCGCGGCGCGCAAAAAAGTTTCCGTTTTGACCGGGAATTGATTTGGGTGGAATCGGCATGCTGAAAAACATAGGGAAAGATGGGTTTGAAATTCTGGGTCAAACTGGGGTACCCCCGGTGACATACCCAGATTTGGCTGGAATGGCCCTAGGCTGGGCTGGCCAGAACTGATTTTGCCCAGGCGCGCGCGCGGCGCGGCGCGCAAAAAAGTTTCCGTTTTGACCGGGAATCCATTTGGGTGGGATCGGCATGCTGAAAAACGTAGGGAAAGATGGGTTTGAAACTCTGGGTCAAACTGGGGTACCCCCGGTGACATACCCAGATTTGGCTGGAATGGCCCTGGGCTTGGCTGGCCAGAACTGATTTTGCCCAGGCGCGCGCGCGGCGCGGCGCGCAAAAAAATTTCCGTTTTGACCGGGAATCGATTTGGGTGGAATCGGCATGCTGAAAAACGTAGGGAAAGATGGGTTTGAAATTCTGGGTCAAACTGGGGTACCCCCGGTGACATACCCAGATTTGGCTGGAATGGCCCTAGGCTGGGCTGGCCAGAACTGATTTTGCCCAGGCGCGCGCGCGGCGCGGCGCGCAAAAAAGTTTCCGTTTTGACCGGGAATCGATTTGGGTGGAATCGGCATGCTGCAAAACGTAGGGAAAGATGGGTTTGAAATTCTGGGTCAAACTGGGGTACCCCCGGTGACATACCCAGATTTGGCTGGAATGGCCCTAGGCTGGGCTGGCCAGAACTGATTTTGCCCAGGCGCGCGCGCGGCGCGGCGCGCAAAAAAGTTTCCGTTTTGACCGGGAATCGATTTGGGTGGAATCGGCATGCTGAAAAACGTAGGGAAAGATGGGTTTGAAATTCTGGGTCAAACTGGGGTACCCCCGGTGACATACCCAGATTTGGCTGGAATGGCCCTAAACTGGGCTGGCCAGAACTGATTTTGCCCAGGCGCGCGCGCGGCGCGGCGCGCAAAAAAGTTTCCGTTTTGACCGGGAATCGATTTGGGTGGAATCGGCATGCTGCAAAACGTAGGGAAAGATGGGTTTGAAATTCTGCGTCAAACTGGGGTACCCCCGGTGACATACCCAGATTTGGCTGGAATGGCCCTGGGCTGGGCTGGCCAGAACTGATTTTGCCCAGGCGCGCGCGCGGCGCGGCGCGCAAAAAAGTTTCCGTTTTGACCGGGAATTGATTTGGGTGGAATCGGCATGCTGAAAAACATAGGGAAAGATGGGTTTGAAATTCTGGGTCAAACTGGGGTACCCCCGGTGACATACCCAGATTTGGCTGGAATGGCCCTAGGCTGGGCTGGCCAGAACTGATTTTGCCCAGGCGCGCGCGCGGCGCGGCGCGCAAAAAAGTTTCCGTTTTGACCGGGAATCGATTTGGGTGGAATCGGCATGCTGAAAAACGTAGGGAAAGATGGGTTTGAAATTCTGGGTCAAACTGGGGTACCCCCGGTGACATACCCAGATTTGGCTGGAATGGCCCTAGGCTGGGCTGGCCAGAACTGATTTTGCCCAGGCGCGCGCGCGGCGTGGCGCGCAACAAAGTTTCCGTTTTGACCGGGAATCGATTTGGGTGGAATCGGCATGCTGAAAAACGTAGGGAAAGATGGGTTTGAAATTCTGGGTCAAACTGGGGTACCCCCGGTGACATACCCAGATTTGGCCGGAATGGCCCTAGGCTGGGCTGGCCAGAACTGATTTTGCCCAGGCGCGCGCGCGGCGCGGCGCGCAAAAAAGTTTCCGTTTTGACCGGGAATCGATTTGGGTGGGATCGGCATGCTGAAAAATGTAGGGAAAGATGGGTTTGAAATTCTGGGTCAAACTGGGGTACCCCCGGTGACATACCCAGATTTGGCTGGAATGGCCCTAGGCTGGGCTGGCCAGAACTGATTTTGCCCAGGCGCGCGCGCGGCGCGGCGCGCAAAAAAGTTTCCGTTTTGACCGGGAATCGATTTGGGTGGAATCGGCATGCTGAAAAACGTAGGGAAAGATGGGTTTGAAATTCTGGGTCAAACTGGGGTACCCCCGGTGACATACCAAGATTTGGCTGAAATGGCCTTAGGCTGGGCTGGCCAGAACTGATTTTGCCCAGGCGCGCGCGCGGCGCGGGGCGCAAAAAAGTTTCCGTTTTGACCGGGAATCGATTTGGGTGGAATCGGCATGCTGCAAAACGTAGGGAAAGATGGGTTTGAAATTCTGGGTCAAACTGGGGTACCCCCGGTGACATACCCAGATTTGGCTGGAATGGCCCTAGGCTGGGCTGGCCAGAACTGATTTTGCCCAGGCGCGCGCGCGGCGCGGCGCGCAAAAAAGTTTCCGTTGTGACCGGGAATTGATTTGGGTGGAATCGGCATGCTGAAAAACATAGGGAAAGATGGGTTTGAAATTCTGGGTCAAACTGGGGTACCCCCGGTGACATACCCAGATTTGGCTGGAATGGCCCTAGGCTGGGCTGGCCAGAACTGATTTTGCCCAGGCGCGCGCGCGGCGCGGCGCGCAAAAAAGTTTCCGTTTTGACCGGGAATCGATTTGGGTGGAATCGGCATGCTGAAAAACGTAGGGAAAGATGGGTTTGAAATTCTGGGTCAAACTGGGGTACCCCCGGTGACATACCCAGATTTGGCTGGAATGGCCCTAGGCTGGGCTGGCCAGAACTGATTTTGCCCAGGCGCGCGCGCGGCGTGGCGCGCAACAAAGTTTCCGTTTTGACCGGGAATCGATTTGGGTGGAATCGGCATGCTGAAAAACGTAGGGAAAGATGGGTTTGAAATTCTGGTCCAAACTGGGGTACCCCCGGTGACATACCCAGATTTGGCCGGAATGGCCCTAGGCTGGGCTGGCCAGAACTGATTTTGCCCAGGCGCGCGCGCGGCGCGGCGCAAAAAAAAATTTCCGTTTTGACCGGGAATTGATTTGGGTGGAATCGGCATGCTGAAAAACGTAGGGAAAGATGGGTTTGAAATTCTGGGTCAAACTGGGGTACCCCCGGTGACATACCCAGATTTGGCTGGAATGGCCCTAGGCTGGGCTGGCCAGAACTGATTTTGCCCAGGCGCGCGCGCGGCGCGGCGCGCAAAAAAGTTTCCGTTTTGACCGGGAATCGATTTGGGTGGGATCGGCATGCTGAAAAACGTAGGGAAAGATGGGTTTGAAATTCTGGGTCCAACTGGGGTACCCCCGGTGACATACCAACATTTGGCTGAAATGGCCTTAGGCTGGGCTGGCCAGAACTGATTTTGCCCAGGCGCGCGCGCGGCGCGGCGCGCAAAAAAGATTCTGTTTTGACCGGGAATCGATTTGGGTGGAATCGGCATGCTGAAAAACGTAGGGAAAGATGGGTTTGAAACTCTGGGTCAAACTGGGGTACCCCCGGTGACATACCCAGATTTGGCTGGAATGGCCCTGGGGTGGGCTGGCCAGAACTGATTTTGCCCAGGCGCGCGCGCGGCGCGGCGCGCAAAAAAGTTTCCGTTTTGACCGGGAATCGATTTGGGTGGAATCGGCATGCTGAAAAACGTAGGGAAAGATGGGTTTGAAATTCTGGGTCAAACTGGGGTACCCCCGGTGACATACCCAGATTTGGCTGGAATGGCCCTGGGCTGGGCTGGCCAGAACTGATTTTGCCCAGACGCGCGCGCGGCGCGGCGCGCAAAAAAGTTTCCGTTTTGACCGGGAATCGATTTGGGTGGAATCGGCATGCTGAAAAACGTAGGGAAAGATGGGTTTGAAATTCTGGGTCAAACTGGGGTACCCCCGGTGACATACCAAGATTTGGCTGAAATGGCCTTAGGCTGGGCTGGCCAGAACTGATTTTGCCCAGGCGCGCGCGCGGCGCGGCGCGCAAAAAAGTTTCCGTTTTGACCGGGAATCGATTTGGGTGGAATCGGCATGCTGCAAAACGTAGGGAAAGATGGGTTTGAAATTCTGGGTCAAACTGGGGTACCCCCGGTGACATACCCAGATTTGGCTGGAATGGCCCTAGGCTGGGCTGGCCAGAACTGATTTTGCCCAGGCGCGCGCGCGGCGCGGCGCGCAAAAAAGTTTCCGTTTTGACCGGGAATCGATTTGGGTGGAATCGGCATGCTGAAAAACGTAGGGAAAGATGGGTTTGAAATTCTGGGTCAAACTGGGGTACCCCCGGTGACATACCCAGATTTGGCTGGAATGGCCCTAGGCTGGGCTGGCCAAAACTGATTTTGCCCAGGCGCGCGCGCGGCGCGGCGCGCAAAAAAGTTTCCGTTTTGACCGGGAATCGATTTGGGTGGAATCGGCATGCTGAAAAACGTAGGGAAAGATGGGTTTGAAATTCTGGGTCAAACTGGGGTACCCCCGGTGACATACCAAGATTTGGCTGAAATGGCCTTAGGCTGGGCTGGCCAGAACTGATTTTGCCCAGGCGCGCGCGCGGCGCGGCGCGCAAAAAAGTTTCCGTTTTGACCGGGAATCGATTTGGGTGGAATCGGCATGCTGCAAAACGTAGGGAAAGATGGGTTTGAAATTCTGGGTCAAACTGGGGTACCCCCGGTGACATACCCAGATTTGGCTGGAATGGCCCTAGGCTGGGCTGGCCAGAACTGATTTTGCCCAGGCGCGCGCGCGGCGCGGCGCGCAAAAAAGTTTCCGTTTTGACCGGGAATTGATTTGGGTGGAATCGGCATGCTGAAAAACGTAGGGAAAGATGGGTTTGAAATTCTGGGTCAAACTGGGGTACCCCCGGTGACATACCCAGGTTTGGCTGGAATGGCCCTGGGCTGGGCTGGCCAGAACTGATTTTGCCCGGGCGCGCGCGCGGCGCGGCGCGCAAAAAAGTTTCCGTTTTGACCGGGAATCGATTTGGGTGGAATCGGCATGCTGAAAAACGTAGGGAAAGATGGGTTTGAAATTCTGGGTCAAACTGGGGTACCCCCGGTGACATACCCAGATTTGGCTGGAATGGCCCTGGGCTGGGCTGGCCAGAACTGATTTTGCCCAGGCGCGCGCGCGGCGCGGCGCGCAAAAAAGTTTCCGTTTTGACCGGGAATCGATTTGGGTGGAATCGGCATGCTGAAAAACGTAGGGAAAGATGGGTTTGAAATTCTGGGTCAAACTGGGGTACCCCCGGTGACATACCCAGATTTGGCTGAAATGGCCTTAGGCTGGGCTGGCCAGAACTGATTTTGCCCAGGCGCGCGCGCGGCGCGGCGCGCAAAAAAGTTTCCGTTTTGACCGGGAATCGATTTGGGTGGAATCGGCATGCTGCAAAACGTAGGGAAAGATGGGTTTGAAATTCTGGGTCAAACTGGGGTACCCCCGGTGACATACCCAGATTTGGCTGGAATGGCCCTAGGCTGGGCTGGCCAGAACTGATTTTGCCCAGGCGCGCGCGCGGCGCGGCGCGCAAAAAAATTTCCGTTTTGACCGGGAATTGATTTGGGTGGAATCGGCATGCTGAAAAACGTAGGGAAAGATGGGTTTGAAATTCTGGGTCAAACTGGGGTACCCCCGGTGACATACCCAGATTTGGCTGGAATGGCCCTAGGCTGGGCTGGCCAGAACTGATTTTGCCCAGGCGCGCGCGCGGCGCGGCGCGCAAAAAAGTTTCCGTTTTGACCGGGAATTGATTTGGGTGGAATCGGCATGCTGAAAAATGTAGTGAAAGATGGGTTTGAAATTCTGGGTCAAACTGGGGTACCCCCGGTGACATACCCAGATTTGGCTGGAATGGCCTTAGGCTGGGCTGGCCAGAACTGATTTTGCCCAGGCGCGCGCGCGGCGCGGCGCGCAAAAAAGTTTCCGTTTTGACCGGGAATCGATTTGGGTGGAATCGGCATGCTGAAAAACGTAGGGAAAGATGGGTTTGAAATTCTGGGTCAAACTGGGGTACCCCCGGTGACATACCCAGATTTGGCTGGAATGGCCCTGGGCTGGGCTGGCCAGAACTGATTTTGCCCAGGCGCGCGCGCGGCGCGGCGCGCAAAAAAGTTTTCGTTTTGACCGGGAATCGATTTGGGTGGGATCGGCATGCTGAAAAACGTAGGGAAAGATGGGTTTGAAACTCTGGTCCAAACTGGGGTACCCCCGGTGACATACCCAGATTTGGCTGGAATGGCCCTGGGCTGGGCTGGCCAGAACTGATTTTGCCCAGGCGCGCGCGCGGCGCGGCGCGCAAAAAAGTTTCCGTTTTGACCGGGAATCGATTTGGGTGGAATCGGCATGCTGAAAAACGTAGGGAAAGATGGGTTTGAAATTCTGGGTCAAACTGGGGTACCCCCGGTGACATACCCAGATTTGGCTGAAATGGCCTTAGGCTGGGCTGGCCAGAACTGATTTTGCCCAGGCGCGCGCGCGGCGCGGCGCGCAAAAAAGTTTCCGTTTTGACCGGGAATCGATTTGGGTGGAATCGGCATGCTGAAAAACGTAGGGAAAGATGGGTTTGAAATTCTGGGTCAAACTGGGGTACCCCCGGTGACATACCCAGATTTGGCTGGAATGGCCCTAGGCTGGGCTGGCCAGAACTGATTTTGCCCAGGCGCGCGCGCGGCGCGGCGCGCAAAAAAGTTTCCGTTTTGACCGGGAATCGATTTGGGTGGAATCGGCATGCTGAAATATGTAGTGAAAGATGGGTTTGAAATTCTGGGTCAAACTGGGGTACCCCCGGTGACATACCCAGATTTGGCTGGAATGGCCCTAGGCTGGGCTGGCCAGAACTGATTTTGCCCAGGCGCGCGCGCGGCGCGGCGCGCAAAAAAGTTTCCGTTTTGACCGGGAATCGATTTGGGTGGAATCGGCATGCTGAAAAACGTAGGGAAAGATGGGTTTGAAATTCTGGGTCAAACTGGGGTACCCCCGGTGACATACCCAGATTTGGCTGGAATGGCCCTGGGCTGGGCTGGCCAGAACTGATTTTGCCCAGGCGCGCGCGCGGCGCGGCGCGCAAAAAAGTTTCCGTTTTGACCGGGAATCGATTTGGGTGGGATCGGCATGCTGAAAAACGTAGGGAAAGATGGGTTTGAAACTCTGGTCCAAACTGGGGTACCCCCGGTGACATACCCAGTTTTTGGCTGGAATGGCCCTGGGCTGGGCTGGCCAGAACTGATTTTGCCCAGGCGCGCGCGCGGCGCGGCGCGCAAAAAAGTTTCCGTTTTGACCGGGAATCGATTTGGGTGGGATCGGCATGCTGAAAAACGTAGGGAAAGATGGGTTTGAAATTCTGGGTCAAACTGGGTTACCCCCGGTGACATACCCAGATTTGGCTGGAATGGCCCTAGGCTGGGCTGGCCAGAACTGATTTTGCCCAGGCGCGCGCGCGGCGCGGCGCGCAAAAAAGTTTCCGTTTTGACCGGGAATCGATTTGGGTGGAATCGGCATGCTGAAAAACGTAGGGAAAGATGGGTTTGAAATTCTGGGTTAAACTGGGGTACCCCCGGTGACATACCAAGATTTGGCTGAAATGGCCTTAGGCTGGGCTGGCCAGAACTGATTTTGCCCAGGCGCGCGCGCGGCGCGGCGCGCAAAAAAGTTTCCGTTTTGACCGGGAATCGATTTGGGTGGAATCGGCATGCTGCAAAACGTAGGGAAAGATGGGTTTGAAATTCTGGGTCAAACTGGGGTACCCCCGGTGGCATACCCAGATTTGGCTGGAATGGCCCTAGGCTGGGCTGGCCAGAACTGATTTTGCCCAGGCGCGCGCGCGGCGCGGCGCGCAAAAAAGTTTCCGTTTTGACCGGGAATCGATTTGGGTGGAATCGGCATGCTGAAAAACGTAGGGAAAGATGGGTTTGAAATTCTGGGTCAAACTGGGGTACCCGCGGTGACATACCCAGATTTGGCTGGAATGGCCCTAGGCTGGGCTGGCCAGAACTGATTTTGCCCAGGCGCGCGCGCGGCGCGGCGCGCAAAAAAGTTTCCGTTTTGACCGGGAATCGATTTGGGTGGAATCGGCATGCTGAAAAACGTAGGGAAAGATGGGTTTGAAACTCTGGGTCAAACTGGGGTACCCCCGGTGACATACCCAGATTTGGCTGGAATGGCCTTAAGCTGGGCTGGCCAGAACTGATTTTGCCCAGGCGCGCGCGCGGCGCGGCGCGCAAAAAAGTTTCCGTTTTGACCGGGAATCGATTTGGGTGGAATCGGCATGCTGCAAAAAGGTGGGGAAAGATGGGTTTGAAATTCTGGGTCAAACTGGGGTACCCCCGGTGACATACCCAGATTTGGCTGGAATGGCCCTAGGCTGGGCTGGCCAGAACTGATTTTGCCCAGGCGCGCGCGCGGCGCGGCGCGCAAAAAAGTTTCCGTTTTGACCGGGAATCGATTTGGGTGGAATCGGCATGCTGAAAAACGTAGGGAAAGATGGGTTTGAAATTCTGGGTCAAACTGGGGTACCCCCGGTGACATACCCAGATTTGGCTGGAATGGCCCTGGGCTGGGCTGGCCAGAACTGATTTTGCCCAGGCGCGCGCGCGGCGCGGCGCGCAAAAAAGTTTCCGTTTTGACCGGGAATCGATTTGGGTGGGATCGGCATGCTGAAAAACGTAGGGAAAGATGGGTTTGAAACTCTGGTCCAAACTGGGGTACCCCCGGTGACATACCCAGATTTGGCTGGAATGGCCCTGGGCTGGGCTGGCCAGAACTGATTTTGCCCAGGCGCGCGCGCGGCGCGGCGCGCAAAAAAGTTTCCGTTTTGACCGGGAATCGATTTGGGTGGGATCGGCATGCTGAAAAACGTAGGGAAAGATGGGTTTGAAATTCTGGGTCAAACTGGGGTACCCCCGGTGACATACCCAGATTTGGCTGGAATGGCCCTAGGCTGGGCTGGCCAGAACTGATTTTGCCCAGGCGCGCGCGCGGCGCGGCGCGCAAAAAAGTTTCCGTTTTGACCGGGAATCGATTTGGGTGGAATCGGCATGCTGCAAAACGTAGGGAAAGATGGGTTTGAAATTCTGGGTCAAACTGGGGTACCCCCGGTGACATACCCAGATTTGGCTGGAATGGCCCTGGGCTGGGCTGGCCAGAACTGATTTTGCCCAGGCGCGCGCGCGGCGCGGCGCGCAAAAAAATTTCCGTTTTGACCGGGAATCGATTTGGGTGGAATCGGCATGCTGAAAAACGTAGGGAAAGATGGGTTTGAAATTCTGGGTCAAACTGGGGTACCCCCGGTGACATACCCAGATTTGGCTGGAATGGCCCTAGGCTGGGCTGGCCAGAACTGATTTTGCCCAGGCGCGCGCGCGGCGCGGCGCGCAAAAAAGTTTCCGTTTTGACCGGGAATCGATTTGGGTGGAATCGGCATGCTGAAAAACGTAGGGAAAGATGGGTTTGAAATTCTGGGTCAAACTGGGGTACCCCCGGTGGCATACCCAGATTTGGCTGGAATGGCCCTAGGCTGGGCTGGCCAGAACTGATTTTGCCCAGGCGCGCGCGCGGCGCGGCGCGCAAAAAAGTTTCCGTTTTGACCGGGAATCGATTTGGGTGGAATCGGCATGCTGCAAAACGTAGGGAAAGATGGGTTTGAAATTCTGGGTCAAACTGGGGTACCCCCGGTGGCATACCCAGATTTGGCTGGAATGGCCCTAGGCTGGGCTGGCCAGAACTGATTTTGCCCAGGCGCGCGCGCGGCGCGGCGCGCAAAAAAGTTTCCGTTTTGACCGGGAATCGATTTGGGTGGAATCGGCATGCTGAAAAACGTAGGGAAAGATGGGTTTGAAATTCTGGGTCAAACTGGGGTACCCCCGGTGACATACCCAGATTTGGCTGGAATGGCCCTAGGCTGGGCTGGCCAGAACTGATTTTGCCCAGGCGCGCGCGCGGCGCGGCGCGCAAAAAAGTTTCCGTTTTGACCGGGAATCGATTTGGGTGGAATCGGCATGCTGAAAAACGTAGGGAAAGATGGGTTTGAAACTCTGGGTCAAACTGGGGTACCCCCGGTGACATACCCAGATTTGGCTGGAATGGCCTTAAGCTGGGCTGGCCAGAACTGATTTTGCCCAGGCGCGCGCGCGGCGCGGCGCGCAAAAAAGTTTCCGTTTTGACCGGGAATCGATTTGGGTGGAATCGGCATGCTGCAAAAAGGTGGGGAAAGATGGGTTTGAAATTCTGGGTCAAACTGGGGTACCCCCGGTGACATACCCAGATTTGGCTGGAATGGCCCTAGGCTGGGCTGGCCAGAACTGATTTTGCCCAGGCGCGCGCGCGGCGCGGCGCGCAAAAAAGTTTCCGTTTTGACCGGGAATCGATTTGGGTGGAATCGGCATGCTGAAAAACGTAGGGAAAGATGGGTTTGAAATTCTGGGTCAAACTGGGGTACCCCCGGTGACATACCCAGATTTGGCTGGAATGGCCCTGGGCTGGGCTGGCCAGAACTGATTTTGCCCAGGCGCGCGCGCGGCGCGGCGCGCAAAAAAGTTTCCGTTTTGACCGGGAATCGATTTGGGTGGGATCGGCATGCTGAAAAACGTAGGGAAAGATGGGTTTGAAATTCTGGGTCAAACTGGGGTACCCCCGGTGACATACCCAGATTTGGCTGGAATGGCCCTAGGCTGGGCTGGCCAGAACTGATTTTGCCCAGGCGCGCGCGCGGCGCGGCGCGCAAAAAAGTTTCCGTTTTGACCGGGAATCGATTTGGGTGGAATCGGCATGCTGCAAAACGTAGGGAAAGATGGGTTTGAAATTCTGGGTCAAACTGGGGTACCCCCGGTGACATACCCAGATTTGGCTGGAATGGCCCTGGGCTGGGCTGGCCAGAACTGATTTTGCCCAGGCGCGCGCGCGGCGCGGCGCGCAAAAAAATTTCCGTTTTGACCGGGAATCGATTTGGGTGGAATCGGCATGCTGAAAAACGTAGGGAAAGATGGGTTTGAAATTCTGGGTCAAACTGGGGTACCCCCGGTGACATACCCAGATTTGGCTGGAATGGCCCTAGGCTGGGCTGGCCAGAACTGATTTTGCCCAGGCGCGCGCGCGGCGCGGCGCGCAAAAAAGTTTCCGTTTTGACCGGGAATCGATTTGGGTGGAATCGGCATGCTGAAAAACGTAGGGAAAGATGGGTTTGAAATTCTGGGTCAAACTGGGGTACCCCCGGTGACATACCCAGATTTGGCTGGAATGGCCCTAGGCTGGGCTGGCCAGAACTGATTTTGCCCAGGCGCGCGCGCGGCGCGGCGCGCAAAAAAGTTTCCGTTTTGACCGGGAATCGATTTGGGTGGAATCGGCATGCTGCAAAACGTAGGGAAAGATGGGTTTGAAATTCTGGGTCAAACTGGGGTACCCCCGGTGACATACCCAGATTTGGCTGGAATGGCCCTAGGCTGGGCTGGCCAGAACTGATTTTGCCCAGGCGCGCGCGCGGCGCGGCGCGCAAAAAAGTTTCCGTTTTGACCGGGAATCGATTTGGGTGGAATCGGCATGCTGAAAAACGTAGGGAAAGATGGGTTTGAAATTCTGGGTCAAACTGGGGTACCCCCGGTGACATACCCAGATTTGGCTGGAATGGCCCTAGGCTGGGCTGGCCAGAACTGATTTTGCCCAGGCGCGCGCGCGGCGCGGCGCGCAAAAAAGTTTCCGTTTTGACCGGGAATCGATTTGGGTGGAATCGGCATGCTGAAAAATGTAGGGAAAGATGGGTTTGAAATTCTGGGTCAAACTGGGGTACCCCCGGTGACATACCCAGATTTGGCTGGAATGGCCTTAGGCTGGGCTGGCCAGAACTGATTTTGCCCAGGCGCGCGCGCGGTGCGGCGCGCAAAAAAGTTTCCGTTTTGACCGGGAATCGATTTGGGTGGAATCGGCATGCTGAAAAACGTAGGGAAAGATGGGTTTGAAATTCTGGGTCAAACTGGGGTACCCCCGGTGACATACCCAGATTTGGCTGGAATGGCCTTAGGCTGGGCTGGCCAGAACTGATTTTGCCCAGGCGCGCGCGCGGCGCGGCGCGCAAAAAAGTTTCCGTTTTGACCGGGAATCGATTTGGGTGGAATCGGCATGCTGAAAAACGTAGGGAAAGATGGGTTTGAAATTCTGGGTCAAACTGGGGTACCCCCGGTGACATACCCAGATTTGGCTGGAATGGCCCTAGGCTGGACTGACCAGAACTGATTTTGCCCAGGCTCGCGCGCGGCGCGGCGCGCAAAAAAGTTTCCGTTTTGACCGGGAATCGATTTGGGTGGAATCGGCATGCTGAAAAGCGTAGGGAAAGATGGGTTTGAAATTCTGGGTCAAACTGGGGTACCCCCGGTGACATACCCAGATTTGGCTGGAATGGCCCTAGGCTGGGCTGGCCAAAACTGATTTTGCCCAGGCGCGCGCGCGGCGCGGCGCGCAAAAAAGTTTCCGTTTTGACCGGGAATCGATTTGGGTGGAATCGGCATGCTGAAAAATGTAGTGAAAGATGGGTTTGAAATTCTGGGTCAAACTGGGGTACCCCCGGTGACATACCCAGATTTGGCTGGAATGGCCCTGGGCTGGGCTGGCCAGAACTGATTTTGCCCAGGCGCGCGCGCGGCGCGGCGCGCAAAAAAGTTTCCGTTTTGACCGGGAATCGATTTGGGTGGAATCGGCATGCTGAAAAACGTAGGGAAAGATGGGTTTGAAATTCTGGGTCAAACTGGGGTACCCCCGGTGACATACCCAGATTTGGCTGGAATGGCCCTAGGCTGGGCTGGCCAGAACTGATTTTGCCCAGGCGCGCGCGCGGCGCGGCGCGCAAAAAAGTTTCCGTTTTGACCGGGAATCGATTTGGGTGGAATCGGCATGCTGAAAAACGTAGGGAAAGATGGGTTTGAAATTCTGGGTCAAACTGGGGTACCCCCGGTGACATACCCAGATTTGGCTGGAATGGCCCTGGGCTGGGCTGGCCAGAACTGATTTTGCCCAGGCGCGCGCGCGGCGCGGCGCGCAAAAATGTTTCCGTTTTGACCGGGAATCGATTTGGGTGGAATCGGCATGCTGAAAAATGTAGTGAAAGATGGGTTTGAAATTCTGGGTCAAACTGGGGTACCCCCGGTGACATACCCAGATTTGGCTGGAATGGCCCTAGGCTGGGCTGGCTAGAACTGATTTTGCCCAGGCGCGCGCGCGGCGCGGCGCGCAAAAAAGTTTCCGTTTTGACCGGGAATCGATTTGGGTGGAATCGGCATGCTGAAAAACGTAGGGAAAGATGGGTTTGAAATTCTGGGTCAAACTGGGGTACCCCCGGTGACATACCCAGATTTGGCTGGAATGGCCCTAGGCTGGGCTGGCCAGAACTGATTTTGCCCAGGCGCGCGCGCGGCGCGGCGCGCAAAAAAGTTTCCGTTTTGACCGGGAATCGATTTGGGTGGAATCGGCATGCTGAAAAATGTAGGGAAAGATGGGTTTGAAATTCTGGGTCAAACTGGGGTACCCCCGGTGACATACCCAGATTTGGCTGGAATGGCCTTAGGCTGGAATCGGCATGCTGAAAAACGTAGGGAAAGATGGGTTTGAAATTCTGGGTCAAACTGGGGTACCCCCGGTGACATACCCAGATTTGGCTGGAATGGCCTTAGGCTGGGCTGGCCAGAACTGATTTTGCCCAGGCGCGCGCGCGGCGCGGCGCGCAAAAAAGTTTCCGTTTTGACCGGGAATCGATTTGGGTGGAATCGGCATGCTGAAAAACGTAGGGAAAGATGGGTTTGAAATTCTGGGTCAAACTGGGGTACCCCCGGTGACATACCCAGATTTGGCTGGAATGGCCCTAGGCTGGGCTGGCCAGAACTGATTTTGCCCAGGCGCGCGCGCGGCGCGGCGCGCAAAAAAGTTTCCGTTTTGACCGGGAATCGATTTGGGTGGAATCGGCATGCTGAAAAGCGTAGGGAAAGATGGGTTTGAAATTCTGGGTCAAACTGGGGTACCCCCGGTGACATACCCAGATTTGGCTGGAATGGCCCTAGGCTGGGCTGGCCAGAACTGATTTTGCCCAGGCGCGCGCGCGGCGCGGCGCGCAAAAAAGTTTCCGTTTTGACCGGGAATCGATTTGGGTGGAATCGGCATGCTGAAAAACGTAGGGAAAGATGGGTTTGAAATTCTGGGTCAAACTGGGGTACCCCCGGTGACATACCCAGATTTGGCTGGAATGGCCCTGGGCTGGGCTGGCCAGAACTGATTTTGCCCAGGCGCGCGCGCGGCGCGGCGCGCAAAAAAGTTTCCGTTTTGACCGGGAATCGATTTGGGTGGAATCGGCATGCTGAAAACCGTAGGGAAAGATGGGTTTGAAATTCTGGGTCAAACTGGGGTACCCCCGGTGACATACCCAGATTTGGCTGGAATGGCCTTAAGCTGGGCTGGCCAGAACTGATTTTGCCCAGGCGCGCGCGCGGCGCGGCGCGCAAAAAAGTTTCCGTTTTGACCGGGAATCGATTTGGGTGGAATCGGCATGCTGCAAAAAGGTGGGGAAAGATGGGTTTGAAATTCTGGGTCAAACTGGGGTACCCCCGGTGACATACCCAGATTTGGCTGGAATGGCCCTAGGCTGGGCTGGCCAGAACTGATTTTGCCCAGGCGCGCGCGCGGCGCGGCGCGCAAAAAAGTTTCCGTTTTGACCGGGAATCGATTTGGGTGGAATCGGCATGCTGAAAAATGTAGTGAAAGATGGGTTTGAAATTCTGGGTCAAACTGGGGTACCCCCGGTGACATACCCAGATTTGGCTGGAATGGCCCTAGGCTGGGCTGGCCAGAACTGATTTTGCCCAGGCGCGCGCGCGGCGCGGCGCGCAAAAAAGTTTCCGTTTTGACCGGGAATCGATTTGGGTGGAATCGGCATGCTGAAAAGCGTAGGGAAAGATGGGTTTGAAATTCTGGGTCAAACTGGGGTACCCCCGGTGACATACCCAGATTTGGCTGGAATGGCCCTGGGCTGGGCTGGCCAGAACTGATTTTGCCCAGGCGCGCGCGCGGCGCGGCGCGCAAAAAAGTTTCCGTTTTGACCGGGAATCGATTTGGGTGGGATCGGCATGCTGAAAAACGTAGGGAAAGATGGGTTTGAAACTCTGGTCCAAACTGGGGTACCCCCGGTGACATACCCAGATTTGGCTGGAATGGCCCTGGGCTGGGCTGGCCAGAACTGATTTTGCCCAGGCGCGCGCGCGGCGCGGCGCGCAAAAAAGTTTCCGTTTTGACCGGGAATCGATTTGGGTGGGATCGGCATGCTGAAAAACGTAGGGAAAGATGGGTTTGAAATTCTGGGTCAAACTGGGGTACCCCCGGTGACATACCCAGATTTGGCTGGAATGGCCCTAGGCTGGGCTGGCCAGAACTGATTTTGCCCAGGCGCGCGCGCGGCGCGGCGCGCAAAAAAGTTTCCGTTTTGACCGGGAATCGATTTGGGTGGAATCGGCATGCTGCAAAACGTAGGGAAAGATGGGTTTGAAATTCTGGGTCAAACTGGGGTACCCCCGGTGACATACCCAGATTTGGCTGGAATGGCCCTAGGCTGGGCTGGCCAGAACTGATTTTGCCCAGGCGCGCGCGCGGCGCGGCGCGCAAAAAAGTTTCCGTTTTGACCGGGAATCGATTTGGGTGGAATCGGCATGCTGAAAAACGTAGGGAAAGATGGGTTTGAAATTCTGGGTCAAACTGGGGTACCCCCGGTGACATACCCAGATTTGGCTGGAATGGCCCTAGGCTGGGCTGGCCAGAACTGATTTTGCCCAGGCGCGCGCGCGGCGCGGCGCGCAAAAAAGTTTCCGTTTTGACCGGGAATCGATTTGGGTGGAATCGGCATGCTGAAAAACGTAGGGAAAGATGGGTTTGAAATTCTGGGTCAAACTGGGGTACCCCCGGTGACATACCCAGATTTGGCTGGAATGGCCCTAGGCTGGGCTGGCCAGAACTGATTTTGCCCAGGCGCGCGCGCGGCGCGGCGCGCAAAAAAGTTTCCGTTTTGACCGGGAATCGATTTGGGTGGAATCGGCATGCTGAAAAACGTAGGGAAAGATGGGTTTGAAACTCTGGGTCAAACTGGGGTACCCCCGGTGACATACCCAGATTTGGCTGGAATGGCCTTAAGCTGGGCTGGCCAGAACTGATTTTGCCCAGGCGCGCGCGCGGCGCGGCGCGCAAAAAAGTTTCCGTTTTGACCGGGAATCGATTTGGGTGGAATCGGCATGCTGCAAAACGTAGGGAAAGATGGGTTTGAAATTCTGGGTCAAACTGGGGTACCCCCGGTGACATACCCAGATTTGGCTGGAATGGCCCTAGGCTGGGCTGGCCAGAACTGATTTTGCCCAGGCGCGCGCGCGGCGCGGCGCGCAAAAAATTTTCCGTTTTGACCGGGAATCGATTTGGGTGGAATCGGCATGCTGAAAAACGTAGGGAAAGATGGGTTTGAAATTCTGGGTCAAACTGGGGTACCCCCGGTGACATACCCAGATTTGGCTGGAATGGCCCTAGGCTGGGCTGGCCAGAACTGATTTTGCCCAGGCGCGCGCGCGGCGCGGCGCGCAAAAAAGTTTCCGTTTTGACCGGGAATCGATTTGGGTGGAATCGGCATGCTGAAAAACGTAGGGAAAGATGGGTTTGAAATTCTGGGTCAAACTGGGGTACCCCCGGTGACATACCCAGATTTGGCTGGAATGGCCCTAGGCTGGGCTGGCCAGAACTGATTTTGCCCAGGCGCGCGCGCGGCGCGGCGCGCAAAAAAGTTTCCGTTTTGACCGGGAATCGATTTGGGTGGAATCGGCATGCTGAAAAACGTAGGGAAAGATGGGTTTGAAACTCTGGGTCAAACTGGGGTACCCCCGGTGACATACCCAGATTTGGCTGGAATGGCCTTAAGCTGGGCTGGCCAGAACTGATTTTGCCCAGGCGCGCGCGCGGCGCGGCGCGCAAAAAAGTTTCCGTTTTGACCGGGAATCGATTTGGGTGGAATCGGCATGCTGCAAAACGTAGGGAAAGATGGGTTTGAAATTCTGGGTCAAACTGGGGTACCCCCGGTGACATACCCAGATTTGGCTGGAATGGCCCTAGGCTGGGCTGGCCAGAACTGATTTTGCCCAGGCGCGCGCGCGGCGCGGCGCGCAAAAAAGTTTCCGTTTTGACCGGGAATCGATTTGGGTGGAATCGGCATGCTGAAAAACGTAGGGAAAGATGGGTTTGAAATTCTGGGTCAAACTGGGGTACCCCCGGTGACATACCCAGATTTGGCTGGAATGGCCCTAGGCTGGGCTGGCCAGAACTGATTTTGCCGAGGCGCGCGCGCGGCGCGGCGCGCAAAAAAGTTTCCGTTTTGACCGGGAATCGATTTGGGTGGAATCGGCATGCTGAAAAATGTAGGGAAAGATGGGTTTGAAATTCTGGGTCAAACTGGGGTACCCCCGGTGACATACCCAGATTTGGCTGGAATGGCCTTAGGCTGGGCTGGCCAGAACTGATTTTGCCCAGGCGCGCGCGCGGTGCGGCGCGCAAAAAAGTTTCCGTTTTGACCGGGAATCGATTTGGGTGGAATCGGCATGCTGAAAAACGTAGGGTAAGATGGGTTTGAAATTCTGGGTCAAACTGGGGTACCCCCGGTGACATACCCAGATTTGGCTGGAATGGCCTTAGGCTGGGCTGGCCAGAACTGATTTTGCCCAGGCGCGCGCGCGGCGCGGCGCGCAAAAAAGTTTCCGTTTTGACCGGGAATCGATTTGGGTGGAATCGGCATGCTGAAAAACGTAGGGAAAGATGGGTTTGAAATTCTGGGTCAAACTGGGGTACCCCCGGTGACATACCCAGATTTGGCTGGAATGGCCCTGGGCTGGGCTGACCAGAACTGATGTTGCCCAGGCTCGCGCGCGGCGCGGCGCGCAAAAAAGTTTCCGTTTTGATCGGGAATCGATTTGGGTGGAATCGGCATGCTGAAAAGCGTAGGGAAAGATGGGTTTGAAATTCTGGGTCAAACTGGGGTACCCCCGGTGACATACCCAGATTTGGCTGGAATGGCCCTAGGCTGGGCTGGCCAAAACTGATTTTGCCCAGGCGCGCGCGCGGCGCGGCGCGCAAAAAAGTTTCCGTTTTGACCGGGAATCGATTTGGGTGGAATCGGCATGCTGAAAAATGTAGTGAAAGATGGGTTTGAAATTCTGGGTCAAACTGGGGTACCCCCGGTGACATACCCAGATTTGGCTGGAATGGCCCTAGGCTGGGCTGGCCAGAACTAATTTTGCCCAGGCGCGCGCGCGGCGCGGCGCGCAAAAAAGTTTCCGTTTTGACCGGGAATCGATTTGGGTGGAATCGGCATGCTGAAAAACGTAGGGAAAGATGGGTTTGAAATTCTGGGTCAAACTGGGGTACCCCCGGTGACATACCCAGATTTGGCTGGAATGGCCCTAGGCTGGGCTGGCCAGAACTGATTTTGCCCAGGCGCGCGCGCGGCGCGGCGCGCAAAAAAGTTTCCTTTTTGACCGGGAATCGATTTGGGTGGAATCGGCATGCTGAAAAACGTAGGGAAAGATGGGTTTGAAATTCTGGGTCAAACTCGGGTACCCCCGGTGACATACCCAGATTTGGCTGGAATGGCCCTGGGCTGGGCTGGCCAGAACTGATTTTGCCCAGGCGCGCGCGCGGCGCGGCGCGCAAAAAAGTTTCCGTTTTGACCGGGAATCGATTTGGGTGGAATCGGCATGCTGAAAAATGTAGTGAAAGATGGGTTTGAAATTCTGGGTCAAACTGGGGTACCCCCGGTGACATACCCAGATTTGGCTGGAATGGCCCTAGGCTGGGCTGGCCAGAACTGATTTTGCCCAGGCGCGCGCGCGGCGCGGCGCGCAAAAAGGTTTCCGTTTTGACCGGGAATCGATTTGGGTGGAATCGGCATGCTGAAAAACGTAGGGAAAGATGGGTTTGAAATTCTGGGTCAAACTGGGGTACCCCCGGTGACATACCCAGATTTGGCTGGAATGGCCCTAGGCTGGGCTGGCCAGAACTGATTTTGCCCAGGCGCGCGCGCGGCGCGGCGCGCAAAAAAGTTTCCGTTTTGACCGGGAATCGATTTGGGTGGAATCGGCATGCTGAAAAATGTAGGGAAAGATGGGTTTGAAATTCTGGGTCAAACTGGGGTACCCCCGGTGACATACCCAGATTTGGCTGGAATGGCCTTAGGCTGGGCTGGCCAGAACTGATTTTGCCCAGGCGCGCGCGCGGCGCGGCGCGCAAAAAAGTTTCCGTTTTGACCGGGAATCGATTTGGGTGGAATCGGCATGCTGAAAAACGTAGGGAAAGATGGGTTTGAAATTCTGGGTCAAACTGGGGTACCCCCGGTGACATACCCAGATTTGGCTGGAATGGCCCTAGGCTGGGCTGGCCAGAACTGATTTTGCCCAGGCGCGCGCGCGGCGCGGCGCGCAAAAAAGTTTCCGTTTTGACCGGGAATCGATTTGGGTGGAATCGGCATGCTGAAAAGCGTAGGGAAAGATGGGTTTGAAATTCTGGGTCAAACTGGGGTACCCCCGGTGACATACCCAGATTTGGCTGGAATGGCCCTAGGCTGGGCTGGCCAAAACTGATTTTGCCCAGGCGCGCGCGCGGCGCGGCGCGCAAAAAAGTTTCCGTTTTGACCGGGAATCGATTTGGGTGGAATCGGCATGCTGAAAAATGTAGTGAAAGATGGGTTTGAAATTCTGGGTCAAACTGGGGTACCCCCGGTGACATACCCAGATTTGGCTGGAATGGCCCTAGGCTGGGCTGGCCAGAACTAATTTTGCCCAGCCGCGCGCGCGGCGCGGCGCGCAAAAAAGTTTCCGTTTTGACCGGGAATCGATTTGGGTGGAATCGGCATGCTGAAAAATGTAGTGAAAGATGGGTTTGAAATTCTGGGTCAAACTGGGGTACCCCCGGTGACATACCCAGATTTGGCTGGAATGGCCCTAGGCTGGGCTGGCCAGAACTGATTTTGCCCAGGCGCGCGCGCGGCGCGGCGCGCAAAAAAGTTTCCGTTTTGACCGGGAATCGATTTGGGTGGAATCGGCATGCTGAAAAACGTAGGGAAAGATGGGTTTGAAATTCTGGGTCAAACTGGGGTACCCCCGGTGACATACCCAGATTTGGCTGGAATGGCCCTAGGCTGGGCTGGCCAGAACTGATTTTGCCCAGGCGCGCGCGCGGCGCGGCGCGCAAAAAAGTTTCCGTTTTGACCGGGAATCGATTTGGGTGGAATCGGCATGCTGAAAAACGTAGGGAAAGATGGGTTTGAAATTCTGGGTCAAACTGGGGTACCCCCGGTGACATACCCAGATTTGGCTGGAATGGCCTTAGGCTGGGCTGGCCAGAACTGATTTTGCCCAGGCGCGCGCGCGGTGCGGCGCGCAAAAAAGTTTCCGTTTTGACCGGGAATCGATTTGGGTGGAATCGGCATGCTGAAAAACGTAGGGAAAGATGGGTTTGAAATTCTGGGTCAAACTGGGGTACCCCCGGTGACATACCCATATTTGGCTGGAATGGCCCTAGGCTGGGCTGGCAAGAACTGATTTTGCCCAGGCGCGCGCGCGGCGCGGCGCGCAAAAAAGTTTCCGTTTTGACCGGGAATCGATTTGGGTGGAATCGGCATGCTGAAAAGCGTAGGGAAAGATGGGTTTGAAATTCTGGGTCAAACTGGGGTACCCCCGGTGACATACCCAGATTTGGCTGGAATGGCCCTAGGCTGGGCTGGCCAAAACTGATTTTGCCCAGGCGCGCGCGCGGCGCGGCGCGCAAAAAAGTTTCCGTTTTGACCGGGAATCGATTTGGGTGGAATCGGCATGCTGAAAAATGTAGTGAAAGATGGGTTTGAAATTCTGGGTCAAACTGGGGTACCCCCGGTGACATACCCAGATTTGGCTGGAATGGCCCTAGGCTGGGCTGGCCAGAACTGATTTTGCCCAGGCGCGCGCGCGGCGCGGCGCGCAAAAAAGTTTCCGTTTTGACCGGGAATCGATTTGGGTGGAATCGGCATGCTGAAAAACGTAGGGAAAGATGGGTTTGAAATTCTGGGTCAAACTGGGGTACCCCCGGTGACATACCCAGATTTGGCTGGAATGGCCCTAGGCTGGGCTGGCCAGAACTGATTTTGCCCAGGCGCGCGCGCGGCGCGGCGCGCAAAAAAGTTTCCTTTTTGACCGGGAATCGATTTGGGTGGAATCGGCATGCTGAAAAACGTAGGGAAAGATGGGTTTGAAATTCTGGGTCAAACTGGGGTACCCCCGGTGACATACCCAGATTTGGCTGGAATGGCCCTGGGCTGGGCTGGCCAGAACTGATTTTGCCCAGGCGCGCGCGCGGCGCGGCGCGCAAAAAAGTTTCCGTTTTGACCGGGAATCGATTTGGGTGGAATCGGCATGCTGAAAAACGTAGGGAAAGATGGGTTTGAAATTCTGGGTCAAACTGGGGTACCCCCGGTGACATACCCAGATTTGGCTGGAATGGCCCTAGGCTGGGCTGGCCAGAACTGATTTTGCCCAGGCGCGCGCGCGGCGCGGCGCGCAAAAAAGTTTCCGTTTTGACCGGGAATCGATTCGGGTGGAATCGGCATGCTGCAAAACGTAGGGAAAGATGGGTTTGAAATTCTGGGTCAAACTGGGGTACCCCCGGTGACATACCCAGATTTGGCTGGAATGGCCCTAGGCTGGGCTGGCCAGAACTGATTTTGCCCAGGCGCGCGCGCGGCGCGGCGCGCAAAAAAGTTTCTGTTTTGACCGGGAATCGATTTGGGTGGAATCGGCATGCTGAAAAACGTAGGGAAAGATGGGTTTGAAATTCTGGGTCAAACTGGGGTACCCCCGGTGACATACCCAGATTTGGCTGGAATGGCCCTAGGCTGGGCTGGCCAGAACTGATTTTGCCCAGGCGCGCGCGCGGCGCGGCGCGCAAAAAAGTTTCCGTTTTGACCGGGAATCGATTTGGGTGGAATCGGCATGCTGCAAAACGTAGGGAAAGATGGGTTTGAAATTCTGGGTCAAACTGGGGTACCCCCGGTGACATACCCAGATTTGGCTGGAATGGCCCTAGGCTGGGCTGGCCAGAACTGATTTTGCCCAGGCGCGCGCGCGGCGCGGCGCGCAAAAAAGTTTCCGTTTTGACCGGGAATCGATTTGGGTGGAATCGGCATGCTGCAAAACGTAGGGAAAGATGGGTTTGAAATTCTGGGTCAAACTGGGGTACCCCCGGTGACATACCCAGATTTGGCTGGAATGGCCCTAGGCTGGGCTGGCCAGAACTGATTTTGCCCAGGCGCGCGCGCGGCGCGGCGCGCAAAAAAGTTTCCTTTTTGACCGGGAATCGATTTGGGTGGAATCGGCATGCTGAAAAACGTAGGGAAAGATGGGTTTGAAATTCTGGGTCAAACTGGGGTACCCCCGGTGACATACCCAGATTTGGCTGGAATGGCCCTAGGCTGGGCTGGCCAGAACTGATTTTGCCCAGGCGCGCGCGCGGCGCGGCGCGCAAAAAAGTTTCCGTTTTGACCGGGAATCGATTTGGGTGGAATCGGCATGCTGAAAAACGTAGGGAAAGATGGGTTTGAAATTCTGGGTCAAACTGGGGTACCCCCGGTGACATACCCAGATTTGGCTGGAATGGCCCTAGGCTGGGCTGGCCAGAACTGATTTTGCCCAGGCGCGCGCGCGGCGCGGCGCGCAAAAAAGTTTCCGTTTTGACCGGGAATCGATTTGGGTGGAATCGGCATGCTGCAAAACGTAGGGAAAGATGGGTTTGAAATTCTGGGTCAAACTGGGGTACCCCCGGTGACATACCCAGATTTGGCTGGAATGGCCCTAGGCTGGGCTGGCCAGAACTGATTTTGCCCAGGCGCGCGCGCGGCGCGGCGCGCAAAAAAGTTTCCGTTTTGACCGGGAATCGATTTGGGTGGAATCGGCATGCTGAAAAACGTAGGGAAAGATGGGTTTGAAATTCTGGGTCAAACTGGGGTACCCCCGGTGACATACCCAGATTTGGCTGGAATGGCCCTAGGCTGGGCTGGCCAGAACTGATTTTGCCCAGGCGCGCGCGCGGCGCGGCGCGCAAAAAAGTTTCCGTTTTGACCGGGAATCGATTTGGGTGGAATCGGCATGCTGAAAAACGTAGGGAAAGATGGGTTTGAAATTCTGGGTCAAACTGGGGTACCCCCGGTGACATACCCAGATTTGGCTGGAATGGCCCTAGGCTGGGCTGGCCAGAACTGATTTTGCCCAGGCGCGCGCGCGGCGCGGCGCGCAAAAAAGTTTCCGTTTTGACCGGGAATCGATTTGGGTGGAATCGGCATGCTGAAAAACGTAGGGAAAGATGGGTTTGAAATTCTGGGTCAAACTGGGGTACCCCCGGTGACATACCCAGATTTGGCTGGAATGGCCCTAGGCTGGGCTGGCCAGAACTGATTTTGCCCAGGCGCGCGCGCGGCGCGGCGCGCAAAAAAGTTTCCGTTTTGACCGGGAATCGATTTGGGTGGAATCGGCATGCTGCAAAACGTAGGGAAAGATGGGTTTGAAATTCTGGGTCAAACTGGGGTACCCCCGGTGACATACCCAGATTTGGCTGGAATGGCCCTAGGCTGGGCTGGCCAGAACTGATTTTGCCCAGGCGCGCGCGCGGCGCGGCGCGCAAAAAAGTTTCCGTTTTGACCGGGAATCGATTTGGGTGGAATCGGCATGCTGCATTACGTAGGGAAAGATGGGTTTGAAATTCTGGGTCAAACTGGGGTACCCCCGGTGACATACCCAGATTTGGCTGGAATGGCCCTGGGCTGGGCTGGCCAGAACTGATTTTGCCCAGGCGCGCGCGCGGCGCGGCGCGCAAAAAAGTTTCCGTTTTGACCGGGAATCGATTTGGGTGGAATCGGCATGCTGCAAAACGTAGGGAAAGATGGGTTTGGAATTCTGGGTCAAACTGGGGTACCCCCGGTGACATACCCAGATTTGGCTGGAATGGCCCTAGGCTGGGCTGGCCAGAACTGATTTTGCCCAGGCGCGCGCGCGGCGCGGCGCGCAAAAAAGTTTCCGTTTTGACCGGGAATCGATTTGGGTGGAATCGGCATGCTGAAAAACGTAGGGAAAGATGGGTTTGAAATTCTGGGTCAAACTGGGGTACCCCCGGTGACATACCCAGATTTGGCTGGAATGGCCCTAGGCTGGGCTGGCCAGAACTGATTTTGCCCAGGCGCGCGCGCGGCGCGGCGCGCAAAAAAGTTTCCGTTTTGACCGGGAATCGATTTGGGTGGGATCGCCATGCTGAAAAACGTAGGGAAAGATGGGTTTGAAACTCTGGGTCAAACTGGGGTTCCCCTGGTGACATACCCAGATTTGGCTGGAATGGCCCTGGGCTGGGCTGGCCAGAACTGATTTTGCCCAGGCGCGCGCGCGGCGCGGCGCGCAAAAAAGTTTCCGTTTTGACCGGGAATCGATTTGGGTGGAATCGGCATGCTGAAAAACGTAGGGAAAGATGGGTTTGAAATTCTGCGTCAAACTGGGGTACCCCCGGTGACATACCCAGATTTGGCTGGAATGGCCCTAGGCTGGGCTGGCCAAAACTGATTTTGCCCAGGCGCGCGCGCGGCACGGCGCGCAAAAAAGTTCCCGTTTTGACCGGGAATCGATTTGGGTGGAATCGGCATGCTGAAAAATGTAGTGAAAGATGGGTTTGAAATTCTGGGTCAAACTGGGGTACCCCCGGTGACATACCCAGATTTGGCTGGAATGGCCCTAGGCTGGGCTGGCCAGAACTGATTTTGCCCAGGCGCGCGCGCGGCGCGGCGCGCAAAAAAGTTTCCGTTTTGACCGGGAATCGATTTGGGTGGAATCGGCATGCTGAAAAACGTAGGGAAAGATGGGTTTGAAATTCTGGGTCAAACTGGGGTACCCCCGGTGACATACCCAGATTTGGCTGAAATGGCCCTAGGCTGGGCTGGCCAGAACTGATTTTGCCCAGGCGCGCGCGCGGCGCGGCGCGCAAAAAAGTTTCCGTTTTGACCGGGAATCGATTTGGGTGGGATCGGCATGCTGAAAAACGTAGGGAAAGATGGGTTTGAAACTCTGGGTCAAACTGGGGTACCCCCGGTGACATACCCAGATTTGGCTGGAATGGCCCTGGGCTGGGCTGGCCAGAACTGATTTTGCCCAGGCGCGCGCGCGGCGCGGCGCGCAAAAAAGTTTCCCTTTTGACCGGGAATCGATTTGGGTGGAATCGGCATGCTGAAAAACGTAGGGAAAGATGGGTTTGAAACTCTGGGTCAAACTGGGGTACCCCCGGTGACATACCCAGATTTGGCTGGAATGGCCCTGGGCTGGGCTGCCCAGAACTGATTTTGCCCAGGCGCGCGCGCGGCGCGGCGCGCAAAAAAGTTTCCGTTTTGACCGGGAATCGATTTGGGTGGAATCGGCATGCTGAAAAACGTAGGGAAAGATGGGTTTGAAATTCTGGGTCAAACTGGGGTACCCCCGGTGACATACCCAGATTTGGCTGGAATGGCCCTAGGCTGGGCTGGCCAAAACTGATTTTGCCCAGGCGCGCGCGCGGCGCGGCGCGCAAAAAAGTTTCCGTTTTGACCGGGAATCGATTTGGGTGGAATCGGCATGCTGAAAAATGTAGTGAAAGATGGGTTTGAAATTCTGGGTCAAACTGGGGTACCCCCGGTGACATACCCAGATTTGGCTGGAATGGCCCTAGGCTGGGCTGGCCAGAACTGATTTTGCCCAGGCGCGCGCGCGGCGCGGCGCGCAAAAAAGTTTCCGTTTTGACCGGGAATCGATTTGGGTGGAATCGGCATGCTGAAAAACGTAGGGAAAGATGGGTTCGAAATTCTGGGTCAAACTGGGGTACCCCCGGTGACATACCCAGATTTGGCTGGAATGGCCCTAGGCTGGGCTGGCCAGAACTGATTTTGCCCAGGCGCGCGCGCGGCGCGGCGCGCAAAAAAGTTTCCGTTTTGACCGGGAATCGATTTGGGTGGAATCGGCATGCTGAAAAACGTAGGGAAAGATGGGTTTGAAATTCTGGGTCAAACTGGGGTACCCCCGGTGACATACCCAGATTTGGCTGGAATGGCCCTAGGCTGGGCTGGCCAAAACTGATTTTGCCCAGGCGCGCGCGCGGCGCGGCGCGCAAAAAAGTTTCCTTTTTGACCGGGAATCGATTTGGGTGGAATCGGCATGCTGAAAAACGTAGGGAAAGATGGGTTTGAAATTCTGGGTCAAACTGGGGTACCCCCGGTGACATACCCAGATTTGGCTGGAATGGCCCTAGGCTGGGCTGGCCAGAACTGATTTTGCCCAGGCGCGCGCGCGGCGCGGCGCGCAAAAAAGTTTCCGTTTTGACCGGGAATCGATTTGGGTGGAATCGGCATGCTGAAAAACGTAGGGAAAGATGGGTTTGAAATTCTGGGTCAAACTGGGGTACCCCCGGTGACATACCCAGATTTGGCTGGAATGGCCCTAGGCTGGGCTGGCCAGAACTGATTTTGCCCAGGCGCGCGCGCGGCGCGGCGCGCAAAAAAGTTTCCGTTTTGACCGGGAATCGATTTGGGTGGAATCGGCATGCTGAAAAACGTAGGGAAAGATGGGTTTGAAATTCTGGGTCAAACTGGGGTACCCCCGGTGACATACCCAGATTTGGCTGGAATGGCCCTAGGCTGGGCTGGCCAGAACTGATTTTGCCCAGGCGCGCGCGCGGCGCGGCGCGCAAAAAAGTTTCCGTTTTGACCGGGAATCGATTTGGGTGGAATCGGCATGCTGAAAAACGTAGGGAAAGATGGGTTTGAAATTCTGGGTCAAACTGGGGTACCCCCGGTGACATACCCAGATTTGGCTGGAATGGCCCTAGGCTGGGCTGGCCAGAACTGATTTTGCCCAGGCGCGCGCGCGGCGCGGCGCGCAAAAAAGTTTCCGTTTTGACCGGGAATCGATTTGGGTGGAATCGGCATGCTGCAATACGTAGGGAAAGATGGGTTTGAAATTCTGGGTCAAACTGGGGTACCCCCGGTGACATACCCAGATTTGGCTGGAATGGCCCTAGGCTGGGCTGGCCAGAACTGATTTTGCCCAGGCGCGCGCGCGGCGCGGCGCGCAAAAAAGTTTCCGTTTTGACCGGGAATCGATTTGGGTGGAATCGGCATGCTGCAAAACGTAGGGAAAGATGGGTTTGAAATTCTGGGTCAAACTGGGGTACCCCCGGTGACATACCCAGATTTGGCTGGAATGGCCCTAGGCTGGGCTGGCCAGAACTGATTTTGCCCAGGCGCGCGCGCGGCGCGGCGCGCAAAAAAGTTTCCGTTTTGACCGGGAATCGATTTGGGTGGAATCGGCATGCTGAAAAACGTAGGGAAAGATGGGTTTGAAATTCTGGGTCAAACTGGGGTACCCCCGGTGACATACCCAGATTTGGCTGGAATGGCCCTAGGCTGGGCTGGCCAGAACTGATTTTGCCCAGGCGCGCGCGCGGCGCGGCGCGCAAAAAAGTTTCCGTTTTGACCGGGAATCGATTTGGGTGGGATCGGCATGCTGAAAAACGTAGGGAAAGATGGGTTTGAAACTCTGGGTCAAACTGGGGTACCCCCGGTGACATACCCAGATTTGGCTGGAATGGCCCTGGGCTGGGCTGGCCAGAACTGATTTTGCCCAGGCGCGCGCGCGGCGCGGCGCGCAAAAAAGTTTCCCTTTTGACCGGGAATCGATTTGGGTGGAATCGGCATGCTGAAAAACGTAGGGAAAGATGGGTTTGAAACTCTGGGTCAAACTGGGGTACCCCCGGTGACATACCCAGATTTGGCTGGAATGGCCCTGGGCTGGGCTGCCCCGAACTGATTTTGCCCAGGCGCGCGCGCGGCGCGGCGCGCAAAAAAGTTTCCGTTTTGACCGGGAATCGATTTGGGTGGAATCGGCATGCTGAAAAACGTAGGGAAAGATGGGTTTGAAATTCTGGGTCAAACTGGGGTACCCCCGGTGACATACCCAGATTTGGCTGGAATGGCCCTAGGCTGGGCTGGCCAAAACTGATTTTGCCCAGGCGCGCGCGCGGCGCGGCGCGCAAAAAAGTTTCCGTTTTGACCGGGAATCGATTTGGGTGGAATCGGCATGCTGAAAAATGTAGTGAAAGATGGGTTTGAAATTCTGGGTCAAACTGGGGTACCCCCGGTGACATACCCAGATTTGGCTGGAATGGCCCTAGGCTGGGCTGGCCAGAACTGATTTTGCCCAGGCGCGCGCGCGGCGCGGCGCGCAAAAAAGTTTCCGTTTTGACCGGGAATCGATTTGGGTGGAATCGGCATGCTGAAAAACGTAGGGAAAGATGGGTTTGAAATTCTGGGTCAAACTGGGGTACCCCCGGTGACATACCCAGATTTGGCTGGAATGGCCCTAGGCTGGGCTGACCAGAACTGATTTTGCCCAGGCGCGCGCGCGGCGCGGCGCGCAAAAAAGTTTCCGTTTTGACCGGAAATCGATTTAGGTGGAATCGGCATGCTGAAAAATTGAAGTGAAAGATGGGTTTGAAATTCTGGGTCAAACTGGGGTACCCCCGGTGACATACCCAGATTTGGCTGGAATGGCCCTAGGCTGGGCTGGCCAGAAATGATTTTGCCCAGGCACGCGCGCGGCGCGGCGCGCAAAAAAGTTTCCGTTTTGACCGGGAATCGATTTGGGTGGAATCGGCATGCTGAAAAACGTAGGGAAAGATGGGTTTGAAATTCTGGTCCAAACTGGGGTACCCCCGGTGACATACCCAGATTTGGCTGGAATGGCCCTAGGCTGGGCTGGCCAGAACTGATTTTGCCCAGGCGCGCGCGCGGCGCGGCGCGCAAAAAAGTTTCTGTTTTGACCGGGAATCCATTTGGGTGGAATCGGCATGCTGAAAAACGTACGGAAAGATGGGTTTGAAACTCTGGGTCAAACTGGGGTACCCCCGGTGACATACCCAGATTTGGCTGGAATGGCCCTGGGCTGGGCTGGCCAGAACTGATTTTGCCCAGGCGCGCGCGCGGCGCGGCGCGCAAAAAAGTTTCCGTTTTGACCGGGAATCGATTTGGGTGGAATCGGCATGCTGAAAAACGTAGGGAAAGATGGGTTTGAAATTCTGGGTCAAACTGGGGTACCCCCGGTGACATACCCAGATTTGGCTGGAATGGCCCTAGGCTGGGCTGGCCAGAACTGATTTTGCCCAGGCGCGCGCGCGGCGCGGCGCGCAAAAAAGTTTCCGTTTTGACCGGGAATCGATTTGGGTGGAATCGGCATGCTGAAAAATGTAGTGAAAGATGGGTTTGAAATTCTGGGTCAAACTGGGGTACCCCCGGTGACATACCCAGATTTGGCTGGAATGGCCCTAGGCTGGGCTGGCCAGAACTGATTTTGCCCAGGCGCGCGCGCGGCGCGGCGCGCAAAAAAGTTTCCGTTTTGACCGGAAATCGATTTAGGTGGAATCGGCATGCTGAAAAATTGAAGTGAAAGATGGGTTTGAAATTCTGGGTCAAACTGGGGTACCCCCGGTGACATACCCAGATTTGGCTGGAATGGCCCTAGGCTGGGCTGGCCAGAAATGATTTTGCCCAGGCGCGCGCGCGGCGCGGCGCGCAAAAAAGTTTCCGTTTTGACCGGGAATCGATTTGGGTGGAATCGGCATGCTGAAAAACGTAGGGAAAGATGGGTTTGAAATTCTGGTCCAAACTGGGGTACCCCCGGTGACATACCCAGATTTGGCTGGAATGGCCCTAGGCTGGGCTGGCCAGAACTGATTTTGCCCAGGCGCGCGCGCGGCGCGGCACGCAAAAAAGTTTCCGTTTTGACCGGGAATCCATTTGGGTGGAATCGGCATGCTGAAAAACGTAGGGAAAGATGGGTTTGAAACTCTGGGTCAAACTGGGGTACCCCCGGTGACATACCCAGATTTGGCTGGAATAACCCTGGGCTGGGCTGGCCAGAACTGATTTTACCCAGGCGCGCGCGCGGCGCGGCACGCAAAAAAGTTTCCGTTTTGACCGGGAATCGATTTGGGTGGAATCGGCATGCTGAAAAACGTAGGGAAAGATGGGTTTGAAATTCTGGGTCAAACTGGGGTACCCCCGGTGACATACCCAGATTTGGCTGGAATGGCCCTGGGCTGGGCTGGCCAGAACTGATTTTGCCCAGGCGCGCGCGCGGCGCGGCGCGCAAAAAAGTTTCCGTTTTGACCGGGAAGCGATTTTGGTGGGATCGGCATGCTGAAAAACGTAGGGAAAGATGGGTTTGAAACTCTGGGTCAAACTGGGGTACCCCCGGTGACATACCCAGATTTGGCTGGAATGGCCCTGGGCTGGGCTGGCCAGAACTGATTTTGCCCAGGCGCGCGCGCGGCGCGGCGCGCAAAAAAGTTTCCGTTTGGACCGGGAATCGATTTGGGTGGAATCGGCATGCTGAAAAACGTAGGGAAAGATGGGTTTGAAACTCTGGGTCAAACTGGGGTACCCCCGGTGACATACCCAGATTTGGCTGGAATGGCCCTGGGCTGGGCTGGCCAGAACTGATTTTGCCCAGGCGCGCGCGCGGCGCGGCGCGCAAAAAAGTTTCCGTTTTGACCGGGAATCGATTTGGGTGGGATCGGCATGCTGAAAAACGTAGGGAAAGATGGGTTTGAAATTCTGGGTCAAACTGGGGTACCCCCGGTGACATACCCAGATTTGGCTGGAATGGCCCTAGGCTGGGCTGGCCAGAACTGATTTTGCCCAGGCGCGCGCGCGGCGCGGCGCGCAAAAAAGTTTCCGTTTTGACCGGGAATCGATTTGGGTGGAATCGGCATGCTGAAAAACGTAGGGAAAGATGGGTTTGAAATTCTGGGTCAAACTGGGGTACCCCCGGTGACATACCAAGATTTGGCTGGAATGGCCCTAGGCAGGGCTGGCCAGAACTGATTTTGCCCAGGCGCGCGCGCGGCGCGGCGCGCAAAAAAGTTTCCGTTTTGACCGGGAATCGATTTGGGTGGAATCGGCATGCTGAAAAATGTAGGGAAAGATGGGTTTGAAATTCTGGGTCAAACTGGGGTACCCCCGGTGACATACCCAGATTTGGCTGGAATGGCCCTAGGCTGGGCTGGCCAGAACTGATTTTGCCCAGGCGCGCGCGCGGCGCGGCGCGCAAAAAAGTTTCCGTTTTGACCGGGAATCGATTTGGGTGGAATCGGCATGCTGAAAAACGTAGGGAAAGATGGGTTTGAAATTCTGGGTCAAACTGGGGTACCCCCGGTGACATACCCAGATTTGGCTGGAATGGCCCTGGGCTGGGCTGGCCAGAACTGATTTTGCCCAGGCGCGCGCGCGGCGCGGCGCGCAAAAAAGTTTCCGTTTTGACCGGGAATCGATTTGGGTGGGATCGGCATGCTGAAAAACGTAGGGAAAGATGGGTTTGAAACTCTGGGTCAAACTGGGGTACCCCCGGTGACATACCCAGATTTGGCTGGAATGGCCCTGGGCTGGGCTGGCCAGAACTGATTTTGCCCAGGCGCGCGCGCGGCGCGGCGCGCAAAAAAGTTTCCGTTTTGACCGGGAATCGATTTGGGTGGAATCGGCATGCTGAAAAACGTAGGGAAAGATGGGTTTGAAACTCTGGGTCAAACTGGGGTACCCCCGGTGACATACCCAGATTTGGCTGGAATGGCCCTGGGCTGGGCTGGCCAGAACTGATTTTGCCCAGGCGCGCGCGCGGCGCGGCGCGCAAAAAAGTTTCCGTTTTGACCGGGAATCGATTTGGGTGGGATCGGCATGCTGAAAAACGTAGGGAAAGATGGGTTTGAAATTCTGGGTCAAACTGGGGTACCCCCGGTGACATACCCAGATTTGGCTGGAATGGCCCTAGGCTGGGCTGGCCAGAACTGATTTTGCCCAGGCGCGCGCGCGGCGCGGCGCGCAAAAAAGTTTCCGTTTTGACCGGGAATCGATTTGGGTGGAATCGGCATGCTGAAAAACGTAGGGAAAGATGGGTTTGAAATTCTGGGTCAAACTGGGGTACCCCCGGTGACATACCAAGATTTGGCTGAAATGGCCTTAGGCTAGGCTGGCCAGAACTGATTTTGCCCAGGCGCGCGCGCGGCGCGGCGCGCAAAAAAGTTTCCGTTTTGACCGGGAATCGATTTGGGTGGAATCGGCATGCTGAAAAATGTAGGGAAAGATGGGTTTGAAATTCTGGGTCAAACTGGGGTACCCCCGGTGACATACCCAGATTTGGCTGGAATGGCCCTAGGCTGGGCTGGCCAGAACTGATTTTGCCCAGGCGCGCGCGCGGCGCGGCGCGCAAAAAAGTTTCCGTTTTGACCGGGAATCGATTTGGGTGGAATCGGCATGCTGAAAAACGTAGGGAAAGATGGGTTTGAAATTCTGGGTCAAACTGGGGTACCCCCGGTGACATACCCAGATTTGGCTGGAATGGCCCTAGGCTGGGCTGGCCAGAACTGATTTTGCCCAGGCACGCGCGCGGCGCGGCGCGCAAAAAAGTTTCCGTTTTGACCGGGAATCGATTTGGGTGGAATCGGCATGCTGAAAAACGTAGGGAAAGATGGGTTTGAAATTCTGGGTCAAACTGGGGTACCCCCGGTGACATACCCAGATTTGGCTGGAATGGCCCTAGGCTGGGCTGGCCAGAACTGATTTTGCCCAGGCGCGCGCGCGGCGCGGCGCGCAAAAAAGTTTCCGTTTTGACCGGGAATCGATTTGGGTGGAATCAGCATTCTGAAAAACGTAGGAAAAGATGGGTTTGAAATTCTGGGTCAAACTGGGGTACCCCCGGTGACATACCCAGATTTGGCTGGAATGCCCCTAGGCTGGGCTGGCCAGAACTGATTTTGCCCAGGCGCGCGCGCGGCGCGGCGCGCAAAAAAGTTTCCGTTTTGACCGGGAATCGATTTGGGTGGAATCGGCATGCTGAAAAACGTAGGGAAAGATGGGTTTGAAATTCTGGGTCAAACTGGGGTACCCCCGGTGACATACCCAGGTTTGGCTGGAATGGCCCTGGGCTGGGCTGGCCAGAACTGATTTTGCCCAGGCGCGCGCGCGGCGCGGCGCGCAAAAAAGTTTCCGTTTTGACCGGTAATCAATTTGGGTGGAATCGGCATGCTGAAAAACGTAGGGAATGATGGGTTTGAAATTCTGGGTCAAACTGGGGTACCCCCGGTGACATACCCAGATTTGGCTGGAATGGCCCTAGGCTGGGCTGGCCAGAACTGATTTTGCCCAGGCGCGCGCGCGGCGCGGCGCGCAAAAAAGTTTCCGTTTTGACCGGGAATCGATTTGGGTGGAATCGGCATGCTGAAAAACGTAGGGAAAGATGGGTTTGAAATTCTGGGTCAAACTGGGGTACCCCCGGTGACATACCCAGATTTGGCTGGAATGGCCCTGGGCTGGGCTGGCCAGAACTGATTTTGCCCAGGCGCGCGCGCGCGGCGCGGCGCGCAAAAAAGTTTCCGTTTTGACCGGGAATCGATTTGGGTGGAATCGGCATGCTGAAAAACGTAGCGAAAGATGGGTTTGAAATTCTGGGTCAAACTGGGGTACCCCTGGTGACATACCCAGATTTGGCTGGAATGGCCCTAGGCTGGGCTGGCCAGAACTGATTTTGCCCAGGCGCGCGCGCGGCGCGGCGCGCAAAAAAGTTTCCGTTTTGACCGGGAAACAATTTGGGTGGAATCGGCATGCTGAAAAACGTAGGGAAAGATGGGTTTGAAATTCTGGGTCAAACTGGGGTACCCCCGGTGACATACCCAGATTTGGCTGGAATGGCCCTGGGCTGGGCTGGCCAGAACTGATTTTGCCCAGGCGCGCGCGCGGCGCGGCGCGCAAAAAGGTTTCCGTTTTGACCGGGAATCGATTTGGGTGGAATCGGCATGCTGAAAAACGTAGGGAAAGATGGGTTTGAAATTCTGGGTCAAACTGGGGTACCCCCGGTGACATACCCAGATTTGGCTGGAATGGCCCTAGGCTGGGCTGGCCAGAACTGATTTTGCCCAGGCGCGCGCGCGGCGCGGCGCGCAAAAAAGTTTCCGTTTTGACCGGGAATCGATTTGGGTGGAATCGGCATGCTGAAAAACGTAGGGAAAGATGGGTTTGAAATTCTGGGTCAAACTGGGGTACCCCCGGTGACATACCCAGATTTGGCTGGAATGGCCCTAGGCTGGGCTGGCCAGAACTGATTTTGCCCAGGCGCGCGCGCGGCGCGGCGCGCAAAAAAGTTTCCGTTTTGACCGGGAATCGATTTGGGTGGAATCGGCATGCTGAAAAACGTAGGGAAAGATGGGTTTGAAATTCTGGGTCAAACTGGGGTACCCCCGGTGACATACCCAGATTTGGCTGGAATGGCCCTGGGCTGGGCTGGCCAGAACTGATTTTGCCCAGTCGCGCGCGCGGCGCGGCGCGCAAAAAAGTTTCCGTTTTGACCGGTAATCGATTTGGGTGGAATCGGCATGCTGAAAAACGTAGGGAAAGATGGGTTTGAAATTCTGGGTCAAACTGGGGTACCCCCGGTGACATACCCAGATTTGGCTGGAATGGCCCTAGGCTGGGCTGACCAGAACTGATTTTGCCCAGGCGCGCGCGCGGCGCGGCGCGCAAAAAAGTTTCCGTTTTGACCGGGAATCGATTTGGGTGGAATCGGCATGCTGAAAAACGTAGGGAAAGATGGGTTTGAAATTCTGGGTCAAACTGGGGTACCCCCGGTGACATACCCAGGTTTGGCTGGAATGGCCCTGGGCTGGGCTGGCCAGAACTGATTTTGCCCAGGCGCGCGCGCGGCGCGGCGCGCAAAAAAGTTTCCGTTTTGACCGGGAATCGATTTGGGTGGAATCGGCATGCTGAAAAACGTAGGGAAAGATGGGTTTGAAATTCTGGGTCAAACTGGGGTACCCCCGGTGACATACCCAGGTTTGGCTGGAATGGCCCTAGGCTGGGCTGGCCAGAACTGATTTTGCCCAGGCGCGCACGCGGCGCGGCGCGCAAAAAAGTTTCCGTTTTGACCGGGAATCGATTTGGGTGGAATCGGCATGCTGAAAAACGTAGGGAAAGATGGGTTTGAAATTCTGGGTCAAACTGGGGTACCCCCGGTGACGTACCCAGATTTGGCTGGAATGGCCCTGGGCTGGGCTGGCCAGAACTGATTTTGCCCAGGCGCGAGCGCGGCGCGGCGCGCAAAAAAGTTTCCGTTTTGACCGGGAATCGATTTGGGTGGAATCGGCATGCTGAAAAACGTAGGGAAAGATGGGTTTGAAATTCTGGGTCAAACTGGGGTACCCCCGGTGACATACCCAGATTTGGCTGAAATGGCCCTGGGCTGGGCTGGCCAGAACTGATTTTGCCCAGGCGCGCGCGCGGCGCGGCGCGCAAAAAAGTTTCCGTTTTGACCGGGAATCGATTTGGGTGGAATCGGCAGGCTGAAAAACGTAGGGAAAGATGGGTTTGAAATTCTGGGTCAAACTGGGGTACCCCCGGTGACATACCCAGATTTGGCTGGAATGGCCCTAGGCTGGGCTGGCCAGAACTGATTTTGCCCAGGCGCGCGCGCGGCGCGGCGCGCAAAAAAGTTTCCGTTTTGACCGGGAATCGATTTGGGTGGAATCGGCATGCTGAAAAACGTAGGGAAAGATGGGTTTGAAATTCTGGGTCAAACTGGGGTACCCCCGGTGACATACCCAGATTTGGCTGGAATGGCCCTGGGCTGGGCTGGCCAGAACTGATTTTGCCCAGGCGCGCGCGCGGCGCGGCGCGCAAAAAAGTTTCCGTTTTGACCGGGAAACGATTTGGGTGGAATCGGCATGCTGAAAAGCGTAGGGAAAGATGGGTTTGAAACTCTGGGTCGAACTGGGGTACCCCCGGTGACATACCCAGATTTGGCTGGAATGGCCCTGGGCTGGGCTGGCCAGAACTGATTTTGCCCAGGCGCGCGCGCGGCGCGGCGCGCAAAAAAGTTTCCGTTTTGACCGGGAATCGATTTGGGTGGAATCGGCATGCTGAAAAACGTAGGGAAAGATGGGTTTGAAATTCTGGGTCAAACTGGGGTACCCCCGGTGACACACCCAGATTTGGCTGGAATGGCCCTGGGCTGGGCTGGCCAGAACTGATTTTGCCTAGGCGCGCGCGCGGCGCGGCGCGCAAAAAAGTTTCCGTTTTGACCGGTAATCGATTTGGGTGGAATCGGCATGCTGAAAAACGTAGGGAAAGATGGGTTTGAAATTCTGGGTCAAACTGGGGTACCCCCGGTGACATACCCAGATTTGGCTGGAATGGCCCTAGGCTGGGCTGACCAGAACTGATTTTGCCCAGGCGCGCGCGCGGCGCGGCACGCAAAAAAGTTTCCGTTTTGACCGGGAATCGATTTGGGTGGAATCGGCATGCTGAAAAACGTAGGGAAAGATGGGTTTGAAATTCTGGGTCAAACTGGGGTACCCCCGGTGACATACCCAGGTTTGGCTGGAATGGCCCTGGGCTGGGCTGGCCAGAACTGATTTTGCCCAGGCGCGCGCGCGGCGCGGCGCGCAAAAAAGTTTCCGTTTTGACCGGGAATCGATTTGGGTGGAATCGCCATGCTGAAAAACGTAGGGAAAGATGGGTTTGAAATTCTGGGTCAAACTGGGGTACCCCCGGTGACATACCCAGGTTTGGCTGGAATGGCCCTAGGCTGGGCTGGCCAGAACTGATTTTGCCCAGGCGCGCACGCGGCGCGGCGCGCAAAAAAGTTTCCGTTTTGACCGGGAATCGATTTGGGTGGAATCGGCATGCTGAAAAACGTAGGGAAAGATGGGTTTGAAATTCTGGGTCAAACTGGGGTACCCCCGGTGACGTACCCAGATTTGGCTGGAATGGCCCTGGGCTGGGCTGGCCAGAACTGATTTTGCCCAGGCGCGAGCGCGGCGCGGCGCGCAAAAAAGTTTCCGTTTTGACCGGGAATCGATTTGGGTGGAATCGGCATGCTGAAAAACGTAGGGAAAGATGGGTTTGAAATTCTGGGTCAAACTGGGGTACCCCCGGTGACATACCCAGATTTGGCTGAAATGGCCCTGGGCTGGGCTGGCCAGAACTGATTTTGCCCAGGCGCGCGCGCGGCGCGGCACGCAAAAATGTTTCCGTTTTGACCGGGAATCGATTTGGGTGGAATCGGCATGCTGAAAAACGTAGGGAAAGATGGGTTTGAAATTCTGGGTCAAACTGGGGTACCCCCGGTGACATACCCAGATTTGGCTGGAATGGCCCTAGGCTGGGCTGGCCAGAACTGATTTTGCCCGGGCGCGCGTGCGGCGCGGCGCGCAAAAAAGTTTCCGTTTTGACCGGGAATCGATTTGGGTGGAATCGGCATGCTGAAAAACGTAGGGAAAGATGGGTTTGAAATTCTGGGTCAAACTGGGGTACCCCCGGTGACATACCCAGATTTGGCTGGAATGGCCCTGGGCTGGGCTGGCCAGAACTGATTTTGCCCAGGCGCGCGCGCGGCGCGGCGCGCAAAAAAGTTTCCGTTTTGACCGGGAATCAATTTGGCCAGAATCGCCATGCTGAAAAACGTAGGGAAAGATGGGTTTGAAATTCTGGGTCAAACTGGGGTACCCCCGGTGACATACCCAGATTTGGCTGGAATGGCCCTAGGCTGGGCTGGCCAGAACTGATTTTGCCCAGGCGCGCGCGCGGCGCGGCGCGCAAAAAAGTTTCCGTTTTGACCGGTAATCGATTTGGGTGGAATCGGCATGCTGAAAAACGTAGGGAAAAATGGGTTTGAAATTCTGGGTCAAACTGGGGTACCCCCAGTGACATACCCAGATTTGGCTGGAATGGCCCTAGGCTGGGCTGCCCAGAACTGATTTTGCCCAGGCGCGCGCGCGGCGCGGCGCGCAAAAAAGTTTCCGTTTTGACCGGGAATCGATTTGGGTGGAATCGGCATGCTGAAAAACGTAGGGAAAGATGGGTTTGAAATTCTGAGTCAAACTGGGGTACCCCCGGTGACATACCCAGATTTGGCTGGAATGGCCCTAGGCTGGGCTGGCCAGAACTGATTTTGCCCAGGCGCGCGCGCGGCGCGGCGGGCAAAAAAGTTTCCGTTTTGACCGGGAATCCATTTGGGTGGAATCGGCATGCTGAAAAACGTAGGGAAAGATGGGTTTGAAATTCTGGGTCAAACTGGGGTACCCCCGGTGACGTACCCAGATTTGGCTGGAATGGCCCTGGGCTGGGCTGGCCAGAACTGATTTTGCCCAGGCGCGAGCGCGGCGCGGCGCGCAAAAAAGTTTCCGTTTTGACCGGGAATCGATTTGGGTGGAATCGGCATGCTGAAAAACGTAGGGAAAGATGGGTTTGAAATTCTGGGTCAAACTGGGGTACCCCCGGTGACATACCCAGATTTGGCTGAAATGGCCCTGGGCTGGGCTGGCCAGAACTGATTTTGCCCAGGCGCGCGCGCGGCGCGGCGCGCAAAAAAGTTTCCGTTTTGACCGGGAATCGATTTGGGTGGAATCGGCAGGCTGAAAAACGTAGGGAAAGATGGGTTTGAAATTCTGGGTCAAACTGGGGTACCCCCGGTGACATACCCAGATTTGGCTGGAATGGCCCTGGGCTGGGCTGGCCAGAACTGATTTTGCCCAGGCGCGCGCGCGGCGCGGCGCGCAAAAAAGTTTCCGTTTTGACCGGGAATCGATTTGGGTGGAATCGGCATGCTGAAAAACGTAGGGAAAGATGGGTTTGAAATTCTGGGTCAAACTGGGGTACCCCCGGTGACATACCCAGATTTGGCTGGAATGGCCCTGGGCTGCGCTGGCCAGAACTGATTTTGCCCAGGCGCGCGCGCGGCGCGGCGCGCAAAAAAGTTTCCGTTTTGACCGGGAAACGATTTGGGTGGAATCGGCATGCTGAAAAGCGTAGGGAAAGATGGGTTTGAAACTCTGGGTCAAACTGGGGTACCCCCGGTGACATACCCAGATTTGGCTGGAATGGCCCTGGGCTGGGCTGGCCAGAACTGATTTTGCCCAGGCGCGCGCGCGGCGCGGCGCGCAAAAAAGTTTCCGTTTTGACCGGGAATCGATTTGGGTGGAATCGGCATGCTGAAAAACGTAGGGAAAGATGGGTTTGAAATTCTGGGTCAAACTGGGGTACCCCCGGTGACATACCAAGATTTGGCTGAAATGGCCTTAGGCTGGGCTGGCCAGAACTGATTTTGCCCAGGCGCGCGCGCGGCGCGGCACGCAAAAATGTTTCCGTTTTGACCGGGAATCGATTTGGGTGGAATCGGCATGCTGAAAAACGTAGGGAAAGATGGGTTTGAAATTCTGGGTCAAACTGGGGTACCCCCGGTGACATACCCAGATTTGGCTGGAATGGCCCTAGGCTGGGCTGGCCAGAACTGATTTTGCCCGGGCGCGCGTGCGGCGCGGCGCGCAAAAAAGTTTCCGTTTTGACCGGGAATCGATTTGGGTGGAATCGGCATGCTGAAAAACGTAGGGAAAGATGGGTTTGAAATTCTGGGTCAAACTGGGGTACCCCCGGTGACATACCCAGATTTGGCTGGAATGGCCCTGGGCTGGGCTGGCCAGAACTGATTTTGCCCAGGCGCGCGCGCGGCGCGGCGCGCAAAAAAGTTTCCGTTTTGACCGGGAATCGATTTGGCCAGAATCGGCAGGCTGAAAAACGTAGGGAAAGATGGGTTTGAAATTCTGGGTCAAACTGGGGTACCCCCGGTGACATACCCAGATTTGGCTGGAATGGCCCTAGGCTGGGCTGGCCAGAACTGATTTTGCCCAGGCGCGCGCGCGGCGCGGCGCGCAAAAAAGTTTCCGTTTTGACCGGTAATCGATTTGGGTGGAATCGGCATGCTGAAAAACGTAGGGAAAAATGGGTTTGAAATTCTGGGTCAAACTGGGGTACCCCCGGTGACATACCCAGATTTGGCTGGAATGGCCCTAGGCTGGGCTGCCCAGAACTGATTTTGCCCAGGCGCGCGCGCGGCGCGGCGCGCAAAAAAGTTTCCGTTTTGACCGGGAATCGATTTGGGTGGAATCGGCATGCTGAAAAACGTAGGGAAAGATGGGTTTGAAATTCTGAGTCAAACTGGGGTACCCCCGGTGACATACCCAGATTTGGCTGGAATGGCCCTAGGCTGGGCTGGCCAGAACTGATTTTGCCCAGGCGCGCGCGCGGCGCGGCGCGCAAAAAAGTTTCCGTTTTGACCGGGAATCCATTTGGGTGGAATCGGCATGCTGAAAAACGTAGGGAAAGATGGGTTTGAAATTCTGGGTCAAACTGGGGTACCCCCGGTGACATACCCAGGTTTGGCTGGAATGGCCCTGGGCTGGGCTGGCGAGAACTGATTTTGCCCAGGCGCGCGCGCGGCGCGGCGCGCAAAAAAGTTTCCGTTTTGACCGGGAATCAATTTGGCCGGAATCGGCATGCTGAAAAACGTAGCGAAAGATGGGTTTGAAATTCTGGGTCAAACTGGGGTACCCCCGGTGACATACCCAGGTTTGGCTGGAATGGCCCTAGGCTGGGCTGGCCAGAACTGATTTTGCCCAGGCGCGCGCGCGGCGCGGCGCGCAAAAAAGTTTCCGTTTTGACCGGGAATCGATTTGGGTGGAATCGGCATGCTGAAAAACGTAGGGAAAGATGGGTTTGAAATTCTGGGTCAAACTGGGGTACCCCCGGTGACATACCCAGATTTGGCTGGAATGGCCCTGGGCTGGACTGGCCAGAACTGATTTTGCCCAGGCGCGCGCACGGCGCGGCGCGCAAAAAAGTTTCCGTCTTGACCGGGAATCAATTTGGCCGGAATCGGCATGCTGAAAAACGTAGGGAAAGATGGGTTTGAAATTCTGGGTCAAACTGGGGTACCCCCGGTGACATACCCAGATTTGGCTGGCATGGCCCTAGGCTGGGCTGGCCAGAACTGATTTTGCCCAGGCACGCGCGCGGCGCGGCGCGCAAAAAAGTTTCCGTTTTGACCGGGAATCGATTTGGGTGGAATCGGCATGCTGAAAAACGTAGGGAAAGATGGGTTTGAAATTCTGGGTCAAACTGGGGTACCCCCGGTGACATACCCAGATTTGGCTGGAATGGCCCTAGGCTGGGCTGCCCAGAACTGATTTTGCCCAGGCGCGCGCGCGGCGCGGCGCGCAAAAAAGTTTCCGTTTTGGCCGGGAATCGATTTGGGTGGAATCGGCATGCTGAAAAACGTAGGGAAAGATGGGTTTGAAATTCTGGGTCAAACTGGGGTACCCCCGGTGACATACCCAGGTTTGGCTGGAATGGCCCTGGGCTGGGCTGGCGAGAAGTGATTTTGCCCAGGCGCGCGCGCGGCGCGGCACGCAAAAAAGTTTCCGTTTTGACCGAGAATCGATTTGGGTGGGATCGGCATGCTAAAAAACGTAGGGAAAGATGGGTTTGAAATTCTGGGTCAAACTGGGGTACCCCCGGTGACATACCCAGATTTGGCTGGAATGGCCCTAGGCTGGGCTGGCCAGAACTGATTTTGCCCGGGCGCGCGCGCGGCGCGGCGCGCAAAAAAGTTTCCGTTTTGACCGGGAATCGATTTGGGTGAAATCGGCATGCTGAAAAACGTAGGGAAAGATGGGTTTGAAATTCTGGGTCAAACTGGGGTACCCCCGGTGACATGCCCAGATTTGGCTGGAATGGCCCTGGGCTGGGCTGGCCAGAACTGATTTTGCCCAGGCGCGCGCGCGGCGCGGCACGCAAAAAAGTTTCCGTTTTGACCGGGAATCGATTTGGGTGGAATCGGCATGCTGAAAAACGTAGGGAAAGATGGGTTTGAAATTCTGGGTCAAACTGGGGTACCCCCGGTGACATACCCAGATTTGGCTGGAATGGCCCTAGGCTGGGCTGGCCAGAACTGATTTTGCCCAGGCGCGCGCGCGGCGCGGTGCGCAAAAAAGTTTCCGTTTTGACCGGGAATCGATTTGGGTGGAATCGGCATGCTGAAGAACGTAGGGAAAGATGGGTTTGAAATTCTGGGTCAAACTGGGGTACCCCCGGTGACATGCCCAGATTTGGCTGGAATGGCCCTGGGCTGGGCTGGCCAGAACTGATTTTGCCCAGGCGCGCGCGCGGCGCGGCGCGCAAAAAAGTTTCCGTTTTGACCGGGAATCGATTTGGGTGGAATCGGCATGCTGAAAAACGTAGGGAAAGATGGGTTTGAAATTCTGGGTCAAACTGGGGTACCCCGGGTGACATACCCAGATTTGGCTGGAATGGCCCTAGGCTGGGCTGGCCAGAACTGATTTTGCCCAGGCGCGCGCGCGGCGCGGCGCGCAAAAAAGTTTCCGTTTTGACCGGGAATCGATTTGGGTGGAATCGGCATGCTGAAAAACGTAGGGAAAGATGGGTTTGAAATTCTGGGTCAAACTGGGGTACCCCCGGTGACATACCCAGATTTGGCTGGAATGGCCCTAGGCTGGGCTGGCCAGAACTGATTTTGCCCAGGCGCGCGCGCGGCGCGGCGCGCAAAAAAGTTTCGGTTTTGACCGGGAATCGATTTGGGTGGAATCGGCATGCTGAAGAACGTAGGGAAAGATGGGTTTGAAATTCTGGGTCAAACTGGGGTACCCCCGGTGACATACCCAGATTTGGCTGGAATGGCCCTGGGCTGGGCTGGCCAGAACTGATTTTGCCCAGAAGCGCGTGCGGCGCGGCGCGCAAAAAAGTTTCTGTTTTGACCGGGAATCGATTTGGGTGGAATCCGCATGCTGAAAAGCGTAGGGAAAGATGGGTTTGAAATTCTGGGTCAAACTGGGGTACCCCCGGTGACATACCCAGATTTGGCTGGAATGGCCCTAGGCTGGGCTGGCCAGAACTGATTTTGCCCAGGCGCGCGCGCGGCGCGGCGCGCAAAAAAGTTTCCGTTTTGACCGGGAATCGATTTGGGTGGAATCGGCATGCTGAAAAACAGTAGGGAAAGATGGGTTTGAAATTCTGGGTCAAAATGGGGTACCCCCGGTGACATACCCAGATTTGGCTGGAATGGCCCTAGGCTGGGCTGGCCAGAACTGATTTTGCCCAGGCGCGCGCGCGGCGCGGCGGGCAAAAAAGTTTCCGTTTTGACCGGGAATCGATTTGGGTGGAATCGGCATGCTGAAAAACGTAGGGAAAGATGGGTTTGAAATTCTGGTCCAAACTGGGGTACCCCCGGTGACATACCCAGATTTGGCTGGAATGGCCCTAGGCTGGGCTGGCCAGAACTGATTTTGCCCAGGCGCGCGCGCGGCGCGGCGCGCAAAAAAGTTTCCGTTTTGACCGGGAATCGATTTGGGTGCAATTGGCATGCTGAAAAACGTAGGGAAAGATGGGTTTGAAATTCTGGGTCAAACTGGGGTAACCCCGGTGACATACCCAGATTTGGCTGGAATGGCCCTGGGCTGGGCTGGCCAGAACTGATTTTACCCAGGCGCGCGCGCGGCGCGGCGCGCAAAAAAGTTTCCGTTTTGACCGGGAATCGATTTGGGTGGAATCGGCATGCTGAAAAACGTAGGGAAAGATGGGTTTGAAATTCTGGTCCAAACTGGGGTACCCCCGGTGACATACCCAGATTTGGCTGGAATGGCCCTAGGCTGGGCTGGCCAGAACTGATTTTGCCCAGGCGCGCGCGCGGCGCGGCGCGCAAAAAAGTTTCCGTTTTGACCGGGAATCGATTTGGGTGGAATCGGCATGCTGAAAAACGTAGGGAAAGATGGGTTTGAAATTCTGGGTCAAACTGGGGTACCCCCGGTGACATACCCAGATTTGGCTGGAATGGCCCTAGGCTGGGCTGGCCAGAACTGATTTTGCCCAGGCGCGCGCGCGGCGCGGCGCGCAAAAAAGTTTCCGTTTTGACCGGGAATCGATTTGGGTGGAATCGGCATGCTGAAAAACGTAGGGAAAGATGGGTTTGAAATTCTGGGTCAAACTGGGGTACCCCCGGTGACATACCCAGATTTGGCTGGAATGGCCCTGGGCTGGGCTGGCCAGAACTGATTTTGCCCAGGCGCGCGCGCGGCGCGGCGCGCAAAAAAGTTTCCGTTTTGACCGGGAATCGATTTGGGTGGAATCGGCATGCTGAAAAATGTAGGGAAAGATGGGTTTGAAATTCTGGGTCAAACTGGGGTACCCCCGGTGACATACCCAGGTTTGGCTGGAATGGCCCTAGGCTGGGCTGGCCAGAACTGATTTTGCCCAGGCGCGCGCGCGGCGCGGCGCGCAAAAAAGTTTCCGTTGGGACCGGGAATCGATTTGGGTGGAATCGGCATGCTGAAAAACGTAGGGAAAGATGGGTTTGAAATTCTGGGTCAAACTGGGGTACCCCCGGTGATATACCCAGATTTGGCTGGAATGGCCCTGGGCTGGGCTGGCCAGAACTGATTTTGCCCGGGCGCGAGCGCGGCGCGGCGCGCAAAAAAGTTTCCGTTTTGACCGGGAATCGATTTGGGTGGAATCGGCATGCTGAAAAACGTAGGGAAAGATGGGTTTGAAATTCTGGGTCAAACTGGGGTACCCCTGGTGACATACCCAGATTTGGCTGGAATGGCCCTAGGCTGGGCTGGCCAGAACTGATTTTGCCCAGGCGCGCGCGCAGCGCGGCGCGCAACAAAGTTTCGGTTTTGACCGGGAATCCATTTTGGTGGAATCGGCATGCTGAAAAACGTAGGGAAAGATGGGTTTGAAATTCTGGGTCAAACTGGGGTACCCCCGGTGACATACCCAGATTTGGCTGGAATGGCCCTAGGCTGGGCTGGCCAGAACTGATTTTGCCCAGGCGCGTGCGCGGCGCGGCGCGCAAAAAAGTTTCCGTTTTGACCGGGAATCGATTTGGGTGGAATCGGCATGCTGAAAAACGTAGGGAAAGATGGGTTTGAAATTCTGGTCCAAACTGGGGTACCCCCGGTGACATACCCAGATTTGGCTGGAATGGCCCTAGGCTGGGCTGGCCAGAACTGATTTTGCCCAGGCGCGCGCGCGGCGCGGCGCGCAAAAAAGTTTCCGTTTTGACCGGGAATCGATTTGGGTGGAATCGGCATGCTGAAAAACGTAGGGAAAGATGGGTTTGAAATTCTGGGTCAAACTGGGGTACCCCCGGTGACATACCCAGATTTGGCTGGAATGGCCCTAGGCTGGGCTGGCCAGAACTGATTTTGCCCAGGCGCGCGCGCGGCGCGGCGCGCAAAAAATTTTCCGTTTTGACCGGGAATCGATTTGGGTGGAATCGGCATGCTGAAAAACGTAGGGAAAGATGGGTTTGAAATTCTGGGTCAAACTGGGGTACCCCGGGTGACATACCCAGATTTGGCTGGAATGGCCCTAGGCTGGGCTGGCCAGAACTGATTTTGCCCAGGCGCGCACGCGGCGCGGCGCGCAAAAAAGTTTCCGTTTTGACCGGGAATCGATTTGGGTGGAATCGGCATGCTGAAAAACGTAGGGAAAGATGGGTTTGAAATTCTAGTCCAAACTGGGGTACCCCCGGTGACATACCCAGATTTGGCTGGAATGGCCCTAGGCTGGGCTGGCCAGAACTGATTTTGCCCAGGCGCGCGCGCGGCGCGGCGCGCAAAAAAGTTTCCGTTTTGACCGGGAATCGATTTGGGTGGAATCGGCATGCTGAAAAACGTAGGGAAAGATGGGTTTGAAATTCTGGGTCAAACTGGGGTACCCCCGGTGACATACCCAGATTTGGCTGGAATGGCCCTAGGCTGGGCTGGCCAGAACTGATTTTGCCCAGGCGCGCGCGCGGCGCGGCGCGCAAAAAAGTTTCCGTTTTGACCGGGAATCGATTTGGGTGGAATCGGCATGCTGAAAAACGTAGGGAAAGATGGGTTTGAAATTCTGGGTCAAACTGGGGTACCCCCGGTGACATACCCAGATTTGGCTGGAATGGCCCTAGGCTGGGCTGGCCAGAACTGATTTTGCCCAGGCGCGCACGCGGCGCGGCGCGCAAAAAAGTTTCCGTTTTGACCGGGAATCGATTTGGGTGGATTCGGCATGCTGAAAAACGTAGGGAAAGATGGGTTTGAAATTCTGGGTCAAAATGGGGTACCCCCGGTGACATACCCAGATTTGGCTGAAATGGCCCTGGGCTGGGCTGGCCAGAACTGATTTTGCCCAGGCGCGCGCGCGGCGCGGCGCGCAAAAAAGTTTCCGTTTTGACCGGGAATCGATTTGGGTGGAATCGGCATGCTGAAAAACGTAGGGAAAGATGGGTTTGAAATTCTGGTCCAAACTGGGGTACCCCCGGTGACATACCCAGATTTGGCTGGAATGGCCCTAGGCTGGGCTGGCCAGAACTGATTTTGCCCAGGCGCGCGCGCGGCGCGGCGCGCAAAAAAGTTTCCGTTTTGACCGGGAATCGATTTGGGTGGAATCGGCATGCTGAAAAACGTAGGGAAAGATGGGTTTGAAATTCTGGGTCAAACTGGGGTACCCCCGGTGACATACCCAGATTTGGCTGGAATGGCCCTAGGCTGGGCTGGCCAGAACTGATTTTGCCCAGGCGCGCGCGCGGCGCGGCGCGCAAAAAAGTTTCCGTTTTGACCGGGAATCGATTTGGGTGGAATCGGCATGCTGAAAAACGTAGGGAAAGATGGGTTTGAAATTCTGGGTCGAACTGGGGTACCCCTGGTGACATACCCAGATTTGGCTGGAATGGCCCTAGGCTGGGCTGCCCAGAACTGATTTTGCCCAGGCGCGCGCGCGGCGCGGCGCGCAAAAAAGTTTCCGTTTTGACCGGGAATCGATTTGGGTGGAATCGGCATGCTGAAAAACGTAGGGAAAGATGGGTTTGAAATTCTGGGTCAAACTGGGGTACCCCCGGTGACATACCCAGATTTGGCTGGAATGGCCCTGGGCTGGGCTGGCCAGAACTGATTTTGCCCAGGCGCGCGCGCGGCGCGGCGCGCAAAAAAGTTTCCGTTTTGACCGGGAATCGATTTGGGTGGAATCGGCATGCTGAAAAATGTAGGGAAAGATGGGTTTGAAATTCTGGGTCAAACTGGGGTACCCCCGGTGACATACCCAGGTTTGGCTGGAATGGCCCTAGGCTGGGCTGGCCAGAACTGATTTTGCCCAGGCGCGCGCGCGGCGCGGCGCGCAAAAAAGTTTCCGTTGGGACCGGGAATCGATTTGGGTGGAATCGGCATGCTGAAAAACGTAGGGAAAGATGGGTTTGAAATTCTGGGTCAAACTGGGGTACCCCCGGTGATATACCCAGATTTGGCTGGAATGGCCCTGGGCTGGGCTGGCCAGAACTGATTTTGCCCGGGCGCGAGCGCGGCGCGGCGCGCAAAAAAGTTTCCGTTTTGACCGGGAATCGATTTGGGTGGAATCGGCATGCTGAAAAACGTAGGGAAAGATGGGTTTGAAATTCTGGGTCAAACTGGGGTACCCCTGGTGACATACCCAGATTTGGCTGGAATGGCCCTAGGCTGGGCTGGCCAGAACTGATTTTGCCCAGGCGCGCGCGCGGCGCGGCGCGCAAAAAATTTTCCGTTTTGACCGGGAATCGATTTGGGTGGAATCGGCATGCTGAAAAACGTAGGGAAAGATGGGTTTGAAATTCTGGGTCAAACTGGGGTACCCCGGGTGACATACCCAGATTTGGCTGGAATGGCCCTAGGCTGGGCTGGCCAGAACTGATTTTGCCCAGGCGCGCACGCGGCGCGGCGCGCAAAAAAGTTTCCGTTTTGACCGGGAATCGATTTGGGTGGAATCGGCATGCTGAAAAACGTAGGGAAAGATGGGTTTGAAATTCTAGTCCAAACTGGGGTACCCCCGGTGACATACCCAGATTTGGCTGGAATGGCCCTAGGCTGGGCTGGCCAGAACTGATTTTGCCCAGGCGCGCGCGCGGCGCGGCGCGCAAAAAAGTTTCCGTTTTGACCGGGAATCGATTTGGGTGGAATCGGCATGCTGAAAAACGTAGGGAAAGATGGGTTTGAAATTCTGGGTCAAACTGGGGTACCCCCGGTGACATACCCAGATTTGGCTGGAATGGCCCTAGGCTGGGCTGGCCAGAACTGATTTTGCCCAGGCGCGCGCGCGGCGCGGCGCGCAAAAAAGTTTCCGTTTTGACCGGGAATCGATTTGGGTGGAATCGGCATGCTGAAAAACGTAGGGAAAGATGGGTTTGAAATTCTGGTCCAAACTGGGGTACCCCCGGTGACATACCCAGATTTGGCTGGAATGGCCCTGGGCTGGGCTGGCCAGAACTGATTTTGCCCAGGCGCGCACGCGGCGCGGCGCGCAAAAAAGTTTCCGTTTTGACCGGGAATCGATTTGGGTGGATTCGGCATGCTGAAAAACGTAGGGAAAGATGGGTTTGAAATTCTGGGTCAAAATGGGGTACCCCCGGTGACATACCCAGATTTGGCTGAAATGGCCCTGGGCTGGGCTGGCCAGAACTGATTTTGCCCAGGCGCGCGCGCGGCGCGGCGCGCAAAAAAGTTTCCGTTTTGACCGGGAATCGATTTGGGTGGAATCGGCATGCTGAAAAACGTAGGGAAAGATGGGTTTGAAATTCTGGTCCAAACTGGGGTACCCCCGGTGACATACCCAGATTTGGCTGGAATGGCCCTAGGCTGGGCTGGCCAGAACTGATTTTGCCCAGGCGCGCGCGCGGCGCGGCGCGCAAAAAAGTTTCCGTTTTGACCGGGAATCGATTTGGGTGGAATCGGCATGCTGAAAAACGTAGGGAAAGATGGGTTTGAAATTCTGGGTCAAACTGGGGTACCCCCGGTGACATACCCAGATTTGGCTGGAATGGCCCTAGGCTGGGCTGGCCAGAACTGATTTTGCCCAGGCGCGCGCGCGGCGCGGCGCGCAAAAAAGTTTCCGTTTTGACCGGGAATCGATTTGGGTGGAATCGGCATGCTGAAAAACGTAGGGAAAGATGGGTTTGAAATTCTGGGTCGAACTGGGGTACCCCTGGTGACATACCCAGATTTGGCTGGAATGGCCCTAGGCTGGGCTGCCCAGAACTGATTTTGCCCAGGCGCGCGCGCGGCGCGGCGCGCAAAAAAGTTTCCGTTTTGACCGGGAATCGATTTGGGTGGAATCGGCATGCTGAAAAACGTAGGGAAAGATGGGTTTGAAATTCTGGGTCAAACTGGGGTACCCCCGGTGACATACCCAGATTTGGCTGGAATGGCCCTGGGCTGGGCTGGCCAGAACTGATTTTGCCCAGGCGCGCGCGCGGCGCGGCGCGCAAAAAAGTTTCCGTTTTGACCGGGAATCGATTTGGGTGGAATCGGCATGCTGAAAAATGTAGGGAAAGATGGGTTTGAAATTCTGGGTCAAACTGGGGTACCCCCGGTGACATACCCAGGTTTGGCTGGAATGGCCCTAGGCTGGGCTGGCCAGAACTGATTTTGCCCAGGCGCGCGCGCGGCGCGGCGCGCAAAAAAGTTTCCGTTGGGACCGGGAATCGATTTGGGTGGAATCGGCATGCTGAAAAACGTAGGGAAAGATGGGTTTGAAATTCTGGGTCAAACTGGGGTACCCCCGGTGATATACCCAGATTTGGCTGGAATGGCCCTGGGCTGGGCTGGCCAGAACTGATTTTGCCCGGGCGCGAGCGCGGCGCGGCGCGCAAAAAAGTTTCCGTTTTGACCGGGAATCGATTTGGGTGGAATCGGCATGCTGAAAAACGTAGGGAAAGATGGGTTTGAAATTCTGGGTCAAACTGGGGTACCCCTGGTGACATACCCAGATTTGGCTGGAATGGCCCTAGGCTGGGCTGGCCAGAACTGATTTTGCCCAGGCGCGCGCGCAGCGCGGCGCGCAACAAAGTTTCGGTTTTGACCGGGAATCCATTTTGGTGGAATCGGCATGCTGAAAAACGTAGGGAAAGATGGGTTTGAAATTCTGGGTCAAACTGGGGTACCCCCGGTGACATACCCAGATTTGGCTGGAATGGCCCTAGGCTGGGCTGGCCAGAACTGATTTTGCCCAGGCGCGTGCGCGGCGCGGCGCGCAAAAAAGTTTCCGTTTTGACCGGGAATCGATTTGGGTGGAATCGGCATGCTGAAAAACGTAGGGAAAGATGGGTTTGAAATTCTGGGTCAAACTGGGGTACCCCCGGTGACATACCCAGATTTGGCTGGAATGGCCCTGGGCTGGGCTGGCCAGAACTGATTTTGCCCAGGCGCGCGCGCGGCGCGGCACGCAAAAAAGTTTCCGTTTTCACCGGGAATCGATTTGGGTGGAATCGGCATGCTGAAAAACGTAGGGAAAGATGGGTTTGAAATTCTGGGTCAAACTGGGGTACCCCCGGTGACATACCCAGATTTGGCTGGAATGGCCCTAGGCTGGGCTGGCCAGAACTGATTTTGCCCAGGCGCGCGCGCGGCGCGGCGCGCAAAAAAGTTTCCGTTTTGACCGGGAATCGATTTGGGTGGAATCGGCATGCTGAAAAACGTAGGGAAAGATGGGTTTGAAATTCTGGGTCAAACTGGGGTACCCCCGGTGACATACCCAGATTTGGCTGGAATGGCCCTAGGCTGGGCTGGCCAGAACTGATTTTGCCCAGGCGCGCGCGCGGCGCGGCGCGCAAAAAATTTTCCGTTTTGACCGGGAATCGATTTGGGTGGAATCGGCATGCTGAAAAACGTAGGGAAAGATGGGTTTGAAATTCTGGGTCAAACTGGGGTACCCCGGGTGACATACCCAGATTTGGCTGGAATGGCCCTAGGCTGGGCTGGCCAGAACTGATTTTGCCCAGGCGCGCACGCGGCGCGGCGCGCAAAAAAGTTTCCGTTTTGACCGGGAATCGATTTGGGTGGAATCGGCATGCTGAAAAACGTAGGGAAAGATGGGTTTGAAATTCTAGTCCAAACTGGGGTACCCCCGGTGACATACCCAGATTTGGCTGGAATGGCCCTAGGCTGGGCTGGCCAGAACTGATTTTGCCCAGGCGCGCGCGCGGCGCGGCGCGCAAAAAAGTTTCCGTTTTGACCGGGAATCGATTTGGGTGGAATCGGCATGCTGAAAAACGTAGGGAAAGATGGGTTTGAAATTCTGGGTCAAACTGGGGTACCCCCGGTGACATACCCAGATTTGGCTGGAATGGCCCTAGGCTGGGCTGGCCAGAACTGATTTTGCCCAGGCGCGCGCGCGGCGCGGCGCGCAAAAAAGTTTCCGTTTTGACCGGGAATCGATTTGGGTGGAATCGGCATGCTGAAAAACGTAGGGAAAGATGGGTTTGAAATTCTGGTCCAAACTGGGGTACCCCCGGTGACATACCCAGATTTGGCTGGAATGGCCCTAGGCTGGGCTGGCCAGAACTGATTTTGCCCAGGCGCGCACGCGGCGCGGCGCGCAAAAAAGTTTCCGTTTTGACCGGGAATCGATTTGGGTGGATTCGGCATGCTGAAAAACGTAGGGAAAGATGGGTTTGAAATTCTGGGTCAAAATGGGGTACCCCCGGTGACATACCCAGATTTGGCTGAAATGGCCCTGGGCTGGGCTGGCCAGAACTGATTTTGCCCAGGCGCGCGCGCGGCGCGGCGCGCAAAAAAGTTTCCGTTTTGACCGGGAATCGATTTGGGTGGAATCGGCATGCTGAAAAACGTAGGGAAAGATGGGTTTGAAATTCTAGTCCAAACTGGGGTACCCCCGGTGACATACCCAGATTTGGCTGGAATGGCCCTAGGCTGGGCTGGCCAGAACTGATTTTGCCCAGGCGCGCGCGCGGCGCGGCGCGCAAAAAAGTTTCCGTTTTGACCGGGAATCGATTTGGGTGGAATCGGCATGCTGAAAAACGTAGGGAAAGATGGGTTTGAAATTCTGGGTCAAACTGGGGTACCCCCGGTGACATACCCAGATTTGGCTGGAATGGCCCTAGGCTGGGCTGGCCAGAACTGATTTTGCCCAGGCGCGCGCGCGGCGCGGCGCGCAAAAAAGTTTCCGTTTTGACCGGGAATCGATTTGGGTGGAATTGGCATGCTGAAAACCGTAGGGAAAGATGGGTTTGAAATTCTGGGTCAAACTGGGGTACCCCCGGTGACATACCCAGATTTGGCTGGAATGGCCCTGGGCTGGGCTGGCCAGAACTGATTTTGCCCAGGCGCGCGCGCGGCGCGGCGCGCAAAAGAGTTTCCGTTTTGACCGGGAATCGATTTGGCCGGAATCGGCATGCTGAAAAACGTAGGGAAAGATGGGTTTGAAATTCTGGTCCAAACTGGGGTACCCCCGGTGACATACCCAGATTTGGCTGGAATGGCCCTAGGCTGGGCTGGCCATAACTGATTTTGCCCAGGCGCGCGCGCGGCGCGGCGCGCAAAAAAGTTTCCGTTTTGACCGGGAGTCGATTTGGGTGGAATTGGCATGCTGGAAAACGTAGGGAAAGATGGGTTTGAAATTCTGGGTCAAACTGGGGTACCCCCGGTGACATACCCAGATTTGGCTGGAATGGCCCTAGGCTGGGCTGGCCTGAACTGATTTTGCCCACGCGCGTGCGCGGCGCGGCGCGCAAAAAAGTTTCTGTTTTGACCGGGAATCGATTTGGGTGGAATCGGCATGCTGAAAAACGTAGGGAAAGATGGGTTTGAAATTCTGGGTCAAACTGGGGTACCCCCGGTGACATACCCAGGTTTGGCTGGCATGGCCCTGGGCTGGGCTGGCCAGAACTGATTTTGCCCAGGCGCGCGCACGGCGCGGCGCGCAAAAAAGTTTCCGTTTTGACCGGGAATCGATTTGGGTGGAATCGGCATGCTGAAAAACGTAGGGAAAGATGGGTTTGAAATTCTGGGTCAAACTGGGGTACCCCTGGTGACATACCCAGGTTCGGCTGGAATGGCCCTAGGCTGGGCTGGCCAGAACTGATTTTGCCCACGCGCGTGCGCGGCGCGGCGCGCAAAAAAGTTTCTGTTTTGACCGGGAATCGATTTGGGTGGAATCGGCATGCTGAAAAACGTAGGGAAAGATGGGTTTGAAATTCTGGGTCAAACTGGGGTACCCCCGGTGACATACCCAGGTTTGGCTGGCATGGCCCTGGGCTGGGCTGGCCAGAACTGATTTTGCCCAGGCGCGCGCACGGCGCGGCGCGCAAAAAAGTTTCCGTTTTGACCGGGAATCGATTTGGGTGGAATCGGCATGCTGAAAAACGTAGGGAAAGATGGGTTTGAAATTCTGGGTCAAACTGGGGTACCCCCGGTGACATACCCAGATTTGGCTGGAATGGCCCTGGGCTGGGCTGGCCAGAACTGATTTTGCCCAGGCGCGCGCGCGGCGCGGCGCGCAAAAAAGTTTCCGTTTTGACCGGGAATCGATTTGGGTGGAATCGGCATGCTGAAAAACGTAGGGAAAGATGGGTTTGAAATTCTGGGTCAAACCGGGGTACCCCCGTTGACATACCCAGATTTGGCTGAAATGGCCCTGGGCTGGGCTGGCCAGAACTGATTTTGCCCAGGCGCGCGCGCGGCGCGGCGCGCAAAAAAGTTTCCATTTTGACCGGGAATCGATTTGGGTGGAATCGGCATGCTGAAAAACGTAGGGAAAGATGGGTTTGAAATTCTGGGTCAAACTGGGGTACCCCCGGTGACATACCCAGATTTGGCTGGAATGGCCCTAGGCTGGGCTGGCCAGAACTGATTTTGCCCAGGCGCGCGCGCGGCGCGGCGCGCAAAAAAGTTTCCGTTTTGACCGGGAATCGATTTGGGTGGAATCGGCATGCTGAAAAGCGTAGGGAAAGATGGGTTTGAAATTCTGGGTCAAACTGGGGTACCCCCGGTGACATACCCAGATTTGGCTGGAATGGCCCTAGGCTGGGCTGGCCAGAACTGATTTAGCCCAGGCGCGAGCGCGGCGCGGCGCGCAAAAAAGTTTCCGTTTTGACCGGGAATCGATTTGGGTGGAATCGGCATGCTGAAAAACGTAGGGAAAGATGGGTTTGAAATTCTGGGTCAAACTGGGGTACCCCCGGTGACATACCCAGGTTTGGCTGGAATGGCCCTGGGCTGGGCTGGCCAGAACTGATTTTGCCCAGGCGCGCGCGCGGCGCGCCGCGCAAAAAAGTTTCCGTTTTGACCGGGAATCGATTTGGGTGGAATCGGCATGCTGAAAAACGTAGGGAAAGATGGGTTTGAAATTCTGGGTCAAACTGGGGTACCCCCGGTGACATACCCAGGTTTGGCTGGAATGGCCCTGGGCTGGGCTGGCCAGAACTGATTTTGCCCAGGCGCGCGCGCGGCGCGCCGCGCAAAAAAGTTTCCGTTTTGACCGGGAATCGATTTGGGTGGAATCGGCATGCTGAAAAACGTAGGGAAAGATGGGTTTGAAATTCTGGGTCAAACTGGGGTACCCCCGGTGACATACCCAGGTTTGGCTGGAACGGCCCTAGGCTGGGCTGGCCAGAACTGATTTTGCCCATGCGCGCGCGCGGCGCGGCGCGCAAAAAAGTTTCCGTTTTGACCGGGAATCGATTTGGGTGGAATCGGCATGCTGAAAAACGTAGGGAAAGATGGGTTTGAAATTCTGGGTCAAACTGGGGTACCCCCGGTGACATACCCAGATTTGGCTGGAATGGCCCTGGGCTGGGCTGGCCAGAACTGATTTTGCCCAGGCGCGAGCGCGGGGCGGCGCGCAAAAAAGTTTCCGTTTTGACCGGGAATCGATTTGGGTGGAATCGGCATGCTGAAAAACGTAGGGAAAGACGGGTTTGAAATTCTGGGTCAAACTGGGGTACCCCTGGTGAAATACCCAGATTTGGCTGAAATGGCCCTAGGCTGGGCTGGCCAGAACTGATTTAGCCCAGGCGCGCGCGCGGCGCGGCGCGCAAAAAAGTTTCCGTTTTGACCGGGAATCGATTTGGGTGGAATCGGCATGCTGAAAAACGTAGGGAAAGATGGGTTTGAAATTCTGGGTCAAACTGGGGTACCCCCGGTGACATACCCAGATTTGGCTGAAATGGCCCTGGGCTGGGCTGGCCAGAACTGATTTTGCCCAGGCGCGCGCGGGGCGCGGCGCGCAAAAAAGTTTCCGTTTTCACCGGGAATCGATTTGGGTGGAATCGGCATGCTGAAAAACGTAGGGAAAGATGGGTTTGAAATTCTGGGTCAAACTGGGGTACCCCCGGTGACATACCCAGATTTGGCTGGAATGGCCCTAGGCTGGGCTGGCCAGAACTGATTTTGCCCAGGCGCGCGCGCGGCGCGGCGCGCAAAAAAGTTTCCGTTTTGACCGGGAATCGATTTGGGTGGAATCGGCATGCTGAAAAACGTAGGGAAAGATGGGTTTGAAATTCTGGGTCAAACTGGGGTACCCCCGGTGACATACCCAGATTTGGCTGGAATGGCCCTAGGCTGGGCTGGCCAGAACTGATTTTGCCCAGGCGCGCGCGCGGCGCGGCGCGCAAAAAAGTTTCCGTTTTGACCGGGAATCGATTTGGGTGGAATTGGCATGCTGAAAAACGTAGGGAAAGATGGGTTTGAAATTCTGGGTCAAACTGGGGTACCCCCGGTGACATACCCAGATTTGGCTGGAATGGCCCTAGGCTGGGCTGGCCAGAACTGATTTTGCCCAGGCGCGCGCACGGCGCGGCGCGCAAAAAAGTTTCCGTTTTGACCGGGAATCGATTTGGGTGGAATCGGCATGCTGAAAAACGTAGGGAAAGATGGGTTTGGAACTCTGGGTCAAACTGGGGTACCCCCGGTGACATACCCAGATTTGGCTGGAATGGCCCTAGGCTGGGCTGGCCAGAACTGATTTTGCCCAGGCGCGCGCGCGGCGCGGCGCGCAAAAAAGTTCCCGTTTTGACCGGGAATCGATTTGGGTGGAATCGGCATGCTGAAAAACGTAGGGAAAGATGGGTTTGAAATTCTGGGTCAAACTGGGGTACCCCCGGTGACATACCCAGATTTGGCTGGAATGGCCCTAGGCTGGGCTGGCCAGAACTGATTTTGCCCAGGCGCGCGCGCGGCGCGGCGCGCAAAAAAGTTTCCGTTTTGACCGGGAATCGATTTGGGTGGAATCGGCATGCTGAAAAACGTAGGGAAAGATGGGTTTGAAATTCTGCTCCAAACTGGGGTACCCCCGGTGACATACCCAGATTTGGCTGGAATGGCCCTAGGCTGGGCTGGCCAGAACTGATTTTGCCCAGGCGCGCGCGCGGCGCGGCGCGCAAAAAAGTTTCCGTTTTGACCGGGAATCGATTTGGGTGGAATTGGCATGCTGAAAAACGTAGGGAAAGATGGGTTTGAAATTCTGGTCCAAACTGGGGTACCCCCGGTGACATACCCAGATTTGGCTGGAATGGCCCTAGGCTGGGCTGGCCAGAACTGATTTTGCCCATGCGCGCGCGCGGCGCGGCGCGCAAAAAAGTTTCCGTTTTGACCGGGAATCGATTTGGGTGGAATTGGCATGCTGAAAAACGTAGGGAAAGATGGGTTTGAAATTCTGGTCCAAACTGGGGTACCCCCGGTGACATACCCAGATTTGGCTGGAATGGCCCTAGGCTGGGCTGGCCAGAACTGATTTTGCCCAGGCGCGCGCGCGGCGCGGCGCGCAAAAAAGTTTCCGTTTTGACCGGGAATCGATTTGGGTGGAATCGGCATGCTGAAAAACGTAGGGAAAGATGGGTTTGAAATTCTGGGTCAAACTGGGGTACCCCCGGTGACATACCCAGATTTGGCTGGAATGGCCCTAGGCTGGGCTGGCCAGAACTGATTTTGCCCAGGCGCGCGCGCGGCGCGGCGCGCAAAAAAGTTTCCGTTTTGACCGGGAATCGATTTGGGTGGAATCGGCATGCTGCAAAACGTAGGGAAAGATGGGTTTGAAATTCTGGGTCAAACTGGGGTACCCCCGGTGACATACCCAGGTTTGGCTGGAATGGCCCTGGGCTGGGCTGGCCAGAACTGATTTTGCCCAGGCGCGCGCGCGGCGCGGCGCGCAAAAAAGTTTCCGTTTTGACCGGGAATCGATTTGGGTGGAATCGGCATGCTGAAAAACGTAGGGAAAGAGGGGTTTGAAATTCTGGGTCAAACTGGGGTACCCCCGGTGACATACCCAGGTTTGGCTGGAATGGCCCTGGGCTGGGCTGGCCAGAACTGATTTTGCCCAGGCGCGCGCGCGGCGCGGCGCGCAAAAAAGTTTCCGTTTTGACCGGGAATCGATTTGGGTGGAATCGGCATGCTGAAAAACGTAGGGAAAGATGGGTTTGAAATTCTGGGTCAAACTGGGGTACCCCCGGTGACATACCCAGATTTGGCTGAAATGGCCCTGGGCTGGGCTGGCCAGAACTGATTTTGCCCAGGCGCGCGCGCGGCGCGGCGCGCAAAAAAGTTTCCGTTTTGACCGGGAATCGATTTGGGTGGAATCGGCATGCTGAAAAACGTAGGGAAAGATGGGTTTGAAATTCTGGGTCAAACTGGGGTACCCCCGGTGACATACCCAGATTTGGCTGGAATGGCCCTAGGCTGGGCTGGCCAGAACTGATTTTGCCCAGGCGCGCGCGCGGCGCGGCGCGCAAAAAAGTTTCCGTTTTGACCGGGAATCGGTTTGGGTGGAATCGGCATGCTGAAAAACGTAGGGAAAGATGGGTTTGAAATTCTGGGTCAAACTGGGGTACCCCCGGTGACATACCCAGATTTGGCTGGAATGGCCCTAGGCTGGGCTGGCCAGAACTGATTTTGCCCAGGCGCGCGCGCGGCGCGGCGCGCAAAAAAGTTTCCGTTTTGACCGGGAATCGATTTGGGTGGAATCGGCATGCTGAAAAACGTAGGGAAAGATGGGTTTGAAACTCTGGGTCAAACTGGGGTACCCCCGGTGACATACCCAGATTTGGCTGGAATGGCCCTGGGCTGGGCTGGCCAGAACTGATTTTGCCCAGGCGCGCGCGCGGCGCGGCGCGCAAAAAAGTTTCCGTTTTGACCGGGAATCGATTTGGGTGGAATCGGCATGCTGAAAAACGTAGGGAAAGATGGGTTTGAAATTCTGGGTCAAACTGGGGTACCCCCGGTGACATACCAAGATTTGGCTGAAATGGCCTTAGGCTGGGCTGGCCAGAACTGATTTTGCCCAGGCGCGCGCGCGGCGCGGCGCACAAAAAAGTTTCCGTTTTGACCGGGAATCGATTTGGGTGGAATCGGCATGCTGAAAAACGTAGGGAAAGATGGGTTTGAAATTCTGGGTCAAACTGGGGTACCCCCGGTGACATACCCAGATTTGGCTGGAATGGCCCTGGGCTGGGCTGGCCAGAACTGATTTTGCCCAGGCGCGCGCGCGGCGCGGCGCGCAAAAAAGTTTCCGTTTTGACCGGGAATTGATTTGGGTGGAATTGGCATGCTGAAAAACGTAGGGAAAGATGGGTTTGAAATTCTGGGTCAAACTGGGGTACCCCCGGTGACATACCCAGATTTGGCTGGAATGGCCCTGGGCTGGGCTGGCCAGAACTGATTTTGCCCAGGCGCGCGCGCGGCGCGGCGCGCAAAAAAGTTTCCGTTTTGACCGGGAATCAATTTGGCCGGAATCGGCATGCTGAAAAACGTAGGGAAAGATGGGTTTGAAATTCTGGGTAAAACTGGGGTACCCCCGGTGACATACCCAGATTTGGCTGGAATGGCCCTAGGCTGGGCTGGCCATAACTGATTTTGCCCAGGCGCGCGCGCGGCGCGGCGCGCAAAAAAGTTTCCGTTTTGACCGGGAATCGATTTGGGTGGAATCGGCATGCTGAAAAACGTAGCAAAAGATGGGTTTGAAATTCTGGGTCAAACTGGGGTACCCCCGGTGACATACCCAGATTTGGCTGGAATGGCCCTAGGCTGGGCTGCCCAGAACTGATTTTGCCCAGGCGCGCGCGCGGCGCGGCGCGCAAAAAAGTTTCCGTTTTGACCGGGAATCGATTTGGGTGGAATCGGCATGCTGAAAAACGTAGGGAAAGATGGGTTTGAAATTCTGGGTCAAACTGGGGTACCCCCGGTGACATACCCAGATTTGGCTGGAATGGCCCTAGGCTGGGCTGGCCAGAACTGATTTTGCCCGGGCGCGCGCGCGGCGCGGCGCGCAAAAAAGTTTCCGTTTTGACCGGGAATCAATTTGGCCGGAATCGGCATGCTGAAAAACGTAGGGAAAGATGGGTTTGAAATTCTGGGTAAAACTGGGGTACCCCCGGTGACATACCCAGATTTGGCTGGAATGGCCCTAGGCTGGGCTGGCCATAACTGATTTTGCCCAGGCGCGCGCGCGGCGCGGCGCGCAAAAAAGTTTCCGTTTTGACCGGGAATCGATTTGGGTGGAATCGGCATGCTGAAAAACGTAGGGAAAGATGGGTTTGAAATTCTGGGTCAAACTGGGGTACCCCCGGTGACATACCCAGATTTGGCTGGAATGGCCCTAGGCTGGGCTGCCCAGAACTGATTTTGCCCAGGCGCGCGCGCGGCGCGGCGCGCAAAAAAGTTTCCGTTTTGACCGGGAATCGATTTGGGTGGAATCGGCATGCTGAAAAACGTAGGGAAAGATGGGTTTGAAATTCTGGGTCAAACTGGGGTACCCCCGGTGACATACCCAGATTTGGCTGGAATGGCCCTAGGCTGGGCTGGCCAGAACTGATTTTGCCCGGGCGCGCGCGCGGCGCGGCGCGCAAAAAAGTTTCCGTTTTGACCGGGAATCCATTTGGGTGGAATCGGCATGCTGAAAAACGTAGGGAAAGATGGGTTTGAAATTCTGGGTCAAACTGGGGTACCCCCGGTGACATACCCAGATTTGGCTGGAATGGCCCTAGGCTGGGCTGGCCAGAACTGATTTTGCCCAGGCGCGCGCGCGGCGCGGCGCGCAAAAGAGTTTCCGTTTTGACCGGGAATCGATTTGGGTGGAATCGGCATGCTGAAAAGCGTAGGGAAAGATGGGTTTGAAATTCTGGGTCAAACTGGGGTACCCCCAGTGACATACCCAGATTTGGCTGGAATGGCCCTGGGCTGGGCTGGCCGGAACTGATTTTGCCCAGGCGCGCGCGCGGCGCGGCACGCAAAAAAGTTTCCGTTTTGACCGGGAATCGATTTGGGTGGAATCAGCATGCTGAAAAACGTAGGGAAAGATGGGTTTGAAATTCTGGGTCAAACTGGGGTACCCCCGGTGACATACCCAGATTTGGCTGGAATGGCCCTGGGCTGGGCTGGCCAGAACTGATTTTGCCCAGGCGCGCGCGCGGCGCGGCGCGCAAAAAAGTTTCCGTTTTGACCGGGAATCCATTTGGGTGGAATCGGCATGCTGAAAAAAGTAGGGAAAAATGGGTTTGAAATTCTGGGTCAAACTGGGGTACCCCCGGTGACATACCCAGATTTGGCTGGAATGGCCCTGGGCTGGGCTGGCCAGAACTGATTTTGCCCAGGCGCGCGCGCGGCGCGGCGCGCAAAAAAGTTTCCGTTTTGACCGGGAATCGATTTGGGTGGAATCGGCATGCTGAAAAACGTAGGGAAAGATGGGTTTGAAATTCTGGGTAAAACTGGGGTACCCCCGGTGACATACCCAGATTTGGCTGGAATGGCCCTAGGCTGGGCTGGCCAGAACTGATTTTGCCCAGGCGCGCGCGCGGCGCGGCGCGCAAAAAAGTTTCCGTTTTGACCGGGAATCGATTTGGGTGGAATTGGCATGCTGAAAAACGTAGGGAAAGATGGGTTTGAAATTCTGGGTCAAACTGGGGTACCCCCGGTGACATACCCAGATTTGGCTGGAATGGCCCTGGGCTGGGCTGGCCAGAACTGATTTTGCCCAGGCGCGCGCGCGGCGCGGCGCGCAAAAAAGTTTCCGTTTTGACCGGGAATCGATTTGGGTGGAATCGGCATGCTGAAAAACATAGGGAAAGATGGGTTTGAAATTCTGGGTCAAACTGGGGTACCCCCGGTGACATACCCAGATTTGGCTGGAATGGCCCTAGGCTGGGCTGGCCAGAACTGATTTTGCCCAGGCGCGCGCGCGGCGCGGCGCGCAAAAAAGTTTCCGTTTTGACCGGGAATCGATTTGGGTGGAATCGGCATGCTGAAAAACGTAGGGAAAGATGGGTTTGAAATTCTGGGTCAAACTGGGGTACCCCCGGTGACATACCCAGATTTGGCTGGAATGGCCCTAGGCTGGGCTGGCCAGAACTGATTTTGCCCAGGCGCGCGCGCGGCGCGGCGCGCAAAAAAGTTTCCGTTTTGACCGGGCATCCATTTGGGTGGAATCGGCATGCTGAAAAACGTAGGGAAAGATGGGTTTGAAATTCTGGGTCAAACTGGGGTACCCCCGGTGACATACCCAGGTTTGGCTGGAATGGCCCTGGGCTGGGCTGGCGAGAACTGATTTTGCCCAGGCGCGCGCGCGGCGCGGCGCGCAAAAAAGTTTCCGTTTTGACCGGGAATCGATTTGGGGGGAATCGGCATGCTAAAAAGCGTACGGAAAGATGGGTTTGAAATTCTGGGTCAAACTGGGGTACCCCCGGTGACATACCCAGATTTGGCTGGAATGGCCCTGGGCTGGGCTGGCCAGAACTGATTTTGCCCAGGCGCGCGCGCGGCGCGGCACGCAAAAAAGTTTCCGTTTTGACCGGGAATCGATTTGGGTGGAATCGGCATGCTGAAAAACATAGGGAAAGATGGGTTTGAAATTCTGGGTCAAACTGGGGTACCCCCGGTGACATACCCAGATTTGGCTGGAATGGCCCTGGGCTGGGCTGGCCAGAACTGATTTTGCCCAGGCGCGCGCGCGGCGCGGCACGCAAAAAAGTTTCCGTTTTGACCGGGAACCGATTTGGGTGGAATCGGCATGCTGAAAAACGTAGGGAAAGATGGGTTTGAAATTCTGGTCCAAACTGGGGTACCCCCGGTGACATACCCAGATTTGGCTGGAATGGCCCTAGGCTGGGCTGGCCAGAACTGATTTTGCCCAGGCGCGCGCGCGGCGCGGCGCGCAAAAAAGTTTCCGTTTTGACCGGGAATCGATTTGGGTGGAATTGGCATGCTGAAAAACGTAGGGAAAGATGGGTTTGAAATTCTGGGTCAAACTGGGGTACCCCCGGTGACATACCCAGATTTGGCTGGAATGGCCCTAGGCTGGGCTGGCCGATTTTGCCCAGGCGCGCGCGCGGCGCGGCGCGCAAAAAAGTTTCCGTTTTGACCGGGAATCGATTTGGGTGGAATCGGCATGCTGAAAAACATAGGGAAAGATGGGTTTGAAATTCTGGGTCAAACTGGGGTACCCCCGGTGACATACCCAGATTTGGCTGGAATGGCCCTAGGCTGGGCTGGCCGATTTTGCCCAGGCGCGCGCGCGGCGCGGCGCGCAAAAAAGTTTCCTTTTTGACCGGGAATCGATTTGGGTGGAATCGGCATGCTGAAAAACGTAGGGAAAGATGGGTTTGAAATTCTGGTCCAAACTGGGGTACCCCCGGTGACATACCCAGATTTGGCTGGAATGGCCCTGGGCTGGGCTGGCCAGAACTGATTTTGCCCAGGCGCGCGCGCGGCGCGGCACGCAAAAAAGTTTCCGTTTTGACCGGGAATCGATTTGGGTGGAATCGGCATGCTGAAAAACGTAGGGAAAGATGGGTTTGAAATTCTGGGTCAAACTGGGGTACCCCCGGTGACATACCCAGATTTGGCTGGAATGGCCCTGGGCTGGGCTGGCCAGAACTGATTTTGCCCAGGCGCGCGCGCGGCGCGGCGCGCAAAAAAGTTTCCGTTTTGACCGGGAATCGATTTGGGTGGAATCGGCATGCTGAAAAACGTAGGGAAAGATGGGTTTGAAATTCTGGGTCAAACTGGGGTACCCCCGGTGACATACCCAGATTTGGCTGGAATGGCCCTGGGCTGGGCTGGCCAGAACTGATTTTGCCCAGGCGCGCGCGCGGCGCGGCGCGCAAAAAAGTTTCTGTTTTGACCGGGAATCGATTTGGGTGGAATCGGCATGCTGAAAAACGTAGGGAAAGATGGGTTTGAAATTCTGGGTCAAACTGGGGTACCCCCGGTGACATACCCAGATTTGGCTGGAATAACCCTGGGCTGGGCTGGCCAGAACTGATTTTGCCCAGGCGCGCGCGCGGCGCGGCGCGCAAAAAAGTTTCCGTTTTGACCGGGAATCGATTTGGGTGGAATCGGCATGCTGAAAAACGTAGCAAAAGATGGGTTTGAAATTCTGGGTCAAACTGGGGTACCCCCGGTGACATACCCAGATTTGGCTGGAATGGCCCTAGGCTGGGCTGCCCAGAACTGATTTTGCCCAGGCGCGCGCGCGGCGCGGCGCGCAAAAAAGTTTCCGTTTTGACCGGGAATCGATTTGGGTGGAATCGGCATGCTGAAAAACGTAGGGAAAGATGGGTTTGAAATTCTGGGTCAAACTGGGGTACCCCCGGTGACATACCCAGCTTTGGCTGGAATGGCCCTAGGCTGGGCTGGCCAGAACTGATTTTGCCCGGGCGCGCGCGCGGCGCGGCGCGCAAAAAAATTTCCGTTTTGACCGGGAATCAATTTGGCCGGAATCGGCATGCTGAAAAACGTAGGGAAAGATGGGTTTGAAATTCTGGGTAAAACTGGGGTACCCCCGGTGACATACCCAGATTTGGCTGGAATGGCCCTAGGCTGGGCTGGCCATAACTGATTTTGCCCAGGCGCACGCGCGGCGCGGCGCGCAAAAAAGTTTCCATTTTGACCGGGAATCGATTTGGGTGGAATCGGCATGCTGAAAAACGTAGCAAAAGATGGGTTTGAAATTCTGGGTCAAACTGGGGTACCCCCGGTGACATACCCAGATTTGGCTGGAATGGCCCTAGGCTGGGCTGCCCAGAACTGATTTTGCCCAGGCGCGCGCGCGGCGCGGCGCGCAAAAAAGTTTCCGTTTTGACCGGGAATCGATTTGGGTGGAATCGGCATGCTGAAAAACGTAGGGAAAGATGGGTTTGAAATTCTGGGTCAAACTGGGGTACCCCCGGTGACATACCCAGCTTTGGCTGGAATGGCCCTAGGCTGGGCTGGCCAGAACTGATTTTGCCCGGGCGCGCGCGCGGCGCGGCGCGCAAAAAAGTTTCCGTTTTGACCGGGAATCCATTTGGGTGGAATCGGCATGCTGAAAAACGTAGGGAAAGATGGGTTTGAAATTCTGGGTCAAACTGGGGTACCCCCGGTGACATACCCAGATTTGGCTGGAATGGCCCTAGGCTGGGCTGGCCAGAACTGATTTTGCCCAGGCGCGCGCGCGGCGCGGCGCGCAAAAAGGTTTCCTTTTTGACCGGGAATCGATTTGGGTGGAATCGGCATGCTAAAAAACGTAGGGAAAGATGGGTTTGAAATTCTGGGTCAAACTGGGGTACCCCCGGTGACATACCCAGATTTGGCTGGAATGGCCCTAGGCTGGGCTGGCCAGAACTGATTTTGCCCAGGCGCGCGCGCGGCGCGGCGCGCAAAAGAGTTTCCGTTTTGACCGGGCATCGATTTGGGTGGAATCGGCATGCTGAAAAGCGTAGGGAAAGATGGGTTTGAAATTCTGGGTCAAACTGGGGTACCCCCGGTGACATACCCAGATTTGGCTGGAATGGCCCTGGGCTGGGCTGGCCGGAACTGATTTTGCCCAGGCGCGCGCGCGGCGCGGCACGCAAAAAAGTTTCCGTTTTGACCGGGAATCGATTTGAGTGGAATCAGCATGCTGAAAAACGTAGGGAAAGATGGGTTTGAAATTCTGGGTCAAACTGGGGTACCCCCGGTGACATACCCAGATTTGGCTGGAATGGCCCTGGGCTGGGCTGGCCAGAAATGATTTTGCCCAGGCGCGCGCGCGGCGCGGCGCGCAAAAAAGTTTCCGTTTTGACCGGGAATCCATTTGGGTGGAATCGGCATGCTGAAAAAAGTAGGGAAAAATGGGTTTGAAATTCTGGGTCAAACTGGGGTACCCCTGGTGACATACCCAGATTTGGCTGGAATGGCCCTGGGCTGGGCTGGCCAGAACTGATTTTGCCCAGGCGCGCGCGCGGCGCGGCGCGCAAAAAAGTTTCCGTTTTGACCGGGAATCGATTTGGGTGGAATCGGCATGCTGAAAAACGTAGGGAAAGATGGGTTTGAAATTCTGGTCCAAACTGGGGTACCCCCGGTGACATACCCAGATTTGGCTGGAATGGCCCTAGGCTGGGCTGGCCAGAACTGATTTTGCCCAGGCGCGCGCGCGGCGCGGCGCGCAAAAAAGTTTCCGTTTTGACCGGGCATCCATTTGGGTGGAATCGGCATGCTGAAAAACGTAGGGAAAGATGGGTTTGAAATTCTGGGTCAAACTGGGGTACCCCCGGTGACATACCCAGGTTTGGCTGGAATGGCCCTGGGCTGGGCTGGCCAGAAATGATTTTGCCCAGGCGCGCGCGCGGCGCGGCGCGCAAAAAAGTTTCCGTTTTGACTGGGAATCGATTTGGGTGGAATCGGCATGCTAAAAAACGTAGGGAAAGATGGGTTTGAAATTCTGGGTCAAACTGGGGTACCCCCGGTGACATACCCAGATTTGGCTGGAATGGCCCTAGGCTGGGCTGGCCAGAACTGATTTTGCCCAGGCGCGCGCGCGGCGCGGCGCGCAAAAGAGTTTCCGTTTTGACCGGGAATCGATTTGGGTGGAATCGGCATGCTGAAAAGCGTAGGGAAAGATGGGTTTGAAATTCTGGGTCAAACTGGGGTACCCCCGGTGACATACCCAGATTTGGCTGGAATGGCCCTGGGCTGGGCTGGCCAGAACTGATTTTGCCCAGGCGCGCGCGCGGCGCGGCACGCAAAAAGGTTTCCGTTTTGACCGGGAATCGATTTGGGTGGAATCGGCATGCTGAAAAAGTTAGGGAAAGATGGGTTTGAAATTCTGGGTCAAACTGGGGTACCCCCGGTGACATACCCAGATTTGGCTGGAATGGCCCTGGGCTGGGCTGGCCAGAACTGATTTTGCCCAGGCGCGCGCGCGGCGCGGCGCGCAAAAAAGTTTCCGTTTTGACCGGGAACCGATTTGGGTGGAATCGGCATGCTGAAAAACGTAGGGAAAGATGGGTTTGAAATTCTGGTCCAAACTGGGGTACCCCCGGTGACATACCCAGATTTGGCTGGAATGGCCCTAGGCTGGGCTGGCCAGAACTGATTTTGCCCAGGCGCGCGCGCGGCGCGGCGCGCAAAAAAGTTTCCGTTTTGACCGGGAATCGATTTGGGTGGAATTGGCATGCTGAAAAACGTAGGGAAAGATGGGTTTGAAATTCTGGGTCAAACTGGGGTACCCCCGGTGACATACCCAGATTTGGCTGGAATGGCCCTGGGCTGGGCTGGCCAGAACTGATTTTGCCCAGGCGCGCGCGCGGCGCGGCGCGCAAAAAAGTTTCCGTTTTGACCGGGAATCGAATTGGGTGGAATCGGCATGCTGAAAAACATAGGGAAAGATGGGTTTGAAATTCTGGGTCAAACTGGGGTACCCCCGGTGACATACCCAGATTTGGCTGGAATGGCCCTAGGCTGGGCTGGCCGATTTTGCCCAGGCGCGCGCGCGGCGCGGCGCGCAAAAAAGTTTCCGTTTTGACCGGGAATCGATTTGGGTGGAATCGGCATGCTGAAAAACGTAGGGAAAGATGGGTTTGAAATTCTGGGTCAAACTGGGGTACCCCCGGTGACATACCCAGATTTGGCTGGAATGGCCCTAGCCTGGGCTGGCCAGAACTGATTTTGCCCAGGCGCGCGCGCGGCGCGGCGCGCAAAAAAGTTTCCGTTTTGACCGGGAATCGATTTGGGTGGAATCGGCATGCTGAAAAACGTAGGGAAAGATGGGTTTGAAATTCTGGTCCAAACTGGGGTACCCCCGGTGACATATCCAGATTTGGCTGGAATGGCCCTGGGCTGGGCTGGCCAGAACTGATTTTGCCCAGGCGCGCGCGCGGCGCGGCACGCAAAAAAGTTTCCGTTTTGACCGGGAATCGATTTGGGTGGAATCGGCATGCTGAAAAACGTAGGGAAAGATGGGTTTGAAATTCTGGGTCAAACTGGGGTACCCCCGGTGACATACCCAGATTTGGCTGGAATGGCCCTGGGCTGGGCTGGCCAGAACTGATTTTGCCCAGGCGCGCGCGCGGCGCGGCGCGCAAAAAAGTTTCCGTTTTGACCGGGAATCGATTTAGGTGGAATCGGCATGCTGAAAAACGTAGGGAAAAATGGGTTTGAAATTCTGGGTCAAACTGGGGTACCCCCGGTGACATACCCAGATTTGGCTGGAATGGCCCTGGGCTGGGCTGGCCAGAACTGATTTTGCCCAGGCGCGCGCGCGGCGCGGCGCGCAAAAAAGTTTCTGTTTTGACCGGGAATCGATTTGGGTGGAATCGGCATGCTGAAAAACGTAGGGAAAGATGGGTTTGAAATTCTGGGTCAAACTGGGGTACCCCCGGTGACATACCCAGATTTGGCTGGAATAACCCTGGGCTGGGCTGGCCAGAACTGATTTTGCCCAGACGCGCGCGCGGCGCGGCAGGCAAAAAAGTTTCCGTTTTGACCGGGAATCGATTTGGGTGGAATCGGCATGCTGAAAAACGTAGGGAAAGATGGGTTTGAAATTCTGGGTCCAACTGGGGTACCCCCGGTGACATACCCAGATTTGGCTGGAATGGCCCTGGGCTGGGCTGGCCAGAACTGATTTTGCCCAGGCGCGCGCGCGGCGCGGCGCGCAAAAAAGTTTCCGTTTTGACCGGGAATCGATTTGGGTGGAATCGGCATGCTGAAAAACATAGGGAAAGATGGGTTTGAAATTCTGGGTCAAACTGGGGTACCCCCGGTGACATACCCAGATTTGGCTGGAATGGCCCTAGGCTGGGCTGGCCAGAACTGATTTTGCCCAGGCGCGCGCGCGGCGCGGCGCGCAAAAAAGTTTCCGTTTTGACCGGGAATCGATTTGGGTGGAATCGGCATGCTGAAAAACGTAGGGAAAGATGGGTTTGAAATTCTGGGTCAAACTGGGGTACCCCCGGTGACATACCCAGATTTGGCTGGAATGGCCCTAGGCTGGGCTGGCCAGAACTGATTTTGCCCAGGCGCGCGCGCGGCGCGGCGCGCAAAAAAGTTTCTGTTTTGACCGGGAATCGATTTGGGTGGAATCGGCATGCTGCAAAACGTAGGGAAAGATGGGTTTGAAATTCTGGGTCAAACTGGGGTACCCCCGGTGACATACCCAGATTTGGCTGGAATAACCCTGGGCTGGGCTGGCCAGAACTGATTTTGCCCAGACGCGCGCGCGGCGCGGCGAGCAAAAAAGTTTCCGTTTTGACCGGGAATCGATTTGGGTGGAATCGGCATGCTGAAAAACGTAGGGAAAGATGGGTTTGAAATTCTGGGTCAAACTGGGGTACCCCCGGTGACATACCCAGATTTGGCTGGAATAACCCTGGGCTGGGCTGGCCAGAACTGATTTTGCCCAGACGCGCGCGCGGCGCGGCAGGCAAAAAAGTTTCCGTTTTGACCGGGAATCGATTTGGGTGGAATCGGCATGCTGAAAAACGTAGGGAAAGATGGGTTTGAAATTCTGGGTCCAACTGGGGTACCCCCGGTGACATACCCAGATTTGGCTGGAATGGCCCTGGGCTGGGCTGGCCAGAACTGATTTTGCCCAGGCGCGCGCGCGGCGCGGCGCGCAAAAAAGTTTCCGTTTTGACCGGGAATCGATTTGGGTGGAATCGGCATGCTGAAAAACATAGGGAAAGATGGGTTTGAAATTCTGGGTCAAACTGGGGTACCCCCGGTGACATACCCAGATTTGGCTGGAATGGCCCTAGGCTGGGCTGGCCAGAACTGATTTTGCCCAGGCGCGCGCGCGGCGCGGCGCGCAAAAAAGTTTCCGTTTTGACCGGGAATCGATTTGGGTGGAATCGGCATGCTGAAAAACGTAGGGAAAGATGGGTTTGAAATTCTGGGTCAAACTGGGGTACCCCCGGTGACATACCCAGATTTGGCTGGAATGGCCCTAGGCTGGGCTGGCCAGAACTGATTTTGCCCAGGCGCGCGCGCGGCGCGGCGCGCAAAAAAGTTTCTGTTTTGACCGGGAATCGATTTGGGTGGAATCGGCATGCTGCAAAACGTAGGGAAAGATGGGTTTGAAATTCTGGGTCAAACTGGGGTACCCCCGGTGACATACCCAGATTTGGCTGGAATAACCCTGGGCTGGGCTGGCCAGAACTGATTTTGCCCAGACGCGCGCGCGGCGCGGCGAGCAAAAAAGTTTCCGTTTTGACCGGGAATCGATTTGGGTGGAATCGGCATGCTGAAAAACGTAGGGAAAGATGGGTTTGAAATTCTGGGTCCAACTGGGGTACCCCCGGTGACATACCCAGATTTGGCTGGAATGGCCCTGGGCTGGGCTGGCCAGAACTGATTTTGCCCAGGCGCGCGCGCGGCGCGGCGCGCAAAAAAGTTTCCGTTTTGACCGGGAATCGATTTGGGTGGAATCGGCATGCTGAAAAACGTAGGGAAAGATGGGTTTGAAATTCTGGGTCAAACTGGGGTACCCCCGGTGACATACCCAGATTTGGCTGGAATGGCCCTAGGCTGGGCTGGCCAGAACTGATTTTGCCCAGGCGCGCGCGCGGCGCGGCGCGCAAAAAAGTTTCCGTTTTGACCGGGAATCGATTTGGGTGGAATCGGCATGCTGAAAAACGTAGGGAAAGATGGGTTTGAAATTCTGGGTCAAACTGGGGTACCCCCGGTGACATACCCAGATTTGGCTGGAATGGCCCTAGGCTGGGCTGGCCAGAACTGATTTTGCCCAGGCGCGCGCGCGGCGCGGCGCGCAAAAAAGTTTCCGTTTTGACCGGGAATCGATTTGGGTGGAATCGGCATGCTGAAAAACGTAGGGAAAGATGGGTTTGAAATTCTGGTCCAAACTGGGGTACCCCCGGTGACATACCCAGATTTGGCTGGAATGGCCCTAGGCTGGGCTGGCCAGAACTGATTTTGCCCAGGCGCGCGCGCGGCGCGGCGCGCAAAAAAGTTTCCGTTTTGACCGGGAATCGATTTGGGTGGAATCGGCATGCTGAAAAACGTAGGGAAAGATGGGTTTGAAATTCTGGGTCAAACTGGGGTACCCCCGGTGACATACCCAGATTTGGCTGGAATGGCCCTAGGCTGGGCTGGCCAGAACTGATTTTGCCCAGGCGCGCGCGCGGCGCGGCGCGCAAAAAAGTTTCTGTTTTGACCGGGAATCGATTTGGGTGGAATCGGCATGCTGCAAAACGTAGGGAAAGATGGGTTTGAAATTCTGGGTCAAACTGGGGTACCCCCGGTGACATACCCAGATTTGGCTGGAATAACCCTGGGCTGGGCTGGCCAGAACTGATTTTGCCCAGACGCGCGCGCGGCGCGGCGAGCAAAAAAGTTTCCGTTTTGACCGGGAATCGATTTGGGTGGAATCGGCATGCTGAAAAACGTAGGGAAAGATGGGTTTGAAATTCTGGGTCCAACTGGGGTACCCCCGGTGACATACCCAGATTTGGCTGGAATGGCCCTGGGCTGGGCTGGCCAGAACTGATTTTGCCCAGGCGCGCGCGCGGCGCGGCGCGCAAAAAAGTTTCCGTTTTGACCGGGAATCGATTTGGGTGGAATCGGCATGCTGAAAAACATAGGGAAAGATGGGTTTGAAATTCTGGGTCAAACTGGGGTACCCCCGGTGACATACCCAGATTTGGCTGGAATGGCCCTAGGCTGGGCTGGCCAGAACTGATTTTGCCCAGGCGCGCGCGCGGCGCGGCGCGCAAAAAAGTTTCCGTTTTGACCGGGAATCGATTTGGGTGGAATCGGCATGCTGAAAAACGTAGGGAAAGATGGGTTTGAAATTCTGGGTCAAACTGGGGTACCCCCGGTGACATACCCAGATTTGGCTGGAATGGCCCTAGGCTGGGCTGGCCAGAACTGATTTTGCCCAGGCGCGCGCGCGGCGCGGCGCGCAAAAAAGTTTCCGTTTTGACCGGGAATCGATTTGGGTGGAATCGGCATGCTGAAAAACGTAGGGAAAGATGGGTTTGAAATTCTGGTCCAAACTGGGGTACCCCCGGTGACATACCCAGATTTGGCTGGAATGGCCCTAGGCTGGGCTGGCCAGAACTGATTTTGCCCAGGCGCGCGCGCGGCGCGGCGCGCAAAAAAGTTTCCGTTTTGACCGGGAATCGATTTGGGTGGAATCGGCATGCTGAAAAACATAGGAAAAGATGGGTTTGAAATTCTGGGTCAAACTGGGGTACCCCCGGTGACATACCCAGATTTGGCTGGAATGGCCCTAGGCTGGGCTGGCCAGAACTGATTTTGCCCAGGCGCGCGCGCGGCGCGGCGCGCAAAAAAGTTTCCGTTTTGACCGGGAATCGATTTGGGTGGAATCGGCATGCTGAAAAACGTAGGGAAAGATGGGTTTGAAATTCCGGGTCAAACTGGGGTACCCCCGGTGACATACCCAGCTTTGGCTGGAATGGCCCTGGGCTGGGCTGGCCAGAACTGATTTTGCCCAGGCGCGCGCGCGGCGCGGCGCGCAAAAAAGTTTCCGTTTTGACCGGGAATCGATTTGGGTGGAATCGGCATGCTGAAAAACGTAGGGAAAGATGGGTTTGAAATTCTGGTCCAAACTGGGGTACCCCCGGTGACATACCCAGATTTGGCTGGAATGGCCCTAGGCTGGGCTGGCCAGAACTGATTTTGCCCAGGCGCGCGCGCGGCGCGGCGCGCAAAAAAGTTTCCGTTTTGACCGGGAATCGATTTGGGTGGAATTGGCATGCTGAAAAACGTAGGGAAAGATGGGTTTGAAATTCTGGGTCAAACTGGGGTAACCCCGGTGACATACCCAGATTTGGCTGGAATGGCCCTGGGCTGGGCTGGCCAGAACTGATTTTGCCCAGGCGCGCGCGCGGCGCGGCGCGCAAAAAATTTTCCGTTTTGACCGGGAATCGATTTGGGTGGAATCGGCATGCTGAAAAACGTAGGGAAAGATGGGTTTGAAATTCCGGGTCAAACTGGGGTACCCCCGGTGACATACCCAGCTTTGGCTGGAATGGCCCTGGGCTGGGCTGGCCAGAACTGATTTTGCCCAGGCGCGCGCGCGGCGCGGCGCGCAAAAAAGTTTCCGTTTTGACCGGGAATCGATTTGGGTGGAATCGGCATGCTGAAAAACGTAGGGAAAGATGGGTTTGAAATTCTGGGTCAAACTGGGGTACCCCCGGTGACATACCCAGATTTGGCTGGAATGGCCCTAGGCTGGGCTGGCCAGAACTGATTTTGCCCAGGCGCGCGCGCGGCGCGGCGCGCAAAAAAGTTTCCGTTTTGACCGGGAATCGATTTGGGTGGAATCGGCATGCTGAAAAACGTAGGGAAAGATGGGTTTGAAATTCTGGTCCAAACTGGGGTACCCCCGGTGACATACCCAGATTTGGCTGGAATGGCCCTAGGCTGGGCTGGCCAGAACTGATTTTGCCCAGGCGCGCGCGCGGCGCGGCGCGCAAAAAAGTTTCCGTTTTGACCGGGAATCGATTTGGGTGGAATCGGCATGCTGAAAAACGTAGGGAAAGATGGGTTTGAAATTCTGGGTCAAACTGGGGTACCCCCGGTGACATACCCAGATTTGGCTGGAATGGCCCTAGGCTGGGCTGGCCAGAACTGATTTTGCCCAGGCGCGCGCGCGGCGCGGCGCGCAAAAAAGTTTCTGTTTTGACCGGGAATCGATTTGGGTGGAATCGGCATGCTGCAAAACGTAGGGAAAGATGGGTTTGAAATTCTGGGTCAAACTGGGGTACCCCCGGTGACATACCCAGATTTGGCTGGAATAACCCTGGGCTGGGCTGGCCAGAACTGATTTTGCCCAGACGCGCGCGCGGCGCGGCGAGCAAAAAAGTTTCCGTTTTGACCGGGAATCGATTTGGGTGGAATCGGCATGCTGAAAAACGTAGGGAAAGATGGGTTTGAAATTCTGGGTCCAACTGGGGTACCCCCGGTGACATACCCAGATTTGGCTGGAATGGCCCTGGGCTGGGCTGGCCAGAACTGATTTTGCCCAGGCGCGCGCGCGGCGCGGCGCGCAAAAAAGTTTCCGTTTTGACCGGGAATCGATTTGGGTGGAATCGGCATGCTGAAAAACATAGGGAAAGATGGGTTTGAAATTCTGGGTCAAACTGGGGTACCCCCGGTGACATACCCAGATTTGGCTGGAATGGCCCTAGGCTGGGCTGGCCAGAACTGATTTTGCCCAGGCGCGCGCGCGGCGCGGCGCGCAAAAAAGTTTCCGTTTTGACCGGGAATCGATTTGGGTGGAATCGGCATGCTGAAAAACGTAGGGAAAGATGGGTTTGAAATTCTGGGTCAAACTGGGGTACCCCCGGTGACATACCCAGATTTGGCTGGAATGGCCCTAGGCTGGGCTGGCCAGAACTGATTTTGCCCAGGCGCGCGCGCGGCGCGGCGCGCAAAAAAGTTTCCGTTTTGACCGGGAATCGATTTGGGTGGAATCGGCATGCTGAAAAACGTAGGGAAAGATGGGTTTGAAATTCTGGTCCAAACTGGGGTACCCCCGGTGACATACCCAGATTTGGCTGGAATGGCCCTAGGCTGGGCTGGCCAGAACTGATTTTGCCCAGGCGCGCGCGCGGCGCGGCGCGCAAAAAAGTTTCCGTTTTGACCGGGAATCGATTTGGGTGGAATCGGCATGCTGAAAAACATAGGAAAAGATGGGTTTGAAATTCTGGGTCAAACTGGGGTACCCCCGGTGACATACCCAGATTTGGCTGGAATGGCCCTAGGCTGGGCTGGCCAGAACTGATTTTGCCCAGGCGCGCGCGCGGCGCGGCGCGCAAAAAAGTTTCCGTTTTGACCGGGAATCGATTTGGGTGGAATCGGCATGCTGAAAAACGTAGGGAAAGATGGGTTTGAAATTCCGGGTCAAACTGGGGTACCCCCGGTGACATACCCAGCTTTGGCTGGAATGGCCCTGGGCTGGGCTGGCCAGAACTGATTTTGCCCAGGCGCGCGCGCGGCGCGGCGCGCAAAAAAGTTTCCGTTTTGACCGGGAATCGATTTGGGTGGAATCGGCATGCTGAAAAACGTAGGGAAAGATGGGTTTGAAATTCTGGTCCAAACTGGGGTACCCCCGGTGACATACCCAGATTTGGCTGGAATGGCCCTAGGCTGGGCTGGCCAGAACTGATTTTGCCCAGGCGCGCGCGCGGCGCGGCGCGCAAAAAAGTTTCCGTTTTGACCGGGAATCGATTTGGGTGGAATTGGCATGCTGAAAAACGTAGGGAAAGATGGGTTTGAAATTCTGGGTCAAACTGGGGTAACCCCGGTGACATACCCAGATTTGGCTGGAATGGCCCTGGGCTGGGCTGGCCAGAACTGATTTTGCCCAGGCGCGCGCGCGGCGCGGCGCGCAAAAAATTTTCCGTTTTGACCGGGAATCGATTTGGGTGGAATCAGCATGCTGAAAAACGTAGGGAAAGATGGGTTTGACATTCTGGGTCAAACTGGGGTACCCCTGGTGACATACCCAGATTTGGCTGGAATGGCCCTAGGCTGGGCTGGCCAGAACTGATTTTGCCCAGGCGCGCGCGCGGCGCGGCGCGCAAAAAAGTTTCCATTTTGACCGGGAATCAATTTGGGTGGAATCGGCATGCTGAAAAACGTAGGGAAAGATGGGTTTGAAATTCTGGGTCAAACTGGGGTACCCCCGGTGACATACCCAGATTTGGCTGGAATGGCCCTAGGCTGGGCTGGCCAGAACTGATTTTGCCCAGGCGCGCGCGCGGCGCGGCGCGCAAAAAAGTTTCCGTTTTGACCGGGAATCAATTTGGGTGGAATCGGCATGCTGAAAAACGTAGGGAAAGATGGGTTTGAAATTCTGGGTCAAACTGGGGTACCCCCGGTGACATACCCAGCTTTGGCTGGAATGGCCCTGGGCTGGGCTGGCCAGAACTGATTTTGCCCAAGCGCGCGCGCGGCGCGGCGCGCAAAAAAGTTTCCGTTTTGACCGGGAATCGATTTGGGTGGAATCGGCATGCTGAAAAACGTAGGGAAAGATGGGTTTGAAATTCTGGGTCAAACTGGGGTACCCCCGGTGACATACCCAGATTTGGCTGGAATGGCCCTAGGCTGGGCTGGCCAGAACTGATTTTGCCCAGGCGCGCCCGCGGCGCGGCGCGCAAAAAAGTTTCCGTTTTGACCGGGAATCGATTTGGGTGGAATCGGCATGCTGAAAAACGTAGGGAAAGATGGGTTTGAAATTCTGGGTCAAACTGGGGTACCCCCGGTGACATACCCAGATTTGGCTGGAATGGCCCTAGCCTGGGCTGGCCAGAACTGATTTTGCCCCGGCGCGCGCGCGGCGCGGCGCGCAAAAAAGTTTCCGTTTTGACCGGGAATCGATTTGGGTGGAATCGGCATGCTGAAAAACGTAGGGAAAGATGGGTTTGAAATTCTGGGTCAAACTGGGGTACCCCCGGTGACATACCCAGATTTAGCTGGAATGGCCATGGGCTGGGCTGGCCAGAACTGATTTTGCCCAGGCGCGCGCGCGGCGCGGCGCGCAAAAAAGTTTGTGTTTTGACCGGGAATCGATTTGGGTGGAATCGGCATGCTGAAAAACGTAGGGAAAGATGGGTTTGAAATTCTGGTCCAAACTGGGGTACCCCCGGTGACATACCCAGATTTGGCTGGAATGGCCCTGGGCTGGGCTGGCCAGAACTGATTTTGCCCAGGCGCGCGCGCGGCGCGGCGCGCAAAAAAGTTTCCGTTTTGACCGGGAATCGATTTGGGTGGAATCGGCATGCTGAAAAACGTAGGAAAAGATGGGTTTGAAACTCTGGGTCAAACTGGGGTACCCCCGGTGACATACCCAGATTTGGCTGGAATGGCCCTAGGCTGGGCTGGCCAGAACTGATTTTGCCCAAGCGCGCGCGCGGCGCGGCGCGCAAAAAAGTTTCCGTTTTGACCGGGAATCGATTTGGGTGGAATCGGCATGCTGAAAAACGTAGGGAAAGATGGGTTTGAAATTCTGGGTCAAACTGGGGTACCCCCGGTGACATACCCAGATTTGGCTGGAATGGCCCTAGGCTGGGCTGGCCAGAACTGATTTTGCCCAGGCGCGCGCGCGGCGCGGCGCGCAAAAAAGTTTCCGTTTTGACCGGGAATCGATTTGGGTGGAATCGGCATGCTGAAAAACGTAGGGAAAGATGGGTTTGAAATTCTGGTCCAAACTGGGGTACCCCCGGTGACATACCCAGATTTGGCTGGAATGGCCCTGGGCTGGGCTGGCCAGAACTGATTTTGCCCAGGCGCGCGCGCGGCGCGGCACGCAAAAAAGTTTCCGTTTTGACCGGGAATCGATTTGGGTGGAATCGGCATGCTGAAAAACGTAGGGAAAGATGGGTTTGAAATTCTGGGTCAAACTGGGGTACCCCCGGTGACATACCCAGATTTGGCTGGAATGGCCCTGGGCTGGGCTGGCCAGAACTGATTTTGCCCAGGCGCGCGCGCGGCGCGGCGCGCAAAAAAGTTTCCGTTTTGACCGGGAATCGATTTGGGTGGAATCGGCATGCTGAAAAACGTAGGGAAAGATGGGTTTGAAATTCTGGGTCAAACTGGGGTACCCCCGGTGACATACCCAGATTTGGCTGGAATGGCCCTGGGCTGGGCTGGCCAGAACTGATTTTGCCCAGGCGCGCGCGCGGCGCGGCGCGCAAAAAAGTTTCTGTTTTGACCGGGAATCGATTTGGGTGGAATCGGCATGCTGAAAAACGTAGGGAAAGATGGGTTTGAAATTCTGGGTCAAACTGGGGTACCCCCGGTGACATACCCAGATTTGGCTGGAATAACCCTGGGCTGGGCTGGCCAGAACTGATTTTGCCCAGGCGCGCGCGCGGCGCGGCGCGCAAAAAAGTTTCCGTTTTGACCGGGAATCGATTTGGGTGGAATCGGCATGCTGAAAAACGTAGCAAAAGATGGGTTTGAAATTCTGGGTCAAACTGGGGTACCCCCGGTGACATACCCAGATTTGGCTGGAATGGCCCTAGGCTGGGCTGCCCAGAACTGATTTTGCCCAGGCGCGCGCGCGGCGCGGCGCGCAAAAAAGTTTCCGTTTTGACCGGGAATCGATTTGGGTGGAATCGGCATGCTGAAAAACGTAGGGAAAGATGGGTTTGAAATTCTGGGTCAAACTGGGGTACCCCCGGTGACATACCCAGCTTTGGCTGGAATGGCCCTAGGCTGGGCTGGCCAGAACTGATTTTGCCCGGGCGCGCGCGCGGCGCGGCGCGCAAAAAAATTTCCGTTTTGACCGGGAATCAATTTGGCCGGAATCGGCATGCTGAAAAACGTAGGGAAAGATGGGTTTGAAATTCTGGGTAAAACTGGGGTACCCCCGGTGACATACCCAGATTTGGCTGGAATGGCCCTAGGCTGGGCTGGCCATAACTGATTTTGCCCAGGCGCACGCGCGGCGCGGCGCGCAAAAAAGTTTCCATTTTGACCGGGAATCGATTTGGGTGGAATCGGCATGCTGAAAAACGTAGCAAAAGATGGGTTTGAAATTCTGGGTCAAACTGGGGTACCCCCGGTGACATACCCAGATTTGGCTGGAATGGCCCTAGGCTGGGCTGGCCAGAACTGATTTTGCCCAGGCGCGCGCGCGGCGCGGCGCGCAAAAAAGTTTCCGTTTTGACCGGGAATCGATTTGGGTGGAATCGGCATGCTGAAAAACGTAGGGAAAGATGGGTTTGAAATTCTGGGTCAAACTGGGGTACCCCCGGTGACATACCCAGCTTTGGCTGGAATGGCCCTAGGCTGGGCTGGCCAGAACTGATTTTGCCCGGGCGCGCGCGCGGCGCGGCGCGCAAAAAAGTTTCCGTTTTGACCGGGAATCCATTTGGGTGGAATCGGCATGCTGAAAAACGTAGGGAAAGATGGGTTTGAAATTCTGGGTCAAACTGGGGTACCCCCGGTGACATACCCAGATTTGGCTGGAATGGCCCTAGGCTGGGCTGGCCAGAACTGATTTTGCCCAGGCGCGCGCGCGGCGCGGCGCGCAAAAAGGTTTCCTTTTTGACCGGGAATCGATTTGGGTGGAATCGGCATGCTAAAAAACGTAGGGAAAGATGGGTTTGAAATTCTGGGTCAAACTGGGGTACCCCCGGTGACATACCCAGATTTGGCTGGAATGGCCCTAGGCTGGGCTGGCCAGAACTGATTTTGCCCAGGCGCGCGCGCGGCGCGGCGCGCAAAAGAGTTTCCGTTTTGACCGGGCATCGATTTGGGTGGAATCGGCATGCTGAAAAGCGTAGGGAAAGATGGGTTTGAAATTCTGGGTCAAACTGGGGTACCCCCGGTGACATACCCAGATTTGGCTGGAATGGCCCTGGGCTGGGCTGGCCGGAACTGATTTTGCCCAGGCGCGCGCGCGGCGCGGCACGCAAAAAAGTTTCCGTTTTGACCGGGAATCGATTTGAGTGGAATCAGCATGCTGAAAAACGTAGGGAAAGATGGGTTTGAAATTCTGGGTCAAACTGGGGTACCCCCGGTGACATACCCAGATTTGGCTGGAATGGCCCTGGGCTGGGCTGGCCAGAAATGATTTTGCCCAGGCGCGCGCGCGGCGCGGCGCGCAAAAAAGTTTCCGTTTTGACCGGGAATCCATTTGGGTGGAATCGGCATGCTGAAAAAAGTAGGGAAAAATGGGTTTGAAATTCTGGGTCAAACTGGGGTACCCCCGGTGACATACCCAGATTTGGCTGGAATGGCCCTGGGCTGGGCTGGCCAGAACTGATTTTGCCCAGGCGCGCGCGCGGCGCGGCGCGCAAAAAAGTTTCCGTTTTGACCGGGAATCGATTTGGGTGGAATCGGCATGCTGAAAAACGTAGGGAAAGATGGGTTTGAAATTCTGGTCCAAACTGGGGTACCCCCGGTGACATACCCAGATTTGGCTGGAATGGCCCTAGGCTGGGCTGGCCAGAACTGATTTTGCCCAGGCGCGCGCGCGGCGCGGCGCGCAAAAAAGTTTCCGTTTTGACCGGGAATCGATTTGGGTGGAATTGGCATGCTGAAAAACGTAGGGAAAGATGGGTTTGAAATTCTGGGTCAAACTGGGGTACCCCCGGTGACATACCCAGATTTGGCTGGAATGGCCCTGGGCTGGGCTGGCCAGAACTGATTTTGCCCAGGCGCGCGCGCGGCGCGGCGCGCAAAAAAGTTTCCGTTTTGACCGGGAATCGATTTGGGTGGAATCGGCATGCTGAAAAACATAGGGAAAGATGGGTTTGAAATTCTGGGTCAAACTGGGGTACCCCCGGTGACATACCCAGATTTGGCTGGAATGGCCCTAGGCTGGGCTGGCCAGAACTGATTTTGCCCAGGCGCGCGCGCGGCGCGGCGCGCAAAAAAGTTTCCGTTTTGACCGGGAATCGATTTGGGTGGAATCGGCATGCTGAAAAACGTAGGGAAAGATGGGTTTGAAATTCTGGGTCAAACTGGGGTACCCCCGGTGACATACCCAGATTTGGCTGGAATGGCCCTAGGCTGGGCTGGCCAGAACTGATTTTGCCCAGGCGCGCGCGCGGCGCGGCGCGCAAAAAAGTTTCCGTTTTGACCGGGCATCCATTTGGGTGGAATCGGCATGCTGAAAAACGTAGGGAAAGATGGGTTTGAAATTCTGGGTCAAACTGGGGTACCCCCGGTGACATACCCAGGTTTGGCTGGAATGGCCCTGGGCTGGGCTGGCCAGAAATGATTTTGCCCAGGCGCGCGCGCGGCGCGGCGCGCAAAAAAGTTTCCGTTTTGACTGGGAATCGATTTGGGTGGAATCGGCATGCTAAAAAACGTAGGGAAAGATGGGTTTGAAATTCTGGGTCAAACTGGGGTACCCCCGGTGACATACCCAGATTTGGCTGGAATGGCCCTAGGCTGGGCTGGCCAGAACTGATTTTGCCCAGGCGCGCGCGCGGCGCGGCGCGCAAAAGAGTTTCCGTTTTGACCGGGAATCGATTTGGGTGGAATCGGCATGCTGAAAAGCGTAGGGAAAGATGGGTTTGAAATTCTGGGTCAAACTGGGGTACCCCCGGTGACATACCCAGATTTGGCTGGAATGGCCCTGGGCTGGGCTGGCCAGAACTGATTTTGCCCAGGCGCGCGCGCGGCGCGGCACGCAAAAAAGTTTCCGTTTTGACCGGGAATCGATTTGGGTGGAATCGGCATGCTGAAAAAGTTAGGGAAAGATGGGTTTGAAATTCTGGGTCAAACTGGGGTACCCCCGGTGACATACCCAGATTTGGCTGGAATGGCCCTGGGCTGGGCTGGCCAGAACTGATTTTGCCCAGGCGCGCGCGCGGCGCGGCGCGCAAAAAAGTTTCCGTTTTGACCGGGAACCGATTTGGGTGGAATCGGCATGCTGAAAAACGTAGGGAAAGATGGGTTTGAAATTCTGGTCCAAACTGGGGTACCCCCGGTGACATACCCAGATTTGGCTGGAATGGCCCTAGGCTGGGCTGGCCAGAACTGATTTTGCCCAGGCGCGCGCGCGGCGCGGCGCGCAAAAAAGTTTCCGTTTTGACCGGGAATCGATTTGGGTGGAATTGGCATGCTGAAAAACGTAGGGAAAGATGGGTTTGAAATTCTGGGTCAAACTGGGGTACCCCCGGTGACATACCCAGATTTGGCTGGAATGGCCCTGGGCTGGGCTGGCCAGAACTGATTTTGCCCAGGCGCGCGCGCGGCGCGGCGCGCAAAAAAGTTTCCGTTTTGACCGGGAATCGAATTGGGTGGAATCGGCATGCTGAAAAACATAGGGAAAGATGGGTTTGAAATTCTGGGTCAAACTGGGGTACCCCCGGTGACATACCCAGATTTGGCTGGAATGGCCCTAGGCTGGGCTGGCCGATTTTGCCCAGGCGCGCGCGCGGCGCGGCGCGCAAAAAAGTTTCCGTTTTGACCGGGAATCGATTTGGGTGGAATCGGCATGCTGAAAAACGTAGGGAAAGATGGGTTTGAAATTCTGGGTCAAACTGGGGTACCCCCGGTGACATACCCAGATTTGGCTGGAATGGCCCTAGGCTGGGCTGGCCAGAACTGATTTTGCCCAGGCGCGCGCGCGGCGCGGCGCGCAAAAAAGTTTCCGTTTTGACCGGGAATCGATTTGGGTGGAATCGGCATGCTGAAAAACGTAGGGAAAGATGGGTTTGAAATTCTGGTCCAAACTGGGGTACCCCCGGTGACATACCCAGATTTGGCTGGAATGGCCCTGGGCTGGGCTGGCCAGAACTGATTTTGCCCAGGCGCGCGCGCGGCGCGGCACGCAAAAAAGTTTCCGTTTTGACCGGGAATCGATTTGGGTGGAATCGGCATGCTGAAAAACGTAGGGAAAGATGGGTTTGAAATTCTGGGTCAAACTGGGGTACCCCCGGTGACATACCCAGATTTGGCTGGAATGGCCCTGGGCTGGGCTGGCCAGAACTGATTTTGCCCAGGCGCGCGCGCGGCGCGGCGCGCAAAAAAGTTTCCGTTTTGACCGGGAATCGATTTAGGTGGAATCGGCATGCTGAAAAACGTAGGGAAAAATGGGTTTGAAATTCTGGGTCAAACTGGGGTACCCCCGGTGACATACCCAGATTTGGCTGGAATGGCCCTGGGCTGGGCTGGCCAGAACTGATTTTGCCCAGGCGCGCGCGCGGCGCGGCGCGCAAAAAAGTTTCTGTTTTGACCGGGAATCGATTTGGGTGGAATCGGCATGCTGAAAAACGTAGGGAAAGATGGGTTTGAAATTCTGGGTCAAACTGGGGTACCCCCGGTGACATACCCAGATTTGGCTGGAATAACCCTGGGCTGGGCTGGCCAGAACTGATTTTGCCCAGACGCGCGCGCGGCGCGGCAGGCAAAAAAGTTTCCGTTTTGACCGGGAATCGATTTGGGTGGAATCGGCATGCTGAAAAACGTAGGGAAAGATGGGTTTGAAATTCTGGGTCCAACTGGGGTACCCCCGGTGACATACCCAGATTTGGCTGGAATGGCCCTGGGCTGGGCTGGCCAGAACTGATTTTGCCCAGGCGCGCGCGCGGCGCGGCGCGCAAAAAAGTTTCCGTTTTGACCGGGAATCGATTTGGGTGGAATCGGCATGCTGAAAAACATAGGGAAAGATGGGTTTGAAATTCTGGGTCAAACTGGGGTACCCCCGGTGACATACCCAGATTTGGCTGGAATGGCCCTAGGCTGGGCTGGCCAGAACTGATTTTGCCCAGGCGCGCGCGCGGCGCGGCGCGCAAAAAAGTTTCCGTTTTGACCGGGAATCGATTTGGGTGGAATCGGCATGCTGAAAAACGTAGGGAAAGATGGGTTTGAAATTCTGGGTCAAACTGGGGTACCCCCGGTGACATACCCAGATTTGGCTGGAATGGCCCTAGGCTGGGCTGGCCAGAACTGATTTTGCCCAGGCGCGCGCGCGGCGCGGCGCGCAAAAAAGTTTCTGTTTTGACCGGGAATCGATTTGGGTGGAATCGGCATGCTGCAAAACGTAGGGAAAGATGGGTTTGAAATTCTGGGTCAAACTGGGGTACCCCCGGTGACATACCCAGATTTGGCTGGAATAACCCTGGGCTGGGCTGGCCAGAACTGATTTTGCCCAGACGCGCGCGCGGCGCGGCGAGCAAAAAAGTTTCCGTTTTGACCGGGAATCGATTTGGGTGGAATCGGCATGCTGAAAAACGTAGGGAAAGATGGGTTTGAAATTCTGGGTCCAACTGGGGTACCCCCGGTGACATACCCAGATTTGGCTGGAATGGCCCTGGGCTGGGCTGGCCAGAACTGATTTTGCCCAGGCGCGCGCGCGGCGCGGCGCGCAAAAAAGTTTCCGTTTTGACCGGGAATCGATTTGGGTGGAATCGGCATGCTGAAAAACATAGGGAAAGATGGGTTTGAAATTCTGGGTCAAACTGGGGTACCCCCGGTGACATACCCAGATTTGGCTGGAATGGCCCTAGGCTGGGCTGGCCAGAACTGATTTTGCCCAGGCGCGCGCGCGGCGCGGCGCGCAAAAAAGTTTCCGTTTTGACCGGGAATCGATTTGGGTGGAATCGGCATGCTGAAAAACGTAGGGAAAGATGGGTTTGAAATTCTGGGTCAAACTGGGGTACCCCCGGTGACATACCCAGATTTGGCTGGAATGGCCCTAGGCTGGGCTGGCCAGAACTGATTTTGCCCAGGCGCGCGCGCGGCGCGGCGCGCAAAAAAGTTTCCGTTTTGACCGGGAATCGATTTGGGTGGAATCGGCATGCTGAAAAACGTAGGGAAAGATGGGTTTGAAATTCTGGTCCAAACTGGGGTACCCCCGGTGACATACCCAGATTTGGCTGGAATGGCCCTAGGCTGGGCTGGCCAGAACTGATTTTGCCCAGGCGCGCGCGCGGCGCGGCGCGCAAAAAAGTTTCCGTTTTGACCGGGAATCGATTTGGGTGGAATCGGCATGCTGAAAAACATAGGAAAAGATGGGTTTGAAATTCTGGGTCAAACTGGGGTACCCCCGGTGACATACCCAGATTTGGCTGGAATGGCCCTAGGCTGGGCTGGCCAGAACTGATTTTGCCCAGGCGCGCGCGCGGCGCGGCGCGCAAAAAAGTTTCCGTTTTGACCGGGAATCGATTTGGGTGGAATCGGCATGCTGAAAAACGTAGGGAAAGATGGGTTTGAAATTCCGGGTCAAACTGGGGTACCCCCGGTGACATACCCAGCTTTGGCTGGAATGGCCCTGGGCTGGGCTGGCCAGAACTGATTTTGCCCAGGCGCGCGCGCGGCGCGGCGCGCAAAAAAGTTTCCGTTTTGACCGGGAATCGATTTGGGTGGAATCGGCATGCTGAAAAACGTAGGGAAAGATGGGTTTGAAATTCTGGTCCAAACTGGGGTACCCCCGGTGACATACCCAGATTTGGCTGGAATGGCCCTAGGCTGGGCTGGCCAGAACTGATTTTGCCCAGGCGCGCGCGCGGCGCGGCGCGCAAAAAAGTTTCCGTTTTGACCGGGAATCGATTTGGGTGGAATTGGCATGCTGAAAAACGTAGGGAAAGATGGGTTTGAAATTCTGGGTCAAACTGGGGTAACCCCGGTGACATACCCAGATTTGGCTGGAATGGCCCTGGGCTGGGCTGGCCAGAACTGATTTTGCCCAGGCGCGCGCGCGGCGCGGCGCGCAAAAAATTTTCCGTTTTGACCGGGAATCGATTTGGGTGGAATCAGCATGCTGAAAAACGTAGGGAAAGATGGGTTTGAAATTCTGGGTCAAACTGGGGTACCCCTGGTGACATACCCAGATTTGGCTGGAATGGCCCTAGGCTGGGCTGGCCAGAACTGATTTTGCCCAGGCGCGCGCGCGGCGCGGCGCGCAAAAAAGTTTCCATTTTGACCGGGAATCAATTTGGGTGGAATCGGCATGCTGAAAAACGTAGGGAAAGATGGGTTTGAAATTCTGGGTCAAACTGGGGTACCCCCGGTGACATACCCAGATTTGGCTGGAATGGCCCTAGGCTGGGCTGGCCAGAACTGATTTTGCCCAGGCGCGCGCGCGGCGCGGCGCGCAAAAAAGTTTCCGTTTTGACCGGGAATCAATTTGGGTGGAATCGGCATGCTGAAAAACGTAGGGAAAGATGGGTTTGAAATTCTGGGTCAAACTGGGGTACCCCCGGTGACATACCCAGCTTTGGCTGGAATGGCCCTGGGCTGGGCTGGCCAGAACTGATTTTGCCCAAGCGCGCGCGCGGCGCGGCGCGCAAAAAAGTTTCCGTTTTGACCGGGAATCGATTTGGGTGGAATCGGCATGCTGAAAAACGTAGGGAAAGATGGGTTTGAAATTCTGGGTCAAACTGGGGTACCCCCGGTGACATACCCAGATTTGGCTGGAATGGCCCTAGGCTGGGCTGGCCAGAACTGATTTTGCCCAGGCGCGCCCGCGGCGCGGCGCGCAAAAAAGTTTCCGTTTTGACCGGGAATCGATTTGGGTGGAATCGGCATGCTGAAAAACGTAGGGAAAGATGGGTTTGAAATTCCGGGTCAAACTGGGGTACCCCCGGTGACATACCCAGCTTTGGCTGGAATGGCCCTGGGCTGGGCTGGCCAGAACTGATTTTGCCCAGGCGCGCGCGCGGCGCGGCGCGCAAAAAAGTTTCCGTTTTGACCGGGAATCGATTTGGGTGGAATCGGCATGCTGAAAAACGTAGGGAAAGATGGGTTTGAAATTCTGGTCCAAACTGGGGTACCCCCGGTGACATACCCAGATTTGGCTGGAATGGCCCTAGGCTGGGCTGGCCAGAACTGATTTTGCCCAGGCGCGCGCGCGGCGCGGCGCGCAAAAAAGTTTCCGTTTTGACCGGGAATCGATTTGGGTGGAATTGGCATGCTGAAAAACGTAGGGAAAGATGGGTTTGAAATTCTGGGTCAAACTGGGGTAACCCCGGTGACATACCCAGATTTGGCTGGAATGGCCCTGGGCTGGGCTGGCCAGAACTGATTTTGCCCAGGCGCGCGCGCGGCGCGGCGCGCAAAAAATTTTCCGTTTTGACCGGGAATCGATTTGGGTGGAATCAGCATGCTGAAAAACGTAGGGAAAGATGGGTTTGAAATTCTGGGTCAAACTGGGGTACCCCTGGTGACATACCCAGATTTGGCTGGAATGGCCCTAGGCTGGGCTGGCCAGAACTGATTTTGCCCAGGCGCGCGCGCGGCGCGGCGCGCAAAAAAGTTTCCATTTTGACCGGGAATCAATTTGGGTGGAATCGGCATGCTGAAAAACGTAGGGAAAGATGGGTTTGAAATTCTGGGTCAAACTGGGGTACCCCCGGTGACATACCCAGATTTGGCTGGAATGGCCCTAGGCTGGGCTGGCCAGAACTGATTTTGCCCAGGCGCGCGCGCGGCGCGGCGCGCAAAAAAGTTTCCGTTTTGACCGGGAATCAATTTGGGTGGAATCGGCATGCTGAAAAACGTAGGGAAAGATGGGTTTGAAATTCTGGGTCAAACTGGGGTACCCCCGGTGACATACCCAGCTTTGGCTGGAATGGCCCTGGGCTGGGCTGGCCAGAACTGATTTTGCCCAAGCGCGCGCGCGGCGCGGCGCGCAAAAAAGTTTCCGTTTTGACCGGGAATCGATTTGGGTGGAATCGGCATGCTGAAAAACGTAGGGAAAGATGGGTTTGAAATTCTGGGTCAAACTGGGGTACCCCCGGTGACATACCCAGATTTGGCTGGAATGGCCCTAGGCTGGGCTGGCCAGAACTGATTTTGCCCAGGCGCGCCCGCGGCGCGGCGCGCAAAAAAGTTTCCGTTTTGACCGGGAATCGATTTGGGTGGAATCGGCATGCTGAAAAACGTAGGGAAAGATGGGTTTGAAATTCTGGGTCAAACTGGGGTACCCCCGGTGACATACCCAGATTTGGCTGGAATGGCCCTAGCCTGGGCTGGCCAGAACTGATTTTGCCCCGGCGCGCGCGCGGCGCGGCGCGCAAAAAAGTTTCCGTTTTGACCGGGAATCGATTTGGGTGGAATCGGCATGCTGAAAAACGTAGGGAAAGATGGGTTTGAAATTCTGGGTCAAACTGGGGTACCCCCGGTGACATACCCAGATTTAGCTGGAATGGCCATGGGCTGGGCTGGCCAGAACTGATTTTGCCCAGGCGCGCGCGCGGCGCGGCGCGCAAAAAAGTTTGTGTTTTGACCGGGAATCGATTTGGGTGGAATCGGCATGCTGAAAAACGTAGGGAAAGATGGGTTTGAAATTCTGGTCCAAACTGGGGTACCCCCGGTGACATACCCAGATTTGGCTGGAATGGCCCTGGGCTGGGCTGGCCAGAACTGATTTTGCCCAGGCGCGCGCGCGGCGCGGCGCGCAAAAAAGTTTCCGTTTTGACCGGGAATCGATTTGGGTGGAATCGGCATGCTGAAAAACGTAGGAAAAGATGGGTTTGAAACTCTGGGTCAAACTGGGGTACCCCCGGTGACATACCCAGATTTGGCTGGAATGGCCCTAGGCTGGGCTGGCCAGAACTGATTTTGCCGAGGCGCGCGCGCGGCGCGGCGCGCAAAAAAGTTTCCGTTTTGACCGGGAATCGATTTGGGTGGAATCGGCATGCTGAAAAACGTAGGGAAAGATGGGTTTGAAATTCTGGGTCAAACTGGGGTACCCCTGGTGACATACCCAGATTTGGCTGGAATGGCCCTAGGCTGGGCTGGCCAGAACTGATTTTGCCCAGGCGCGCGCGCGGCGCGGCGCGCAAAAAAGTTTCCATTTTGACCGGGAATCCATTTGGGTGGAATCGGCATGCTGAAAAACGTAGGGAAAGATGGGTTTGAAATTCTGGGTCAAACTGGGGTACCCCCGTTGACATACCCAGATTTGGCTGGAATGGCCCTAGGCTGGGCTGGCCAGAACTGATTTTGCCCAGGCGCGCGCGCGGCGCGGCGCGCAAAAAAGTTTCCGTTTTGACCGGGAATCGATTTGGGTGGAATCGGCATGCTGAAAAACGTAGGGAAAGATGGGTTTGAAATTCTGGGTCAAACTGGGGTACCCCCGGTGACATACCCAGCTTTGGCTGGAATGGCCCTGGGCTGGGCTGGCCAGAACTGATTTTGCCCAGGCGCGCGCGCGGCGCGGCGCGCAAAAAAGTTTCCGTTTTGACCGGGAATCGATTTGGGTGGAATCGGCATGCTGAAAAACGTAGGGAAAGATGGGTTTGAAATTCTGGGTCAAACTGGGGTACCCCCGGTGACATACCCAGATTTGGCTGGAATGGCCCTAGCCTGGGCTGGCCAGAACTGATTTTGCCCAGGCGCGCGCGCGGCGCGGCGCGCAAAAAAGTTTCCGTTTTGACCGGGAATCGATTTGGGTGGAATCGGCATGCTGAAAAACGTAGGGAAAGATGGCTTTGCAATTCTGGTCCAAACTGGGGTACCCCCGGTGACATACCCAGATTTGGCTGGAATGGCCCTAGGCTGGGCTGGCCAAAACTGATTTTGCCCAGGCGCGCGCGCGGCGCGGCGCGCGAAAAAATTTCCGTTTTGACCGGGAATCGATTTGGGTGGAATCGGCATGCTGAAAAACGTAGGGAAAGATGGGTTTGAAATTCTGGTCCAAACTGGGGTACCCCCGGTGACATACCCAGATTTGGCTGGAATGGCCCTAGGCTGGGCTGGCCAGAACTGATTTTGCCCAGGCGCGCGCGCGGCGCGGCGCGCAAAAAAGTTTCTGTTTTGACCGGCAATCGATTTGGGTGGAATCGGCATGCTGAAAAACGTAGGGAAAGATGGGTTTGAAATTCTGGGTCAAACTGGGGTACCCCCGGTGACATACCCAGATTTGGCTGGAATGGCCCTGGGCTGGGCTGGCCAGAACTGATTTTGCCCAGGCGCGCGCGCGGCGCGGCGCGCAAAAAAGTTTCTGTTTTGACCGGCAATCGATTTGGGTGGAATCGGCATGCTGAAAAACGTAGGGAAAGATGGGTTTGAAATTCTGGGTCAAACTGGGGTACCCCCGGTGACATACCCAGATTTAGCTGGAATGGCCCTGGGCTGGGCTGGCCAGAACTGATTTTGCCCAGGCGCGCGCGCGGCGCGGCGCGCAAAAAAGTTTCCGTTTTGACCGGGAATCGATTTGGGTGGAATCGGCATGCTGAAAAACGTAGGGAAAGATGGGTTTGAAATTCTGGGTCAAACTGGGGTACCCCTGGTGACATACCCAGATTTGGCTGGAATGGCCCTAGGCTGGGCTGGCCAGAACTGATTTTGCCCAGGCGCGCGCGCGGCGCCGCGCGCAAAAAAATTTCCATTTTGACCGGGAATCAGTTTGGGTGGAATCGGCATGCTGAAAAACGTAGGGAAAGATGGGTTTGAAATTCTGGGTCCAACTGGGGTACCCCCGGTGATATACCCAGATTTGGCTGGAATGGCCCTAGGCTGGGCTGGCCAGAACTGATTTGGCCCAGGCGCGCGCGCGGCGCGGCGCGCAAAAAAGTTTCCGTTTTGACCGGGAATCGATTTGGGTGGAATCGGCATGCTGAAAAACGTAGGGAAAGATGGGTTTGAAATTCTGGGTCAAACTGGGGTAACCCCGGTGACATACCCAGGTTTGGCTGGAATGGCCCTGGGCTGGGCTGGCCAGAACTGATTTTGCCCAGGCGCGCGCGCCGCGGCGCGCAAAAAAGTTTCCGTTTTGACCGGGAATCGATTTGGGTGGAATTGGCATGCTGAAAAACGTAGGGAAAGATGGGTTTGCAATTCTGGTCCAAACTGGGGTACCCCCGGTGACATACCCAGATTTGGCTGGAATGGCCCTGGGCTGGGCTGGCCAGAACTGATTTTGCCCAGGCGCGCGCGCGGCGCGGCACGCAAAAAAGTTTCCGTTTTGACCGGGAATCGATTTGGGTGGAATCGGCATGCTGAAAAACGTAGGGAAAGATGGGTTTGAAATTCTGGGTCAAACTGGGGTACCCCCGGTGACATACCCAGATTTGGCTGGAATGGCCCTAGGCTGGGCTGGCCAGAACTGATTTTGCCCAGGCGCGCGCGCGGCGCGGCGCGCAAAAAAGTTTCCGTTTTGACCGGGAATCGATTTGGGTGGAATCGGCATGCTGAAAAACGTAGGGAAAGATGGGTTTGAAATTCTGGGTCAAACTGGGGTACCCCCGGTGACATACCCAGATTTAGCTGGAATGGCCATGGGCTGGGCTGGCCAGAACTGATTTTGCCCAGGCGCGCGCGCGGCGCGGCGCGCAAAAAAGTTTCCGTTTTGACCGGGAATCGATTTGGGTGGAATCGGCATGCTGAAAAACGTAGGGAAAGATGGGTTTGCAATTCTGGTCCAAACTGGGGTACCCCCGGTGACATACCCAGATTTGGCTGGAATGGCCCTAGGCTGGGCTGGCCAAAACTGATTTTGCCCAGGCGCGCGCGCGGCGCGGCGCGCAAAAAAATTTCCGTTTTGACCGGGAATCGATTTCGGTGGAATCGGCATGCTGAAAAACGTAGGGAAAGATGGGTTTGAAATTCTGGTCCAAACTGGGGTACCCCCGGTGACATACCCAGATTTGGCTGGAATGGCCCTAGGCTGGGCTGGCCAGAACTGATTTTGCCCAGGCGCGCGCGCGGCGCGGCGCGCAAAAAAGTTTCTGTTTTGACCGGCAATGGATTTGGGTGGAATCGGCATGCTGAAAAACGTAGGGAAAGATGGGTTTGAAATTCTGGGTCAAACTGGGGTACCCCCGGTGACATACCCAGATTTGGCTGGAATGGCCCTGGGCTGGGCTGGCCAGAACTGATTTTGCCCAGGCGCGCGCGCGGCGCGGCGCGCAAAAAAGTTTCCGTTTTGACCGGGAATCCATTTGGGTGGAATCGGCATGCTGAAAAACGTAGGGAAAGATGGGTTTGAAATTCTGGGTCAAACTGGGGTACCCCTGGTGACATACCCAGAGTTGGCTGGAATGGCCCTAGGCTGGGCTGGCCAGAACTGATTTTGCCCAGGCGCGCGCGCGGCGCGGCGCGCAAAAAAATTTCCATTTTGACCGGCAATCAGTTTGGGTGGAATCGGCATGCTGAAAAACGTAGGGAAAGATGGGTTTGAAATTCTGGGTCCAACTGGGGTACCCCCGGTGATATACCCAGATTTGGCTGGAATGGCCCTAGGCTGGGCTGGCCAGAACTGATTTGGCCCAGGCGCGCGCGCGGCGCGGCGCGCAAAAAAGTTTCCGTTTTGACCGGGAATCGATTTGGGTGGAATCGGCATGCTGAAAAAAGTAGGGAAAGATGGGTTTGAAATTCTGGGTCAAACTGGGGTAACCCCGGTGACATACCCAGGTTTGGCTGGAATGGCCCTGGGCTGGGCTGGCCAGAACTGATTTTGCCCAGGCGCGCGCGCCGCGGCGCGCAAAAAAGTTTCCGTTTTGACCGGGAATCGATTTGGGTGGAATTGGCATGCTGAAAAACGTAGGGAAAGATGGGTTTGCAATTCTGGTCCAAACTGGGGTACCCCCGGTGACATACCCAGATTTGGCTGGAATGGCCCTAGGCTGGGCTGGCCAAAACTGATTTTGCCCAGGCGCGCGCGCGGCGCGGCGCGCAAAAAAATTTCCGTTTTGACCGGGAATCGATTTGGGTGGAATCGGCATGCTGAAAAACGTAGGGAAAGATGGGTTTGAAATTCTGGTCCAAGCTGGGGTACCCCCGGTGACATACCCAGATTTGGCTGGAATGGCCCTGGGCTGGGCTGGCCAGAACTGATTTTGCCCAGGCGCGCGCGCGGCGCGGCGCGCAAAAAAGTTTCCATTTTGACCGGGAATCAGTTTGGGTGGAATCGGCATGCTGAAAAACGTAGGGAAAGATGGGTTTGAAATTCTGGGTCCAACTGGGGTACCCCCGGTGACATACCCAGATTTGGCTGGAATGGCCCTAGGCTGGGCAGGCCAGAACTGATTTTGCCCAGGCGCGCGCGCGGCGCGGCGCGCAAAAAAGTTTCCGTTTTGACCGGGAATCGATTTGGGTGGAATCGGCATGCTGAAAAACGTAGGGAAAGATGGGTTTGAAATTCTGGGTCAAACTGTGGTAACCCCGGTGACATACCCAGGTTTGGCTGGAATGGCCCTGGGCTGGGCTGGCCAGAACTGATTTTGCCCAGGCGCGCGCGCGGCGCGGCGCGCAAAAAAGTTTCCGTTTTGACCGGGAATCGATTTGGGTGGAATCGGCATGCTGAAAAACGTAGGGAAAGAACATGTTCCGGAACCACCGGAACATGTTCCGGGACCACCGGAACATGTTCCGGGAGCACCGGAACATGATCCGCAAGCACCGGAACATGTTCCGGGAGCACCGGAACATGTTCCGGAACCACTGGAACATGTTCCGGGAGCACCGGAACATGTTCCGGGACCACCGGAACATGTTCCGGAACCACCGGTACATCTTCCGGGACCACCGGAACATGTTCCGGGACCACCGGAACATGTTCCGGAACCACCGGAACATCTTCCGGAACCACCGGAACATGTTCTGCAAGCACCGGAACATGTTCCGGAACCACCGGAACATGTTCCGGGACCACCGGAACATGTTCCGGAAGCACCAGAACATGTTCCGCAAGTTCGGGAACATGTTCCGCAAGTACCGGAACATGTTCCGGGAGCACCGGAACATGTTCTGCAAGCACCAGAACATGTTCCGGGACCACCGGAACATGTTCCGGGAGCACCGTAACCTTTTCCGGAACCACCAGAACATGTTCCGGAACCACTGGAACATGTTCCGGGACCACCGGAACATGTTCCGGGACCACCGGAACATGTTCCGGAAGCACCGGAACATGTTCCGGGACCACCGGAACATGTTCCGGAACCACCGTAACATGTTCCGGAACCACCGGAACATGTTCCGGGACCACCAGAACATGGTTCCGGGAGCACCGGAACATGTTCCGGAACCACCGGAACATGTTCCGGGAGAAGCGGAACATGTTCCGGAATCACCGGAACATGTTCCGCAAGCACCGGAACATGTTCCGGGACCACCGGAACATGTTCCGGAACCACTGGAACATGTTCCGGAACCACCGGAACATGTTCCGGGACCACCAGAACATGTTCCGGGACCACCGGAACATGTTCCGGGACCACCGAAACATGTTCCGGAACCACCGGAACATGTTCCGGGAGCACCGGAACATGTTCCGGAACCACCGGAACATGTTCCGGGAGAACCGGAACATGTTCCGGAATCACCGGAACATGTTCCGCAAGCATGGGAACATGTTCAGGAACCACTGGAACATGTTCCGGAACCACCGGAACATGTTCCGGAACCACCGGAACATGTTCCGGAACCACCGCAACATCCGGAACCACCTGAAAATGTTCCGGGAGCACCGGAACATGTTCCGGAACCACCGGAACATGTTCCGGAACCAGCGGAACATGTTCCGGGACCACCGGAACATGGTCCGGAACCACCGGAACATGTTCCGGGACCACCGAACATGTTCCGGAACCACCGGAACATGTTATGGAACCACCGGAACATGTTCCGGGACCACCGGATCATGTTCCGGAAGCACCGGAACATGTTCCGGGACCACCGGAACATGTTCCGGAACCAGCAGAACATGTTCCGGAACCACCAGAACATGTTCCGGAACCAGCGGAACATGTTGCGGAACCACCGGAACATGTTCCGGGAGCACCGGAACATGTTCCGGAACCACCGGAACATGTTCCGGGACCACCGGAGCATGTTCCGGAAGCACCGGAACATGTTCCGCAAGCACCGGGACATGTTCCGCAAGCACCGGAACATGTTCCGGGAGCACCGGAACATGTTCCGGAACCACCGGAACATGTTCCGGGAGCACCGGAACATTTTCCGGAACCACGGGAACATGTTCCGGAACCACCGGAACATGTTCTGGCAGCACCGCAACATGTTCCGGAACCACCGGAAGATGATCCGGGAGCACCGGAACATGTTCCCGAACCACCGGAACATGTTCCGGGAGTACCGGAACATGTTCCGGAACCACCGGAACATGTTCCGGGACCACCGGAACATGTTCCGGAAGCACGGGAACATGTTCCGCAAGCACCGAAACATGTTCCGGGAGCACCGGAACATGTTCCGCAAGCACCGGAACATGTTCTGGGAGCACCGGAACATGTTCCGCAACCACCGGAACATGTTCCGGAACCACCGGAACATGTTCTGGCAGCACCGCAACATGTTCCGGAACCACCGGAAGATGTTCCGGGAGCACCGGAACATGTTCCGGAACCACCGGAACATGTTCCGGGAGTACCGGAACATGTTCCGGAAGCACCGGAACATGTTCCGGGACCACCGGAACATGTTCCGAAAGCACCGGAACATGTTCCGGGACCACCAGAACATGTTCCGGGAGCACCGGAACATGTTCCGGAACCACCGGAACATGTTCCGGAACCACCGGAACATGTTCTGGCGGCACCGCAACATGTTCCGGAACCACCGGAAGATGTTCCGGGAGCACCAGAACATGTTCCGGAACCACCGGAACATGTTCCGGCTGCACCGGAACATGTTCCGGAAGCACCGGAACATGTTCCGGAAGCACCGGAACATGTTCCGGAACCACCGGAACATGTTCCGCAAGCACCGGAACATGTTCCGGGACCACCGGAACATGTTCCGGAAGCACCGGAACATGTTCCGCAAGTACCGGAACATGTTCCGGAACCGTCGGAACATGGTCCGGAAGCACCGGAACATCTTCCGGGACCACCGGAACATGTTCCGGGAGCACCGGAACATGTTCCGGAACCACCGGAACATGTTCCGGGAGCACCGGAACATGTTCCGGAACCACCGGAACATGTTATGGAACCACCGGAACATGTTCCGGGACCACCGGATCATGTTCCGGAAGCACCGGAACATGTTCCGGGACCACCGGAACATGTTCCGGAACCAGCAGAACATGTTCCGCAAGCACCAAAACATGTTCCGGGAGCACCGGAATATGTTCCGGAACCACCGGAACATGTTATGGAACCACCGGAACATGTTCCGGGACCACCGGATCATGTTCCGGAAGCACCGGAACATGTTCCGGGACCACCGGAACATGTTCCGGAACCAGCAGAACATGTTCCGGAACCACCGGAACATGTTCCGGGACCACCGGAACATGTTCCGGAAGCACCGGAACATATTCCGGGACCACCGGAACATGTTCCGGAACCACCGGAACATTTTCCGGGACCACCGGAACATGTTCCGGGAGCACCGGAACATGTTCCGGAACCACCGGAACATGTTCCGGGAGCACCGGAACATGTTCCGGAACCACCGGAACATGTTCCGGGAGCACCGGAACACGTTCCGGGACCACCGGAACATGTTCCGGAACCACGGGAACATGTTCCGGGACCACCGGAACATGTTCCGGCAGCACCGGAACATGTTCCGGGACCACCGCAACATGTTCCGGAAGCAACGGAACATGTTCCGGAACCAGCGGAACATGTTCCGGAACCACCGGAACATGTTCCGGGAGCACCGGAACACGTTCCGGAACCACCGGAACGTGTTCCGGAACCACCGGAAGATGTTCCGGGAGCACCGGAACATATTCCGGAACCACCGGAACATGTTCCGGCAGCACCGGAACATGTTCCGGAACCAGCGGAACATGTTCCGGAAGCACCGGAACATGTTCCGCAAGCACCGCAACATGTTCCAGAACCACCGGAACATGTTCCGGAACCACCGGAACACGTTCCGGGACCACCGGAATATGTTCCGGAAGCACCGGAACATGTTCCGGGACCACCGGAACATGTTCCGGAACCACCGGAACATTTTCCGGGACCACCGGAACATGTTCCGGGAGCACCGGAACATGTTCCGGAACCACCGGAACATGCTCCGGAACCACGGGAACATGTTCCGCAAGCACCGGAACATGTTCCGGCAGCACCGGAACATGTTCCAGAACCACGGGAACATGTTCCGAGACCACCGGAACATGTTCCGCAAGCACCGGAACATGTTCCGGGAGCACCGGAACATGTTCCGGAACCACCGTAACATGTTCCGGGAGCACCGGAACATGTTCCGGAACCACCGGAACATGTTCCGGGACCACCAGAAGATGTTCCGGGAGCACCGGAACATGTTCCGGAACCACCGGCACATGTTCCGGAACCAGCGGAACATGTTCCGGAACCACCGGAACATGTTCCGGGACCACCGGAACATGTTCCGGGAGCTCCGGAACATGTTCCGGAACCACCGGCACATGTTCCGGAACTAGCGGAACATGTTCCGGAACCACCGGAACATGTTCCGGGACCACCGGAACATGTTCCGGGAGCTCCGGAACATGTTCCGGAACCACCGGAACATGTTCCGGGAGCACCGGAACATGTTCCGGAACCACCGGAAAATGTTCCGGGACCACCGGAACATGTTCCGGAACCACTGGAGCATGTTCCGGGACCACCGGAACATGTTCCGGAACCACCGGAACATGTTCCGGCAGCACCGGGACATATTCCGGAACCAGCGGAACATGTTCCGGAACCACCGGAACATGTTCCAGAACCACCGGAACATGTTCCGGGACCACCGGAACATGTTCCGGAACCACCGGAACATGTTCCGGGACCACCAGAAGATGTTCCGGGAGCACCGGAACATGTTCCGGAACCACCGGCACATGTTCCGGAACCAGCGGAACATGTTCCGGAACCACCGGAACATGTTCCGGGACCACCGGAACATGTTCCGGGAGCTCCGGAACATGTTCCGGAACCACCGGCACATGTTCCGGAACTAGCGGAACATGTTCCGGAACCACCGGAACATGTTCCGGGACCACCGGAACATGTTCCGGGAGCTCCGGAACATGTTCCGGAACCACCGGAACGTGTTCCGGGAGCACCGGAACATGTTCCGGAACCACCGGAAAATGTTCCGGGACCACCGGAACATGTTCCGGAACCACTGGAGCATGTTCCGGGACCACCGGAACATGTTCCGGAACCACCGGAACATGTTCCGGCAGCACCGGGACATATTCCGGAACCAGCGGAACATGTTCCGGAACCACCGGAACATGTTCCAGAACCACCGGAACATGTTCCGGGACCACCGGCACATGTTCCGGAACCAGCGGAACATGTTCCGGAACCACCGGAACATGTTCCGGGACCACCGGAACATGTTCCGGGAGCTCCGGAACATGTTCCGGAACCACCGGCACATGTTCTGGGAGCACCGGAACATGTTCCGGAACCACCGGAACATGTTCCGGGAACACCGGAACATGTTCCGGAACCACCGGAACATGTTCCGCAAGCACCGGAACATGTTCCGGAACCACCGGAAGATGTTCCGGGAGCACCGGAACATGTTCCGGAACCACCGGAACATGTTCCGGGAACACCGGAACATGTTCCGGAACCACCGAACATGTTCCGGGAACACCGGAACATGTTCCGGAAGCACCGGAACATGTTCCGGGACCACCGGAACATGTTCCGGAACCACCAGAACATGTTCCGGAACCAGCGGAACATCTTCCGGAACCACCGGAACATGTTCCGCAAGCACCGGAACATGTTCCGAATGCACTGGAACATGTTCCGGAACCACCGGAACATGTTCCGGGACCACCGGAACATGTTCCGGAAGCACCGGAACATGTTCCGGGACCACCGGAACATGTTCCGGAACCACCGGAACATGTTCCGGAACCAGCGGAACATCTTCCGGAACCACCGGAACATGTTCCGCAAGCACCGGAACATGTTCCGGAAGCACCGGAACATGTTCCGGAACCACCGGAACATGTTCCGGGACCACCGGAACATGTTCCGGAACCACCGGAACATGTTCCGCAACCACCGGAACATGTTCCGGAACCACCGGAACATGTTCCGCAACCACCGGGACATGTTCCGGGAGCACCGGAACATGATTCCGGGACCACCGGAACATGTTCCGGAAGCACCGGAACATGTTCCGCAAGCACCGGAACATGTTCCGGGAGCACCGGAACATGTTCCGGAACCAGCGGAACATGTTCCGGAACCACCGGAACATGTTCCGCAAGCACCGCAACATGTTCCGGAACCACCGGAACATGTTCCGGAACCACCGGAACATGTTCCGGGACCTCCGGAACATGTTCTGGAAGCACCGGATCATGTTCCGGGACCACCGGAACATGTTCCGGAAGCACCGGAACATGTTCCGGGACCACCGGAACATGTTCCGGAACCACCGGAACATGTTCCGGAACCAGCGGAACATCTTCCGGAACTACCGGAACATGTTCCGCAAGCACCGGAACATGTTCCGGAACCACCAGAACATCTTCCGGAACCACCGGAACATGTTCCGCAAGCACCGGAACATGTTCCGGAACCAGCGGAACATGTTCCGGAACCACCGGAACATGTTCCGGGACCACCGGAACATGTTCGTGAACCACCGGAACATGTTCCGGAACCAGCAGAACATGTTCCGGAACCAGAGGAACATCTTCCGGAACCACCGGAACATGTTCCGGGACCACCGGAACATGTTCCGGGAGCTCCGGAACATGTTCCGGAACCACCGGCACATGTTCTGGGAGCACCGGAACATGTTCCGGAACCACCGGAACATGTTCCGGGACCACCGGAACATGTTCCGGGACCACCGGAACATGTTCCGGAACCACCGGAAGATGTTCCGGGACCACCGGAACATGTTCCGGAACCACCGGAAGATGTTCCGGGACCACCGGAACATGTTCCGGAACCACCGGAGCATGTTCCGGGACCACCGGAACATGTTCCGGAAGCACCGGAACATGTTCCGGAACCACCGGAACATGTTCCGGGACCACCGGAACAAGTTCCGGAACCACCGGAACATGTTCCGGGACCACCGGAACATGTTCCGCAAGCACCGGAACATGTTCTGGGACCACCGGAACATGTTCCGGGAGCACCGGAACATGTTCCAGAACCACCGGAAGATGTTCCGGGAGCACCGGAACATGTTCCGGAACCACCGGAACATGTTCCGGCAGCACCGGGACATGTTCCGCAACCAACGGAACATGTTCCGGAACCACCGGAACATGTTCCGGAACCACCGGAACATGTTCCGGAACCAGCGGAACATGTTCCGGAAACACCGGAACATGTTCCGGGACCACCGGAACATGTTCCGGAAGCACCGGAACATGTTCCGGAAGCACCGGAACATGTTCCGGAACCACAGGAACATGTTCCGGAACCACCGGAACATGTTCCGAGACCACCGGAACATGTTCCGGAAGCACCATAACATGTTCCGGGTCCACCGGAACATGTTCCGGAACCACCGGAACATGTTCCGCAAGCATCGGAACCTGTTCCGGGAGCACCGGAACATGTTCCGGAACCACCGTAACATGTTCCGGGAGCACCGGAACATGTTCTGGAACCACCGGAACATGTTCCGGGACCACCAGAAGATGTTCCGGGAGCACCGGAACATGTTCCGGAACAAGCGGAACATGTTCCGGAACCACCGGAACATGTTCCGGGACCACCGGAACATGTTCCGGAACCACCGGAACATGTTCCGGGACCACCGCAACATGTTCCGGAAGCACCGGAACATGTTCCGGGACCACCGGAACATGTTCCGGGACCACCGCAACATGTTCCGGAAGCCCCGGAACATGTTCCGGAACCAGCGGAACATGTTCCGGAACCACCGGAACATGTTCCGGGAGCATCGGAACATGTTCCGAAAACACCGGAACATGTTCCGGAAGCACCGGAACATGTTCCGGAACCACTGGAACATGTTCCAGGACCACCGGAACATGTTCTGGGACCACCGGAACATGTTCCGGAACCACCGGAACATGTTCCGGAACCACCGGAACCTGTTCCGGGACCACCGGAACATGTTCCGCAAGCACCGGAACATGTTTCGGAACCAGCGGAACATGTTCCGGAAACACCGGAACATGTTCCGGGACCACCGGAACATGTTCCGGAAGCACCGGAACATGTTCCGGAACGACAGAAACATGTTCCGGAACCACCGGAACATGTTCCGAGACCACCGGAACATGTTCCGGAAGCACCGGAACATGTTCCGGGTCTACCGGAACATGTTCCGGAACCACCGGAACATGTTCCGCAAGCACCGGAACCTGTTCCGGGAGCACCGGAACATGTTCCGGAACCACCGTAACATGTTCCGGGAGCACCGGAACATGTTCTGGAACCACCGGAACATATTCCGGGACCACCAGAAGATGTTCCGGGAGCACCGGAACATGTTCCGGAACAAGCGGAACATGTTCCGGAACCACCGGAACATGTTCCGGAACCACCGGAGCATGTTCCGGGACCACCGGAACATGTTCCGGAACCACCGGAACATGTTCCGGGACCACCGCAACATGTTCCAGAAGCACCGGAACATGTTCCGGGACCACCGGAACATGTTCCGGGACCACCGCAACATGTTCCGGAAGCCCCGGAACATGTTCCGGAACCAGCGGAACATGTTCCGGAACCACCGGAACATGTTCCGGGAGCATCGGAACATGTTCCGGAAGCACCGGAACATGTTCCGGAACCAGCGGAACATGTTCCGGAACCACCGGAACATGTTCCGCAAGCACCGCAACATGTTCCGGAACCACCGGAACATGTTCCGGAACCACCGGGACATGTTCCGGGACCTCCGGAACATGTTCTGGAAGCACCGGATCATGTTCCGGGACCACCGGAACATGTTCCGGAAGCACCGGAACATGTTCCGGGACCACCGGAACATGTTCCGGAACCACCGGAACGTGTTCCGGAACCAGCGGAACATCTTCCGGAACTACCGGAACATGTTCCGCAAGCACCGGAACATGTTCCGGAAGCACCAGAACATCTTCCGGAACCACCGGAACATGTTCCGCAAGCACCGGAACATGTTCCGGAACCAGCGGAACATGTTCCGGAACAACCGGAACATTTTCCGGGACCACCGGAACATGTTCGTGAACCACCGGAACATGTTCCGGAACCAGCGGAACATGTTCCGGAACCAGAGGAACATCTTCCGGAACCACCGGGGCATGTTCCGGGAACACCGGAACATGTTCCGGAACAACCGGAACATGTTCCGGGACCACCGGAACATGTTCCGGGAGCACCGGAACATGTTCCGGAACCACCGGCACATGTTCCGGGAGCACCGGAACATGTTCCGGAACCACCGGAAGATGTTCCGGGAGCACCGGAACATGTTCCAGAACCACCGGAACATGTTCCGGCAGCACCGGAACATGTTCCGGAACCAGGGGAACATGTTCCGAGACCACCGGAACATGTTCCGGAAGCACCATAACATGTTCCGGGTCCACCGGAACATGTTCCGGAACCACCGGAACATGTTCCGGCAGCACCAGAACATGTTCCGGGAGCGCCGGAACATGTTCCGGAACCACCGGAACATGTTCCGGAACCACCGAAACATGTTCCGGGACCACCGGAACATGTTCCGCAAGCACCGGAACATGTTCCGGAACCACCGGAACATGTTCCGGGACCACCGGAACATGTTCCGGAACCACCGGAACATGTTCCGGAACCACCGGAACATGTTCCGGGACCACCGGAACATGTTCCGCAAGCACCGGAACATGTTCCGGGAGCACCGGAATATGTTCCGCAAGCACCGGAACATGTTCCGGGACCACCGGAACATGTTCCGGAACCACCGGAACATGTTCCGGGACCACCGCAACATGTTCCGGAAGCACCGGAACATGTTCCGGGACCACCGCAACATGTTCCGGGACCACCGCAACATGTTCCGGAAGCCCCGGAACATGTTCCGGAACCAGCGGAACATGTTCCGGAACCACCGGAACATGTTCCGGGAGCATCGGAACATGTTCCGAAAACACCGGAACATGTTCCGGAAGCACCGGAACATGTTCCGGAACCACCGGAACATGTTCCAGGACCACCGGAACATGTTCTGGGACCACCGGAACATGTTCCGCAAGCACCGGAACATGTTTCGGAACCAGCGGAACATGTTCCGGAAACACCGGAACATGTTCCGGGACCACCGGAACATGTTCCGGAAGCACCGGAACATGTTCCGGAACGACAGAAACATGTTCCGGAACCACCGGAACATGTTCCGAGACCACCGGAACATGTTCCGGAAGCACCGGAACATGTTCCGGGTCCACCGGAACATGTTCCGGAACCACCGGAACATGTTCCGCAAGCACCGGAACCTGTTCCGGGAGCACCGGAACATGTTCCGGAACCACCGTAACATGTTCCGGGAGCACCGGAACATGTTCTGGAACCACCGGAACATATTCCGGGACCACCAGAAGATGTTCCGGGAGCACCGGAACATGTTCCGGAACAAGCGGAACATGTTGGGGAACCACCGGAACATGTTCCGGAACCACCGGAACATGTTCCGGGACCACCGGAACATGTTCCGGAACCACCGGAACATGTTTCGGGACCACCGCAACATGTTCCAGAAGCACCGGAACATGTTCCGGGACCACCGGAACATGTTCCGGGACCACCGCAACATGTTCCGGAAGCCCCGGACCATGTTCCGGAACCAGCGGAACATGTTCCGGAACCACCGGAACATGTTCCGGGAGCATCGGAACATGTTCCGGAAGCACCGGAACATGTTCCGGAAGCACCGGAACATGTTCCGGAACCAGCGGAACATGTTCCGGAACCATAGGAACATGTTCCGCAAGCACCGCAACATGTTCCGGAACCACCGGAACATGTTCCGGAACCACCGGGACATGTTCCGGGACCTCCGGAACATGTTCTGGAAGCACCGGATCATGTTCCGGGACCACCGGAACATGTTCCGGAAGCACCGGAACATGTTCCGGGACCACCGGAACATGTTCCGGAACCACCGGAACATGTTCCGGAACCAGCGGAACATCTTCCGGAACTACCGGAACATGTTCCGCAAGCACCGGAACATGTTCCGGAAGCACCAGAACATCTTCCGGAACCACCGGAACATGTTCCGCAAGCACCGGAACATGTTCCGGAACCAGCGGAACATGTTCCGGAACCACCGGAACATTTTCCGGGACCACCGGAACATGTTCGTGAACCACCGGAACATGTTCCGGAACCAGCGGAACATGTTCCGGAACCAGAGGAACATCTTCCGGAACCACCGGAACATGTTCCGCAAGCACCGCAACATGTTCCGGAACCACCAAAACATGTTCCGGAACCACCAAAACATGTTCCGGAACCACCAGAACATGTTCCGCAAGCACCGGATCATGTTCCGGGAGCACCGGAACAGGTTCCGGAACCACCGGAACATGTTCCGGAACCACCGGAACATGTTCCGGGAGCACGGGAACATATTCCGGAACCACCGGAACAGGTTCCGGCAGCACCGGAACATGTTCCGGAACCAGCGGAACATTTTCCGCAAGCACCGGAACATGTTCCGGAACCACCGGAACATGTTCCGGAAGCACCTGAACATGTTCCGGAAGCACCAGAACATCTTCCGGAACCACCGGAACATGTTCCGCAACCACCGGAACATGTTCCGGAACCACCGGAACATGTTCCGGAACCACCGGAACATGTTCCGGAACCACCGGAACATTTTCCGGGACCACCGGAACATGTTCGTGAACCACCGGATCATGTTCCGGAACCAGCGGAACATGTTCCGGAACCAGAGGAACATCTTCCGGAACCACCGGAACATGTTCCGCAAGCACCGCAACATGTTCCGGAACCACCAAAACATGTTCCGGAACCACCAAAACATGTTCCGGAACCACCAGAACATGTTCCGCAAGCACCGGATCATGTTCCGGGAGCACCGGAACAGGTTCCGGAACCACCGGAACATGTTCCGGAACCACCGGAACATGTTCCGGGAGCACGGGAACATATTCCGGAACCACCGGAACAGGTTCCGGCAGCACCGGAACATGTTCCGGAACCAGCGGAACATTTTCCGCAAGCACCGGAACATGTTCCGGAACCACCGGAACATGTTCCGGAAGCACCGGAACATGTTCCGCAAGCACCAGAACATGTTCCGGGAGCACCGGAACATGTTCCGCAACCACCGGAACATGTTCCGGAACCACCGGAACATGTTCTGGAACTACCGGAACATGTTCCGGAACCACCGGAACATGTTCCGGGACCACCGGATCATGTTCCGGTGCTTCCGGAACATTTTCCGGTGCTTCCGGAAAATGTTCCGGCGGTTCCGGAACATGTTCCGACACTTCTGGAACATGTTCCATCAGTTCCGGAACATGTTCCGGCGGTTCCGGAACATGTTGCGGCGCCTCCGGAGCATGTTCCGGCGGTTGCGGAACATGTTCCGGTGCTTCCGGAACATGTTCCGGCGCTTCCGGAACAGGTTCCGGCGGTTCAAGAATATTTTCCGGCGCTTCCGGAAAATGTTCCGGCAGTTCCGGAACATGTTCCGGTGCTTCCGGAACATGTTCCGGCGGTTCCGGAACATGTTCCGGTGCTTCCGCAACATGTTCCGGTGCTTCCGGAACATGTTCCGGCAGTTCCGGAACATGTTCCGGCGGTTCCGGAACATGTTCCGGCGGTTCCGGAACGTGTTCCGGCGGTTCCGGAACATGTTCCGGCAGTTCTGGAACATGTTCCGGTGCTTCGGGAACATGTTCCGGCGGTTGCGGAACGTGTTCGGCGGTTCCGGAACACGTTCCGGCGGTTCCGGAACAATTTTCCGGCGCTTCCGGAACATGTTCCGGCAGTTCCGGAACATGTTCCGGTGCTTCCGGAACATGTTCCGGCGGTTCCGGAACATGTTCCGGCGGTAACCGGAACATGTTCCGGCGCTTCGGGAACATGTTCCGGCGGGTGCGGAACACGTTCCGGCGGTTCCGGAACATGTTCCGGCGCTTCCGGAACATGTTCCGGCAGTTCCGGAACATGTTCCGGTGCTTCCGGAACATGTTCCGGCGGTTCCGGAACATGTTCTGGCGCTTCCGGAACATGTTCCGGTGCTTCCAGAACATGTTCCGGTTCTTCCGGAACATGTTCCGGTGCTTCCGGAACATGTTCCGGTGCTTCCGGAACATGTTCCGGCAGTTCCGGAACATGTTCCGGCGGTTTCCGGAACATGTTCCGGCGGTTCCGGAACATGTTCCGGTGCTTCCGCAACATGTTCGGTGCTTCCGGAACATGTTCCGGCAGTTCCGGAACATGTTCCGGCGGTTCCGGAACATGTTCCGGCGGTTCCGGAACATGTTCCGGCGCTTCCGGAACATGTTCCGGCGGTTCCCGGAACATGTTCGGGCGGTTCCGGAACATGTTCCGGCGCTTCCGGAACATTGTTCCGGCAGTTCCGGAACATGTTCCGGTGCTTCGGGAACAAGTTCCGGCGGTTGCGGAACGTGTTCCGGCGGTTCCGGAACACGTTCCGGCGGTTCCGGAACAATTTCCGGCGCTTCCGGAACATGTTCCGGCAGTTCCGGAACATGTTCCGGTGCTTCCGGAACATGTTCCGGCGGTTCCGGAACATGTTCCGGTGCTTCCGGAACATGTTCCGGCGCTTCCGGAACAGGTTCCGGCGGTTCCAGAATATTTTCCTGCGCTTCCGGAAAATGTTCCGGCAGTTCCGGAACATGTTCCGGTGCTTCCGGAACATGTTCCGGCGGTTCCGGAACATGTTCCGGTGCTTCCGCAACATGTTCCGGTGCTTCCGGAACATGTTCCGGCAGTTCCGGAACATGTTCCGGCGGTTCCGGAACATGTTCGGGTGCTTCCGGAACATGTTCCGGTGCTTCCAGAACATGTTCCGGCGCTTCCGGAACATGTTCTGGCGCTTCCGGAACATGTTCCGGCAGTTCCGGAACATGTTCCGGTGCTTCCGGAACATCTTCCGGTGCTTCCAGAACATGTTCCGGCGGTTCCGGAACATCTTCCGGTGCCTGCTGAAGATGTTCAGGCAGTTCCGGAACATGTTCTGGCCCTTCCGGAACATGTTCCGGCGGTTCTGGAATGTTCCGGTGCCTCCGGAACATGTTCCGGTGCTGCCGGAACATGTTCCGGAGGTTCCGGAACATGTTTCGGCGGTTCCGGAGGATGTTCCGGTGGTTCCGGAACATGTTCCGGTGCTTCCGGCGGTTCCGGAACATGTTCCGGAAGCACCGGAACATGTTCCGGAAGCACCGGGACATGTTCCGGAACCACCGGAACATGTTCCGGAACCGCCGGAACATCCTCCGGAACCGCCGAAACATGTTCCGGAACCTCCGGAACATGTTCCGGCAGCACCGGAACATGTTCGGGAGGCACCGGAACATTCCAGAACCGCCGGAACATGTTCCGGAAGGGCCAGAACATGTTCCGGAACTGCCTGAACATCTTCAGCAGGCACCAGAAGATGTTCCGGAACCGCCGGAACATGTTCTGGAAGCACCGGAAGATGTTCCGGAAGCACCGGAACATGTTCCGGAACTGCCGGAACATGTTCCGGAAGCGCCAGAACATGTTCCGGAAGCGCCGGAAAGTGTTCTGGAAGCACCGGAACATGTTCCGGAAGCACCCGAACATGTTCCGGAAGCGCCGGAACATGTTCCGGAAGCGCCGGAAGATGTTCCGGAACCGCCGGAACATGTTCCGGGAACCGCCGGAACATGTTCCGGGACGGCCGGAAGATGTTCCGGAAGCACCGGAACATGTTCCGGAACCGCCGGAACATGTTCCGGAACCGCCGGATCATGTTCCGGAAGCTCCGGAACATGTTCCGGAAGCGCCGGAACATGTTCTGGAAGCACCGGAAGATGTTCCGCAAGCACCGGAACATGTTCCGGAACCAGCGGAACATGTTCCGGAAACACCGGAACATGTTCCGGGACCACCAGAACATGTTCCGGAAGCACCGGAACATGTTCCGGAAGCACCGGAACATGTTCCGGAACCACAGGAACATGTTCCGGAACCACCGGAACATGTTCCGAGACCACCGGAACATGTTCCGGAAGCACCGGAACATGTTCCGGGTCCAACGGAACATGTTCCGGAACCACCGGAACATGTTCCGCAAGCACCGGAACCTGTTCCGGGAGCACCGGAACATGTTCCGGAAGCACCGGAACATGTTCCGGAACCACAGGAACATGTTCCGGAAGCACCGGAACATGTTCCGAGACCACCGGAACATGTTCCGGAAGCACCGGAACATGTTCCGGGTCCAACGGAACATGTTCCGGAACCACCGGAACATGTTCCGCAAGCACCGGAACCTGTTCCGGGAGCACCGGAACATGTTCCGGAACCACCGTAACATGTTCCGGGAGCACCGGAACATGTTCTGGAACCACCGGAACATGTTCCGGGACCATCAGAAGATGTTCCGGGAGCACCGGAACATGTTCCGGAGCAAGCGAAACATGTTCCGGAACCACCGGAACATGTTCCGGGACCACCGCAACATGTTCCGGAAGCACCGGAACATGTTCCGGGACCACCGGAACATGTTCCGGGACCACCGCAACATGTTCCGGAAGCTCCGGTACATGTTCCGGAACCCGCGGATCATGTTCCGGAACCACCGGAACCTGTTCCGGGAGCATCGGAACATGTTCCGAAAACACCGGAAGATGTTCCGGAAGCACCGGAACATGTTCCGGAACCACCGGAACATGTTCCGGGACCACCGGAAGATGTTCCGCAAGCACCGGAACATGTTTCGGAACCAGCGGAACATGTTCCGGAAACACCGGAACATGTTCCGGGACCACCGGAACATGTTCCGGAAGCACCGGAACATGTTCCGGAAGCGCCGGAACATGTTCCGGAACCACAGGAACATGTTCCGGAACCACCGGAACATGTTCCGAAACCACCGGAACATGTTCCGGAAGCACCGGAACATGTTCCGGAACCACCGGAACATGTTCCGCAAGCACCGGAACCTGTTCTGGGAGCACCGGAACATGTTCTGGAACCACCGGAACATGTTCCGAGACCACCAGAAGATGTTCCGGGAGCACCGGAACATGTTCGGGAACAAGCGAAACATGTTCCGGAACCACCGGAACATGTTCCGGGACCAGCCGAACATGTTCCGGAACCACCGGAACATGTTCCGGGACCACCGGAACATGTTCTGGAACCACCGGAACATGTTCCGGGACCACCGCAACATGTTCCGGAAGCACCGGAACATGTTCCGGGACCACCGGAACATGTTCCGGGACCACCGCAACATGTTCCGGAAGCCCCGGAACACGTTCCGGAACCAGCGGAACATGTTCCGGAACCACCGGAACATGTTCCGGGAGCATCGGAACATGTTCCGAAAACAACGGAACACGTTCCGGAACCAGCGGAACATGTTCCCGAACCACCGGAACATGTTCCGGGAGCATCGGAACATGTTCCGGTGCTTCCGGAACATGTTCCGGCGGTTCCGGAACATGTTCCGGCGCTTCCGGAACATGTTCCGGCAGTTCCGGAACATGTTCCGGTGCTTCGGGAACAAGTTCCGGCGGTTGCGGAACGCGTTCCGGCGGTTCCGGAACACGTTCCGGCGGTTCCGGAACATGTTCCGGTGCTTCCGGAACATGTTCCGGGAGTTCCGGAACATGTTCCGGCGGTTCCGGAACATGTTCCGGCGCTTCGAGAAAATGTTCCAGCGGTTCCGCAACATGTTCTGGCGGTTGCGGAACATGTTCCAGCGCCTCCGGAGCATGTTCCGGCGGTTCCGGAACATGTTCCGGTGCTTCCGGAACATGGTCAGGCGCTTCTGGAACATGTTCCGGCGGTTCCGGAACATGTTCCGGCGGTTCCGGAACATGTTCCGGCGCCTCGGGAGCATGTTCCGGCGGTTCCGGAACATGTTCCGGCGGTTCTGGAACATGTTCCGGCGGTTCCGGAACATGTTCCGGTGCTTCCGGAAAATGTTCCGGCAGTTCCGGAATATGTTCCGGTGGTTCCGAAAAATGTTCCGGCAGTTCCGGAACATGTTCCGGCGCTTCCGGAATTGTTCTGGCGGTTCCGGAACATGTTCCGGTGCTTGCGGAACATGTTCCGGCGCTTCCGGAACATGTTCCGGCGGGTCCGGAACAGGTGAACATGTTCCGGCGCTTCCGGAGCATGTTCCGGTGCTTCCGGAACATGTTCCGGCGGTTCCGGAATGTGTTCCGGTGCTTCCGGAACATGTTCCGGTGCTTCCGGAACATGTTCCGGCGGTTGCGGAAAATGTTCCGGCGCCTCCGGAACATGTTCCGGCGGTTCCGGAACATGTTCCGGTGCTTGCCGGACATGTTCCGGGCCGGCGGTTCTGGAACATGTTCTGGCGGTTCCGGAACATGTGAACATGTTCCGGCGCTTCCAGAGCATGTTCTGGTGCTTCCGGAACATGTTCCGGCGGTTCCGGAACATGTTCTGGTGCTTCCGGAACATGTTCCGGCGGTTCCGGAACATGTTCCGATGCTCCCGGAACATGTTCCGGTGGTTCCGGAACATGTTCCGGCGCTTCCGGAACATGTTCCGGAGCTTCTGGAACATGTTCCGATGCTTCCGGAACATGTTCGGGTGCTTCCAGAACATGTTCCGGCGGTTCCGGAACATCTTCCGGTGCCTGCTGAAGATGTTCAGGCAGTTCCGGAACATGTTCTGGCCCTTCCGGAACATGTTCCGGCGGTTCTGGAATGTTCCGGTGCCTCCGGAACATGTTCCGGTGCTGCCGGAACATGTTCCGGAGGTTCCGGAACATGTTTCGGCGGTTCGGGAGGATGTTCCGGCGGTTCCGGAACATGTTCCGGCGGTTCCGGAACGTGTTCCGGCAAGTTCCGGAACATGTTCCGGCGGTTCCGGAACATGTTCCGGCGCTTCCGGAACGTGTTCCGGCAAGTTCCGGAACATGTTCCGGTGCCTCCGTAACATGTTCGGGCGCTTCCGGAACATGTTCCGGTGCTTCCGGAACATGTTCTGGCGGTTCCGCAACATGTTCCGGTGCTTCCGGAACATGTTCCGGTGCTTCCGGAACATGTTCCGGCACTTCCGAAACATGTTCCGGCGCCTCCGGAACATGTTCCGGCGGTTCCGGAACATGATCCGGTGCCTCCGGAACATCTTCGGGCGCTTCCGGAACATGTTCCGGTGCTTCCGGAACATGTTCGGGCGCTGCCGGAACATGTTCCGGTGCTTCCGGAAGATGTTCCGGCGGTTCCGGAACATGTTCCGGTGCTTCCGGAACATGTTCCGGCAATTCCGGACCATGTTCCGCTGCTTCCGGAACATGTTCCGGCGGTTCTGGAATGTTCCGGTGCCTCCGGAACATGTACCGCTGCTTCCGGAACATGTTCCGGCAGTTCCGGAACATGTTCCGGCGCTTCCGGAACACGTTCCTGCGGTTCCGGAACATGTTCCGGCAGTTCCGGAACATATTCCGGTGCTTCCGGAACATGTTCCGTTGCTTCCGGAACATGTTCCGTTGCTTATGGAAGATGTTCCGGCGGTTCCGGAACGTGTTCCGGCAAGTTCCGGAACATGTTCCGGCGGTTCCGGAACATGTTCCGGCGCTTCCGGAACGTGTTCCGGCAAGTTCCGGAACATGTTCCGGTGCCTCCGTAACATGTTCGGGCGCTTCCGGAACATGTTCCGGTGCTTCCGGAACATGTTCTGGCGGTTCCGCAACATGTTCCGGTGCTTCCGGAACATGTTCCGGTGCTTCCGGAACATGTTCCGGCACTTCCGAAACATGTTCCGGCGCCTCCGGAACATGTTCCGGCGGTTCCGGAACATGATCCGGTGCCTCCGGAACATGTTCGGGCGCTTCCGGAACATGTTCCGGTGCTTCCGGAACATGTTCGGGCGCTGCCGGAACATGTTCCGGTGCTTCCGGAAGATGTTCCGGCGGTTCCGGAACATGTTCCGGTGCTTCCGGAACATGTTCCGGCAATTCCGGACCATGTTCCGCTGCTTCCGGAACATGTTCCGGCGGTTCTGGAATGTTCCGGTGCCTCCGGAACATGTACCGCTGCTTCCGGAACATGTTCCGGCAGTTCCGGAACATGTTCCGGCGCTTCCGGAACACGTTCCTGCGGTTGCGGAACATGTTCCGGCAGTTCCGGAACATATTCCGGTGCTTCCGGAACATGTTCCGTTGCTTCCGGAACATGTTCCGTTGCTTATGGAAGATGTTCCGGCGATTCCGGAACATGTTCCGGCGCTTCTGGAACATGATCCGGTGCTTCCGGAACATGATCCGGTGCCTCTGGAACATGTTCCGGTGCTTCCGGAACATGTTCCGGCGGCTCCGGAACATCTTCCGCCGCTTCCGCAAGATGTTCCGGAACTGCCGGAACATGTTCCGGCGCTTCCGGAACATGTTCCGGCAGTTCCGGAAGATGTTCCGGTGCTTCCGGAACATGTTCCGGCGCGTCCGGAACATGTTCCGGCGGTTCCAGAACATGTTCCGGTGCCTCCTGAAGATGTTCCGGCCGGTCTAGAAGATGTTCCGGTGCTTCCGAAACATGTTCCGGCGGTTCTGGAATGTTCTGGTGCCTCCGAAACATGTTCCGCTGGTTCCGGAACATGTTCCGGCGGTTCCGGAACATGTTCCGGCGGTTCCGGAACATGTTCCGGCGGTTCCGAAACATGTTCCGGCGGTTCCGGAACATGTTTCGGTGCTTCCGGAACATGTTCCGGCAGTTCCGGAACATGTTCCGGCGCTTCCGGAACATGTTCCTGCGGTTCCGGAACATGTTCCGGCAGTTCTGGAACATGTTCCGGTGCTTCCGGAACATGTTCCATTGCTTCCGGAACATGTTCCGTTGCTTCCGGAAGATGTTCCAGCGGTTCCGGTACATGTTCCGGCGCTTCCGGAACATATACCGGGGCTTCCAGAACATGTTCCGGCGGTTCTGGAACATGTTCCGGCGGTTCCGGAACATGTTCCGGTGCTTCCGGAACATGTTACGGCAGTTCCAGAACATGTTCCGGCGGTTCCGGAAAATGTTCCGGCACCTCCGGAACATGTTCCGGCGGTTCCGGAACATGTTCCGGTGCTTCCGGAACATGATCCGGTGGTTCCCGAACATGTTCCGGTGCTTCCGGATCATGTTCCGGCAGTTCAAGAACATGTTCCGGCGGTTCCGGAACATGTTCCGGTGCCTCCTTAACATGTTCCGGCTGTTCCGGAACACGTTCCGGTGCTTCCGAAACATGATCAGGTGGTTCTGGAATGTTCCGGTGCCTCCGGAACATGTTCCGGTGCTTCCGGAACATGTTCCGGCAGTTCCAGAACATGTTCCAGCGGTTCCGGAACATGTTCCGGTGCTTCAGGAACAGGTTCGGGCGCTTCCGGAACATGTTCCGGCGGTTCCAGAACACGTTCCGGCGCTTCCGGAACGTGTTCCGGCGGATCCGGAACATGTTCCGGTGGTTCTGGAATGTTCCGGTGCCTCCGGAACATGTTCCAGTGCTTCCGGAACACGTTCCGGCGGTTCCCGAACATGTTCTGGTGCCTCCGGAAGGTGTTCCGGCAGTTCCAAAACATGTTCCTGTGGTTCCGGAACATGCTCCGGCGGTTCCGGAACATGATCCGGTGCTTCCGGAACATGTTCCGGCGGTTCTAGAATGTTCCGGTGCCTCCGGAACATGTTCCGCTGCTTCCAGAACATGTTCCGGCGCTTCCGGAACATGTTCCGGTGCTTCCGGAACATGTTCCGGCGGTTCTGGAATGTTCCGGTGCCTCCGGAACATGTTCCGCTGCTTCCGGAACATGTTCCGGCGCTTCCGGAACATGTTCCGGTGCTTCCGGAACATGATCCGGTGCCTCCGGAACATGTTCGGGCGCTTCCGGAACATGTTCCGGCGGTTCCGGAACATGATCCGGTGCTTCCGGAACATGTTCCGGCGGTTCCGGAACATGTTCCGGTGCTTCCGGAAGATGTTCCGGCGCTTGCAGAACATGTTCCGGCGCTTCCGGAACATGTTCCAGCAGCTCCGGAACATTTTCCGGTGCTTCCAGAACATTTTCCGGTGCTCCCGGAACATGTTCCGGCAGTTTCGGACCATGTTCGGGCGCTTCCGGAACATGTTCCGGTGCTTCCGGAACATGTTCTGGCGGTTCCACAACATGTTCCGGTGCTTCCGGAACATGTTCCGGTGCTTCCGGAACATGTTCCGGCAGTTCCGAAACATGTTCCGGCGCCTCCGGAACATGTTCCGGCGGTTCCGGAACATGATCCGGTGCCTCCGGAACATGTTCGGGCGCTTCCGGAACATGTTCTGGTGCTTCCGGAACATGTTCGGGCGCTTCCGGAACATGTTCCGGTGCTTCCGGAAGATGTTCCGGCGGTTCCGGAACATGTTCCGGCGCTTCCGGAACATGGTCCGGCAGTTCTGGAATGTTCCGGTGCCTCCAGAACATGTTCCGGTGCTTCCGGAACATGTTCCGGCAATTCCGGACCATGTTCCGCTGCTTCAGGAACATGTTCCGGCGGTTCTGGAATGTTCCGGTGCCTCCAGAACATGTTCCGCTGCTTCCGGAACATGTTCCGGCAGTTTCGGAACATGTTCCGGCGCTTCCGGAACATGTTCCTGCGGTTCCGGAACATGTTCCGGCAGTTCTGGAACATATTCCGGTGCTTCCGGAACATGTTCCGTTGCTTCCGGAACATATTCCGGTGCTTCCGGAACATGATCCGGCGGTTCCGGAACATGTTCCGGTGCCTCCTGAAGATGTTCCGGCCGTTCCAGAACATGTTCCGGTGCTTCCGGAACATGTTCGGGCGGTTCTGGAATGTTCCGGTGCCTCCGGAACATGTTCCGGCGGTTCCAGAACATGTTCCGGTGCTTCCAGAACATGTTCCGGCAGTTCCGGAACATGATCCGGCGCTTCCGGAACATGTTCCTGCGGTTCCGGAACATGTTCCGGGAGTTCTGGAACATATTCCGGTGCTTCCGGAACATGTTCCGTTGCTTCCGGAACATGATCCGGTGCCTCCGGAACATTTTCGGGCGCTTCCGGAACATGTTCCGGTGCTTCCGGAACATGTTCCGGCGGTTCTGGTACATGTTCCGGCGCTTCCGGAACATATTCCGGCGCTTCCGGAACATGATCCGGTGCCTCCGGAACATGTTCGGGCGCTTCCGGAACATGTTCCGGTGCTTCCGGAACATGTTCCGGCGGCTCCGGAACATCTTCCGGTGCTTCCGCAAGATGTTCCGGTGCTTCCGGAACATGTTCCGGCGCTTCCGGAACATGTTCCGGCATTTCTGGAAGATGTTCCGGTGCTTCCAGAACATGTTCCGGCGCGTCCGGAACATGTTCCGGCGGTTCCAGAACATGTTCCGGTGCCTCCTGAAGATGTTCCGGCCGTTCTAGAACATGTTCCGGTGCTTCCGGAACATGTTCCGGCGGTTCTGGAATGTTCCGGTGCCTCCGAAACATGTTCCGCTGTTTCCGGAACATGATCCGGCGGTTCCGGAACATGTTTCGGTGCTTCCGGAACATGTTCCGGCAGTCCCGGAACATGTTCCGGCGCTTCCGGAACATGTTCCTGCGGTTCCCGAACATGTTCCGGCAGTTCTGGAACATGTTCCGGTGCTTCCGGAACATGTTCCGTTGCTTCCGGAACATGTTCGAGCGGTTCCGGTACATGTTCCGGCGCTTCCGGAACATATTCCGGCGCTTCCGGAACATGTTCCGGCGTTTCTGGAACATGTTCCGGCGGTTCCGGAACATGTTCCGGTGCTTCCGGAACATGTTCCGGCAGTTCCAGAACAAGTTCCGGCGGTTCCGGAACATATTCCGGTGCCTCCTTAACATGTTCCGGCGGTTCCGGAACATGATCCGGTGGTTCCCGAACATGTTCCGGTGCTTCCGGATCATGTTCCGGCAGTTCGAGAACATGTTCCGGCGGTTCCGGAACATGTTCCGGTGGTTCCGGAACATGTTCCGGCGGTTCAGGAACATGTTCCGGTGCCTCCTTAACATGTTCTGGCGGTTCCGGAACACGTTCCGGTGCTTCCGGAACGTGTTCCGGTGCTTCCGGTGGTTCCGGAACATGTTCGGGCGCTTCCGGAATATGTTCCGGTCCTTCCGGAACATGTTCCGGTCCTTCCGGAACATGTGCCGGCGCTTCCGGAACATGTTCCGGTGCTTCCGGAACATGTTCCGGTCCTTCCGGAACATGTTCCGGCGCTCCCGGAACATGTTCCGGTGCTTCCGGAACATGTTCCGGTCCTTCCGGAACATGTTCCGGCGCTTCCTGAACATGTTCCGGTCCTTCTGGTACATGTTCCGGTCCTTCCGGAACATGTTCCGGTGCTTCCGGAACATGTTCCGGCGCTTCCCGAACATGTTCCGGTCCTTCCGGAACATGTTCCGGCGCTTCCGGAACATGTTCCGGTCCTTCCGGAACATGTTCCGGCGCTTCCTGAACATGTTCCGGTCCTTCTGGAACATGTCCCGGTCCTTCCGGACCATGTTCCGGCGCTTCCGGAACATGTTCCGGTGCTTCCGGAACATGGTCCGGTGCTTCCGGAACATGTTCCGGCGCTTGCAGGACATGTTCCGGCGCATCCGGAACATGTTCCGGTCCTTCCGGAACATGTTCCGGTCCTTCCGGAACATGTTCCGGCGCTTCCGAGACATGTTCCGGCGCTTCCGGAACATGTTCCGGTCCTTCCGGAACATGTTCCGGTGGTTCCGGAACATGTTCCGGTCTTTCGGGAAGATGTTCCGGTGCTTCCGGAACATGTTCCGGTCCTTCCGGAACATGTTCCGGCGCTTCCGGAACATGTTCCGGCCCTTCCGGACCATGTTCCAGCGCTTCCGGAACATGTTCCGGCGCTTCCGGAACATGTTCCGGTCCTTCCGGAACATGTTCTGGCGCTTCCGGAACATGTTCCGGTCCTTCCGGAACATGTTCCGGTCCTTCCGGAACATGTTCCAGCGCTTCCGGAACATGTTCCGGTGCTTCCGGAACATGTTCCGGTGCTTCCGTTGGTTCCAGAACATTTTCGGGCGCTTCCGGAATATGTTCCGGTCCTTCCGGAACATGTTCCGGTCCTTCCGGAACATGTGCCGGCGCTTCCGGAACATGTTCCGGTGCTTCCGGAACATGTTCCGGTCCGTCCGGAACATGTTCCGGCGCTCCCGGAACATGTTCCGGTGCTTCCGGAACATGTTCCGGTCCTTCCGGAACATGTTCCGGCGCTTCCTGAACATGTTCCGGTCCTTCTGGTACATGTTCCGGTCCTTCCGGAACATGTTCCGGTGCTTCCGGAACATGTTCCGGCGCTTCCGGAACATGTTCCGGTCCTTCCGGAACATGTTCCGGTGCTTCCGGAACATGTTCCGGCGCTTCCGCAACATGTTCCGGTCCTTCCGGAACATGTTCCGGTGCTTCCGGAACATGTTCCGGCGCGTCCGGAACATGTTCCGGCGGTTCCAGAACATGTTCCGGTGCCTCCTGAAGATGTTCCGGCCGTTCTAGAACATGTTCCGGTCCTTCTGGTACATGTTCCGGTCCTTCCGGAACATGTTCCGGTGCTTCCGGAACATGTTCCGGCGGTTCTGGAATGTTCCGGTGCCTCCGAAACATGTTCCGCTGTTTCCGGAACATGTTCCGGCGGTTCCGGAACATGTTTCGGTGCTTCCGGAACATGTTCCGGCAGTTCCGGAACATGTTCCGGCGCTTCCGGAACATGTTCCTGCGGTTCCGGAACATGTTCCGGCAGTTCTGGAACATGTTCCGGTGCTTCCGGAACATGTTCCGTTGCTTCCGGAACATGTTCCAGCGGTTCCGGTACATGTTCCGGCGCTTCCGGAACATATTCCGCGCTTCCGGAACATGTTCCGGCGTTTCTGGAACATGTTCCGGCGGTTCCGGAACATGTTCCGGTGCTTCCGGAACATGTTCCGGCAGTTCCAGAACATGTTCCGGCGGTTCCGGAACATATTCCGGTGCCTCCTTAACATGTTCCGGCGGTTCCGGAACATGTTCCGGTGCTTCCGGATCATGTTCCGGCAGTTCGAGAACATGTTCCGGCGGTTCCGGAACATGTTCCGGTGGTTCCGGAACATGTTCCGGCGGTTCCGGAACATGTTCCGGTGCCTCCTTAACATGTTCCGGCGGTTCCGGAACACGTTCCGGTGCTTCCGGAACGTGTTCCGGTGCTTCCGGTGGTTCCGGAACATGTTCGGGCGCTTCCGGAATATGTTCCGGTCCTTCCGGAACATGTTCCGGTCCTTCCGGAACATGTGCCGGCGCTTCCGGAACATGTTCCGGTGCTTCCGGAACATGTTCCGGTCCTTCCGGAACATGTTCCGGCGCTCCCGGAACATGTTCCGGTGCTTCCGGAACATGTTCCGGTCCTTCCGGAACATGTTCCGGCGCTTCCTGAACATGTTCCGGTCCTTCTGGTACATGTTCCGGTCCTTCCGGAACATGTTCCGGTCCTTCCGGAACATGTTCCGGCGCTTCCGGAACATGTTCCGGTCCTTCCGGAACATGTTCCGGCGCTTCCTGAACATGTTCCGGTCCTTCTGGAACATGTCCCGGTCCTTCCGGAACATGTTCCGGCGCTTCCGGAACATGTTCCGGTGCTTCCGGAACATGGTCCGGTGCTTCCGGAACATGTTCCGGCGCTTGCAGGACATGTTCCGGCGCATCCGGAACATGTTCCGGTCCTTCCGGAACATGTTCCGGCGCTTCCGGAACATGTTCCGGAGCTTGCAGGACATGTTCCGGCGCATCCGGAACATGTTCCGGTCCTTCCGGAACATGTTCCGGTCCTTCCGGAACATGTTCCGGTGCTTCCGGAACATGTTCCGGCGCTTCCGGAACATGTTCCGGTCCTTCCGGGACATGTTCCGGCGCTTCCGAGACATGTTCCGGCGCTTCCGGAACATGTTCCGGTCCTTCCGGAACATGTTCCGGTGGTTCCGGAACATGTTCCGGTCTTTCAGGAAGATGTTCCGGTGCTTCCGGAACATGTTCCGGTCCTTCCGGAACATGTTCCGGTCCTTCCGGAACATGTTCCGGCGCTTCCGGAACATGTTCCGGCCCTTCCGGACCATGTTCCAGCGCTTCCGGAACATGTTCCGGCGCTTCCGGAACATGTTCCGGTCCTTCCGGAACATGTTCTGGCGCTTCCGGAACATGTTCCGGTCCTTCCGGAACATGTTCCGGTCCTTCCGGAACATGTTCCAGCGCTTCCGGAACATGTTCCGGCGCTTCCGGAACATGTTCCGGCCCTTCCGGAACATGTTCCGGTCCTTCCGGAACATGTTCCGGTGCTTCCGGAACATGTTCGTGCGCTTCCGGAACATGTTCCGGTGCTTCCGGAACATGTTCCGGTCCTTCCGGAAGATGTTCCGGCGCTTCCGGAACATGTTCCCGCGCTTCCAGAACATGTTCCGGTCCTTCCGGAACATGTTCCGGCGCTTGCGGAACATGTTCCGGTCCTTCCGGAACATGTGCCAGCGCTTCCGGAACATGTTCCGGCGCTTCCGGAACATGTTCCGGTCCTTCCGGAACATGTTCCGGCGCTTCCGGAACACGTTCCGGCGCTTCGGAATCATGTTCCGGTCCTTCCGGAACATGTTCCGGCGCTCCCGGAACATGTTCAGGTGCTTCCGGAACCTGTTCCGGTGCTTCCGGAACATGATCCGGTCCTTCCGGAACATGTTCCGGCCCTTCCGGAACATGTTCCGGCGCTTCCGGAATATGTTCTGGTCCTTCCGGAACATGTTCCGGCGCTTCCGGAACATGTTTCGGCGGTTCTGGAATGTTCCGGTGCCTCCGAAACATGTTCGGCTGTTTCCGGAACATGTTCCGGCGGTTCCGGAACATGTTTCGGTGCTTCCGGAACATGTTCCGGCAGTTCCGGAACATGTTCCGGCGCTTCCGGAACATGTTCCTGCGGTTCCGGAACATGTTCCGGCAGTTCTGGAACATGTTCCGGTGCTTCCGGAACATGTTCCGTTGCTTCCGGAACATGTTCCAGCGGTTCCGGTACATGTTCCGGCGCTTCCGGAACATATTCCGCGCTTCCGGAACATGTTCCGGCGTTTCTGGAACATGTTCCGGCGGTTCCGGAACATGTTCCGGTGCTTCCGGAACATGTTCCGGCAGTTCCAGAACATGTTCCGGCGGTTCCGGAACATATTCCGGTGCCTCCTTAACATGTTCCGGCGGTTCCGGAACATGTTCCGGTGCTTCCGGATCATGTTCCGGCAGTTCGAGAACATGTTCCGGCGGTTCCGGAACATGTTCCGGTGGTTCCGGAACATGTTCCGGCGGTTCCGGAACATGTTCCGGTGCCTCCTTAACATGTTCCGGCGGTTCCGGAACACGTTCCGGTGCTTCCGGAACGTGTTCCGGTGCTTCCGGTGGTTCCGGAACATGTTCGGGCGCTTCCGGAATATGTTCCGGTCCTTCCGGAACATGTTCCGGTCCTTCCGGAACATGTGCCGGCGCTTCCGGAACATGTTCCGGTGCTTCCGGAACATGTTCCGGTCCTTCCGGAACATGTTCCGGCGCTCCCGGAACATGTTCCGGTGCTTCCGGAACATGTTCCGGTCCTTCCGGAACATGTTCCGGCGCTTCCTGAACATGTTCCGGTCCTTCTGGTACATGTTCCGGTCCTTCCGGAACATGTTCCGGTCCTTCCGGAACATGTTCCGGCGCTTCCGGAACATGTTCCGGTCCTTCCGGAACATGTTCCGGCGCTTCCTGAACATGTTCCGGTCCTTCTGGAACATGTCCCGGTCCTTCCGGAACATGTTCCGGCGCTTCCGGAACATGTTCCGGTGCTTCCGGAACATGGTCCGGTGCTTCCGGAACATGTTCCGGCGCTTGCAGGACATGTTCCGGTGCTTCCGGAACATGTTCCGGTCCTTCCGGAACATGTTCCGGCGCTCCCGGAACATGTTCCGGTGCTTCCGGAACATGTTCCGGTCCTTCCGGAACATGTTCCGGCGCTTCCTGAACATGTTCCGGTCCTTCTGGTACATGTTCCGGTCCTTCCGGAACATGTTCCGGTGCTTCCGGAACATGTTCCGGCGCTTCCCGAACATGTTCCGGTCCTTCCGGAACATGTTCCGGCGCTTCCGGAACATGTTCCGGTCCTTCCGGAACATGTTCCGGCGCTTCCTGAACATGTTCCGGTCCTTCTGGAACATGTCCCGGTCCTTCCGGACCATGTTCCGGCGCTTCCGGAACATGTTCCGGTGCTTCCGGAACATGGTCCGGTGCTTCCGGAACATGTTCCGGCGCTTGCAGGACATGTTCCGGCGCATCCGGAACATGTTCCGGTCCTTCCGGAACATGTTCCGGTCCTTCCGGAACATGTTCCGGCGCTTCCGAGACATGTTCCGGCGCTTCCGGAACATGTTCCGGTCCTTCCGGAACATGTTCCGGTGGTTCCGGAACATGTTCCGGCGCTTCCGGAACATGTTCCGGCCCTTCCGGAACATGTTCCGGTCCTTCCGGAACATGTTCCGGTGCTTCCGGAACATGTTCGTGCGCTTCCGGAACATGTTCCGGTGCTTCTGGAACATGTTCCGGTCCTTCCGGAAGATGTTCCGGCGCTTCCGGAACATGTTCCCGCGCTTCCAGAACATGTTCCGGTCCTTCCGGAACATGTTCCGGCGCTTCCGGAACATGTTCCGGTCCTTCCGGAACATGTGCCAGCGCTTCCGGAACATGTTCCGGCGCTTCCGGAACATGTTCCGGTCCTTCCGGAACATGTTCCGGCGCTTCCGGAACACGTTCCGGCGCTTCGGAATCATGTTCCGGTCCTTCCGGAACATGTTCCGGCGCTCCCGGAACATGTTCAGGTGCTTCCGGAACCTGTTCCGGTGCTTCCGGAACATGATCCGGTCCTTCCGGAACATGTTCCGGTCCTTCCGGAACATGTTCCGGCGCTTCCGGAATATGTTCTGGTCCTTCCGGAACATGTTCCGGCGCTTCCGGAACATGTTTGCGTGCTCCCAGAACATATTCCGGCGCTCCCGGAACATGTTCCGGCGCTTCCTGAACATGTTCCGGTCCTTCCGGAAGCGCCGGAACATGTTCCGGTGCTTCCGGATCATGTTCCGGTCCTTCCGGAACATGTTCCGGCGCTTCCGGGACATGTTCCGCCGCTTCCGGAACATATTTCTCGCTCCTTCCGGAACATGTTCCGGTGCTTCCGGAACATGTTCCGGTGGTTCTGGAACATGTTCCGGTGGTTCCGGAACATGTTCCGGTGCTTCCGGAACATGTTCCGGTGCTTCCGTTGGTTCCGGAACATTTTCGGGGGCTTCCGGAATATGTTCCGGTCCTTCCGGAACATGTTCCGGCCCTTCCGGAACATGTGCCGGCGCTTCCGGAACATGTTCCGGTGCTTCCGGAACATGTTCCGGTCCTTCCGGAACATGTTCCGGCGCTCCCGGAACATGTTCCGGTGCTTCCGGAACATGTTCCGGTCCTTCCGGAAGATGTTCCGGCGCTTCCTGAACATGTTCCGGTCCTTCTGGTACATGTTCCGGTCCTTCCGGAACATGTTCCGGTGCTTCCGGAACATGTTCCGGCGCTTCCGGAACATGTTCCGGTCCTTCCGGAACATGTTCCGGCGCTTCCGGAACATGTTCCGGTCCTTCCGGAACATGTTCCGGTGCTTCGAGAACATGTTCCGGCGCTTCCGCAACATGTTCCGGCGCTTCCGCAACATGTGCCGGCGCTTCCGGAACATGTTCCGGTGCTTCCGGAACATGTTCCGGCGCTCCGGGAAGTTGTTCCGGTGCTTCCGGAACATGTTCCGGTCCTTCCGGAACATGTTCCGGCGCTTCCTGAACATGTTCCGGTCCTTCTGGAACATGTCCCGGTCCTTCCGGAACATGTTCCGGCGCTTCCGGAACATGTTCCGGTGCTTCCGGAACATGGTCCGGTGCTTCCGGAACATGTTCTGGCGCTTGCAGGACATGTTCCGGCGCATCCGGACCATGTTCTGGTCCTTCCGGAACATGTTCCGGTCCTTCCGGAACATGTTCCGGTGCTTCCGGAACATGTTCCGGCGCTTCCGGAACATGTTCCGGTGCTTCCGGAACATGTTCCGGCGCTTCCGGAACATGTTCCGGTCTTTCCGGAACATGTTCTGGTCCTTCCGGAACATGTTCCGGTGCTTCCGGAACATGTTCCGGTCCTTCCGCAACATGTTCCGGTCCTTCCGGAACATGTTCCGGTCCTTCCGGCCTTCCTGAACATGTTCCGGCGCTTCCGGAACATGTTCCGGTGCTTCCGCAACATGTTCCGGTCCTTCCGGAACATGTTCCGGTCCTTCCGGAACATGTTCCGGCGCTTCCGGAACATGTTCCGGCGCTTCCTGAACATGTTCCGGTCCTTCTGGAACATGTTCCGGTCCTTCCGGAACATGTTCCGGTGCTTCCGGAACATGTTCAGGTGCTTCCGGAACATGTTCCGGTGCTTCCGGAACATGTTCCGGTCCTTCCGCAACATGTTCCGGTCCTTCCGGAACATGTTCCGGTCCTTCCGGCCTTCCTGAACATATTCCGGCGCTTCCGGAACATGTTCCGGTGATTCCGGATCATGTTCCGCTCCTCCCGGAACATGTTCCGGTGGTTCTGGAACATGTTCCGGTGGTTCCGGAACATGTTCCGGTGGTTCTGGAACATGTTCCGGTGCTTCCGCAACATGTTCCGGTGCTTCCGGTCCTTCCGGAACATGTTCCGGCGCTTCCGGAACATGTTCCGGTCCTTCCGGAACATGTGCCGGCGCTTCCGGAACATGTTCCGGTCCTTCCGGAACATGTTCCGGTCCTTCCGGAACATGTTTCGGTCCTTCCGGATGTTCCGGCGCTCCCGGAACATGTTCCGGTGCTTCCGGAACATGTTCCGGTCCTTCCAGAACATGTTCCGGCGCTTCCTGAACATGTTCCGGTCCTTCTGGAACATGTTCCGGTCCTTCCGGAACATGTTCCGGTGCTTTCGGAACATATTCCGGCGCTTCCGGAACATGTTCCGGCGCTTCCGGAACATGTTTCGGTGCTTCCGGAACATGTTCCGGTCCTTCCGGAACATGTACATGTTCCGGTCCATCCGGAACATGTTCCGGTGCTTCCGGAACATGTTCCGGTCCTTCCGGAACATGTTCCGGCGCTCCCGTAACATGTTCCGGGGCTTCCTGAACATGTTCCGGTCCTTCCGGAACATGTTCAGGTGCTTCCGGAACGTGTTCCGGTGCTTCCGGAACATGTTCCGGTCCTTCCGCAACATGTTCCGGTCCTTCCGGAACATGTTCCGGTCCTTCCGGCCTTCCTGAACATGTTCCGGCGCTTCCGGAACATGTTCCGGTGCTTCCGGATCATGTTCCGGTCCTTCCGGAACATGTTCCGGCGCTTCCGGGACATGTTCCGCCGCTTCCGGAACATGTTCCGCTCCTTCCGGAACATGTTCCGGTGCTTCCGGAACATGTTCCGGTGGTTCTGGAACATGTTCCGGTGGTTCTGGAACATGTTCCGGTGCTTCCGGAACATGTTCCGGTGCTTCCGGTGGTTCCGGAACATGTTCGGGCGCTTCCGGAATATGTTCCGGTCCTTCCGGAACATGTTCCGGTCCTTCCGGAACATGTTCCGGTCCTTCCGGAACATGTGCCGGCGCTTCCGGAACATGTTCCGGTGCTTCCGGAACATGTTCCAGTCCTTCCGGAACATGTTCCGGCGCTCCCGGAACATGTTCCGGTGCTTCCGGAACATGTTCCGGTCCTTCCCGAACATGTTCCGGCGCTTCCTGAAGATGTTCAGGTCCTTCAGGTACATGTTCCGGTCCTTCCGGAACATGTTCCGGTGCTTCCGGAACATGTTCCGGCGCTTCCGGAACATGTTCCGGTCCTTCCGGAACATGTTCCGGTGCTTCCGGAACATGTTCCGGCGGTTCCGCAACATGTTCCGGCGCTTCCGCAACATGTGCCGGCGCTTCCGGAACATGTTCCGGTGCTTCCGGAACATGTTCCGGTCCTTCCGGAACATGTTCCGGCGCTCCCGGAACATGTTCCGGTGCTTCCGGAACATGTTCCGGTCCTTCCGGAACATGTTCCGGCGCTTCCTGAACATGTTCCGGTCCTTCAGGTACATGTTCCGGTCCTTCCGGAACATGTTCCGGTCCTTCCGGAACATGTTCCGGCGCTTCCGGAACATGTTCCGGTTCTTCCGGAACATGTTCCGGTGCTTCCGGAACATGTTCCGGCGCTTCCGCAACATGTTCCGGCGCTTCCGCAACATGTGCCGGCGCTTCCGGAACATGTTCCGGCGCTTCCGGAACATGTTCCGGTGCTTCCGGAACATGTTCCGGCGCTCCGGGAAGATGTTCCGGTGCTTCCGGAACATGTTCCGGTCCTTCCGGAACATGTTCCGGTCCTTCCGGAACATGTTCCGGCGCTTCCTGAACATGTTCCGGTCCTTCTGGAACATGTCCCGGTCCTTCCGGAACATGTTCCGCCGCTTCCGGAACATGTTCCGGTGCTTGCGGAACATGGTCCGGTGCTTCCGGAACATGTTCCGGCGCTTGCAGGACATGTTCCGGCGCATCCGGAACATGTTCCGGTCCTTCCGGAACATGTTCCGGTCCTTCCGGAACATGTTCCGGTGCTTCCGGAACATGTTCCGGCGCTTCCGGAACATGTTCCGGCGCTTCCGGAACATGTTCCGGTCCTTCCGGAACATGTTCCGGCGCTTCCGGAACATGTTCCGGTCTTTCCGGAACATGTTCCGGTCCTTCCGGAACATGTTCCGGCGCTTCCGGAACACGTTCCGGTCCTTCCGGAACATGTTCCGGTGCTTCCGGAACATGTTCAGGTGCTTCCGGAACATGTTCTGGTGCTTCCGGAACATGTTCCGGTCCTTCCGCAACATGTTCCGGTCCTTCCGGAACATGTTCCGGTCCTTCCGGCCTTCCTGAACATGTTCCGGCGCTTCCGGAACATGTTCCGGTGCTTCCGGAACATGTTCCGGTCCTTCCGGAACATGTACATGTTCCGGTCCTTCCGGAACATGTTCCGGTCCTTCCGGAACATGTTCCGGTGCTTCCGGAACATGTTCCGGTCCTTCCGGAACATGTTCCGGCGCTTCCTGAACATGTTCCGGTCCTTCTGGAACATGTTCCGGTCCTTGCGGAACATGTTCCGGTGCTTCCGGAACATGTTCAGGTGCTTCCGGAACATGTTCCGGTGCTTCCGGAACATGTTCCGGTCCTTCCGCAACATGTTCCGGTCCTTCCGGCCTTCCTGAACATGTTCCGGCGCTTCCGGAACATGTTCCGGTGCTTCCGGATCATGTTCCGGTCCTTCCGGAACATGTTCCGGTGGTTCTGGAACATGTTCCGGTGCTTCCGGAACATGTTCCGGTGCTTCCGGTCCTTCCGGAACATGTTCCGGCGCTTCCGGAACATGTTCCGGTGCTTCCGGAACATGTGCCGGCGCTTCCGGAACATGTTCCGTTGCTTCCGGAACATGTTCCGGTCCTTCCGGAACATGTTCCGGTCCTTCCGGATGTTCCGGCGCTCCCGGAACATGTTCCGGTGCTTCCGGAACATGTTCCGGTCCTTCCGGAACATGTTCCGGCGCTTCCTGAACATGTTCCGGTCCTTCCGGAACATGTTCCGGTCCTTCCGGAACATGTTCCGGCGCTTCCGGAACATGTTCCGGTGCTTCCGGAACATGTTCCGGTGCTTTCGGAACATGTTCCGGCGCTTCCGAAACATGTTCCGGCGCTTCCGGAACATGTTCCGGTCCTTCCGGAACATGTTCCGGTGCTTCGGGAACATGTTCCGGCGCTTCCGCAACATGTTCCGGCGCTTCCGCAACATGTGCCGGCGCTTCCGGAACATGTTCCGGCGGTTTCGGAACATGTTCCGGTGCTTCCGGAAAATGTTCCGGTGCTTCCGGAACATGTTCCGGCGCTTCCGGAACATGTTCCGGCGGTTCCGAATCATGTTCCGGTCCTTCCGGAACATGTTCCGGTCCTTCCCGAACATGTTCCGGCGCTCCCGGAACATGTTCAGGTGCTTCCGGAACATGTTCCGGTCCTTCCGGAACATGTTCCGGCGCTTCCTGAACATGTTCCGGTCCTTCTGGAACATGTCCCGGTCCTTCCGGAACATGTTCCGGCGCTTCCGCAACATGTTCCGGTGCTTCCGGAACATGTTCCGGTGATTCCAGAACATGTTCCGGCGCTTCCGGAACATGTTCCGGTGCTTCCGGAACATGTTCCGGCGCTTCCGGAACATGTTCCGGTGCTTCCGGAACATGTTCCGGTGCTTCCGGAACATGTTCCGGTTCTTCCGGAACATGTTCCGGTGCTTCCGGAACATGTTCCGGCGCTTCCGGAACATGTTCCGGTCCTTCCGGAACATGTTCCGGCGCTTCCGGAACATGTTTCGGTGCTTCCGGAACATGTTCCGGTCCTTCCGGAACATGTACATGTTCCGGTCCTTCCGGAACATGTTCCGGTGCTTCCGGAACATGTTCCGGTCCTTCCGGAACATGTTCCGGCGCTCCCGGAACATGTTCCGGTCCTTCTGGAACATGTTCCGGTCCTTCCGCAACAGGTTCCGGTGCTTCCGGAACATGTTCCGGCGCTTCCGGAACATGTTCCGGTGCTTCCGGATCAAGTTCCGGTCCTTCCGAAACATGTTCCGGCGCTTCCGGGACATGTTCCGCCTCTTCCGGAACATGTTCCGGTCCTTCCGGAACATGTTCCGGTGCTTCCGGAACATGTTCCGTTGGTTCCGGAACATGTTCCGGTGGTTCTGGAACATGTTCCGGTGATTCCGGAACATGTTCCGGTGCTTCCGGTCCTTCCGGAACATGTTCCGGCGCTTCCGGAACATGTTCCGGTCCTTCCGGAACATGTTCCGGTCCTTCCGGAACATGTGCCGGCGCTTCCGGAACATGTTCCGGTGCTTCCGCAACATGTTCCGGTCCTTCCGAAACATGTTCCGGTCCTTCCGGAACATGTTCCGGCGCTCCCGCAACATGTTCCGGTGCTTCCGGAACATGCTCCGGTCCTTCCGGAACACGTTCCGGCGCTTCCTGAACATGTTCCGGTCCTTCGGAAACATGTTCCGGTCCTTCCGGAACATGTTCCGGCGCTTCCGGAACATGTTCCGGTCCTTCTGGAACATGTTCCGGTGCTTCCGGAACATGTTCCGGCGGTTCCGCAACATGTTCCGGCGCTTCCGCAACATGTGCCGGCGCTTCCGGAACATGTTCCGGCGCTTCCGGAACATGTTCCGACGCTCCGAGAACATGTTCCGGTGCTTCCGGAACATGTTCCGGTCCTTCCGGAACATGTTCCGGCGCTTCCTGATCATGTTCCGGTCCTTCCGGAACATGTCCCGGTCCTTCGGAACATGTTCCGGCGCTTCCGGAACATGTTCCGGTGCTTCCGGAACATGGTCCGGTGCTTCCGGAACATGTTCCGGTCCTTCCGGAACATGTACATGTTACGGTGCTTCCGGAACATGTTCCGGTCCTTCCGGAACATGTTCCGGTCCTTCCGGAACATGTTCCGGCGCTTCCGGAACATGCTCCAGCGCTTCCTGAACATGTTCCGGTCCTTCTGGAACATGTTCCGGTCCTTCCGGAACATGTTCCGGTGCTTCCGGAACATGTTCAGGTGCTTCCGGAACATGTTCCGGTCCTTCCGCAACATGTTCCGGTCCTTCCGGAACATGTTCCGGTCCTTCCGGCCTTCCTGAACATGTTCCGGCGCTTCCGGAACATGTTCCGGTGCTTCCGGATCATGTTACGGTCCTTCCGGAACATGTTCCGGTGGTTCTGGAACATGTTCCGGTGCTTCCCGAACATGTTCCGGTGCTTCCGGTCCTTCCGGAACATGTTCCGGCGCTTCCGGAACATGTTCCGGCGCTTCCTGAACATGTTCCGGTCCTTCTGGAACATGTTCCGGTCCTTCCGGAACATGTTCCGGTGCTTCCGGAACATGTTCCGGTCCTTCCGGAACATGTTCCGGTCCTTCCGGAACATGTTCCGGTCCTTCCGGCCTTCCTGAACATGTTCCGGCGCTTCCGGAACATGTTCCGGTGCTTCCGGATCATGTTACGGTCCTTCCGGAACATGTTCCGGTGGTTCTGGAACATGTTCCGGTGGTTCTGGAACATGTTCCGGTGCTTCCGGTCCTTCCGGAACATGTTCCGGCGCTTCCGGAACATGTTCCGGTCCTTCCGGAACATGTGCCGGTGCTTCCGGAACATGTTCCGGTGCTTCCGGAACATGTTTCGGTCCTTCCGGAACATGTTCCGGTCCTTCTGGATGTTCCGGCGCTCCCGGAACATGTTCCGGTGCTTCCGGAACATGTTCCGGTCCTTCCGCAACATGTTCCGGTCCTTCCGGAACATGTTCGGGTCCTTCCGGCCTTCCTGAACATGTTCCGGCGCTTCCGGAACATGTTCCGGTGCTTCCGGATCATGTTACGGTCCTTCCGGAACATGTTCCGGTGGTTCTGGAACATGTTCCGGTGGTTCCGAAACATGTTCCGGTGGTTCTGGAACATGTTCCGGCGCTTCCGGAACATGTTCCGGTGCTTCCGGTCCTTCCGGAACATGTTCCGGTGCTTCCGGAACATGTTCCGGTCCTTCCGGAACATGTGCCGGCGCTTCCGGAACATGTTCCGGTGCATCCGGAACATGTTCCGGTCCTTCCGGATGTTCCGGCGCTCCCGGAACATGTTCCGGTGCTTCCGGAACATGTTCCGGTCCTTCCGGAACATGTTCCGGCGCTTCCTGAACATGTTCCGGTCCTTCTGGAACATGTTCCGGTCCTTCCGGAACATGTTCCGGTGCTTTCGGAACATATTCCGGCGCTTCCGGAACATGTTCCGGCGCTTCCGGAAGATGTTCCGGTCCTTCCGGAACATGTTCCGGCGCTTCCGGAACATGTTCCGGTCCTTCCGGAACATGTTCCGATGCTTCTGGAACATGTTCCGGCGCTTCCGCAACATGTTCCGGCGCTTCCGCAACATGTGCCGGCGCTTCCGGAACATGTTCCGGTGCTTCCGGAACATGTTCCGGTGCTTCCGGAACATGTTCGTGCGCTTCCGGAACATGTTCCGGTCCTTCCGGAACATGTTCCGGTCCTTCCGGAACATGTTCAGGTGCCTCCAGAACATGTTCCGGTCCTTCCGGAACATGTTCCGGCGCTTCCTGAACATGTTCCGGTGGTTCCGGAACATGTTCCGGTGCTTCCGGAACATGTTCCGGTGCTTCCGGTCCTTCCGGAACATGTTCCGGCGCTTCCGGAACATGTTCCGGTCCTTCCGGAACATGTTCCGGTCCTTCCGGAACATGTGCCGGCGCTTCCGGAACATGTTCCGGTGCTTCCGCAACATGTTCCGGTGCTTCCGCAACATGTTCCGGCGCTCCCGGAACATGTTCCGGTGCTTCTGGAACATGTTCCGGTGCTTCCGGAACATGTTCCGGCGCTTCCTGAACATGTTCCGGTGCTTCCGCAACATGTTCCGGCGCTTCCGCAACATGTGCCGGCGCTTCCGGAACATGTTCCGGTGCTTCCGGGACATGTTCCGGCGCTTCCAGAACATGTTCCGGCGCTTCCGGAACATGTTCCGGTCCTTCCGGAACATGTTCCGGTCCTTCCGGAACATGTTCCGGTGCTTCCGCAACATGTTCCGGCGCTTCCGCAACATGTGCCGGCGCTTCCGGAACATGTTCCGGCGCTTCCGGAACATGTTCCGGTGCTTCCGGAACATGTTCCGGTGCTTCCGGAACATGTTCCGACGCTCCGGGAACATGTTCCGGTGCTTCCGGAACATGTTCCGGTGCTTCCGGTCCTTCCGGAACATGTTCCGGCGCTTCCGGAACATGTTCCGGTCCTTCCGGAACATGTGCCGGCGCTTCCGGAACATGTTCCGGTGCTTCCGGAACATGTTCCGGTCCTTCCGGATGTTCCGGCGCTCCCGGAACATGTTCCGGTGCTTCCGGAACATGTTCCGGTCCTTCCGGAACATGTTCCGGCGCTTCCTGAACATGTTCCGGTCCTTCTGGAACATGTTCCGGTCCTTCCGGAACATGTTCCGGTGCTTTCGGAACATATTCCGGCGCTTCCGGAACATGTTCCGGCGCTTCCGGAAGATGTTCCGGTCCTTCCGGAACATGTTCCGGCGCTTCCTGAACATGTTCCGGTCCTTCTGGAACATGTTCCGGTCCTTCCGGAACATGTTCCGGCGCTTCCGGAACATGTTCCGGTGCTTCTGGAACATGTTCCGGCGCTTCCGCAACATGTTCCGGCGCTTCCGCAACATGTGCCGGCGCTTCCGGAACATGTTCCGGTGCTTCCGAAACATGTTCCGGTGCTTCCGGAACATGTTCGTGCGCTTCCGGAACATGTTCCGGCGCTTCCGGAACATGTTCCGGTCCTTCCGGAACATGTTCCGGTCCTTCCGGAACATGTTCCGGCGCTCCCGGAACATGTTCAGGTGCTTCCGGAACATGTTCCGGTCCTTCCGGAACATGTTCCGGCGCTTCCTGAACATGTTCCGGTCCTTCTGGAACATGTCCCGGTCCTTCCGGAACATGTTCCAGCGCTTCCGGAACATGTTCCGGTGCTTCCGGAACATGTTCCGGTGCTTCCAGAAAATGTTCCGGCGCTTCCAGAACATGTTCCGGTGCATCCGGAACATGTTCTGGTGCTTCCGGAACATGTTCCGGTGATTCCGGAACATGTTTCGGCGCTTCCGGAACATGTTCCGGTGCTTCCGGAACATGTTCCGGCGCTTCCGGAACATGTTCCGGTCCTTCCGGAACATGTTCCGGTCCTTCCGGAACATGTTCCGGTCCTTCCGGAACATGTACATGTTCCGGTCCTTCCGGAACATGTTCCGGTCCTTCCGGAACATGTTCCGGTGCTTCCGGAACATGTTCCGGTCCTTCCGGAACATGTTCCGGCGCTCCCGGAACATGTTCCGGCGCTTCCTGAACATGTTCCGGTCCTTCCGGAACATGTTCCGGTCCTTCCGCAACATGTTCCGGTGCTTCCGGAACATGTTCAGGTGCTTCCGGAACATGTTCCGGTGCTTCCGGAACATGTTCCGGTCCTTCCGCAACATGTTCCGGTCCTTCCGGAACATGTTCCGGTCCTTCCGGCCTTCCTGAACATGTTCCGGCGCTTCCGGAACATGTTCCGGTGCTTCCGGATCATGTTCCGGTCCTTCCGAAACATGTTCCGGCGCTTCCGGGACATGTTCCGCATCTTCCGGAACATGTTCCGGTCCTTCCGGAACATGTTCCGGTGGTTCTGGAACATGTTCCGGTGGTTCCGGAACATGTTCCGGTGCTTCCGGAACATGTTCCGGTGCTTCCGGTCCTTCCGGAACATGTTCCGGCGCTTCCGGAACATGTTCCGGTCCTTCCGGAACATGTTCCGGTCCTTCCGGAACATGTGCCGGCGCTTCCGGAACATGTTCCGGTGCTTCCGCAACATGTTCCGGTCCTTCCGGAACATGTTCCGGCGCTCCCGGAACATGTTCAGGTGCCTCCAGAACATGTTCCGGTCCTTCCGGAACATGTTCCGGCGCTTCCTGAACATGTTCCGGTGGTTCCGGAACATGTTCCGGTGCTTCCGGAACATGTTCCGGTGCTTCCGGTCCTTCCGGAACATGTTCCGGCGCTTCCGGAACATGTTCCGGTCCTTCCGGAACATGTTCCGGTCCTTCCGGAACATGTGCCGGCGCTTCCGGAACATGTTCCGGTGCTTCCGCAACATGTTCCGGTGCTTCCGCAACATGTTCCGGCGCTCCCGGAACATGTTCCGGTGCTTCTGGAACATGTTCCGGTGCTTCCGGAACATGTTCCGGCGCTTCCTGAACATGTTCCGGTGCTTCCGCAACATGTTCCGGCGCTTCCGCAACATGTGCCGGCGCTTCCGGAACATGTTCCGGTGCTTCCGGGACATGTTCCGGCGCTTCCAGAACATGTTCCGGCGCTTCCGGAACATGTTCCGGTCCTTCCGGAACATGTTCCGGTCCTTCCGGAACATGTTCCGGTGCTTCCGCAACATGTTCCGGCGCTTCCGCAACATGTGCCGGCGCTTCCGGAACATGTTCCGGCGCTTCCGGAACATGTTCCGGTGCTTCCGGAACATGTTCCGGTGCTTCCGGAACATGTTCCGACGCTCCGGGAACATGTTCCGGTGCTTCCGGAACATGTTCCGGTGCTTCCGGTCCTTCCGGAACATGTTCCGGCGCTTCCGGAACATGTTCCGGTCCTTCCGGAACATGTGCCGGCGCTTCCGGAACATGTTCCGGTGCTTCCGGAACATGTTCCGGTCCTTCCGGATGTTCCGGCGCTCCCGGAACATGTTCCGGTGCTTCCGGAACATGTTCCGGTCCTTCCGGAACATGTTCCGGCGCTTCCTGAACATGTTCCGGTCCTTCTGGAACATGTTCCGGTCCTTCCGGAACATGTTCCGGTGCTTTCGGAACATATTCCGGCGCTTCCGGAACATGTTCCGGCGCTTCCGGAAGATGTTCCGGTCCTTCCGGAACATGTTCCGGCGCTTCCTGAACATGTTCCGGTCCTTCTGGAACATGTTCCGGTCCTTCCGGAACATGTTCCGGCGCTTCCGGAACATGTTCCGGTGCTTCTGGAACATGTTCCGGCGCTTCCGCAACATGTTCCGGCGCTTCCGCAACATGTGCCGGCGCTTCCGGAACATGTTCCGGTGCTTCCGAAACATGTTCCGGTGCTTCCGGAACATGTTCGTGCGCTTCCGGAACATGTTCCGGCGCTTCCGGAACATGTTCCGGTCCTTCCGGAACATGTTCCGGTCCTTCCGGAACATGTTCCGGCGCTCCCGGAACATGTTCAGGTGCTTCCGGAACATGTTCCGGTCCTTCCGGAACATGTTCCGGCGCTTCCTGAACATGTTCCGGTCCTTCTGGAACATGTCCCGGTCCTTCCGGAACATGTTCCAGCGCTTCCGGAACATGTTCCGGTGCTTCCGGAACATGTTCCGGTGCTTCCAGAAAATGTTCCGGCGCTTCCAGAACATGTTCCGGTGCATCCGGAACATGTTCTGGTGCTTCCGGAACATGTTCCGGTGATTCCGGAACATGTTTCGGCGCTTCCGGAACATGTTCCGGTGCTTCCGGAACATGTTCCGGCGCTTCCGGAACATGTTCCGGTCCTTCCGGAACATGTTCCGGTCCTTCCGGAACATGTTCCGGTCCTTCCGGAACATGTACATGTTCCGGTCCTTCCGGAACATGTTCCGGTCCTTCCGGAACATGTTCCGGTGCTTCCGGAACATGTTCCGGTCCTTCCGGAACATGTTCCGGCGCTCCCGGAACATGTTCCGGCGCTTCCTGAACATGTTCCGGTCCTTCCGGAACATGTTCCGGTCCTTCCGCAACATGTTCCGGTGCTTCCGGAACATGTTCAGGTGCTTCCGGAACATGTTCCGGTGCTTCCGGAACATGTTCCGGTCCTTCCGCAACATGTTCCGGTCCTTCCGGAACATGTTCCGGTCCTTCCGGCCTTCCTGAACATGTTCCGGCGCTTCCGGAACATGTTCCGGTGCTTCCGGATCATGTTCCGGTCCTTCCGAAACATGTTCCGGCGCTTCCGGGACATGTTCCGCATCTTCCGGAACATGTTCCGGTCCTTCCGGAACATGTTCCGGTGGTTCTGGAACATGTTCCGGTGGTTCCGGAACATGTTCCGGTGCTTCCGGAACATGTTCCGGTGCTTCCGGTCCTTCCGGAACATGTTCCGGCGCTTCCGGAACATGTTCCGGTCCTTCCGGAACATGTTCCGGTCCTTCCGGAACATGTGCCGGCGCTTCCGGAACATGTTCCGGTGCTTCCGCAACATGTTCCGGTCCTTCCGGAACATGTTCCGGCGCTCCCGGAACATGTTCCGGTGCTTCCGGAACATGTTCCGGTCCTTCCGGAACATGTTCCGGCGCTTCCTGAACATGTTCCGGTCCTTCCGCAACATGTTCCGGCGCTTCCGCAACATGTGCCGGCGCTTCCGGAACATGTTCCGGTGCTTCCGGGACATGTTCCGGCGCTTCCGGAACATGTTCCGGTGCTTCCGGAACATGTTCCGGTGCTTCCGGAACATGTTCCGGCGCTTCCTGATCATGTTCCGGTCCTTCTGGAACATGTCCCGGTCCTTCCGGAACATGTTCCGGCGCTTCCGGAACATGTTCCGGTGCTTCCGGAACATGGTCCGGTGCTTCCGGAACATGTTCCGGTCCTTCCGGAACATGTACATGTTCCGGTCCTTCCGGAACATGTTCCGGTCCTTCCGGAACATGTTCCGGTCCTTCCGGAACATGTTCCGGTGCTTCCGGAACATGTTCCGGTCCTTCCGGAACATGTTCCGGCGCTTCCGGAACATGTTCCGGCGCTTCCTGAACATGTTCCGGTCCTTCTGGAACATGTTCCGGTCCTTCCGGAACATGTTCCGGTAGTTCCGGAACATGTTCAGGTGCTTCCGGAACATGTTCCGGTGCTTCCGGAACATGTTCCGGTCCTTCCGCAACATGTTCCGGTCCTTCCGGAACATGTTCCGGTCCTTCCGGCCTTCCTGAACATGTTCCGGCGCTTCCGGAACATGTTCCGGTGCTTCCTGATCATGTTACGGTCCTTCCGGAACATGTTCCGATGGTTCTGGGACATGTTCCGGTGGTTCTGGAACATGTTCCGGTGGTTCTGGAACATGTTCCGGTGCTTCCGGAACATGTTCCGGTGCTTCTGGTCCTTCCGGAACATGTTCCGGCGCTTCCTGAACATGTTCCGGTCCTTCCGGAACATGTTCCGGTCCTTCCGGAACATGTTCCGGTGCTTCCGGAACATGTTCAGGTGCTTCCGGAACATGTTCCGGTGGTTCCGGAACATGTTCCGGTGCTTCCTTAACATGTTCCGGTCCTTCCGGAACATGTTCCGGTCCTTCCGGCCTTCCTGAACATGTTCCGGCGCTTCCGGAACATGTCCCGGTGCTTCCGGATCATGTTACGGTCCTTCCGGAACATGTTCCGGTGGTTCTGGAACATGTTCCGGTGGTTCTGGAACATGTTCCGGCGGTTCTGGAACATGATCCGGTGCTTCCGGAACATGTTCCGGTGCTTCCGGTCCTTCCGGAACATGTTGCGGCGCTTCCGGAACATGTTCCGGTCCTTCCGGAACATGTGCCGGTGCTTCCGGAACATGTTCCGGTGCTTCCGGGACATGTTCCGGTCCTTCCGGAACATGTTCCGGTCCTTCTGGATGTTCCGGCGCTCCCGGAACATGTTCCGGTGCTTCCGGAACATGTTCCGGTCCTTCCGCAACATGTTCCGGTCCTTCCGGAACATGTTCCGGTCCTTCCGGCCTTCCTGAACATGTTCCGGCGCTTCCGGAACATGTTCCGGTGCTTCCGGATCATGTTCCGGTCCTTCCGGAACATGTTCCGGTGGTTCCGGAACATGCTCCGGCGCTTCCGGAACATGTTCCGGCGCTTCCTGAACATGTTCCGGTCCTTCTGGAACATGTTCCGGTCCTTCCGGAACATGTTCCGGTAGTTCCGGAACATGTTCAGGTGCTTCCGGAACATGTTCCGGTGCTTCCGGAACATGTTCCGGTCCTTCCGCAACATGTTCCGGTCCTTCCGGAACATGTTCCGGTCCTTCCGGCCTTCCTGAACATGTTCCGGCGCTTCCGGAACATGTTCCGGTGCTTCCTGATCATGTTACGGTCCTTCCGGAACATGTTCCGATGGTTCTGGGACATGTTCCGGTGGTTCTGGAACATGTTCCGGTGGTTCTGGAACATGTTCCGGTGCTTCCGGAACATGTTCCGGTGCTTCTGGTCCTTCCGGAACATGTTCCGGCGCTTCCTGAACATGTTCCGGTCCTTCCGGAACATGTTCCGGTCCTTCCGGAACATGTTCCGGTGCTTCCGGAACATGTTCAGGTGCTTCCGGAACATGTTCCGGTGGTTCCGGAACATGTTCCGGTGCTTCCTTAACATGTTCCGGTCCTTCCGGAACATGTTCCGGTCCTTCCGGCCTTCCTGAACATGTTCCGGCGCTTCCGGAACATGTCCCGGTGCTTCCGGATCATGTTACGGTCCTTCCGGAACATGTTCCGGTGGTTCTGGAACATGTTCCGGTGGTTCTGGAACATGTTCCGGCGGTTCTGGAACATGATCCGGTGCTTCCGGAACATGTTCCGGTGCTTCCGGTCCTTCCGGAACATGTTGCGGCGCTTCCGGAACATGTTCCGGTCCTTCCGGAACATGTGCCGGTGCTTCCGGAACATGTTCCGGTGCTTCCGGGACATGTTCCGGTCCTTCCGGAACATGTTCCGGTCCTTCTGGATGTTCCGGCGCTCCCGGAACATGTTCCGGTGCTTCCGGAACATGTTCCGGTCCTTCCGCAACATGTTCCGGTCCTTCCGGAACATGTTCCGGTCCTTCCGGCCTTCCTGAACATGTTCCGGCGCTTCCGGAACATGTTCCGGTGCTTCCGGATCATGTTCCGGTCCTTCCGGAACATGTTCCGGTGGTTCCGGAACATGTTCCGGTGGTTCCGGAACATGTTCCGGTGGTTCTGGAACATGTTCCGGCGCTTCCGGAACATGTTCCGGTGCTTCCGGTCGTTCCGGAACATGTTCCGGCGCTTCCGGAACATGTTCCGGTCCTTCCGGAACATGTGCCGGCGCTTCCGGAACATGTTCCGGTGCTTCCGGAACATGTTCCGGTCCTTCCGGAACATGTTCCGGTCCTTCCGGATGTTCCGGCGCTCCCGGAACATGTTCCGGTGCTTCCGGAACATGTTCCGGTCCTTCCGGAACATGTTCCGGCGCTTCCTGAACATGTTCCGGCGCTTCCGGAAGATGTTCCGGTCCTTCCGGAACATGTTCCGGTGCTTCCGGAACATGTTCGTGCGCTTCCGGAACATGTTCCGGCGCTTCCGGAACATGTTCCGGCGCTTCCGAATCATGTTCCGGCGCTTCCGGAACATGTTCCGGTCCTTCCGGAACATGTTCCGGTCCTTCCGGAACATGTTCCGGCGCTCCCGGAACATGTTCAGGTGCTTCCGGAACATGTTCCGGTCCTTCCGGAACATGTTCCGGCGCTTCCTGAACATGTTCCGGTCCTTCTGGAACATGTCCCGGTCCTTCCGGAACATGTTCCGGCGCTTCCGGAACATGTTCCGGTGCTTCCGGAACATGTTCCGGTGCTTCCAGAAAATGTTCCGGCGCTTCCAGAACATGTTCCGGCGCATCCGGAACATGTTCCGGTGCTTCCGGAACATGTTCCGGTGATTCCGGAACATGTTTCGGCGCTTCCGGAACATGTTCCGGTGCTTCCGGAACATGTTCCGGCGCTTCCGGAACATGTTCTGGTCCTTCCGGAACATGTTCCGGTGCTTCCGGAACATGTTCCGGTTCTTCCGGAACATGTTCCGGTCCTTCCGGAACATGTTCCGGCGCTTCCGGAACATGTTCCGGTCCTTCCGGAACATGTTCCGGCGCTTCCGGAACATGTTTCGGTGTTTCCGGAACATGTTCCGGTCCTTCCGGAACATGTACATGTTCCGGTCCTTCCGGAACATGTTCCGGTCCTTCCGGAACATGTTCCGGCGCTCCCGGAACATGTTCCGGCGCTTCCGGAACATGTTCAGGTGCTTCCGGAACATGTTCCGGTCCTTCCGCAACATGTTCCGGTCCTGCCGGAACATGTTCCGGTCCTTCCGGCCTTTCTGAACATGTTCCGGCGCTTCCGGAACATGTTCCGGTGCTTCCGGATCATGTTCCGGTCCTTCCGAAACATGTTCCGGCGCTTCCGGGACATGTTCCGCCTCTTCCGGAACATGTTCCGGTGCTTCCGGAACATGTTCCGGTGCTTCCGGTCCTTCCGGAACATGTTCCGGCGCTTCCGGAACATGTTCCGGTCCTTCCGGAACATGTTCCGGTCCTTCCGGAACATGTGCCGGCGCTTCCGGAACATGTTCCGGTGCTTCCGCAACATGTTCCGGTCCTTCCGGAACATGTTCCGGTCCTTCCGGAACATGTTCCGGCGCTCCCGGAACATGTTCCGGTGCTTCTGGAACATGTTCCGGTCCTTCCGGAACATGTTCCGGCGCTTCCTGATCATGTTCCGGTCCTTCGGGAACATGTTCCGGTCCTTCCGGAACATGTTCCGGTGCTTCCGGGACATGTTCCGGCGCTTCCAGAACATGTTCCGGCGCTTCCGGAACATGTTCCGGTCCTTCCGGAACATGTTCCGGCGCTTCCGGAACATGTTCCGGCGCTTCCGGAACATGTTCCGGTGCTTCCGGAACATGTTCCGGCGCTTCCGGAACATGTTCCGGCGCTTCCGCAACATGTGCCGGCGCTTCCGGAACATGTTCCGGCGCTTCCGGAACATGTTCCGGTGCTTTCGGAACATGTTCCGACGCTCCGGGAACATGTTCCGGTGCTTCCGGAACATGTTCCGGTCCTTCCGGAACATGTTCCGGCGCTTCCTGATCATGTTCCGGTCCTTCTGGAACATGTCCCGGTCCTTCCGGAACATGTTCCGGCGCTTCCGGAACATGTTCCGGTGCTTCCGGAACATGGTCCGGTGCTTCCGGAACATGTTCCGGTCCTTCCGGAACATGTACATGTTCCGGTCCTTCCGGAACATGTTCCGGCGCTTCCTGAACATGTTCCGGTCCTTCTGGAACATGTTCCGGTCTTTCCGGAACATGTTCCGGTGCTTCCGGAACATGTTCCGGCGCTTCCGGAACATGTTCCGGCGCTTCCTGAACAGGTTCCGGTCCTTCTGGAACATGTTCCGGTCTTTCCGGAACATGTTCCGGTGCTTCCGGAACATGTTCAGGTGCTTCCGGAACATGTTCCGGCGCTTCCGCAACATGTGCCGGCGCTTCCGGAACATGTTCCGGCGCTTCCGGAACATGTTCCGGTGCTTCCGGAACATGTTCCGGTGCTTCCGGAACATGTTCCGACGCTCCGGGAACATGTTCCGGTGCTTCCGGAACATGTTCCGGTCCTTCCGGAACATGTTCCGGCGCTTCCTGATCATGTTCCGGTCCTTCTGGAACATGTCCCGGTCCTTCCGGAACATGTTCCGGCGCTTCCGGAACATGTTCCGGTGCTTCCGGAACATGGTCCGGTGCTTCCGGAACATGTTCCGGTCCTTCCGGAACATGTACATGTTCCGGTCCTTCCGGAACATGTTCCGGTCCTTCCGGAACATGTTCCGGTGCTTCCGGAACATGTTCCGGTCCTTCCGGAACATGTTCCGGCGCTTCCGGAACATGTTCCGGCGCTTCCTGAACATGTTCCGGTCCTTCTGGAACATGTTCCGGTCTTTCCGGAACATGTTCCGGTGCTTCCGGAACATGTTCAGGTGCTTCCGGAACATGTTCCGGTCCTTCCGCAACATGTTCCGGTCCTTCCGGAACATGTTCCGGTCCTTCCGGAACATGTTCCGGTCCTTCCGGCCTTCCTGAACATGTTCCGGCGCTTCCGGAAGATGTTCCGGTGCTTCCGGATCATGTTACGGTCCTTCCGGAACATGTTCCGGTGGTTCTGGAACATGTTCCGGTGGTTCCGGAACATGTTCCGGTGGTTCTGGAACATGTTCCGGTGCTTCCGGAACATGTTCCGGTGCTTCCGGTCCTTCCGGAACATGTTCCGGCGCTTCCGGAACATGTTCCGGCGCTTCCTGAACATGTTCCGGTCCTTCCGGAACATGTTCCGGTGCTTCCGGAACATGTTCAGGTGCTTCCGGAACATGTTCCGGTGCTTCCGGAACATGTTCCGGTGCTTCCGGAACATGTTCCGGTCCTTCCGGAACATGTTCCGGTCCTTCCGGCCTTCCTGAACATGTTCCGGCGCTTCCGGAACATGTTCCGGTGCTTCCGGATCATGTTACGGTCCTTCCGGAACATGTTCCGGTGGTTCTGGAACATGTTCCGGCATTTCTGGAACATGTTCCGGCGCTTCCGGAACATGTTCCGGTCCTTCCGGAACATGTTCAGGCGCTTCCGGAACATGTTTCGGTGCTTCCGGAACATGTTCCGGCGCTTCCGGAACATGTTCCGGCGCTTCCTGAACATGTTCCGGTCCTTCCGGAACATGTTCCGGTCTTTCCGGAACATGTTCCGGTGCTTCCGGAACATGTTCAGGTGCTTCCGGAACATGTTCCGGCGCTTCCGCAACATGTGCCGGCGCTTCCGGAACATGTTCCGGCGCTTCCGGAACATGTTCCGGTGCTTCCGGAACATGTTCCGGTGCTTCCGGAACATGTTCCGACGCTCCGGGAACATGTTCCGGTCCTTCCGGAACATGTTCCGGCGCTTCCTGATCATGTTCCGGTCCTTCCGGAACATGTTCCGGCGCTTCCGGAACATGTTCCGGTGCTTCCGGAACATGGTCCGGTGCTTCCGGAACATGTTCCGGTCCTTCCGGAACATGTACATGTTCCGGTCCTTCCGGAACATGTTCCGGTCCTTCCGGAACATGTTCCGGTGCTTCCGGAACATGTTCCGGTCCTTACGGAACATGTTCCGGCGCTTCCGGAACATGTTCCGGCGCTTCCTGAACATGTTCCGGTCCTTCCGGAACATGTTCCGGTCTTTCCGGAACATGTTCCGGTGCTTCCGGAACATGTTCAGGTGCTTCCGGAACATGTTCCGGTGCTTCCGGAACATGTTCCGGTCCTTCCGCAACATGTTCCGGTCCTTCCGGAACATGTTCCGGTCCTTCCGGAACATGTTCCGGTCCTTCCGGCCTTCCTGAACATGTTCCGGCGCTTCCGGAACATGTTCCGGTGCTTCCGGATCATGTTACGGTCCTTCCGGAACATGTTCCGTTGGTTCTGGAACATGTTCCGGTGGTTCTGGAAATGGTTCCGGTGGTTCTGGAACATGTTCCGGTGCTTCCGGAACATGTTCCGGTGCTTCCGGTCCTTCCGGAACATGTTCCGGCGCTTCCGGAACATGTTCCGGCGCTTCCTGAACATGTTCCGGTCCTTCCGGAACATGTTCCGGTGCTTCCGGAACATGTTCAGGTGCTTCCGGAACATGTTCCGGTCCTTCCGGCCTTCCTGAACATGTTCCGGCGCTTCCGGAACATGTTCCGGTGCTTCCGGATCATGTTACGGTCCTTCCGGAACATGTTCCGGTGGTTCTGGAACATGTTCCGGCGGTTCTGGAACATGTTCCGGTGGTTCTGGAACATGATCCGGTGCTTCCGGAACATGTTCCGGTGCTTCCGGTCCTTCCGGAACATGTTGCGGCGCTTCCGGAACATGTTCCGGTCCTTCCGGAACATATGCCGGTGCTTCCGGAACATGTTCCGGTCCTTCCGGAACATGTTCCGGTCCTTCTGGATGTTCCGGCGCTCCCGGAACATGTTCCGGTGCTTCCGGAACATGTTCCGGTGCTTCCGGAACATGTTCCGGCGCTTCCGGAACATGTTCCGGCGCTTCCGGAACATGTTCCGGTCCTTCCGGAACATGTTCCGGCGCTTCCGGAACATGTTCCGGTGCTTCCGGAACATGTTCCGGCGCTTCCGCAACATGTTCCGGCGCTTCCACAACATGTGCCGGCGCTTCCGGAACATGTTCCGGCGCTTCCGGAACATGTTCCGGTGCTTCCGGAACATGTTCCGGCGCTTCCGGAACATGTTCCGGCGCTTCCGGAACATGTTCCGGCGCTTCCGGAACATGTTCCGGCGCTTCCCAATCATGTTCCGGTCCTTCCGGAACATTTTCCGGTCCTTCCGGAACATGTTCCGGCGCTCCCGGAACATGTTCAGGTGCTTCCGGAACATGTTCCGGCGCTTCCGGAACATGTTCCGGCGCTTCGGAATCATGTTGCGGTCCTTCCGGAACATGTTCCGGTCCTTCTGGAACATGTTCCGGCGCTCCCGGAACATGTTCAGGTGCTTCCGGAACATGTTCCGGTCCTTCCGGAACATGTTCCGGCGCTTCCTGAACATGTTCCGGTCCTTCCGGAACATGTCCCGGTCCTTCCGGAACATGTTCCGGCGCTTCCAGAACATGTTCCGGTGCTTCCGGAACATGTTCCGGTGCCTCCGGAACATGTTCCGGCGCTTCCGGAACATGTTCCGGCGCTTCCGGAACATGTTCCGGCGCTTCCGAATCATGTTGCGGTCCTTCCGGAACATGTTCCGGCGCTCCCGGAACATGTTCAGGTGCTTCCGGAACATGTTCCGGCGCTTCCGGAACATGTTCCGGCGCTTCCGAATCATGTTCCGGTCCTTCCGGAACATGTTCCGGTCCTTCTGGAACATGTTCCGGCGGTCCCGGAACATGTTCAGGTGCTTCCGGAACATGTTCCGGTCCTTCTGGAACATGTCCCGGTCCTTCCGGAACATGTTCCGGCGCTTCCAGAACATGTTCCGGTTCTTCCGGAACATGTTCCGGTGCTTCAAGAAAATGTTCAGGCGCTTCCGGAACATGTTCCGGCGCATCCGGAACATGTTCCGGTGCTTCCGGAACATGTTCCGGTGCTTCCAAAACATGTTCCGGTGCTTCCGGAACATGTTCCGGTGATTCCGGAACATGTTTCGGCGCTTCCAGAACATGTTCCGGTGCTTCCGGAACATGTTCCGGCGCTTCCGGAACATGTTCCGGTGCTTCCGGAACATGTTCCGGTCCTTCCGGAACATGTTCCGGTGCTTCCGGAACATGTTCCGGTGCTTCCGGAACATGTTCAGGCGCTTCCGGAACATGTTTCGGTGCTTCCGGAACATGCTCCGGTGCTTCCGGAACATGTTCCGGTCTTTCCGGAACATGTACATGTTCCGGTCCTTCCGGAACATGTTCCGGTCCTTCCGGAACATGTTCCGGTGCTTCCGGAACATGTTCCGGTCCTTCCGGAACATGTTCCGGCGCTCCCGGAACATGTTCCGGTGCTTCCTGAACATGTTCCGGTCCTTCCAAAACATGTTCCGGTCCTTCCGCAACATGTTCCGGTGCTTCCGGAACATGTTCAGGTGCTTCCGGAACATGTTCCGGTGCTTCCGGAACATGTTCCGGTCCTTCCGCAACATGTTCCGGTCCTTCCGGAACATGTTCCGGTCCTTCCGGCCTTCCTGAACATGTTCCGGTGCTTCCGGATCATGTTCCGGTCCTTCCGGAACATGTTCCGGCGCTTCCGGGACATGTTTCTCCGCTTCCGGAACATGTTCCGGTCCTTCCGGAACATGTTCCGGTGGTTCCGGAACATGTTCCGGTGGTTCTGGAACATGTTCCGGTGCTTCCGGAACATGTTCCGGTGCTTCCGGTCCTTCCGGAACATGTTCCGGCGCTTCCGGAACATGTTCCGGTCCTTCCGGAACGTGTTCCGGTCCTTCCGGAACATGTGCCGGCGCTTCCGGAACATGTTCCGGTGCTTCCGCAACATGTTCCGGTCCTTCCGGAACATGTTCCGGTCCTTCCGGAACATGTCCCGGTCCTTCCGGAACATGTTCCGGTCCTTCTGGAACATGTTCCGGCGCTCCCGGAACATGTTCAGGTGCTTCCGGAACATGTTCCGGTCCTTCTGGAACATGTCCCGGTCCTTCCGGAACATGTTCCGGCGCTTCCAGAACATGTTCGGGTTCTTCCGGAACATGTTCCGGTGCTTCCAGAAAATGTTCAGGCGCTTCCGGAACATGTTCCGGCGCATCCGGAACATGTTCCGGTGCTTCCGGAACATGTTCCGGTGCTTCCGGAACATGTTCCGGTGATTCCGGAACATGTTTCGGCGCTTCCAGAACATGTTCCGGTGCTTCCGGAACATGTTCCGGCGCTTCCGGAACATGTTCCGGTGCTTCCGGAACATGTTCCGGTCCTTCCGGAACATGTTCCGGTGCTTCCGGAACATGTTCCGGTGCTTCCGGAACATGTTCAGGCGCTTCCGGAACATGTTTCGGTGCTTCCGGAACATGCTCCGGTGCTTCCGGAACATGTTCCGGTCTTTCCGGAACATGTACATGTTCCGGTCCTTCCGGAACATGTTCCGGTCCTTCCGGAACATGTTCCGGTGCTTCCGGAACATGTTCCGGTCCTTCCAGAACATGTTCCGGCGCTCCCGGAACATGTTCCGGTGCTTCCTGAACATGTTCCGGTCCTTCCGGAACATGTTCCGGTCCTTCCGCAACATGTTCCGGTGCTTCCGGAACATGTTCAGGTGCTTCCGGAACATGTTCCGGTGCTTCCGGAACATGTTCCGGTCCTTCCGCAACATGTTCCGGTCCTTCCGGAACATGTTCCGGTCCTTCCGGCCTTCCTGAACATGTTCCGGCGCTTCCGGAACATGTTCCGGTGCTTCCGGATCATGTTCCGGTCCTTCCGGAACATGTTCCGGCGCTTCCGGGACATGTTTCTCCGCTTCCGGAACATGTTCCGGTCCTTCCGGAACATGTTCCGGTGGTTCCGGAACATGTTCCGGTGGTTCTGGAACATGTTCCGGTGCTTCCGGAACATGTTCCGGTGCTTCCGGTCCTTCCGGAACATGTTCCGGCGCTTCCGGAACATGTTCCGGTCCTTCCGGAACGTGTTCCGGTCCTTCCGGAACATGTGCCGGCGCTTCCGGAACATGTTCCGGTGCTTCCGCAACATGTTCCGGTCCTTCCGGAACATGTTCCGGTCCTTCCGGAACATGTTCCGGTGCTTCTGGGACATGTTCCGGCGCTTCCGTAACATGTTCCGGCGCTTCCGGAACATGTTCCGGTCCTTCCGGAACATGTTCCGGTGCTTCCGGAACATGTTCCGGCGCTTCCGCAACATGTTTCGGCGCTTCCGCAACATGTGCCGGCGCTTCCGGAACATGTTCCGGCGCTTCCGGAACATGTTCCGGTGCTTCCGGAACATGTTCCGGTGCTTCCGGAACATGTTCCGACGCTCCGGGAACATGTTCCGGTGCTTCCGGAACATGTTCCGGTCCTTCCGGAACATGTTCCGGCGCTTCCTGAACATGTTCCGGTCCTTCTGGAACATGTCCCGGTCCTTCCGGAACATGTTCCGGCGCTTCCGGAACATGTTCCGGTGCTTCCGGAACATGGTCCGGTGCTTCCGCAACATGTTCCGGTCCTTCCGGAACATGTTCCGGTCCTTCCGGAACATGTTCCGCTGCTTCCGGGACATGTTCCGGTGCTTCCGGAACATGTTCCGGCGCATCCGGAACATGTTCCGGTCCTTCCGGAACATGTTCCGGTCCTTTCGGAACATGTTCCGGTGCTTCCGGAACACGTTCCGCTGCTTCCGGAACATGTTCCGGCGCTTCCGGAACATGTTCCGGTCCTTCCGGAACATGTTCCGATTCTTCCGGAACATGTTCCGGTGCTTCCGGAACATGTACATGTTCCGGTCCTTCCGGAACATGTTCCGGTCCTTCCAGGGTATGTTCCGGTGCTTCCGGAACATGTTCCGGTCCTTCCGCAACATGGTCCGGTCCTTCCGGAACATGTTCCGGTCCTTCCGGCCTTCCTGAACATGTTCCGGCGCTTCCGGAACATGTTCCGGTGCTTCCGGATCATGTTCCGGTCCTTCCAGAACCTGTTCCGGTGCTTCCGGAACATGTTCCGGCGCTTCCGCAACATGTTTCGGCGCTTCCGCAACATGTGCCGGCGCTTCCGGAACATGTTCCGGCGCTTCCGGAACATGTTCCGGTGCTTCCGGAACATGTTCCGGTGCTTCCGGAACATGTTCCGACGCTCCGGGAACATGTTCCGGTGCTTCCGGAACATGTTCCGGTCCTTCCGGAACATGTTCCGGCGCTTCCTGAACATGTTCCGGTCCTTCTGGAACATGTCCCGGTCCTTCCGGAACATGTTCCGGCGCTTCCGGAACATGTTCCGGTGCTTCCGGAACATGGTCCGGTGCTTCCGCAACATGTTCCGGTCCGTCCGGAACATGTTCCGGTCCTTCCGGAACATGTTCCGCTGCTTCCGGGACATGTTCCGGTGCTTCCGGAACATGTTCCGGCGCATCCGGAACATGTTCCGGTCCTTCCGGAACATGTTCCGGTCCTTCCGGAACATGTTCCGGTGCTTCCGGAACACGTTCCGCTGCTTCCGGAACATGTTCCGGCGCTTCCGGAACATGTTCCGGTCCTTCCGGAACATGTTCCGATTCTTCCGGAACATGTTCCGGTGCTTCCGGAACATGTACATGTTCCGGTCCTTCCGGAACATGTTCCGGTCCTTCCGGGGTATGTTCCGGTGCTTCCGGAACATGTTCCGGTCCTTCCGCAACATGGTCCGGTCCTTCCGGAACATGTTCCGGTCCTTCCGGCCTTCCTGAACATGTTCCGGCGCTTCCGGAACATGTTCCGGTGCTTCCGGATCATGTTCCGGTCCTTCCAGAACCTGTTCCGGTGCTTCCGGAACATGTTCCGGTGCTTCCGGAACATGTTCCGGTGCTTCCGGAATATCTTCCGGTGGTTCCGGAATATGTTCCGGTGCTTCCGGAACATGATCCGGTGCTTCCGGAACATGTTCCGGTGCTTCCGGAACATGTTCCGGCGCTTCCGGAACATGTTCCGGTCCTTCCGGAACCGGTCCTTCCGGAACATATTCCGGTCCTTCCGGAACATGTTCCGGTGGTTCCGGAACATGTTCCGGTCCTTCCGGACCATGTTCCGGTGGTTCCGGAACATGTTCCGGTGCTTCCAGAACATGTTCCGGCGCTTCCGGAACATGTTCCGGTGCTTCCGGAACATGTTCCGGTGCTTCCGGAACATGTTCCGGCGCTTGCGCAACATGTTCCGGCGCTTCCGCAACATGTGCCGGCGCTTCCGGAACATGTTCCGGCGCTTCCGGAACATGTTCCGGTGCTTCCGGAACATGTTCCGGCGCTTCCTGAACATGTTCCGGCGCTTCCGGAACATGTTCCGGTCCTTCCGGAACATGATCCGGTGCTTCCGGAACATGTTCCGGCGCTTCCGGAACATGTTCCGGTCCTTCCGGAACCGGTCCTTCCGGAACATATTCCGGTCCTTCCGGAACATGTTCCGGTGCTTCCGGAACATGTTCCGGTCCTTCCGGAACATGTTCCGGCGCTTCCAGAACATGTTCCAGCGCTTCCGGAACATGTTCCGGTGCTTCCGGAACATGTTCCGGTCCTTCCGGAACATGTTCCGGTGCTTCCGGAACATGTTCCGGCGCTTCCGGAACATGTTCCGGTGCTTCCGGAACATGTTCCGGTGCTTCCGGAACGTGTTCCGGTGCTTCCGGAACACGTTCCGGTGCTTCCGGAACACGTTCCGGTCCTTCCGGAACATGTTCCGGTCCTTCCGGAACATGTTCCGGCGCTTCCAGAACATGTTCCAGCGCTTCCGGAACATGTTCCGGTCCTTCCGGAACATGTTCTGGCGCTTCCGGAACATGTTCCGGTCCTTCCGGAACATGTTCCGGCGATTCCGGAACATGTTCCGGTGCTTCCGGAACATGTTCCGGTGCTTCCAGAAAACGTTCCGGTCCTTCCGGAACATGTTCCGGTCCTTCCGGAACATGTTCCGGCGCTTCCCGAAAATGTTGGCGCTTCCGGAACATGTTCCCGCGCTTCCGGAACATGTTCCGGCGCTTCCCGAATATGATCCGGTCCTTCCGGAACATGTTCCGGTCCTTCCGGAACATGTTCCGCCGCTTCCGGAACATGCTCCAGCGCTTCCGGAACATGTTCCGGTCCTTCCGGAACATGTTCCGGTCCTTCCGGGACATGTTCCGGCGCTTCCGGAACATGTTCCGGCGCTTCCGGAACATGTTCCGGTGCTTCCGGAACGTGTTCCGGTGCTTCCGGAACATGTTCCGGTGCTTCCGGAACACGTTCCGGTCCTTCCGGAACACGTTCCGGTGCTTCCGGAACATGTTCCGGTCCTTCCGGAACATGTTCCGGCGCTTCCCGAAAATGTTGGCGCTTCCGGAACATGTTCCGGCGCTTCCGGAACATGTTCCGGCGCTTCCAGAACATGTTCCGGCGCTTCCCGAATATGTTCCGGTCCTTCCGGAACATGTTCCGGTCCTTCCGGAACATGTTCCGCCGCTTCCGGAACATGCTCCAGCGCTTCCGGAACATGTTCCGGTCCTTCCGGAACATGTTCCGGTCCTTCCGGGACATGTTCCGGCGCTTCCGGAACATGTTCCGGCGCTTCCGGAACATGTTCCGGTGCTTCCGGAACGTGTTCCGGTGCTTCCGGAACATGTTCCGGTGCTTCCGGAACACGTTCCGGTCCTTCCGGAACACGTTCCGGTGCTTCCGGAACATGTTCCGGTCCTTCCGGAACATGTTCCGGCGCTTCCCGAAAATGTTGGCGCTTCCGGAACATGTTCCGGCGCTTCCGGAACATGTTCCGGCGCTTCCAGAACATGTTCCGGCGCTTCCGGAGCATGTTCCGGTGGTTCCGGAACATGGTCCGGTGGTTCCAGAACATGTTCCGGCGCTTCCGGAACATGTTCCGGCGCTTCCGGAACATGTTCCGGTGCTTCCGGAACATGTTCCGGTGCTTCCGGAACATGTTCCGGTCTTTCTGGAACATGTTCCGGTGCTTCCGGAACATGTTCCGGTCCTTCCGGAGCATGTTCCGGTGGTTCCGGAACATGTTCCGGTCCTTCCGGAACATGTTCCGGTGCTTCCGGAAAATGATCCGGCGCTTCCGGAACATGTTCCGGTGCTTCCGAAACATGTTCCGGTGCTTCCGGAACATGTTCCGGGGCTTCCGGAACACGTTCCGGTCCTTCCGGAACACGTTCCGGTGCTTCCGGAACATGTTCCGGTCTTTCCGGAACATGTTCTGGCGCTTCCGGAACATGTTCCGGTCCTTCCGGAACATGTTCCGGTGCTTCCGGAAAATGTTCCGGTGCTCCCGGAATATCTTCCGGTGGTTCCGGAACATGTTCCGGCGCTTCCGGAACATGTTCCGGTCCTTCCGGAACCGGTCCTTCCGGAACATATTCCGGTCCTTCCGGAACATGTTCCGGTGCTTCCGGAACATGTTCCGGTCCTTCCGGAGCATGTTCCGGTGGTTCCGGAACATGTTCCGGAAGCACCGGAACATGTTCCGGTGCTTCCGGAACATGTTCCGGTGCTTCCGGAACATGTTCCGGTGCTTCCGGAACATGTTCCGGTCCTTCCGGAACATGTTCCGGTGCTTCCGGAACATGTTCCGGCGCTTCCGGAACATGTTCCGGTGCTTCCGGAACATGTTCCGGTGCTTCCGGAACGTGTTCCGGTGCTTCCGGAACACGTTCCGGTGCTTCCGGAACACGTTCCGGTCCTTCCGGAACATGTTCCGGTGCTTCCCGAACATGATCCGGCGCTTCCAGAACATGTTCCAGCGCTTCCGGAACATGTTCCGGTCCTTCCGGAACATGTTCCGGCGCTTCCGGAACATGTTCCGGTCCTTCCGGAACATGTTCCGGCGATTCCGGAACATGTTCCGGTGCTTCCGGAACATGTTCCGGTGCTTCCAGAAAACGTTCCGGTCCTTCCGGAACATGTTCCGGTCCTTCCGGAACATGTTCCGGCGCTTCCCGAAAATGTTGGCGCTTCCGGAACATGTTCCGGCGCTTCCGGAACATGTTCCGGCGCTTCCCGAATATGTTCCGGTCCTTCCGGAACATGTTCCGGTCCTTCCGGAACATGTTCCGCCGCTTCCGGAACATGCTCCAGCGCTTCCGGAACATGTTCCGGTCCTTCCGGAACATGTTCCGGTCCTTCCGGGACATGTTCCGGCGCTTCCGGAACATGTTCCGGCGCTTCCGGAACATGTTCCGGTGCTTCCGGAACGTGTTCCGGTGCTTCCGGAACATGTTCCGGTGCTTCCGGAACACGTTCCGGTCCTTCCGGAACACGTTCCGGTGCTTCCGGAACATGTTCCGGTCCTTCCGGAACATGTTCCGGCGCTTCCCGAAAATGTTGGCGCTTCCGGAACATGTTCCGGCGCTTCCGGAACATGTTCCGGTGCTTCCAGAAAACGTTCCGGTCCTTCCGGAACATGTTCCGGTCCTTCCGGAACATGTTCCGGCGCTTCCCGAAAATGTTGGCGCTTCCGGAACATGTTCCGGCGCTTCCGGAACATGTTCCGGCGCTTCCCGAATATGTTCCGGTCCTTCCGGAACATGTTCCGGTCCTTCCGGAACATGTTCCGCCGCTTCCGGAACATGCTCCAGCGCTTCCGGAACATGTTCCGGTCCTTCCGGAACATGTTCCGGTCCTTCCGGGACATGTTCCGGCGCTTCCGGAACATGTTCCGGCGCTTCCGGAACATGTTCCGGTGCTTCCGGAACGTGTTCCGGTGCTTCCGGAACATGTTCCGGTGCTTCCGGAACACGTTCCGGTCCTTCCGGAACACGTTCCGGTGCTTCCGGAACATGTTCCGGTCCTTCCGGAACATGTTCCGGCGCTTCCCGAAAATGTTGGCGCTTCCGGAACATGTTCCGGCGCTTCCGGAACATGTTCCGGCGCTTCCAGAACATGTTCCGGCGCTTCCGGAGCATGTTCCGGTGCTTCCGGAACATGTTCCGGTCCTTCCGGAACATGTTCCGTTCCTTCCGGAACATGTTCCGGCGCTTCCGGAACATTTTCCGCCGCTTCCGGAACATGTTCCGGTGCTTCCGGAACATGTTCCGGTGCTTCCGGAACATGTTCCGGTCTTTCTGGAACATGTTCCGGTGCTTCCGGAACATGTTCCGGTCCTTCCGGGGCATGTTCCGGTGGTTCCGGAACATGTTCCGGTCCTTCCGGAACATGTTCCGGTGCTTCCGGAAAATGATCCGGCGCTTCCGGAACATGTTCCGGTGCTTCCGAAACATGTTCCGGTGCTTCCGGAACATGTTCCGGTGCTTCCGGAACACGTTCCGGTCCTTCCGGAACACGTTCCGGTGCTTCCGGAACATGTTCCGGTCTTTCCGGAACATGTTCTGGCGCTTCCGGAACATGTTCCGGTCCTTCCGGAACATGTTCCGGTGCTTCCGGAAAATGTTCCGGTGCTCCCGGAATATCTTCCGGTGGTTCCGGAACATGTTCCGGCGCTTCCGGAACATGTTCCGGTCCTTCCGGAACATGTTCCGGTCCTTCCGGACCACGTTCCTGTGCTTCCGGAACATGTTCCGGTCCTTCCGGAACATGTTCCGGTCCTTCCAGAACATGTTCCGGCGCTTCCGGAACATGTTCCGGTGCTTCCGGAACATGTTCCGGTCCTTCCGGAACATGTTCCGGCGCTTCCGGAACGTGTTCCGGTGCTTCCGGAACACGTTCCGGTGCTTCCGAAACACGTTCCGGTCCTTCCGGAACACGTTCCGGTCCTTCCGGAACACGTTCCGGTGCTTCCGGAACATGTTACGGTCCTTCCAGAAAATGTTGGCGCTTCCGGAACATGTTCCGGTGCTTCCGGAACATGTTCCGGCGCTTCCGGAACATGTTCCGGCGCTTCCGGAACATGTTGGCGCTTCCGGAACATGTTCCGGTGCTTCCGGAACATGTTCCGGTCCTTCCGGAACATGTTCCGGTACTTCCGGAACATGTTCGGGCGCTTCCGGAGCATGTTCCGGTGCTTCCGGGACATGTTCCGGTCTATCTGGAACATGTTCCGGCGCTTCCGGAACATGTTCCGGTGCTCCCGGAACATGTTCCGGTGCTTCCGGAACATGTTCCGGTGATTCCGGAACATGTTCCGGTGGTTCCGGAACGTGTTCTGGTCCTTCCGGAACATGTTCCGGTCCTTCCGGAACATGTTCCGGCGCTTCCAGAACATGTTCCAGCGCTTCCGGAACATGTTCCGGTCCTTCCGGAACATGTTCTGGCGCTTCCGGAACATGTTCCGGTCCTTCCGGAACATGTTCCGGCGATTCCGGAACATGTTCCGGTGCTTCCGGAACATGTTCCGGTGCTTCCAGAAAACGTTCCGGTCCTTCCGGAACATGTTCCGGTCCTTCCGGAACATGTTCCGGCGCTTCCCGAAAATGTTGGCGCTTCCGGAACATGTTCCCGCGCTTCCGGAACATGTTCCGGCGCTTCCCGAATATGTTCCGGTCCTTCCGGAACATGTTCCGGTCCTTCCGGAACATGTTCCGCCGCTTCCGGAACATGCTCCAGCGCTTCCGGAACATGTTCCGGTCCTTCCGGAACATGTTCCGGTCCTTCCGGGACATGTTCCGGCGCTTCCGGAACATGTTCCGGCGCTTCCGGAACATGTTCCGGTGCTTCCGGAACGTGTTCCGGTGCTTCCGGAACATGTTCCGGTGCTTCCGGAACACGTTCCGGTCCTTCCGGAACACGTTCCGGTGCTTCCGGAACATGTTCCGGTCCTTCCGGAACATGTTCCGGCGCTTCCCGAAAATGTTGGCGCTTCCGGAACATGTTCCGGCGCTTCCGGAACATGTTCCGGCGCTTCCAGAACATGTTCCGGCGCTTCCCGAATATGTTCCGGTCCTTCCGGAACATGTTCCGGTCCTTCCGGAACATGTTCCGCCGCTTCCGGAACATGCTCCAGCGCTTCCGGAACATGTTCCGGTCCTTCCGGAACATGTTCCGGTCCTTCCGGGACATGTTCCGGCGCTTCCGGAACATGTTCCGGCGCTTCCGGAACATGTTCCGGTGCTTCCGGAACGTGTTCCGGTGCTTCCGGAACATGTTCCGGTGCTTCCGGAACACGTTCCGGTCCTTCCGGAACACGTTCCGGTGCTTCCGGAACATGTTCCGGTCCTTCCGGAACATGTTCCGGCGCTTCCCGAAAATGTTGGCGCTTCCGGAACATGTTCCGGCGCTTCCGGAACATGTTCCGGCGCTTCCAGAACATGTTCCGGCGCTTCCGGAGCATGTTCCGGTGGTTCCGGAACATGGTCCGGTGGTTCCAGAACATGTTCCGGCGCTTCCGGAACATGTTCCGGCGCTTCCGGAACATGTTCCGGTGCTTCCGGAACATGTTCCGGTGCTTCCGGAACATGTTCCGGTCTTTCTGGAACATGTTCCGGTGCTTCCGGAACATGTTCCGGTCCTTCCGGAGCATGTTCCGGTGGTTCCGGAACATGTTCCGGTCCTTCCGGAACATGTTCCGGTGCTTCCGGAAAATGATCCGGCGCTTCCGGAACATGTTCCGGTGCTTCCGAAACATGTTCCGGTGCTTCCGGAACATGTTCCGGGGCTTCCGGAACACGTTCCGGTCCTTCCGGAACACGTTCCGGTGCTTCCGGAACATGTTCCGGTCTTTCCGGAACATGTTCTGGCGCTTCCGGAACATGTTCCGGTCCTTCCGGAACATGTTCCGGTGCTTCCGGAAAATGTTCCGGTGCTCCCGGAATATCTTCCGGTGGTTCCGGAACATGTTCCGGCGCTTCCGGAACATGTTCCGGTCCTTCCGGAACCGGTCCTTCCGGAACATATTCCGGTCCTTCCGGAACATGTTCCGGTGCTTCCGGAACATGTTCCGGTCCTTCCGGAGCATGTTCCGGTGGTTCCGGAACATGTTCCGGTCCTTCCGCACCATGTTCCGGTGCTTCCGGAACATGTTCCGGTGCTTCCGGAACATGTTCCGGTGCTTCCGGAACATGTTCCGGTCCTTCCGGAACATGTTCCGGTGCTTCCGGAACATGTTCCGGCGCTTCCGGAACATGTTCCGGTGCTTCCGGAACATGTTCCGGTGCTTCCGGAACGTGTTCCGGTGCTTCCGGAACACGTTCCGGTGCTTCCGGAACACGTTCCGGTCCTTCCGGAACATGTTCCGGTGCTTCCCGAACATGATCCGGCGCTTCCAGAACATGTTCCAGCGCTTCCGGAACATGTTCCGGTCCTTCCGGAACATGTTCCGGCGCTTCCGGAACATGTTCCGGTCCTTCCGGAACATGTTCCGGCGATTCCGGAACATGTTCCGGTGCTTCCGGAACATGTTCCGGTGCTTCCAGAAAACGTTCCGGTCCTTCCGGAACATGTTCCGGTCCTTCCGGAACATGTTCCGGCGCTTCCCGAAAATGTTGGCGCTTCCGGAACATGTTCCGGCGCTTCCGGAACATGTTCCGGCGCTTCCCGAATATGTTCCGGTCCTTCCGGAACATGTTCCGGTCCTTCCGGAACATGTTCCGCCGCTTCCGGAACATGCTCCAGCGCTTCCGGAACATGTTCCGGTCCTTCCGGAACATGTTCCGGTCCTTCCGGGACATGTTCCGGCGCTTCCGGAACATGTTCCGGCGCTTCCGGAACATGTTCCGGTGCTTCCGGAACGTGTTCCGGTGCTTCCGGAACATGTTCCGGTGCTTCCGGAACACGTTCCGGTCCTTCCGGAACACGTTCCGGTGCTTCCGGAACATGTTCCGGTCCTTCCGGAACATGTTCCGGCGCTTCCCGAAAATGTTGGCGCTTCCGGAACATGTTCCGGCGCTTCCGGAACATGTTCCGGTGCTTCCAGAAAACGTTCCGGTCCTTCCGGAACATGTTCCGGTCCTTCCGGAACATGTTCCGGCGCTTCCCGAAAATGTTGGCGCTTCCGGAACATGTTCCGGCGCTTCCGGAACATGTTCCGGCGCTTCCCGAATATGTTCCGGTCCTTCCGGAACATGTTCCGGTCCTTCCGGAACATGTTCCGCCGCTTCCGGAACATGCTCCAGCGCTTCCGGAACATGTTCCGGTCCTTCCGGAACATGTTCCGGTCCTTCCGGGACATGTTCCGGCGCTTCCGGAACATGTTCCGGCGCTTCCGGAACATGTTCCGGTGCTTCCGGAACGTGTTCCGGTGCTTCCGGAACATGTTCCGGTGCTTCCGGAACACGTTCCGGTCCTTCCGGAACACGTTCCGGTGCTTCCGGAACATGTTCCGGTCCTTCCGGAACATGTTCCGGCGCTTCCCGAAAATGTTGGCGCTTCCGGAACATGTTCCGGCGCTTCCGGAACATGTTCCGGCGCTTCCAGAACATGTTCCGGCGCTTCCGGAGCATGTTCCGGTGCTTCCGGAACATGTTCCGGTCCTTCCGGAACATGTTCCGTTCCTTCCGGAACATGTTCCGGCGCTTCCGGAACATTTTCCGCCGCTTCCGGAACATGTTCCGGTGCTTCCGGAACATGTTCCGGTGCTTCCGGAACATGTTCCGGTCTTTCTGGAACATGTTCCGGTGCTTCCGGAACATGTTCCGGTCCTTCCGGGGCATGTTCCGGTGGTTCCGGAACATGTTCCGGTCCTTCCGGAACATGTTCCGGTGCTTCCGGAAAATGATCCGGCGCTTCCGGAACATGTTCCGGTGCTTCCGAAACATGTTCCGGTGCTTCCGGAACATGTTCCGGTGCTTCCGGAACACGTTCCGGTCCTTCCGGAACACGTTCCGGTGCTTCCGGAACATGTTCCGGTCTTTCCGGAACATGTTCTGGCGCTTCCGGAACATGTTCCGGTCCTTCCGGAACATGTTCCGGTGCTTCCGGAAAATGTTCCGGTGCTCCCGGAATATCTTCCGGTGGTTCCGGAACATGTTCCGGCGCTTCCGGAACATGTTCCGGTCCTTCCGGAACATGTTCCGGTCCTTCCGGACCACGTTCCTGTGCTTCCGGAACATGTTCCGGTCCTTCCGGAACATGTTCCGGTCCTTCCAGAACATGTTCCGGCGCTTCCGGAACATGTTCCGGTGCTTCCGGAACATGTTCCGGTCCTTCCGGAACATGTTCCGGCGCTTCCGGAACGTGTTCCGGTGCTTCCGGAACACGTTCCGGTGCTTCCGAAACACGTTCCGGTCCTTCCGGAACACGTTCCGGTCCTTCCGGAACACGTTCCGGTGCTTCCGGAACATGTTACGGTCCTTCCAGAAAATGTTGGCGCTTCCGGAACATGTTCCGGTGCTTCCGGAACATGTTCCGGCGCTTCCGGAACATGTTCCGGCGCTTCCGGAACATGTTGGCGCTTCCGGAACATGTTCCGGTGCTTCCGGAACATGTTCCGGTCCTTCCGGAACATGTTCCGGTACTTCCGGAACATGTTCGGGCGCTTCCGGAGCATGTTCCGGTGCTTCCGGGACATGTTCCGGTCTATCTGGAACATGTTCCGGCGCTTCCGGAACATGTTCCGGTGCTCCCGGAACATGTTCCGGTGCTTCCGGAACATGTTCCGGTGATTCCGGAACATGTTCCGGTGGTTCCGGAACGTGTTCTGGTCCTTCCGGAACATGTTCCGGCGCTTCCGGAACATGTTCCGGTGCTTCCGGAACATGTTCCGGCGCTTCCGGAACATGTTCTGGCGCTTCCGGAACATGTTCCGGTGCTTCCGGAACATGTTCCGGTGCTTCCGGAACATATCCCGGCGCTTCCGGAACATGTTCCGGTCCTTCCGGAACATGTTCCGGTGCTTCCGGAAAATATTCCGGTGCTTCCGGAAAATGTTCCGATGCTTCCGGAATATCTTCCGGTGGTTCCGGAACATGTTCCGGCGTTTCCGGAACATGTTCCGGTCCTTCCGGACCACGTTCCTGTGCTTCCGGAACATGTTCCGGCGCTTCCGGAACATGTTCCGGTCCTTCCGCACCATGTTCCCGTGCTTCCGGAACATGTTCCGGTGCTTCCGGAACATGTTCCGGTGCTTCCGGAACATGTTGCGGCATTCCGGAACATGGTCCGGTGCTTCCGGAACATGTTCCGGTGCTTCCGCAACATGTTCCGGTGCTTCCGGAACACGTCCCGGTCCTTCCGGAACACGTTCCGCTGCTTCCGAAACATATTCCGGTCCTTCCGGAACATGTTCCGGTGCTTCCGGAAAATGTTCCGGTGCTTCCGGAATATCTTCCGGTGGTTCCGGAACATGTTCCGGCGCTTCCGGAACATGTTCCGGTCCTTCCGGAACATGTTCCGGTCCTTCCGGACCACGTTCCTGTGCTTCCGGAACATGTTCCGGTCCTTCCGGAACATGTTCCGGTCCTTCCAGAACATGTTCCGGCGCTTCCGGAACATGTTCCGGTCCTTCCGGAACATGTTCCGGTCCTTCCAGAACATGTTCCGGCGCTTCCGGAACATGTTCCGGCGCTTCCGGAACATGTTCCGGTGCTTCCGGACCATGTTCCGGTCCTTCCGGAACATGTTCCGGCGCTTCCAGAACATGTTCCGGTGCGTCCGGAACGTGTTCCGGTGCTTCCGGAACATGTTCCGGTGCTTCCGGAACACGTTCCGGTGCTTCCGGAACATGTTCCGGTCCTTCCAGAAAATGTTGGCGCTTCCGGAACATGTTCCGGTGCTTCCGGAACATGTTCCGGCGCTTCCGGAACACGTTGGCGCTTCCGGAACATGTTCCGGTGCTTCTGGAACATGTTCCGGTGCTTCCGGAATATGTTCCGGTACTTCCGGAACATGTTCGGGCGGTTCCGGAACATGTTCCGGTGCTTCCGGAACATGTTCCGGTCTATCTGGAACATGTTCTGGCGCTTCCGGAACATGTTCCGGTGCTTCTGGAACATGTTCCGGTCCTTCCGGAACATGTTCTGGTACTTCCGGAACATGTTCGGGCGCTTCCGGAACATGTTCCGGTGCTTCCGGAACATGTTCCGGTGCTTCTGGAACATGTTCCGGTCCTTCCGGAACATGTTCTGGCGCTTCCGGAACATGTTCCGGTCCTTCCGGAACATGTTCCGGTCCTTCCGGACCACGTTCCTGTGCTTCCGGAACATGTTCCGGTGCTTCCGGAACATGTTCCGGTCCTTCCGGAACGTGTTCCGGTCCTTCCGGAACATGTTCCGGCGCTTCCGGAACATGTTCCGGTCCTTCCGGAACATGTTCCGGCGCTTCCGGAACATGTTCCGGTCCTTCCGGAACATGTTTCGGTGCTTCCACAACATGTTCCGGTCCTTCCGGAACATGTTCCGGTGCTTCTGGAACATGTTCCGGTGCTTCCGGAGCACGTTCCGGTCCTTCCGGAACACGTTCCGCTGCTTCCGGAACATGTTCCGGTCCTTCCGGAACATGTTCCGGTGCTTCCGGAACATGTTCCGGCGCTTCCGGAACGTGTTCCGGTGCTTCCGGAACACGTTCCGGTGCTTCCGAAACACGTTCCGGTCCTTCCGGAACACGTTCCGGTCCTTCCGGAACACGTTCCGGTGCTTCCGGAACGTGTTCCGGTCCTTCCAGAAAATGTTGGCGCTTCCGGAACATGTTCCGGTGCTTCCGGAACATGTTCCGGCGCTTCCGGAACATGTTCCGGCGCTTCCGGAACATGTTGGCGCTTCCGGAACATGTTCCGGTGCTTCCGGAACATGTTCCGGTCCTTCCGGAACATGTTCCGGTACTTCCGGAACATGTTCGGGCGCTTCCGGAACATGTTCCGGTGCTTCCGGGACATGTTCCGGTCTATCTGGAACATGTTCCGGCGCTTCCGGAACATGTTCCGGTGCTCCCGGAACATGTTCCGGTGCTTCCGGAACATGTTCCGGTGCTTCCGGAACATGTTCCGGTGGTTCCGGAACGTGTTCCGGTCCTTCCGGAACATGTTCCGGCGCTTCCGGAACATGTTCCGGTGCTTCCGGAACATGTTCCGGCGCTTCCGGAACATGTTCCGGTGCTTCCGGAACATGTTCCGGTGCGTCCGGAACATATCCCGGCGCTTCCGGAACATGTTCCGGTCCTTCCGGAACATGTTCCGGTGCTTCCGGAAAATATTCCGGTGCTTCCGGAAAATGTTCCGATGCTTCCGGAATATCTTCCGGTGGTTCCGGAACATGTTCCGGCGTTTCCGGAACATGTTCCGGTCCTTCCGGACCACGTTCCTGTGCTTCCGGAACATGTTCCGGCGCTTCCGGAACATGTTCCGGTCCTTCCGCACCATGTTCCCGTGCTTCCGGAACATGTTCCGGTGCTTCCGGAACATGTTCCGGTGCTTCCGGAACATGTTGCGGCATTCCGGAACATGGTCCGGTGCTTCCGGAACATGTTCCGGTGCTTCCGCAACATGTTCCGGTGCTTCCGGAACACGTCCCGGTCCTTCCGGAACACGTTCCGCTGCTTCCGAAACATATTCCGGTCCTTCCGGAACATGTTCCGGTGCTTCCGGAAAAAATTCCGGTGCTTCCGGAATATGTTCCGGTCCTTCCAGAACATGTTCCGGCGCTTCCGGAACATGTTCCGGCGCTTCCGGAAAATGTTCCGGTGCTTCCGGAACATGTTCCGGTCCTTCCGGAACATGTTCCGGCGCTTCCAGAACATGTTCCGGTGCTTCCGGAACGTGTTCCGGTGCTTCCGGAACATGTTCCGGTGCTTCCGGAACATGTTCCGGTCCTTCCAGAAAATGTTGGCGCTTCCGGAACATGTTCCGGTGCTTCCGGAACATGTTCCGGCGCTTCCGGAACACGTTGGCGCTTCCGGAACATGTTCCGGTGCTTCTGGAACATGTTCCGGTCCTTCCGGAATATGTTCCGGTACTTCCGGAACATGTTCGGGCGCTTCCGGAACATGTTCCGGTGCTTCCGGAACATGTTCCGGTCTATCTGGAACATGTTCTGGCGCTTCCGGAACATGTTCCGGTGCTTCTGGAACATGTTCCGGTCCTTCCGGAACATGTTCTGGTACTTCCGGAACATGTTCGGGCGCTTCCGGAACATGTTCCGGTGCTTCCGGAAAATGTTCCGGTGCTTCTGGAACATGTTCCGGTCCTTCCGGAACATGTTCTGGCGCTTCAGGAACATGTTCCGGTCCTTCCGGAACATGTTCCGGTCCTTCCGGACCAAGTTCCTGTGTTTCCGGAACATGTTCCGGTGCTTCCGGAACATGTTCCGGTCCTTCCGGAACATGTTCCGGTGCTTCCGGAACATGTTCCGGCGCTTCCGGAACATGTTCCGGTCCTTCCGGAACATGTTTCGGTGCTTCCACAACATGTTCCGGTCCTTCCGGAACATGTTCCGGTGCTTCTGGAACATGTTCCGGTGCTTCCGGAGCACGTTCCGGTCCTTCCGGAACACGTTCCGCTGCTTCCGGAACATGTTCCGGTCCTTCCGGAACATGTTCCGGCGCTTCCGGAACATGTTCCGGTCCTTCCGGAACATGTTCCGGTACTTGCAGAACATGTTCCGGCGCTTCCGGAACATGTTCCGGCGCTTCCGAAACATGATCCGGCGCTTCCGGAACATGTTCCGGTCCTTCCGGAACATGTTCCGGTCCTTCCGGAACATGTTCTGGTCCTTCCGAACCATGTTCCGGTGCTTCCGGAACATGTTCCGGTCCATCCGGAACATGATCCGGTCCTTCCGGAACATGTTCCAGTGCTTCCGGAACATGTTCCGGTGCTTCCGGAACATGTTCCGGCGCTTCCGGAACATGTTCCGGTCCTTCCGGAACCGGTCCTTCCGGAACATATTCCGGTCCTTCCGGAACATGTTCCGGTGCTTCCGGAACATCTTGCGGTGGTTCCGGAACATGTTCCGGTCCTTCCGGACCATGTTCCGGTGCTTTCGGAACATGTTCCGGTGCTTCCGGAACATGTTCCGGTGCTTCCGGAAAATGTTCCGGTGCTTCCGGAACATGTTCCGGTGCTTCCGGAACATGTTCCGGCGCTTCCGGAACATGTTCCGGCGCTTCCAGAAAATGTTGGCGCTTCCGGAACATGTTCCGGTGCTTCCGGAACATGTTCCGGCGCTTCCACAAAATGTTGGCGCTTCCGGAACATGTCCCGGTCCTTCCGGAACATGTTCCGGTGCTTCCGGAACATGTTCCGGTGCTTCCGGAACATGATCCGGTGCTTGCGGAACATGTTCCAGCGCTTCCGGAACATGTTCCAGCGCTTCCGGAACATGTTCCGGTCCTTCCGGAACATGTTCCGGCACTTCCGGAACATGTTCCGGAACATGTTCCGGTCCTTCCGGAACATGTTCCGGTGCTTCCGGAATATCTTCCGGTGGTTCCGGAACATGTTCCGGTGCTTCCGGAACATGTTCAGGTGCTTCCGGAACATGTTCCGGTGCTTCCGGAACATGTTCCGGCGCTCCCGGAACATGTTCCGGTCCTTCCGGAACATGTTCCGGTGCTTCCGGAACATGTTCCGGTCCTTCCGGAACATGTTCCGGCGCTTCCGGAACATGTTCCGGCGCTTCCGGAACATGTTCCGGTCCTTCCGGAACATGTTCCGGTCCTTCCGGAACATGTTCCGGCGATTCCGGAACATGTTCCGGCGCTTCCGGAACATGTTCCGGTGCTTCCGGAACATGTTCCGGTCCTTCCAGAACATGTTCCGGTGCTTCCGGAATATCTTCCGGTGGTCCCGGAACATGTTCCGGTCCTTCCGGACCATGTTCCGGTGCTTCCGGAACATGTTCCGGTCCTTCCGGAACATGTTCCGGTCCTTCCGGAACATGTTCTGGTCCTTCCGGACTTTTCGGAACATGTTCCGGTGCTTCCGGAACATGTTCCGGTGCTTCCGGAACATCTTCCGGTCCTTCCGGACCATGTTCCGGTCCTTCCGGACCATGTTCCGGTGCTTCCGGAACACGTTCCGGTCCTTCCGGAACATGTTCCGGTGCTTCCGGAACATGTTCCGGCGCTTCCGGAACATGTTCCGGCGCCTCCAGAAAATGTTCCGGCGCTTCCGGAACATGTTCCGGCGCTTCCGGAACATGTTCCGGTTCTTCCGGAACATGTTGGCGCTTCCGGAACATGTTGGCGCTTCCGGAACATGTTCCGGCGCTTCCGGAACATGTTGGCGCTTCCGGAACATGTTCCGGTGCTTCCGGAACATGTTCCAGTGCTTCCGGAACATGTTCCGGTCCTTCCGGAACATGTTCCGGCGCTTCCGGAACATGTTCCGGCGCTTCCGGAACATGTTCCGGCGCTTCCGGAACATGTTCTGGCACTTCCGGAACATGTTCCGGCGCTTCCGGAACATGTTCCGGTGCTTCCGGAACATGTTCCTGTGCTTCCGGAACATGTTCCGGTGCTTCCGGAACATGTTCCGGTCCTTCCGGAACATGTTCCGGCGCTTCTGGAACATGTTCCGGTGCTTCCGGAACATGTTCCGGTCCTTCCGGAACATGTTCCGGTGCTTCCGGAATATCTTCCGGTGGTCCCGGAACATGTTCCGGTCCTTCCGGAACATGTTCCGGTGCTTCCGGAACATGTTCCGGTCCTTCCAGAACATGTTCCGGCGCTTCCGGAACATGTTGGCGCTTCCGGAACATGTTCCGGTGCTTCCGGAACATGTTCCGGTGCTTCCGGAACATGTTCCGGTCCTTCCAGAACATGTTCCGGTCTATCTGGAACATGTTCCGGCGCTTCCGGAACATGTTCCGGTGCTTCCGGAACATGTTCCGGTGCTTCCGGAACATGTTCCGGTCCTTCCGGAACATGTTCCGGTGCTTCCGGAACATGTTCCGGTGCTTCCGGACCATGTTCCGGCGCTTCCGGACCATGTTCCGGCGCTTCCGGACCATGTTCCGGCGCTTCCGGACCATGTTCCGGCGCTTCCGGACCATGTTCCGGTGCTTCCGGAACATGTTCCGGTGCTTCCGGAACATGTTCCGGCGCTTCCGGAACATGTTCCGGCGCTTCCGGATGTTCTGGTCCTTCCGGAACATGTTCCGGTCCTTCCGGAACATGTTCCGGTCCTTCCGGAAAATGTTCCGGTGCTTCCGGAATATCTTCCGGTGGTTCCGGAACATGTTCCGGCGCTGCCGGAACATGTTCCGGTCCTTCCGGAACATGTTCCGGTCCTTCCGGAACATGTTCCGGTTCTTCGGGACCACGTTCCTGTGCTTCCGGAACATGTTCCGGTGCTTCCGGAACATGTTCCTGTGCTTCCGGAACATGTTCCTGTCCTTCCGGAACATGTTCCGGCGCTTCCGGACCATGTTCCGGCGCTTCTGGACCATGTTCCGGTGCTTCCGGACCATGTTCCGGTCCTTCCGGAACATGTTCCGGTCCTTCCGGAAGATATTCCGGTGCTTCCGGAACATGTTCCGGTCCTTCCGGAACATGTTCCGGTGCTTCCGGAACACGTTCCTGTCCTTCCGGAACATGTTCCGGCGCTTCCGGACCATGTTCCGGCGCTTCTGGACCATGTTCCGGTGCTTCCGGACCATGTTCCGGTGCTTCCGGACCATGTTCCGGTGCTTCCGGAACATGTTCCGGTGCTTCCAGAACATGTTCCGGTGCTTCCGGAACATGTTCCGGCGCTTCCGGATGCTCCGGTCCTTCCGGAACATGTTCCGGTCCTTCCGGAACATGTTCCGGCGCTTCCGGAACATGTTCCGGCGCTTCCGGAACATGTTCCGGCGCTTCCGGAACATGCTCCGGTGCTTCCGGAACATGTTCCGGTCCTTCCGGAAGATGTTCCGGTTCTTCCGGAACATGTTCCGGCGCTTCCGGAACATGTTCCGGTGCTTCCAGAACATGTTCCGGTGCTTCCGGAACATGTTCCGGCGCTTCCGGAACATGTTCCGGCGCTTCCGGAACATGTTGGCGCTTCCGGAACATGTTCCGGTGCTTCCGGAACATGTTCCGGCGCTTCCGGAACATGTTGGCGCTTCCGGAACATGTTCCGGCGCTTCCGGAACATGTTCCGGTGCTTCCGGAACATGTTCCGGTGCTTCCGGAACATGTTCAGGTGCTTCCGGAACATGTTCCGGCGCTTCCGGAATATGTTCTGGTCCTTCCGGAACATGTTCCGGTCCTTCCGGAACATGTTCCGGCGCTTCCGGAACATGTTCCGGTGCTTCCGGAACATGTTCCGGTCCTTCCGGAACATGTTCCGGTGCTTCCGGAATATCTTCCGGTGGTCCCGGAACATGTTCCGGTCCTTCCGGAACATGTTCCGGTGCTTCCGGAACATGTTACGGTCCTTCCGGAAGATATTCCGGTGCTTCCGGAACATGTTCCGGTCCTTCCGGAACATGTTGCGGTGCTTCCGGAACATGTTCCGGTGCTTCCGGAACATGTTCCTGTCCTTCCGGAACATGTTCCGGCGGTTCCGGACCATGTTCCGGCGCTTCCGGACCATGTTCCGGTGCTTCCAGATGATGTTCCGGTGCTTCCAGAACATGTTCCGGTGTTTCCGGAACATGTTGCGGCGCTTCCGGAACATGTTCCGGCGCTTCCGGATGTTCCGGTCCTTCCGGAGCATGTTCCGGTCCTTCCGGAACATGTTCCGGAAGGACCGGAACATGTTCCGGCGCTTCCGGAACATGTTCCGGCGCTTCCGGAACATGTTCCGGCGCTTCCGGAACATGCTCCGGTGCTTCCAGAAAATTCTCCGGTCCTTCCGGAACATGTTCCGGTCTTTCTGGAACATGTTCCGGCGCTTCCGGAACATGTTCCGGTGCTTGCGGAACATGTTCCGGTGCTTCCGGAACATGTTCCGGCGCTTCCGGAACATGTTGCGGCGCTTCCAGAAAATGTTGGCGCTTCCGGAAGATGTTCCGGTGCTTCCGGAACATGTTCCGTCGCTTCCGGAACATGTTGGCGCTTCCGGAACATGTTCTGGCGCTTCCAGAAAATGTTCCGGCGCTTCCGGAACATGTTCCGGCGCTTCCGGAACATGTTGGCGCTTCCGGAACATGTTCCGGTGCTTCCGGAACATGTTCCGGTCCTTCCGGAACATGTTCCGGTCCTTCCAGAACATGTTCCGGCGCTTCCGGAACATGTTGGCGCTTCCGGAACATGTTCCGGTGCTTCCGGAACATGTTCCGGTGCTTCCGGAACATGTTCCGGTCCTTCCAGAACATGTTCCGGTCTATCTGGAACATGTTCCGGCGCTTCCGGAACATGTTCCGGTGCTTCCGGAACATGTTCCGGTGCTTCCGGAACATGTTCCGGTCCTTCCGGAACATGTTCCGGTGCTTCCGGAACATGTTCCGGTGCTTCCGGACCATGTTCCGGCGCTTCCGGACCATGTTCCGGCGCTTCCGGACCATGTTCCGGCGCTTCCGGACCATGTTCCGGCGCTTCCGGACCATGTTCCGGTGCTTCCGGAACATGTTCCGGTGCTTCCGGAACATGTTCCGGCGCTTCCGGAACATGTTCCGGCGCTTCCGGATGTTCTGGTCCTTCCGGAACATGTTCCGGTCCTTCCGGAACATGTTCCGGTCCTTCCGGAAAATGTTCCGGTGCTTCCGGAATATCTTCCGGTGGTTCCGGAACATGTTCCGGCGCTGCCGGAACATGTTCCGGTCCTTCCGGAACATGTTCCGGTCCTTCCGGAACATGTTCCGGTTCTTCGGGACCACGTTCCTGTGCTTCCGGAACATGTTCCGGTGCTTCCGGAACATGTTCCTGTGCTTCCGGAACATGTTCCTGTCCTTCCGGAACATGTTCCGGCGCTTCCGGACCATGTTCCGGCGCTTCTGGACCATGTTCCGGTGCTTCCGGACCATGTTCCGGTCCTTCCGGAACATGTTCCGGTCCTTCCGGAAGATATTCCGGTGCTTCCGGAACATGTTCCGGTCCTTCCGGAACATGTTCCGGTGCTTCCGGAACACGTTCCTGTCCTTCCGGAACATGTTCCGGCGCTTCCGGACCATGTTCCGGCGCTTCTGGACCATGTTCCGGTGCTTCCGGACCATGTTCCGGTGCTTCCGGACCATGTTCCGGTGCTTCCGGAACATGTTCCGGTGCTTCCAGAACATGTTCCGGTGCTTCCGGAACATGTTCCGGCGCTTCCGGATGCTCCGGTCCTTCCGGAACATGTTCCGGTCCTTCCGGAACATGTTCCGGCGCTTCCGGAACATGTTCCGGCGCTTCCGGAACATGTTCCGGCGCTTCCGGAACATGCTCCGGTGCTTCCGGAACATGTTCCGGTCCTTCCGGAACATGTTCCGGTCCTTCCGGAACATGTTCCGGCGCTTCCGGAACATGTTCCGGTGCTTCCGGAACATGTTCCGGTGCTTCCGGAACATGTTCCGGCGCTTCCGGAACATGTTCCGGCGCTTCCGGAACATGTTGGCGCTTCCGGAACATGTTCCGGTGCTTCCGGAACATGTTCCGGCGCTTCCGGAACATGTTCCGGCGCTTCCGGAACATGTTGGCGCTTCCGGAACATGTTCCGGCGCTTCCGGAACATGTTCCGGTGCTTCCGGAACATGTTCCGGTGCTTCCGGAACATGTTCCGGTGCTTCCGGAACATGTTCCGGTGCTTCCGGAACATGTTCCGGCGCTTCCAGAAAATGTTGGCGCTTCCGGAACATGTTCCGGTGCTTCCGGAACATGTTCCGGTGCTTCCGGAACATGTTCCGGTGCTTCCGGAACATGTTCCTGTCCTTCCGGAACATGTTCCGGCGCTTCCGGACCATGTTCCGGCGCTTCCGGACCATGTTCCGGTGCTTCCAGACCATGTTCCGGTGCTTCCGGAACATGTTCCGGCGCTTCCGGAACATGTTCCGGCGCTTCCGGATGTTCCGGTCCTTCCGGAACATGTTCCGGTCCTTCCGGAACATGTTCCGGCGCTTCCGGAAAATGTTCCGGCGCTTCCGGAACATGCTCCGGTGCTTCCGGAACATGTTCCGGTCCTTCCGGAACATGTTCCGGTCTTTCTGGAACATGTTCCGGCGCTTCCGGAACATGTTCCGGTGCTTCCGGAACATGTTCCGGTGCTTCCGGAACATGTTCCGGTCCTTCCGGAACATGTTCCGGCGCTTCCAGAAAATGTTGGCGCTTCCGGAACATGTTCCGGTGCTTCCGGAACATGTTCCGGTCCTTCCGGAACATGTTCCGGCGCTTCCGGAACATGTTCTGGCGCTTCCAGAAAATGTTCCGGCGCTTCCGGAACATGTTCCGGCGCTTCCGGAACATGTTGGTGCTTCCGGAACATGTTCCGGTGCTTCCGGAACATGTTCCGGTGCTTCCGGAACATGTTCCGGTCCTTCCAGAACATGTTCCGGTGCTTCCGGAACATGTTCCGGCGCTTCCGGAACATGTTGGCGCTTCCGGAACATGTTCCGGTGCTTCCGGAACATGTTCCGGTGCTTCCGGAACATATTCCGGCGCTTCCGGAACATGTTCCGGCGCTTCCGGACCATGTTCCGGCGCTTCCGGACCATGTTCCGGCGCTTCCGGACCATGTTCCGGTGCTTCCAGAACATATTCCGGTGCTTCCGGAACATGTTCCGGCGCTTCCGGAACATGTTCCGGCGCTTCCGGATGTTCTGGTCCTTCCGGAACATGTTCCGGTCCTTCCGGAAAATGTTCCGCTGCTTCCGGAAAATGTTCCGGTGCTTCCGGAATATCTTCCGGTGGTTCCGGAACATGTTCCGGCGCTTCCGGAACATGTTCCGGTCCTTCCGGAACATGTTCCGGTTCTTCCGGACCACGTTCCTGTGCTTCCGGAACATGTTCCGGTGCTTCCGGAACATGTTCCGGTCCTTCCGGAACATGTTCACATGCTTCCGGAACATGTTCCGGTCCTTCCGGAACATGTTCCGGTCCTTCCAGAAAATGTTCCGGTGCTTCCGTAATATCTTCCGGTGGTTCGGAAACATGTTCCGGTGCTTCCGGAACACGTTCCGGTGCTTCCGGAACATGTTCCGGCGCTTCCGGAACATGTTCCGGTCCTTCCGGAACATGTTCCGGTCCTTGCGGAACATGTTCCGGTGCTTCCGGAATATCTTCCAGTGGTCCCGGAACATGTTCCGGTCCTTCCGGAACATGTTCCGGTGCTTCCGGAACATGTTCCGGTCCTTCCGGAAGATATTCCGGTGCTTCCGGAACATGTTCCGGTCCTTCCGGAACATGTTCCGGTGCTTCCGGAACATGTTCCGGCGCTTCCGGACCATGTTCCGGCGCTTCCGGACCATGTTCTGGTGCTTCCGGACCATGTTCCGGTGCTTCCGGAACATGTTCCGGTGCTTCTAGAACATGTTCCGGTGGTTCCAGAACATGTTCCGGTCCTTCCGGAACATGTTCCGGCGCTTCCGGAACATATTTCGGCGCTTCTGGAACATGTTCCGGCGCTTCCGGAACATGCTCCGGTGCTTCCGGAACATGTTCCGGTCCTTCTGGAACATGTTCCGGTCTTTCTGGAACATGTTCCGGCGCTTCCGGAACATGTTCCGGTGCTTCCGGAACATGTTCCGGCGCTTCCGGAACATGTTCCGGTCCTTCCGGAACATGTTCCGGCGCTTCCAGAAAATGTTGGCGCTTCCGGAACATGTTGGCGCTTCCGGAACATGTTCCGGCGCTTCCGGAACATGTTCCGGTGCTTCCGGAACATGTTCCGGTCCTTCCGGAACATGTTCCGGCGCTTCCGGAACATGTTCCGGCGCTTCCAGAAAATGTTCCGGCGCTTCCGGAACATGTTCCGGCGGTTCCGGAACATGTTGGCGCTTCCGGAACATGTTCCGGTGCTTCCGGAACATGTTCCGGTGCTTCCGGAACATGTTCCGGTCCTTCCGGAACATGTTCCGGTGCTTCCGGAACATGTTCCGGCGCTTCCGGACCATGTTCCGTCGCTTCCGGACCATGTTCCGGCGCTTCCGGAACATGTTCCGGTCCTTCCGGAACATGTTCCGTTGCTTCCGGAACATGTTCTGGCGCTTCCGGAACATGTTCCGGTCCTTCCGGACCATGTTCCGGTGCTTCCGGAACATGTTCCGGTCCTTCCGGAACAGGTTCCGGTGCTTCCGGAACATGTTCCGGCGCTTGCGGAACATGTTCCGGTCCTTCCGGAACATGTTCCGGTCCTTCCGGAACATGTTCCGGCGCTTCCGGAAAATGTTCCGGTGGTTCCGGAACATGTTCCGGTCCTTCCGGAACATGTTCCGGTGCTTCCGGAATATCTTCCGGTGGTTCCGGAACATGTTCCGGTCCTTCCGGAACATGTTCCGGCGCTTCCGGAACATGTTCCGGTCCTTCCGGACCATGTTCCGGTGCTTTCGGAACATGTTCCGGTGCTTCCGGAACATGTTCCGGCGCTTCCGGAACATGTTCCGGTCCTTCCGAAACATGTTCCGGTCCTTCCGGAACATGTTCCGGCGCTTCCGGAACATGTTCCGGTCCTTCCGGAACATGTTCCGGTGCTTCCGGAAAATGTTCCGCTGCTTCTGGAAAATGTTCCGGTGCTTCCGGAATATGTTCCGGTGCTTCCGGAACATGTTCCGGCGCTTCCGGAACATGTTCCGGTGCTTCCGGAACATGATCCGGTCCTGCCGGACCACGTTCCTGTGCTTCCGGAACATGTTCCGGTGCTTCCGGAACATGTTCCGGTGCTTCGGGAACATGTTCCGGCGCTTCCGGAACATGTTCCGGTGCTTCCGGAACATGTTCTGGTCCTTCCGGAACATGTTCCGGTGGTTCCGGACATGTTCCGGTCCTTCCGGAACGTGTTCCGGTGGTTCCGGAACATGTTCCGGCGCTTCCGGAACATGTTCCGGTCCTTCCGGACCATGTTCCGGTGCTTCCGGAACATTTTCCGGTGCTTCCGGAACATGTTCCGCTCCTTCCGGAACATGTTCCGGTGCTTCCGGAACATGTTCCGGTGCTTCCGGAACATGTTCCGGCGCTTCCGGAACATGTTCCGGCGCTTCCGGAACATATTCCGGCGCTTCCGGAACATGTTCCGGTCCTTCCGGAACAAGGTCCGGCACCTCCGGAACATGTTCCGGCGCTTCCGGAACATGTTCCGGTCCTTCCGGAACATGTTCCGGCGCTTCCGGAACATGTTCCGGTGCTTCCGGAACATGTTCCGGCGCTTCCGGAACATCTTCCGGCGCTTCCGGAATATGTTCCGGTCCTTCCGGAACATGTTCCGATGCTTCCAGAACATGTTCCGGTGCTTCCGGATCATGTTCCGGCGCTTCCGGAACATGTTCCGGCGCTTCCGGAACATGTTCCGGTGGTTCCGGAACATGTTCCGGTGGTTCCGGAACATGTTCCGGCGCTTCCGGAACATGTTCCGGTGGTTTCGGAACATGTTCCGGTGCTTCCGGAATATCTTCCGGTGCTTCCTGAACATGTTCCGGTCCTTCCGGAACATGTTCCGGTGGTTCCGGAACATGTTCCGGTGGTTCCGGAACATGTTCCGGTCCTTCCGGAACACGTTCCGGTCCTTCCGGAACATGATCCGGCGCTTCCGGAACATGTTCCGGTGGTTCCAGACCATGTTCCAGTGGTTTCGGAACATGTTCCGGTGCTTCCGGAATATCTTCCGGTGCTTCCTGAACATGTTCCGGTGCTTCGGGAACATGTTTCGGGCCCTCCAGAACATGTTCCGGTGCTTCCGGAACATGTTCCGGTGCTTCCGAAACATGTTCCGGTGCTTCCGGAACATGTTCCCGCACTTCCAGAAAACATGTTCCGGCGCTTCCAGAAAATGTTCCGGTGGTTTCGGAACATGTTCCGGTGCTTCCGGAATATCTTCCGGTGCTTCCTGAGCATGTTCCGGTGCTTCCGGAACATGTTCCGGTGCTTCCGGAAGCTGTTCCGGTCCTTCCGGAACCTGTTCCGGTCCTTCCGGAACATGTTCCGGTCCTTCCGGAACATGTTCCGGCGCTTCCGGAACATGTTCCGGTGGTTCCGGAACATGTTCCGGTGGTTCCGGAACATGTTCCGGTGGTTTCGTAACATGTTCCGGTCCTTCCGGAAGATGTTCCGGTCCTTCCGGAAGATGTTCCGGTCCTTCCGGAACATGTTCCGGCGCTTCCGGACCATGTTCCGGCGCTTCCGGAACATGTTCCGGTGCTTCCGGAAGATGTTCCGGTCCTTCCGGAACATGTTCCGGCGCTTCCGGAAGATGTTCCGGCGCTTCCGGAAGATGTTCCGGTCCTTCCGGAACATGTTCCGGTCCTTCCGGAACATGTTCCGGTCCTTCCTGAACATGTTCCGGTGGTTCCGGAACATGTTCCGGTGGTTCCCGAAAATCTTCCGGTGGTTTCAGAACATGTTCCGGTGCTTCCGGATTATCTTCCGGTGCTTCCTGAACATGTTTCTGGATGTTCCGGAACATGTTCCGGTCCTTCCGGAACATGTTCCGGTGCCTCCGGAACATGTTCCGGTGGTTCCGGAACATGTTCCGGTGGCTCCGGAACATGTTCCGGTGGTTCGGGAACATGTTCCGGTCCTTCCGGAACATGTTCCGGCGCTTCCGGAACATGTTCCGGTCCTTCCGGAACATGTTCCGGTCCTTCCAGAACATGTTCGGGCGCTTCCGGAACATGTTCCGGTGCTTCCAGGACATTTCCGGTGCTTCCGGAACATGTTCCGGTGCTTCCGGAACATGTTCCGGCCCTTCCGGAACGTGTTCCGGCGCTTCCGGAACATGTTCCGGTCCTTCCGGAACATGTTCCGGCGCTTCCGGAACATGTTCTGGTCCTTCCAGAACATGTTCCGGTCCTTCCGGAACATGCTCCGGCCCTTCCGGAACATGTTCCGGCGCTTCCGGAACACGTTGAGGTCCTTCCGGAACATGTTCCGGCGCTTCCAGAACATGTTCCGGCGCTTCCGTAACATGTTCCGGTCCTTCCGGAACATTGTCCGGTCCTTCCGGAACATTGTCCGGTCCTTCCGGAACATGTTCCGGTGCTTCCGGAACATGTTCCGGTCCTTCCGGAACATGTTCCGGCGGTTCCGGAACATCTTCCGGTGGTTTCAGAACATGTTCCGGTGCTTCCGGAATATCTTCCGGCGCTTCCTGAACATGTTCTGGCGCTTACGGAACATGTTCCGGTGGTTCCGGTCCTTCCGGAACATGTTCCGGGGCTTCCGGAACATGTTCCAGTCCTTCTGGAACATGTTCCGGTCCTTCAGGACCATGTTCCGGCGCTTCCGGAACATGTTCCGGCGCTTCCGCAACATGTTCCGGTCCTTCCGGAACATGTTCCGGCGCTTCCGGAACATGTTCGGGTCCTTCCGGAATATGTTCCGGTGCTTCCGGAACATGTTCCGGTGCTTCCGGAACATGTTCCGGTCCTTCCAGAACATGTTCCGGCGCTTCCGGAACATGTTCCGGTGCTTCCGGAACATGTTCCGGCGCTTCCCGAACATGTTCCGGCGCTTCCGGAACATGTTCCGGCGCTTCCGGAACATGTTCCGGTGCTTCCGGAACATGTTCCGGTGGTCCCGGAACATGTTCCGGTGGTTTCGGAACATGTTCCGGTGTTTCCGGAATATCTTCCGGTGCTTCCTGAACATGTTCCGGCGCTTCCGGAACATGTTCCGGCGCTTCCGGAACATGTTCCGGTGGTTCCGGAACATCTTCCGGTGGTTTCAGAACATGTTCCAGTGCTTCCAGAATATCTTCCGGTGCTTCCTGAACATGTTCCGGCGCTTCCGGAACATGTTCCGGTGATTCCGGAACATGTTCCGGTGGATCCGGAACATGTTCCGGTCCTTCCGGAACATGTTCCGGTCCTTCCGGAACATGATCCGGCGCTTCCGGAACATGATCCGGTGGTTCCAGAACATGTTCCAGTGGTTTCGGAACATGTTCCGGTGCTTCCGGAATATCTTCCGGTGCTTCCTGAACATGTTCCGCTGCTTCGGGAACATGTTCCGGTCCTTCCGGAACATGTTCCGGTGCTTCCGGAACATGTTCCGGCGCTTCCGGAACATGTTCCGGTGCTTCCGGAACATGTTCCGGTGCTTCCGAAACATGTTCCGGTGCTTCCAGAACATGTTCCCGCACTTCCAGAAACATATTCCGGCGCTTCAAGAAAATGTTCCGGTGGTTTCGGAACATGTTCCGGTGCTTCCGGAATATCTTCTGGTGCTTCCTGGGCATGTTCCGGTGCTTCCGGAACATGTTCCAGTGCTTCCGGAACATGTTCCGGCGCTTCCGGAACCTGTTCCGGTCCTTCCAGAACATGTTCCGGTCCTTCCGGAACATGTTCGAGCGCTTCCGGAACATGTTCCGGTCCTTCCGGAACATGTTCCGGCGCTTCCGGAACATGTTCCGGCGCTTCCGGAACATATTCCGGTCCTTCAGCAACATGTTCCGGTCCTTCCGGAACATGGTCCGATGCTTCCGGAACATGTTCCGGTCCTTCCGGAACATGTTCCGGTCCTTCCTGAACATGCTCCGGCGCTTCCGGAACATGTTCCGGTCCTTCCGGAACATGTTCCGGTCCTTCCGGAACATGTTCCGGTGCTTCCAGAACATGTTCCGGTGCTTCCGGAACATGTTCCGGTTCTTCCGGAACATGTTCCAGCGCTTCCGGAACATGTTCCGGCGCTTCCGGAACATGTTCCGGCGCTTCCGGAACACGTTCCGGTCCTTCCGGAACACGTTCCGGTCCTTCCGGAACATGTTCCGGTGCTTCCGGAACATGTTCCGGCGCTTCCGGAACATGTTCCGGTCCTTCCGGAACACGTTCCGGTGGTTCCGGAACATGTTCCGGTGCTTCCGGAACATGTTCCGGCGCTTCCGGAACATGTTCCAGTCCTTCCGGAACACGTTCCGGTGCTTCCGGAACATGTTCCGGTCCTTCCAGAACATGTTCCGGTGCTAACGGAACATGTTCCGGTCCTTCCGGAACATGTTCCGGTGCTTCCGGAACATGTTCCGGTCCTTCCGGAACATGTTCCGGTCCTTCCAGAACATGTTCCGGCGCTTCCGGAACATGTTCCGGTCCTTCCGGAACATGTTCCGGTCCTTTCGAAACATGTTCCGGTGGTTCAGGAACATCTTCCGGTGGTTTCGGAACATGTTCCGGTGCTTCCGGATTATCTTCCGGTGCTTCCTGAACATGTTCCGGATGTTCCGGAACATGTTCCGGTCCTTCCGGAACATGTTCCGGTGGCTCCGGAACATGTTCCGGTGGTTCCGGAACATGTTCCGGTCCTTCCGGAACATGTTCCGGCGCTTCCGGAACATGTTCCGGTCCTTCCGGAACATGTTCCGGTCCTTCCAGAGCATGTTCCGGCGCTTCCGGAACATGTTCCGGTGCTTCAGGAACATGTTCCGGCCCTTCCGGAACGTGTTCCGGCCCTTCCGGAACATGTTCCGGCGCTTCCGGAACATGTTCCGGTCCTTCCGGAACATGTTCCGGTGCTTCCGGAACATGCTCCGGCCCATCCGGAACATGTTCCGGCGCTTCCGGAACACGTTCCGGTCCTTCCGGAACATGTTCCGGCGCTTCCGGAACATGTTCCGGTCCATCGGAACATGTTCCGGCGCTTCCGGAACATGTTCCGGTCCTTCCGGAACATTGTCCGGTCCTTCCGGAACATTGTCCGGTCCTTCCGGAACATGTTCCGGTGCTTCCGAAACATGTTCCGGTCCTTCCGGAACATGTTCCGGTCCTTGCGGAACATGTTCCGGCGGTTCCGGAACATCTTCCGGTGGTTTCAGAACATGTTCCGGTGCCTCCCGAATATCTTCCGGTGCTTCCTGAACATGTTCCGGCGCTTACGGAACATGTTCGGGTGGTTCCGGAACATGTTCCGGTCTTTCCGGAACATGTTCCGGTGCTTCCGGAACATGTTCCGGTGCTTCCTGAACATGTTCCGGCGCTTCCGGAACATGTTCCGGTGGGTCCGGAACATGTTCCGGCGCTTCCGGGACGTGTTCCGGCGCTTCCGGAACATGTTGTGGTGCTTCCGGAACATGTTCCGGTGCTCCGGAACATGTTCCGGTGGTTTCGGAACATGTTCCGGTGGTTTCGGAACATCTTCCGGTGCTTCCTGAACATGTTCCGGTGCTTCCGGAACATGTTCCGGCGCTCCCGGAACATGTTCCGGCGCTTCCGGAACATGTTCCGGTCCTTCCGGAACATGTTCCGGCGCTTCCGGGGTCCTCCGGAACACGTTCCCGTCCTTCCTGAACATGATCCGGTCCTTCCAGAACATGTTCCGGTGCTTCCTGAACATGTTCCGGTCCTTCCTGAACATGTTCCGGCGCTTCCGGAACATCTTCCGGTCCTTACGGAACATGTTCCGGCGCTTCCGGAACATGTTCCGGTCCTTCCTGAAAATGTTCCGGTGGTTCCGGAACATCTTCCGGTGGTTTCAGAACATGTTCCGGCGCTTCCGGAACATTTTCCGGTCCTTCCGGAACATGTTCCGGTGGTTCCGGAACATGTTCCGGTGGTTCCGAAACATGTTCCGGTGCTTCCGGAACATGTTCCGGCGCTTCCGGAACATGTTCCGGTCCTTCCTGAACATGTTCCGGCGCTTCCGGAACATCTTCCGGTCCTTACGGAACATGTTCCGGTGCTTCCTGAACATGTTCCGGTCTTTCCTGAACATGTTCCGGCGCTTCCGGAACATCTTCCGGTCCTTCCTGAACATGTTCCGGTGCTTCCTGAACATGTTCCGGTGGTTCCGAAACATCTTCCGGTGGTTCCGAAACATCTTCCGGTGGTTTCGGAACATGTTCCTGTGCTTCGAGAACATTTTCCGGTGCTTCCGGAACATGTTCCGGCGCTTCCGGAACATGTTCCGGTCCTTCCGGAACATGTTCCCCTGGTTCCGGAACATGTTCCGGTGGTTCCGGAACATGTTCCGGTGGTTCCGGAACATGTTCCGGTCCTTCCGGAACATCTTCCGGTCCTTCCGGAACATGTTCGAGCGCTTCCGGAACATGTTCCGGTCCTTCCGGAACATGTTCCGGTCCTTCCTGAACATGCTCCGGCGCTTCCGGAACACGTTCCGGTCCTTCCTGAACATGCTCCGGCGCTTCCGCAACATGTTCCGGCGCTTCCGGAACATGTTCCGGTGGTTCCGGAACATCTTCCGGTGGTTTCGGAACATGTTCCTGTGCTTCCGGAACATTTTCCGGTCCTTCCGGAACATGTTCCGGTGGTTCCGGAACATGTTCCGGTGGTTCCCGAACATGTTCCGGTGCTTCCGGAACATGTTCCGGCGCTTCCGGAACATGTTCCGGTCCTTCCGGAACATGTTCCGGTCCTTCCGGAACATGTTCCCCTGGTTCCGGAACATGTTCCGGTCCTTCCGGAACATGTTCGAGCGCTTCCGGAACATGTTCCGGTCCTTCCGGAACATGTTCCGGCGCTTCCGGACCATGTTCCGGCGCTTCCAGAAGATGTTCCGGTCCTTCAGCAACATGTTCCGGCGCTTCCGGAACATGTTCCGGTCCTTCCGGAACATGTTCCGGTCCTTCCGGAACATGTTCCGGTCCTTCCTGAACATGTTCCAGTGCTTCCGGAACATGTTCCGGTGCTTCCGGAACATGTTCCGGTGCTTCCAGAACATGTTCCGGTGCTTCCGGAACAAGTTCCGGTCCTTCCGGAACATGTTCCAGCGCTTCCGGAACATGTTCCGGCGCTTCTGGAACATGTTCCGGCGCTTCCGGAACATGTTCCGGTCCTTCCGGAACATGTTCAGATGCTTCCGGAACATGTTCCGGTCCTTCCGGAACATGTTCCGGTCCTTCCTGAACATGCTCCGGCGCTTCCGGAACACGTTCCGGTCCTTCCGGAACATGTTCCGGTGCTTCCGGAACATGTTCCGGCGCTTCCGGAACATGTTCCGGTCCTTCCGGAACATGTTCCGGCGCTTCCGGAACATGTTCCGGCGCTTCCGGAACACGTTTCGGTGGTTCCGGAACACGTTCCGGTGCTTCTGGAACATGTTCCGGTGCTTCCAGAACATGTTCCGGTGCTTCCGGAACATGTTCCGGTCCTTCCGGAACATGTTCCGGTGCTTCCGGAACATGTTCCAGTCCTTCCAGAACATGTTCCGGCGCTTCCGGAACATGTTCCGGTCCTTCCGGAACATGTTCCGGTCCTTCCGGAACACGTTCCGGTGTTTCCGGAACATGTTCAGGTGCTTCCGGAACATGTTCCGGCGCTTCCGGAACATGTTCCGGTCTTTCCGGAACATGTTCCGGTGTTTCCGGAACATGTTCAGGTGCTTCCGGAACATGTTCCGGCGCTTCCGGAACATGTTCCGGTCCTTCCGGAACATGTTCCGGCGCTTCCGGAACATGTTCCGGCGTTTCAGGAACACGTTTCGGTGGTTCCGGAACACGTTCCGGTGCTTCCGGAACATGTTCCGGTGCTTCCAGAACATGTTCCGGCGCTTCCGGAACATGTTCCGGTCCTTCCGGAACATGTTCCGGTCCTTCCGGAACATGTTCCGGCGGTTCCGGAACATCTTCCGGTGGTTTCAGAACATGTTCCGGTGCTTCCGGAATATCTTCCGGTGCTTCCTGAACATGTTCCGGCGCTTACAAAACATGTTCTGGTGGTTCCGGAACATGTTCCGGTCCTTCCGGAACATGTTCCGGTGCTTCCTGAACATGTTCCGGCGCTTCCGGAACATGTTCCGGTGGTTCCGGAATACCTTCTGGTGGTTTCGGAACATGTTCCGGTGCTTCCGGAATATCTTCCGGTGGTTTCGGAACATGTTCCGGTGCTTCCGAAACAGTTTCCGGTCCTTCCGGAACATGTTCCGGTCCTTCCGGAACATGTTCCGGCGCTTCTGGAACATGTTCTGGCGCTTCCGGGGTCCTCCGGAACATGTTCCCGTCCTTCCTGAACATTATCCGGTCCTTCCGGAACATGTTCCGGTGCTTCCTGAACATGTTCCGGTCCTTCCTGAACATGTTCCGGCGCCTCCGGAACATGTTCCGGTGCTTTCGGATCATGTTCCGGTCCTTCCGGAACATGATCCGGTGCTTTCGGAACATGTTCCAGTGGTTCCGGAACATCTTCCGGTGGTTTCAGAACATGTTCCGGTGGTTCCGGAACATCTTCCGGTGGTTTCGGAACATGTTCCTGTGCTTCCGGAACATGTTCCGGTGGTTCCGGAACATGTTCCGGTGGTTCCGGAACATGTTCCGGTGCTTCCGGAACATGTTCCGGCGCTTCCGGAACATGTTCCGGTCCTTCCGGAACATGTTCCGGTCCTTCCGGAACATGTTCCCCTGGTTCCGGAACATGTTCTGGTGGTTCCGGAACATGTTCCGGTGGTTCCGGAACATGTTCCGGTCCTTCCGGAACATGTTCCGGTCCTTCCGGAACATGTTCTGGCGCTTCCGGGGTCCTCCGGAACATGTTCCCGTCCTTCCTGAACATTATCCGGTCCTTCCGGAACATGTTCCGGTGCTTCCTGAACATGTTCCGGTCCTTCCTGAACATGTTCCGGCGCCTCCGGAACATGTTCCGGTGCTTCCGGATCATGTTCCGGTCCTTCCGGAACATGATCCGGTGCTTTCGGAACATGTTCCAGTGGTTCCGGAACATCTTCCGGTGGTTTCAGAACATGTTCCGGCTCTTCCGGAATATCTTCCGGTGCTTCCTGAACATGTTCCGGTGGTTCCGGAACATCTTCCGGTGGTTTCGGAACATGTTCCTGTGCTTCCGGAACATGTTCCGGTGGTTCCGGAACATGTTCCGGTGCTTCCGGAACATGTTCCGGTGCTTCCGGAACATGTTCCGGCGCTTCCGGAACATGTTCCGGTCCTTCCGGAACATGTTCCGGTCCTTCCGGAACATGTTCCCCTGGTTCCGGAACATGTTCTGGTGGTTCCGGAACATGTTCCGGTGGTTCCGGAACATGTTCCGGTCCTTCCGGAACATGTTCCGGTCCTTCCGGAACATGTTCGAGCGCTTCCGGAACATGTTCCGGTCCTTCCGGAACATGTTCCGGCGCTTCCGGAAGATGTTCCGGCGCTTCCGGAACATGTTCCGGTCCTTCAGCAACATGTTCCGGCGCTTCCGGAACATGTTTCGGTCCTTCCGGAACATGTTCCGATGCTTCCGGAACATGTTCCGGTCCTTCCGGAACATGTTCCGGTCCTTCTGGAACATGTTCCGGTCCTTCCTGAACATGTTCCGGTCCTTCCAGAACATGTTCCGGTCCGCTTCCGGAAGATGTTCCGGCGCTTCCGGAACATGTTCCGGTCCTTCAGCAACATGTTCCGGTGCTTCCGGAACATGTTCCGGCGCTTCCGGAACATGTTCCGGTCCTTCCGGAACATGTTCCGGCGCTTCCGGAACATGTTCCGGCGCTTTCGGAACACGTTCCGGTGGTTCCGGAACACGTTCCGGTGCTTCCGGAACATGTTCCGGTGCTTCCTGAACATGTTCCGGTGCTTCCGGAACATGTTCCGGTGGTTCCGGAACATCTTCCGGTGGTTTCAGAACATGTTCCGGTGCTTCCGGATTATCTTCCGGTGCTTCCTGAACATGTTCCGGATGTTCCGGAACATGTTCCCGTCCTTCCGGAACATGTTCTGGCGCTTCCGGAACATGTTCCGGTCCTTCCGGAACATGTTCCGGTCCTTCCAGAACATGTTCCGGCGCTTCCGGAACATGTTCCGGTCCTTCCGGAACATTTCCGGTGCTTCCGGAACATGTTCCGGTGCTTCCAGAACACGTTCCGGCCCTTCCGGAACGTGTTCCGGCGCTTCCGGAACATGTTCCGGTCCTTCCGGAACATGTTCTGGCGCTTCCGGAACATGTTCCGGTCCTTTCGGAACATGTTCCGGTCCTTCCGGAACATGCTGCGGCCGTTCCGGAACATGTTCCGGCGCTTCCGGAACACGTTCCGGTCCTTCCGGAACATGTTCCGGTCCTTCCGGAACATGTTCCGGCGCTTCCGGAACATGTTCCGGTCCATCGGAACATGTTCCGGCGCTTCCGTAACATGTCCTTCCGGGACATTGTCCGGTCCTTCCGGAACATTGTCCGGTCCTTCCGGAAGATGTTCCGGAGCTTCCGGAACATGTTCCGGTCCTTCCGGAACATGTTCCGGCGGTTCCGGAACATCTTCCGGTGGTTTCAGAACATGTTCCGGTGCTTCCGGAATATCTTCCGGTGCTTCCTGAACATGTTCCGGCGCTTACGGAACATGTTCCGGTGGTTCCGGAACATGTTCCGGTCCTTCCGGAACATCTTCCGGTGGTTTCAGAACATGTTCCGGTGCTTCCGGAATATCTTCCGGTGGGTCCGGAACATGTTCCGGCGCTTCCGGGACATGTTCCGGCGCTTCCGGAACATGTTCTGGTACTTCCGGAACATGTTCCGGTCCTTCCGGAACATGTTCCGGTGCTTCTTGAACATGTTCCGGCGCTTCCGGAACATGTTCCGGTGGGTCCGGAACATGTTCCGGTGGTTTCGGAACATGTTCCGGTGCTTCCGGAATATCTTCCGGTGCTTCCTGAACATGTTCCGGTGCTTCCGGAACAAGTTCCGGCGCTTCCGGAACATGTTCCGGTGCTTGGGGAACATGTTCCGGCGCTTCCGGAACATGTTCCGGTCCTTCCGGAACATGTTCCGGTGCTTCCGGAACATGTTCCGGCGCTTCCGGAACATGTTCCGGTCCTTCCGGAACATGTTCCCGTCCTTCCGGAACATGTTCCGATCCTTCCGGAACATGTTCCGGTGGTTCCGGAACATGTTCCGGTGGTTGCGGAATACCTTCCGGTGGTTTCGGAACATGTTCCGGTGCTTCCGGAATATCTTCTGGTGGTTTCGGAACATGTTCCGGTGCTTCCGGAATATCTTCCGGTGCTTCCGGAACATGTTCCGGCTCTTACAGAACATGTTCCGGTGGTTCCGGAACATGTTCCGGTGGTTCCGGAACATGTTCCCGTCCTTCCGGAACATGTTCCGGTGCTTCCTGAACATGTTCCGGTCCTTCCGGAATATCTTCCGGTGCTTCCGGAACATGTTCCGGTGCTTCCAGAACATGTTCCGGTGGGTCCGGAACATGTTCCGGTCCTTCCGGAACATGTTCCCGTGCTTCCGGAACATGTTCCGGTGCTTCCGGAACATGTTCCGGTCCTTCCGGAACATGTTCCGGCGCTTCCAGAACATGTTCCGGTCCTTCGGGAACATGTTCCGGCGCTTCCGGAACATGTTCCGGTGCTTCCGGAACATGTTCCGGTGCTTCCGGAACATGTTCCGGTGCTTCCTGAACATGTTCTGGCGCTTCCGGAACATGTTCCGGTGGTTCCGGAACATGTTCCGGTCCTTCCGGAACATGTTCCGGTCCTTCCTGAACATGCTCCGGCGCTTCCGGAACACGTTCGGGTCCTTCCGGAACATGTTCCGGTGCTTCCGGAACATGTTCCGGCGCTTCCGGAACATGTTCCGGTCCTTCCGGAACATGTTCCGGCGCTTCCGGAACATGTTCCGGCGCTTCCAGAACACGTTTCGGTGGTTCCGGAACACGTTCCGGTGCTTCTGGAACATGTTCCGGTGCTTCCAGAACATGTTCCGGTGCTTCCGGAACATGTTCCGGTCCTTCCGGAACATGTTCCGGTGCTTCCGGAACATGTTCCAGTCCTTCCAGAACATGTTCCGGTGCTTCCGAAACAGTTTCCGGTCCTTCCGGAACATGTTCCGGTCCTTCCGGAACATGTTCCGGCGCTTCCGGAACATGTTCTGGCGCTTCCGGGGTCCTCCGGAACATGTTCCCGTCCTTCCTGAACATTATCCGGTCCTTCCGGAACATGTTCCGGTGCTTCCTGAACATGTTCCGGTCCTTCCTGAACATGTTCCGGCGCCTCCGGAACATGTTCCGGTGCTTTCGGATCATGTTCCGGTCCTTCCGGAACATGATCCGGTGCTTTCGGAACATGTTCCAGTGGTTCCGGAACATCTTCCGGTGGTTTCAGAACATGTTCCGGCTCTTCCGGAATATCTTCCGGTGCTTCCTGAACATGTTCCGGTGGTTCCGGAACATCTTCCGGTGGTTTCGGAACATGTTCCTGTGCTTCCGGAACATGTTCCGGTGGTTCCGGAACATGTTCCGGTGGTTCCGGAACATGTTCCGGTGCTTCCGGAACATGTTCCGGCGCTTCCGGAACATGTTCCGGTCCTTCCGGAACATGTTCCGGTCCTTCCGGAACATGTTCCCCTGGTTCCGGAACATGTTCTGGTGGTTCCGGAACATGTTCCGGTGGTTCCGGAACATGTTCCGGTCCTTCCGGAACATGTTCCGGTCCTTCCGGAACATGTTCTGGCGCTTCCGGGGTCCTCCGGAACATGTTCCCGTCCTTCCTGAACATTATCCGGTCCTTCCGGAACATGTTCCGGTGCTTCCTGAACATGTTCCGGTCCTTCCTGAACATGTTCCGGCGCCTCCGGAACATGTTCCGGTGCTTCCGGATCATGTTCCGGTCCTTCCGGAACATGATCCGGTGCTTTCGGAACATGTTCCAGTGGTTCCGGAACATCTTCCGGTGGTTTCAGAACATGTTCCGGCTCTTCCGGAATATCTTCCGGTGCTTCCTGAACATGTTCCGGTGGTTCCGGAACATCTTCCGGTGGTTTCGGAACATGTTCCTGTGCTTCCGGAACATGTTCCGGTGGTTCCGGAACATGTTCCGGTGCTTCCGGAACATGTTCCGGTGCTTCCGGAACATGTTCCGGCGCTTCCGGAACATGTTCCGGTCCTTCCGGAACATGTTCCGGTCCTTCCGGAACATGTTCCCCTGGTTCCGGAACATGTTCTGGTGGTTCCGGAACATGTTCCGGTGGTTCCGGAACATGTTCCGGTCCTTCCGGAACATGTTCCGGTCCTTCCGGAACATGTTCGAGCGCTTCCGGAACATGTTCCGGTCCTTCCGGAACATGTTCCGGCGCTTCCGGAAGATGTTCCGGCGCTTCCGGAACATGTTCCGGTCCTTCAGCAACATGTTCCGGCGCTTCCGGAACATGTTTCGGTCCTTCCGGAACATGTTCCGATGCTTCCGGAACATGTTCCGGTCCTTCCGGAACATGTTCCGGTCCTTCTGGAACATGTTCCGGTCCTTCCTGAACATGTTCCGGTCCTTCCAGAACATGTTCCGGTCCGTCCGGAACACGTTCCGGTCCTTCCGGAACACGTTCCGGTCCTTCCGGAACATGTTCCGGTGCTTCCGGAACATGTTCCGGCGCTTCCGGAACATGTTCCGGTCCTTCCGGAACATGTTCCGGCGCTTCCGGAACATGTTCCGGCGCTTTCGGAACACGTTCCGGTGGTTCCGGAACACGTTCCGGTGCTTCCGGAACATGTTCCGGTGCTTCCAGAACATGTTCCGGTGCTTCCGGAACATGCTCCGGTGCTTCCGGAACATGTTCCGGTGCTTCCGGAACATGTTCCGGTCCTTCCGGAACATGTTCCGGCGCTTCCGGAACATGTTCCGGTCCTTCCGGAACATGTTCCGGTCCTTCCGGAACATGTTCCGGTCCTTCCGGAATATGTTCCGGTCCTTCCTGAACATGTTCCGGTGCTTCCGGAACATGTTCCGGTGGTTCCGGAACATCTTCCGGTGGTTTCAGAACATGTTCCGGTGCTTCCGGATTATCTTCCGGTGCTTCCTGAACATGTTCCGGATGTTCCGGAACATGTTCCCGTCCTTCCGGAACATGTTCCGGCGCTTCCGGAACATGTTCCGGTCCTTCCGGAACATTTCCGGTGCTTCCGGAACATGTTCCGGTGCTTCCAGAACACGTTCCGGCCCTTCCGGAACGTGTTCCGGCGCTTCCGGAACATGTTCCGGTCCTTCCGGAACATGTTCTGGCGCTTCCGGAACATGTTCCGGTCCTTTCGGAACATGTTCCGGTCCTTCCGGAACATGCTGCGGCCGTTCCGGAACATGTTCCGGCGCTTCCGGAACACGTTCCGGTCCTTCCGGAACATGTTCCGGTCCTTCCGGAACATGTTCCGGCGCTTCCGGAACATGTTCCGGTCCATCGGAACATGTTCCGGCGCTTCCGTAACATGTCCTTCCGGGACATTGTCCGGTCCTTCCGGAACATTGTCCGGTCCTTCCGGAAGATGTTCCGGAGCTTCCGGAACATGTTCCGGTCCTTCCGGAACATGTTCCGGCGGTTCCGGAACATCTTCCGGTGGTTTCAGAACATGTTCCGGTGCTTCCGGAATATCTTCCGGTGCTTCCTGAACATGTTCCGGCGCTTACGGAACATGTTCCGGTGGTTCCGGAACATGTTCCGGTCCTTCCGGAACATCTTCCGGTGGTTTCAGAACATGTTCCGGTGCTTCCGGAATATCTTCCGGTGGGTCCGGAACATGTTCCGGCGCTTCCGGGACATGTTCCGGCGCTTCCGGAACATGTTCTGGTACTTCCGGAACATGTTCCGGTCCTTCCGGAACATGTTCCGGTGCTTCTTGAACATGTTCCGGCGCTTCCGGAACATGTTCCGGTGGGTCCGGAACATGTTCCGGTGGTTTCGGAACATGTTCCGGTGCTTCCGGAATATCTTCCGGTGCTTCCTGAACATGTTCCGGTGCTTCCGGAACAAGTTCCGGCGCTTCCGGAACATGTTCCGGTGCTTGGGGAACATGTTCCGGCGCTTCCGGAACATGTTCCGGTCCTTCCGGAACATGTTCCGGTGCTTCCGGAACATGTTCCGGCGCTTCCGGAACATGTTCCGGTCCTTCCGGAACATGTTCCCGTCCTTCCGGAACATGTTCCGATCCTTCCGGAACATGTTCCGGTGGTTCCGGAACATGTTCCGGTGGTTGCGGAATACCTTCCGGTGGTTTCGGAACATGTTCCGGTGCTTCCGGAATATCTTCTGGTGGTTTCGGAACATGTTCCGGTGCTTCCGGAATATCTTCCGGTGCTTCCGGAACATGTTCCGGCTCTTACAGAACATGTTCCGGTGGTTCCGGAACATGTTCCGGTGGTTCCGGAACATGTTCCCGTCCTTCCGGAACATGTTCCGGTGCTTCCTGAACATGTTCCGGTCCTTCCGGAATATCTTCCGGTGCTTCCGGAACATGTTCCGGTGCTTCCAGAACATGTTCCGGTGGGTCCGGAACATGTTCCGGTCCTTCCGGAACATGTTCCCGTGCTTCCGGAACATGTTCCGGTGCTTCCGGAACATGTTCCGGTCCTTCCGGAACATGTTCCGGGGCTTCCAGAACATGTTCCGGTCCTTCGGGAACATGTTCCGGCGCTTCCGGAACATGTTCCGGTGCTTCCGGAACATGTTCCGGTGCTTCCTGAACATGTTCTGGCGCTTCCGGAACATGTTCCGGTGGTTCCGGAACATGTTCCGGTCCTTCCGGAACATGTTCCGGTCCTTCCTGAACATGCTCCGGCGCTTCCGGAACACGTTCGGGTCCTTCCGGAACATGTTCCGGTGCTTCCGGAACATGTTCCGGCGCTTCCGGAACATGTTCCGGCGCTTCCAGAACACGTTTCGGTGGTTCCGGAACACGTTCCGGTGCTTCTGGAACATGTTCCGGTGCTTCCAGAACATGTTCCGGTGCTTCCGGAACATGTTCCGGTCCTTCCGGAACATGTTCCGGTGCTTCCGGAACATGTTCCAGTCCTTCCAGAACATGTTCCGGCGCTTCCGGAACATGTTCCGGTCCTTCCGGAACATGTTCCGGTCCTTCCGGAACACGTTCCGGTGTTTCCGGAACATGTTCAGGTGCTTCCGGAACATGTTCCGGCGCTTCCGGAACATGTTCCGGTCTTTCCGGAACACGTTCCGGTGTTTCCGGAACATGTTCAGGTGCTTCCGGAACATGTTCCGGCGCTTCCGGGACATGTTCCGGTCCTTCCGGAACATGTTCCGGCGCTTCCGGAACATGTTCCGGCGTTTCAGGAACACGTTTCGGTGGTTCCGGAACACGTTCCGGTGCTTCCGGAACATGTTCCGGTGCTTCCAGAACATGTTCCGGCGCTTCCGGAACATGTTCCGGTCCTTCCGGAACATGTTCCGGTGCTTCCTGAACATGTTCCGGCGGTTCCGGAACATCTTCCGGTGGTTTCAGAACATGTTCCGGTGCTTCCGGAATATCTTCCGGTGCTTCCTGAACATGTTCCGGCGCTTACAAAACATGTTCTGGTGGTTCCGGAACATGTTCCGGTCCTTCCGGAACATGTTCCGGTGCTTCCTGAACATGTTCCGGCGCTTCCGGAACATGTTCCGGTGGTTCCGGAATACCTTCTGGTGGTTTCGGAACATGTTCCGGTGCTTCCGGAATATCTTCCGGTGGTTTCGGAACATGTTCCGGTGCTTCCGAAACATGTTCCGGTCCTTCCGGAACATGTTCCGGTCCTTCCGGAACATGTTCCGGCGCTTCTGGAACATGTTGCGGTCCTTCCGGAAGATGTTCCGGTCCTTCCGGAACATGTTCCGGCGCTTCCGGAACATGTTCCGGTCCTTCCGGAACATGTTCCGGTCCTTCCGGAACATGTTCTGGCGCTTCTGGGGTCCTCCGGAACATGTTCCCGTGCTTCCTGAACATGTTCCGGTCCTTCCTGAACATGTTCCGGCGCCTCCGGAACATGTTCCGGTGCTTCCGGATCATGTTCCGGTCCTTACGGAACATGATCCGGTGCTTTCGGAACATGTTCCAGTGGTTCCGGAACATCTTCCGGTGGTTTCAGAACATGTTCCGGCTCTTCCGGAATATCTTCCGGTGCTTCCTGAACATGTTCCGGTGGTTCCGGAACATCTTCCGGTGGTTTCGGAACATGTTCCTGTGCTTCCGGAACATGTTCCGGTGGTTCCGGAACATGTTCCGGTGGTTCCGGAACATGTTCCGGTGGTTCCGGAACATGTTCCGGTGCTTCCGGAACATGTTCCGGCGCTTCCGGAACATGTTCCGGTCCTTCCGGAACATGTTCCCCTGGTTCCGGAACATGTTCTGGTGGTTCCGGAACATGTTCCGGTGGTTCCGGAACATGTTCCGGTCCTTCCGGAACATGTTCGAGCGCTTCCGGAACATGTTCCGGTCCTTCCGGAACATGTTCCGGCGCTTCCGGAAGATGTTCCGGCGCTTCCGGAACATGTTCCGGTCCTTCAGCAACATGTTCCGGCGCTTCCGGAACATGTTTCGGTCCTTCCGGAACATGTTCCGATGCTTCCGGAACATGTTCCGGTCCTTCCGGAACATGTTCCGGTCCTTCCGGAACATGTTCCGGTCCTTCCTGAACATGTTCCGGTCCTTCCAGAACATGTTCCGGTCCGTCCGGAACACGTTCCGGTCCTTCCGGAACACGTTCCGGTCCTTCCGGAACATGTTCCGGTGCTTCCGGAACATGTTCCGGCGCTTCCGGAACATGTTCTGGTCCTTCCGGAACATGTTCCGGCGCTTCCGGAACATGTTCCGGCGCTTTCGGAACACGTTCCGGTGGTTCCGGAACACGTTCCGGTGCTTCCGGAACATGTTCCGGTGCTTCCAGAACATGTTCCGGTGCTTCCGGAACATGTTCCGGTCCTTCCGGAACATGTTCCGGCGCTTCCGGAACATGTTCCGGTCCTTCCGGAACATGTTCCGGTCCTTCCGGAACATGTTCCGGTCCTTCCTGAACATGTTCCGGTGCTTCCGGAAACATGTTCCGGTGGTTCCGGAACATCTTCCGGTGGTTTCAGAACATGTTCCGGTGCTTCCGGATTATCTTCCGGTGCTTCCTGAACATGTTCCGGATGTTCCGGAACATGTTCCGGTCCTTCCGGAACATGTTCCGGTGGCTCCGGAACATGTTCCGGTGGTTCCGGAACATGTTCCAGTCCTTCCGGAACATGTTCCGGCGCTTCCGGAACATGTTCCGGTCCTTCCGGAACATGTTCCGGTCCTTCCAGAACATGTTCCGGCGCTTCCGGAACATGTTCCGGTCCTTCCGGAACATTTCCGGTGCTTCCGGAACATGTTCCGGTGCTTCCAGAACATGTTCCGGCCCTTCCGGAACGTGTTCCGGCGCTTCCGGAACATGTTCCGGTCCTTCCGGAACATGTTCTGGCGCTTCCGGAACATGTTCCGGTCCTTTCGGAACATGTTCCGGTCCTTCCGGAACATGCTCCGGCCGTTCCGGAACATGTTCCGGCGCTTCCGGAACACGTTCCGGTCCTTCCGGAACATGTTCCGGTCCTTCCGGAACATGTTCCGGCGCTTCCGGAACATGTTCCGGTCCATCGGAACATGTTCCGGCGCTTCCGTAACATGTTCCGGTCCTTCCGGGACATTGTCCGGTCCTTCCGGAACATTGTCCGGTCCTTCCGGAACATGTTCCGGAGCTTCCGGAACATGTTCCGGTCCTTCCGGAACATGTTCCGGCGGTTCCGGAACATCTTCCGGTGGTTTCAGAACATGTTCCGGTGCTTCCGGAATATCTTCCGGTGCTTCCTGAACATGTTCCGGCGCTTACGGAACATGTTCCGGTGGTTCCGGAACATGTTCCGGTCCTTCCGGAACATGTTCCGGTGCTTCCTGAACATGTTCCGGCGCTTCCGGAACATGTTCCGGTGGGTCCGGAACATGTTCCGGCGCTTCCGGAACATGTTCCGGTCCTTCCGGAACATGTTCCGGTCCTTCCTGAACATGTTCCGGTCCTTCCAGAACATGTTCCGGTCCGTCCGGAACACGTTCCGGTCCTTCCGGAACACGTTCCGGTCCTTCCGGAACATGTTCCGGTGCTTCCGGAACATGTTCCGGCGCTTCCGTAACATGTTCTGGTCCTTCCGGAACATGTTCCGGCGCTTCCGGAACATGTTCCGGCGCTTTCGGAACACGTTCCGGTGGTTCCGGAACACGTTCCGGTGCTTCCGGAACATGTTCCGGTGCTTCCGGAACATGTTCCGGTCCTTCCGGAACATGTTCCGGCGCTTCCGGAACATGTTCCGGTCCTTCCGGAACATGTTCCGGTCCTTCCGGAACATGTTCCGGTCCTTCCTGAACATGTTCCGGTGCTTCCGGAACATGTTCCGGTGGTTCCGGAACATCTTCCGGTGGTTTCAGAACATGTTCCGGTGCTTCCGGATTATCTTCCGGTGCTTCCTGAACATGTTCCGGATGTTCCGGAACATGTTCCGGTCCTTCCGGAACATGTTCCGGTGGCTCCGGAACATGTTCCGGTGGTTCCGGAACATGTTCCAGTCCTTCCGGAACATGTTCCGGCGCTTCCGGAACATGTTCCGGTCCTTCCGGAACATGTTCCGGTCCTTCCAGAACATGTTCCGGCGCTTCCGGAACATGTTCCGGTCCTTCCGGAACATTTCCGGTGCTTCCGGAACATGTTCCGGTGCTTCCAGAACATGTTCCGGCCCTTCCGGAACGTGTTCCGGCGCTTCCGGAACATGTTCCGGTCCTTCCGGAACATGTTCTGGCGCTTCCGGAACATGTTCCGGTCCTTTCGGAACATGTTCCGGTCCTTCCGGAACATGCTCCGGCCGTTCCGGAACATGTTCCGGCGCTTCCGGAACACGTTCCGGTCCTTCCGGAACATGTTCCGGTCCTTCCGGAACATGTTCCGGCGCTTCCGGAACATGTTCCGGTCCATCGGAACATGTTCCGGCGCTTCCGTAACATGTTCCGGTCCTTCCGGGACATTGTCCGGTCCTTCCGGAACATTGTCCGGTCCTTCCGGAACATGTTCCGGAGCTTCCGGAACATGTTCCGGTCCTTCCGGAACATGTTCCGGCGGTTCCGGAACATCTTCCGGTGGTTTCAGAACATGTTCCGGTGCTTCCGGAATATCTTCCGGTGCTTCCTGAACATGTTCCGGCGCTTACGGAACATGTTCCGGTGGTTCCGGAACATGTTCCGGTCCTTCCGGAACATGTTCCGGTGCTTCCGGAACATGTTCCGGTGCTTCCTGAACATGTTCCGGCGCTTCCGGAACATGTTCCGGTGGGTACGGAACATGTTCCGGCGCTTCCGGGACATGTTCCGGCGCTTCCGGAACATGTTCTGGTACTTCCGGAACATGTTCCGGTCCTTCCGGAAGATGTTCCGGTGCTTCCGGAACATGTTCCGGTGCTTCCGGAACATGTTCCGGTGGTTCCTGGACATGTTCCGGCGCTTCCGGAACATGTTCCGGTGGGTCCGGAACATGTTCCGGCGCTTCCGGGACATGTTCTGACGCTTCCGGAACATGTTCTGGTACTTCCGGAACATGTTCCGGTCCTTCCGGAACATGTTCCGGTGCTTCTTGAACATGTTCCGGCGCTTCCGGAACATGTTCCGGTGGGTCCGGAACATGTTCCGGTGGTTTCGGAACATGTTCCGGTGCTTCCGGAATATCTTCCGGTGCTTCCTGAACATGTTCCGGTGCTTCCGGAACAAGTTCCGGCGCTTCCGGAACATGTTCCGGTGCTTGGGGAACGTGTTCCGGCGCTTCCGGAACATGTTCCGGTCCTTCCGGAACATGTTCCGGTGCTTCCGGAACATGTTCCGGTGCTTCCGGAACATGTTCCGGCGCTTCCGGAACATGTTCCGGTCCTTCCGGAACATGTTCCCGTCCTTCCGGAACATGTTCCGATCCTTCCGGAACATGTTCCGGTGGTTCCGGAACATGTTCCGGTGGTTGCGGAATACCTTCCGGTGGTTTCGGAACATGTTCCGGTGCTTCCGGAATATCTTCTGGTGGTTTCGGAACATGTTCCGGTGCTTCCTGAATATCTTCCGGTGCTTCCGGAACATGTTCCGGCGCTTACAGAACATGTTCCGGTGGTTCCGGAACATGTTCCGGTGGTTCCGGAACATGTTCCGGTGGTTCCGGAACATGTTCCCGTCCTTCCGGAATATCTTCCGGTGCTTCCGGAACATGTTCCGGTGCTTCCAGAACATGTTCCGGTGGGTCCGGAACATGTTCCGGTCCTTCCGGAACATGTTCCCGTGCTTCCGGAACATGTTCCGGTGCTTCCGGAACATGTTCCGGTCCTTCCGGAACATGTTCCGGCGCTTCCAGAACATGTTCCGGTCCTTCGGGAACATGTTCCGGTGCTTCCGGAACATGTTCCGGTGCTTCCGGAACATGTTCCGGTGCTTCCTGAACATGTTCTGGCGCTTCCGGAACATGTTCCGGTGGTTCCGGAACATGTTCCGGTCCTTCCGGAACATGTTCCGGTCCTTCCGGAACATGCTCCGGCGCGCTGGAACATGTTCCGGTGGTTCCGGAACATGTTCCGGTCCTTCCGGAACATGTTCCGGCGCTTCCGGAACATGTTCCGGTCCTTCCGGAACATGTTCCGGTCCTTCCGGAAAATGTTCCGGTCCTTCCGGAACATGTTCCGGTGCTTCCGGAACATGTTCCGGTCCTTCCTGAACATGTTCCGGTCCTGCCGGAACATGTTCCGGTGCTTCCAGAACATGTTCCGGTCCTGCCGGTACATGTTCCGGTGCTTCCAGAACATGTTGCGGTCCTTCCGGAACATGTTCCGGCGCTTCCGGAACATGTTCCGGTGGTTCCGGAACATCTTCCGGTGGTTTCAGAACATGTTCCGGTGCTTCCTGAACATGTTCCGGTGCTTCCGGAACATGTTCCGGTGCTTCCAGAACATGTTCCGGTGCTTCCGGAACATGTTCCGGTCCTTCCGGAACATGTTCCGGCGCTTCCGGAACATGATCCGGTCCTTCCGGAACATGTTCCGGTGCTTCTTGAACATGTTCCGGCGCTTCCGGAACATGTTCCGGTGGGTCCGGAACATGTTCCGGTGGTTTCGGAACATGTTCCGGTGCTTCCGGAATATCTTCCGGTGCTTCCTGAACATGTTCCGGTGCTTCCGGAACAAGTTCCGGCGCTTCCGGAACATGTTCCGGTGCTTGGGGAACGTGTTCCGGCGCTTCCGGAACATGTTCCGGTCCTTCCGGAACATGTTCCGGTGCTTCCGGAACATGTTCCGGTGCTTCCGGAACATGTTCCGGCGCTTCCGGAACATGTTCCGGTCCTTCCGGAACATGTTCCCGTCCTTCCGGAACATGTTCCGATCCTTCCGGAACATGTTCCGGTGGTTCCGGAACATGTTCCGGTGGTTGCGGAATACCTTCCGGTGGTTTCGGAACATGTTCCGGTGCTTCCGGAATATCTTCTGGTGGTTTCGGAACATGTTCCGGTGCTTCCTGAATATCTTCCGGTGCTTCCGGAACATGTTCCGGCGCTTACAGAACATGTTCCGGTGGTTCCGGAACATGTTCCGGTGGTTCCGGAACATGTTCCGGTGGTTCCGGAACATGTTCCCGTCCTTCCGGAATATCTTCCGGTGCTTCCGGAACATGTTCCGGTGCTTCCAGAACATGTTCCGGTGGGTCCGGAACATGTTCCGGTCCTTCCGGAACATGTTCCCGTGCTTCCGGAACATGTTCCGGTGCTTCCGGAACATGTTCCGGTCCTTCCGGAACATGTTCCGGCGCTTCCAGAACATGTTCCGGTCCTTCGGGAACATGTTCCGGTGCTTCCGGAACATGTTCCGGTGCTTCCGGAACATGTTCCGGTGCTTCCTGAACATGTTCTGGCGCTTCCGGAACATGTTCCGGTGGTTCCGGAACATGTTCCGGTCCTTCCGGAACATGCTCCGGCGCGCTGGAACATGTTCCGGTGGTTCCGGAACATGTTCCGGTCCTTCCGGAACATGTTCCGGCGCTTCCGGAACATGTTCCGGTCCTTCCGGAACATGTTCCGGTCCTTCCGGAAAATGTTCCGGTCCTTCCGGAACATGTTCCGGTGCTTCCGGAACATGTTCCGGTCCTGCCGGAACATGTTCCGGTGCTTCCAGAACATGTTCCGGTCCTGCCGGTACATGTTCCGGTGCTTCCAGAACATGTTGCGGTCCTTCCGGAACATGTTCCGGCGCTTCCGGAACATGTTCCGGTGGTTCCGGAACATCTTCCGGTGGTTTCAGAACATGTTCCGGTGCTTCCTGAACATGTTCCGGTGCTTCCGGAACATGTTCCGGTGCTTCCAGAACATGTTCCGGTGCTTCCGGAACATGTTCCGGTGCTTCCGGAACATGTTCCGGTCCTTCCGGAACATGTTCCGGTCCTTCCTGAACATGTTCCGGTCCTGCCGGAACATGTTCCGGTGCGTCCAGAACATGTTCCGGTCCTTCCGGAACATCTTCTGGCGCTTCCGGAACATGTTCCAGTGGTTCCGGAACATCTTCCGGTGGATTCAGAACATGGTCCGGTGCTTCCGGAATATCTTCCGGTGCTTCCTGAACATGTTCCGGCGCTTCCGGAACATGTTCCGGTGGTTCCGGAACATGTTCCGGTCCTTCCGGAACATGTTCGGGTCCTTCCGCTACATGTTCCGCTCCTTCCGGAACATGTTCCGGTCATTCCGGAACATGTTCCGGTCCTTCCGGAACATGCTCCGGCGCTTCCGGAACATGTTCCGGTGGTTCCAGAACATGGTCCGGTGGTTCTAGAACATGTTCCGGTGGTTTCGGAGCATGTTCCGGTGCTTCCGGAATATCTTCAGGTGTTTCCTGAACATGTTCCGGTGCTTCCGGAACATGTTCCGGTGCTTCCGGAACATGTTCCGGCGCTTCCGGAACATGTTCCGGTGCTTCCGGAACATGTTCCGGTGCTTCCAGAACATGCTCCGGTGCTTCTGGAACATGTTCCGGTGCTTCCGGAACATGTTCCGGTCCTTCCTGAACATGTTCCGGTCCTTCCGGAACATGTTCCGGAAGCGCCGGAACATGTTCCGGTGGGTACGGAACATGTTGCGGCGCTTCCGGGACATGTTCCGGCGCTTCCGGAACATGTTCTGGTACTTCCGGAACATGTTCCGGTCCTTCCGGAACATGTTCCGGTGCTTCCGGAACATGTTCCGGTGGTTCCTGAACATGTTCCGGCGCTTCCGGAACATGTTCCGGTGGGTCCGGAACATGTTCCGGCACTTCCGGGACATGTACCGGCGCTTCCGGAACATGTTCTGGTACTTCCGGAACATGTTCCGGTCCTTCGGGAACAGGTTCCGGTGCTTCCTGAACATGTTCCGGCGCTTCCGGAACATGTTCCGGTGGGTCCGGAACATGTTCCGGTGGTTTCGGAACATGTTCCGGTGCTTCCGGAATACCTTCCGGTGCTTCCTGAACATGTTCCGGTGCTTCCGGAACAAGTTCCGGCGCTTCCGGAACATGTTCCGGTGCTTGGGGAACATGTTCCGGTGCTTCCGGAACATGTTCCGGTGCTTCCGGAACATGTTCCGGCGCTTACAGAACATGTTCCGGTGGTTCCGGAACATGTTCCGGCGCTTCCGAAACATGTTCCGGTGGGTCCGGAACATGTTCGGGCGCTTCCGGGACATGTTCCGGCGCTTCCGGAACATGTTCTGGTACTTCCGGAACATGTTCCGGTCCTTCCGGAACATGTTCCGGTGCTTCCTGAACATGTTCCGGCGCTTCCGGAACATGTTCCGGTGGGTCCGGAACATGTTCCGGTGGTTTCAGAACATGTTCCGGTGCTTCCGGAATATCTTCCGGTGCTTCCTGAACATGTTCCGGTGCTTCCGGAACAAGTTCCGGGGCTTCCGGAACATGTTCCAGTGCTTGGGCAACGTGTTCCGGCGCTTCCGGAACATGTTCCGGTCCTTTCGGAACATGTTCCGGTGCTTCCGGAACATGTTCCGGCGCTTCCGGAACATGTCCCGGTCCTTCCGGAACATGTTCCCGTCCTTCCGGAACATGTTCCGATCCTTCCGTATCATGTTCCGGTGGTTTCGGAACATGTTCCGGTGCTTCCGGAACATCTTCCGGTGGTTTCGGAACATGTTCCGGTGCTTCCGGAATATCTTCCGGTGCTTCCGGAACATGTTCCGGCGCTTACAGAACATGTTCCGGTGGTTCCGGAACATGTTTCGGTGGTTCCGGAACATGCTCCGGTGGTTCCGGAACATGTTCCGGTGGTTCCGGAACATGTTCCCGTCCTTCCGGAACATGTTCCGGTTCTTCCTGAACATGTTCCGGTCCTTCCGGAACATGTTCCGGTGCTTCCGGAACATGTTCCGGCGCTTCCGGAACATGTTCCGGTGGTTCCGGAAAATGTTCCGGTGCTTCCGGAATATCTTCCGGTGCTTCCGGAACATGTTCCGGTGCTTCCAGAACATGTTCCGGTCCTTCCGGAACATGTTCCGGTGCTTCCGGAACATGTTCCGGTCCTTCCGGAACATGTTCCCGTGCTTCCGGAACATGTTCCGGCGCTTCCGGAACATGTTCCGGTGGTTCCGGAACATGTTCCGGTGCTTCCGGAACATGTTCCGGCGCTTCAGGAACATGGTCGAGCGCTTCCGGAACATGGTCCGGCGCTTCCGGAACATGTTCCCGTCCTTCCGGAACATATTCCGGTTCTTCCTGAACATGTTCCGGTCCTTCCGGAACATGTTCCGGTGGTTCCGGAACATGTTCCGGCGCTTCCGGAACATGTTCCGGTGGTTCCGGAACATGTTCCGGTGCTTCCGGAATATCTTCCGGTGCTTCCGGAACATGTTCCGGTGCTTCCAGAACATGTTCCGGTCCTTCCGGAACATGTTCCGGTGCTTCCGGAACATGTTCCGGTCCTTCCGGAACATGTTCCCGTGCTTCCGGAACATGTTCCGGTGCTTCCGGAACATGTTCCGGTCCTTCCGGAACATGTTCCGGTCCTTCCGACACATGTTCCGGCGCTTCCAGAACATGTTCCGGTCCTTCGGGAACATGTTCCGGCGCTTCCGGAACATGTTCCGGTGCTTCCGGAACATGTTCCGGTGCTTCCGGAACATGTTCCGGTGCTTCCAGAACATGTTCCGGTCCTTCCGGAACATGTTCCGGCGCTTCCGGAACATGTTCCGGTGGTTCCAGAACATCTTCCGGTGATTTCAGAACATGTTCCGGTGCTTCCGGAATATCTTCCGGTGCTTCCTGAACATGTTCTGGCGCTTCCGGAACATGTTCCGGTGGTTCCGGAACATGTTCCGGTGGTTCTGGAACATGTTCCGGTCCTTCCGGAACATGTTCTGGTCCTTCCGGAACATGCTCCGGCGCTTCTGGAACATGTTCCGGGGGTTCCGGAACATGTTCCGGTCCTTCCGGAACATGTTCCGGTCCTTCCAAAAAATGTTCCGGTCCTTCCGGAACATGTTCCGGTGCTTCCGGAACATGTTCCGGTCCTTCCTGAACATGTTCCGGTCCTGCCGGAACATGTTCCGGTGCTTCCAGAACATGTTGCGGTCCTGCCGGTACATGTTCCGGTGCTTCCAAAACATGTTCCGGTCCTTCCGGAACATGTTCCGGCGCTTCCGGAACATGTTCCGGTGGTTCCGGAACATCTTCCGGTGGTTTCAGAACAGGTTCCGGTGCTTCCGGAATATCTTCCGGTGCTTCCGGAACATGTTCCGGTGCTTCCGGAACATGTTCCGGTCCTTCCGGAACATGTTCCGGTCCTTCCGGAACATGTTCCGGCGCTTCCGGAACATGATCCGGTCCTTCCGGAACATGTTCCGGTCCTTCCGGAACATGTTCCGGTCCTTCCGGAACATGTTCCGGTCCTTCCTGAACATGTTCCGGTCCTGCCGGAACATGTTCCGGTGCGTCCAGAACATGTTCCGGTCCTTCCGGAACATGTTCCGGTGCTTCCGGAACATCTTCCGGTGGTTTCAGAACAGGTTCCGGTGCTTCCGGAATATCTTCCGGTGCTTCCTGAACATGTTCCGGCGCTTCCGGAACATGTTCCGGTGGTTCCGGAACATGTTCCGGTCCTTCCGGAACATGTTCGGGTCCTTCCGCTACATGTTCCGCTCCTTCCGGAACATGTTCCGGTGCTTCCGGAACATGTTCCGGTGCTTCCGGAACATGTTCCGGTCCTTCCGGAACATGTTCCGGTGCGTCCAGAACATGTTCCGGTCCTTCCGGAACATGTTCCGGCGCTTCCGGAACATGTTCCGGTGGTTCCGGAACATCTTCCGGTGGTTTCAGAACATGTTCCGGTGCTTCCGGAATATCTTCCGGTGCTTCCTGAACACGTTCTGGCGCTTCCGGAACATGTTCCGGTGGTTCCGGAACATGTTCCGGTGCTTCCGGAATATCTTCCGGTGCTTCCTGAACATGTTCTGGCGCTTCCGGAACATGTTCCGGTGGTTCCGGAACATGTTCCGGTGGTTGCGGAACATGTTCCGGTCCTTCCGGAACATGCTCCGGCGATTCCGGAACATGTTCCGGTGGTTCCGGAACATGGTCCGGTGGTTCCAAAACATGTTCCGGTGGTTTCGGAACATGTTCCGGTGCTTCCGGAATATCTTCAGGTGCTTCCTGAACATGTTCCGGTGCTTCCGGAACATGTTCCGGTGCTTCCGGAACATGCTCCGGCGCTTCCGGAACATGTTCCGGTGGTTCCGGAACATGTTCCGGTGGTTCCAGAACATGTTCCGGTGGTTTCGGAACATGTTCCGGTGCTTCCGGAATATCTTCCGGTGCTTCCTGAACATGTTCCGGTGCTTCCGGAACATGTTCCGGTGCTTCCTGAACATGTTCCGGTGCTTCCGGAACATGTTCCGGCGCTTCCGGAACATGTTCCGGTCCTTCCGGAACATGTTCCGGTCCTTCCGGAACATGCTCCGGCCCTTCCGGAACATGTTCCGGTGCTTCCGGAACATGTTCCGGTCCTTCCGGAACATGTTCCGGTCCTTCCGGAATATTTCCGGTGCTTCCGGAACATGTTCCGGTCCTTCCGGAACATGTTCCCGTGCTTCCGGAACATGTTCCAGTGCTTCCGGAACATGTTCCGGTGCTTCCGGAACATGTTCCGGTCCTTGCTGAACATGTTGCGGTCCTTCCTGAACATGTTCCGGTGGTTCCGGAACATGTTCCGGCGCTTCCGGAACATGTTCCGGTGGTTCCAGAACATGTTCCGGTGGTTCCGGAACATGTTCCGGTGGTTCCGGAACACGTTCCGGTGGTTCCGGAACACGTTCCGGTGGTTCCAGAACACGTTCCGGTGGTTCCGGAACATGTTCCGGTGGTTCCGGAACATGTTCCGGTGGTTCCAGAACACGTTCCGGTGGTTCCGGAACATGTTCCGGTGGTTTCAGAACATGTTCCGGTGCTTCCGGAACATGTTCCGGTGCTTCCGGAACATGTTCCGGTCCTTCCGGAACATGTTCCGGCGCTTCCGGAACATGTTCCGGCGCGTCCGGAACATGTTCCGGTCCTTCCGGAACATGTTCCGGTCCTTCCGGAACATGTTCCGGTGCTTCCGGAACATGTTCCGGTCCTTCCGGAACATGTTCCCGTGCTTCCGGAACATGTTCCAGTGCTTCCGGAACATGTTCCGGTGCTTCCGGAACATGTTCCGGTCCTTGCTGAACATGTTGCGGTCCTTCCTGAACATGTTCCGGTGGTTCCGGAACATCTTCCGGTGGTTTCGGAACATGTTCCGGCGCTTCCGGAACATGTTCCGGTGCTTCCGAAACAAGTTCCGGTGCTTCCGGAACATGTTCCGGCGCTTCCGGAACACGTTCCGGCGCTTCCGGAACATGTTCCGGTGCTTCCGGAAAATGTTCCGGTCCTTCCGGAACATGTTCCGGCGCTTCCGGAACATGTTCCGGCGCTTCCGGAACATGTTCTGGCGCTTCCGGAACATGTTCCGGTGCTTCCGGAACATGTTCCGGTGCTTCCGGAACATGTTCCGGCGCTTCCGGAACATGGTCGAGCGCTTCCGGAACATGGTCCAGCGCTTCCGGAACATGGTCCGGCGCTTCCGGAACATGTTCCGGTCCTTCGCGAACATGTTCCGGCGCTTCCGGAACATGTTCCGGTCCTTCCGGACCATGTTCCGGTGCTTCCGAAACATGTTCCGGTCCTTCCTGAACATGTTCCGGTCCTGCCGGAACATGTTCCGGTGCTTCCAGAACATGTTCCGGTCCTTCCGGAACATGTTCCGGCGCTTCCGGAACATGTTACGGTGGTTCCGGAACATCTTCCGGTGTTTTCAGAACATGTTCCGGTGCTTCCGGAATATCTTCCGGTGTTTCCTGAACATGTTCTGGCGCTTCCGGAACATGTTCCGGTGGTTCCGGAACATGTTCCGGTGGTTCCGGAACATGTTCCGGTCCTTCCGGAACATGCTCCGGTCCTTCCGGAACATGCTCCGGCGCTTCTGGAACATGTTCCGGTGGTTCCGGAACATGTTCCGGTCCTTCCGGAACATGTTCCGGCGCTTCCGGAACATGTTCCGGTCCTTCCGGAACATGTTCCGGCCCTTCCAGAAAATGTTCCGGTCCTTCCGGAACATGTTCCGGTGCTTCCGGAACATGTTCCGGTCCTTCCTGAACATGTTCCGGTCCTGCCGGAACATGTTCCGGCGCTTCCGGAACATGTTCCGGTCCTGCCGGTACATGTTCCGGTGCTTCCAGAACATGTTCCGGTCCTTCCGGAACATGTTCCGGCGCTTCCGGAACATGTTCCGGTGGTTCCGGAACATCTTCCGGTGGTTTCAGAACAGGTTCCGGTGCTTCCGGAATATCTTCTGGTGCTTCCGGAACATGTTCCGGTGCTTCCGGAACATGTTCCGGTGCTTCCGGAACATGTTCCGGTGGTTCCGGAACATGGTCCGGTGCTTCCGGAACATGGTCCGGTGGTTCCAGAACATGTTCCGGTCCTTCCGGAACATGTTCCGGTGCTTCCGGAATATCTTCCGGTGCTTCCTGAACATGTTCCGGTGCTTCCGGAACATGTTCCGGTGCTTCCGGAACATGTTCCGGTGCTTCCGGAACATGTTCCGGTGCTTCCGGAACATGGTCCGGTGCTTCCGGAACATGGTCCGGTGGTTCCAGAACATGTTCCGGTGGTTTCGGAACATATTCCGGTGCTTCCGGAATATCTTCCGGTCCTTCCTGAACATGTTCCGGTCCTGCCGGAACATGTTCCGGTGCGTCCAGAACATGTTCCGGTCCTTCCGGAACATGTTCCGGCGCTTCCGGAACATGTTCCGGTGGTTCCGGAACATGGTCCGGTGCTTCCGGAACATGGTCCGGTGGTTCCAGAACATGTTCCGGTGGTTTCGGAACATGTTCCGGTGCTTCCGGAATATCTTCCGGTGCTTCCTGAACATGTTCCGGTCCTTTCGGTACATGTTCCGCTCCTTCCGGAACATGTTCCGGTCCTTCCGGAACATGTTCCGGTCCTTCCGGAACATGCTCCGGCGCTTCCGGAACATGTTCCGGTGGTTCCGGAACATGATCCGGTGCTTCCGAAACATGTTCCGGTCCTTCCGGAACATGCTCCGGCCTTTCCGGAACATGTTCCGGTGCTTCCGGAACATGTTCCGGTCCTTCCGGAACATGTTCCGGTCCTTCCGAAACATGTTCCGGTCCTTCCGGAACATGTTCCGGTCCTTCCGCAACATGTTCCGGCGCTTCCGGAACATGTTCCGGCGCTTCCGGAAGATGTTCCGGTGGTTCCGGAAGATGTTCCGGTGGTTCCGGAACACGTTCCGGTGGTTCCGGAACACGTTCCGGTGGTTCCGGAACACGTTACGGTGCTTCCGGAACACGTTCCGGTCCTTCCGGAACACGTTCCGGTCCTTCCGGAACATGTTCCGGTCCTTCCGGAACATATTCCGGCGCTTCCGGAACATGATCCGGTGCTTCCGGAACATGTTCCGGCGCTTCCGGAACATGTTTCGGTGCTCCCGGAACATGTTCCGGTGGCTCCGGAACATGTTCCGGTGGTTCCAGAACATGTTCCGGTGGTTTCGGAACATGTTCCGGTGCTTCCGGAATATCTTCCGGTGCTTCCTGAACATGTTCCAGTGCTTCCGGAACATGTTCTGGTGCTTCCGGAACATGTTCCGGTCCTTCCGGAACATGTTCCGGCGCTTCCGGAACATGTTCCGGTCCTTCCGGAACATGTTCCGGTGCTTCCGGAACATGTTCCGGTCCTTCCGGAACATGTTCCGGCGCTTCCGGAACATGTTCCGGCGCTTCCGGAACATGTTCCGGCGCTTCCGGAACATGTTCCGGTCCTTCCGCAACATGTTCCGGTCCTTCCGGAACATGTTCCGGCGCTTCCGGAACATGTTCCGGTGGTTCCGGAACATGTTCCGGCGCTTCCGGAACATGTTCCGATCCTTCCGCAACATGTTCCGGTCCTTCCGGAACATGTTCCGGCGCTTCCGGAACATGTTCCGGTGGTTCCGGAACATGTTCCGGTGCTTCCGGAACATGTTCTGGTCCTTCCGCAACATGTTCCGGTCCTTCCGTAACATGTTCCGGCGCTTCCGGAACATGTTCCGGTCCTTCCGGAACATGTTCCGGCGCTTCCGGAACATGTTCCGGTGGTTCCGGAACATGTTCCGGTGCTTCCGGAACATGTTCCGGCGCTTCCGGAACATGTTTCGGTGCTCCCGGAACATGTTCCGGTGGCTCCGGAACATGTTCCGGTGGTTCCAGAACATGTTCCGGTGGTTTCGGAACATGTTCCGGTGCTTCCGGAATATCTTCCGGTGCTTCCTGAACATGTTCCAGTGCTTCCGGAACATGTTCTGGTGCTTCCGGAACATGTTCCGGTCCTTCCGGAACATGTTCCGGCGCTTCCGGAACATGTTCCGGTCCTTCCGGAACATGTTCCGGTGCTTCCGGAACATGTTCCGGTCCTTCCGGAACATGTTCCGGCGCTTCCGGAACATGTTCCGGCGCTTCCGGAACATGTTCCGGCGCTTCCGGAACATGTTCCGGTCCTTCCGCAACATGTTCCGGTCCTTCCGGAACATGTTCCGGCGCTTCCGGAACATGTTCCGGTGGTTCCGGAACATGTTCCGGCGCTTCCGGAACATGTTCCGATCCTTCCGCAACATGTTCCGGTCCTTCCGGAACATGTTCCGGCGCTTCCGGAACATGTTCCGGTGGTTCCGGAACATGTTCCGGTGCTTCCGGAACATGTTCTGGTCCTTCCGCAACATGTTCCGGTCCTTCCGTAACATGTTCCGGCGCTTCCGGAACATGTTCCGGTCCTTCCGGAACATGTTCCGGCGCTTCCGGAACATGTTCCGGTGGTTCCGGAACATGTTCCGGTGCTTCCGGAACATGTTCCGGTGCTTCCGGGACATGTTCCGGCGCTTCCGGAACATGTTCCGGTCCTTCCGGAACATGTTCCGGCGCTTCCGGAACATGTTCCGGCGGGCGGTCAGGACCACGTTTGCGCCCGCGTGCAGCGCCAGATGCTCCGCGACATCGGCCCCGATTCCGGAGCTGGCGCCGGTGATGAAGACGGTCTTGCCCTTCAGATTGCCGGCGGGCTGGTTCGTGGTGCCCAGTCTGGCGGAGGAACTGCCCCAGAGGCACAGGGCTACGAAGACGAGCAGCCGGGCCCCGGACGTGCACCGCATTGCGCTGTGGTCAAGGGACGGCAGCTGAGAGCAGGCGGCCGACAGCGGCTCTGCTCCTTCAGTGAGGGGCTTTGGTTGGTGACATTTTGAATTGCTCGTTGGAAAGGGCTTGTCAGGGTTCGTTTGGGCAGGGCAGTGCTTTGTTGATGGTTGCGTTGGGGAGGGCAGGACGTTTTTACACAGGGTTGGGCCGCCTTTTGGATTTGGCTCAAGCGTGCAGGTCGTGGGCAAGCCAGGAGAGGGCAGGTTTGGCATGGTTTGTTTGTGTTTCCAATTTTTACACAAGTTTTGTTATACGTTATCTTTCCATCAGAAAATGTTTCGCGATTTTGATTTGTTTTCAAACTTGTGCTGTGAAACGTTTTGATGTGCGATGTGTGTACTAATTGGTTTGCCGTTTTCTTGTCAGTGAGAAGTGCTCTAAAACAAAAACACGGCTCGTGTGACAAACGCTCTCAGACAGACCAACAATCAGCAATAGCCTGGTGCAGGACCGACACAGCTCCATCATGGCGGTGAGTGGTTCTCAGCCTGGCTCCACCCCCTTACCACAGGACGGAGCGATAGTCCATCATAAGCAACCCCTGGCTCACCTATAAACACCCGGAAAAAATAAATTTCGGGGTATAGATCTTGGCAAAACGCTCAGTAAGGCCAAGGGCGGGAAGGTGCTGCATGTTCTTTTTGTCTTGTCATTCAGTTTTGGTTTGTGTTGGCTGCACGGAACATTTAGTGGTTTATGCTTGGGAGGCCGCTGCACAACACTGCACACTGATCTCCCATTCACACATCACATCCTGTACATGGGTCTCGCCGCCCTGTCTACACAGATGCCCTTGGACCCCTCCCCCTGAGATATCCCCGCTCATTTTCAATTCCCAGCACAACATCCCAACCCGGCTCAATTAAAGTCCTTGGCAAACAACATTCATCGAATTATGTACCATGTTGGACACCTGGGATTCTGTCGCTTTTTGTGGTGTTCAGCTGGTCCCATCGGTGTTAAAACTTATATTACTTGCTTTTCTTTCCGTGACTAACTCGAGTTGTTCAGTTTGATGACTCGGGGAAATTGGGCATCTCATACATATGATACAATGGACCCCTTGGTAACCCACACGGGCAACAACTCTAATTCACAAAAACCAAATTAGAGCAGATACCCTGGGGCTGAAAAGTATTGGGCTCAAAAAGAGGGTACGCGCTGAGGGAAAACAATTCATGGGGAATGCCCTCTGCAACGCTGTGACAGCCCAGGGTGAGTGGAACGGGGCCCACGGCTGCTAATGCTGCTGTTGCGTGTGGTGTTGTTGTTGCAATACATGCAGGCACCAGCCACCAGCCACCAGCCACCGGCCACCACCCACCACCCACCACTGCATGCGAACCACTCAAATTTGCATGGTAAATCAAAACTGCATGGCAACCAATCAAAACTGCCTAGGAACCAATCAAAACTGCGTGGGAACCAATCAAAAATACCTGGGAACCAATCAAAACTGCGTGGGAACCAATCAAGGCTGCGTGGGAACAAATCAAATATGCGTGGCAACAAATCAAAACTGCATGGGAACCAATCAAAGCTGCTTGGGAACCAATCAAAACTGCTTGGGAACCAATCAAAACTGCTTGGGAGCCAGACAAAAATGCGTCGGAAACAATCATAACGTCTTGGAAACCAATCAAAACTGCTTGGGATCCAATCAAACCGTCTTGGGAGCCAATCATAGCTGCATGCAAAAACCAAATCAGGACTGCACGGGAACGAATTGAAACTGTGTGGGAACCAATGAAAACTGCAAGGGAATCAATCAAAACAACATGGGAAGCAATCAAAACTGCTTGGCGATCAATCAAAACTGCTTGGGAACCAATCCAAACTGAGTGGGGGCCAATAAAATATGCCTGGAAAAAATGAAAACTGTGTGCGAACCAATCAAAACTGCATGGGAACCAATCAAAACCCCTTGGGAACCAGTCAAAACTGCATGGGAACCAATCAAAACTGCTTGGGAACCCGTCAAAACTGCATGGGAACCAATCAAAACTGCTTGGGAACCAGTCAAAACTGCATGGGAACCAATCAAAACTGCGTCAAAACTGATCAAAACTGCTTGGGGTCAATCATAACGTCTTGGGAACCAATCAAAGCTGCGTGCAAAAGCCAATCAAAACCGCGCGGGAACGAATTGAAACTGCTTGGCAACCAATCAAAACTCCATGGGAACCAATCAAAACGGCGTGGGGACCAATCAAAACTGCTTCGGAAACAATCAAGACTGCTTGGAAACCAATCAAAACTGCTTGGGATACAATCAAACCGTCTTCGGAACCAATCATAGCTGGGTGCAAAAACCAAATCAAAACTGAACGGGAACGAATTGAAACTGCGTGGGAACCAATCAAAACTGCAAGGGAATGAATCAAAACTGCGTGGAAACCAATCAAAATTGCAAGGGAATCAATCAAAACTGCGTGGGAACAAATCAAAACTGCATGGGACTGAAACAAACAAACCAATCAAAACTGCTTGGGAACCAATCAAAACTGCTTGGGAACCCGTCAAAACTGCATGGGAACCAATCAAAACTGCTTGGGAACCAGTCAAAACTGCATGGGAACCAATCAAAAGTGCGTCAAAACCAATCGAAACTGCTTGGGGTCAATCATAACGTCTTGGGAACCAATCAAAGCTGCGTGCAAAAGCCAATCAAAACCGCGCGGGAACGAATTGAAACTGCTTGGCAACCAATCAAAACTCCATGGGAACCAATCAAAACGGCGTGGGGACCAATCAAAACTGCTTCGGAAACAATCAAGACTGCTTGGAAACCAATCAAAACTGCTTGGGATACAATCAAACCGTCTTGGGAACCAATCATAGCTGGGTGCAAAAACCAAATCAAAACTGAACGGGAACGAATTGAAACTGCGTGGGAACCAATCAAAACTGCAAGGGAATGAATCAAAACTGCGTGGAAACCAATCGAAATTGCAAGGGAATCAATCAAAACTGCGTGGGAACAAATCAAAACTGCATGGGAATCAATCAAAACTGCATGGGAACCAATCAAAACTGCTTGGGAACCAATCAAAACTCTTTGGGAACCAATCAAAACTGCTTGGGAACCAATCAAAACTGCTTGGGAACCAGTCAAAACTGCGTGGGTGAGGCAGGCAGAGCCTGCAAGCCTTGCATTAGCCTGATACACACTTGGCAAATTGTCTTGACGAACGGAAAACCACAATCGTGAGCCAGTAGGCTGAGCTGGCCAAATAGACACAGGCAGCTGATCAACACGTCGCGCAACCTTTGAAGAAACGTGCACATGAGACCTTAGGGGACCCCTCCCCACCAATCAAAACTGCGTGGGAACCAATCAAAACTGCATGGGAACCAATCAAAGCTGCATGGGAACCAATCAAAACTGCATGGGAACCAATCAAAACTGCGTGGGCACCAATCAAAACTGCGTGGGAACCAATCAAAACTGCATGGGAACCAATCAAAACTGCGTGGACACCCATCACAACTGCTTGGGAACCAGTCAAAATTGCGTGGACACCAATCAAAACTGCTTGGGAACCAACGAAAATTGCGTAGAAACCAATCATATCTGCTTGGGATACAATCAAAATATCTTGAAAACCAATCAAAACTTCGTGGGAACCAATCAAAACTGCATGGGAACCAATCAAAACTGCTTGGGAACCAATCACAACTCCTTGGGAGCCAATCAAAACGGCCTGGACACCAATCAAAACTGCTTGGGAAGCAATCAAAACTGGATGGGAACCAATCAAAACGGCTTGGATGCAAGTCAAAATTCCATGGACACCAATCGAAGCTGCTTGGGATTCAATCAAAACTGCTCGGCAGCGATGCAAAACTGAATGGGAACCAATCAAAACTGCATGGGAACGAATCAAAGCGGTGTGGTAACCAATCAAGACTGCGTAGAAACCAATCAAAACTGCTCGCGACCCAATCGAAGCTACGTGGGAACCAATCAAAACTGCGTGAAAAACCAATCAAAATCGCGTGGGAATGAATCGAAACTGCAAGCGAACCAATCAAAACTGCATGCGAATCAATCAAAACAGTCCAACCAATCCAAACTGCTTAGGAACCAATCAAAAGTGCATGGGTACGAGTCAAAACCGCATGGCAACAAATCAAAGCTGCTTGGGAACCAATCAAAACTGCTCGGCAGCAATGCAAAACTGAATGGGAACCAATCAAAACCGCATGGGAACGAATCAAGGAAGGAAATCATATTAAGGAGCAATAGTCCGTAGGGCTTCTACCCATTCCATCACCCAGATTCACCCAAGGGGCAAGTCGTGCGGGTATCAGGAGAGCTGCTGCCCTGTATGACAAGAGGCTCCTCCCACCGTCCTTTGCGTTTGCTCACAGGAAGCCCGTCCATGCCTCATGAGCCCAGCCGTGTGGTCAGTAGACGGGGTATATCCGCATGGGAACCAAACAAAACTGCTTGGGAACCAATCAAACCTGCTGGGGTACCAATCAAAACTGTTGAGTGACCAATCAAAATCGCATGGGAACCAATCCAAAATGCATCCCAACCAATCCAAACTGCTTAGGAACCAATCAAAAGTGCATGGGTACGAATCAAAACCGCATGGCAACAAATCAAAACTGCATGGGAACCAAACAAAACTGCTTGGGTACCAATCAAACCTGCTTGGGTACCAATCAAAACTGCTGAGTGACCAATCAAAATCGCATGGGAACCAATGAAAACCCCGTGGCGACCAATTACAACTTCTTGGGAACCAATGAAAAATGCGTGGGAACCAATGAAAACTGCACTGGAACCAAGCAAAACCGCTTGGCAAGCAATCAAAACCGCCCGGCAACCAATCAAAACTGCTTGGGAACCCATCAAAATTCCATGGGGAAAGAATCCAAAATGCACGGGAACCAACCAAAACTGCCCGGTGGAGTCAATCAACCCGCGTGGGAACCAATCAAAACTTCTCGGGAACCAATGAAAAATAGGTTGGAATGAATCAAAACTGCGTGGGAACCAATCAAGCCTGGTTGGGAAACAATGAAAACTGCACGGGAACCAATCCAAACTAGATGGGAACCAATCGAAACTGCGTGGGAACCCATCAAAACTTCTTGGGAACCAATCAAAACCGCATGGGAACCATTCAAAACCGCGTGCAAACTAATCACAACAGCTTGGAACAAATCAAAACTGCGTAGGAACCAATCAAAACTGCTTGGGAACCCCACGTGTCTTTTCTTGTCCAAGACGCTATGTACACTGGGTGCCACCAGGTGCAAGGCGGGTGATGCCCGTGGCTTGTCCCTTTAGCCACACCCAACTGACCAATCAAAATTGCATGGGAACCAATCCAAACCAGATGGGAACCAATCGGAACTGGATGGGAACCAATCAAAGCAGCATGGGAAGAAATCAAAGCTGCATGGGACTCAATCAAATTGCGTGGGAACCAACCAAAACTGCTTGGGAACCAACCAAAACTGCTTGGGAACCAATCAAAACTGCTTGGGAACCAATGGAAACTGCATGGGAACCAATCAAAACTGCATGGGAACCCATCCAAACTAGATGGGAGCCAATCGAAAGTGTATGGGAACCAATCAAAATTGTATGGGAACGAATCAAACATGTGTGGGAACCAATCAAAAATGCATGCGAAAGAATCAAGACTGCTTTTCTTTTTGACGAAGCTGCAATAGCTCCGCAATAGTTCTGCAGCAGTACGAGTCAATCTCGGGATCTAAGTACACTCTCAGAACATACCATAGCTGCTTCCCCTATCAAGGACAAGGATCAAGGATGACAAAGAACGAGCAACTTATAGTTGTACCTTGAGTATACCTGCAGAGCAACCTGGGTCGCCACGACTCATGTTTGGCCCCTATCTTCTCACCTATGACAAGTTTTCTTTGCTCCGGGGACATGCATGGGTGAGTCTGGTGATGCTATGATTCGCCCTGTTATCCTCCTAGTGGTACACGTCCGTTTGGCGCGTGGCAGTGAGCAGGCCGTGTTGTGTAGTGCTTCCTCGTGCCGTTGCAAGCCCTTTTGTATAAGTGCGTGCCGTGGACCCAGGATATGATATGATAGGTCCACCTGATGCAGCCACTGGTGGTATGTCTTTTCCATATAATGCAGCCATTTACCCACCCTCCTATACAAAATACCGTCGTAGTGCCGGTCTCTGAGAACACTCTGGCACCGATTGTTGTGCATGTCCTGTGCCACCCGCATGATTCTAGTGGTTTGGTACTTAATCCTGGGTGCGGACAACTTCTCCATCACTTTTGTATGCCTGATATAGTATCCCGGGTGAACTCAAGGTATTCTGGTGGCTTCACCTTGGTATGGTATGAATCCTGGCGAATCCTGGTCTTGTGACACTCTTCCTGTGTCGCCGTGGCGTGCGAACCAATGAAAACTGCGCGGGAACCAATCAAAAATGCGGCGGAACCAGTCAAAACTGCGTGGGAACCAATCAAAACTGCTTGGGACCCAGTCATGACTGTGCGGGAACCAATCAAAACTGCATGGGAACCAATCAAAACTGCATGGGAACCAATCAAAACTGCATGGGAACCAATCAAAACTGCATGGGACTGAATCAAACAAACCAATCAAAACTGCTTGGGAACCAATCAAAACTGCATGGGAACCAATCAAAACTGCATGGGACAGATTCAAACGAACCAATCAAAGCTGCTTGGGAACCAATCAAAACTGCTTGGGAACCAATCCAAACTTGCGCTGGAATCAATCAAAACTGCGTACCCCCTTCTTTACCCCCATCCAGCGCCAGGGGACAGCCCTGCGTTTATTTCACAAATTCTATTGCCTTCGGCAGGGCACCTCGAAGAGGGGAGAGGGACAACCATTCTTGAGCTGCTGAGGCGGGAAAACTGCATAAGCAAGTTGTGCCCTAGACCCCTTGGGAGCCACCCCCCCCCCACACCCAAATAGTGTGAAAAACGCGTAAAGAGGGGCTAAAACATGCTTCACATGGGATATTTGATCATTTTGGATGGTCAAAGTATCACAAAAATCAGTTTCAGAAATTTCCATTTTTGAGCTGTTGAGGCGGGAAAACTGCATAAGCAGGTTGCGCCATAGACCCCTTGGGAGCCACCCCCCCCCCCCCCCACACCCAAATAGTGTGAAAAACGCATAAAAGGGGGCTAAAACATGCTTCACATGGGATATTTGATCATTTTGGATGGTCAAAGTATCACAAAAATCAGTTTCAGAAATTTCCATTTTTGAGCTGTTGAGGCGGGAAAACTGCATCAGCAGGTTGCGCCCTAGACCCCTTGGGAGCCCCCCCCCCCCCCCCCCCGCAACACCCAAATAGGGTGAACAACACATAAAAGGGGGCTAAAACATGCTTCACATGGGACATTTGATCATTTTGGATGGTCAAAGTATCGAAAAAATCAGTTTCGGAAATTTCCATTTTTGAGCTGTTGAGGCGGGAAAACTGCATAAGCAGGTTGCGCCCTAGACCCCTTGGGAGCCCCCCCCCCCCCCCCCAACACCCAAATAGGGTGAAAAACACATAAAAGGGGGCTAAAACATGCTTCACATGGGATATTTGATCATTTTGGATGGTCAAAGTATCAAAAAAATCAGTTTCAGAAATTTCCATTTTTGAGCTGTTGAGGCGGGAAAACTGCATAAGCAGGTTGCGCCCTAGACCCCTTGGGAGCCCCCCCCCCCCCCCCGCAACACCCAAATAGGGTGAACAACACATAAAAGGGGGCTAAAACATGCTTCACATGGGACATTTGATCATTTTGGATGGTCAAAGTATCAAAAAAATCAGTTTCGGAAATTTCCATTTTTGAGCTGTTGAGGCGGGAAAACTGCATAAGCAGGTTGCGCCCTAGACCCCTTGGGAGCCCCCCCCCCCCCCCCCCCCCCAACACCCAAATAGGGTGAAAAACACATAAAAGGGGGCTAAAACATGCTTCACATGGGATATTTGATCATTTTGGATGGTCAAAGTATCACAAAAATCAGTTTCGGAAATTTCCATTTTTGAGCTGTTGAGGCGGGAAAACTGCATAAGCAGGTTGCGCCCTAGACCCCTTGGGAGCCCCCCCCCCCCCCCCCCCCACACCCAAATAGGGTGAAAAACACATAAAAGGGGGCTAAAACATGCTTTACATAGCATATTTCATCATTGTAAGTGGTCACAATATCAAAAAAATGTTTTGCAAAATTTTCCATTTTTGACTTGTAAAGGGTTGAAAACTGCTTAAGCGGTTTGTGCTCACACCAAATGCCATTGAACCACCTACAAACAGCAATTTTGAAGCTTTTGGGGGGCCCGTGGCACGGGCTACATAGGCCCAGCGGCCACAACGTGGGTCCCCCTGGGTGCTCAAGTACCCGTATTGTCACTAAATCATCACCCAAACCCATCCCAGGGGCAACAGAAGGGTTTCGGAAAAGGCGAATTTCGGAAATCTTGCAGGTGTCACTAAACAGCCTACACAACGGCAATTTCGGGGCTTTTGGAGGGGCCATGGCTCGGGCTATATGGGCTTGGCAGCCACTACGTGGGTCCCCATGGGGGCTCAAGTACCCGTATTGTCACTAAATCATCACCCAAACCCATCCCAGGGGCGACAGCAGGGTTTCCGAAAAAGTCGAATTTTTGGAAATCTTACAGGTGTCACTAAACAGCCTTATCCAGCGTGAAAACGGCCCAGTCCTCACTAGCAAGGGCCCATAGGGGGGGGCGACCGGGGGTACCTGGAGTTCGGACCCGGGACCCCCGCCATGGGTTAGGGGGTCCATGTACAAGAAAAAAGTTGCCCGGGACCTGGGTCCAAATCCACACACAGCACCCAGAATACGCAAAGAAGTTTTGACCCCCCCCCGCCCCCCCAAAAGGGGGTACCCGGGTACGGGGGGCTAAAGGGGTCAAAAACGAAAAATTCATTGGGGGATCATTTTCTCTCCTAAAATGATGATTTTACAAGGGGTTGGACATCCGGTACCATACCTTGGGGTATGGTACGCGAATGTCCCCAAAAAAGGGGGGTATATGGCGTACGCACCTGCGCTTGATCTAACAACCCTCTTCGAGGTGATTTGCCACTGCCCCCTATCCTTACCAAAAAACCCACCCGCTATTTTAACAGAAAAAACCCCACCTGACCCCACAACTTACCAACCAACAGTACCATATGCAGTATCATCTTTTACCTGTTTTGGTGCCCTGCTTTTGTTCGGGGGGGGGGGGGGGGTCTGGGAATGATTCAGGAATTTTTGTTAATCGGGGAGTTTTGTGGCAGAAAAGCAGGGGGCTTTTTCGTAGGCATTAGGGGGTCTTTGCTGAGGATTGGGTTTTTTTTTTGCGCAAGAAATGGGCTAAGAGTGCAACAGATAGGCTGCACCACAGCTACATCAACAGTATATGATAACCATGTAACCCCATGAAACCCCCATGAATATTTCTTTTGTATTTGCACCAGTCATATCTTTGCCTCACCCGTCCAGGCGGCCAGCCCTGCGACTCCTGACCCTACCCCTGGGATGTGGTTCAGGATTGTATGATGGGCTGACCCTCTCCTGATTGGGACAACTTCATGGGACTCAGATCGTGTATTTTCAAAAGAAAAAAAAAGATAGGCTGCACCACAGCTACATCAACAGTATATGATAACCATGTACATAACAGCAACTGGCGGGGGGTTTCTCGATGATCAAGGGGGGGGGGGGGGGTCAAAAGCGCGGGGAGGGGGGGGGTTGCACATACCAGCCGGCCCTCACCTGCTGCAATCCTAAAGCACCAGTTTGAGCACATCCCAAGACCTCCGGAGCACGTCCTGCCTGACTTCCCGAAGCACAAAACAAAAAGCCACACATTCAAAGACATCTGACTCCAAAATATATGCTGCTCTGCAATGCTCCATAATCCCAGCGGTTGAATAGCTGGCAACTGTTTGGGGTGCATAATGCACGTGGCTGCTAATGGGAGTGACAAGCAAAACAAGGACGAAACGCAGTAGAGGGCACATGCAGGATGCCAAACAGCACACAGGGTGAGGGAAGCTGATGGCGGCGGGGGAGCGGGGGGGCGGGGGGGTGCCAAAGACAGGCTGGAAACGACACATTGGGATCCTGTGTTTTGTCAGACTTGGCGTGCTTGCGTGCGACATATACCTCAGCACAACTCGAAACACTGGTCAGATGGGGATCCCATAGTTGGCAAGGTATGCTTTGGGCTGGGCACGGGTACAGAGGGGTGCACAGAGTGATACTACACTGAGCGGGTGGGAACAAGAGAAAAATAAACGTTTGCTGGACCTGAATGCCCTTGGCTGAAGGCTGAGGCACCAAATACAGGGGCACAAAAAGGAACTGAGGGAGTGCACACAAAATCCTGCGGGCATCTCAATGCAAGGAGGTAGAAGGACTCGGCTGCCTTCCATGAACCTGCAATGAGTTAAGCATGCGCACCATCATCATTCCTGTAGGCGCCCTGCCGACGTCAGCCAGCTTGTCCAAATGGACTGAGGCCAAGTTCATGCACTGCGTGGGCACTGCGTGGGCACTGCGTGTGCACTGCATACTGCGCACGTAGAGGCTGGGATACTCACCCAAGAATACCTGTCACCTGTCTAGGGGGTGGGGATTCCTTGAAGACCCTTTGGCCCCAAGACACAAGGCAAATGCACAAATGCAATGAAGGAATGTGGGTTGTGAGCTATCCTCGAGTGCCTTACCTTGTTGGTGAAGGTTGATATCCGAAGGGCGCTTGAATCCAAAACTTCGCACTGCGTGCGCACTGCGTGCATGGCATTCCCTGAGCGCATCTTCAAGACGCATCGTTGCCCACGCCCACGATGGGGTGTAGTTGCTGCGCAATGTAAGAATGAATGCCATTGGGTTGCAGACTGGGAACCCTGTGCCTGGGCAGCACAAGGATGGCTTGACAGTAGATCACGCCCAGGCTCAGTCACAGCTTGGAAAGGGTTGTCAGGGTAACGTAACGCAAGGGGTGCAGGATGGAGGCTGTGTGGGCTGTCTTCAGTGCAGGAGGGCACAGTCTTGGTCTGGTGCCCTGTCTTGGGATCCGGTTATCCTTGACCCCATCTGTCTTGGCTGTGCGGCAACACTGGACAGGAGTGTGGTGCGCGTGAGTGCGTGCAGACGATGGACCTGCTTGAAAATGGGACAGGATTGTGAGAGCACTCTAGAGAGAGAAGTAGGGCACCACCAAACACATGCCATCATATGTGGGAGGAGGGGTTTGTTTTGCAATGCACACCCTGCCCCAAGCGTGATGCTCACAAGGGACACCAACTGGACAGGCAAACAGGGTATAAAGGGAGGGGGGGGGGGGGTGACTGTCACTGACACTGTCACTGTCGCTGTGGCTGTCACTGCACCCCCCCCCCCCCCCCGCGGCAAAACTTCAGTTGCTTGCGCAACTTCTGTCCCCACAATGCACTGGAAGATTCAATCTAGGCAACATGCAGACTTTGCGGCACCAATAGAAGTGACTTTCTAGTCACCAGAACACGTGTGTTCAGGCTTGCTCTTGGACGTTGGTAGGAGCTGGCAGCCTTTCAGACACCCAGAGTTGTCACACCAGACATTCGAAAGAAGTCAGAATCAGTGCCATCACAATATGGGACAGCTAAGAAGAGACTGCTCACAGTCAGGCAGACCACGACATGGTTCACATGGCGGGTGATAAACGTCGTTGTTTTTTGTTGCACACAGTCTCGTGCTTCAAATGCACACACAACCGATTCACCACGGACACGCGGGATTGGCGCATGCCGCTGTCTGTCTGTCACACACTGTCCCATCGCCAATCCCCTCCCCGCTGTTGTCCAAGCAGCAGTAAATGACCGGAAATGGACGGAACCAGCGCCTGGTGTTGCTTCGACAAGGGCGTTGCTTACGCGCCGCACTGGCACATACAATTTGAAAACAACGGGCGTTACGCGTTCACAGGCTCGGGGAAGAGGGGGACGGGAGGCGGCGGACGTATTGTTTCACGTGCTACATTCCATGCAGGCGAAGGCGGCATGAGAATGGCGCTTGTCTATGTGTGCTGTTTGTTTGTTTGCTCTTGTAACTAGTCAGCTTCGCAGGTGGAACCCGTAAAACAGATGAAATGGGAAAGCAATAGACGGTGCCAGGAGACCAACACGAAGTCGTGATTGGAGGGATGCCCCAGGCCACGTGACATGACCCTGGAGGGTGCTGAAACGCACAGCGCACTACACCGCGCGCACCGCAAGCGTCAGAGGATGCAACGTTTTAGTGCAATGCACACCCTTTCGGAAGGTGGGCAGGGACGCGCAGACAATACATTGAAAAGGGAAACTTTTGCGCATGCATCATCACCACTTCCCGATAATGCCCCCAAAGCGACACAAACCAACAGCATCACCCAACCCTTGCATACAGTGCACACTGGCCACGTTTCAGCAACTTTTAGTGTGACCACATATTGTGTGCCCGCCGGGCGTCGCTGACGTTGCACCGCGCGCCGCACCGCACGCACCGCGCGGCCAACACCCTCCTGCGCCTTCCTCCGTGGGGATATGACCCCGTTTCGCCTTGGCAGGGGTAAAGCGAGGTATTCCGGGCGTGCAACAGTGTGTTCCCAGAAGAGGGGAAGCTGCATCACCTTAGGGACTGTTCTGCAGCACCAGCCATCACATGAACACAAAAAGCTGTCCTGCATGCACGCAAACCACGGGGGGGGGCGACCCCTCGGTTCTGGACGCCAACTACCCCCCCAACTAACTGTTGGCCGGAGGCCCCTTGGGGGGGGGGGGGGGGGGGGATCTGAGGGGGGGGTTCAGGGAGGGCGAAGGGGGGGGGTATAGGAGGGGCTGGGGGGGGGGGCTCCGGGAGGGTCGGTTGGGGGGGGGGGGGTCCAAGTGGGGCAATTCGGGGTGGTGGGGGGGGGGTCCAGGTGGGGCGATTTGGGGTGTTGGCGTCCCAGGACCCGCGGAGTCGCCCCCCCCGTGACGCAAACACGAAATGCATTAATAAGAAAATATAGGTCGGTTGTGGTGGTGTATGATCCTCTTGTCCAGCGAGAACTTGTTTGGTAAAACCTTGCACAACTTTCCAAGTGCGTGTTCCGGGGACCCCTAGCGAAGTGCACAAAGCTCCTCAAGCCCAAGGCCACAGAGGGACAAACAGGCTGAAAGGATGCATTCAAAACAAGTCCCACCGGCAAATCCCACAGTTTTCTTTGTTGCTTTCCAGGGCAAGGAGATGGGGGTTATCCCTCCTAAATCCGTCACTGGTGGCTGACGCTGGTACTCCTTCGACCTTTTTCAAAAGCAAACTTCCCGGGGCGGCTGCGGGCTGGATCATGCGGGGTTCATTGGGATGGTGGGGAGACCAAGAAAACACAACAGAACCAGAGTCGTCGGGACTGTCAACCGATTTGCCTAAGTGCAAAGGGCAGGAACATTGTAGAGGAACTACAGCAGCTGACGACAGACTGCCGGGGCTCCATCATCGCTCATGACAACTAGGGCTAACTGGCACCACAACACACAGGGGGCGGGGGGGGGGGGGGGGGCATTGGTGCCAAATCAACTTGTGGTTAACTTGGCTGTGGGAAATTTGGCGGAAGCCCCTGGATTCTCATATGGCAAATCTGGCGGACACACCCAGAAAACAGGCCTAAACCCTCTTGCGCCGAAGGCGCGGAAGCAAAAACTTGACCCCTGGTATTCGCGCGGTAAATTGGGCGGCCAAATTGAAACGCCAGATTCCCCACGCCAAATGTACTGCCCACCACATTTCCACACCCCCCCCCCTCTATGTGTATGTGCAGGTCTACGCACTGGGTGTCTGGGGGCGGATGGAGCGACGATACATGGGGCAGAGTGTGTGGGACGAGAACTGGGCGGGGGGCGCGGGGTGGGGGGCAATGCAACGTGTTGTGCCTGAGAGGTAAGGGGGGGTGGGAGGGGGGTCCAGGCACCTGCGGGGGGGATGCAGGCATCGTTGGACAGCGTCCTATCTGCCGGGTGCTGCCAAGGCAAGGGCGCGTGCAACAACGGTGCGGGGAAATGCCGGGACACCATCCCCCCAGACCAGTTTCGGGGGTCCCGCGGGATCCACGGGGGGGGGCGACTGCAACCGGTCCTGATGCGACATAACCCCCAACTATCTGTCAAAACTCGGGGGGGGGGGCAGTTTGGGGGGGGGGGTCCAGCCGGGGGTCAGGGGGGGGGTCCAGCCGGGGGTCGGGGGGGGGGGGTCCAGCATACAAGGACCGGGCCCGGCCGCTCCCCCGTGGCGGGACGATACGTATGTGTGCCTGCCCTGAGTTCCGGCGCCAACAATGCCCATCATATAAACAGCCACATCAATCGAAAAGGGGCTTCGGTTCGGGTATTTTGAGGCCGGCATTCGCGCCATCTCGTGAGTCCGAAATGGGGCCGGGGGTCTCAACTGCGGGTGCGCTCTTGGGCCGAGGCCACAACGCCCGTTGCGGTACGCGCGGCAGCGCGACTGCCGCGAGATCCGAAGCCCCGGGCGCGCACGGGACGCACACGGGGCCGGCACGAGGCAGCCGCGGGGCACGGGGGTGGGACGCGCGCGCAGTGCGTCCGAGGCACGTGCGGGAGTCAGGCAGGGCGTGTGCAACGCCGATGCGACGGCCAGTCGGGCTGTGACCCGGAGGGGGTTCTGCGGCAATCTGCCAAAGAGGGACCACGCCCTTGATCAGAGAAGGGGCATGCCCTTTGAAAATGGGACGGGGGCCGGTGGGCCGGCGGGATGGCAACGCCAGGGGGCGGGTGTCGTCAGGGGACAGTGGGGCGGGGCCCGGGAAGAACACACAAACAAAAACAAAACAAAACACAAGCACGATCAGGAGGGGGGACGGACGCCCGCACCGAAATGCCAAGGCCAAAGCCAGAGCCCCTGCCCTATGGTTCGAGGTGGGGGGTTCCCCGCGACATACTCAAAATAGTGCCAAAATGGCACTTGGATGGCCGACCGGCCGGAACGGCTTTTTCCAACGCGCGCGCGCGCGGCGCGACGCGCAAAAAAAAGTTTCCCATCGCCGAGAGCGAATTCGGGTGGATTCGGCTTTGCTTACTTCTCGGGGCTCTCGGGCTCGGCCCCGTCGCCGCCGGCCGGCAGCTGCAGCGTCAGGCACGCCAGGATGATGAAGGCCCCCCCCACGGCCTCCTCGGCAGTCAGGTTGTCCCCGAGCAGGAGGCTGGCGTACAGCGTCGCGAAGATGGGCTCCGTGGCGAAGATGACCCCGGCCTCGCTGCTGGGCACCTCCCCCATCGCCGTGGTCTGCGCCCAGAGCACGGCGGCGGTGCTGACGAGCCCCATGTACACGACGGCGGGCAGGGCCCCGAGCGCGACGGTCGCGCCGGCCATGGGGTCGAGCGCGCGCGCGCTCAGCAGCGAGGGCCAGGCCTCGAGCTCCCACGCAGCCCAGCCCGTCATGCAGACGAACAGGGGCGCCATCTGCCAGACCGTCAGGCGGAAGACGGAGGCCGGGTCGCTGCCGGCGATCTTGACGTGGTGCTCCATGCGCGCGAGCATCAGGCCGAAGCCGAGGGCGGCGCCGAGGATCCAGGGGTCCCCCGCCTGCACCGTGGTGCCCTCCCCGCTGAGGAGGAGCCCGCCCAGCCCCTCCAGGACCCCCGTCCCGACCACCGCGAGCGCGACCGCGACCCACGTCTGCAGCGGGATCTTAGCGCCGGCGAAGGCGTTGGCGATGGGGCAGACGACCATGCAGAGGGCGCCGATGAAGGCCCCCTTCGGCGCGGAGGTCATGTCCATGCCGATGGCCTGCGTCACGTAGCCCAGGACGCACCACAGCCCCACCTCCACGCCGCCGACCGCGCACGCGCGACTGTTGCCCTCGTCGCGCGCGACCCGCCCGACCTCCGTCACGAGGCTGGGGAGGAACGGCACGATGGCGATGGCGAAGCGGACGGCGGACATCTCGGCGCCGGAGTAGTGCGCGGTCTCCACGAGCTTCATGAGGGGGAAGTTGGTGGCCATGATGCCCGACACGATGAGGAGGCCCACGCGCCACCGCCAGTACTCGAAGGCTGTCGCGCGCTCGTCAGCCTGAGGCGGGGGGATCAGGGCCGGGGTGTCCTGGGCCAGGGCGGCGGCGTCCAGGCGGACGGCGTCCGGGGCGGCGACTTCGGAGCTCGGGGCAGGCGGCATGTCGACCGGGGCGGCTTCAAGGTCCGAGGCGTCGTCGGCGGGTGTCGGCGCGGCGACGGTGTCGGTTTCGGAGTTGGACTCGCCCTTCGTTTTGACGGCGGACATGGTGCACATGGCGACGGTGGGGGCGAGCAACGGACCGCGCTCCGTCGGCGTCGTGCCCCGTTCCCCACGCCCGCGTGGCAGCCGGTGCCGCTGCCCCTGTCGCCGTTGCAGTAGAATCGCCAGGACGAGGGCGAAACCGGCCAATGGCATGATCACGGAGGGCCCACGCGGGCGCCGCTGCGCAGTGTCGTCGGCTTGCGCCGTATGTGAGGGGGGCCAGTAGGGCCCAGCACTTGCTTGTGTCAGGCCCTCCACTGCGCTCCGCCCTCCACTTAGCGGGGCCGGGGGGGGCACAAGTGCGTGCGGAGCGGTGGGGGGCACGACGGTTGGCGCTGGTAGACGGGGCAACTGCGAAGCGGCGGACCACATTGAAGAGGGCCGCACATGGGCCGGAAGGAAGACGTCCGGGAAAGCCAAGACCACCACGAGGGCGAGCCCCATGAGGAATGCCAGTCTCACAGAAAGCGACATCTTGTCTACTAGACCACAAAAAGGCCAACGTTCGGGTAACATGTTCCTGGCAGGCTGCGTTTATAACAGGGGTGGGGGCTATTTTGGATGACATCCGCCCACCCGACTTCGGACCCACCCCAAAACCCCTCCCTCTTATAATTCTGTGGGGCGCACTTGTTGTACGTCAACTTGAAGCCAAGGCGCACTCCCAGGGTAGGCATCCCTAAACGGTGACACACATTTTGTAGTTTTTTTTCTTATTTTTCTGCTTTTTTGGTTTTGGTGCTCTCTGTCCTATGCCCTAATCCTGTTGCTGCTCTGTTGTCATTATTGTCGGTGTTGGCTGGCTGGGTCCCTCCCATGATTTCCTGGGGCTGTTGGCAGCTGCTCTGTGTAGGCCTGCTGCTCTGTGCAGGACTGTTGCTCTGTGCAGGACTCTTCCTCTGGACACCACTGCTTGTGCTAGGAATGGCTGAAGTAGGGGTGCTACTACTAGAGCTGCTGCTGCTAGAGCCGCTGCTGCTACTAGAGCTGGATGTGGCGCTGCCATTAGAGCTTGAAACGACGGCTGACTGCTGTAGTTTCTGTTGGCTGTGCTGGGGTCACCTTAAGAAAACTGATGGGACGCATATTTTTCTTTGCTTTCTCCAATTGCTTATCCTTGTCACTCTTCAAGTGCTCCCTTGTGGCCCCATCAGAGGAACCAACAAATCCCCCACAACGACTGAGGGATTTCTGCATAGTGCCAACATAGAGACAGAGCGCAAAGGGGCAACCGCACACAACTCGACAAGGCTGCTGTAGACAAGGAAAGAAGGTGTGGCAGAAGCCTAATCCATGAAACCCTTGGAATTGTAAGCAGGCTGGCGTCCCAGAGCCTTAGATACACCCATCCGGCTGGAGACCCACCCAGCTGGACCCCCCCCCCTTTGCGAGTTAATTCTAAGAAACGCGGCGTGGTTCCTGGAACCAGCCTGCATTCCCGGCGGTCCCCAACTCCAAGCGCAGGGAGCAAAATCAAAAGTGGATGCTTCACCCCTGCCTTCTCGGGGGCCCAAAGGAGGGTGGAAATGCTACGTCACCCCTGCATTCTCGGGGGTCCCCAACGCCAAGCACGAGGGGCAAAATCAGAAGTGGCTATCTCACCCCTGCCATCTTGGGGACCCAAAAGAGGGCGGAAATGTCATGTCACCACTGCATTATCGGGGGTCCCCAACCCCAAGTGCGGGGAGCAAAATCAGAAGTGGCTACCTCACCCCTGCCTTCCTGTGGGCCCAAAAGAGGGTGGAAATGCTATGTCACGCCTGAATTCCCCGGGGTCCCCAACGCCAAGCGCAGGGGCCCAAAAGAGGGCGGAATGTAGGGGTGACGTAGCAATTCCGCCCTCCTTTGGGCCCCAGAGAAGGCAGGGGTGAGGCATCCACTTTTGATTTTGCTCCCCGCGCTTGCCATTGGAAAACCCTCCTTGCTGGAACAGGACTTGTAAACAGTCAAAAACCAAATATTGCAGAGCAGTCCCTGACGTACGCCCAGAAAATTGTAGAGCTAGCCAAAGATAACACCCTGGTTACTTGGACAGACAACTACAATAAGTGGTGGTACAATAGGAACGTTGCTCGGCAACGGAACATTTCCATTAATGCGACATGTGTCGCCATGCTACCTGTTGCTCCCTCCGATGGAATACCACAATTCGGGGGGGTTAAGACAGTGGGCAACTCCCTACTATGTTGCAGCTGGCAATTCGTTCCTTCCGTGGGAAGGTTGACGAGGTACGGTCCTGGCACCTCCGATTTGACTCAGTGCGTGTGCCGCTGGATATTCGGCGATACAATGTGACTATGGCGCCATGGTGGACATGTGATGTCCTACCCATCAACATATCCGCACGTGACGGACTGTTGGAGGTCTGCTCCAACGTGGATGAATGGAGAACCAGAACTGGCAAGAGCACCAGTCCGGTTCTATGTGACGTTGACCTGTACTACAGAATGCTAAAATTGCAATGCAGTGTAACGCATGTGTCAGTGGCTACAGACAACTTTTTTGCACACACACCACTGCTCTTTGGTGTGTGGCATCCATACAAATGCTGTGTCACCGAATGTGATCGGCGATTTCTGCCCCTTTGGGCAGCATTGGAATACAAGGACTTTCTTACGGCACCTGGAACGGTGCAGATTGTAACAAACTTCAATCTCTCCATGATGGAGCAAATGGTGCTTGCAACAATTCTGGCAACTGGCAGAGTGCTACCCCTAACAAGGGATGCCCGGTTGAACATCCAAAACCGAAGAGAACTGTACGGCGGCGGCGCCGTAAAGTTGCAACAACTAAGTGCACTCACTACACTATTCCGAGACTATGCTCCTACTCTCTTCTACCTTGGCTACCAGGTGCGGACCCTACACTGGCGGAGACACGCACGGTGGTCCGGAAAAGAGGCCTACGAAGTGGTACAATTCTGCACCATTCTCCTCTATGCAATGCGGCCCAGAGGGGGTCGACAGCAGTACATGGATGCATTGCTATTGGCGCTGCTGCAATGGGATCCCTGTATGGATGCCCTACCTGGTGCAGCTTTCAGTGAGGCGAAACTGGAAGCTACGTTGAGTCAACTGCAGCAGGCTAAGGAAGATGATCCCACGATTGTCGCTATTCGGGATCATCAGAAACAATACTGATTCCTTCATTGCATCATTGGAAATTTTACGGCGCTACCGCCATAAATGGCAGCACCAAAATCCCAAAAGGGTATTTCCTTGACCTTATCAGCATCATCATCATCATCATAGTAGTAAGTAGCTAGGCAGCTTCATGTAGTTAGGGGGAGAGTTACCCCACAACCACAATCCGTGCCAAAATACATTGTAAGTCATGCAACCCGTTGCTCGTGCAACACCAGAAAGGGGATCCCTATTACCCGTCTCTTGGCTCCTCTACCGCTTGTCAGCGGGGCAGATGGGCACCCCTGATGTGCGTCTGTTCCGTGGCAGTGGTGGTGGCCGCACGACACCGACCCAGCCCCACTCTCCAAAACCCGAAAGCGGGTAGTAATGGAGGCATCCAGTGGGGAAATCCCATTGCTGTCTGCTGGGGGAGCTTTTGCGATCCTCACAAGCCGGCTGGCCGGACCATGATTGACAAAGCCACACAAGCAGAGCCCAGGGGCTGGTTCAAGTCCTCCTAGGCTGGCTAGAGCCGTACCGTCCGATACCCCGTCAAGTCTTAACCCCCCTTTCCAAACCAGGATCATCAAACACAGGAAGAACAAGCCACTTTATCCGCACTGGGGCACAATACGGGACCAATCCAGAAAAACTTGCGGTGGCGCCGTAATAGTACAAAGACAAAAACTAGCCCCTCCCGCTTTGCATCCATTCTCTGACAGGGACCACATAAATGTCATGAACATGCACGACAAGGCCGATTACAAGAGGCTTGCCTCAGGCAGGCGAGGTGCAAGGGTACCCGGGGTAGTGGAGGGATAGGGACAAACCAGGTAAGCAAGGGGGCTGTTTCAAAAGGGGGAGACCTGGTTCCATGGCTTTACATGAATGGGGTTGAGAAGGGCTTCAAGAGGGTTAGATTTGGGGTTTGGAAATCCATGTATCACACTGGAGGCACAAGGGCTACTGCTTTGTGGTCAGTTTTGTTACATTGGCACCTTGTGGAGGTGCACTGTGCCTCAGCGCATTCTGCGTACTGCTGCATGCTGCATTTGTTCTGATCTGCCTGCGATCTAACGTGCTTCATTTGCCCCAAAACACAAGAAGGGGCTGCGCCCTGTCCTTGTTCCGAAGCGTCCGCTTCTCGATTTGGAGTCTGCCCCAATGCAGATAAGGGCCATGAGGCAACGGAAACTGGGCTCGCATACGCCCCCGTGTCACAGGCGCATGGTCATAACCACATTGTTCAGTGTTTTTCTTGTTGCACTGCAGCGCAGACCAGTTCTGTACCACACCAGGTGGTTGTTGACTGTGCTTTGGCTTTGGTCCTCTGGACACTAAGGTCAGCTCGCAAGGGGGAGGGATAGCATCTGCCCCATTGTTCCCCCATGACCTCACAGAACCCTGCCTGTTCTATTAATCACAGAAAAGTTTACGGCTCCGTCGCCGTAAAAATTTTTAAGGCGGCCGACATGCTACCTCACCCCAGCATTCTCCGAGGTTCCCAATGCCAAGCGTGTGGAGCAAAGTCAGAAGTGGCCGCCTCACCCCTGCCTTCTTGGGGGCCCAAACGAGGGCGGAAATGCTATTTCACCCATGAATTCTCGGAGGTCCCCGATGCCAAGCGCGGGGAGCAAAATCAGAAATGGCTGCCTCACCCCTGCCTTCTTGGGGGCCCAAAAGAGGGCAAAATTGCTACGCAACCCCTGCATTGTCGGCGGTCGCCAACTCCAAGCGCGGAAAGCAAAATCAGAGGTGGCTGTCTCAACCTGGCCTTCTCGGGGAGCCAAAGGAGGGCAGATATGCTACGTCACCCCTGCATTCTCCACGGTCCCCAATGCCAAGCGCGGGGAGCAAAATCAGAAGTGCCTTCCTCACCCCTACCTTCTCGCGGACCCAAAGGAGGGCAGAATTGCTACGTCACGCCTGCATTCTCGGGGGTCCGCACCAACCGACAGAAGCAAAATCAGAAGTGGTTGGCCCACCTCTGCCTTCTTGTGGGCTGGAAAGAGGCGGAAATGCTACGTCACCCCGGCATTCTCAAAAGTCCCCAACGCCAACCACGGGGACCAACATCACAACTGGCTGCCTTCTTGGGTGCCCGGAAGAGGGCAGAAATGGCATGTCACCCGTGCGGTCTCGGGGGTCCCCAACGCCAAGTGCGAGGGGCAAAATCACAAGTGGCTGCCTCAACCCTGCCTTCTTGGGGCCCCAAAAGAGGTCCGGAAATGCCACATCACCACGGCATTCCCGTGGGTCCCCAACGCCAAGGGTGCAGTGCAAAATCAGAAGTGGCTACCTCACTGCTGCCTTCTCGGGGGCCCAAAGGAGGGCATAAATGCTACGTCACACCTGCATTCTCGGGGGTCCCCAACGCAAAGCGCGGGGAACAAAGTCAGAAGTGGCTCACCCTTGCATTCTCGGGGGCCCAAAAGAGGGCAGAATTGCTACGTCTCGGGGGTCCATAACGCCAAGCGTGCGGTGCAAAATCAGAAGTGGCTACCTCACCCCTGCCTTCTTGGGGGCCCAAAAGAGGGCGGAAATGGTAACTCACCACCTGTATTCTCGGGGGTCCCCAACGCCAAGTTCGGGGGGGGCAAGATCAAACGTGGCTACCTCACCCTTGCCTGCTCGGGGGCCGAAAAGAAGGCGGAAATGCTATGTCACCCCTGCATTCTCAGAGGTCCCCAACGCCAAGCGCGGGGAGCAAAATCAGAAGTGGCTGCCTCGACCCTGCCTTTTGGGAGGCCCAAAAGAGGGCGGAAATGCTACGCAACACTACATTCTCGGGGGTCCCCAACGCCAAGCGCGGGGACCAAAATCACAAGTGGCTGCCTCACCCCTGCCTGCTCGAGGGCCCAAAAGAAGGCGGAAATGCTACATCAGCCCTGCATTCTCGGCGGTCCCCAACACCAAGCGCGGGGAGCAAAACCAGAACTAGCCAGCTCACCCTTGCCTTCTCGGGGGCCCAAAAGAGGGCAGAAATGCTACGTAACTTTGCATCCTCGCAGGTCGGCAACGCCAAGCACGAGGAGCCAAATCACAAGTGGCTGCCTCACCCCTGCCTTTTGGGAGGCCCAAAAGAGGGCAGAAATGCTACATCACCCCTGCAATCTCGGGGTCCCAAACGCCAAGGGCGGGAAGCAACATCAGGAGTGGCTACCTCACCCCTGCCTTGTCAGGGACCCAAAAGGGGGCGGCAATGCTATGTAACCCCTGCATCCTCAGTCAATGAGTCAACTTGTCAATCTTAGTCAGGGACCACCGAGGATGCAGTGCTGGTATAGCATTTCCGCCCTCTTTTTTTGGGCCCCCTTAGAAGGCAGGGGTGAGATAGCCACTTGTGATTCTGCTCCCTGTGCTTGGCGTTGGTGACCACTGGGGATGCAGGGGTGACGTAGGGGGAATGCTTGCCCGGCGCGCTACTTTTAGACTATGTTCCCCCCAAAGAGCCCCCAAGCACACCCTTTGGAAACGCCCTTAGAATTTAGTGACCCAAACTGCCCCAGCTCAAGAAAGTTGCAAACTGGGGTACACAGTACCACTCTCGCTCCTTTAAGGGCGATCTTGGTCAACACCTTAGCAAGTTGGGAGAATGGGGGGTTAGGATAGCACAACCGCATCGATCTCCAGTAGAAGCGATAGGCGAACAGTAGAGCTGCATCATAACATTGGTCCCACAAGTGTGGGTGTCAATACATTCAGTACAATAGTGCTCCTTACACTCATCACAAACCGCGACGGTGGAGCGTCCTGGCAACACAACACACACACTTCTGCCTCATCCTCTGCCTCATCTTGCGTGCCACAACCGAGCAAACAGCTGCTCAATGCGTGCCCTACCCACCCGTGCACCTCATTGTAACATTGTTGGCGGGCTGTCAAAGTGCCATTCTTTCTTCGAATGAATGGCACAATGTCATGAATCCGGCCCTTATAAGCACCATCATGGCCCCCAACTTCGAAATCAAAGAAATTACCTCGGGTACGAGAAGGTCCATACCCATCCCAAATCAAAACATCTGCTGATGTCCCGGGGGCCAAGGGGCAAATCCATATAATGTTGCCCAACATATCAACGGCAACAGTCCACCGGTAGGGCACGGGTCACAAAAGATGCGCGGCGCGCGCCCGGCGCGCTAACGTTCCCCCGTAGCATTTCTGCCCTCTGTTGAGCCCCCTTAGAAGGCAGGGGTGAGGCAACCCTTTCTGAATTTACTCCCGGCGCTTGCGGTTGATTGCTTAACTGACCAACTGACCGGCTTCCCAGTTGGACAATAAGAATACCCATGCCAAATGTTCTGGTTGCCGTCCATCTCCCACACGCATAGTGACATTGAGGTAGTCATTGATGATAGTAACGCAATGCTGCCGACCAGATCGGAGGGACACAAGGGTGAGGGGTGTCCAATAACTCTTAGGGTGGTCAGTCTCCTAGTTGTCCGACTTCACGGGGGTTTCAGATTCTGATGTGGCGTCGACAAGATCGTTGCAAAAAGGAAGCTGCCGGCCCCAACTGCCATCCCTCCATCATCCCTTCCCCACCCTCTATTTTCTCCTTGTGTGAAATGTTGTACCGATATGGAAGCGTGGCCGAAGTTAGGGAGACCGACGGTCAAACAGGGGTGTCAGACATGGACAGGGCCGCGCATTTGCACGGTCTGCAGGCAAGCGGTGTGGATGCCTCACCCCTACCTCCTTGGGATTAATAGGCCCTCCCTAGGACCCGAAAGGGGGGGGGGGGTTTAACCCTATGCGATGCAGCTCCTCGCTCGGCACTGGGCGGTGCCAATGAGGTCTCGCCACTCGCGATCCAGCAAAGCAGCGGCGCTGCCCAGCGTTTCCGTTTCTCCATCGGCGGATGGTCGTGGCACTCGCACATGGAAGGGTTCACGCGGCAATGATGTTCAGTGCGGTCAGTGCAGTCAATCTGCCATGGAAGGGGGGGGGGGGGTGCCTTAAGTGCGGGTGGGGGATAGACAGAGTTACACTTTAAGGGGGCGGGGGGTCCAAGGGCCCCCCTGTGTGACATTCCGTCTGGTTGTTGTTTCTTTATGGGGCCCTGGACAGTCACCCGTTCTTCCCTTCGCATGTTGCGTCGGGTCGCTGCTTTCTGTCGGCCGCTGCGGCCGGTGCTCTTGCTGGTGTCGTTTCCGCATTCCCGGAGCCCAGTAGTTGGTGTGTTGGGGCTGTGCTGAATGTGGCGCAATGTGCCGTTTGCGCGTCAGCGGCGCCCAATAATTGGCGTATTGAGGATGTGCTGGTTGTTGCCGGGGTCGTTTGACTGTTTTTGCTGCCCACACACCTCTGTCCACAGCCCGTCCATAGCCTGCCTCGCTGTGTTTCTGTGTGTGTGAGGCCCACGTGCCCTGTTCCTCCACGCGTTGTCCCAGCCGTCCACCATATGTCCTTTTCCCCCTCACGGCTGGTCTGCCCCTGATGGGCTCCCGCTCCTGTTGCGCAAACAGCCCATCTGGGCTGCGGGAGACACCCCCCACCTGATGCCGGTTGAGCAGGGGTTGCCCTGGCACCCGGTAGCGACGGGGCTGGCTGGCCAAGGCATCCCCTTTATTCCTGTGACACGAAGCAAGACATGCGTACCCCTCCCGCTCAGGGATGTACAGGGGGGGGGGGAATTCTGTACGGGAATTTTTCCGCAGGGGAAAATTCTGCATGGGGAAAATTCCGCACCTGTCCAAAAAATCAAGGGGAAAATTCCGCACCTCCCAAATCTGCAGTGCATTGGAAGCAAAAGGGATCCTGGGATTGCGATCCCCAAAAGACCCTGGGAGAAGGCAATGACCATTGTGCCTGAGATCACCTCTGTAGATGGTGTGGCCCGCCATTCACAAATTATTCGACTTCCTGCCCCCCCTTCCCTGTTGGTTGACAACACCTGCAGAAGAGCGGGAACAAAACAAATGGGAGCGCGCGGCGAAGCACAAGGCATACGGTGGTACGGTGGCTTACATGGACAAAATTCCGCACGGGGAAAATTCCGCACCTCCCCTCGAAAAATGAGGGGAAAATTCCGCACCAAGTTGAAATACGGAATTTTCCCCGCGGAAAAACCCCCCGCGGAATTTCCCCCCCCTGTATTAGAAGGGGGGGGGGGGGCATTTGCCTTTTCAAGTCCTGGACGCTAGTGCGATTGAGGGGATCAGGGGGTTAGCGGGTGAGAGCTCATCTATATACAGTTGTATACAGATATATAAGGCCCTTTCCCCCCCTGCCCCCCCCAGCGTATCGCGGCGCGACGGAAGGACCTGGGCCTCCATCCTATGTGGGATCCTATGTGGGATACCTTATCGGCCTTTTGGCTAAGATCAAGTGTAGTATTAGAAGGGGGGGGGAGTGGGGGTCTGAAGGGGGGGCTGGGGGAGGGGCGTTTGGCTGGGACCCCCCCTCCTCCCAGGGTCCCCGCCGAAGGCGGGCGGACAATTTTTTAAGCTTAAATCCTCTTGGCGCCGAAGCAAACATTTGCGTGTCAGCCTCAACCATTGGAAGGGAAGGAGGAGGAGGGGGGGGGAGGGGGGTAACCCCCCCTCCTCCTACGGTGTACGGCCGTTCTGATACATCACCCCTTTCCAAGCAACAGGAAATGACCAGAACTTGACGGAACCAACGCCGAGTGTTAATTGGCGAAGGGTGCTGCTGAGTTATAGTGTAATCTTCCTATGCTTTTCAGGCCAAGTGACCATCCCCCCCCCCTGGGAGGGAGGATTGCAAGGGGGGTAACCAAAACTGGAACAGTCAAAGTGACGGTTACCCCAAACCCCATCCCCCCCGCAGGAAATACGCGGGGTTGGGATTTCTTGGGGGGCAAGGGGGGGGGGGGGGTGCAGCCGCGATGTAGTGGCTGACGTCTTCAATAACAGATCTTCTGAGTGAAAAGGGATTCCGACATAATGACCGATGGTGCGATCAAAAGATCAGAGGGTGGCGCTGCTTCATCCACAGGACCGTGTCCCGCCGGTCAGAAGGTCGACGCAGGTTGACGAATGCTGAAGCGCAGAATATGTATACGTATAAGAGGTGGGGGTGGCACGATATGAAGGAGGGCGCGTGCCTATGAAGGCCCTGGACGCCGCAGCGAAGGGGAAGGGAGGGGGTTCGCTGGGTCGAGCCTGAAGCCTGCCCTAGCCCCCACCCCCGGAGGAAGCCTGTGCCCCCACCCCCCCCCCGAATGGTGACGTGTGAGCTGTCACGTGTTTTGTGTTGTTTGAGACGACGTCAGCACAACAGGCAGCACATGCAGTCCACAGGAATGAGAGAAAAGCTTGTCAAGAGCCTGAAAACGGCCCCGGGCGCCTTCCGCAAAAGGTGTGGAAGAGGAATGTGTGGAGAGAAGGCAACATCATCATCACAGAAATCGGCCTTGGCAGCAGAACAGGTCAAGGGGAGAACATGCAACAGAGCGCAGGCCGGAAACGCCGGCAACAAACAAGCGTGACAGCGGGGGGCGGGAGGGCCGCTTTTGGCGAATCGTGGGCTGCCGAGAAGGCCGATGCTCGCGGGTTGGGCGCGGGTTGGGCACCCGCGCCCTGAGCGCGGGGGGGGGGGGGGGGGCTCCGGCTTGTATACGTATAAGAGGCGGCACGGCCGGGGGGCCGGCATAGCCCGCCTTCTGCCTCGATGGCGTCGCAGCGCCCCGCAAGGCCCCCCCAGCGCAGTGCCACTCCCCACCGCAGAGTAGCCGGCTGAGGAGCCACGCCGTATACCGCACCAGACCCACGGTCAAACGGCCGCTTGCCCCGCTGTGGGATACCGATGCGTGTGCACGACCGGCACTGTTCAGAACAAAGCAGGAGTGCAAAGCAAAAGTCGAAGAAAGAAGCTCTTCAGTGACATGTCGTAGGCACCTTCCGCTTGCCCCCCCCCCCCCCCCCCCCAAAGGAATGCTGGGCTATGGTGCGTGAGCACAAGACGCGATCAGCACAAAACCGCGGAAAGAAATGTGGCTCGTCAGTGGCCTATAAGACCATAGGTACTTTTCTGTCAACACGGACGCAAAGATGCCAGTGGATGTACCACTGAAAAAGCCGATGAGTAAGTCACGGACCAATAGAAGGGGGTAGAAATCGATACGATCAGATCGGGAGAGAATGACGGGCAATTCTCCGGTACTGTTGACTTGGTGAAGGAAAAAGAGATGGATTAAAGTGAGAGCTAGGAGAACAAAGGGAAGGAGATAATGGACGCAGAAGACACGTGTGTAACCAACGCCATGCAGGCTTCACCGGATCAATCTGTCAACCTGTCACTGAGTTCACACCTCCGGTGCATCACGTCGCGGCGCCAGGGCCCCGGGCCCGCCGCTTCGCTTCACAGTCCCGGAGGCAAGGCTTGGGGGGTGTCAGGTCAGAGGCACTGCTGGCGATCCCGGTTTCACTGCGGCGCGAAGCCGCCAGAAAGGCCGAGGTCGGCTCGTTTCGGGGGGGGGGGGGGGGGGCGGGAAGGCCGCTTTTGGCGGATCGTGGGCTGCCGAGAAGGCCGATGCTCGCGGGTTGGGCGGGGGGGGGGGGGGCTCCGGCTTGTATACGTATAAGAGGCGGTACGGCCGGGGGGGCCGGCATAGCCCGCCTTCTGCCTCGATGGCGTCGCGGTGCCCCGCAAGGCCCCCCCAGCGCAGTGCCACTCGCTCCGGGGGGTCCGGCGGGCCCCACAACCGACGCCGTCGGTCTTCGGGGGCCCCGGAGGCTGCGGCAACGGCGGCGGACGGGGCTGCCCCCCCTCAAACCGACGATGGTCGTCGCCCTCCGGACCCTGCGCGCCCGGGCGTCGGGGACGGCGGCGCGGCGCCGGACGAGAGGTCCGGCAAAGCGCCGCCGGGGGGGGGGGCGCGCATCAGAGGCACAAGGCTGGCGAGGCACCTTTGGAGCGCCCTCCCCGTCCCCCTCCGGGGGTCGTGCCTTCGTGGGGGTGGGGGCCTGGGCGGGTGTGGTACGGGATGGGGGTGCCCGGGCCGCCGGGGAAGGCGCTGCGAGGCTCGGGGTTTTCTTTTGGTGGCAGGATTCGGTTCACCGACGGCGGTTGGCACACAAGCGACGGCGGTTGGCGTGTAACCGCCGGCGGTTGGCACTCAAGCGACGGCGGTTGGCGTGTAACCGCCGGCGGTTGGCACTCAAGCGACGGCGGTTGGCGTGTAACCGCCGGCGGTTGGCCCTCAAACGACGGCGGTTGGCGTGTAACTGCCGGCGGTTGGCGTGTAACCGACGCGGCGGTCGGCCGACGACCGACCGCAGTCCCTCGTTGGCCGGCGGGCGCACCAGAGGCCGGCAGCTTTGATCTTCAGGACAGCCCCGGCTGAGCTCCTCCACGATCGGGGCCCCCGGGGGGGGGGGGGAAGACTGATGGGTGGGCGGTGGTGGGGACCAGGAAAAAGGGGAAGGGGGCTTTTGCTCCCCCCCCCCCCACCCCCCGCCCCCCGCCCGCGGGGGGGGAGAGCCCCGGGTGGAGCCCAAGAACAAAGGGGACGGGGGGGGGGGGAGGGGGGGCGGAACGCAGGCACTAGCGCATGGAGGAGGGGGTGGACGGGGGAGAGGCGGTGCGGCATGGCGGTCAGGCGGGCGGGAGCGGCGGCGCTGCATTGGAAGGGGAGGAGGGGGTTACCCCCCCCCCCCCCTCCAGGGCGCCCAGCCTATGCCCAGCCACTGTCCCCCTGACGCCAAGTGCCAGCTTCAACGGCATTTGTAGCTGACAGTAACCGCCCCCAACCGCTTTGGCAACCTCCTCCAACTGCCTGCCTAACCGCCTCTGGGCCACCCCGCCCCCAACCGCATGGGTCCACACAGCAATGCTCTTCAGTGCGGAGTGCAGCCACTCCGCCATGGAGAGGGGGGGGGGTCCCTCGTAGGGGGGGAGGGGGGGACCTCCTCATCCAGCACCTGTGGCACAGGACCATGGGCGGTGGGGTGCAGGCGCACAGACATACACTGAAACAAATAGTATAGGGTGCGTATACATATAAGTGGCGAAACGGCTCGGAGGGGTGCTGTTGCTTGCTGCAGAGTTGTGGGGAGAGGGGGGTTGGTCATATATATCGCTGCCTGTTGACAAAAAGAGGCAGCAAGGAACACAGGCACCGTCCAAAATGGACGAAAATCTCAAACATGTCGTCAGTCCAGCAAGCAGACTTGGGGTGTTCCAAATAGCCCTTTTCGAGGGCTTTCCGAATATACCCCACATACCCCTGCCTCCGGAACACTCAGTGGGCGCAAATGAGGGAACAATGGCACCAACCGCCGAAAACCCACGAAGTCGGCATATTCCTCAACGTCCCCGAGAGATATACATACATACATACATACATACATACAAGTATTCATATATATACATATATACCTATATATATATATGGCACGGCTTGATCTGATGATCTACCGGAGATGCCGGGCACAGGTGTTGAGATGTGCACATACATATACATATATATATCAACAGTGATAATATACAAGAACCGCAGTAGAAATACCCGCCTCGCCGCCCCCCTTGTCCAAGCCCCACAGAAATCCCAAATCAAGGCGGCCCCTACGCCTGCTGTAGCTTAGACAAGACCGGAATACCAACCCACACCGAGGGAGACCGATGCAACGCCACAACCCCGAAAGCGAAGGCAAGGGGCGCATCGCGCAAATTGTGCAGAATTTGGGCCCTGAAGACATGTGGCAAGCGTCAGACAAAAAAGAAATACATATTCCTCCCGGGGGGGGGGGGGGGGCGACCTCTCGGTTCTGGACGCCAACTACCCCCCCCCCCCCCCAACTAAGTGCTGGCCGGAGGCCCCTGGGGGGGGGGGGGGTAGTTGGCGTCCTAGGACCCGCGGAGTCGCCCCCCCCCCATGACATTCCTGGTGCACCAAGCCCATGTCTTACATGGCTGCACCCCCTTCGGCACCGAATTAAATCGAGGCCCAAACCGGATACACCCCCTACGCCCGCTGTGCCTGTGCGTGTACATGACCGCGGCCTGGCCATACATCGGCAACGGTCGCTACCCGCCGGGGGACCGTAGCTTGGCTTTGAATGGACGATGCAGCATCGCTCTGGCACACGCAATTGTAACTTCAGGTCTCAATGCAGCGTAGACCACAGCAGGGCGGTCCTTAATGGGGGGGGGGGAGTGTACCTGGCGGTAGGCGTTGGCGGTTGGCGGTTGGCGACTGGCGGTTGGCAGCGGTTGGCGGTTGGCGGTTGGTGGCGGTTGGCGGTCGGCGGTTGATGCTCCCTTGGGGCGGTCCCTAAGGGCAGTCCTTAACAAAAAAACAATCTAGTCCCTTGGACCATAGTTTGGCCATAGAACAGCGATGGCCGCTACCCTCCAGAGTCACTCCTGTGAACTCACGCTGCGCATCATCACGGAGACGGCGCCGGGGGACCAGAGACGGTGCCTTTGGACAAGCGGGGGGTGGGGCAGGGCTGTGCTTGAAGGGGAGGGGGGCAAACGGGGCAGTTCCAGAGCGGTTGCCGAGCGGTCACGGGGGGTGCGACAGCGGTTGGGGGCGGCGGTTACTGGCGGTTGAAAATGCGGTTGGGGAATGCCTTTGGGGAAGAGTCAAGGTCGGAGTGTTGGAGGGAGGGGGGTCCCCCCTCCCCCTTCAAGGCATTCCGTGGGGTGGGGGTATGCCGGTCCGCAGTGGTGTGCTCCTCCGTTATTCGCCCGTCTCCACACGGGCACGGGCCGGGAGGGTGTGGCCTACACCGTGCGAATGCCGGCCCCGCGGCGCTCTCCTGCGCCCTCTCGTTGGGGCGTTGCAGCGACACAAAGGGGGGCTGGGCCATTGGGGTTTCAACATGGCACATCACAGACCAGACTTGCCGCTAGCGTCCGCCAGGTCCGACGTGATCAAATGGAGCTGGGTCCTACCGAGTCTTACATGGGACGCAGCCTGTTCCTACTGAGCTACGGGTGCGACAGGAGCAGATATTACCGAGTGGCACATGGTACAGGGCTGATTCCTGACGGCACTGAGTTTCCCTGCCGGAAACTAGTGGCGTGTCTGTCGCAAACCCTGCAATTTCGAGCTGATGGAAAGGCTTGATCAGCAGCGTGTTGCCGTGAAGGAGTGGGTGATGGGTTTTGAAATCGCAGCAGGCCCATCTCTCACCTGCAGCAGCAGTTGAGTGTGATCGTCGAAATTGAATGACATTAAACCCCGCCCCCCCGGTATAAGAGCATGCACATGTCCTTATTCTTTGTGTGTCCTTTTTTTTGCGTACTCTTATTTGGAAGACCCCCATGCAGTGTTCCCAGCCCTGTCCCTGGCACCTGTGGCAAGCATCAGACTAAAAACCAAAAATTCCTGGTAACCCCACCCCCCCAAAATGTATACCCCCCCCCAATTTTTATGGCCCCCCGAAATCTATAACCCCCCAGGTCTCGTGAGTGTTTTGCCAAAATCTGTACCCCCCTTCAGCCATGTGCAAGTAGACATCATGTACAGGGTAGACCGCGTGTAGTTCAAAATCAGATTCAGAATCGGAATGCTCATCTGCAGCCAACAAAGATGAAAAGATGAAAACTGAATGACAAGCGAAAAACAACATGCAGCAGGTCACAACCCAAAATCTATACCCCCCCCTAAAATCTATACCCCCCTGGCCCTATTGAGCATCCTGTCAAAATCTGTACCCCGGGGTATACATTTTGTGGGGGGGGGGGTTTATGCCAGCAGGGGCTCCTAGGTGCAGAAATTGGGACCCCGGGGCCGGCTGTGTGTTCCTATTTCGGACCAACCAACAAGAACATGCGCGCGTTTGCCTGGAGCGACGTTATTGGAAAGGGGGGGGGGGGGGGCAGGGATGCATTCGAAGGGAGGGCACCTCAGAGGTGCTCTAAAGGCGGTTAGGCAGGCGGTTGGAGGAGGTTGCCAAAGCGGTTGGGGGCGGTTACTGTCAGTTACAAATGCCGTTGAGGCTGGCACTTGGCGTCAGGGGGACAGTGGCTGGGCATAGGCTGGGGGGGGGGGGTACCTCCCCCCCCTTCCAATGCATCCCTGGGGGGGTGGGGGTGCCCGAAAGGGTTGGTGCTGCTTGGACAAGGGTGTTGCCTGTGCGCCGCACTGTGCATGGCCCCACTGCACCGGACGGTGCACGACTACCGACACCAAGGGACAGGAACCGCCACCAAACGCCATTATGGCCCAATAGGCCGCCCTCACACAAACGACGGACATCATACAACTCAATGACCAGGGCCTCACGCAGCGCACACTTGCTCCAACCGAAAAACGCCGGCCAAAATCTTTTGGTGCGGGCAGGACCACAACGCGGTGGCGCTTGGGCGTAGGGGTTGCTTGGCCATGGACCGCCGATGGGGGGCACGCTCCAGACTCCCTCTGATACGCGCAGCTGCCCTCCGTCTTTGTGTTTTTTGGCCCCCTCAACTTGTTCAAAGGAGAGTTCTCGAGACACCGAAGCGAAGGTGTAAGAGTGTTAAGTACGGATGCCGGCCGCATTTGCCATGTTTTGTCTGTGTTTTCGTAGGCAGACCGCCCAAGCAAAGCAATGGGGTCCGGTCAGCGAGGGCCCCGTGCAGTCGGGGCGGGTCGATGGCGCGGGCCGTGTCTGGCGTGGGCGGCCGGGACGGAGGGGGGCGCAGAAGGGGGGCACCGCGGGGGGGGACCGGGGCGCGCGCGCGCACCGTCCGGTCCCCTAAGGCGGCGGGCCAATGGCCTTCGGCAGCGCATCCGCCGCAGGTGCTGCTGGACAGTGCGGTAGGGGCTTTGTGCCATTGGGCAGCGTCAGGCATTGAGTCGGATGCCGGGCACTGGGCAGCCAATTCCACTGAACAAACCAAAACCTCCAACCGTCCAGCACCCGGCTCAGTATTTGGGCACAGAACTGGATGGCAGTTGAAGGGTCGCCGACGGCGGTTGGAGGGTCACTAACGGCGGTTGGAGGGTCACTGACGGCGGTTGGAGGGTCACTGACGGCGGTTGGAGGTCGACGCTTTTGTAACAGATAAAAAAAAACAAGAAAACTCGCCCACTGACAACCGCCGGCGATGCGGTCTGGGCACATTCACTTCCAATGCCCATTCCCCAACGTTTTGCAACCGCAGCCACGGGGCTCTGGCCAAACCGCATCCCCGCACCGCCCCCTCAGCCCCCGCACACCGCGACGGGTCGTCAGCCGCTACGCGACGCCCTGCTCCCCGTCCAGCCCCGCCGCGGCCGACACGACGCTCGTCCGCGCCCGAACGCCCCGCGGCGGCGGCACCGCCGGCACGGACCCCGACCGGGACCCCCCGGGGCCGCGCCCGTCGCCCGCGCTGTAGTGCAGCTCGCACGGCAGTGCCCCCGCGACCGTCACGGGCCCCGCGCCGCCCCCCGCCCGCCACGCCACCGCCCGCTCCAGCCACGCCGCCACGGGTGCGCGTCCAGGACGTCGGAGAGGGCGGCCAGCGCCGCGCCGTACCGGCCCTCGGCCGGGCCCCGCGCCGCGTGCGCGTCGCCGAGGTGGCCCCACACCGCCTTCCACGGCGCCAGCGGGTCGGCCTTGTCGTCGACGGAGATCTGGTACATCCACTCGTCCATCTCCGTCTCCTTCGCGTGCTGCAGCTCGTAGAGGGACACCACCTGGGCAGCATCGGGACGGAGGAGGGGGGAGTTGGCAACTGGCGGTTGGTGGTGGTTGGCAGTTGGCGGTTGGTCGCCGCTGGCGGTTGGTGGCGGTTGGTGCTTGGCGGTTGGTGGCGGTTGGCGGTTGATGGGAGTTGGCGGGGCGGGAAGAAAATTGGTCTACGGGGGGGGGGGGGGTGACACGGAAGCCCATTTTCCCAACCCCCCCCCCTCCTTGGCCGCCGTGACGGGAGGGGGGGGTTCAGGGCAGGGATGCCCGACCTGCCGTGCCGGGGGGGGGTCAACCGAACATCTATGGCTCAAAATGATACCCACGTCGCGCTGATCATTTTGACTACTCAAATGTGGGGGGGGGGGGGGGAAATTATTGGTGGAAAAAAAATTTTGGGGCCAAATTTTGTGTTCCTGCGCCTTTGGCGCCAACATCCGTTCTTACACACAAAAAAGGGCCCGACACGGAACCCCATTTCTCCAACCCCCACCCCTCCTTCGGCGGGCGTCCATGTCACCCCCCCCCCCCTGCAGAGCAACTTTCAGGTTGCCCTGGGCAGCATCGGGACGGAGGAGGGGGGTGGGGCTTCAGATGGTCGGGTTGCAGTGTCCGCAATAGGCTCTGGCTGCGCCTGCCCCACGGCTGTCATCGCCTTCTGTCCATTGTGTCAGCGTCCGGCGCTTCTCTAGGTCACATGCACAGCTGGGCGGGAAGGAAATTGCTCTGCGGGGGCGGGGGGGTGACACGGAAGCCCATTTTCCCAACCCCCCCCCCTCCTTGGCCGCCGTGACGGGAGGGGGGGGTTCAGGGCGGGGGTGCCCCACCTGCCGTGCCGGGGGGGAGGGGGGGGTCAACCCAGCATCTATGGCTCAAAATGATACCCACGTCGCGCTGATCATTTTGACTACTCAAATGTGGGGGGGAAAATTATTGGTGGAAAAAACTTTTTCGGGCCAAATTTTGTGTTCCTGTGCCTTTGGCGCCAACATCCGATCTTACACAAAACAAAGGGCGACACGGAACCCCATTTCTCCAACCCCCCCCTCCTCCTTCGGCGGGCGTCCATGTCACCCCCCCCCCCCCCTGCAGAGCAACTTTCAGGTTGCCCTGGGCAGCATCGGGACGGAGGAGGGGGGTGGGGCTTCAGATGGTCGGGTTGCAGTGTCCGCAATAGGCGCTGGCTGCGCCTGCCCCACGGCTGTCATCGCCTTCTGTCCAATGTGTCAGCGTCCGGCGCTTCTCTAGGTGCCAGGATTTTTTTTTCTCCGCACACCACAAGCCCAAACTTGGTTGACTCTCCTCCTTGTCAACAAAGGTCGCAGTGCAAAGTTGGACGCAAATACTCAAAGAAATAAATTTGTGGCAACATCCGTGTCCAGGATAAGACAACAGGTTTGGGGATTCGAATTCGCTATGAATTCGCTCGAATCACGGGGGCCGCCGCCAGCCAATGTGTGACCCCGAGGGGTGTGCGACAGTTTGGGGGGTTGTAAGGGGGGGGGGGGACCCCACCCCCCCCCAAGGAGGGGGGGTGGGAGGGGACCCCTCCCCCCCCCCCCTTGGTTGACCCAAACCTTGGGGGTCGGCGGGTCGGGCGGTCAGCCGCCGGGCCCCCCAAGGGGGGTCGGTGGGTACCCCAACAGACATCACCTCAAAATGATCCCCATGACACACTGATCATTTTGAATATGCAGAAGTGGGGTAAAAAAAATTTCAAAAAAAATTGCCCATCAACTCAGGCTCCCATCAGCCAAGGTCCGACCCGGAGGCCGGGTCAGGGGTCAAAATCCTTTTTCGTGCTTTTCAGCCATTTTTGAATTCTCCACAAAATTCTGAGTATTTTGAGTACAGACACATAGGGTCGAACAAAAAAATTTCCCCCTGCCGTATGCCTAAAACAAAAACTCCGGCGCCTGTGGCGCCCACAAAACCCATTGTTCTGTACAACCATTTTGGGGTCTGTAGAGGGGGGGAGGGGGGGGAGGGGCCTGACCAGGATCGGCCCCCGTGGCTTGAATCCGGAGAAATTGTTTACAAACCCTCATTATGACTCTATTGAGGTCGAATTCGCTCGAATTCGCACGATTTCGAATTCGGTACGAATTCGCTCGAATTCAAATTGAATTCGAGGCGAATCTGCATCCTTAGAAGACAACTCATATCATGACAGTCCATTTTCATGGAGACAGATTATTGAATGTGAACAGCTGACTCGCACCCTGTACATGACCCGGAGGAACACACTGTACATTGGCGCCGAAGGCGCTGAACAAAATTTTTTTCAGGTGGCTTGGAAGGGGATGAGGGGGTTTTTGGGGGGATTGAACTTCGGGGGGGGGGGGGGGGGGCTGGACCGGGGGGGGGGGCTGGACCGGGGGGGGGGGGGGGGTCCAGCCCCCTGTGTGACATTCCGTCTGGTTGTTGCTCCTTTACGGGGCCCTGGACAGTCACCCGTTCTTCCCTTCGCATGTTGCGTCGGGTCGCTGCTTTCTGTCGGCCGCTGCGGCCGGTGCTCCTGCTGGTGTCGTTTCCGCGTTGGCGGAGCCCTGTTGTTGGTGTGCCGGGGCTGTGCTGGATGTGGCGGGATGTGCCGTTTGCGCGTCAGCGGCGCCCAATAATTGACGTATTGGGGGATGTGCTGGTTGTTGCCGGGGTCGTTTGACTGTTTTTGCTGTCCACACGCCTCTGTCCACAGGCCGTCCACCTCCTGCCTCGCTGTGTTTCTGTGTGCGTGAGGCCCAGGTGCCCTGTTCCTCCACGCGCTGTCCCGGCCGTCCACCATATGTCCCTTTTCCCCCTCACGGCTGGTCCGCCCCTGATGGGCTCCCGCTCCTGTTGCGCAAACAGCCCATCTGGGCTGCGGGAGACACCCCCCACCTGATGCCGGTTGAGCAGGGGTTGCCCTGGCACCCGGTAGCGACGGGGTTGGCTGGCCAGGCCATCCCCTTTATTGTCGCTGCCTCCCATGCGCACGCTCTGCCATCCGCTCCATTCTGGTTCTCTGTTCCCGCTGTTCCAGTTGCCTCTCCCGCCTTGCTTCGCCCCTCCTCCTTGTCTGCTGTGCCCGCCCTTGTCCCTCCTGGTGTGGCTCCCGCGTTCTGTGTGTCTGTGTTGCTCCTCCCCCTGTCTGGTGGCGCTCCTGGGTGCCCATGTCGCGCACCCCCTCCTGTCCCACCCGCCTGCCCCCCCATACGAGGATTTCACATCTCCACACAACGTGGACTGCCCCGTGCCCGGTTGGCTGTTCACGGCCCTGTTGCCACCCCCGTGGCGGGCACCTCCCGGAGCGCGGGGCGCAGCCCCCGCCCTTGTGGAGTACGTGGGCACCTTGTAGAGGGAGGGGGGGTGTTTGCTGATGGCTCGCTCGGCGTGCGCTGCATTTGGTGGTTGCTGCAGTGCTCGCACCTCATGGTTCCCTTGTGTCTTGTTGTGTGTCCTGTTGGGGCTCGTCTCCCTGCCGTGTGTAGGGCGGCCTTGTGCCCAGCTGTTTTGCTGCTTGCGTTCCTCCCAGTTTCGGGCTCTTTCTTTTTCTGCTGGCCTGCTCACTGCTTCTGTTCTCCGGCGCCAGGGGGGTAGCATGTCGCTCCCCGCATCCCATTGTGGCTGTTGGGTTGTCCCACTCGCAGTTGGGTGGTGCAAGGAGCACCAGGCACTTTTGCACATGTCTCCAAATCTACAAACTGACCTGTAACTGGTGTTTGTTGGGGTTGTTCTGGGGTGAATGTGTTGCGTTGTTGCTCTTTTGCTTTCTGGGCTGCTGAGGGGCTCCCCGTTTGAGGACTTCACTCCGGGCTGTCCACGCCTCGGAGCTAGGGACTCGTGTGAGTCCACCCCCTGGTTGGTCGTGTGCAGTGACCACCAATGGTTTGGACGCTGTGTCTCATAAGCGTGCCCAAGGCCCCTGCACTAGGCTTTGGTGACAGAACTTAGCTACTCGCGGGCAGTACATGTTTTAGGTCGCTGCCCAATGGACAACCGCGTAGCCGGCTGCCAACCCCCCGCAGGGGCGACCCCCTTACTTAGGTTTGGGTTGCCTTCCCCTCCCGGTGTGGTCGGGATGGTGATGGCTCCCAGGAGTGGATTGGGGCCAGGCCATTGCTTGAGGACCCCTGGGAGGGGGGAGGGGGGTTTGGGGCCAGCCCCGGCCGACCCACCCCCCCAACCGCATCAGAAAAATGTTCCTCCGGCAAAACATGAAATTTATTATCAAAGGGGCTGGAAATTTGAGGCCGATTTCGGGTACACACACTTGTTTTTAGCCTCTGACCCCACCCCCCACCCAGCCCCCCCAGGGGGGGGGGGGGTTGGCACAAGGCCTCGGCATCTGATTGTTTGCCTTTGGCAGCGCCTATTGGCCTCTCGCCACTGCTCCTTCTGACCCTCTGTGGGCCCGAACGTGTTTTGGTTGTGTCAACGGAGCCCCCGGATGACTTGTCCTGTTTGACTACTTCGGGGGTGGGCCGTCCCGGAGACGGGGCTGTTGCCTGGGCCGTCGACCAGGGGGGGGGGGTATTTTGCCCACTGAGCGATGGCCTGGTCAACACAGCGGGGCATCCATGGGCAGGGCATGCGCACGCACACGAGGCATCCCTCCGCACACCGCGTCGGCTTCCGACCAGACCGTGCCGTGTTGGGTCTCGAATTTGTCGTATTGCTGAGAAGAGGCGGGGGAAGGGCGGGACGCTGAGAAGAGGCGGGCACGGGGTGGGCGCGGGGACCAGCGCGGCGCTGCTGCAGGGCACATGGAAGGGGCGGGCGAGACCCAACGCCACCGCAGTGGTGCCGAGTTGTTAAACGGAGCCCTGGGGAGGGGGGGGGGGCGGGGGCTCCTTACAATATTTGTTCTCATGCGTGTCTACACCTGAGCCTTGGGCGTGCCGGGGCGCACGGTCATGCGGTTCACCAGCCGGCACTGGTACGAGTACTGCAACCCGTCGATCAGCGCGACGCTCGCGCCGACCTCCCGCGCCACGCGCAGCATCGCGGCGCAGAGGCCGACGGCGTCCCCCAGCAGCACGTCGTGCGCGCCCCACTGCCCGACGAGGCACTCCCGCGCCACCGCGGCCGCGTGCAGCTGCATCCCGGCGCCCGCGCGCGCGGCCTCCCACGCCGCCGGGAGCCCGTCGAGCGGCCCGGCGACGCTGCTCCGGTGCGACGTGTTCGGCACCGCCGCATTGAACGTGCAGACGGCCGTGTCGCCGATCACGCACTGCACGCAGCCCTTGGCCTGGGCGCACTCCGCGTGGAGGCCCGCCAGGAACCGCGCGTAGTCGTCGGCCAGGGCCGCGGCGGCCTCCTCGGCCGGCACCCCCGCGAGGTGCGCCACCAGCACGCTGCACTTCTGCCGGCGCAGCGCCGGGGCCGCGGCGGCGCCCGGTCGCGCGTGCGCCCCGACGGACCCCGACCGGTCGGAGCGGACGTCGACGACGCTGCCGCGCGGGTCGTACTTCTGGGAGGCGCGGGAGACGATGGAGTGCCGGGACCCCTCGGAGCCAGACCCCACGCTCCACAGGGACGCGGCGGTGCCGCCGCCGGGACCGGGCCGCGAGGGCCGGCGGCGCCGCGTGACGGCGCTGGACGCCGCGGACCGCGACGAGAACGCGCTCCCGGGGGCGCTGTCGGTGCGCGTGCGGCGGTCCTGCGCCGACGCGGCCGCCGTGGAGACGGTGGCGCCCTTGACCGGGGCCGCAATGCGCGTCATGAGGCCGAGGAACAGGCAGTCGCGCGCGCTCCCGGCGTCCCGGTCCAGCCGGACGACCATCAGGAACACGCGCACGTCGCGGCCGCTCCTGTGGCGCGCGATCACGTCGCGCCCGCTGCCGACGATGTTGGAGAGGACCGGGCGCCCGGACCGCTCGGCCGCCGCGGCCTTCTCCGCGTAGCGCTGCAGGAACAGGTCGTGGGCGGTGGCGAACTTCTCGGGCATCAGCACCTTCACGTTCTCCCCCTGCAGCTCCGCGCAGGGCCAGCCCAGGAGCCGCACGAGGCCGGCGTTGGAGAACGCCACGGTCCCGTCCGCGCCCATCACCACGACGCCCTCCTTCTTGTCGTTCAGGCACTGGCCGGCCTCGGCCACGTCGACGCCGCCGCAGACGTCTGCCGCACACAGAAAAGGCGCGTGCGACTTCCCCAAAGACCGTTCAAGAGGATGCAGGAGAAGGACCCACGGGGCAAACAGGCGTCCATGACCCCCAGCACCCTTCACTAGTGAGTGAATGTACCCCCCCCCCTTTGTAATAGCTACGCCAAAGTACGGAAGTAATACGGTCCCTACGCCTACTGTAGCTATTACAAGGGTGTGGCTTGCGCACGACACATACAACTACCGACATACACGTGAGAGAATGCATGGTATGAGTGCACCTTAACCTCCGCCCACGTATAGTACACAAATATCCCCCAAATCAGAGCTATGTGGGTTCAAGTGGGCAAACACTCACAACAAATATGTCCATGACCCTATGTAGCTGGCAAAATTGTCACCAAACCCATGTGTTATGCGGCTGCACTACATTTGTACCGAATTAAAATTAGGTACCAAATTAATACAGTCCCTACGCCTACTGTAGCTATTACAAGGGCGTAGCTATTACAAGGGGGGGGGGAGGGTATTGGTGGACCTTCATTCAAGGAAAAGGAAGGGAAGGGAAGGGCAGTCAGTGGCGATCGGCCAATTGGCGCCGCCGGCTGCAGCACAAAACAAATCAGCTTCGCCGCCGTGTAAAAATTTTCTTTGGCGCCTTTGACGCCCCGTATTTCCTGTGCTTTTTGGGCCAAGGTGACGGTTCCCCCCCCCATGGGGGGGGGGACTCAAAGGGGGGGGGGGGTTTCAAGGGGTGGGGGTACCTGAGCACTACCCGCCAGGTGAGCCATGCTGTTGGTATTCTGTTTTCTTGCCATGCCTTGCGTACGGTTTCATTCGGTTGCCGCTTCATGTCTTCCGGCAAGTGCCATGGTAAGTGTGGCAGGCTCCGTCAGAGCCTGCCGGCTGGCTTGTTGGCGCCTGAGGGCGATTTACTTATTTGTGGGAGGCGGTGTCCAATGTTTGATTCCAGACGTGTTGACATATGAGTGCCTTGCGGTGTGTGGCATCGTACTCCGGGCACCTGCAAAAAGCAAGTCCCTGCCCGTGTGACATTCCGTCGGGTCGTTGTTTCTTTACGGGGCCCTGGACAGCCACCCGTTCGTCCATGTTGCGTCGGGTCGCTGCGTTCTGTCGGCCGCTGCGGCCGGTGCTCTTGCTGGTGTTGTTTCCGCGTTCGCGGAGCCCAGTGGTTGGTGTACTGGGGCTGTGCTGGTTGCGGCGCCCCCGAAGGAACTCTGGGCTATGTCACGTGTGCACTGGCGGCAAACAGCACAAAGCGCAGAAAGAAAATGGGCTCGTCAGTGGCCTATAAGACCATAGGTACCTTGCGGCGCCCCCCCCCCCCCCCATGGCAAGGCCGTCGCCCTCCCGACCGAAAAGGACGGATACCGTCATGGAAGCCTTCGATCACGGGGTCGTCGACGGTGAAGCGCATGCGGCCGACGAAAAGCCGGTTCTCGGGCACGACCGGGTCGACCCGGTCCTCAACCGCGAGCCGCACAATGGCCTGCGTCCCGTCGCCCTTGAGCACGGGAACCGCGCGCTCGCCGCCGAGCACGTTCCGGTCCCCCGTCGCGAGGTGCCGCCGCAGGAACCCGTCGTGCTGCGCGGCGTACGGCGGGGGCATCAGCACGCGCACGTTCGCGCCCGCGAGGTCGTCCGCCCGGCGCCCGAGGAAGCCGCGGAGGGCGTCGTTGGTCCACAGGACGACGCCGGCCGCGTCCACCACCGCGTACCCGTCCCCGCCCCCCGCCCACCGCGCCAGGTCCCCCCGCAGGAAGTGCAGGGGGTCGGCGCGGCGGGCGGCCGCCTCCTCCGCCGCGCGCGCGTCGGCCGCCAGGCGCTCGCGGATCCGCGCCTGGACGTACCGGACGCGGGGGTCGGCGGAGGCCGCCCCGGCGCTCACGTACGCGGGGACGTCCGCCCCCAGGCCCCGCAGGAACCGCCGGTCGGCGCGGTGCGCCGCCAGGAACAGCCCCAGCAGCGCGCCCAGGGCCACGCAGGCGTAGAGCGCGGGGTACCACCGCGCGCACGGGCGTCCCCCGTCCGCGAACAGGCCCACGGTCGCCAGGGCCGTGACCGCCGCGGCGACGCCGAACGGCCGCCAGTGCGACAGCGCCCAGGGGCCGGGGAGGGCGCTGGAGAGCTCCGCGGGCGCCGCGGCGGCCGCGGCCTCGGCGGCGGCGTCGGAGTCGTCGTCGTCGTCGCCGTCGTGGACGTCCAGCGCGCAGCCGCTGGACCCCTGCGACCGCAGGCTGCCCTGCGGCCGCCCCGCGGCACTCCCCGAGGCGTTGCTGGGGGACACGAGGGGGCGGGTGCGGGGCCGGCGCCCGATCACGTGGTCGGGGGGCGTGTGGGGCAGCTCCGGTTCAGAGCCGCCCCACTCGGAGCCGGCGTCGCTGTTGCTGAGCGAGACGCGCAGCGCGGCGGGATACGGGCCCTGGGCGGGCGCGTGAGGCAGAGGTGCCTCCGGGGACACGCGGCGGCTCGCTGAGGCGACGTGATGGGGCGAGGGCCGGGAGTTCGGCGCTCCCTGGGGGTCTGCAAGGGTCTGGGGGGCCATGGTCACAGCTCCGAGGGTGACGCAGGGGGGCGCGGGTCCAACAGAAGTGCGACGGCCAAGGCAAGCGACACACACTGAAGAGGCGAGAGGCAGCAGTGCGGACGGAGGGCAGAGAGGGTACAGTTGCCCGGCGTGTGCCCAGCATCCAAATGAATGTTCCGGCCATTTATCCCAATGCTTTACCACCAAACATCACTCCCTCCTCCAGCCCAGGAACCCGAAGCACGAATGACACAACAAAGCACACCTGCGGGCGAACAAGAAAGCTCGCACGCATTGTTATTCGGCAACCATAACCCCTGCCTTGGATTGTGTTCCAAGAAAATGAAAAAGGGTGTATGGTAACATTGGAAGGTCACGGATGTTAAGAAGGATTGCAGGCCAATGGTGCAACATACACAACTTCATAACCACAAGTGTGAGGGTCAAGACATTCGGCACAATACTTCTCATCACACTGCCCACAAACTGTGGTGGTGCATTTGTGACAACACAAAGCCCAAACTACTTCCTCTTCTTCTTCTCGGGGCCCCCATCGTGGGGAGAAATCAATGTGGCTACCCCTGCGTGTGGTGGGATTGAGCAAAAATGTGTGAAAAGGGGGGAAAGCAGGGCTGTCCTTAACGCAAAAAAAAAAAATCCCGTCCAGTCGGGGGTAATTTCAAAAGAGCCCGCGGACAGTACATGTCTTCACCCCGGTGTTCCCAATTGTTGAACCATGAGTCCCTAGCCCCAAATTGGTCTCAGCACACAACCATATGATCCTAGCCACACATGTGTTGCATGACCCTACCTCACACCCTGCACAATTCAACATGAACAAGAGCAAATATTCTGATCAAATACAGTCATGTAGCGTTCGACCACCCGAATGTTCCATCGCCGGTGGCACAGCTGGAAACAAACTCCCTACTGCTGGTACAACCTCTGGAAGTGCACCCTGACACGCTCCATAAGCTCACCCTTCCCCCCGCCCACACTCAAACCATGCTTCCTACAAATGGCGTTAAACTCAACCTTCGTCCACTCATGCAACCTCCCCCTCTCCATTGCGTTCAACACCGCCCGATCCACATCATACCGAAACACCAACTGCGCGGCAGGGTTAGAAGAGGTGGAGGGGACAACTGAGGGGTTACGAAGGTCAGAAGAGGAGCTACTGGCAACTGCACCTGCCTGCTCCATATCCTCGTCCTCACTGTCTTCGTCCTCACCCTCCAACTCAACCCCATACACATCACCAATGTCGGCGTCACGTGTAGCCCTCTTGGGGACAACCCACAAATCTCGAATGTCCAACGGAACCTCTGCCTCACCATCCTCTTCCAAAGAAACTGCCAAATCCTTGAAAGCCGCAAACCCAAGCAAACCACCATCTTCCACCTCAATCGCATGCCCTTGCTTCCGTTTGCGCGGGCGGAAAGGGGTCTTGCGCAACTCATCAAAAACCTCAAAGGGCCCCCAATCCTCTGGTGCCTCCCAATTGCACCTTACCCACAGCTTCTCACACATGCGCTCCGTGGTTTGGCCAAAGTCCGTAGCCGTCACGTAGCTAAACACTCTCTCACACGAACACGAGCTTGCCTCAACCCAATCCTCCAGGTTAGCACTACCATCCCACTCAGCTCGCTTGAATCGTGTCTGCACGTCCTCAATCAAACTGCGAAGAAACTTCATCCGGCTACCCTTGATGATGCTACTCCCTACGTCAACACCCAACAAGTGGCTACCTCACCCCTGCCGTATCGGGGAGCCCCACCGCTTCAGAGCGGGGGGCAAAATCAGAAGTGGCCCACAAGTGGGCAAATTGGCTACCTCACCCCTGCCGTATCGGGGAGCCCCACCACCACCAGAGCGGGGGGCAAAATCAGAAGTGGCCCACAAGTGGGCAAATTGGCTACCTCACCCCTGCCGTATCGGGGAGCCCCACCGCTTCAGAGCGGGGGGCAAAATCAGAAGTGGCCCACAAGTGGGCAAATTGGCTACCTCACCCCTGCCGTATCGGGGAGCCCCACCGCTGCAGAGCGGGGGGCAAAATCAGAAGTGGCCCACAAGTGGGCAAATTGGCTACCTCACCCCTGCCGTATCGGGGAGCCCCACCGCTGCAGAGCGGGGGGCAAAATCAAAAGTGGCCCACAAGTGGGCAAATTGGCTACCTCACCCCTGCCGTATCGGGGAGCCCCACCGCTGCAGAGCGGGGGGCAAAATCAGAAGTGGCCCACAAGTGGGCAAATTGGCTACCTCACCCCTGCCGTATCGGGGAGCCCCACCGCTTCAGAGCGGGGGGCAAAATCAGAAGTGGCCCACAAGTGGGCAAATTGGCTACCTCACCCCTGCCGTATCGGGGAGCCCCACCGCTGCAGAGCGGGGGGCAAAATGAGAAGTGGCCCACAAGTGGGCAAATTGGCTACCTCACCCCTGCCGTATCGGGGAGCCCCACCGCCACCAGAGCGGGGGGCAAAATCAGAAGTGGCCCACAAATGGGCAAAGTGGCTACCTCACCCCTGCCGTATCGGGGAGCCCCACCGCTTCAGAGCGGGGGGCAAAATCAGAAGTGGCCCATAAGTGGGCAAAGTGGCTACCTCACCCCTGCCGTATCGGGGAGCCCCACCGCTTCAGAGCGGGGGGCAAAATCAAAAGTGGCCCACAAGTGGGCAAATTGGCTACCTCACCCCTGCCGTATCGGGGAGCCCCACCGCCACCAGAGCGGGGGGCAAAATCAGAAGTGGCCCACAAGTGGGCAAAGTGGCTACCTCACCCCTGCCGTATCGGGGAGCCCCACCGCTGCAGAGCGGGGGGCAAAATCAAAAGTGGCCCACAAGTGGGCAAAGTGGCTACCTCACCCCTGCCGTATCGGGGAGCCCCACCGCTGCAGAGCGGGGGGCAAAATCAGAAGTGGCCCACAAGTGGGCAAATTGGCTACCTCACCCCTGCCGTATCGTATCGTATTTTGGCATGTGCACGCCCTGCCCTGCACCGCCCTGCACTGCCCTGCACCCCTCTGCACTGCGCACTGGACATGGACAGCTACTGTATTTGCAGGCCCCCTGGGGGCACGATGATGGCCTCTGGCCGCGCTTATAGCGCCACATAGTGCGTAGTACAACACCTCCCGGGCGAGTAGTCCCCCCGAAAGCACAGTCAGAAGAAAAGCATCAACTGGGAAGCACAGGGGGGGGGGGGGGCGGTCAGCCTCAGTCTCTGCCACTGCCACTGCCACTGTACCCCCCCCCCCTCCCAAAACCTCAGTTTTTATGGAAAACTTCGGTTTTGGCATGTGCACGCCCTGCCCTGCACCGCCCTGCACTGCCCTGCACCCCTCTGCACTGCGCACTGGACATGGACAGCTACTGTATTTGCAGGCCCCCTGGGATAAAAATTTTGACTGTCATCCCCCCAACCAGACAGGAAGGGGGACCGTGCACGGTCGCACCGCCTTGTCGCGGTCTGCAATAGCCCCCCACGCTGCCCATTGCGGCGAGCTCACCCACAGGCGCTCTTTTGCCGCCGCCTCGATCACTGCTGCCCTGCCCCCCCTCCCGTCCCATGCTCGGCTGATGGAGTCCGCTGGATTTAGTGCGGACTGTACCCAGCAGAGGGTCAGCTGCAGCCCCGTCCAGCGGAGGCGGTGGGCTATCCTCCGCAGTATGCGCTGCTGCTGGACCTTGCCTGCCCCCGCCCTCCCCCAAAGGAGCTGGGCCAGCGCCCCCATGTTGTCCCCCACGAGCACCAGGCGCCGCGCTCGTCGCGCCTGCGCATCGTCCAGCGCCACCAGCGTCCCCCACAGCTCAGCCGCCTGCTGCGTGGTCACCCACGCGGGGCACAGCGACAGATCCGCCCCCCCCGGTCCCCAGGAGCCGACGCAGTAGGAGGGGTCATTCCCCGTGGTAAGGGCACACCTGGCCGCGTCCACAAACACGCGCACTGCTGGCCCCCCTGCGGTAGTGTCCGGCTCCCAGCCCCGGTAGCACTGGGCTATGGCTTCGCAGAGACCGCGCACCACTGCCGCCGGTGTGCGCCAGGCCCAGCGCGGGCCCCAGCGCAGCCATGACCGGGCACCCGCCAGAAAGCACCCCCCCAGGTTCCCTGGGCGACCCAACCACCCTATCTTCCCTAGTAGCCGCCTCAGGGCGACATAGGTGTATGGCCTGAGGGCCAGCTTCACCCATGCCGCCACCACCGCCGCCACCGCCGATGCCGCCGGCGCCACCCTGCACCCTGCAAGGTCCACATCCTTGCCCATCCACCGCAAGGAGCGCTGCGGCGTGAAGACGGACTTCTCACTGATGAGGAAGCCCGCCTGTCGTAGGAGGCGTGCCGCACTGTCGGTGACAGTGGCCACCTCCCCCGGATCATAACCGACGAAAAGGATGTCATCCAGGTACTGTACCACCACCACCCCCCCCTTCCCCAGGTCCCGCAGCAGGTCGGAAATAAGGGCCTGTACCAGCCCAGGCGCCTGGTGCCAGCCAAAGGGCACCCGCAGAAAAGCATACGTGTGCCCCTGGGCCGCCACCCGGATGGTGTTTGCCAGGGGGGGGGGGGGGGCTCCACACTCCAATAGCAGTTAGCTATGTCCAGCTTGGTGCCCCACAGCCCCCCCCCCCCCCTGCCCCACCCACCCTTCCCCCCAGGTCCCTGAGGAGGATGGCCAGGCCCTCCAGCGACGGCAGCTTGAAGGGGCGGGCCTTGTACTTGCATCCCCGGTTGAACATCTTCATGTTCACAATCAGGGCGCATTTGCGCTCTGATTTCCACTTGACGAAAACCTCCGCATTCGCATCCCCCCCCACCACGCTGACCAGGCCCTGGGACGCGAGGGTGGAGAGGAGGGCTGCCACCCGTGGGCAGCGGGAGGGGGGGAGGGGATGGACACGCCCCCCCGCCCTGCCAAACTCGGGGTCAGCCCAGTCCTTCCAGCCCACGCGCCGCGAGCTCCACAGTGACGCGCGACTGGTCGTTCAGGCGGGTCGAGGAGCCCCCATCGAGCGGGATCTCGCCCCCCGCCAGGAGGTGCAGTGCCTCCTCCGCCAGCGCCAGGTCCGCGGCCGCTGCCCTCTCCTTCCACGCCGGGCGATCCACAGCCCACTTGATGGACTCCGCCCACCACGCCTGCAAGAGGGGCAGGACATTGTCAGCAGGGGCCTTCAGGCTGCGCCCCATGTGGCGCGCCGCCGCCTCCAGGTGGTCGTTCCAGTCGAGGCCGCACCTGGCGCACCGGGCAACTGCCAGCTGCATCCCCAGCCGCTCCGCTGCGCCGTCTCGCCGGCGCCCCGCCGGGTGCCTGGGTGCCTCTGGTGCTCGCCCTTGCTGGCGTGACCCGGGGCACAGCCGCGGAACGGGGGGCTGCGGTTCGGCGGTCGGCCGCTCCATTTGCGGCCTGCTTGGCCCGGGGCTTTGGGGCGGGCTCAGCCCGTGGTGCCCGCGCTGCAGGTGCCGACCGGCCGCGGGCCACGGTTCGGTGCACGTAGGCCTTGCGCTGGCCTTCGCGGGGGTGTCTGGCGGCCCTGCGTGCCACCGTGCCGGGCGATTCGTCACTGGAGGAGCCCAGTACGATGGTCTCCTGCATGTCGGAATCGCCACGCAGGCCGGTCCATTGGCCGCCATGGTTCCCAGCGCGGACATCGGGTGGGGCAGGGGCGGCGCCCGTCCCGTCGGGTCCGCGGGGCCCAAGCGTGCCGAGCGCCCAGAGCTGGTACGCGTGGACCGGCCGGATCTCGACCCCAAATCCCGGCGTTGGCCAGGGTACATTGTCGGGCAGGAAGAACTCCCATCCAGGGGGCGCGCTGGCATACCTGTGCGCCTCCGCTTCGTTGTCCCATCGGCCAGCCACCGCGATGCTGGCGACGGCGGCCCCGAACGCCCGCATGGCCGCAGCTCCTCCGCGTCTCCACGCGTGCCACCCCATGGATTCCCACCCCGTGGCAGCCAGCAAGCCATGGATCGCCGCTTGGAGGTCGAACGCGGCAACCATAAGCGGCACTGACGCGGGCCTGCTTGACACCCACGGGTGGGCTGCCATCGCCGCGCGCCATGCTTCGGGCCACGCTCCCAGCCGTACCGTGACCCAGTCGTCGTCCTTCTTGTCGTCGAAGAACCCCAGCACGCACCGCTTTCGCAAGTCCACGGGCCGTACGCTGGCTGCTTCACCCACCCTGAGGAGAGTGGCGAAGGAGATGACGGCAAGGCCCAGGCAGAACCAGTCGAGGGTGGTCCTGATGCTCCGGGCCATGAGCCGGAGGGTGACCAGCTCGGCCCATACTTGGGTGGGTCGTGGCGCGGCAGTGGTGGTGGCCGCACCTCTTGCCATGAGCCAGTGCACGGGCCGCACCGTGGGTCGTATGCATCCCAGCTTCTCCGCCAGGCGAAGGGCTGATATGACGCCTCGTAGCGTCCCAGGCTGCTGGCCCATGGCGGCGCGTCGGACGAGGTACTGGGACAGTGCCCCCGCCGCGTCCAGCTCGGGCCAGTGCGCCGCGAATCGGCCCACATCCCTGAGGATTGCTGTCCACCGCTCCACGGTTCCAGGGGACCACCGCCGGATGGCCAGCGCGAGGGGCTCCTCCATGTAGTTGCCCCACCATAGGCTATCCACTGCCGACCCCGCGTATCGGAGGTCGAGTGCCCCGCCCCCTTCGTCAATGGCGCCCCCCTCGCCGGCGGGCCCATCCCTGGCGCTGGCGCCAGGTTCTTCAGCAGATGGCCGGCGCTGGGGCCGGCCCGGCCGGAAAGGGCGGGGGGGCCTGGGCAGGCGGCGCCGGGCACGGCCCGCCCACGGCCCAGTGGTTGCGGCCACACCGAAAACATGGGTACGGGGGGGGTCCAGTCGCGTCATAGGTGCGGCCCGTGCTGTGCGCTGTGTACAGGCTCTGGCTACCCACGGTACTGAACCCCCCCCAGTACGAGCCCGCGGCGGAACCGGCGACTGAGGGGGCCCGCCCCTGGGTACCACTGGCACAGTCCCTGGCCCAGTGTCCGTGCAAGCCACAGCGGAAGCATGCCCCAGGGGGGGCAGGGGCCGGGGCCTGCGCCTGAGCCGGCGCCTGAGTCTGGGCCTGCGCCTGGGTCTGCGCCTGGGTCTGACTCGGCGTAGGCTGCTGGGCCTGGGCGTACCACCCCTGTGGCGCTGGCCGCGCCGCCGCCCCAGCAGGGTGGGTGGGCGTAGGCTGGCAGTCCCTGTAGACCACCTTCCACACCGTTTCCACAACCGCATTGCCCCTCCCAACGGGGTCTTCCGCTTTGAGCCAGGTGCTCAAGGCCTGGACGAGCTCCTGCTGCCAGAGCCAGGGAAGTTGCCCCGCGGTTATCTTGGCTAGTTCTCCCTCGGATAGGGGTGGTACCTTTGGTAGCTGGAGCTCCCGGATGCGAGCCTCCAGCCGTCGTATCTCCGCCTGCTCCGGGGACTCCTGCGGCTCCCGCGGCTGGTCTTTCGGCGTCTCCTCTGCCTGCTCCCGGGCAGGCGGGCTGGGCTGCGGCACCGCCTTCCAAGCAGCCGCCTCGACGTCGAGCCGCAGGTCCGTGGATCGCTCAAAGAGGGCCATGTATATGAGGGCCGTCGGGGCGTCCAGCCCGCCGCCGGCCCACTCCACCGCTCGATCAACGCCCGCCACGGATAGGCCATCCTCCATCAGCCGCTCCTGGTACCGGGCAGCCATGATGCCGGCATCCGCGCTGTCCAGGAACCCGTACGCGGTAGCCGCAGCGTGATCTCGCCACCGCTCCCAGCGTGCGTACTCGGGGGTCTTGACGGGGTCCAGGTCCATGTCGTCCCGGTTGAAAGCCAGCCTGGCCCGCTTTGCCCCCCGGCTCTCCCCACCAGCCGCGTCCGATGACCCATTCGATGTATCCCCCGGCATGGTAGTAGTCCCCCCGAAAGCACAGTCAGAAGAAAAGCATCAACTGGGAAGCACAGGGGGGGGGGGGTCAGCCTCAGTCTCTGCCACTGCCACTGCCACTGTACCCCCCCCCCTCCCAAAACCTCAGTTTTTATGGAAAACTTCGGTATCGGGGAGCCCCACCGCTTCAGAGCGGGGGGCAAAATCAGAAGTGGCCCACAAGTGGGCAAATTGGCTACCTCACCCCTGCCGTATCGGGGAGCCCCACCGCTGCAGAGCGGGGGGCAAAATGAGGAGTGGCCCACAAGTGGGCAAATTGGCTACCTCACCCCTGCCGTATCGGGGAGCCCCACCGCCACCAGAGCGGGGGGCAAAATCAGAAGTGGCCCACAAATGGGCAAAGTGGCTACCTCACCCCTGCCGTATCGGGGAGCCCCACCGCTTCAGAGCGGGGGGCAAAATCAGAAGTGGCCCATAAGTGGGCAAAGTGGCTACCTCACCCCTGCCGTATCGGGGAGCCCCACCGCTTCAGAGCGGGGGGCAAAATCAAAAGTGGCCCACAAGTGGGCAAATTGGCTACCTCACCCCTGCCGTATCGGGGAGCCCCACCGCCACCAGAGCGGGGGGCAAAATCAGAAGTGGCCCACAAGTGGGCAAAGTGGCTACCTCACCCCTGCCGTATCGGGGAGCCCCACCGCTGCAGAGCGGGGGGCAAAATCAGAAGTGGCCCACAAGTGGGCAAAGTGGCTACCTCACCCCTGCCGTATCGGGGAGCCCCACCGCTGCAGAGCGGGGGGCAAAATCAGAAGTGGCCCACAAGTGGGCAAATTGGCTACCTCACCCCTGCCGTATCGGGGAGCCCCACCGCTTCAGAGCGGGGGGCAAAATCAGAAGTGGCCCACAAGTGGGCAAAGTGGCTACCTCACCCCTGCCGTACCGGGGATCCCCACCGCTTCAGAGCGGGGGGCAAAATCAGAAGTGGCCCACAAGTGGGCAAATTGGCTACCTCACCCCTGCCGTATCGGGGAGCCCCACCGCTTCAGAGCGGGGGGCAAAATCAGAAGTGGCCCACAAGTGGGCAAATTGGCTACCTCACCCCTGCCGTATCGGGGATCCCCACCGCTTCACATCGGGGGGCAAAATCAGAAGTGGCCCACAAGTGGGCAAAGTGGCTACCTCACCCCTGCCGTACCGGGGATCCCCACCGCTTCAGAGCGGGGGGCAAAATCAGAAGTGGCCCACAAGTGGGCAAAGTGGCTACCTCACCCCTGCCGTATCGGGGATCCCCACCGCTGCAGAGCGGGGGGCAAAATCAGAAGTGGCCCACAAGTGGGCAAAGTGGCTACCTCACCCCTGCCGTATCGGGGAGCCCCACCGCCTCAGAGCGGGGGGCAAAATCAGAAGTGGTGCCCAAAAGAGGGCCGGGGGGGGTAGACATGGGCCACGTTCGGCCAGGGCAAAAAGGCCTCTAGGGGCTGTCCTTAAGGGCTGTCCTTAACAAAAAAAAAAATCTCGGGGTCCTTAAGGACGGCCCTGGGGGAAAGTGGGTGAAACTAGGGGGGACTCGTTGCACCGCGTGCGCTACATTTAGACTAGGTTCGCCCCGAAGAGCCCCAAGGAACACCCCTTCCAAACGGCCTCAAAACTAGGTAACCCCAACTACTCTAGCTCAAGAACCGTCGCAACCTACCTTCCCTTCAGATAAGACATCACGCAAAATGCAGAACGCCATGAACGCCGATGGTCGCCACCACGGGTACCCACCCTCAACAACACATGTCCTTCTTTCTGTTCAAGTTGTCCACTAAAGTACAAAAAAAAATAGGAATGAGCATCTTGTGTGCACAACATGACACAGTTGCAGTTGCAGACTTAAAGCACTTTCATGTTGTCACATGTGTGCGTGTCGACGCAATCCGTACAATATTGTCGCTGACACTTGTCACACATGGACATCTTCTAAGGCCTGGACTTGGTGCTTTGTTGGACACATACATCCCCAAGGTCACCCACAACATCCTCGTCATCTTTGTCTTCTCCAAGTCACCATGGGTGGGAGAGATCAATATGGCTGCAATTTCACATGCCCATCGTGCAAAAGGCCAACCGCCTTTGTGGGTACCAATAGAGCTGGGGGAACAATGGTCGGTTCTGATTGACTGAATGTCCCCGCCATAGACAATTTCAGCCCTTAGTCCAATAGCGACATCAAAACACAATTGCTCGTGTCCCCTTCTTGGTTGGCGTGCTCCACTATCGTATGTACATGCGGACTGCTCTGCGGCTGCACACTGGGAGCTACATCGTGTCTACCTGGTCACTGCTGATCAGGCCCCGAACCCATTCGTGGAGCGCTCGTTGCAAACAAGCTGTATAATTCCACATTCACTGTCTCCGGGCTGCTACTCATGGCACTCATTCGGCCTTACCCGTGACAGTGACAGGCTGAATTTTCAGCACATATAACAAACCTGGGCACCGGGCATTGTAATAACCGGTTTGACCTGTGAGGGGGCCGTAGGCCCAGCCTTTGTGATGCAGTATTCTAGCCTGTGGTGACGTGTCATGCCTGTCTGTTGCTTCCGTGAAAACTGCCGACTATATGGTCAGGTTTTGGCCTCCTAGTGCAGTGGCAGCGATGCCGTCTGCCACTCTGGAGCCGCCAGTTCGAACCCCGCAGCAAGAGGAATATGAGGAGGAGATGCCCCCCGTCGGCCGGCGGTGCCGGTGGCAGGGCGCGCTACCATAGGTGTGTTTGACGCTTGGTGCTACTCGTGCAAACTTTTTAGTGCAACATATGAGAAAGTAAAATATGAGGACGAGACACGCCATCCATCCAGCGGCAGTACTGATGGTGGGGCTGGATGCTGAAGGGGGCGGTGGCTGGGGCGCTGCCGAAGGCCCCTAGACGAGTGGGGGAACCAAGGTTCGAACCCCCGACGACGACGTTTGCCAGTGCATGGCGCATACTACTAGACCGTCCATGTCTCTAATGCAAAAAAGGTCGCCAAACTAATAAATGCGGAACCTAAACAATGACTGCGGTAACAAGGCCAAAAACTAAGGGTTCAACTAAAATCAGAGGAGCTGTAATGTGACAATGGAGGCGACCAATCGCCCTGAAGCAGCTCTAGGTCCAGCAACAGAGCCAGATCCTAGAGAGTATCTCGCGATCCGCTAAGTTGGGTACGTTTTGGCGGAGAAAAGAGAAGTTCTCTAGAGACGGATTGAAGGGATGTACACGACTCCCGCCGCCGTCGTTTGAGGGGTGGGGGAGTCTCGTGTGCAGAGCCATGTCACTCGAGTGTCTGAAACACCAGGCACAGCGGATGACAAAGTCTACCTTGGTCCGCAAGGCGATCTGCTTCGGTGTTCCCTATAATATTGAGCTTTTAGCGGCCATCCGTGCCCTGCAGATTTTTACATCTGGCAAGATTGCAATTTGCACAGACAGTGAGTATGTTTTTCTAGGTGCCGCAGGAGCGGCAAGACAGTGGCGGTTAAAAGGGTGGGTTGGGAGCAAAGGCCCAGTGTCGAATGTCCCAGTGTGCGAACTTCCTTTGGAGACTCTCCGAACACACCAGGGGTCAATCAAGTTTGTCAAAGTCCCTTCACATGTTTGCTAGGTTGTTGGTTTGTCGCGGCGTCACTGGTACATGCGCAACAATACTGACATAAGGTGTGCATAAATCCCATATCCCATATACTCTGCCCACTCCGTCTACTTGCACGGATGAAGCTTTGGTGAACAGCAGTGTGTATCCCTCGGCTTTTAGGGTATCAAAAGCTCCTTGCGGCTCCATTGCCCATTTTTGTTTGCGCATTTGTCGCGCTGTTTCTCTAAGTTGTGACTTGCTGGGCGGTGGAGGGGCAGGGGTCGCCTTGATCTTTGGATGATGCAGAACTCCATCGTTCATAAGTTTCTCTGGTGCTTCAATGAAAAGCTTTAATTCATTTTCTGCCCTAGGAATTCTTGTGGGTGAAGAGGCCCAACCTTTCAGCGTGGCAATCCAAAGTGAAACGAAGCAGAGCCATGTGGGCTGTGTACCGCGGGCAACTGCGTCCAATTCGCGTATATTGTTGCCCATGACAGACTGGGGCTGGGCATTAGAACGATTGAGCAAGCAAATTTTGCAGAAGTGTAGGTGGGAGGTCATCTCCCTGCGCACAGGGGATGCACTTAGATATTGTGTCGAAGGCTACTTTAAGGAGTGAGCATCGTGTGAGGGGGTATGTTCCATCGTCTCCAATTCCCCATCCAGCGGACACCACACTTCATGCGGCTTCCAGTTTTTTTGGCGCTCCCCCACTAGGAGTCACACCCACAAAGCCTACCTGAAAAAATCTGAATGCTGGGGTGATGCACAGAGACATGGGTGAAGGCTTTCCAACCTTTTTGGCTGTCACTGTGGCAAAGCCTTAGCGGAGCATAGTAATAGCGGCATCTGTTTTATGGTCCCGCGGGCCCAAACATCGGCCCCTGAATGGGAGGGTAGGTGTGTTATCCTGGGTCGAATGTCTGCTGCCTAAGTAGTGGCTGCATAGTGCAATATGCCCGTCCTATAGACCTGGGCCCAAGTGTGTGCTATGTGTTGGGATGTTTTCTTCCTCTTCTAACAACTAGCCAACCGTTGTAACTCCTTCCCGAATCAGGCACGGACTGAAGTGCGTGAGCGAGCGGGGATTGATAGATAATCTGTTCTGCCATAAAGGCGTATCATAGGCCAGCAAGTCAGGTGTTCTGACTGGTGCCTTGCTGGACACAATAGAGCTGGTGTAGAACACCTTGTCCCCAATGCTCAACTCCATAACAAATAGTAAAAAAAGGGGGGGTTAGTCCACATCCCCAACTAGAAAGGGGCTGGTCCATATCCCCAACCGGAGAGGGTCAAGCCCATGAGGAGAAATCATCCCACATCCCCACCCACCCACCCACCCACTCACCCATCCGAGGGGTAGAATCGGCCCAAGAACTTTCCTAAAAAGTTGCCCTCCTCGCGCGCTGCGCACTACCACTCCCTCCCAAAAGTGGGGGAGAAATCAAAGTGGCTACTTCTCTACCCCGATGTGGCGGTCCCGAGGGGTTATGTAGCAGCACATCACTATTTGGCCTCCCTAACCCAGCCTTGTTTGTGCCACATTTGTGTTGCTTGGCCTAGTGCATGTCCCTTGCGGAGGCAACAAGCCTCAACACTGATTCGGGGCTTTGGTGAAGAGATTCTTTTTGCGTGTCCGGGTGTGGTCATGGTACTGTCGCTGCATCCTTCTTCTTGCTTTTTTTTTGAGTTGTTGAGCTGCTCAACGTGTCATTGAGTGTACTCGGGAGAACCCCAGAAAGTAGAAGGTCCATTTATGTATAGTACGGGTGCACCCAAAGAATGCGCGGACCTAAAGTCCAAGCAACACAAAGCCATGACCCTTCATACATTAATGTAGTGGGTCTGCCACGCCTATCCTATGGAGGGGAGCCTCTTGCTCTACCGGCGCGATGGATTCCTTCATCACTTGGCGATCGGTTAGGAAAGCCGCAATGGGAGACGGCGGGCTGGAGTTGGGGCCTCGGACCATTGAGCTACTGAACTATGCGAGTACCCTCCGTGGCTCAGTGCAGGGGGGGGGGGGGGTTGCTAATACACTGTGTGACATCTCTCGGGGACTGGCAGTACATAGACATTTGACAACGGGTTATGATGATTCTTCCATATTGGGGATGTGGCATTTAGGGAGTTTCGGCGAGTTACCCCTTTTCACATGCTTTTTGCTCATTTCCACCACATCCACTCCTTTCTGGGTTGATTTCTCCCTCTGGGCCCCCACTTGTGCGGACCAACTGGAGATAGACCAAGTGAGCTGGGAATCCTGTGTTACAGCCTTCACTGCGCACGGCGGATGGCCACTGCCAAGTGACCCATGAGCCAGCCTAGGTGGTGGGGGAGGCCCTCGATCTTCCGGCACAATGGCAACCCTTATCCATCGGCAATCCGCCTGGAGTCGGCCATCGCACCCAAGACTCTCTAGATCGGGGTTGTCTTGAATGCCGCCCAAAAAAATGCCGGCTTGTGGTATCCTTGACTTCTTTCTCACATCCTGAGTCTATTGGTGGCAGAATTCTACCAATTAGCAACGGATGGCACTCAAACAACGGCGGTTCACATTCTACTAACGGCGGTTGGCGCTTGACCGATGGCAGCTGAAGCCGTGAAGGTCCATTGACGCCAGTGGGCGGGGGGGGGGGGGAACGCCATCAAGCCCATGCGCCAAGCTCCTAAGTATGTGTCCCTTCCTGCAACCTTCACAACCAAGCTGGCATTTTCGCATAGCGCGTGCACAACGCCAATTATTACGGTGTTTATCCCAATAACACCCCTGAAAACCACCCACACACAGCAGCATGCATGATCAATTCCAAAATTGTGCAATTCAAACGTCTCGTTCTCAATATCACGCCTGTCCAAAAACATATTTTGCAACCAATACATTTGGGTTCCATTTGTTACACAACACTTAAAATAAATCAAGGGCTACTCGTGAAACTTAATCTCACAAGTACGTTCACGAATGCAACCTGAACACAAGTAAAAAGCACACGTGGAGCATTCGGAGGTGTCCCTTTTGCCGCAAACTTGGCAGAGATCGGTATTGTCGTCATCCTCATCAACCTCAGGGGCAACTGTCCCTGCCCAAATGGAAGAAGGAATGTGTTCGCATGGGCCATAGGGCTGACACCGCTTTTCTCTCTGCAAGACGCCGCGCACTGTGGCACGGGTCCAGCCCCGTGCCCCCTTTTTCACGTCCTGACCAAGGAGGACACGCGGGTCGAGGGTTATCCCCCACCCTCACTGTCGTCACGGTGTCACTTCGCCCTGCAGGGGGGGGTGGGGGTCATCAAACTCCCTTCCCCCCTGGTTGACCCCGTCCATGTCCTCGTCACCGTCTTGTGCCTCCTACCGCCAGCATAGGCGCTGCACATGGCCCGGCAGGGCGGGGTCGGTAACCCCCCCCACTCCCGGCATTCCCACGGCCCGCGGAGAGGGAGAGGTTGGCAGTGCAAGACACTGCCCTCCAGCTCCAGGGCCTCGTAGTTGAGGCCCTGCGCACGGAGGAGCTAAGCGGCGATGCACGACGTGCCAGCCGCCGCCTTCAGGGGCGTGCGCCCGCCAGCACCAGACGACGGCTCCCCGCCAGACGACTGGATTTATGGGAATTATGCAGAATTATGGGGAATTATGGGGAATTATGGGGAATGATGGGGAATTATGGGTAATTATGGTGAATGATGGGGAATTATGGGGAATTATGGTGGAATTATGGGGAATTATGGTGGAATTATGGGGAATTTTGGGGAATGATGGGGAATTATGGGGGAATTATGGGGAATTATGGGGAATTATGGGGAATTATGGGGACGCACGGGGCTGGCTAATGTGCACGCTGCCTACTCTTCCACTGAGTCAGAACCTCTAGGCATGGATTTGCTTATGAAATTTCCGTTGTTGCCCTTCCATGCCCCGGTTCGAGCAGGGGGCGAGCCTCGTCCATCCCGTCGTCCTCCAACATTCCTTGCGGCGGGGCAGCCGTAGGCGAGGGGGGGGGGGGTCTCATGGTGTGAGTGGCGTGTGTGGTGAGCGCATCACGGGGTAGTATAAGGGGCCTGGAGAGCGCAAGCATTGGCGTTTGTGTGGGCCTTGTGGCAGTGCTGCTGGCCTCGTGCGTGTTGGTATTGGCGTACACATTTTGTGATGCCCACGCACACAGCAATGCTGCACGCCTCTCTGCATGAGTGTGCCTCGTGAACAGGGCGGGAGTCGATGTAGCGCACATGTTCTCGAAAGCGGGCGCCGATCAACGTGTCCCGGGTTGTGGTGTCCCGTGCTGTAGCATCGTGCTGCCAGGATTCTTAGCCTCTTGCACGTGGAGCATGCAGGCAAACGGTGCGCTAGACAAAGTGAGTGGGCATGAGGTGTGTGTGTCACAAGTGCCGGTGCGCCGGCTGCACATTTACGGCGCACTGTAACCGAGTACTGCGCTTGCAGCACGTGGCCGGACCCAATGACCGGAAATAGGTCACTAGCAAAAGTGGTCGACCCCCTTTGGGCATGGGGACGAAGACGGCATCAGGCCCGTATTCACGGGGCCTGCCATGGCTCGCTGCAAGCGAGCCTCTTCCACCTCTTTGGTTGTGCGCCGCACACGATAGACATATGGTCGTTGCGCGTGTGTGCGTACATGCGTACGAAGTGTCCATGTGGATTCACAGTAGCGTGCCAGTTGTTCCATGTGGGATATCATGGCTGAGCGGCATGTGAAACATGGTCTTTTAGTTAGTCCTGCTAGCGGCGGTGTGATGACCTTGGCCGGGTGTAGTGTGCTTGATTTAACCAACCTCTGCAGGGTGCATAGCGCCAATCTGAGAACCCGGGCACTCTCTTGCAGCAGCAGCGTGTCCCCTCTAAATTTCGTTTGTGGTGCGGCCGGCAGTGTGCGCTCGGCAAACTCCTCGAAGTCTAGAGTTAGCTCTATAAAAGTGACAATGCGTGGCTCGTCGGTCCATTACAAGGCACACAGATCAGCAAGCATGTTCCTAAGGGCGTCCGGCCTGCACAACAGGTACGCCACGCCCCATCCATCTAGGCCCATGGCTGTGTGCACCCCCATTTTCTTCAAGTGTTTCCGGAGTCTCGCTCCTATGATGGGGGCCGGGGCGATGTCTGCCTTCTTTTCAATGAAGGGGCTGTATTGTTGCACAAGTTTGTCCGGGTCGGTTCAGGGGTCTCCGCATATTTGCGCATAACCTTGTCCCATGATCCGTGTAAAATTTCATCCATTCTGTGCACGTGGGACGTCGGCTCTCCTGTGCCTGGGTCCTTCATGACCATGGGGGGGGGGGTTTGAAATTCATTCTTTAATCCACTTGTATACCTCTTTGGGGCGGTCAAGCTATGCCCCGCCAATTTTGTCGTGCCATTTGCGCAGCTGTTCCCGCTCCTGTTGCCGCGCATAAAGTCTGCCCAGCTGTTGCAGTGAGTCATGCAGTGACATAATGTCCACAAGTGTGGGGAGGGGGTGTGGCCCTAGAGCAGTGGGGTCAGGGGCTGGGGCCAGATGGACTAGGTCTTGCAGACAGAAGTCCTCACACACCAGCCTGCCTATCTTGCGCATCCTCCTGCACCCCGCGTCCCAATCTTGCCGGACTTGGAGTGGGATGACACCCGGCTGCGTCAATTTCTGTCTGGTTTTGCATGTGGCCAAGTGCAAGTCGCCTGGGCCTATGACTTTCCTTGCCTAGCGGATAACAGGCCTCACCGTGCCCTAGGAACTCAGTATTTTGGAGAGCAAGCGTGTGAATGGGGCACCACGTGCGGTAGTTTTGGTTGGACCCAGCCCTGTTTCTATGAGCATCTCGTCAGTGCCTCGTCCCCTGTCCATCGTGCCAGGGGCATAGGGGAGGGGGGTAGCTGTGTCTTTTGTGAGGGAGTCGCAGCTGAGTGCCAGCCCTGTCTCCTCGGCCATCCATGTCCAATACTCCCACAGGCCATCTATCTCTGTCTGGTCCTCGAGCAGTGCTTTCCACTTTTTTCCCGCCTCTTGGAGCAGCGTGCTGCATATTGCGGATAGGTCCTCATCGTCTCTGGGGGGGGGGGGGGGTTGAACGGACTTAGTTTCTGCATCTTGGCCACCTTCTGCCTGGGGCCGGAGAGGCCGTGTACCACACTGCCACGTGGCCCGGCGGTCCATGCTCTTTTACCTCCTCTACCCGTGCAATGGATCCCGTGTGCCGAGGGTCCAGTACCAGCGCATCAATGCGCGATGAGGAGTCGTCTGTTTGTGTGTACCGACTCACGCATTGCGCATCTGCCACTGCAGTTAGTGGTGCAGGGGGCATCTTTGTCAAAGTGTCAAAGTCAAAATTGGCATCTGGAAAAAGGATGAGTCCGGCATTGCCCAGGCCGTTCTTGTACAGGGCTTGTTTTTTCTGCTTGTTTTCAATAATCTTTAAACATTGGGTCCTCCACTTGCAACGCCCGTTCCCAGCCGCCGCCAATGAGTTTCTTGCTATAAAGTTGCGTGATTATCCCTACACCCATAGATATCATCCACGAAAACTTTGGCGAAAGAGAAAGCACCATGGCAGAGTTGCATGCATGCTTGCTGCTGCTTGCTTGCCGGTGCTTGCTGCTTGCTTGCTAAACCTTGCAGGTCCCATCCACACCCTCAAACCCTCAGACCAGCGAAGAGGCACGGCTGCACCAAAAAGTTGCGCCCCATCCACAATCTGAAGCATGTGAAGCGAGGCAGGGAGCTTGAGACTTGCCAAACACTTGAATCCCATCCAGACATGCCACTAGGGACAGTAGTTCTCAGTGCAATCGGCCCCATACCAAAGGCTACTCAGTAATACCCGCCACCTGCACCACTGGAACTCAGTAGGAACACACTGCGTCCAGGGTGTGGCTCACGAGGACCCTGCTCCATCCGATCATGTCTGAGTTGGCAGACGACCTTGGTTGTTTGTCCGGCCAGCAGCAGCAAACAGCAACCAACAAGCAGCATGTGAGTTAAAAACCAGCACGAGGCCCTGGTGGTTCGGCTTCTGCCCGAGCCTTGATGGCTGGCAGCTGGAGGAATGCACATGAAATACCCTGAATCAAAAACGCAACGGCGCAGAGCACATGAAGGTGCAGCAAGCTTTATTGATGGGGTGGGGCCCCCAGACCTGGGTGGGCGTGGCACCCTTTGCATGTGCGAGGGCCGGGGTGTGGGCGGTCAGCAAGGGCTCAGAATTGGGTTGACAATGACTTCCTTGAAAAGGGATCTGGGATGACTGAAATGATGAGTACACGGGTCAACAACACGCGTACTTCTATTTGAAAGCCCCTGACGTCTTGGGTCCACTAAGGGCGGCAGAGCGGAATGCAGCGCAGCAACAGGGTGTCAGGTGTCAGAAGGGTCTGTAACCTCTTGGCCACTGGTCCTGCAATGGCAACCGGTGTTCCACATACGGGAGAGGGGCAGATAGCATTGCTGTTGTTGAGCGTCGGATCCTCTGTCTGAGTGCCGTTTCATACCGAACAGCTGGTTTACAATGCTTTTGGCCCCCGGCCCCCCCATAATGTGTTAATGGGTGTAAATTTCCCCGGAGATGGCGTAAACTTCCTTAGAAATGGTCTAAATTCAGAGAAAAGATCCTGTCACTCAACAGCTCAACCAATCACCGCCGGCAGTGAGAAGAAGCGCGTTAGAATTTGGTTGGCCTCAGGGAACAAGCCTAGGAAGTATCCATATCCGGAGTATCCGGGTATCCAGCAGGCCACGGGAAAATGGGGAAAGTCGGACAAATGGGGGGAAATGGGGAAACATGGGGGGAAATGGGGGGAAATGGGGGGAAATGGGGGAAAGGGGGGGGAAATGGGGGGACATGGGGGGAAATGGGGAAACATGGGGGGAAATGGGGGGGGAATGGGGGGGAATGGGGGGACATGGGGGAAAATGGGGGCAAATAAGGGGAAAGGGGGGGAATGGGAAATTGTTACAAGCACATCATGGAAAATGTATGAAATTGTTCCAACAAGAAAGAACAAAGAAGGAAATGGGGTAGACATGGGGGGGGGGGGGGATGGATGAAAAATGGGACGCGGTCAGGCAACTTCTGCACTTTTCCAGGTCCCATTTTCCCCATTTTTCCTAAAGGTCACCAATTTCCCTACAGGGTCGTTAATGAAAAACGTTGGTGTCCAAGTATCTGGTGGAAAAATGGGAAAATTTTGAGGTATCCACAGGTATCCAGAAAATTGGATACCTTCTAGGCTTGAGGGAAGGACACCCCCTTTTTTTTTCAAACTTGTCTGCGCATGAATCTCAGGTACATGCCAAATAGGGGGCTTGGGTAAGGGGTTTGGTATGCGTTATGCGCACATCGGTGGCAATGTGCTGCAAAATGTCAGCAATGGCACCATGGGAGCGATAGGGTGGCAAGAGATTCACTCCACCCAATGCAGCCGCTCTTGCATCCCCAACCACATGACGTAGCACGCCGTATCGCTTCACAGCCCAGTAGACGAGCCGAAAATGCGCCTGTAGGGCCTCCCTCTTCTCCACCCGAAGAGCGCTCGTCCACGCTCACCCACCGCCGCCCACCCATGGTCAGCCATACCCCTACACGCAGGCCGTTCCCCGCTACCACAAACAGAGGGGGTGTTGCTGCACCGCGTCCGCACCATGGCACCTATCAGCGGTCAAACACCGGTGCACCATCCCAAGATGCACCCACCCAAACAGCCCATAAACCCCCGGAAAACCTTAATTCCGAGCACAACACCTGTCTTCCTACGGTTTTTTTTCGTTGCCAACAAATCCAGAAAGCTTCCGGGTATTCTTTTGGGGAATCCTTGCACTGCGCGCTACTTTTAGACTATGTTCCCCCCGAAGAGCCCCCAGGCACACCCCTTGGAAACCCCCTTAGAATTAGGTGACCCAAACTGCCCCGGCTCAACAAAGTTGCAAACTACCTTCCCTTCACATAACACACATCATGCACAACTGGAAAAGCCATGAACAGCGCATTGGTCGCCACCCTCAACAACTTGCCTGGGGGCCTCTTGAGGGGTGCAATCATCTCCGGGAGGGTCCCCGGATGTACCAAAAAGGTGCACCGCCCGCACCGCGGCAAGAGCGCCCTAAGAAAAAACCGGCGGCTGTTTAGCATCAGCAAGGCCTGCCATCCGGAATTGATTTGCCCCCCACACACACCGCCTTGTGCACGCTACCCGCTGGCGGCCCTGCACCAACGGTTTGGCGGTTACACGCCCGAAGGGGTCCACGACGCACCGACGGCTCAGGTAACCGCCAACTGCTGGGGGACGCTCCTTCGCGTGCAAAGGACTGCGATGGGTGCCCTTAGGGCACCTCCTGCACCTGCGCCGCCACCCGCCGCCGCACCGGGACCAGCACCTCGTTGCGCCGCTTCCAGGGGGCGGTGAACGGGTCATTGTAGGCCGCGATGAACGGGCCCTTCCCCGGCACCAGCTCGTACTCCGCGTCGTCGGCGAGGCACTGCTCCAGCACCGCAGCCCGCCTCATCCCCTCGCTCTGCCCCCCGAGGCCGCTGAACCACAGCGCGGCCGTCAGCTCGCTCTCCGCGATGCCGCCGCTGTCGTCCCGCAACGTGACGCCCGAGTCGTCCAGCGGCGGCGGCGGGGCCTGCGCGTACTCCCTCGGCAGGACGAACGCCATGGACGCCCGCTCGCCCTCCCCGGTCGCGCGCATCAGCACGGGGGTGGTCATCGCCATCTGCTGCTCCGCTTTGTTCTGCCCGCGGAGAATGTACCCCGCGAGGCTCTGGAACCCGCTCGGCCCACTGGCGGGGGCGCCCGTCACCTGGCAGACCGAGAATCTCTCGTACTTCCGGATCTCGTACGTGTTCCTCGAGGCCTCGACAGAATATGCGGGAGTCTCCAGTCCCTGCACGGGCACGGGCAGTGGCAAGGGCAGGGGCACGAGCGGGGGCAGGGGCAGTGGCAGGGGCACGGGCAGTGGCAAGGGCAGGGGCACGAGCGGGGGCAGGGGCAGGGGCGCGGGCAGTGGCACGGGCAGGGGCAGGGGCAGGGGCGCGGGCAGTGGCACGGGCAGGGGCACGAGCGGGGGCATGGGCAGTGGCAGGGGCAGGGGCAGGGGCATGGGCAGGGGCAGTGGCAGGGGCATGGGCAGGGGGAGGGGGAGGGGCAGGGGGACGGGCAGTGGCAGGGGCAGGGGCAGGGGGCAGGGGCAGGGGCACGGGCAGTGGCAAGGGCAGGGGCAGGGGCAGGGGCAGGGGCAGAGGCAGGGGCACAGGCAGTGGCACGGGCAGGGGCAAGAGCGGGGGCAGGGGCAGGGACAGGGGCAGTGGCAGGGGCACGGGCAGGGGCAGGGGCAGTGGAAGGGGCAGGGGCACGGGCAGGGGCAGTGGCAGAGGCAGGGGCAGGGGCAAGGGCAGGGGCAGGGGCACGGGCAGGGGCAGGGGCAGGGGCAGGGGCAGGGGCAGGGGCAGTGGAAGGGGCAGGGGCACGGGCAGGGGCAGGGGCAGGGGCAGGGGCAAGGGCAGGGGCAGGGGCACGAGCAGGGGCAGGGGCAGGGGCAGGGGCAGGGGCACGGGCAGGGGCAGGGGCAGGGGCAGGGGCACGGGCAGTGGCAGGGGCACGGGCAGTGGCACGGGCAGGGGCAGGGGCACGGGAAGTGGCAAGGGCAGGGGCAGGGGCAGGGGCAGGGGCAGGGGCAGGGGCAGGGGCAGGGGCAGGGGCAGTGGCAGGGGCACGGGCAGTGGCACGGGCAGGGGCAGGGGCAGGGGGAGGGGTACGAGCGGGGGCAGGGGCAGTGGCAGGGGCACGGGAAGTGGCAAGGGCAGGGGCAGGGGCAGGGGCAGGGGCAGGGGCAGGGGTACGAGCGGGGGCAGGGGCAGTGGCAGGGGCACGGGCAGTGGCACGGGCAGGGGCAGGGGCACGGGCAGGGGCAGGGGCAGTGGCACGGGCAGGGGCATGGGCAGTGGCAGGGGCAGGGGCAGTGGCATGGGCAGGGGGGAGGGGCAGTGGCAGGGGCACAGGCAGTGGCACGGGCAGTGGCAAGGGCAGGGGCAGGGGCAGGGGCAGGGGCAGGGGCAGGGGCAGGGGCAGTGGCAGGGGCACGGGCAGTGGCACGGGCAGGGGCAGGGGCAGGGGCAGGGGCAGGGGCAGGGGCAGGGGCAGGGGCAGGGGCATGGGCAGGGGCAGGGGCAGGGGCAGGGGCAGGGGCAGGGGCAGGGGCAGGGGCAGGGGGAGGGGCAGTGGCAGGGGCACGGGCAGTGGCAAGGGCAGGGGCAGGGGCAGGGGCAGGGGCAGGGGCAGGGGCAGGGGCAGGGGCAGGGGCAGTGGCAGGGGAAGGGCCAGGGGCAGGGAAGCGGCAGGGACAGGGGCAGGGGCACGGGCAGGGGCGGGGGGGGGGGGGGATTTGAGCCCATTTTCCAACCATCAGCATCGGGTAAAAGCAAAAGCAAAATTGGCTCTTGAACTTTGGAGCCCATTGCCTGAACCCCCCCCCCTCAGAGCCACCTTCTGGTCGCCTACGGGCCGTGGCAGGGGCAGAGGGGGAGGGGCGGGGGCCGGGGCACGGGCACAGGCACAGGCAGAGGCATGGGCAACAAGACAGGGACAGGCACCGCCATAGCCACGGGCATGCCTCAGGTGTCCGCTTCAGCATTTCGCTCATCGGAACGGCCCCAAGACTTCGAACGATTTGCTTCTCAACGCTGGCCACGGACGCGCCCTTGAGCGCGCGCAGCACCACGGCCATGGCCTGCGCCCGATCGCCCCCCGTGAGCTCCACCGCGCGGGACAGGCTCCCGGCGCGCGCCCGCATGGACGGCAGCCGGGCCGCCACCCTCGGCCACGACGGCCGCCCGGCCGCCTCGAGCTCGTCCAGCAGCGCCGCCATCGTCGACCGCCACACCGCCTCTGCCCCCGCCGTCCCCCGGGCGCGGCGCAGCTGCAGCAGCCGGTCGATCTGCGCCTCCCGCACCGCCGCCGAGCCGAGCAGGACGTCCCTGTGTGCCAAGGTTGAGTGGGAGGGATGGGGATGCAGGACAAAGGCGCCACAGGAGATGAATGCTGTTTCTTCTTTTTTGCTTGTCTTGGTCCGAACCAAAGGTGAGCTGGCGCACCCTGTTCATCACACGGTACTCGAGACAATCTCTCGGGATCAAAGTTCAGAGCTGTCCAGTGCTACGATGATCCCACAAATGACTGTGGTAGCGGATCTGACACGTGGTGGGGATTAGGTTAGGGTTAGGGTCACCGAGCTGGTGGAACCAGTCTTGGTTTTATAACCCTTTTTAGGGTCTAGGGTGGACCTACCAGGTTTAGCAGCAGCAGCAGCAAGCAGCAGCAAGCAGCAGCAAGCAGCAAGCAGCAGCACGCGCGAAGTGGGTAAAAATCAGAACTCCGTCGTGGGGTTTCAGATTCGGGTGAAATTTTGGTGGATGATACCTATGGGTGTGAAGTACAATCACACAAAGTTTGAGCAAGAAACTCAACGGTGGCGGCCGGGAACGGGATTTGCAAGTGGCGGACCTCGCTTTCAAAAACTGCACTTTAGGGCCAAAAACAGCCATTTTTGGGCTTAAAAAGCCCTAGAACACATTCAAAACGGCCAAACGAAGGGAAACGGTGGCTACTCTGCACGTGCGGCTTGACTTCCCTGTGTCAACGAGCTCTTTGCCGCCCTCTAACTCCATGACATGTCCCGGAAACGGCCCAAAAAGGCCCCCAGAAGCTTCAAATGCCGACAGCCACAAACCAAGAATAGGCCATATCTTTGGCTACATGGCTCAAAATGCGATTCCGAGGGCACCTACTCCACCCGCAACCCCCCACTTTTTGTGGTTTCCACCCCTTAGAATTGCCCAAACGGACGCCTGCACCCTCGTACTTAGGCCCACTAGGCTGCGGCAAGCTGCAAGCTCAAGCCCCAACAGGTGGGTGCCCAAATGGGTCATTAGGGTCCAGTAGGGGCAAAAAGATGACTTTTCTCAAAAATGATCCTAGACCATGTGCGACGCTAAAACAGTGTTTTTGGACCATTTTGAGCTTGTGGTGGCCCATTTTGGTCCTCCGAAAATCCCAAAATGCCTTGAAAAAAGGCTGTTTTGGGACCAGAAATGGGTCAAGAATGGGTCAAAAACGCGTTTTTCCAAAAATCATCCTAGACCATTTGGGGTGCACAAACGGGTGAAATGAGCCCATTTTGAGCCCATTTTGGGGCATTTTGGCCCCTCAGAAGTCCAACAAAAGCCTTCAAAGTGGGCCTTGTGGTGATGGGGTTGACTTGCAAGCTGATTTCACTTTGTGAAGAGCCATCAATGTGTGAATCATTCTTGATGTCCTTCACCAGTCATAGCTAATGTTCCGTCCCCCACCAGCTCGGTCCCAATATTCAGTCTTGATTAGGGTTAGGGTCACCGAGCTGGTGGAACCAGTCTTGGTTTTATAACCCTTTTTAGTGTCTAGGGTGGACCTACCAGGTTTAGCAGCAGCAGCAGCAAGCAGCAGCAAGCAGCAGCAAGCAGCAAGCAGCAGCACGCGCGAAATGGGTAAAAATCAGAACTCCGTCGTGGGGGTTCAGATTCGGGTGAAATTTTGGTGGATGATACCTATGGGTGTGAAGTACAATCACACAAAGTTTGAGCAAGAAACTCAACGGTGGCGGCCGGGAACGGGATTCCCAAGTGGCGGACCTCGCTTTCAAAAACTGCACTTTAGGGCCAAAAACAGCCATTTTTGGGCTTAAAAAGCCCTAGAACACATTCAAAACGGCCAAACGAAGGGAAACGGTGGCTACTCTGCACGTGCGGCTTGACTTCCCTGTGTCAACGAGCTCTTTGCCGCCCTCTAACTCCATGACATGTCCCGGAAACGGCCCAAAAAGGCCCCCAGAAGCTTCAAATGCCGACAGCCACAAACCAAGAATAGGCCATATCTTTGGCTACATGGCTCAAAATGCGATTCCGAGGGCACCTACTCCACCCGCAACCCCCCACTTTTTGTGGTTTCCGGCCCTCAGAATTGCCCAAACGGACGCCTACACCCTCGTACTTAGGCCCACTAGGCTGCGGCAAGCTGCAAGCTCAAGCCCAAACAGGTGGGTGCCCAAATGGGTCATTAGGGTCCAGTAGGGGCAAAAAGATGACTTTTCTCAAAAATGATCCTAGACCATGTGCGACGCTAAAACAAGTGTTTTTGGACCATTTTGAGCTTGTGGTGGCCCATTTTGGTCCTCCGAAAATCCCAAAATGCCTTGAAAAAAGGCTGTTTTGGGACCAGAAATGGGTCAAGAATGGGTCAAAAACGCGTTTTTCCAAAAATCATCCTAGACCATTTGGGGTGCACAAACGGGTGAAATGAGCCCATTTTGAGCCCATTTTGGGGCATTTTGGCCCCTCAGAAGTCCAACAAAAGCCTTCAAAGTGGGCCTCGTGGTGATGGGGTTGACTTGCAAGCTGATTTCACTTTGTGAAGAGCCATCAATGTGTGAATCATTCTTGATGTCCTTCACCAGTCATAGCTAATGTTCCCTCCCCCACCAGCTCGGTCCCAATATTCAGTCTTGATTAGGGTTAGGGTCACCGAGCTGGTGGAACCAGTCTTGGTTTTATAACCCTTTTTAGGGTCTAGGGTGGACCTACCAGGTTTAGCAGCAGCAGCAGCAGCAGCAGCAGCAAGCAGCAAGCAGCACGCGCGAAATGGGTAAAAATCAGAACTCCGTCGTGGTGCTTCGGATTCGGCTGAAATTTTGGTGGATGATACCTATGGGTGTGAGAAACAATCACACGAAGTATGAGCCAGAAACTCAACGGTGGCGGCCAGCAACGGGCGTCGCAAGTGGCGGACCTCAGTTTCAAAAACTGCAATTTAGGGTCAAAAACAGCCATTTTTGGGCCAAAACAGCCCTAGAACCCTTTCAAAACGGCCAAACGAAGGGAAACGGTGGGTACACTCCATGTGCGGCTTGACTTTCCATGTCAACGAGTCCATTGCGGCCCTCTAACTCCACCATATGTCCCGGAAACGGCCAAAAAGGCCCTCAGAAGCCGCAAATTTTGTGCAGATTGGCTGGCGGCGGCCACAAACCAAGAATAGGCCATATCTTTGGCTACATGGCTCAAATTGCGATTCTGAGGGCACCTACTCCACCCGCAACCCCCCGTGTTTTGTGGTCGCCACCCCTCAGAATTGCCCAAATGGACGCCTAGACCCCGTACCTAGGTCCACTAGACTGCGGCAAGCTGCAAGCTCAAGCCCAAACAAGTGGGTGCCCAAATGGGTCACTATGGTCCAATAGGGGCAAAAAGATGACTTTTCTCAAAAATGATCGTAGACCATGTGTGATGCTAAAACAAGTGTTTTTGGACCGTTTTGAGCTTGTGGTGGGCCATTTTGGTCCTCCAAAAATCCCAAAATGCCTTGAAGATGCGCTATTTTGGGACCAAAAATGGGTCAATAATGGGTCAAAAACGCATTTTTCCAAAACTCATCCTACACCATTTGGGGTGGCCAAACGGGTAAAATGAGCCCATGTTGAGGCCATTTTGGGGCATTTTGGCCCCTCACAAGTCCACAAAAGCTTTGAAAGTGGGCCTTGTGGTGAAGGGGATCACTTGCAAGCTGATTCCACTTTGTCAACGGCCGTCAATGTGTGACTCATTGGTGTCCCTCACCATTCATATCTAATGTTCCTTCCCCCACCAGCTCGGTCCCAATATTCAGTCTTGATTAGGGCGCAAGCAGGTCTCAAAGCGGTCTACACATGCACGTCCTGGTATGCATATGCAGCAATTAGGGTTAGTGTCAGGGTCACCGAGCTGGTGGAACCAGTCTTGGTTTTATAACCCTTTTTAGTGTCTAGGGTGGACCTACTAGGTTTAGCAGCAGCAGCAGCAGCAGCAGCAAGCAAGCAGCAGCAGCAAGCAATCAAGCAGCACGCGCGAAATGGGTAAAAATCAGAACTCCGTCGTGGGGGTTCAGATTCGGGTGAATTTTTGGTGGATGATACCTATGGGTGTGAAGTACAATCACACAAAGTTTGAGCCAGAAACTCAACGGTGGCGGCCGGGAACGGGATTCCCAAGTCGCGGACCTCAATTTCAAAAACTGTAGTTTAGGGCCAAAAATAGCCAATTTTGGACTAAAAAAGCCCTGGAACACAATCAAAACGGCCAAACGAAGGGAAACGGCGGGTACACTGCACGTGCGGCTTGACTTCCCCGTGTCAACGAGCTCTTTGCGGCCCTCTAACTCCATGACATGTCCCGGAAACGGCCCAAAAAGGCCCCAGAAGCTCCAAATGCCGACAGCCACAAACCAAGAATAGGCCATATCTTTGGCTACATGGCTCAAAATGCGATTCCGAGGGCACCTACTCCACCAACAACCCCCCACTTTTTGTGGTTTCCACCCCTTAGAATTGCCCAAACGGACGCCTAGACCCCAATACCTAGGCCCACTAGGCTGCGGCAAGCTGCAAGCTCAAGCCCCAACAGGTGGGTGCCCAAATGGGTCATTAGGGTCCAGTAGGGGCAAAAAGATGACTTTTCTCAAAAATGATCCTAGACCATGTGCGACGCTAAAACAAGTGTTTTTGGACCGTTTTGAGCTTGTGGCGGCCCAGTTTGGTCCTCCGAAAATCCCAAAATGCCTTGACAGTGGGCTGTGTTGTGACCAAAAATGGGTCAAAAATGGCTCAAAAACGCATTTTTCCAAACCTCATCCTAGACCATTTGGGGTGCACAAACGGGTGAAATGAGCCCATTTTGAGCCCATTTTGGGGCATTTTGGCCCCTTAGAAGTCCAAAAAGCCTTCAAAGTGGGCCTTGTGGTGATGGGGTTCACTTGCAGGCTGATTTCACTTTGTCAAGAGCCATCAATGTGTAAATCATTCTTGATGTCCCTCACTAGTCATAGCTGATGTTCCCTCCCCCACCAGCTCGGTCCCAATATTCAGTCTTGATTAGGGTTAGGGTTGGGGTTGGGGTTGGGGTTGGGGTTGGGGTTGGGGTTATGAATGGTTGTTTTCTTACCAGTCCAGGTTAGGTTACGCAAGAAGGAGCACGAACGGAAACGATGTTCGACAACAGTTCATCGCAAGTGGGGCATCTGGGGTTTGTGCGTCCGGGTTCGGGGGGTGGCGAGGAGCGCGGGCACGGGATCAACAAACAGACCGCAGGAAGGCCTTGGCCGCGATAGGGGGCCCCGCATCGGCACCGGCCTCACCGGCGGCGGTGCCCGCCATTGCCCAGGGGGCGTTGCCGACGAGCGCGCCCCGGCCTCCGGGGCCGGTGGCGCGCTGCTTGAGGAGGTACCCCAAGGCCCCCAAGACCAACGCGGCCAGGGAGGCCGCCAGGGCCAGGGGCGCGGGGTGCTCGGCCGGGGCGAAGGCGGGGGGGGCCTGCGCAGAGCCCGGGGCAGTGGGGGGCCCGGGGGTCCGGCCCAGGCTCCGTTCCGCGCCGGGGCCCGCCCTCGGGGCGGCCCCGCGGAGGGCGGGGCTGTGCCACGAGGCGCTCCGGGCGGGCGCGGGCTCCGGCCGCGCCCTTTGGGTGGGGGCGAGTCGAGGGGCCGGGGCCCGCCACAAGGCCCCGGGCGGGTCCGCCGTGCGGAAGCCCCAGGCGGCCAGGACGAGGGCCGCCACCGCCGCCGCCGCCCAGGCCAGGGCGGTGCGGGCGCCCCCGCAGGGCCCCGGGCGGGGCATCAGGGATTGGGTCTCCATTCTGCGCTGCCTGTGGGGGCAGGGCACGGGAGGAGATGCTGATGGGGGAATTCCGTCCGCCGTCGGTGCAACGTGTTATTCATCAAATAGCAACTTCTGGGGACCGCTCCTTTTTGGCTACGATGGATTGCTCGAATTGGTTTCGGTTCATTAGACTGCCGGCAGGTTGGCGCCGCCATTTTGCTGAGCCCTACCCCTCGGTCTAGCCACCACCCGCGAATCTGACTGCAGAAATGAGGGGAGGGTCTCTTGATCACCTGGAAATACGAAGCCATGATAACGAAATTCCTTGGGTTCGACCATCATTCCTGATTGGCTGGCTCCCTAAATGGCGCCCAAATGTACAAACCTGAAAAATCCATCGATGCTCACTTGAATGAGAAATTATCAACACGTGCGGGCAAGCGCATCATTTGGGGTTGGGCGCAACTATCGGGCTTTCTGCTCAATTAGGGCAAGAGCAACAAACTTTGGACCCATCAACATTGTCAGATTGACTGATGGATCGGATCACTGGGTGGATTTGAAAAAAAGAGGGGGTGGGGTTCACTTGAAGGCCTGGAAGAGCCCAAGGCTTTGATCGCATAAGTGTGTGTGCGCCATTGGGTTTTGAAGGGATGAGGCCCTTTTCGTGTAACTTGAGGTAAGCAGGTCCAAAAAAGTCAAAAAGTCACTTTTGCGGCAAACAGGGGATGGTTCTAGAAACGGGGCTCGAGCACGAAACGAAAGAATACAGTGGCAGCACGCTCATAAGAGATGCGGCAATATGCATCACCCTGCTCTGAATATCCAACAACCTGCGCCAAAACAGGTTCCCCTGTGCAGCGGACGAACATTACATTCATCCCAGGGGTTAACATGGTTCTGCTGTCAAGTTCCATTTCAGCGAAAGTGAGCAAAATGTCCTGCCAAGAGTACAAGGGATACAAGTGGCAGTGCCTGAAAACACAGTCACCCACACAACAATACAGTGATCCATAACAAAAAGTTTTGTGTTGATCAAATGACGGTCCCCCATCCCCCCTTGGGGAAGCACAAGGGGTGGGGCAGGACAAGCCTCAATATGGTCGGGTTGCATTGACGCAGGGGGCTTCCCAAATCCACAGTTTGGGTGATGCAACATGCAGTGCGCACCCTTTCAAATACAGTTTGAATTCCAGTTACCAACCCTGTGCAGGTTCAGGATCAAGGCTGGCGGGTTTCAGAGGTTGAGATTCAACTACACGATATATTACTACACACCTCTCCCCTTTGTATAAGCTACGCCAAAGTCCCAAATTAATACGGTCCCTACGCCTACTGTAGCTTGGACACGGGCGTAGCTTGCGTGCGACGCATACAACTACCAACACCGGGCGCCCAGGTTCAAAAAGAGAGGATTGCATGGTGAGCCGGTGCAAGAAAGGGGCATATAATGCACAAACATCCCCAAAATCAGAGCTTTGTGGGTTCAAGTGGCAAACCCTCACAACAAATGTGTCCATGACTCTATGTGACTCGCAAATCCGTCACCAAACCCATGTCTTATGTGGCTGCACTACGTTTGGTACCGAATTAAAATTGGGTCCCAAATTAATACGGTCCCTACGCCTACTGTAGCTTGGACAAGGGCGTGGCTTATACAAGAAGGGGCTCAATCATGGTCGGTCACAGATACTGGATGCCCCCGCCCAGGCAATTCCAGCCAATGTTCCAGGTGTTGTCCACAATCAACTGCTATGCTACATCCAGTCGTTAAGACACAGCCTGATATGTACACGAGCATCCGACATGCCGCTTCCTGGAAGCGGGTGCACACTGGGAGCAGGCGGCAGCTGCCAAGCCTGATAGCATAACATATAACCTTCGTGTGCCAGCGCCAAACACATAGGGCACCTGTCGTGTCAGAACAAATAGGGCATCACAATGAACAGAACCAAGTATGGTGCCCAGCGTCACCACAACCCAAAAGGAAAGTGCCCTAGGAAAAACCCCGTTCACTGCATGAGGTCGAGGGGCTCCGATTCCCGTCCCCGTTGTATGCGGTGTCAGGCGCCGGTGGGGGGGTTTGGGTCTCTGTGGATCCGTGCTCGCTGCAGGACGTTGAAGGGCTGCGCCTCCCCCCCCTTGTATGCGTGATCCTGTCACAAAATGGGGTTGTGGGGGTCCCCGGCCCTTCCGAGTGATTGGTGACTGTGGGAACACTCGACATGTGGCTGTGCGTAGACTCCTCGCTCCTCGGGCTGTCTGGCATCTCAACTAAACCCAATTGCAGCCACACATCACACTCATGCCCCTGATCCGAAGGGACATCCGGGGTTTCCTCTCTTGGTCCTGGTGAAGCAATACACTGCTCAAAATTCAGTACGATTGGGCGCGGGGGGGACACACCCCGGGGGTGGGGGGACTCCGAGCCGCTACCTGGCGTGCCCGTTTGGCGCGTTGCCCTGCCGCTTGGACCCTGGGGGTCTTCCGAGCTGGGTACAGGGGGTTGCTGAGTCTACCATTGTTTGCCAGGGTGTCGGCCTGCTCGTTACCTTCCACATTCACGTGGGAGGGAACTTTCACCCACAGAATATCTTGAAAAGTGGAATCCAAAAGCTGCAGTAGCTCTTTCCAGAGAGGGATATTTGACACAGGTCCCGCCGATCGCACCCAACCTCTCGCCTGCCACCGGCGCGCCGCTCCCTGCGCCCCTTTAAGGACATACTCAGAATCCGCTTATACAAGAAGGGGGGGGGGGGTACACACCTCTCCCCTTAAATCTAGCGAACAACAACAAGCAACACTTCATATTTCGAACCCATATCTCCCTCCCAGCGCTTCAGGTTCTACTCTACTGACGCCATCTTTTGCATTGACCCATGGCCTTCCCCAATCCACAGTTTGGGCCCCCAATTCACCGATGGCCCAGGGCACACGCGCCACGTCAGGACATGCCCTGCCAAATGTGTGCAGTTTTGGCCCAAAAACAGCCATTGTTTGCTCAAAACAGCCCGAAAAAACCGATCGGGGCAGCAAAATGACAGAATATGGATGGCATATTCTGCGACCACTTGGTTTCCCTGTTGGCAGCCTCTGGCTCTACAATATGTCCAAGAAACGCCCAAAAAGTGGCCCAAAATGGCCCAAAATCTGGCACTTTGGATGCCAACAACCCAGAACCAAGGACAGCTCGTATCTTGCGCTGCGTGTCTCGCAATCCCGTTTCGAGGGCACCCAGTCCACCCACAAGCCCCCACTTCTTGTAGTTTCTTTGACCCCCCGGCCCCCCAAGTGAAAGGGGGCATTTTCGCACAGCGCGCGCACAGCGCCGATCATTACGGTGAGGGGGAGTATCCGCACCGCGCGCGCACCGCGTCAGGTATTTGAACAACTTCTCCAGGAGATGCTCTTACGGGGAGAGGAGTTGTAGATGGTACCTGCTGGGCTCCGAGGCGTTACCATTCCCCCTGATTGGCTCTGGATGAAAGGGTCTACGGAACAACCCCAGTACCCGCACCGCGCATGCACCGCGTGCGCACCGCGCGTGCACCGCGTCTGATACTCCCCCTTCCCCCTGATTATCCAGGAAACAACCCTGAAAACCACACACCTGCGGAATCATGCACAATCAATTCAAAACTCAAAAATTCAAACATCTGATGCTTGCCATGGGTCCCAGGGACCTAAATTCTGCCCCCTATAGCCCCGTCCCACTGCAGCAGCCATTCAATGACGTCCTTTCAATCTTCTGAACTTACCAAACTCCCGGTGGTGGAGAACAGCCAACTTTTCGCACAGCGCGCACACAGCGCACGGTACGCCCCCAAAGTTCATCGTGCCCTGAGATGGGGGAGCAGTGGTTTGAGAGCAAGGCAGCGAGGCGGAAAGCCTCCGCCTTGGTGGTAACCCCCCCCCAAATGTCAGGTCGGTCCATGGGGGGCGCGGGGGGGGGGGGGGCTTGCACCACACAATGGTGGCACTAAAACAGCAGCAGTTCCAGGATAACCCAAAGAAAAATATCGTTCGGCGCCTTTGGCGCCCAGCATTTCCAATGTGTTTTTGTCAAAGTGAAGGTCCCCCCTTCGCGGGGGGGGGGGGGTTGCAAGGGACCGCATGCAGGTCAACAAAGCCCTCCACACATGCACGTCCTGGTATGCATATGTAGCAATGGTCAGCAGTTCCAACACGGTTCCACTCCGCAATTGGCGGACCTTTATATGTACAACCATCAAATGTTCGCTTGTCCCTCCATTGCTCAGCCGTGGTTTGCCGGCCAAAACCTCTGGCCTACATGGGTTGGGGGCGCAATCATCATTCGAGTGTCGAGGCTGCATTGCTATGTACACTCCGGACGAAGCTCAATGGGCGCATCCTTCACCGAAGCAAATAAGTACAGGACAATGCAAGCGGAATAATGTTGTGGAAGTACAACACTTATACTGGGGCACAAAAGCGGCCCTCCTTTGGCCATACCCCTACCTGACGGATAGAATACTTTTTGTTTCTCCGGCTCAACAGGTTCAACAATTCCGATGAGTACAGTATGAGCTCTCAGGCAACAGCCTGGGTCAAGAAGTAGGGCATATAGTACAAACCAAGGTTCCACTATGACGGACAAATATTTTTCCTAAGACCTAGTCTGTCATCCTACTCAAGCATGCAGGCAAAACAGTAGTATACAGCAGGTAAATACAATGAAGCGCTCAACACATATGCATCAGCCATTCATTGGAGTCCATTGAGTGCACCAAATCTGCGGAGGACCCGGCACTACGACTACACCCTGATTTGTAATCTGACTCTGTTGCTGCTGACTGGTCATCCATAGGACTGAGATCTATATCTAGAAAAAGGGTCGCTGTGTCTGCGTCCCCCAAAGGGGAGAAGAATTCAAATTCAGCGTGACTCTGATGCAGGCATTTCGGACTGAAAAGATTGTGCAATGGAGGCACCTCGAGTTTGGGTTTCTTTATCAATTCGTTTTTTTGGCTCAGACCAAGATGAGCTGGCGTAGCCTGCTCACTTCACAGTACTCAAGGTGACCCCTCAAGATCAAGGTTCAGAGCTGTCCAGTGCTACGGTGACCCCACAAATGACCATGGTAGCGGATCTGACACGTAGTGGGGATTAGCTGAGTCTGAAACCAGGTTATGCAGCGGGAGACTGCCACGCCCGTAGGGTTTGGGTTTCTGAATTGAAGGGGGAGCGCAAGTCGCAAAACCTCTCTTGGGAGTAGCAGGGTTCAACCTGCTCTTGATTCTACCCAGGTTGGCCCACGAATCAGCCCGAACATTGCCCATTAAATGAACATGCGATGGTACCTGCAGGAAGCGCACAATCACGAAACAATGAATTTCTGACCATAAAAACCGTGGTCAGAAAAACCCATCAAAACAACGGTCACACGGGGTCTTCGTGCTTAGACAAGGCCGTGCTTGCGCAAGGGGGGGGGGGGGTACGGCAAACCTGAGTCTGTGCCTGCAGAGTATACCAATGCATGGTAGTGCAGCGGGCACTGCCACGCCGAAGCGACCCATATGAATTGTATCATGGATGGTCCCCTCCCCCGCCCACCAATTTCGTGACATTCCCCCCCCCCCCCACGGGGGGGAGGGGACGCTCACGAAGTGACGGTTCGCCCCGGGGAGGGGGGGGGGTGCATTGCACCACAAAACTGTACCATAGTATCACAGTGTAAATCAGCTTCGGTGCGTTCGGCGCCTTGTAAAAATTTTCTTTGGCGCCTTTGGCGCCTGGTATTTTCTATGCTTTCTGGGCCAAGTGACCGTTCCCCCCCTGAGGGGGGGGTTGCGAGGGGAGGGGGGGGGGGGGGGTAAAAGGTACCCACGCCCTGACACCCGTAGGACCCTTCCTCCAGCCGGCACAACGCTGCAAACCACATTCTCCGTTGGATTGGAACCGCGAAAACGGGGGTTCCAAAAAAGGCCCAAAAGTGCGGCAACACGGGGTCGCCGTCTTGGGACAAGCCCGTGTAAAGACCGGGGGGAAGGGGGGTGCAGTACCACTGCACCTGCCCCCCGCACCTGCATAACCACAGGTTTGCATGTGCATCACATTTCTCAGCACCTGCGCTCCAGACTCATGCCGTTGGCCACACGTTGCCTCCCACGGGCCCCAAACACCATCCAATCGTGGGCCAAAAAATATAAATCCGCTGGCCAACGGGTGCAAGCGTGCGTACGGCTGGCCACCTCTGCTTTGCAATCCCCTGCTGATTCCTTCTCTGGTCCTCACCTCCTGCAACGGTAGGCCTTGGCCGTACGCAGGTCAACAAGCGCTCCACGTACCCCCCCCCCCCTCCCATTGTCGTTCCCCACCCCAGGGAAGACGGTCCCCCACCACCCCCTGGGGGACAGTTGCCAAGTGACGGTCCCCCACCCCCCCCCCTGGGGGACCGCACCACCACCGTACACGCACATTTGCAGGCACAGGAATTGCAGCACGGAGAGGCGCCGAACAGACGCACGGTCGTGCAAGACGGTCTTGCCATCACGGTCAGAAGTGATGCGGCGATATGCATCACCGTGCTACGTTGTGTTGTCAAGTTCCATTTCAGCGAAAGTGAGCAAAATGTCCTGCCATGAGTGCAAGGGATACAAGTGACAGTGCCCCACAACACAGTCACCCACACAACAACACAATAAGCCGCAACGAAAAATTTTGGGTTCACCATCGGCCCTGACAGTCCCCCAGCCCCCCCCCCCCCCCCCCGGGAACGACAAGGGGTGGGGAACGACAAAGGGGGAGGGGGGTACACACGCCCCGGGGTGCACAAGCAGCAAGGTTCGGCGGTGGTGAGGGATGCATTTCCGCCTCACCATATGTTCGCTTGTTGACCCCTGAGGTATTCTTGTGGTTGCCTTGTTTCTTCTCTTTTTTTTGGGGGGGGGGGGTTCAGATCAAAATGAGCTGGCATGGCCCGCTCACTTCACAGTACTCCAGATAACCTCTCGGGATCAAGGTTCAGAGCTGTCCAGTGCTACAATGATCCCACAAATGGCCGTGGTAGCGGATCTGACACGCAGTGAGGATTAGCTGAGTCTGAAACCAGGTTATGCAGTGGGAAACTGCCACGCCCGTAGGCTTCCCAGTGTGTGTGAGGCACAAAGACTGTAGGCTGAAAAAGACAGCGGTGTGAAGACTGAGGCTGGGATGAATCAGCAGGTTGCATTTCATACAGTATCAGCACCAGAGAGGGAGGGGGATGACATTCAGGTACAGTTACTCACTATTCGCTTGGGGCAGGGAACACTGCTGTCCCCATTCCAGTTTAGGGGGGTTGGTCGGTGGCACACGGGAGAGGACTAAGAAAGAAGCAAGAAGACAAGCACGGTTACGCCGCGCTGGGGAGTGGCGTCCCACACCCCACCCGTCCGCCAACCCCGACCGCACAATGGCCCTAGGCGTGGACCAACTAGTCCCTGCCCACCCCGATGTCCTGTGGCACTCCGCAGCCCTTAACGCTGGCTGGTTCAGCCCGAGCAAATATTACTGGGTCTCGGAGTCGTGGGGCCACACCTCGTCCGACGCCTCAGGCGGGGGGCCCTGCTGGCACACCACCTGCTGGGGGGGGGGGGGGGATAGAAAGGGGAGGATGCCACAGAAGGGCCAACCTGCCAAGGGTTGGCGAAAAAATAGTAACTGGCGCGCAGCCGACACCACCGACAAGTGCAGGAACCGGGTGCCAAGTGTCAAGTGTGTAGAGGGTTAGGACATTTTCGTCCAGGGGCCTGGCTACTCTGTCACGGCAACCCTGACTTTGGGGGGTTTGGGGAGGTGCGCAGCACGCAGGTGTGCCTCACTCTGGGGGTTTTGGGGGAGCGCGGTGTTTCTTCAACAACCACAACTGGTCTGCATCTTAGCTACACAGGTTAGCTCCATTCCATCCATTAGGGCTGGCACTCAAGCCACAACTGGTCTGCATCTTAGCTACACAGGTTAGCTCCATTCCATCCATTAGGGCTGGCACTCAAGCCACAACTGGTCTGCATCTTAGCTACACAGGTTAGCTCCATTCCATCCATTAGGGCTGGCACTCAAGCCACAACTGGTCTGCATCTTAGCTACACAGGTTAGCTCCATTCCATCCATTAGGGCTGGCACTCAAGCCACAACTGGTCTGCATCTTAGCTACACAGGTTAGCTCCATTCCATCCATTAGGGCTGGCACTCAAGCCACAACTGGTCTGCATCTTAGCTACACAGGTTAGCTCCATTCCATCCATTAGGGCTGGCACTCAAGCCACAACTGGTCTGCATCTTAGCTACACAGGTTAGCTCCATTCCATCCATTAGGGCTGGCACTCAAGCCACAACTGGTCTGCATCTTAGCTACACAGGTTAGCTCCATTCCATCCATTAGGGCTGGCACTCAAGCCACAACTGGTCTGCATCTTAGCTACACAGGTTAGCTCCATTCCATCCATTAGGGCTGGCACTCAAGCCACAACTGGTCTGCATCTTAGCTACACAGGTTAGCTCCATTCCATCCATTAGGACTGGCACTCAAGTGGCCACAAGCCAGTAGTCTAGACCGGGAGCTGTGGGAAGAGTGGGAGAAAGTACGATCTCATGCCAGTGACTACGTTCCTACTTAAACCGACATCTGTGGCCCATGGCATCCCCTGTCCAGGCCAGCCTCCCTTGGTAGGCCTTGCGCCCAGGCACCTTCAACATCAACCACGTTGCTGACCCTTCAAACTGCCCCACCACCAGCCCCCGGTATGTCAGTCACAGGCACAGGACGAACTGAACGCACGAACATATGTGCAGTGCACCGGGGCCAGTGGAGAGGCAGCAGGTCCGGGGCTGACCTTTCATGGTTTGCAAGTTTGCTTTTGTTTTTCCGAGTTACCTGTGCCTCATGAATGGTTACTTTTTTGCAATGAAAAAGTTTTTTGGCTCAGACCAAGATGAGCTGGCATAGCCTGCTCACTTTACGGTACTCCAGACAACCCCTCGGAATCCAGGTTCAGAGCTGTCCAGTGCTACGATGATCCCACAGTGGCTGTGGTAGCGGATCTGACACGTGGTGAGGATTAGCTGAGTCTGCCGCCCATGTAGACCCTTCTTGCAAACCGCATTTCCTATTGGGTTGGATTGGATTGGAACCGCAAAACCAATGGTAACCAAAAAAGACCCAAAAGTGCGGAAACACGGGGTTGCTGAGTCTGGACAAGCCCGTGTTAGAACAGCGGGGGAACATCCCTGGGAACATCAATGGGAACATCAATGGGAACATCAATGGGAACATCAATGGGAACATCAATGGGAACATCAATGGGAACATCAATGGGAACATCAATGGGAACATCAATGGGAACATCAATGGGAACATCAATGGGAACATCAATGGGAACATCAATGGGAACATCAATGGGAACATCAATGGGAACATCACTGGGAGCATCGATGGGAACATCAATGGGAACATCACTGGGAGCATCGATGGGAACATGTGGAGTGCAGGGCGGCCAGTGCCGGTGCCGCAGGTCGGAGGTACATCGATGCTGTGGCGATTCACAGGTCCATAAAGGACTGCACAAGTGCAGTAGCGAATAGTGGGGAACACGGGGGGGGGGGGGGGCAACTACAATCGGTCCTGATGCAACCCACCCCCCAACTATCTGTCAAAACTTGCCCGGGGGGGGGGGGGGGATTGGCAGCTCGGCCGCGGGGGGGGGGGGGGGCTGTGTCTGGGGGCATGGGGGTATAGAGGTTGTATGCAGTAATAGCGATTTCTCGTCTTTGCCAGGAAGAAAGTCTTAAGGGTCTTAAGGACCAAAGGCGTAGTAACCCCTTCAACGAAGCATGGGACAACAAATTGGGCGCCTCCATTTCATTTGTCGTGAAAAGATGGGCATAATTCTTACCCCCGGGGGGGGGGGGGGGTAATACCATTTGATATTTGACATGCTGTCACATTGCCTTGGATAAAAACACCCGCAATTCTTTTTCTTTTTGTTCGATTTTCGGGGTGTGCGACTGCTGCCGACTGGCTGAGAGTCTACGAAAGTGCTCAAGTAAGATCCTGGAGTCTAGTGTCTCTGAGATCTGACAATGTCAAACCCCCACAGGGTAAGTGTGTTGATACGGCTCCTCCCCCCATCTGCTGGAAGGCAATGAGAGCGCCTAGAACAACCATGGAATCAAGTGCATCCTCAAGTGCAGGTCTGATGACGCCAGGGCCCCACAAGGTAAGTGTGTCGATAGTGAGAACACGGCGTGTTGTTGCTTTGCAAAAGACTTACACCCTGTGTCCAAATTGTAGCGCAGAATGCAAGGTAACAGCTGCAGATCACCAGGCCGGCAGGTGCAGATCACCAGTAGACCGCCAGCTTCACCTTCCGGGCACCGGCATACGATGCAGAACGGGGTGTAGTTGCAGCGCGTTTGCCGCGTGTGCGTTACGTTCTCAGCACCACAAAACGGTGTGGTCGCGGACATCACGCGTAGTAAGGACAGGCTGTATCTGATAGAAGGAAATGCAGTGGAACTGCCATGCCGGAGGGCATCCCAGTGTGCGAGCGGAGCACAAGACAAACTGGAAGGCTGAGTAAATAAGAGCGGTGTGCTACGCACAGAAAAAGCCGTCTCGAAGAAGGAGGTCTACACTGAGGTGGACAGGGTCGTTGTCTGCCATGGACTTGATGATGTTGCCCTGAACTGTCTCACTCTGTGGGTTTCGGGGGAGTGCGGGGCATGCGAACTCTTTTTGGTTTGGGGTTCGTGGAGTTGCAGGGTGGTCAGTTCTTTTTCTTTTTTTTTTTGAGGTGATGTACTGTGGCTGCGGCATCCCGGAAAAAGGTCCTCCACAATGGACCAGTTCTCCCTTAGCAGCTGCGCTGCAATATGTGTAAGTGCCTGCATTGACTAATGTCGCAAGCCACGTAGGGATTATATCCAAAATTTGGTTTTCCGTGTGTTGCATGTCTCCTGCAGTGTGCCGTAGTAGTCAAGGAGAAAGGCCCCCTGACACCTCCAAACAATGATGCGGCGATAAGAAGTAGCAATGGGTAGGGTTGTGTAACATTGTCGCGCTCTTGTATAAAGGTGTTGTAGAAGAGAGGTTTCACCGCCGTTGGCCAGTGTCGGCCACAGGTCGACTCTTTTTTTTTTTTGCTCGGACTCACAAGTTCATGGTAAGTGCTCGGCCAGACGGGCCGGATCAGTAATGACAGTGTAAGTACAACATATGTTGTCCCGTGCGATACCTGGGCCGCATACCACCCGCGGTGGCGGGACGTATACTTGAAACTCACCTGGAACCTGTCATCCGCTCATGCAGTATCAGAAACTGCCACGCCACTGGGGCAACGAAGAAAGAAAAACAGTAAATGTGAAAAAGTCTGCCATGAGAAAAAGAGAGTAGCTTGCCTGGCGTCTCTGGGGGGAGTATGTCCTTTAGGTAACTCATGTACGTGGGCGTTTGATTGTCCATTGTGCCCAGTGTTGGCCACAGGTTGATTCAACCTGTTGTTGGGTTTCAATCCGTGGCAATAGAAAAAAGCTAAAGTATGCCATAGCTGGTCTACTGCACAATCATTGTCCTGCCAAATGCGCCGACAGCCACACCCCGCTACGGTGCAACCTTGTACCCCCCCCACCCCTTTGTAATAGCTACGCCAAAGTACGGAATTAATAGGGTCCCTACGCCTACTGTAGCTATTACAAGGGCGTGGCTTGCGCACGACACATACAACTACCGACATACACGTGAGAGAAAGCATGGTATGAGTGCACCTCCGGCTCCGGGGATGGGGACGGTGATCGGATGAAGAACTCGATTTTCGAAAGGGGGGCACAGGGGTGTGTGACCACCTGCCCACCCTTCATGTACTCCAACACCGCAAACAGGTCCCCCTTCTCTGATGGCCCCTTCATTGTGGCATCCACACGCTCACCGGTGGAACGTGTGAAAATCACTGGACGCCCAGGTTGAAAAAGAGAAGATTGCATGGTGAGCTGGTGCAAGAAAGGGGGATATAGTACACAAATATCCCCCAAATCAGAGCTATGTGGGTTGAAGTGTGCAAATCCTCACAACAAATGTGTCCACGACCCTATGTAGCTGGCAAATTTGTCACCAAACCCATGTGTTATGCGGCTGCACTACATTTGTACCGAATTAAAATTAGGTACCAAATTAATACGGTCCCTACGCCTACTGTAGCTATTACAAGGGCGTAGCTATTACAAAGGGGGGGGGGGGTACTAAGAGTCTTAAAGAATGCAAATCCTCCTCATTCCACGCACCACATATGCCATCGGCGGTCAAGTTTGGGGGGAGGGTCCAAGAGGAGTATGTTGTAACACTCCAATACCCATGACAATTCATCTAGGCTCCCCTATGCATCGCCACCACAAAATCCAAAGTAATGGCATCTTACAGGACAGATATGGTGCAGTACTGTAATGGTGGCCGGTGCGGCATGCGGGGAAAGGCGGGACATTGGATGAGTCTAAGATGTACTGTGTTGCCGTAGCATGTAGTACACAGTACACACTGACCGTCTTTTCCGGCGTTCACTGGGTGCCTACAGTGCACAGGCGTGTTATGAGCAGGAGGACTCATCACAAACATGACACAGCCCCTCTTTCCCTCTACAATCGGCACACAATCACGTTCCACTAAGTCTCTGACCATGAAAACTGTGGTCAGAAAACCTGAGAAAAATGAGGGTCAGACCCAAACCCATGTCTTATGTGGCTGCACTACATTTGGTACCGAATTAAAATTAGGTACCAAATTAATACGGTCCCTACGCCTACTGTAGCTTGGACAGGGGCGTGGCTATTACAAGGGGGGGGGGGGGTACAACAAACAAACAGAGGTAACAATAGCAGACCAAGGAATGCAGGACAGAGTACCCCCCGCCCCCCTTGCAAACTCCCGGGTTAGCGCGCGACGGTCTCCCGGGTGGGGGGGGGAGACGGTCGCCAAGTGACGGTCTCCCGGGGGGGGGGGGGGATTGCAAGGGTATTTTAAGGCAAACTGTGGTACCCTCCACTGATGCAAGCAAAGAGAACACTTGTGAAGCGACTTTCGCGTTGATGCCAATGTGCTTCATCCAACACAAATGTTATTGACCACCACACACCCATACAACGCCTTTGGAGAGAGAATAAGACAGAACACACACAGGTGCTTGATTTGAAGAAATGGGAAAGCAATGCAAAGCCATGCGTAAAGCAGATGCGCAACACAAACCAGCACAATACATGTTAACTAGAAAAACATGGAAGTGACGGTCTCCCGGGTGGGGGGGGTTGCAAAGGGGGGGGGTACAAGGACGGCGACAACAGGTATCAATTACGCCGAAGGCGCCGAAGCAAAATTTTGGCCCAATCTTTTAAGGAGGGGGGGCGGTGTGGGTGGGTGGGTCTAGGGGGGGGGGGGGGGCGGTGGTGTGGGACCCTGGGACCCCCCCCCCTCCCCTGGGGTGCTGAGGGGGGGGGGGGGGGGCATCCCTCCCATCGTGCATTTGCCCATAGCCAGCGGAGCCACAACATGCGTCTCGTGCCCTTCAAGGTCAGCCAGGTGATCCAGTGCACATTTGGAACTCCAAATGTGCGGTGGCGTTCAATGACCCATTTCTTCGCAGGAGTGGGGGCCACCCCGCCACACATCGCAATGGCAGAGGGGTCTGTGAGTTCACATGGGGGCAATGGAAGGGCTGTGGCTATCTTTGCCCATTTGTCGACCTCATGATTTCACAGTATTGCCTCACCGTCCTCTGGATTCGTGGCATCGGACAGGTCGCGATGGCTGGGGACCCGGGAAAAGGATACCGGCCGGGTTTCCAGATACCGGGTAACCTGTTCTCAACAGGGGCCACAGGTATGGGCTCTCCAGCTGCAGGCTTGGCTGCCACCTGGGCAGCAGGTTTGGCTACACTCTTGGTTGAGGGTTTGGCACGAGGCCTGGCAGCTTTGCGCGCCGGTCTTGCAGGGGCCTTGGCAGTGGGCTCCAGCCCCTGCGGCGAGCACAATCTTGGCAGGCACAATACTGCCCCCAGAACGTTGGAAATTGACAACAGCACCAGCTGGGTACGTGTCAATATCATGAACATCCATCCAAATTGCTGAAATTGCGACACACTGAAGTGTTCTGCATGATACAGGGTACGGTGCAGTGCCTTGGATACAGGAAATGTGAAGTACACAGCAATGCACCAATAATACCACCTTGTCCAGCCAGCAAACGCAGAGGAGAAGCTCAGTATCCGATGAGTGGATTTGCAAAACTGAGAAAGTGACGGTTCCCTCGTCCCCCCTGCTTACTATGCAAGGGCGATTCATATATTCCTTTGGCCAAGAACGGTACATGGATTGCCAACCCACGAGATTTTACCCACATAGTTTACACAATTTACCCACTTACCCGCAAATGTACCCACGCGGGTACATTTGCGGGTAAGTGGGTAAATTGCCTGTTTTGCCCACTTTCCCACTTACCCGCAAATGTACCAGCACGGGTACATTTGTGGGTAAAACGGCACAAAACCCCCATAGTCTAGAAACCTTGCAAAATGGCAAAACGAAGAAGAAAAAATGTTGGCCTCGTGTTCAGCACCATCAAAAAAACCTTGCAAAATGGCAAAACGAAGAAGAAAAAATGTTGGCCTCGTGTTCAGCACCATCAAAAAACCCTATTTCACTTCCGAACTCATGAAAACCCACAAAAAAAATTTTCGCGGGTAAAAACACACACGTACCCACGCCTGTAGCCAAAGGAATATCCACATCTGCACACTCCCCGTGGGGAGGTCGGGGTGCCCAGAGTACCACGGCTTGGCAGAGGTTGAAATGCCTGAAGTCGACGATGATCCCAACAGTGCCCTGATTGGCTGCTGGACAACGCCGTGAGGTGCATACAGCCCCCCCAAAAGCAGAAAATTATCCAGGGCATGACATTGGAAGTCGAACCTCCACACTGTCCACGAGTACAGTGCAAACAACAAGGCCCCACATGTCAAAACTGGTTTTTGCTTGACTTCGAAGGATGCGACCCTCTCCCCGTCCGCCGGAAGGCAATGAGAGGGCCTAGGAACAACCATGGATTCAAGTGCATCCAAGGTCTCCTGTGGTGCAGCGAGGACTCATTACCTTTGTCTTTGTTTTGGCTTTGGTGTGCCAAGAGTGAGCGCGCGTTTCCGTGCATACTGAACAACAAATGGCCACCAAAGGACAAAAGAACAAAACAAAAATCACAAGCACGATCAGGAGGGGGGCGGGGGGCGGGCGGACGCCCACACCGATGAGGTGGAGACCAAAAGCCGAAGCCAAAGCCAAAGCCAAAACCTCTACCTCTACCTCTGCCTTTGCCTCTACCTCTGCCTCTGCCTCTACCTCTATCTCTACCTCTACCTCTATCTCTACCTCTGCCTCTGCCTCCACCTGTGCCTCTACCTCTACCTCTGCCTCCACCTCTGCCTCTACCTCCACCTCTACCTCTACCTCTACCTCTACCTCCACCTCTGCCTCCACCTCTACCTCTAGCTCTGCCTCTGCCTCTGCCTCTACCTCTACCTCTACCTCTACCTCTACCTCTACCTCTGCCTCCACCGCGGCGCCAAAAGGGCAAGGAGGTTAGTCAACGCCGTACCTCATTAGAGCAGACCAGGGGCGGCAATGATGACGCCAGGGCCCCACAAGGTAAGTGTGTCGATAGTGAGAACACGGCGTGTTGTTGCTTCGCAAAAGACTTACACCCTGGTTCCAAATCGTAGCGCAGAATGCAAGGCAACAGCTTGGCCGGCAGGTGCAGGTCACCAGTAGACCGCCAGCTTCACCTTCCGGGCACCGGCATACGATGCAGAACGGGGTGTAGTTGTAGCGCGTTTGCCGACATGCAACGCCAACGGCCAACGGGTGAAAGCGAGGTTACGTTATGGCCACATTTTGTGGCTCATTGTGTGTGTGTGTGTGTGTGCGCGCACACAGGGGTAGAACAATATTAAAGAGGGGGGCCCGCATGGGTCACCGACCCCCGTGGCTGCCTGCGGCGCCGTCACATGGAGGCCAGCTTGTGCGCGCGCGCACATGCCAATTGCCAAGTGCCCCGCCACGGGGGTGTTTTCATGGCCTTCCGTTGTCGCCAGTGGCAGTTCTTCGATTTCCATTGTCCGAAGGAGGTCGGTCCTTGTACACTAATCCGGCTCTTGGGTCGAGTGGCCCTTGCCACTTGCGCTTTCTTCGGTCTTTGACCCAACGTACACTGTCCTTGTCACTGGGATCTGACACCTGCGTTTACAGGGGTGGACGGGCTTTCAATTGGAGGGAAGGGGGAGGTTGGGGGTGGATAGAGCCCCCTGGCTAGACCCCTCCCCCGCCCAAAAGGGGCTCAATTGATGGGACCCCCAAAATCCTAACGAGACTGACCCCCGGGCCTCGGAGGTGACCAAGACCCAAAAATCGGCAGAAAAAAATGAAAATGCAATTTTTGGAATCAGCGCGTCGAGGGGGTTCAGAAAAGTCATCATTTGCCATATATTTGGTGGGGGAAAAAATTGATTATTTTTAATGCTCAAAAAATTTTTCGGCGCCAGAGTTCATAATAACTAATTAATGGTGCCTGTCAATTGAGCCCTTTTCCCGACCCCCCCCCTGATTTTGGGGGCACTATTGACCCCCCGCCCCCTCACTTGAAAACCCGCCACTCCCAGTAATCACTGCAGGTCATAACACAAATCCACTGACTCGTCAACGCACGTCCAATCCCTATCAGTTCAGATCGGCAGGACAATGCGGTGGAGTCTTTTTTTTATATACATCAGACCTGTGCTGAGTAGCAGCAAGGCTCTCGGGCTGACTGCCCGGTCTCTACACCAGTGCTGCAGGGCACAGTGCAGTCACACGATGAATTGTGTGCCCTGTGGGAGAACCTGGACTTGTGCCTGCAGGTTACTCTGGTGCATGGGAGTGCAGTGGGTGCGCCAAAGCATCCCAAGATCAATCAGTTGCATATCTCGTCAAGAACTGGATGCTTTCGTGGTAAGTCGGTTGTAGCGATGAAGTCACGTCAGACCTGGAGTAAAAGGTTCATCAAGTCAGGCGGTGTGACCAACCGGCGTGTCTCCTGCAGAGGCATGGCGCGCACGCGTGTGTGCAGTGTGTGTCGCTTAGCCGGTGGGCGGTGCTGCAGGCAGCCTCGTAGTGTTTGTGGCATTGAACTGCAACAAAAAGTAGATAACATTCTAAGTTGTAGGCAAAGGAGTTTACCAAAACCAGGTCACAACATGTTTTTGCTATTGTGGTTATGTAGCCAAAAATGCCTTTCATTTGAAAAGGCAAAAAAACAGCAAAAAATGGTTACTTTCATCTGCAGGGCATAAACGATCACACAAGGGGGGTCATCAGTAGTGGAAATTTTGTAAATTTTCGTTGGTTGGTCTGGTGTACTTCAGAGGACTACCCCCTAGAGGACCATTTGTGTAAGTGAAAACTGTGTTTTCCAATCTTGGCCTGAGTGGGGGGGTCAATGGTGACATGACCCCCCCCCCCCCCTAATTGGACCATGCAAGTCGCCGTATGCGGCTGCTCAGCCTGGCTCCCCTGTAGCCGAGCTCTCTGTGTACGGGCAGGTGACGTTGTTGTTGTCGAGGACCGGACAAACGTCGCGTCTGTACTTGTGAGGTATCAGTTCAGATCGGCAGAACAATGTGATGCAGTCTGAAGACTGCTTCAAGTCGATGCGGGTCTGGGCTCGGGTGGCGCACCTGAAACCAACGCTGCTTTTGTTTTTTTTTTGGTCCAGACCAAAGGTGAGCCGGCGCACCCAGTTCATCACACGGTACTCGAGACAACTTCTCGGGATCAAGGTTCAGAGCTGTCCAGTGCTACGGTGATCCCACAGTGGCCGTGGTAGCGGATCTGACACGCAGTGAGAGGATTAGCTGAGTCGGAAACCAGGTGATGCAGCGGGAGACTGCCACGCCCGTAGGCTACCCAGTGTGTGTGAGGCACAATGACCGTGGGCCGAAAACGACAGCGGTGTGTAGACCGAAGGGGCTGAGTCCGCGACAGGCCATGCTCTCATGGGGGCTGATCATAACTCACTGATCGTACATTGCAAGGGATGCCAATCGCCCTGCCATTGACAAGAAAAATGAAATTCTCGCGCCTCATGACACTGAACTTGACATCCTCGACAAACTGGGCCTTGTGGACTTCTGGGTCGAAGTGTGTAAGGGCTGTGTAAGGGCTACATAAGGGCCGGAAAAGGGCCGTGTAACGGCCGTACAAGGGCGGTACAAGGGCTGTGTAGGGGCTGTGTAAGGGATGTGTAAGGGCTGTGTAAAGGCTGTACAAGGGCTGTGTAAGGGCTGTGTAAGGGCTGTGTAAGGGCCTTAGAAGGGCTTCACAAGGGCTGTGTAAGGGATGTGTAAGGGCTGTGTAACGGCTGTGTAAGGGCTGTGTAAGGGCAGTGTAAGGGGTGTACATGGGCTGTACAAGGGCTGTGTAGGGGCTGTGTCAAAGCTGTGTAAGGGCTTTACAAGGGCTGTGTAAAGGCTGTGTAAGGGCGTAAAAGGGCCGTGTAAGGGCTGTGTAAGGGTCCACAGGCCTGAGTTCTCCCTTAAAGACGAGGGCCCCAAGGGATACACACACGACAACACTTACACAACAGCGTGGCCCACGCAGTCGTAAGCGAATACACAAACACTCGTGCGCCGCACGCGCGGCGCACTCCCCGCACCTGCCCTACCGAGTGCCTGCCCGTCACATCGCATTCGACGTGCTTCCAACGGAAGGTGCCTCGGGGTTCAAGGCCGGGCAGAGAGGCTCCGACGCCGGGTATCGGTGGTGTCGGTGTCCTCCACTTGCTCCTGCAGCCGGCGCAGGTCCAAGTCGTCCATCGAAGGGGCGGTGGCGAAGCCGAAGGCAAAGGCCGAGTCGCGGCTGGTGTTGGTCATCCGGCGGATGGCGGCCATGGCGTCCGCGAACGGCCGCTCTGCGCCGCCCTCCGCGCCGCCCTGCGCGCCGTCCGTCTGCATCCCCGCGCTCACGCTCACGCGCCCACGCCCCTGGGGGGTCCGGAACTTGGCGCCGCACGAGAAACACACGAAGTAGGTGAACCCCCGCTTGGACCGGAGCCGCCTCCAGGCCTTGGCATGGGCACATGGTCTGCCGTGTGCGCTTGTGGGAAGGTCCCCGGCCTCCGTCGGCCGTGCGTACCCCTGACCGTCCGCAGGGGGATCACCGACGTGCGGAGACTGCCCCGGCGGACGGGGCCGCCCGGACTTCGCCGGGACTGTCGCGGGCGCGTTGCCCGAGGCTTGCGAGCGCTCCTGCGACACATCCCGGTGGGCTCCGCCGGAAGTCCGGGGCGGAGGGGTCCGCGGGGGGCCCTTCGGTGCGGGCGCGGGGGCCGGAGTGCCGGTCCGTTTCGCGGGCTGTACCCCACGATCCGCGGTGCTTCCTGCGTTGGGGGCGTTCAGTCCAACCTTTTTGACATCGTGCAATGCACTCGATGTTGGCTGCGTTCTGCGCCTTGAAGGAGAGGCCGGGGCAGCAGCGGCCCGTGGAGACCTCAAGGTATCGCCGGAGTTTGCAGAGTTCAAGAAAGGAAGCAAATCCCCCAGAAGTGTGTCTTCGCCGTACAAACATACGAAAAACCGGTGCAACCTCTCTGGCTCTACATCCTTGATACGTGTGGCAAGTAAATTGTTGGGGGGGCAGGCAATAGAAAAATTGGCGGTGCCTTGACTGTCGCTTTGCGGGCTCTCTGGCGGCTGTGGTTGCTGCAGTTGCTGCGGTTGTGGCACTTGCCGATGGACGGCCTTGCCTTTTTTGTCAGGTCGGGAGGTGGTTGAAGGTTCGAAGGTGGTGGGGTGCCGTGCCTCATGACGTATCGCCCGCGCAGTTCTGGACATCATGCAACTCGTTGTTGTTCGTCATCTGAGGCCCACATCCTTCAGCAACATGACAAAGGGTTCATGGGTGGTGAAATTGGACACTGAGAAAGGTTGGGGCAGAATTTTGGCCACATCGTCAGTGGATGGCGTATCCATGGCACGCCAACTTTCATTTTTCAGGAGAGCCCTCCGGATCAAAGGTCGCAGGAGATGGCAGAATGACAAAGCCAATTCAATTGCACGATTTCCTGTGGATGCTGCGTCTTTTCTTGCACCACCCCGTTCAAGATCTACCACAGTTCAGGTCTCGGATGGCAAATCTGTGGTACGCAATAAACACTCATGCTCCGTTCAACTTCCTTCAATGCCCAAGTCCCCCAAGCAAAACACTCCTACAATGGGCGAGCATTCACGACCAAGAAAAGATGCCTGACAGGGCCATGGCCAACATCCAGTGCGCCGGCACTTGGAACAAAATCAGGCTCAAGACAAAGAGTCCTGGTAGGGCCATGGCCAACGCTAGTGCCACCATTATGGGCCACCAAGGCACTCTTATGGGGCCAATATAATAGCAATCTTATACGCCCCCCCATTGGTAAACCAAACGGGCGGAGGAAAATACAGCCCACAAAACACGCACCCGCTACAAGTAGTTGCAGAATGCACACTTCTGGATCAAGTCCGTTTTGTGTCGCTGGACTTGGGCTTTGCACCAGGATTGGGGATAAACTGACAAGCGGCGCGCAACTCTGCTACTAGCTGCTTGGATGGGTCATTGATGAAAAGCTGGTCACGCTCCAGCTGGCCAGATGCATCTGTTGGGTAGCCATCCGGCACCTTGCGCCACTCTCCGCGGATGAGGACCTTGGGACGGGTGTCCTCCTCTGTGGGGGTGGCCATGGAAGGTTGCGGCCTGGCCTCTGGGCTTTCCACGCTCTGCTTGGCGGAGGCCTCCTTGCCTTCGAGTGGGGTGGGGGTGGCCTGGACACTCTCCTCGATAGCCAAAAATGCACCTTCAACTTGGGTGCTGGGGGGGACTCGAGAGGGCAAGGAAGCTCGGTCACGCCCTCCACATCATCACCGGACGCTTCAACGACCCGCACAGCACGATCAACGTGAACAATGCTGAGCACATGGTCCACAAAACCGGGACCCATTAGGACGAGGGGCACATCGAAAAAGGAACCTCGGTGCTCCACCACCAGCTTCGCGATGTTCAAGCTTTGAAAACCACACGACCAACCGTCCATTTGGAATCCCAAAGCGCGGTGCTTGGGGGTAAGCGAAAGCTTCTTCATGGCCATCAGAGAAAGGACGGATCAAATGAGTAGAGCTTAGGGTTTCCGAACCCAAATAGTGAAAAGCTTTCTTGGGAGCCCAAAAGAGGGCAGAATTGCTACGCAACCCCTGCATTCTCGGGGGTCCCCAAACAAAGGGGGGACAAAATCAGTGGCTGCCTCGCCCCTACCTTCTCGGGGGCCCAAAAGAGGGCAGAAATGCTACGTCACCCCTGCACTCTCGGGGTTCCCCAAACAAAGGGGGACAAAATCAGAAGTGGCTACCTCACCCCTGCCTTCTCGGGGGCCACAAGAGGGCGGAAGTGCTATGTCATCCCTGCATTCTCAGGGTTCCCCAACGCCAAGCGCGGGGGGAAAATCAGAAGTGGGCCAGAGGTGGGCACATCGCCTACAAGCATGCATTTTGTAGTAAAATTGGTAATTTTTTTTTGCGGTAAGGTCGTGTAATTTTTTTATTTTTGTGGTAAATGCGTGTAGGAAAAAATCCTCACATCGTGTAATTTTTTTGGCTGAAAGTTGTGTAATTTTTTTTGCGGGTAAATGCGTGTACAAAAAAATGGACAAGTCTTGTAATTTTTTTTGTGGTAAATCACGGGTGGGCCGTCCCCTCGCTTTTAGACGCGACCCCCCCCCCCCAGTAGAAGTGGGCCGAAGGCCCCTAGGGGGGGGGGGGGGGGGGCTTTTTTTGGGGGGGGCTAGCCGCCGAGGAGGGCTTCTCTAAGGGACTTGCTAGTCGCTGCTAGTTGCCGGGGGGGGGGGGGGGCTAGGGGAGGGGGTTAGCAAAGGTCTAGTTCAGTTTGGCAGAGACACGGTGGCCGAAGGGGTTACTCTACAACAACGGAGGCCTCCACTCTACCTCCTCACCAATGCAAAGGTGGTTGTAGGCGCCCACACCCCCTGCCTGGGGAGGGCCGTTTATATATGCTGTCCTCTCCGACACGGCCCGTGACACCGGAGAGCAGCTGGGTGCCTGGTAGGTTGCCCAGGCCTACGAGGCACCCGATTAGTTTTTTTTTTCCTTCGCGGTACACACAAGTACTGCTCTATGGGAATAGGTTTTTTTTTCCTTCGCCGTACACACAAGTACTGCTCTATGGCAATCGGTTTTTTTTTTCCTTCGCCGTACACACAAGTACTGCTCTATAGTAGTAGGTTTTTTTTTCCTTCGCCATATACACAAATACAGCTCGTTCCGTCCCTTTTTTTTTCCATTTCGCCCACGGCTCACTTAAAAAGCTCTCCCTCCGACGATGAGTCGGAATCAGAGACACTTATATTTCGCCGCTTTCGGGGCCGTGTCCATGACAACTCCACTTTCCTGCGCTGTCCTACACTCTCCAAAGGGCGTGTGCGCTCTGCACCTGATGACGCCTCTATGGAGGAGGAGGAGGAGGAGGAGGAGGAGGAGGAGGAGGAGGAGGAGGAGGAGGAGGAGGAGGAGGAGGAGGAGGAGGTAGACGAAGAGGGGTTGGGAACATTGGCAGGGGGGGTCGCCGAAGGGGGGCCCATTGCCACATCCACCTCCGGAGGGCCCGGAGGGGGGGGGGGGGGGGTCGCGTACCCGGACCGAGGAGACGGCCCACCAGTGTGGTAAATGCGTGTACAAAGTCGTCAAGCCATGTCTTTTTTTTTTGCGGCAATGCGTGTGACGGGCTTACACAACTTACCGCCAAAAAAAATTACAAAACTGGACGATTTTTTTTGTTACACGCATTTACCGCAAAAGAAAATTACACGAATTACAACATACTCTTTTGCCTTGCCGTGGACTGATCGCCCACGGTGGTATGAGCATCAGCCCATGCAAGCTTTCGGGGACGAGGGTGACACGTCAAACCCGCTAATGGCCACAGCTGTCAGGCTCAAAAAGCCGCTTAATATTCAATTTGGAGATGGATGACTGGAATCATGCGTCATTTTGCGATCATGAGTCCATTACATGGTGCACATTGTGCCGTACATGTTGCACGCACATCGTGCCGTACATGGTGCACATGTGACACCTCTTGAGTTTGCTTTGTCGTCTTTCTCGAGCTCGTTGGAGACTATTGACCCTAGTGTTGTGTTTGTTCTTGTTTCTCTTATACTCTGAGCCCATTGGACGCCTATTATATATTGTAGGTGCCAGCCTCTCTCACATTTCATTGTCTTTCTTGATATTCTTGAACCTCAGCCCTACCAACACTCTGCTATCACTTGGATCAAGAACATTCACTTGTATTTTGCTGCTATGTCTGGTATGTCATCTCTAGCGAAGGAAGGCAACGTGGTGAAGGGGTACTCAGACTTCAGTGGGATGATCCTCTAAAAGGTCTGGTTGTGGACAAAGTACTGCTTGAGTAGGTCCCCCGGGGCATCATGCATATCAGTCAGACTGTAGAAGGCCAGTAATAGCATTAGAGCCCGTCGAATAGCACCATTTGCTGATTTTCGCAGAGCATGTTGCTCCCTTGTTACTATGTATACGTCCTAGTCTTCCGATGCACTCAACACACACAATACACTCACACATACACTCAACTGCATCGGCCACACCAGTCAATGACAAAGGTTGTGCCTCTTCGGAATACCAAGGGCTCAAGTACGCCCTACCAGTCATGCCTTCTCTCCACTCAGGAGATTCAAACCCAAAAAAAAACCACAAGCAGCGCTGCAAGCATTTATCAATATTGTGAAAACAAGGCCGCTATCTGAAGGATACATTCCATCCTCTTGCTCTTCTCGCCCCCACACATATCAAACACGTTTCGGAGAAGTGTTACACGAAATTGCAATCTTTTTCGTTCCACAACTGCTTGCATTGGAGATCTTGGCAACGACACTGCCAACACCATTGCCAAATGGGTTTCACCCTCTCCCCGCACTTTATTTACTAACAACCACCATTCCAATTTCTTTCTTTACTGGCCCGCAATTTGGATCTAAAATGCTGCGGTTCTTTTACTCTAGGATTACACTGGAGGCTCAACAGAGGTGTCTGCATCTTTGTTTTTCATCGGACCCAGCATTCATCATTCACCTCCATTCTCCCATTCCAATGGACCAACAGACTTATCTGCAGCTTGGGTTACGCAAAATTGTCTCAGCGAGAACCCCGATGATGTCCCTTTTGTCCATATAAACACCCATTGGACCTACTTCATATTTGATAAGCCGAACGTGCCCCCCGCCCCCTCCCTCTGCGTCATCAAAGGCGCCTTCTCTTCCCATTCTAAGGGGGAATCCTTGCAGTGCACGCGCACTGCGCGCTACTTTTAGACTATGCTCCCCCCAAAGAGCCCCCAAGCACACCCCTTGGAAACGCCCTTAGAATTAGGTGACCCAAACTGCCCCAGCTCAAGAAAGTTGCAAACTACCTTCCCTTCACATAACACACATCATGCACAACTGGAAAAGCCATGAATAGCGCATTGGTCACCACCCTCAACAACACACAATTGTCTTTCTGTTCCATTGTCAACGAATTACATATTGAGAATACGCAACTTGTGTGCACAACATGACACAGTTGCAGAATCAAAGAAATGTCACATTGTCACATGTGTGTGTGTCAATGCAATCCATACAATATTGCAGTTCACACTTGTCACACATGGACATCTTTTCAGAGTCAGACTTGGTACAACAAAGGGCACAAACATCCCCTTAATACCCACAACATCCTCATCATCATTGTCCTCCTGTGTAGGTGCAGTCCATACATGTGCAGGTACGTGTTCCAACGGACCATATGGAGGGTACCGTACCTGTCTTCGAATCAAAATTTCTCGGGGATCCCCAAACAAAGGGGGACAAAATCCGACGTCAAAACCTCCGCTAGGGGTCACCATGATACCACTAGGGGCCCCTAGTATCTCAAAGTATGGGTCTCTAGTACGGCCGGACACTCAAATAGTTGCACTGTGTGCGCACCGCGCTTAAGGCGCCCCGTAAGACCATGGCCTCTACTGCACCAACAAACACCCTCAACAAATACACCCCTCCCCGGTCTTCCAACCCCGTTAGCCCCCACGCACCTTGCGCACAATGCATGCGCCAACATCCCTCTAGGCGCCCATTAGGCAACCATTAGGCGCCCATTAGGCGCCCTCTAGGCGCCCATTAGGCCTCCACGTCGCCAAAGTGAAATGTGAAAACAACCCACCCTGGCTTGGTAGGCTACCGGCAGCCAAGCTAAGGCCAAAGGTTGAGGCAGGAGGTCAAAAAAATGTTTTCACATTTTTGCTCGTTATTTGATTTGCCCATCAAATTCTGAGAATTTGTGTATACACAACTATGGGGGGTGGGGGATCATTTTGCCAACTTTTGTCCGTCACCCCTACTCAAGGGGCCACACAAAGTGCCCTTTTTATACTCAACCCTGGTTCAAATCCTTCTGACCACGAATTTTTGACCCCCCACCCCATCCCCACCCCCACCCCAAAAAAAATGGTATTCAGTTTCAGGGGGATAGAGGCCTCAAAATCAAAAGATCCATTGGGGGATTGTTTTGTCGGGCAAAATAATGATTTTACAAGGGGTTGGACATCCAATATGCGAACGAGACCCAAAAGGGGGGGGGGTAATGGCGTCCGCGCCTGCGCTTGATCTAACAACCTCTCTTCGAGGTGATTTATTTGCAGGGCCAGAAGTTGAGAGTCAATTTTAGGTACACAAACTTTTTTTTGCCTCTGGGGGGGCAGGGTGTCCGCCACACTAAGTAATGGCCTGGTCAGGATGCTCCTCAGATCCTATTTCCCACATGATCACGAAAAATTACACCTTGACTGAGTGCCTTGAAGGATTGGTTGATATACAGCAGCCCTCCCCTGTGCAACCCACGAAAAGCACTCCATATAAAAGCAGAAAATGACAGCAAACCACTGTACAGCCCCCTCTTGCACAGAGCATCCCAACATGCACGACGCCCCCAAACGCTGCGGTAACCTCCTCCAACCGGCTGTCTAACCACCTCTGAGGTCCCTTCCCTTCTACTGCGTCCCTGCCCACCCCCCATCGAGGCCGCGTACGTACAAAGCAACAGACAAGCAACAGGCAACAGCATGTGCACAGGAGAAGTTTGGTATAGGCACCAGCAGAAGCGGTGTACGGCACCAACGCCTACCCAACGTGCATGCTTCAACTCAAGGAAGGCATTTGAGGCAAAATGGACCTGCAGTAAGGCCTGGGTGGAGGGGCGGGTAAGGTCATCACCCATGGCAAGGGATACTCCAAGGCCCGGCAAACTCCCAACCCCCCCCTTTTGCACGGGAAATAATGAAATATATTACAGGGGCCCGAAGTTGGAGACCTGCCTGGGGGGTGGGGGGGGGGGGTGCAGTCCCCCTGTGCCATCGGGGGCGCGGTCCTTTGGATACTCAACGCTCTGCTGCATCGACCAGGCCCAAACCCCCCACAAGTCGGGGGGAGTCAGGGGAATCCGGCCCCGGTTTTGGGGTGGGGGGGGAATGGGGGGGGGGGGGGGCAGGGAAGTGTTAGAAGAGGAGGTGGGGGGGGGGGGGGGTCTGGCACCCAAACGTTTGCGTGCCAAAAATGGCCCAACAAAGTTTTCCCAATCGTAAATTTCGTTGTTTCCCACGACCCCTTTTTGTTGTGCACATCCGGCCTGCGCTGAGTAGCCGCAAGGCGCTCGGGCTGACCGCCCGGTCGCTACACCGGTGCTGCGGGGCGCAGCGCAGTCACGCGATGAATCGTATGCCCCGTGGGGAGAACATGGACCTGTGCCTGCAGATTACTCTGGTGCATGGGAGTGCAGCGGGTGCTGCCGCGCGGAAGCATCCCAAGATCCATCTGTTGCGTAGTCGAGAACTGGATGCCGCAGTTGTAGTGAGTCTGTCAGCGGATCACATTCCAAATCAATTGAGTCAGCTCGACCCCCCCCCCCCCCGATCCCGATTAGCACAGCGTCTCTTCAGTGATAACCCCAGCGCATCGCAGTCACTGTCACTGTCACTGTCCCCACTCATGATTGCTTCGTCTGTCTCGTCACCCGAGCTGTGACAAAAGGGTACCCCCCCCCCCCCTTGCGCAAGCACGGCCGCGGTCCCAGAAGTCAGGCCAAAACGGCGGTTCAACACCCACCCCGTGCTAGGACAAGGCCGTGCATGCGCGTGACACATGTGACAGCCAGACCGGCAATAACATTGTTAGCCGTGGCTGAAAACCACATCACAACAAGCAGCGTGGGGTTCCAATGTGTAGTGCAATGTTGTTATGAACACAATGCACCATCACAGACATGAATGAGCCCCTCTTTCCCTATACAAACGCTCTACAAACACCCAATCCTCCATTCTGGACCACAAAAACAACGGTCCCAAAATTTCCTCAAAACGGCGGTTTAACGCCCACCCCGTGCTTAGACAAGGCCGTGCATGCGCAAGGGGGGGGGGGGTACGCCAGGCTTAGTGTCAAAGGAACAGTAAAGTCAGTACGTTTCGCTTTTTCCCGCGGTCCCTTGCGTCTGGGGGGGGGGTCCGGCGGAGGGGGACCCCCCTCCTGCGGCTGTCGGCCGGTCTCATGCCCCGTTGGCAGGGGGGCATCGACAGGGGGAGTGGGTCTACTACGTCCAGGGCCATGCACGTGCGGTGCATTCGCTGGGGGCGTGCCTCCGGACACACACGCCGCCTCAGGCGCGTCCACGCCGCACGGCCACCGCACACGACCCGTGGCGCGGGCGAGGGCCACTGGTCGCATGGCCATCGCACTCGGTGTGCGGGTGCCAGCGCTGCCTCCCGTCCACGCGGGCCTGCCACGTTCTACATGGCCGTGCGCTCACTTGCCCTGAGGGAGTGGGACCCCCAGCCCCGAGGGATGCATCGGAAGGGGACCCCCCAGCCTACGGCCCAGCCACTGTCCCCCCTGACGCCAAGTGCCGGCTTCAACGGCATTTGTAACCGACAGCAACCGCCCCCAACCGCTTTGGCAACCTCCGCCAACCGCCTGCCTAACCGCCTCTGGGGCCGCCTCTGAGGTCCCTTCCCTTCGAATGCATCCCTGCCCCTCATCCCCACTGCCCCCACCCCCGGCACCCGGCCGGTGGCTCGGTGAGGGGCCCACCGCCACCGTCTAAACGGCCAACCGCCGTCGGTTACTCATCAACCGCGTGCGGTTCCCCGCCATCGACCGACGGCCAACCGCCGGCGGTTATTGGCCGGTTTACTGTGGTCGGTCAGCCCCAACTGCGGGTGAAGGTCCGCATTGGGTTTGAGGCGTGGCGGTGGCCTGCCCAAGAGCATGACCAGAGCGGCCCCACCAAGGGCTGAGTGTGGCCCTGGAAAGGGCACTGCTGTCGTCCGCCGGTCCCGCGGCCGCCCAGGGCACTAGGCCCGCCGCACACGCGTCACGCCATCGGGTCATGCATCCGTCGGACGGTCGTCGTCGGTGCAAAGGCGACGTCCGGGTGCCAGGATTTTGGTGCCTTGGGTACAGTCGCGGGAACCACGGTTCTTGTGACACACAGCGGAGACACAAACCAATCCTTTGGGATGTACACGGGGTACACAAAATCGTTGTCCGGGGCAGACCTGCCACTAGCGTCTGGCAGGGAAACTGGTTCCCGGTAGGAACCGGCCCCGTACCACAGGCCACTCAGTAATACCCGCCCCCTGCACCACCAGAACTCAGTATGAACGTGCTTCATCCAGCGTGTGGCGCAGTAGGACCCTGCTCCATCTGATCATGTCTGAGCCGGCAGACGCTAGTGGCAGGTCTGGTCCGGGGTACACAAGATACACATGAACGTGATTGTTTAGGCTGCGCACTGGCCTAGAGACTGATCCTGCCATGCGATGCACGGGCACCAGCACCGCGCTACCGAAGAAGAGGTTTAGCCGCCGACCCACGGAGCAAGGGACGGCCCGGATGGCGCAAACAATTTCAGGGGGGGTTTTCGGCGCCGATCCGAAAAACGAACATTTCCCCCCAAAAGTGTCCCCAGCCAAAATAGCCCCCCCCCACACACACACTGCAGCAGCCCACGACCCGCCACGATGCATACCGCGCCGCGGTGCACCGCCAGGGGCCTGCCCCCCCCCCCCCCCCCCCCAAAGCCCCTGAGCCCCACGACGGTTGCGGTTGGTCCAGCGGTAGGACAGGCAGAGGGCACTCGGGAGATCGCCGGATCGATTCCCGGGGGCGTACCAAATCCTCAGGCGAACCCCCACGCGGGCGGCCCCCATGCGCAGCGGCCACGGGTGTGAGGTAGCCCCCGGGGCCTCCTCAGCGTCCCGATGCCTGAGGCCTTGCACACTTTTGAGACGGTGGGGCCGCGGGCCGGGGGCCCGCCAAAAACCAAAACCTCCGCCCCAAGCCCCGCCCCCCCCCCCCCCCCCCGAAGGAATGCTGAGTTATTGCACGTGGGCACAAGGCGCGGCCAGCACAAAAACGCGGAAAGAAAATTGGCTCGTCAGTGGCCTAAAAGACCATAGGTACCTTTCTGTCACAAGAATGAGACACAGAGGTGCCAGTGGGCAGGCCACCCCCCCCCCGCCCAAGCGGGGGCCTCACTGCAGGAGCCGCGCCACGGCGCCCTCCACGTCCCATTGCGCGGCCTGCAGCGCCTGCCGGGCCACGGGCTCCTCGAAGCCCATCTCCATCACCTGCAGCAGCGCCCGCTGCTGCGCCTCCGCCGGGGGGGCCGCAGGCCGCCCCCCCGCCGGCGCCCCGGGGCCCGACACCTGCCGCACGAACGCCGCGATGTCCGGGAGCTCGTCCGGCCCGATGCCCCCGTGCCGCATCGCGAAGTCCCGGGCCACGCGGTCCGGGTCGTCCCCGCGGGACCATGAGATCTGGAGCCGGCGGCCGTCCGCGACCTGCGGAGTGGAAGAGGAGGGGGGGGGGGGGGGGAGACCTACCGTGTCATGCCCTACACAAAAATGGGTTCCGCAAAAAAAAAAATCGCAAAACTACACTATTTTTTTCCCATTTTGGATGCCGTCGCAAAAATGTTGCGTATTGTGAACTCAAAACACCCGACGCGAAAATTAAAGTTCCGCGAATCTTTCGGATTTGTACGCCAGAAAAGAATTTTTTTTTTGTGGACCACAACACCTTTGCCGGACCGTGTGCCGGGCATTACACGTTGTCGCAAATCTTTAGGATTTGTACGGTGCTGAAGGAACGGCCCAATACAAACCACAGGCCCTGCACTCCACCGCGGGGCATCAGTGCATCTGTATTCTCTATGCCAAACCCGGTTGCACCTCAAGACACACACGGTGTCTGACACAGAACACAGAACATCATGTCTGACTACGTTCAGTCAGACAGTCACGGTCAGTAGCTGTCAGTCAGACATCGGCATCTCTCCTTCGGGGGCCGCAACTCGGCAGGTGTGGACCCGCCACTTTCGCTCCAGCCGCGCCTGCCCCAAGGCCTTCCTTGCGTAACCAGTTCTCAGTGCGGGTGTGTGGCCAGTGGCCTGCCTGCATTGTCCCAGTGTTCCAGTCCCTGCCTCCCTGTGGCTGGGGGTCAGGGCTGTGGGTTCAGGGCTTTGTCGTCTGGGACTCACCTTCGGGGGGGGGGGGGGACCCAAATTACAAACAGACCAATGCAAACCAGAGGCCAATGCACTCCACCGCGGGGCATCAGTGCATCTGTGTTCTCTGTGCCAAACCCGGTTGGCCCTCAACGAAGGGGGGGGGGTCAAGTTTGTGTACCAGAAAAATGGAAAAAAAAAAACCAAGAAGAAAAAAGTATAACGACAAACGGCCCCAATCGATATTTCCGTTTGCAAACTCCAGTTTTTCCCACTGTGAAATCCGGGCCCGGGGGGGGGGGGGAGGGGGGGGATACCCCGAAGGGGTTGATGAAGCGGTGCTGAGACACGGACGTTGGTGAGCCCGGGTACGTGAGCACGCAGCAGAGAACGACAGGAACAGCAGCAGATACACACGGACGATGGCAGGAGAATCAGCAAACGACATGAGAGCGAGTGACGGTCTGTGCAGCGCCGGAGCGCAGGAACGTGGTACACGACGGGACACAAATGATGGGGGGTCAGAAAGGAACCGACGGCGGTTGGGGGGTAACCGACGGCGGTTGGAGGGTAACCGACGGCGGTTGGAGAACAGTGGACGGCGGTTAGAGGGCAACGACGGCCCTTACACATACATACACACAGACACTCATCGTCAGCAAGTCATTTCGGGGGCGGGGGGGCGTTGGGGGGCGTGGGGGGCTTAAAGTAGCCCTGAGCGCTGCACGCGAGCGATCAGGCACGCACACGCACGCGCGCACGCGACGCGCGGGGCAGACAGAGGCCGGGGTGCGCGCGACCGAGGGGCGTGGCCGGCAGGTGGCACACGCCACTGAGGCCGAACGGGGCGCACCTCGACCGGGTAAACGTAGTCCGCCGCGCCGCCCGGAGCCCCCGCCCCGGCCCCGCCGCCGGAAGACTCCGCCTGGACGACGAAGGCCGCGACGTCGGCGGCGTGGCGGGGGTCCAGGCCGTGCGCCTGGACGAAGCGCTGCGCCACGTCGTTGGGGGCCTCCCCGCGGTTCCACTCCACCGTCATCTTCGTCGTCCCGAGGTCGACCGGGAAGCTGAAGTCCCAGTGGCCGCCGCCGGGGGCCGCGGGGGCCGCGGGGCTGGGGCCGCCCGCCACCTGTGGCCGCGCGAGGGCTGTGAGCGTTGTGGTGGTGGATGGGGGGGGGGGGGGGGACAGGCATGCATTGGCGCATAACTTCATTCAACTTTGCTAAACCAAAAAAGTTCAAAACATGAAATAAAAAACGAAAAATAAACTAAAACATAATAATTTAAAAAATTATGATGAACATAAATACAAAAGTTTGAATTAACTTTCTTTAAAAATAAAGCTTCATCTTGGTTTTTCAAAAAGCCCGTTTTGAATAAACTGCATCAGTTCTTGTGTTCGAAATCATATGCTATGGACAATCTAGATGAACAGCAAGGCATCCATGCAGGCATGCATTAAGGGGAGTGGGGTACCCCCCTACCAGCCTACGGCCCGGCCACCGTCCCCCCTGACGCCAAGTGCCAGCCTCAACGGCATTTGTAACCGACAGTAACCGCCCCCAACCGCTTTGGCAACCTCCTCCAACCGCCTGCCTAACCGCCTCTGGGCCTCTGAGGTCCCTTCCCTTCTTATGCATCCCTCTGGGGGGGGGGGGGGGGCTGCAGAGGCTGCTTGAGTGCCGTGTAGTACACCGGGTGTGCAGTGCTGCGGGGGAGGGCGGCGTTGGGTTGGGTATGTCACCACCGGTCCTGACTGCTCCTAAAGTGCCGCCCGCAGAGGTCGGACGGCAGACCTGTCAGGCCATCTCACGCTCCCCCACAATGGGCGCGGGGCTCCAAGGCCACCGCGGACCCTGGGCGACCCGGGCGCAGTCAAGCCCAACACATGCCCATGCACATGCACACATGCAGACACAGCCATGCGGTGGTGGGGGGGGGTGGGGGGTGGCAGAATGTGCAACTTGCGAACTTTTGCGGAAGTTGCGATTCTGGTGGTTTTGTATGTCGGCGCTATTTTGCGAGACACCGGGCAACGCAAGCCCGATACACGCCCCATGCCCCTGCCCACGTGCGTGCACAGCCATGTCAATGCACGGGCCTGACTACGCAAAGCGGTCGGTGGGATGTCTGCGCTCACCCGCATGCCGTGGCAGCCACCGCGGGTCCCACATTGTGTGCCGCGGTGTCGGAGACACACGGGCAGCGGTGCACAGTCCGCGACATGAGGCACGAGGTTGGGGCCACGCCACCAGACCACAGGACCGGGTCCACGGGTCTTGGGATCGGTGAGGCTTGCCGGAGGACATCACACTCACCGTGGCCCCTTTGTGGGGGAGGAGGGGGGGGGGGTTGGCACAAGGCCTCGGTATCTGATTGTTTGCCTTTGGCGGCGCCTATGGGCCTCTCGCCACTGCTCATTCTGACCCTCCGTGGGCCCGAACGTGTTTTGGTTGTGTCAACGGAGCCCCCGGATGACTGTTTGACTACTCCGGGGTCGGCCGTCCCAGAGACGGGGCTGTTGCCCGTGCCGTTGACCAGGGGCATCCAGATGCACCCTCCGAGTCCATGCGGGGGTTTGCGGACTCCAGAACTGACTTGAGGAGGGGGGGGGGGGGAATAGTGTGCGCCCTGTACCCACAGGCCACAGGCATAGAGCCCAAGTCGTACATTCGCTTTTCAGAGTCGACAAGAACCAAGAACTCAAAGAGCTCTGAAGACAAGAACAGGGGTCACTCGTCAGCGTGGTCTCTTGCAAACGTTTGCGTACCAAAAATGGCCCAACAAAGTTTTCCCAATCGTAAATTTCGTTGTTTCCCACGACCCCTTTTTGTTGTGCACATCCGGCCTGCGCTGAGTAGCAGCAAGGCGCTCAGGCTGACCGCCCGGTCGCTACACCGGTGCTGCGGGGCGCAGCGCAGTCCCGCGATGAATCGTACACTTCATAAACTAGGGTTTTAGAAAGGCGGGCGGGGCACCGTGTGGTACACCCGGTGTGCGGTGCTGTGGGGGAGGGGGTGGGGGGATACATAAAGGCCGAGAGCACTGTCCCCCCCCCCAAGGGGTGCTAAGGGGAAGGGAGTGCAGGTATGGGGCTTGGGTTCGGTTTGGTTTTGGTCAGGGCTGTCCTTAACGCAAAAAAAAAAAAATCCCGTCCAGAAGCAGGTAATTTCAAAAGAGCCCGCTGGCACTCCATGTGCTCAACCATGGTTGTGGCAGTTGGCGGTTGGCGGTTGGCGGCAGTTGGCGGTTGGCAGTTGGCAACTGGCGGTTAGTGGCGGTTGGTGGTGGTTGGCGGCGGTTGGTGGCTGGCGGTTGGTGGTTGGAGGCAGTTGGCAGTGGTTGGCAGTTGGCGGTTGGTCGCCGCTGGCGGTTGGCGGCGGTTGGTGGCTGGCGGTTGGTGGCGGTTGGTGGCGGTTGGCAGTTGATGGGAGTTGGCGGTTGGCGGTTGGTGGTCCCTTGGGGCTGTCCTTAAGGGCTGTCCTTAGCAAAAAAAAAAAAAAAAAAATCTCGTTCCTTAAGGACGCCCCTGGTTTTGGTTTGGTCGGCACCAGCCCGTGGCCCCACCGGTGGCAGACGGCAATGAAGCTCTCTCCCCGGAGCTACCTCTCTCCCCTGGCGATTACCGGCACATGGCGTCCGCCCATGCCGCCATTCGCTCCCCCAGGGTTTGGTACGCTCCGGGAATCGATCCACTGATCTCTCGCTTGAGCTTCGGCTGTCCAAGCGCTGGACCAACCATTCCGTTATGGGGCTGGGGGGGGGGGGTCCAGGGGGGGGGGAGTTGGCACAAGGCCTTGGCACAAGGCCGGGGGGGGGGGGGGCAAGCACCAACGGTCCCCAGAAAAATTTGCTGTGCTGCGGCATGCTTCAAGCCGTAGGCGGGGGGGACCCAAATTTTCCAAAAGCTACAAAAGCGGCAAAACCCAGAACCAAACGCAAAGGAATGCATCTCCCTACGCCCTGCGAAGATGAACACCGCAGTATCAGTTCATGGGTGGTCATGTTGCTACTCCTCCTCCTCACATTTCCGCTGTTTCTCCATTTTATTGACACACACGATTGCCAAATGGCACAGTGTCTCATCACTCATATTGAGACGGTCATGTGTCAGGACGTGTCCCCACAAACTGAAGGCCCTCCCAACGTGCCTCTCCAATTGCCCACTGCAAACGGTCTGTAGGACTTCCGGTTGTCTCCTTGTCCCTCTTGGGTTGGGTTGTCCCCTCCTCAGTGGGTTCAGCAGTGGACATCAGAAGACAAAGTGAAGACGACAATGATCTGTCAAAGCACAGCACCCCGGGGGGGCGACTACAACCGGTCCTGATGCGACCCACCCCCCAGCTATCTGTCAAAACTCGGGGGGGGGGGTAGTTCTGGGGGGGGGTCAGCTGGGGGGTGTAGGGGGGGGATTTTGGCCGTGGGGGGGGTTTCCTAAGGTGGGGGGGCTTGCGCGCGACCCACTACTACCACATGCATCCCCCCTGGGGGGTGTGTGTCTGGGGGGTTTGGGGTACGCCATGCCCCCAACCCACTATCTCTCAAAACCCGGGGGGGGGGGGGGGTCTGGGGGGGCTCGCATACAAGGACCGGGCCCGGCCGCCCCCCCCCGGGCACAGCACAGGGAAAACTGTGCCCTGCCCCTGCCTGGGATGCTGCATATTGCCAGCCCCGGGAATGGAACCAGACACCTCTCAATTACAGAAGCAGACGTTTACCCGTTACAGTACTGGCCATCTCTGGCGGACACTTGCTTGGGGATGGGATTGATACTTTGGTCCCCTATTTTTTCCCTAAAAAAGTCCCCACCCAATGTTCAGTGTGCCGCGGCATGCTTCGACCACTGCTGCCTGGGGGTGGGCGTTGATTGGGTCTCTACGTAAGGCCTGCACCGGCCCACCCTCTCGCCCCGCGCCGTTCCCATCCAAAGAGGGGGGGGGGGGGTCTTGGGCCTGGCGGTGCCTCCCCCAACTCAGCGCACAGGTCCCTCGCTTGGCCGCCCGGTCCCTCGGGTATCGGGGGTCGAGGAGGGGACCTTCCGACCGCCCGCCT